>CM060946.1:221810552-223261385 GCA_030765085.1 Allium cepa
CTAAAACACAAAAAAAAATTCTTTCTTTCTTTCTTCTTCTTCTTCTTTTTTTCAAAAGGGGAACTTTTCAAATCAAAGGGAAAATTTTCAAAATATTTTTCTTCTCAAAAATTCTAATAAATTAAGCCACGATTTCAGCATATTCGGAAGTCAGTTATGCGCCAAATGGATAAACCAGGTTCCAAAATTCTACAACTAACCTTTATCCAAAGATTTAAAATTTTATTTAAAAATGTCAACACATCCATTATCAAAAATTTTAGCTTTTAAAGAACATAAGCAATGACTCATGATATCGAAATAACTTTATCATGTCCTTTGCTAAAATTTCCAACTATTCTAAACTTTCAATCTTATATTGCTTCTACTGTTAGTTTAGTGACATATGAGATTTTCATATTTATATTGCTTCTCTATTATGCATATGTGTGTGTGTGCGCGCGTCGTTCGCATATGTAGAAATAATAACATAGAAAATGAACAGAAAATTATAATATTGTGCATGCCTTTTATAAGAGACAACTAACATTACAATCCAAACAACCTAAAAGGAAAGAAAAAATGCCATAAATAAAAATATACAACAATATTAAATAAAACACTGCCTAAGAACTGTGAGAAGGTCTCGATCCACGGTTGGAGCTCGAGCCAATGCCACGACCACGGAATTGTCGTAGCATGGCGGCTACGCAACCAATCTCACCCTGCTGGCATTGCTGCTCTGCCCTAATCTCTCAAAGCTCTACCTGAACCTGATGGATGTAACAAGCTTAGGGCCCAAATATCCCTCGGTGCCTTGCGATATCCCTTATTGCCGGTGCTGCGGCTCTAGTGCAAGTATAGGTGGTGCGGTAGGTGGTAAAGGAATATTCATCCTCTTAGGTGGTTCGATTGATGGCGGGAGGGAATTTCCTCACTATTGGCTCTCGGCTCAAATTTACCTTGTAATGACTAAACCCTCGAGTGAGCAAGTGGCAATATGGAAAGTGAGTCCTCGGGGTACGAACTCCCCGATCGACTATGTGGAGCATCAAGACATGAGCCCAATTGACTACTACACTGCCAATTATAGTCAAGGCTCTCCTTCTTTGGAATGATGTTGTGTCGAATGATGCGCACGATGAGAGGTGCCATAGATTGCAAATTGTCGCTTTTCCAATCACCGACATTTCTATAAAAGATCCGTTGTAGAATCTCAGGATTAGTCATTTCTATGTCATCCAAGTTTGTGTCTACTCTAAATATCTCCAAAATCCCAACAAGATCATCATCTAACATCTCAATCCGATCTACCTTCACCTCAAACTCCATGTAGTTTTTGTCATCTTCAAAATTCAGTGCCATCTATGCATCGAAAAGACGGACGCAGTGCGGTAATATTCCTACTTACAAGTCTTGAAGAGAAGGATCGGTGCAAGTCCTACCTCAATGTTTGTGCGAAAATTGGTCACAAACAACCAAGAATATATTTAGTAGAGAAATAAATAAAGAATAAAAAAATTAAAATGAGAAGATAAGTCAACAAACAACCGAGAATTTAGCTATAATCAGAAACACAAAGATTTATAGTGGTTCGGCGTTGTATGCCTACATCCACTTTGAAGTTTTGCCTTTAATAATCAATTATGAATCTGATTACAATGGAGATATAAAGATAACAGTTGATTACAATGAAGTCTCATGTAACCAGCATCGTCTAGCCTCCCTTATGAAAACAAAGTATCAAGCCTGTATTTATAGGGAGAGATGATGAGTTATTTAGCTAAGATTTCTGTAGAAGGTTCTCTTGGTCCATACGGGCCTACCATAACAATCGGTGGACCTAACTCAATATCCTAGAATGATCGGCCAAAGTTTTTCCGATCGTTATTTTTGTCTCCAATTTTCATGCTGTCATTTTAGAGGAGTCTCGCATGCCTCTTGAACTTGTCCTCAAAATATGAAGTCAATCTGAGCTGTTGATTGTGAGATATAAAGCAATCTTGGTTGAACTTGGACCGTTCATTGAGTTGTACCGATCATTGCTTAGGATTGGCAAAACCAATTGGTCTAAGACGATTGGACATCCTTGAACTTCAACGTTGACCTACGATCGTTTTTATATGGAAAAAACGATCGACCATCCTTGAACTTCATGGTTCTAACCTACGATCGTTTTCGTAGGCCCCACTTCTCATTTCATTAATGCTTTGAAAGTTTCAAGCGAATTGGTCTTGTGGATCTTGAGATATTGGTCGATCTTCGGTGATTTACACTATTTTATGGATCGTTCTAAATCGATCCATATAAATTCTTCATTTGTCCATAACTCGAATATATGAACTCCAATTGACTTGAAATTTGAAATGTGGCCTCATGGGTCCTTCCTTGTCACTTTATATTGATTACACCCTAATTGGGTACTTAGCCATTTTTTGAGCATTGTCCATTCGAATCCATCCAATTATTGTCCATAGTTTCCAGTGTAATCGATTTTTAATCCATCCACTTTAGCCAAATCCATGATATCCTCACCTAACCAAAAGGCGGGATAACATTTCCCCCCCTCCCCCAAAACATGCCTTGTGGTAGGAACGTGTGTTTTGAATCGCTATAAATCCAAAATCTGAAGTCCATAATCTTTTGATAGTCGTTTTATCCAATCCAGAATCCAACCCACGACTAAACCAATTCCTTGGTCTCTCTGGATCATTAGTGAAATCCATGATTGTTTTGATTCCATATCCAATTCCGAATCCATTCCAAATTCATTAACCAAATCTACGATCTCTTTGGATTGTTTTATCCAAATCTGTATCCATTCAAAACCAAACTCATTACTATTCGAAGTTGATATCCGAATTCATGACCTCTCCGGGTCGTTAGCTAAATCTAGGACCACTTCAAGTCCATATCCAAATCTGCGACCTCTCCAAGTCGATATCCAAATCCATAGCCATTTGAAATCCTCGAAGTTAGTAAGCCAATCTGTGATCTCTTTGAATCGTTATCCGAGATCATGGCCTCTCCGGACCCTTGCCAAGTATAATCCATACTGACGACCTGAGTAGGCCAATTCTATCACTCTCCGGCGAAGCGACCTGCTCTTTGTCGGGTATAATCCATACCTAACGACCTATTAGGTTTTGTTCTCCGGCCTTGACTCTTAGATCAAGGATTTAATCCATGGGTATCCTTCTCCGACCTCGATCCCCAGTCAAGGACTTAATCCATGTGGTATCCTTTCATGCCTCGACCCCTAGTCGAGGACTTAATCCATGGGGTATCCTTCTTTGGTCTCGATCCCCAGTTGAGGACTTAATCCATGAGCTATCCTTCTCCAGCCTCGATCCCCATTCGAGGACTTAATCCATGCGGTGTCCCTCTCCAGCTCGATCCTAAGTTGAGGGCTTAATCCATGGGGTATCCTTCTCCGGCCGCGATCTCCAATTGAGGACTTAATCTGTGTACAAGTCCATCCTACCGCTCTTTGGCAAAGGGAGTCGTGACTTGCGACTATTGCCTCATCTCTATAGTCGAGGCCACAACCGCGACCTGTATATTTATTATGTTAATCCAGATTTAAGCATTCCAAAGTCCATTTGGAAAAATATAAAATAATATTCCATGTAACCAAGAAACTAGTAAACCAAAATATCAAAAAAACCTGAATTCAAAGTAAACAAGAAAAACAAAATTTCACAAACCCGAGCACTACGGTTCATCATCATCTCAGAGCATGCTAGGTACCATCCTCAGTCTTGTACATGTGTAAGTGACTTAGTCGTATTACTATGGAGTTTATAACTTATCCATGCCATCCCATTTGTTTGATGACAAGTTGACGGTGATGTCTTGATCCAATGCCATTTTCATTCGAAGTGGATAATGGCTTCTCCTATTCCACCGCCGCAGCTCGTGTCCTCACATATTGTTGCAACTAACCACTCCTCACATGTTCCTCAACTATATCTTTTAAATGCCCACAGTCATTTTTATTGTCGCCATCTAGCTCATGGAGTAGGAAATGCTTACCTGATGTCCACTCGTGTTCGGAGGGTTCCTTCCTTTCCAGCCTTCAATACTGAAGGCATCCTCGAGTATCCAAGTAAATCCTTTCCCGAGATTCGATCAAATTGCATAAGAAGATAATTTTGGTTCTCTCCATTGCCTCTTCGACATATTAATGCCATCATTCATTTTCCATTCGCCTTTATCATTCTTGTTTACACCTCCTGATGATCTTCCACCAGCATTAACCTCTAGTTTGTTTGCTCATGCGTCTTCCTACCATAGGAACCTCTCTGTTTCATGATAAAACTCCTCAAAATCCATAGGTGGATCCCATACTAGTGAATCCTTGAACTGTGTGCCATCAGCAATACCAGATACAGCTTCCATCAAAACCATGGATGGATCTAGATGATCCTCCGATGTTGTTGCGGCATTAAACCGTGATATGAAATTCCTTAGGGACTCTTCAATCCTTTGTTTTAATGTTGACAAACTCATCACATTTTTGGGTCTCGAGATGTGAACTCTAAAACTGCCTCATAAACCTTTCGATCAATTCAGTCCATGTACTAATAGAGCTGCTTTCCAACTGTCTGAAACATAGTGCAACTCTGGTCTCGACAGATGTATCGATACCCTTTCTCAAAACATCTTGACAAGGAATATAAAAAATAATATGTTATTTTATACTGATAATTCTCATGATTACAACTCTTTGTAACTATTATCACATAACATATCATTTAAGATTTTCTAATTTTTATACTTAAATTAGTTACTTAATTATTGTAACAATATAACAAGTATATAAAGGACAATTAACATATTTTATTTCGAACAAGATTTTATTATAGAGTTAATTCTTTACAACAAATTATAGAATTTCCCCCATGGCATACTCTTAACTCTCTCAATCCCCCACTTGCACTTGGAGCCAATAAGGAATCTAAATCTCATCCCTTTGATATATTTGCTTCGAAACGATCGATCTAGTACCTTTATGAATGGATCTGCTATGTTGTCCTTAGTATCTACTCTATTAATGACCACTTCTTTGTTACTAATAAACTACCTTATTTGATGGACTTTCAAAGATTTTGTTTCGACTTCTTGTGATCTCTTGGTTCCATTATGGAATTGTTATAACATAAAAGTGATATGAGATTCTCAACATTTGGAATCACCCTTGCCTTACACATAAACTTGCTCATCTTAACCGCTTCTTTGACTGCTTCATCGAGGGCAATGTCGGCCTCTATCATTGAATTAGCTACTGTTTCTTGCATGAAACTTTTCCAACTAACCGCACTACCATCACATGTAAATACATAACTGAACACAAATCTATTGTCATCAATATCAATCTAGAAGCTGGAATCTTTATATCCCTTCATAAGAAGACCTTCATTCCCGTTTATAAGGAATAAGTCTTTAAAGAATTTCAAATACTTAAGAATATATTTCACTATTGTACACTACTTTTCTCTAGGATAAGGCTGATATCGACTCATACATCCTAATTCCTAAGCTACATATGGTCTAGTACATAACATGGTGTACGTGATGGAACTTATACCGGATGCGTATGGTGTCCTCTTCGTATACTTATTTTCCTCATCTGTATAAGGAGTTTCCTTCATAGAAAGGACAATTCTTGATTGCATTAGATCCACGAGTGCAATCCTCCATTCTAGACCCTTTTAGTATGGTATCAATGCACAAGGATTGGGATGGTTCTAGCAAACTTTTGGATCTATCTCTATAGTTCCTTCTTAGAAAGTATATAGGTTGTTTTCATCGATTACAACAAAGTAGTGTCATTATCAATCATGAGAAAATTATCGACATATAAGACTAAGAACACTATAGCTATTCCTTGTTCTTCCTAGTATACGAGAGCTTTCTCTATATTATAAAAAAACAAATTGTTTGACCACTTTATCAAAACACTTATTCCAAACTCTCTGAAGATTGCTTAATACCATAAGTTGACTTTTTAACAATTTTCATGCCTTTTCCTCGCTCTCACCAACCTCAAAACCTTTGGACTGAGCACGTAAATGGTCCCTTCACTATTTAGAAATATCGCTTTAACGTCCTTCTATATAAAACATGACAATAGAAAGCATTATCTGAATGGAATTAAGCATGGCTATGGACGAAAATGTTTCGTCTTAATCAGTGCCTTGTATTAAACAAAAACCTTTGGTGACTAGCCTTGCCTAATAGGTCTCTACCATTCCATCTGAATTTAGCTTTACTTGAAAATCCATTTACATCCAATGGGTTTTACCCCTTCGAGTATGTCATCCAAAGCCCAAACTATGTTGTCATACATGGAATTCATCTCAGATCTCGTAGCTTCAAGCCAAAGTAAAGAGTCTTTACTTTGAAGTGTCTATTAGAGTGAGATGGGTGTGTCATCTTCAAAGATACGGTTATTTTTCTCACTATCCATAAGAAATCTATAGGATCCCTCTAATGTGCAAAATTTTCTATTAGACCTTCCAATATGTTGCATGATTTTATATAATGGTGAATTTGATTCGTCTATTGGTTAAGCCTGAATTAACTTCTTGGATTTCATCCAAGTCCAAACCTTTACTGTCAATTTATTTTTACAGAAACTCCTTTTCTAAAAAGGCATGTGTCAAGAAACAATAATTTTTTGTTCCTAAATGTTATAGAAAACATATCTATGGAGTTCTTAGGATATCTTCTAACGATCTTACATTAAGTTCACTAGAGCCAACATTCTTAACATAGGATAGGGAATCCTCGACCTTCAAATATTTAAGATGGGGTTTCTTTCCATGCCACATCTCATATGGCATCTTAGACACATGTTTAGTAGGCATCAACTTCACCACATGCATTGCAGTTTCTAGCGCATATCCTCAATAAGAAAGACGTAACTCATCCTACTTATCAAGGAATAAATCATATCAAATAAGGTTCGATTCCTTCTTTCCGAAACACCATTATGTTGCAGAGTGTAGGTTGGAGTAATTTAAGGGGTTATCTTGATATCTTTTTAAGTATTAATGCAGCTCTTGTCCAATATACTCACCTCCTCAATCCGACGAAGTCTTTTTATTTTAGGGTCTGTTTGATTTTCTACCACGTTCTCATACTTTTCCAATTTCTTATAGATATCTGATTGATTCTTCATAAGATATACATATCCTAGTCTTAATTATCATCAATAAAAGTTGCAAAGTAAGTTGAATAATCGTTAGCCACTATAGGCATTGATACATCAGTGTGTACGAGATCAAAGAGTTCATCAACTCTTTCGTTGCTCTCACTAAAGGCGCACTTTGCCATTTTCCCTTTGAGACATGACTCACAAGTGTCAAAATGATTCATAATCAAATAATGGTAGAAAACCTTTATTTTTAGTTTTATGCAATCTTTTTTCACCAATATGACCTAGCCTACACTGCCATAAATACTTATTATTAAGGTAAATAGAAATTTTACTAGCAATACATATATGATTAAAATTGAGCACATAAATGTCATTATCTAAAACATCGTTGTAGATATTATTTCCATGAAACGCATTATTTATAATGTTGTCTTTGTAATGAAAACCAAAATGTGTCTAAAATAATTTAGAAACAGATATAATTCTGTAAAATATTTTTAACTTAGTAGTAATTATTCAATACTAAATCAAATCCACTTGAAAAAGTCGAGTGATAATCTCCAATTTCAGTTGCATCTACTATAGATCCATCAGCAATTTGAAGCAGTATTTCACCCTTTTCTGTGTGCTATATGCCACTAAGTCCTTGTAACGAATTATAGATATAAGTTCCAGCTAACGTATTTAAAACCTAAGGTAATTTATTGATGGAAAAACAATTTCAAATCATAAACATACCTCTAAGATTCGAAGAGTCAGACACTTTCTTCTCTCTAAAAATTTTCAAATAGTCCAGAAAAATGTGTTTCCAGTGCCACTTCTTGTGACAGTGGTGAAATTCACCTTTATCGGTAGGGTTACAATTTTTAACTTTCTTAGAACCCCGCTTCTGTTTCTTCAAACTTTTCAAAGATGTTGCCTTACCCTTTACAGCTAACACTATATTTCGATCCTTGAACAGTCCTTCAACTAATCTTAACATACTGAGTGAATTAATGAGGCTTACACTCAATCGGTTCATATGTAATTCAATATGAATGGTTCAAATTATGGAATCAGCAAACCTAGATCAAATCCACTTGTACTTCAATGCTTATCAAAACATCTAGGTCGGGAAGCCTGTCAATGTCTCCTTTCATTATAATGATGAAATCGTCAACACGACCGCCCTTACTCATCCTTATATTTAGTAATTTCTTAGTAATCTCATACACCATGAAATGAGATTGCTCTCAAAATAAAGCTTTGAGGTTTTATAAGATTTTGTAGACAAACATATTTTCATGTTGCTTTTGCAATGGGTTGTCTAAACTAGGCAACATGAAAATTTGATCAATTTCGCAACCAGCTACCCACGTGTTATAAGATTTTACTGCCTCGAGGTCAGCGATTGCAGCTATTTTTCTTTTAAAGGTTCATTAATAACGACTATAAGCTTTCGTATTTTCATGCTATTTTAATTGCTCTTACACTGCCACTAAGTCTTGTTGAGCTTATCATTTTCGAAAATGGTCTTAGGTTGGTAATGATGCTGCAAATTTAGTTTAAATAGTTTGGAACAATTTATATTGAGCAAATGTTCTTGTATTATTAAAAAGGTTAAATGTATTGATTTCGTTTTTCTAATAAGCTTCCACTAGATTTTTATGTTTCTCAAAACCTTAAGGAAAACATATTAATCTTTTGGTTTCCCTTGCGGGTGTTAGAACTCGTTTGTCTTGAGATTTAGACATTGAGTTTGCTCAACAAATCATAGGCCTTCATAGGCCTGTAACTGATGAATAACACTTTAGCAGTTGTGTCATATATAACTTCTAACTCATGGTCTTTGTCCTAATCTCATCTCAATCTTGAGTTTGCTCAACAAATCTATAGAGAATATTCACTCGTACTCACCATTTCGCAATGGCATATGTAAAATGCTTGTACCTTGAGTTTACTCAATAAGTATGTGCATGTAACTCACATCATCTAGTCAGTATATTAATAGTTCTACACCTAACATCCCCAACTTGAGTTTGCTCAACAACGAAAGAGTATGCAATTAATCTATTAATATATAAATGGTAGAGGACAACTTTATATAATAGTGTTCCATCATCTTTAATATATAAATTTATTCGAGTGATATCAATTTAGCGAATAATGTATTTCTTTTGAAATACCTTATGATTTAAGTGCCGGACACATCTGAAATCGCGACATATGTAAAAAAACATATGTATTTGCTCCTTAAACCTATGGTTAGATTAATACAGTTCCACTTATATTACACACTAATATTATATAAGTTTAATTCATTTATAGTTGTTTATAATTTAATTAACTTATATAATATTCATTTATATATTATTAATTAAATCTTCTTTAATAAATTTTATTTTATTAGCTATTTAATTAATTATTTTAAAATTTTATTTTATTTATCCTAAATGGTTTAAGATGAATATTTACTATGACATTTATAGTTGTATATACACATATCATTATATGTATTCATACTAGTTTGGAAGTGAAATTTGTGTGATCGAGCAAGCAGTAGAATTTGATATTTTGTACGAATGACATATGTATATCATACGGGCTTCAATGTAATTGTATGTTTGGACATTAGAAATGTAAGTTACATGATTGATATGTCATGTTGATTGTGATAATTGTTATATATGATTTGGCACACTTAGATTCATGTTATATGACGGATGAGTTGTAGTATTGTTTCAATTGTCATGTTTAACTATCTTTTGGGTTATATAAGTACGTCTTAGGTACATGGATGTAAAGGCTAGCTTTCTGCTTTCGGTTTCATGAGTATATTTTGTTGCTCGACAAATAGGTATGTTGTAGATTTAGAATTTAGGGATCGATTGGTGTTTTATCCTCCAGATATGGGAGGACGCTTTTGGGCTTTGTTTTCTTTTGATTGGTTTGGAGGTTGTAGTTTTTTGGATCTAGCCATGCAAAGGAGGTGCTTCCAAAATATTCTATAGCATTTGTAGTTTAAAAAATTTAATAACCCATTTCAACTAATTTATTTGGAATGCTTAAAGGCTTGAGACATTTTATTACATTGGTAAATTCGAGGACGAAATTCTTTTAAGGAGGGATAATGTAACAATCCGGAATTTTGGTTGTCTGGTTTTGAATATCTAACTGGTTTTAAATGTTGCAATAATTAGTTTTTAAAGTTTAACGACTTGAAATTCAAATATAGGGATAATTTAAATAATTAAATTTTGAATTTATTTGAATAAAAATGATTTCGAAAGCATATTTAAAATCTTGTTAAATAATAATGATAATAGTAAACTTTTAATTTATAATTAAAAGTGATTAAACTATTTTTAATAATAATTCTTTTTAGTTAATGTGTGAAATTATCATTCCACGACATTGTCTCGGATTTTGATGAAACCAATGCCACTGTATCTAGAGTGATAAGGTGATGTGCTCTGACGAGTTACGTGATGATCCGATACACCGTGTGGTCGTGCGAGGTCGAAACGTACTAAGTGATCAAAATATTATATCATAAAATAATACATACCCTATTTTATAGTTCCATACCCCATGTTTTCATTCCATATCCCTGTATACTTTTCATTTCCTTCATTCTCAAGCGGTAAAAAATAATGGCCTAAACAAAGAAAAATTAAAAATCAAACAGAATATTCAACCATAAATTTCAAAGCAAGTATCTTTAGAATCAAAGTGATGAGATCTCACACCAATATGCTTTTGGTCATGTGTAGCAGTGGTTTTGGGGATAGTCGTGAGTTGAGCAGCAGCTAGGGTTGGGTTTACTAGATGATTAAGGTGGAGTTAGGAAAAATGAAGGATGGATTCATGTTCGTGGGAAGAAGGAGAATCTTTGGGAAAAATTTGGAGGTAGGGGTGGCTTGGGGCAGTTGGCGACAATTATATGGCTTGGGGAGGTTATGAAGTCGAAATTTGAAGGAGGCTCGTGGAGATGAAGTCGTGGTGTCCATATTGAAGTTCGTCGGATGTGGAATGCAACGGTGAGGTCAGATTTTGGTTTAGTGTAGAAACAGTGGGGACTAATGGAGGAGATGCACATAAATGTTGGGTTCGTGCACAAGAGTGCAGTGCATATGCAAAAGCAAGACGAGAAGAAGAAGATTTGGGGAGAGGACTACTGAGTAATGATTAAGTTAATTAGTGTATTTAAATTGTTTTAATTAATTCAATAACTTATATAATGTATAAATTATCCACAAGGTCCAATCAAAACATACATTTTTGCGTCATGCTCATTATGATGCTATCTATGATTTGGATTTGGATTTGGGGGAATTGGAGCTTGTAGAATTTTAAGCTAAAATCGAATGATGTTTGATCTTAGTTCAAACCAGAATGCTTCAATGATAATTAAAATTTCGGTGAGTTGACTCACCTCTGAATGAATATTATAACATTGTATAGTACTTATAAAATTGACGATTGTTTGCTTGGATGCTTTATTTGGTTGATTGTTTGTTTTTGATGAATTGTCGCTTTTGAAAACGGTCGATATATAAATCATTTGCAGGGAATCTATTTGATGTACATGAAATTTGTAGAGGGATCCAAAGCGATTCCTCGCCACTGTTGATTTATATTCAATCATATTCCTATTTTATATATCATTGAATATGAAACTGATTGTTTGGCACTATTGGTTACAACATTGTTATATGTTCAAACATAATCCTTGTAGTGATATAAATCAGTAACAACATTGGTTAAGCGTTTGGTGGCTATTGGCCACAATTTAGTATTTTGAAAATAGTATTAATTGCCACTGGGTTAAAAATGATTTTGATTTAGGGAATTATTTTAAGTCTGATTTTTGGCTTTCTTGGAATATTTTATTTAAATGGAATTTTAATTTCTATTTTACTCCAAACCAATTTTATTTGTCTTTTTAAATCATTCAGAAATGTTTTTAAAATTATTTAAGTATCGTTTGATAATTTTTTAAAACTTGTTTATTTATAGTTAATATTGTTTAAAGATTATTTACCAATATTTTAGAATTATAAAAAAGTTGTTTATATAAATAATTAATATTGTTTGATAATCTTTTTTTATTTTTCCTTTTTTTTCATTATCTCTCAACATAAGAAGTGAAATTAAATTATATTAATGGCGACGGTTTGAATCGGCGACCTTCGGCGACTGTTCTTTTGTGTTGTCCGTGTTTTTCCTTCCGTTTTCATTGGCCTGCCTCATCCCTATCATAGGCCAAAGTAGAAGAAAACTTGGTCTGCCTCCTCCATTCCAGATCTGGATGCTAGGGCTTTACTTATGACTGGCGCGACTGTTGCTGCTGTGTCCCCGTTTGTTGTTGAAACCTGCTCTTATGTTTGGTTGCGGCCCTGTGGTGTCAGCGTTTGCTCGCAATATCCCAATTTCCAACCTTTTGGGCGATTTAAACAACCATCAACTTGTAGCTCCTAATTTTCCTGTCAATCCCTTGCTTGTTGGAACGAATCCGCTAGCTCCATTAATTGCAAATGAAGGTAAAACATCTTGGACTAAAACTTCTATTGGGTTGTATGTTAGTTCCAAATTGGATGATGACGTTATTGGGCAGAACGTGTCCGATCTTATGCCTGCGGAGGATGATGTTGTTGTCGGTGATGCCTATGTATCTGTGGATGCAGCTGTTGAGTTCAATATCGCTGAAAGAGGGTTATCATGTGATTACACAAAAGGTGCTTGCAGCAATGCCGAATACAACATACCTAATTCCTGTACATCTCCTTCTGGTCCACTATCTATTGTAGCTCCCGTTGATCTATTGGATCCCCCCACCCGTCTAGGGCATCTCCAAAATGGTCATCACCGTTTTCCAAATTGCCAAATAATGCAGGTAAGCATTCTCCTCGTCGCTTTGATATGAGATTAAGGGTGTTATAATCCCTCCGAAGGAAGTGATTGAGGCCGTCATGGATTATTGGAAAGAGCACTTGGTGGGTCTTTTCAAGATTCCAACCCTCCCTATCATGTAGTTAAGGCAAAGTGCAATCACGTGTGGAAGCCTAGAAGGGTTTGAGTGCTCACTTCAATAATGAAATATTCTATTTTAAATTTTCACGAAGTGAGGAAAAAGGGCATATTCTAGAAGCCGACCATATTCTCGTAGATGGGAAACCTTTCATTATCACTTCTTGGAGTCCTTCTGTGGATTGGACGAAAGACCAAGTTTTATCTATTTCGGTCTGGGCCCGCTTTTCTCACATTCCATCTGTTCTTCAGCCTCTTATTGGGATTGACTGGCTGGCTGACCTAGTTGGTAAGGTGATATGTTACGATGCTAATATGGTGGTCAGAAAGAAATTAGTCTATGCCAAAGCTCTGATCGAGATTATTCCTGACAAACCCTTACCTTTGGTGCTAAAAGTCAGACTAGATGAGAGCCAGTTTGCTGAGGTCATGGTTCGATACAGTTGGAAACCTGAGATATGCATGTTCTGTCACTCTTTTGGGCATCTTTCAAATGCATGTTTTTGTTTGGCAGTTGCAGGTTTTGTTCCCTTTGCTTATCGGATACCTCTTCCTCATCCTCCTGTCCGAAAGTGTGTTCTGAAGGTTGTTCCTTCCTCATCTATTTGCACCTCTTTTGAGGCACAAGTTTCTGTAGCTCCCTTTGTTGATGCTCCTGTAGCTCCCATTGTTGAAGCACCAGTTTAAGTTGCTCCATCTATTAGTTTACCACCTCCGGCACTGGATGTGGTTCCTTCTGCTACAACATTTGATGCAATAACCTGGAATTCTGATAAACAAGCATGGGTTACAGTTCTTCTGATATGAGGTATTCGCCCGAATTTGACACTTTTTATGCTTTTATTAGTGATATTAGGGGCGAGAATCGTTTTCTTATCTGCCATTTTGAGGGTGATGGTTTGTGCCTTACTAAGGTTGGCGAGATTGGAGAGGAGAACAAAAGTAAGTTTTATGATGTCATCTGGGATAGGAAATTTATGTACTCACCTTATTCTGAAGGTTATGATCTTCTTTTAGCTACTCTCTTCTCAGTTTTTCCCATGTTACTGGTCCGTCGACGGATGTTGGCTGTGCTTTTTATAGTAGTTTAGCCAACTTTATCTAGCTCCTGTGCTTTTTATCTTTTTTGTTTGGGCCTTTTTGCCCTTTAGTTGTTCTATGCATGTGTAGAACACCTGTTTTCCCATTATTTATTCAGTGGCATGGCCCACTATAAAGCCGGCAAGCTTTGCTAAAATACTAATAATAATTATTATTCATTAATAATGTTTTGGAATCAATAATTATTATCTATCAATAATTTTATGGAATTATTAATAATTATTTATTAATGATGTTTTTGAATTAATAATAATTATTTATTAATAATGTTTTCGAATTAATAATTATTAGTTATTACTAAAGTTTTGGAATTAATAGTTATTATTTATGTAATGATGTTTTGGAATTAATATTTATCCTTTATTAATAATGTTTCAGAATTAATAATAATTATTTATGAATTATGTTTTGGAAGTTAATTATTATTTATTATAATAATGTTTGAAGATTAGTTATTATCTTTTGTTGATAATGTTTTGAATTCTTAATTATTTTATTTATAATGTTATGAAGTTAATAGTTATTATATAATAATGCTATGAAGTTATTAATTATTATATTAATAACGTTTTAGAGTTTTTAAATTATTTTATTAATGATGTTGGAAAGCTAATTTATATATTTATTTATGATGTTTAAAGTTGATTAATTTATTTGATTAATTATATTTATAAATAATAAATTGATTTATAAAGGAATTTCACTTAACATAGAGTTTATAAATGAATATGGAGTTTTGTATTACAATGGATTTTTATAACAGCTTTATAAAGAATTTTTACAGAGGGATTTTAGAAAAGATTGCTATAAAGTAATTTTAGAAGGGATTTTTATAAAGGATTTTTATGAAGGAGTTCTACAGAAGAATAAAGTTTGATAAATGGGTTTATAGATTTGTAAAAGGAGATTAATAAATAGTTTTATGGATTTATAAAAGGGCATTATAAATGGTTTAGAAATTTATAAAAATAGTTTTATTAATTGTTTTAGAGATTTATAAAAGAGTTTTATAAATTGTTTAATATTTATAAATGATTTTAGAGATTTATAAAAGGAGTTTTATAAATGACTTTAAAGTTGTATAAAAAGGGAATATATAAAATAAGATGAGATTAATTTTCTAAATTGATCTTTAAATAATTATGATGGTATAGAAACATCTTTCTATACTCAATATCAAATAGGAAATCTTTCTCAGTTTTTGTAAATGCACTTATATTGTTGAGATAAGCATATAAATACATTTTCGAAGTAGTGAAAATGTAGTGTTTTTGTGAATATGCTTATACAGTTGAGATAATATATAAATATATTTTCTAAGCAGTGGAAGTATAGTTTTTTTGGAATATACTTATGCCATTGAGATAAGTATATAAATACATTTTTTAGGTAGCGAAAGTGTAGCAATTTTTGTGAATATACTTATGCCGTTGAGATAAGTATGTGGATTTCTTCCAAGTATTAAAAGGAGTAAAACGGATTTGTGAATATATATTTGTAAAAGTATTCTGATACAAGTAATTACAAAGTGATTTTAATTAATGAAAGGATTAATTAAAGAGGTTAGTGGTTTCTTATGCGCTTAACCAACGTGGGTCTCCTTATAGAAATAAATCCATGATGGATTGTTGTTTATTTAATGGTTAAATAACCGACTATCAAACTTGACCAGTTTTTTAAACTATGGTTGTCAGTTCAAGGGGACCAGGATCGAACGTGTTATTCTAAAACCACTTTGAACTAGCATAAGCATTCGAATGGAAGACACCTTGATGATGATTTCAAAGGCGGAGTTCTATCAAGTGCAAGGACTACTTGCTACTAATCCTGAGGGTGATTCCAAAATGGATGTAGTGGAAGCAGTACCTTCGGTTTCATTCAAACCCAGAACGAACTTGTATGGTGAATGATGACATTGCATTTTTTCATGGAGGGTAGTGTTAGTATTGCAAGAGGGAATTGCTAAAAGGTAAAAGCATAGCCTTAAGCCTCACACCCTGAAAATGGATAAAATAGGGTAGATGCAACAGGGCTATGTGGGTGGCATACATAAGGGTGTGTTATCACCTTTCTAGATTATCATATTATAGATTTGGTTATGCATGAGAGCTCTCTATAAATGTTGGAAATAACGAGGTGATGGCATTCTCGGTATTACCCAATAAGGAATAGGCCGATCCTGTGTTAGTAGAGGGGAAAATGTGTTTGTACCCCCTTAGTACATTTTATCTAAAGATGTACTGTACGGAAAATAGTCCCTTACCTTTCCATTATTTGAATCCATTCTCCAATAAGTGCTTTTGGACTTGATTATATACCTATTATGCTAGAATTTATTAATGTAACAATTTCGGCTATACTCAATATTTATTTTAAACCCTAGATACTATTATAATATCAGAAGAATTTCTATGAAATATTTTGGTTATCGTATTGTAAAAACCCGTCAATGTTTGTATGCAACGTGGTCTTAGAGATACCTTTATTTTCAAAAGGTTTTTATAACATTAAAATTCAATTGAGGTGCATTTTCTCATGCTGGATTACCAGGCTGATCCGGGTGTTATTTTTCTTATAATGCCCAAGTTAGACCGAGTATATTTTCAGATCTACTTTAGATGCTCTGGAGCTTCAGGAGATGAGCTGGATGTCCAAGACATATCTCTCGTACATTCTTTATTTCCATTGCACGTGTTGGTTTATTTGCCAATATTTGTGAGGATCGATTGTTATAACTGTCCAGGCTGATTATTTGTTTAGTATACTCTAATTTGATGTATGTATCTTACAGTTTTATTTTTGTAAAGATCTGTTTTATTATTATATATTACTTTTTAAGATGTGAGATCATGTTTTTTCTTTTTCCACCACATCTTTCTTTCCAGCACTTGGATGCTTGGCACGTAAATACCGTAGATGTATTAGTGTCGACTTTCGATGGTTGAAAGGTCGGGTTGTTATAGACTTACTTTATCCATCGGGCCAGCTCAGTAGACACGGAGGGGAGAGTGCCTGATTATTTAGCCTCAAGCCTAGACATAACTTTTCAAGATACCTATCAGATAAGTAGGCTTTATTAGTTGGCCCTAAAGTTGTTAATTTAGTTCGCATAGACCATTTAGGATCTGATACCATGGTTGGAATTGGGCTGATTAGTAGCAGGTGAAATAGGTAGATTTCAAATTTTTTTCCATATTTCGGATTATAGTGGGCCTACGAATTCTAATGGGTTATACTAGATCAAATCTAGATTATTTAACTAAAATCCAATTTTATTTCTGAATTATTTAATTAATGAATTTAATTAACTAATATTTATATAGTTTATGAGTATGTCATTATATACTCATGTGTGTATGTCGTGTATTTACTATATATATATATATATATATATATATATACTATGTACATAATTAATGTATACGTATACACATGATTAGATTTGCACCTGTACCATATACATTTGTCATTTATGTATGCAACAATTATATCAAAACATAATTTAAATTCATATATAATATTTACATATTTTAAATTATATTTATATCTTAAATGAAATAAACTATTTAAAATATTTGGTTAGACTTTGACCAAGTCAACAAAATTTAAATTTTAAATTTAATATCAAAAATATCTAATTTTCACCAAGTAATATATTTTAAAAATTAAAATTAAAATTAAAATTAAGATTTTAGTCAAAATTTCTTTATATATAAGAAATATATATATATATATATATAATACTAACTTTTTTAGATAAATAAACTATGTAAAATACACAAAAGAGTTAATATATGCATTTGTAAAAACAATTATTATATATAACTATTTTTTTATGGCTAGATTTTAATTTATCATATATAATTCAAAATTAATTTTACTATTGTTTTAATAAAATAAGTATACGTACACAGATATATATATATATATATATATATTAAAATTATATAAGTTGTTTGAGTTACTATTAAATTTAAATACAATCATATTACATTTGAAATATAGGTTTAAAAAATTAAAGCTGAAATATATTTATACACAAATTGAACTGTTGTTACATTATAAACGTTTTAATATATACTATGTTACCTCCTTTTTTTCTCCTATAAATGTTAACCCAAAAAATAGATCAACATCCTAGATTGAGTGTGAAAGCATCTGCCCTATTCTTAGAGCAATAATATAGAGAATAAATATAAAATGAGTAAAAATAGTAAAAAGACAAGAATTTTTTATGTGGTTCGGCTGTTAATGAAGCCTACGTCCACTTTATAACTTTCTATTAACTGACTGCTATTACAAGTTGAATCAGATTACATTATAATTGGATCTTTTAAGTTAGATTAAGTCACAAGTACAAGAGTTCACTGGAGAATCACATTGAACCCCTATATGACTATTGTATGGGAGAAGAAGAGTGAAGAATAATCTCTACAGAGTTCCAGCAACCAGTCCACATGATCCAGTTTATGTTGCACGTAGGATCGTATTTATAGGGATTGGAGAGCTATTGGGCTAGGCCGCCTCACCAGAAACTTGCCTTCCAAAATACGAAGGTGCGTTGAAAATTTCATAACAATCTAAGCCAATCAGATGGATCTCTAGCGATCCATAGTTTCTAGGTTGCTAACGATCCAATTCCTTAGGACATTCTCCTTCATCCTTTCCTTAAATTCCATGGTTATCCATCCTAATCTAATGGATCGCTAGTGACCCATAGGTGATGGATCACTAATGATCCATGTACTTAGTGGATTTTTAGACTTCGTATTTTGGATTTCACTTATTGTCATATGTGGATGCTCTCCATGTAATTTCGTAGCTTGTCACCTTGTTTCGATGTTGATCCATACAATGGTTGCATTAGACTGTTGATTGAATAACAAGAATGCTCACTTCTCAATCTAGCTAGCTTGGAATTTCATCAAACTTAGCAATCATGCCTAGAATACATATTGAATCACAATGCAAGAGCATTGGACGACCTATGAGCGATCCTTCTGGATCGCTAGCAATCTATAGGAGATGGATCGCTAGCGATCCATCACCTTAGCATATTTTTGCCTTTTTCTTCTCTAACCTTTCTTGTTTAATTCTTCTAGTCCCTTTGCTTGGCTCTTGAGTTTCTCTGAATTGACGTAGCTATTTTTACTTCCTTTGAATTCTACTGGGTAAAAAACTCAGATATGTTTGCCTCCCAGAGTATGCTTTCATTGGGAACAATGCATGCTTTGGAAATAACTGCTCTCGAATTCTTGTTTAGCGAGGTTCACTTGGTCATGTTAAGGCCACCATGTGACTTAGGCTTTGGCTGTTTTTTCAACTTCGATGTGGGTTACTGTTGCTCGTTATAACAAATCAATTTCAATCCCATAACTTTCATGATGTTTTTAAAAAGCTCGTGGATCATGCTGAGCAAATTTGGAGGGGATTGGTGCCCGTTTGATGGATCACTAGCGTCCATAGTTCATAGACCACTAGTGATCCAAGGACTTAGTGATTTTTTTCTTGTGCAATCTCATATTTAACTCTTTTGAGCCGACCTATGTTCTATTCTTACCTTCCTCTTGCGACCTAATCTAATCCACATGTGACCCGATCCAATCTCGATCGGACCTTAAGCTTACTTATTCTATCGCCGTCGACGACCACCCACTACCGAAGCTTTCCACTATCGACCTCGCCTAGCCCTGCTACCTTCTTGAGTTGGCCATGTGTCCTTGTTGCTTCCCCTTTCTGAATCGCCACCGACCTTCCCTTGGATCGGCGCCGGTCCTTCTCACTATAGGCCACCAACATTACAAGTCCATTTGCATTCGCTTTCTAATTCTTGATTATAGGCAGGTAATGTTGATTTTGGCGTTCGTTTAGCAATTCGAAGACCATGTTGTATTGGTGATGATCATTGCGGAAAATTCGAGTTGATTGCGATTTTCTAGAAGAAAATAGTTAATCGAATGTTGAGTTCTTCATAGAACAAGACTCGGGCTTTATCTCTGGTGCTTGACATGTTTTGCTATATTCCTCCACAGCATCAGAATAGACTTGTATTAAGTTACATTATTGATACAACACAACGTCTCGCGAATTGATTTTTGTCCTTCCGGAGGGGATAATGGCTTAGCACAGTGTTTCGCATGCAGCTTATGTTGTTATTGCCTTCCGAAGAGTTTGGATTGGTTCTGTTATTGCACACTCGGTGTAACTGAAATGGGAAAAGCTTTCCGCATCACTTTAGACAATGGATCGGTTATCGATCGTTGATCGATAACGGGTATGTGTTGGAAAAATAATTTCAATAAATGATACGAGAAGCCCTTTTCATTCTTCACTACGAGCGAACTATCTACATGGGACAAAGCATTTGTAGTGCTTAGGACACCAAGCTCACCCCACATAGGTAATACACTGCACTTGCCCCAGTCTATACTTGAAAACAATTGTGTCAGTGTAAATCGATATTCCTTCGGAATTCAAGTGTTGTAGGGGAATGTTTAGTCAAAGATAGAATGAAGCACTCATTGGATGCAAGTTCTGTTATATAGAATGAAGAACCCGTTCTCTCGCCGTAAGTCTAGTGGAGGAAGTCCAGCAATTTTAGAAGTTAAGTTGTCATCTGTTACGCCTTCCTCTTTGGTTCCATGAGCTGAATACAGTCAATTGGTACCGGTTGGCACGGCTATAGACCGGACTCCTCTAAATTTCTAAGTTATGCTTAATCCTCCAAAGAGAGCTACCTTCGTAATCACCGATAAGGTTCTACATAACATTTGTTTGCATTACGGCATTCCATAGGGCGATGTGCGCCTTTCGAAGAAGAATGAGTATGCCCATATGTCGCCTTCGGAATACATTGCTTGCTACTGGTATATGTGATTAAATGGGGTAGTGGCCCCTTCAGTGACTTCTTGAAAGAAACTCTTCTGAACTTCGGAATTGCTCCATCCCAAATTCATCCTAATGAATATGAGATCTTGACTTGCCTTCATGTCATGTTTATGCGGACATTTAATCGTGCCATAAGCTTCGATGGGTTAAGATGTTTTCTCTCATTTAAGAAGAGAGACGAGTGCCCGTCCCTTATCATTATCAAGGCCCAAAGGAACCGTAAGATCATACTACAGCTTCAAAACAATCTGCCTCAATTCAAGACTCGGTACTTCTTTGTTAGGTGTCTAGAAGGATTTAACCGCCCTTGGATGACGGAGGTAAGTTCTCTCCTTTACTTATTGAGTTTCGATGCGTCGCTATGTGATTTCTGTAGATCGAATACTTCTTGCAGTTATTCCGAGACCGAATAAAAACCCAATACTCGATTGGATTTTCCATACTTTGAAGGTCGTAGATGCTAAGAAGAGACCATTAAATTTTTGCTAAAGGACGAAAATTTGCTCCAGTATAATTTGTTGCATCTGGGAGATTTGTCGCTGCCGTTGAGGTCCCATTTTCTTCCCATTCCAGAGCACAAACATGCTCCGTTCTTCATTACATTGCTCTAAAGAAGGCGGTTTTCCAGAAAAAGAAGGCCCATCTGGTGAGTCAACCGAAGAAACTCATGAAGGAAGGGGTATCACGACTGATGCCAGCTGTCCGACTAGAATGCCTCTGATTTTGGAGGAAGGGGAAGAAGAATTCAAGCAGCGTGAGAGCAGAGCTGTAGTGGCAATAGAAAAGGAGGAGGGTGAAGTTGAGGGCAGCAGTAGTTATGATTCCTCCTCTAGTGATGATGATTTCGTCGTGGACTCCGATGACGAAGACTCTGAATCACATGATGAGACTCTGGGAATGAGTACCATTCTCCCGAATTAGCCTCCTCAAGAGATTCACAATAAAGATGCTCCCCCAACAGTCGAGCGACATCAAGGTTTCTCGATTAAAGATACAGGCGTAGACTTTGGGGATTTGAATAACGTTTACATGGATATCGATGAACTTATGGTGGAGGATTTCGAATTCAAGGGAATGTCTCCTCACCTTGGTCATATCATGTCTAGAGTCAACTCGATTTCTACCACAGTGGCTTCCCGATCCGATTTGTAACATGCTTTTAGGCCCCTAGGACACATTACACATTTCACTAGGGTGACATTCACTTACACATGCATTATTTAGGTCTATTTCTCCTTGCTATAGCTCTATATTCATTCTTCATGTCGGGTACCATGAGAGGCCGTGGACTTTACGATAATCTTGAATAATTCAATGATTTGCAACATTTTTCAAGACGATCTTCAAGCGCCACCAGCCCCGTGAAACCGAGGAAGAGTAAAGAAAGCAGAAAGACTCGGAAGCCAAGGCTCGTCATTGGGAGACAGAGAAGGGGTTAGACGTATAAGAGTGGTTATGAGAAGAGAAAAACCCCTGATGACCAAGAGGAACCATTCAAGAAGTTGAAGGTTTATCGTGGTTCTCATCCTTCTAAGTATTAGGCTTTTGCCCCGGCCCTAGTTTCTATCGGTCTTGAAGTTCCAGTTTCTTCCGTTCAGGCTCCATTTTCATCTCAAGTCCCATCGACTCACCTGGTACCCACTTCTGGTTCCTTGCGTTCCCACAAAAGGACGGCTTACAATCTTCCGTCCGGTCCCTCTAAACTCGAAGCTGCGCTCCCCAGGTGGTTTTTAAAGGGAGTTAATTTTGACCGCGACCGTCACCCAGTCCGCAAAGATTCCTATGTTCCCCACCTTCAGGCAATTCAAAGTGATTTAGATTAAGCTGAGGGATGGGAAATGTTATACAAGCAGTCGACCGATATGAACCGCAATAATTATCAAGAGATCCTCTCCTTTGAATCAGAGAAAGGCGATTTCGAGAGGGTGTTAGCAGAACATGACGCCATAATTGAGTGACTAATACAAGAGAGGGATGCGATGCTCTGGGAGAGTAAGAATAGCGCCAGCTTGGTGAAGGAGCTGAAAGAAGGCCCATGCAAAAATAGAGATCGTGTTTTGAGACAAAATCAAAAAGGCCCACATGGACAAAGTTAAGTTGAAAGAGGAGATCGAAGCTTGTGACATGGTTACTGAAGCCTAAAAGAAGACTACTGCTGATCATGAAAAAATTGTTGAAGGGCATAACAAAACAATTACCGAATATGTAGGAACTTTGGAATCCCACGGAAAGACCGTTTTCGATCAAACCCAAACAATCGCTTTGCTTAAAAAAGATTTATGCAGCTTGGCACCGAGAAGAATCGAGTTAAAGTTGAGAAGGCCGCCTTAATAGCGGATTACTTAGAGCTACAAGACACTTTTGAGAAAAAGATGGAGAAGATGGACAATACCATCTTAAATTTCAATGTTAATTCCTTGCTGCATCATGGGAGCCTCGGTTATTTGGGCCCCAAATTTCCGCATACTCTACCATGGTTTGGGAAGAAATATTGGCCCATTTCCAAGAAAACAGGGATGCATATACCGAGCAAGAGTTGGAGAATGCTGCCTCCATGAGGAGTCGATAAAAGCACTAATAGAGAGCCAAGAGGCCCTTCGAATCGATAAGGAACAGGAGGTTGTCGATGCTGCTATGACTGCAAAACTTTCAGAGCGTTGTCAGATCCTTTCATTTCTAGGAATATAAGATTAACATTCTCGTCCATTCCTTTGATGCAGGTAACCTTCCTGTTTCCCCTGAGTTTGAGAATTTTCAGCTTACGCTTTAAGAACAAAACGAACTTAATACTTTCATTTTTGATCTTATAGGTCCGTCCTCTCTACCTACTGACCCGTCCGGCTTCCTCGATGCTTGGGCTTGCCGCTATTTCAACTGCCTCGATGCTTATCTTCATAACCGCTTTGATTGTTGCGCCTGCGTCTAGCTTGTAGTCAGGACTAGAATCCTAGAAGATTGCTACATTGCATAGTCAAGACGACCCTTTGTATCTTTGGAGGGTGACTTCACAGTAGTTGAAGCTTGAGAGCAGGAGGATCAGATTGGCCAACTGCATAAAATCTTCAGGGAGCTCCTACAAATCCAGAAGCGCAAGGCTAAGGGGGAGTCTTTCGAGAGTCGGAGAGCAGGTAGGAGATGTCAGTGCCGGTGCCGAGGAGATAAGTGATATCACAGGCAGCGATGCCAATCCTGGCTGGGATTCTAAGGGGAAGTAGAAACTTTCAACTAAAGGTAGGAAGGGGAGTGGCGGGAAGAGACTTTGACAATTCCGGGTACCAGTGGAGCCTGTTTTTGGGATTGTTTTTTTTATACGTGTTTTGTTCAAGTGTAGAGTCTGCACTTACTGCTTTGACTGTTGTAGCATTTGTTTTTTCTTTTTGTTGGCCGATATTGCGTGGGTATGGCTCCCATATTTTTGACTTTGTATAGAAAATGTTATAAGCAATACAGTGTTGACATTTTGATTGTAACTTTATCTATTTACTTATCCGCATTTAATGTTCTTTTGCCAACTTTATTTACTGCTATTTTATTTTATCTAATTCTATAATTACCGCCAAAATTCTTTATTTGGAGTAACAGAACTGTGAAGTGTTTTTTTAGTATTTTTATTTGATTATCAGTGTATACCTGTATGCACCCCCAAGCTCACGAGGCTGCTTGACAAATGATCAGCTGATCCAAGTGATTTTTGGATGTCGGTAATTGGACCTATTTTGCGGTTCCACTTTTTGGCAACTTGTGATTTGACCAGCTTTATTTCAGAAATATTGTCGGTCAACAATCGAAATTCTTCGCTGACTCGTAGTTCTTTGACATTGTTGGACTCATACCTGTTTCTCCCAATCGTAGGAATGGGTTAATTCTTGTTATCCCTGAAATGGACAAGTTTGCCTGCATTGCTAGGGAAATATTGGTACTTAAGGGTGTATGCGGCTTATGAAATGCATGACTTTTGGGAGTGTGCGCAGCTTATAGGGTGCGCGGCTTTTAAGACTGATATGACCCGTCAATCTAAAATGGTTTGGGACTCCTTGACGTTACCAATCTTCGGGCAACATGAGGAGTACATGCTTCTAGAACACGATTCCACAGCTCAAAAGGTGATGCGCGGCTTATGGGAGTGTGCATGTTATGGGACATGCATCTTTTGGGATCGATATAACCCATCGATCCATAATGGTTTGGGACTCCTCGACATTACCGATCTTCGAGCAACGTGAGGAGTTCATGCTTCAGAGCATGATTCCACGGCTTAGAAGGTAATGCGCGGATTATGGAAGTGCATGGCTTTTATGATTGTACTAGCTTGGATATGATTGCATAATCCAAGATGCGATGCATGACTTACGGATGCACGGCTTCAATTTGGGCCTTTCCAGCATCGCATGAGCAACACCAGTTCTTAGAAGGCGGGGATCGGGTTTCGCCAATCCAACGGTTTGATTCGATTTGTTTCCGTCAACAGGCAGGTAAGTGGGGCGTACTTGAGTGTGGTTCCACTATCTCAAGTAGCAATTGGATGGTTTTAAGCTGATTTGTCCAGGTCGAATCAAAAGGTTACTTTTATGAACATGGTGTTATTGGTTCAGAAAGCAAAGCAATTTTATTAAATTAAAGTTGGGCAAGTTCTACCTATTTACAATGCCTCTGGTAGTCTGGGATGGCTTATTTACTAAAAATAAGAAGTACATAAGATAATTTTAGATAAAGTAACGACGCAACGATTCACTGTTCCATTCTCAGGAAATTTGGATTTTGTCAATGGTAGTCAGTTTGAAAGCTCCATCCCTTAGCTTTCGACTGATCACATACGGCTCTTCCCAGTTTGGTCCAAAGGTTCCCGATACGGGATAAACTCGTTTGAGGACAGGGTCTCCCACTTCGAAGGTTCGCTTGTGAACTTTGGAGTTGAAGTGTCGTACGAGTCTTTTTTGGTGAGCAGCGTCCTTAATTCGACTTCTTCCTTATTCTCTTCGATCATATCAAGCAACTCGAGTAGGAGCTCCTCGTTTTTCCTTTGATTGAAATTCTGTCTTCAAGATGAGAGGACTTCTAGTTCGACGGGGATCAGTGCCTCTGAACCATATGTGCCAAGGCGGATGAGGTATGCCTAATAGCTGCTTTGTGTGTTGTTCTGTAAGCCTATAGTGCAAGTGGAAGTTCATCAACCTAATTCCCTTTAGCTTTAGTTAGCTGCTTTTTGATGATGAATTCGATGATCTTGTTTATTACCTTCCACTTTCCTATTTTCTTATGGACGAGCGACCGAGGAAAAGCTCTTCTCGATTCCAAAGCATTTGCAGAAGTCTTTGAACTCGGCGCTTTCGAATTGGGTCCATTATCAGTGATGATTTTCTATGACACACCAAACCTACAAATAATGTTTTTATTAACAATGTTAATGATTTTATTTATGGTAATAGTAGCTAGCGGTTCTGCTTTGTCTCATTTGGTGAAATAGTCAACGACAACTATAAAATATTTAGCCCATCCTTTAGCTATTGGCAATAAGGCAATCAGATCAATTCCCCATATCACGAAAGGATATGGGATGACCACCTGAATTAGCTTCATTAAGGGAGTTCTTTTGATCTTGCTGAATCTTTGGCATCGATCACACCTTCTGGCATAATCCGCTGCATCTGGTTTACTATTTGCCAGAAAAATCTATATCGGAGGATTTTCTTTGCAAGGGTTTGCCCCCAGTATGGTCTCTGTAGTCGCCTCTGTGAACTTCTCTTAGAATCCTTTGAGCTTTATCATCAGTCACACATTTGAGTAAGGGGAAAAGAACCCCTTTCTCAAGATTATCCCATCCTATATTATGAATCGCGGTGCCTTCCGAAGAAGCTTTTTCTCTGATTCCTATTTGCGAGAAGAGTTCCCGTAAGCAAGTAGTCTTTGATTGGCATCATCCATGTTCTGGTTCAATGATGGTCTCAAAAATCCAATTGACATCCATTTCTCTAATGCTTTGTGTGGTCAGGGTTTCAACTGGGACTAGTCCCAATGATTGAGCTTCTTCGAAACTGGCCAGTTTAGCCAAGCAGTCAGCTTTCGTATTCTGCCCCCTCGGGATGAGAGTTATGGTATAGTGTTTGATGTCATTCAAAAACTCTTGCACTTTAGATAGATATGGGGTAAGGTTCTCCCCTCGAGCCTGGTATTCTCCTTTCACCTGATAGACGACTAACTGAGAGTCTCTATAGATGTGTGAATTTTATCTCCAGCTCTTTCTCAATTTTTAGCCCATCTATAAATTCCTCATATTCTGCTTCGTTATTTTTCGCTAGGAATTCTAATGTTAAGGCGTTGAAAATAGCTCGTCCTTTGAGAGTCTTGAGCACTACCACTGCCCCCGAGCAGAAGTTATTAGATGCGCCATCAACGAAGAGCTTCGATCGTGTTTCCACTTCTGGTGTTATTTCCCCTTTATTATCCCATATGGTAAATTCAACGATGAAATTTGCCAACGCTTGCCCGTTTATTACCCTTCTAAGACGGTAAGTGATTTCATATTGATTCAATTCAATATTCCATTTGATGAGCCACCCGAAAGTCTCAGGGCGGTATAATATTTGCTTCAAGGGTTGATTGGCCAATACTTTGATTGAATGTGCCTAGAAATATAGTTGTAACCTCCTAGATGCGATCAAGAGACAATACGCTAGATTTTCCAATTTCGGATAATTTTTCTTAGCTCCAGTACAGCGTTTATTGATATAATACATAGGCCGGCTGATCCTAGCTTCTTCATGTACAAGAGTAGCATTTAATGCATGAGGTGAGACTGCTAAGTACATGAACAAGTCCTCTCCATCTACAAGCCTTGATAGGATTGGCGGAGTTTCTATATGTCACAGCAACTCTTCAATCGCGGTTTGGCAAGTGTTATTCCATTTGAAGTTCTTTTTTCCTTTATTTATGGATGAAAGATTGGTAGACATTTGTTGGTGGCTTTTGAGATGAACCGGCTTAGTGGTGCGACTTTCTCATTTAGGCTTTGTAACTTTATCATGTACATTGGGGCTTCGACTTCTCATAGGGCAGTGATTTGCTCTGGATTTGGTTCGATGCCTTTGAAGCTCACTATGAATCCCAAGAACTTTTTGGAGGCTACCTCTAAGTGACATTTGAGTGGATTGAGCTTCATCTTATATTTTTGGAGTATTTCAAACATTTTGGTGAGATTATCCAAGTGATTGGCAACTATTCACGATTTAACCAACATGTCATCCATATATACTTCCATGGTTTTTTCAATCTGACGCATGAACATGGCATTTACTAATCTTCGCCATTACCCTGTAGTAGTATAATCCTAGATTGAGGATGAAGCTGGTGTTTTCTTGATCAGGTTCATGCATCAGGATTTGGTTGTATCCCGAGTATGCATCCATAAATGATAGCAGTTCATGTTCAGCCATCCTGTTCACAAGCTGGTCAATTCTGAGCAGAGGAAAGCTTTCTTTGGAGCAGGCTTTGTTTAAGTCCGAATAGTCGATACAAGTTCTCCATTTTCCATTGGACTTCTTGACCAAAACCAGATTAGATACCAATTCAGGGTAGGTCACATCATGGATAAAACCATTGGTCATCATCTTGTCTACCTCATCTCTCAACGCCTTCGATCATCCGGGGCCCAAGCTGCGGCTCTTCAGCTTCACCGGTGTATACTTGGGATCGATGTTGAGTGCGTGATAAGAAATTTGCGGTGATACCCCATACATATCGAAATGTGTCCAAGAAAACACATCCAAGTTGGCATGAAGAAATTTAGTGAGTTCCATTCGCATCTTGTTTCCAAGGTGTGATCCAATTTTCAAGACCAACGTTGGGTCATCCATGTCAACTGGGACATACACCGTCAATTAATCTGATGCTGCTTGATCCTCCCTTAAACTCTTCTTTCTAAGGTCCAAAGCCTTATTGAATCGACTGTGGTCCCCGAGCCAGGGTCGGCTTTGTAGTTGTTATTCGGTAGGTTTGCGAATGTGGAGAGTTCTCCCCACATTCTTCCCTTTTTCTTTTCTTTTGGATTAACGCAATTCTACGATATAACACCCCCTGGTGGCACTTTTATCTCCTTTGATCACTCCAACTCCATTTTCCATTGGGAATTTCATGGTAAAGCACCATTGGGTTAAAGCAATTTTGAATCTGCTAGTGCGGGTCGTCCCAAGAAGGCATTGTATGCGGAAGCTTTATCAACGATAACAAAAGTTTGGACGAGGGCGACTCTTCGATCGCCTTCTCCAAGTTCTACAGGCAAGTCAATCGTTTTGACAGGTTGTTTGGCTTCGTCGGTGAATCCTTGAATTTTAGTTTGGTAGGCAATACATTTTTCATGCCGATGTTCATCTGATAAATGGTGCGTTTGAAAAGGATATTCATAGAACTGCCACTGTCAACCAATACTCGTCGGACCATGGCTTATCTGATCCCTACTATCACGACCATGGGATTGAGAGTTGGAGTTCAATCCCTTCGATGTCTCGATTTCAGAATACTATATCATTGTTCAGAGTTCTCTACTGCTTGGTAGGGGCTCCATCTTCAATCGTGAGGCACGAATCTTTCGGAGCGTGTTATAATGAGCTCACATACTGCTCCATTTCTCCCCAACTCTATTGTGCGGGATGAGGTTCTGAAAGTATCGATCCAAGGATGAGTCTTTGGTCAGTTCATGATACCTCTTCGCTGGTTCCAGCTTGGTTTCCTCGATCCCTAAGAGCTTGGGAGACGCGGATTGGTCAGAATTTTGCAATTTTCTCACATATTGCTGAAGCTTGTTTTCCCGAATCAGATCTTCAATCAAATTCTTTAGGTGACGACACTCATTAGTGTTGTGGCCATGTGTTTCGTGAAAGTGGCAGCACTTCTGGAAACGCTTTAGCTGTTCAGTTGCTTCCTTTTTAGGTTGTTTCCTATACACCTCTGTCCTCTGTGTTGCGAGATAGATGTTTTTTGGAGTATCATTGAGCAGGGTGTAATCTTTTGGCCTGAAGCCTTTAAGTCATTATTGTTATCATTTCATTTGTTGGAATTCTGATTTTTCCTTTTCCTATTTCCACCTTTTCCCGCACTTCCTTTAGCGGTTCAGAGGCATTTATGTCCTGGTTCACCGCCATGCCATTCTGCCCAATGTTCATCGGTTGTAAGCTAGTAGATTTTCTTTCTAAGTCTTGCACCTCTGCTAATCTCAAGTATTGACTCGCCTTACGGAGGAAGTCCTTTCTAGCGGTAGGTTGGTTCATTTTGATCTATTTTTTGAACTCAGTTTCGTGTTGGATGGCATGGACCAAGGCCATAAAAATAATATCCTCATTTATCACCTGATGTTGAATAGATTCATGAAAGACTTCAAAGATTCATTTCATCCTTAGAATAACCGAACAAGGACATCACATCTTTAGGTTGTGCCATGTGAAGTCTGAATTGATCAAGGAATCTTGTTGCTAGTCGAAAGAAAATGGAGATGGATCTTGGCGGAATCCCAGTGAACCACATGGAAGCAATTCCCTCCAGAAAATAGGGAAACATCTATATTGGATGGCGTCTGAAGCATTCACTCCATCCATGTACCAACTGTACTTATATAGATGGGTTTCGGGTCTTTCATTCCGCCATAGGACGAAATAGTTGGCATAGTGAACTTTTCTCGATACCGCTCATTCAAAATATCATCAGTGAAAGGAGTCCTATTGGGAGCCGATCCACATTCATCATCCTTCTATCCTTACTCTCATCCATTAGTCGCTTGACCATGTCCGCCATATATGACTCAGATGTCCACTAATCCAGGGGCCGGCTATCAGTAACTACACCGAGTGTTTGGCTTTGTAAACAATCTTGGTGAGTGGGTTGAGCGTAGGCTCTCCTATCTTCGAGAGAGCCACTTCCTTAGGATCCCGTTGGACTTTGTTTGGTCTGGTTGAGGCAGTTTGGATCTCCTTGGCATTATCGAATCCATTGGCATTTCCTTCCAACTTGTCGTAGTTAAGTTGCTCTCTATCTTCCGAATCAGAGAGGTCCATGGCTATATCCTATTGTGGGATCTTTGCTCCTAGATTTTAGTTCATAGTCGGTTGCCTCACCGTCAGTGGAGTGCTTGTGTTTCCTTCTACATTGATTTCCATGATTCCAGCTATCACTCCTTTCTATGGTCGCTTCCCATTCCTTCTGTTTGGGCCATACACAGAAGAATTTTCTTGTTCTACGACAGCCATGGGTTCTGCTATGGTTCTTGGAGTAGGATGTGATTGTAAGGTCAAGAGGGCATTAAGTTTGTCCATAAGAGCTCTCTAGCTGCTTTCCATTTTCCGATTGATTTCTTCAACCATTTTATTCAATTCATCTTTAGTAACAACTTCGTGTTGATTATAGGATCCTGGCGCCTAATCTCTTACGTTGGCTCCATTTACTTCGATTTTTTGTTGATGGTTCATCTCTTCTTCAGTAATTATTTCCCCTATATATCTTCTAGAAGCATCTCTTTCTTCTCAGAGCCATTGATGCTTAGTTGTAGATCTTTGAACCGAGATTAAGGATCTAACTTTTGAACATGTTTGATCCAAAGTAGATAGCTAGATCTTTGCCTGAGTTGGGTTCTTAGTGAAAGCACTAAAATTTTAACCCAAAAAATGGATCAACACCATGAATTGAGTGTGAAAGCACCAGCTCTGTTCTTACAAAGCAATAATATCGAGAATAAATGTAAAAAGAGCGGAAATAGTAAAAAGATAGGAATATTTTTATAGTGATTAGGTCGTTAACGAAGCCTACGCCCACTTTATAACTTTCTATTAACTGACTATTGTTACAAATTGATCAGATTATAATATGATTTAATCTTCAAAGTTAGATCAAGTCACAAGTATAAGAGTTCACTGGAGAATCACAGTGAACCCCTATATGACTATTGTGTGGGAGAAGAAGAGTGAAGAATAATCTATGCATAGTTCCAGCAGCCAATCCAAGAGATCTAGTTTATGCTGCAAGTAGGATCGCATTTATAGGGATTGGAGAGCTATTGGGCTAGGCCGCCTCAACAAAAGCTTGCCTTTGGAAATACAAAGGTGCATTAAAAATTTGATAACCATCCAAGCCAATCTGATGGATCGTTGGCAACCCATTGATGATGGATCGCTATCCATAGTTTCTGGATTGCTAATGATCTAATTCCTTGGAACATTCTCCTTCATTCTTTCCTTAAATTCCATGGTTATCCTTTCCAATTTGATGGATTTCTAGCGAACCATAGGTGATGGATCGCTAGCTATCCATGTACTCAGTGTATTTTTGGACTCCGTCTTTTGGATTGCATTTTTACCTTATGTAGTTGCTGTCCATGTAATTTTGTAGCTTGTCGCCTTGTTTTAATGATGATCCATACACTGGTTCATTGGACTATTGATTGAATCAGACGAATGCTCATTTCTCGATCTAACTAGCATGGAATTCCATCAAACTTAGCAATCATTCCTAGAATACCTATTGGGTCACGATGCAAGAGGATTGGAGGACCTACCAGCGATCCATCATCTTAGCATATTTTTTCCTTTTTCCTCTCTAACCTTTCTTGGTTGATTCTTCTAGTCCTTTTGGTTGGCTCTTGAGTTGCTCTAACTCGATGTAGTTATTCCCACTTCATTTGTATTCTATTGGGTTAAAAGCCCAGATAACACTAAAAAACTATTGTGTGGGTTAAGGTTCAGGTGTTTGAAGGAACAAGATGCGTAAATCAATGAGAAGATAAGACCAGCAGCATCTTAATTTGATGAAACAACATAAGATAAAATATGTGAAGCCCAACAAAACCAATCCGACACAACTGAACATCCCGCCGTCCATATACAACTATTGCTACAATATTAAAGTTGGATCAAGTACATAAAAAATGAGGCAAAAGGGGAAAGCTACTTTGCATCTATAAGCTAAATGGTGCTTCTCAATTAAATTATGGAAGTAAGCCTAGAACTCATGCTTTCACAAAAGCAACAAGTTAGCAAACTGCATACATGCACCAAAAAATATCTAAAGTAAAGCGCTACATCAACGTAGAAGAACTACATAGTTATGAGTACTCCAGAACTATGTTATCATAACTGGACTATTGAGAGTTGTGCCATCATAATCATACAGGAAGGCAATAATACACATCACCCGAACTGCTGTTGAAGCCATAACAATAGCTAAGATAATGATAAAGCACCATGTTAGGAGTAATCAAAGCCAAAAAATGTACAACTCAATGTGTTAGAATGTAATGCCATCTTTAAGCCTATTCACACCACAAAACTCAATCTAAACTACTCTAATAATATAGGGTTGCGTTGCTACACCCACATCGAAGTAGTGTAAAATTAATTCAAGGATGAAGCACAATATCATAACATAGTTGCGATACATAGAGTAACAAAACGAGCATAAACCATCCATTTTATCAACTTCAAGCACACCATTCCAAATTCAAACCATCCTGCCTAGATTCAAATCTTCCCTCTAAAGGAAAACTATCGCATCTAAAGCTGCCTCGGCAATCTGTGCATATTATACCAATTAATGGATAAAGGATGCGTGGCTACATCTGACGGCAGAGGAAATGTGTAAAGATGTAGTGTCAACAATCCACATGAAAGAATCTTAGCTATAAAAGGAAAGGCGCTATAGCGATAGAGGAGGACAACACTTTAATTCTAAAAGCTTTGTATTGTAAAAAAAAGATATTCCCTCCTATGGGATCATGTAAAAATGGTACGATGAAATAAATAATAATAAGGAGTTGCCCCATGGACATAGGATTTTTTCCAAAAATTTTAACCATGTAAATATTTGTATCTCTTTACTTTATTTGTTCCTTTTATCTTTTTTTTATGCTTGATTTTATTTAGGTTACATCAACGGATGTCAAATTGAAATTGATATTTAACAAACAGTTAAAATACATCTACATGATTATGTAAGCTTTAGCAATACCATCACTTCTTTAAAAAGGCAATTTTAATACCAATTAAATTTGGTAATTCTCGATTACGAGAGCATCCATCATTGTAGTTGCTTCAAAAAACTAAGTTGGTGTTATGAGAACAAAAATTCTAGCTAATATTTTAGCCTTAGAAGGAGGGTTGAGCCCCTAGCAAATTACGTTCCCATAAAACTCCCTTGTACTTCACAACCACCGCATCCTTATCCTGAAAATTGGAATTTATAAGTTGCTTCTCTACCTGAAATACATCTTCTCACTACCAAATGCCCCTTCATCTAAACTGGTAGGATGACCATAGAAAATCACTATTGACCTAACACCTGGAACTTTCAAAACATTACAAACCTATATTAACTAAAGAGAGAGTGGACTTGAAGAGACAAGAATCCAATGTCCATCAATCAGAACCTGCTCTGATCCTGCAGATCACCACTAATGTTCACCGGCTAAGCTAAATATACCGTTGGAGGGCAAAAAAGGGAATCTCAATATCGATAATGGTGATAGTGGACTAAGACTAGAGGGGGCAGAGACTTAAAATGAAACCTAAGAAAATGCCTACAACCAGTACAAAAGGTTCCAATCCAACCATGCCCTAAGAACATAGCAAAATGAATTGCACAAAAGATGCGGAAGTATGCTAAAGAAAAACCTATAGGTATCTTGAAACTTCCCAAGCCATCCCCCAAATTCAAAAACTGCCACCTTATTGTGGAACTGCAAAAACATAATCCATGTTTTCAGTCAAAAATACTGTACTAGATATAGTGATATCGGATGGCCCGAACTAGTAGTAAAATACAGAGTTACAATGCACATAACTTGGCTTTTCCACCAAAATACACTGTACATAGGGATATTAAACTGTCCAAACCAGCATTAAAATCATACTTAAGAAAGGGTTGTTAATACACAACCTGACTTCTTAGTCAAAACACAATTTAAATATTCTATGCCACAAAAGAGGCAGATCATGCCAAAAGCATGACGAAGCATATCTACAAAAGACAAAGTTCGAGAAGCATGGTCTGGGTACAACAAATATCACATTCAAGGTTAAAACTACGAAAAAGAAAAAAGCAAGTAATGCACGCGGTACAAAATACAAATAAAGGTACAACTTAAGAATCTACAAAAGCTCGCCAAGTAACCACGAAAATTCTAATCTGCTTCTATTTACATGCTTTATACATTTACAAAGTAAAACTTTATCCCATAGGTCAAATTAAAAGAAAAGGTCGAAACTACAATAAAAACATCACAGATATATACTTGTATAATTAATAGTCATCACAATACAAGCTGCACTACAAATCTGGTTCAGACTCGGAAGAATCATTAATTACGACTCTTTTATTATGGTGGGAAGTTTTCCCCTCAGCATAGGTTGATTAGCGAAAGCGCCTCCAAGCTGTAGGTTAGTAGCGACATGAGATGCTACCAAATGTGAATCTAGGATCATAATTCGTGCTAGCCCAAGCACTTCAGATGTCCTATGTAGTTGAAATGAAATTCTCAAGATTATGTAAACAAGCTAAGTCAAGTTCAAGCCAAAAATAACTAAAAACATCGACTGCACGTTTCGCAACGATATCAGCCATGACCGACCTAACTACTCCTTATGCTGTTCCTCAATTAATGAAGCCTTGTTCAAATCATTAAGGGGAGGGTCAGAAGACCTTGATGACGTAGCAGTAGTTATGCATTCTATGACCTGCACAGTAGGTTGGAAATCTAAAGCAGAAACATTATTTTCAAGGGCATCTATGCAGTCCATATCCACCCATCGAACCTATTACGTTCCATCCAAAAGTTGAGTTTTATACTTTTAGTTGCCTTAGAAAAAGAATCTAAAAGCTTGTTTGCGGTAGATGTACCCCATGAACTAGTGTCTTCAGAAGTCGATAATCTCTTCTTATTACAGTCTTTTAATTTGTAAAACTTGGACCCAGAATAATTCTTTAAATCCTTTTGCACTTGGAAACAACATTGGGATCTGCCACTGGTAGAGGCGTAGAAGTAGTACATGGCCTCGATACATTATGAGGAGTTAAAGCTATATGGGGATCACCTTCTTTGTTAAACTGCTTTGCTATTTACAAAGATAATTCCTCAATTGTATTATTCAGAGTCTTAATCTCACCCTCATAAGACATGGCATATAGCTTCCCCATATCTACAATGTGCCCCTATGTAGTATTTAGCACCTTTTCCAACTCTTGTATTTTTTTTCTATGCAGGCGCTAAGTCAAAGCCTCTGTTGAGTAATTCAATTACACTACCAGACGTTAGCCTGCTTGGATTCTTCAACTCTCTTGTTTGTTCTTTGTATTCAATATGCAGTTCTTCTCGAACTTATTGCGTGATTACTTCTTTGTCCTTACTAAGATCTGCATTGGCGACTTCGAGCTCTTTAATTCAAGCTTCATAAGTCTCAAGGATGTCGGATGAAGCTTGCTCCCTAAGACAAGAACTGCAAAGAAAGTGATAAGGAATAGCGCATTCAATAGGGGCAACCAAAGAAGTTTCGTTTAAAAAATAAGAGCAGCCTAAAAGTATAGAATAACTAAGTAAGAAATAGACGAGCATCAAAACGAAATAAGTATGAAAAATGCATGTACAATGAGTGAAAGCTACAATGATATTTGAACCACGAAAATGTTTTATTCAATTAAAGGACAAAAAGTACATGAAAAGGCACTACTCTTGCCTTTGGCTAAGTCTATTTTTAAACCATAACAATTGAGATATTCGAAAGGGACCAGTTCATTATCTAATGAAGAGCCTCGTTTATGAAATACCAGGTCATAAATAGCATCCCTCTTATGTATAATGTGTGTGATTTTAAACAAGAGCCCTTGAGACTCCTTCTTCGACTATGAAATGGTCTTTTCAAGTGAAGCTTTCCTTCTACGCACAAAGGTAATTCTTGTTGATAACCTCTCCTCAGCCTGTTTTTCAAGACGCTCAATACACTCCCTTAAATGTTGAAATAAACTACCCCCATCATATAGCATTAACAAAAGAGGTTCGCCAATGCCTATGTTTCTTACTTCAAAAGACAAAGTGCTCATATTTAAAAAATAATCTGTAGCTAATAAAAATAAAGAGAAAAAATATCAAGGTAAAAACCTATTCTTGAAAGGAAAAAAGATAGTTGCTTCATGCATAAGACATCTATTTTCACACTTACGACTTAAAGAATTTCTAGAAAATATAAGTGATGCAGTTCACATCAAAAGGTACAACATAATAGAAACATGCAAATGGAAAAAATTTCCAAAAAACTATCTAAAAACTAAAAGGTTCAAATGTTTACTGTTGCAGTAGTAGAGGATCCTGGTAAGATGCCCTTAGACTGCACATCTGCATTAGTTAGGTATACCTCAACATCGAAATCATATAGAACAACTTCTAAATGCATCGACTCCGAAGGAGAGTTAGGAGTGCCACTACGCTCTCAACCCTACTTTTTTTTGCAGTATCCTATCGCATCCTAGATCAGTTCGGGTTCTCCCAAACATTCTGTAACGACCCGCTATTTTGGACCATTCAAATCGATAATAAAACCATACATATCCGACTTGAATAATTCAAAATACCGAATTGTTAATTAAATTTTGGCAAAACTTAAAATATACAGTAAATAAATCAATCACAGAGTAATATAATGCAGCGGAATAGATAAAGGATAGTAGTTCATGAAGCTACTATATACATCAGAGTTAGAAATAAAATACAACCGAATAGTTCAAATGCAGTGAAGTCTCCAGATGACTTCTCTGAACCAGTCAACTGGAAAGGCTGGAATCTGAATCGATAGTTGGATCTCCAAATGAGGCTCCGAACTCCAAAGGTGAGTCTCTAAGGCTGTTTCACTCAGTCTGACCCGAGCGTAAAGCAAAACACAAAACACTCGAGTCAGGATTAACATTCTTATATACATAAATCCAACTCAAGTGAAATATCAACTGAAATACAAATAACTTAAAGGATGTTTGGGATAATCATCCTCTAAGGGTCCATGGAACTATCTACAAAGTAGAAATATACACTATAACACCGTGGTCGTTCCCATTTATTTATACTTCAAACCAAATATCATTTTTCTTCAATTATCTCTATATTTCCCAAAATAGTATTCATATAAAATAAATAATTTATAAAGTAAAGTATTCAATTTCCTCAATTTAACATATCGTTTCAACATCAACCCGACCTTCCCATTCCAATTTAATTCAATCTCAAATTATCAATTTAAATTCAATTTAAATCTTAAATTAACCACTTAAATTTTATCGATCCCAATTCAGGTTTGAAATCACCAATACCCCTTTATATTTCAATATATTTCAAAACTTTAAGTATTCAGCGTTTCAAACTAAATTTTATTCAATTTAGTTTTCTACATAATAAATTCAATTTAGTTCAACCTAAATTTTCATTTTTATTAAATTTTAGTTTCTAAATAACAATTCAACTATTTTGATTTTTCATACAGATCCGAATCTCAAAATAAATCATTTAAATTCCAATATAGTTCAAAGCTTTAATATTTAAATGTTCAATTTAACAATTTCATATAGATCTCGATTTAACCTCATTATCATTTAGTCTTGAAATACTTCCTCATTTGATTCAATATTATTTAAGTAACCTTAAATTCCATTTCTACTCAATATTTTCCTTAATTTATTTAAACATGAAATATTCACTTAAATCAAAAATCCAGTTATAAAATCATACCTTTATATTTCCCATTCAATAATTTCAAATTGATTTAATTAAATAAATCCTTATTTAAATACCATTTTTAATAAAACCCAAATTCATCTCCCAATCTTAATTATTCAAATTTTCACAACGGTAAATTTTTGAAACATAGATCTTAAATACTACTTAAACATATTATATGATTAAATCAATCTTAATAATATTAATATTAAATCTATATATAAAATTTCCATTTATATATAATATTTTAAGAACCAATATTTATTAAATCCCATATTTCTCTTCAAACTGTAGAATTTTTTTTCAAAATAATTATATGGACCAACGGTGTCTGTATATATTTCCTATCATACAGTCAAGTGCTACGGATATTTATCATTTCAATCCGTACACTAAATTTATACGGGTGGATATCATTTCAACCCGTAATCCCAATTTAATTAAATGAAAATCACTTGGGTCTATCATTTCAACCCATAACGAAATTCTCCTATTCTAAAGTCTGTTCGGGTATGTATCATTTCAACCCATAGTGAATTCTAAACTACAGGGAACTTGCAGAGTGATGACAGATAACAAAAATATAACAGGATATGATAATAATATACAATAGGAATATATCATCAGAAATTAAAGTATAAACAATAGGATATGGTGTCATATCCTGTAGGTGAACAGATACAGGTAATATCATAAATATAACAACTTAAATAACTACAGCAACATATTTCAATTATCGTTTCAATTGAAATCAAATTTAATAAATAAAAGAACGTTAATCGTGAGTGATTGCTCACCTTCGAGGCTAGAGAATATAGAAGGAGACACGGATACGCACATTGATCAGACACTGAAATTAAATTTCAAATCCAATCAAAACAAAATCGGCACGAATTCAACGATCAAAGCTGATTGACTTAAATTGATGAAACGAATCAGATCAGAACTGGAACGATGAAGACAAATGGTATAAGCGACCTTAAATATCACTATATATACCATAAATATATAAATCACATTATAAATCCAAATACATTATAAATTTAAAATATACATGCATTTCAAAATCATATATCAAAGTCAAACATACATTTAAAATAATATAATTTTATCTTCAATTAAAAGTAAATCATAAACGAACTACATAAACAAACAACAAGTGCCACTAGCAACTTTCATTTATTTTAACACATACTTAACCTTATATATATACAGTAAACTTACATAAATTATATTCTAGCCATCCATACTTAAAACAACTATTAAAGTACATATTGGATAAAATATCCATGTCATACATAATTTATTATAAAACCCATTACTGTTATACTCAAAATCAACGTACGACAGGGGCCACCAAATGTATGCCTATCTGACCAACAAAGAAGTAATACTTTTGTATTTACAAATCAACCTTCGTTTTTAAGGATTTATCTATCTACATGTGCATTGGAAGGCAGTAAGCATATGTTTGTTGACCACGTTTTAGTGAATCTGGGTTACTTTTTAATAATATTTGGAATATCATTTCTACGTGTTTTGTATATAATCTTCCAAAGTATGCAGACACACTAAAACAAAAACAAAAAGGGTGCAGACTACCATAGATACATGCATGCAACACATATATACGCAACACATATATGCACAGCTTATGCAAACAACATTTGTGAAGGTGACTGTATTTTGATGTAACCTCTATGTAAACTAGGCTTGTAGAGAATATAACAAACATATATATAATTCTGTCATTATAATTCTAATATTATATATACTAATATAACAAGATTTATATTTGTTCGACAGGATATATTCATACACCTCTTATATAACTAATGTTTATATATTTTAAAATCATATACAGACCCGCACTTTAAATCACACTATAACTTCTAACTAATATAAACAACATACAAAACTTTATACAAGTTTATACTATATAGGTATTAGGTAGGAATGAGACGAAAGCATAAAATTATATAGTATATATAATATTTAATTGATGATAAAATGTACTGTAACTTTAATATAAAATAACTTTGATAGATCTCTACCTTAAAACATATCAGCCTACTATAATTGTCATATATACATGCTTTAAACTATACAACTGAAAATTCTGCATTTACAACAACTATGATTTGTATAAAATGATGTAAATACAGATTGTATTATATGCAAAACCTACAGATTATAGATATTTAGACACTCTCTGATAATATACATTCTGAAATCAAAATAGGAATATAACAATTATAAACCGATATCTTACTTATATATGTAAAATTATGCCAGCATATCCATATTATAAATAACTTACACATAAAAAAGAAGAAGAGGAGGCCGACACGGTGGAAAGAAGCGGTGGTTTGCTGCTGCCGACGTGGAGAAGATGGAGGCGGAGAATTCGACCGGCGCTTGGGTTTGAGGCGATGGGTTGCTTCGGTGGTGGAGCTCAACGGGGAGGAAGGGACGGCCAGAAACGGCAAACGGAGGAAGAGAAAGGAGAGGAGGAACGAAGTGGCTGCGGTGAAGGGTGCTGGTGCGATGGCCATATGACTCGGCAGAGGTTCTAGGCCAGGGGATGAAGGTGGAATCGCCTGCGCGTGTGGTGAGGAAGGGGCGAAGATGCGGCACGGCTGTAGGTTGGTTCGGCGTGGCTAGGTGTTGTATCGGTGATGTGAGTGGAGAAGTTTTGCTGTGCGTTGATTTGGCGAAGGATTTGAGGCCGAGAGAAAGAAAAGAAGTTGCAAACTGATTCTCAGTGGAAGAATGAAAAGAGAGAGGAAGAAGAATAAATAGAAAGGAAGGGTACGCGAAATATCAGGCAATTAATAAAGTAACGGCTATAAATTATTGTTATTTTTTGCAAATGAATGGTTAACGCGAAAGAAAAGGAAACAGTGGACCGACAGGAAGGAAACAAATCATCATTTATTTTTATATCGGAAAGAAAGGCTAAAGTCAAGCCCGAGAATCCAGTAAATCTTTAAAGTAATTTAATAGATTGACGCTCAAATTTGAAACCGAAGGAGTGTGAAATAGAAACGGCTAGAGGAAAGGAAACTTATAGGGAGATGAGTGAAATAAAAGAAATTTTAAAATATAAATAAATATAACACAGATGAAAAGTAACAGAAGGATCCTAATGGATGTACACAATTAAAGCAATTTATTTTATTGCTTGGGATTCACGTTGAAGTTTGAAAAGCAAAGTTAACGGTCAACATTTAAAGGTACCGTTACAACCCATATTTTATTATCAACAATTATTAGCTAGCTTGAATTTAATAGAATTACATAATAAATAAACTTTCATAAAATAAATCGAAAATTTACCATTTGATATATTTAATTATACGTGATCCAAATAATAAAACTTTATTTCAAAATATTATCATTAAAATTTCTCAAAAGTCCAATTTAATACGTCATAAAACCAATTAAAAATTTATTAAAATTATATGGGTCGTTACACATTCCAAATTGACCTCTACTTCCAACTCATCAAGGTGATCCACATGGAACTGTCCTTTTACATGGGAGTAATTTTGTAAAGAACATTATAAGTCATGGACTTCAAATCCTTTAGAAGCCTCCCTTAGTTTTGTTTTATAACATCTTTTTTCTTATCCCTCACCTCCATGTCAAGGGAGGCAATATCCAAATCATATTTCAACTTTGAATTATCCACCTTAGCACTAGCCAATTTGAAACTTTAAATCGATTATGCAATTCCACTGCATAGGCAATACCCTTAAAGTACATGTGTTATAATAAAAAAAAAAGAAGAAAAACTAACTAAAACTAACCTAAAAAATAAAACAACACAAACTGGAGAAAATTTCCCTCATGGATAAACTAGGGGAAGGTGACAAGGCAGAAGGCAGTCTACAAGATCATCAATCAGTAAACTCCCCGTTCACTCCACTTAATCAAAATGATGCATTTTTCTAGGATAACCAAAAGGCAGGAATAAGTCAAGAGCATACTGATAGGTGACATAAAAGTTGCAATAGAGGTAGAAGAATGTAAAGGAGGAGGAGAAGCATTTATCTTTGATTGTTTGGCTCTCTATTGCAATAAGATCCTCTACTGGCCTTTGGTTCTCACCATTATTCTTTGAACTAAAAGTTGCGGCCAGTCTCGACATGGTGCCTGCGCAGTTCAAATAATAATGCAACTAATACGTGCAACTTATACACAAATAAATCTAAATAAAAAAATGCATAACTAAAATATAACCTGTAGTGTAGAAACATCTAGATCAACAAAAAAAAACCGAGAGAAAGGATGATGTTGTTGTAGAAAATTATATCTTCATAGTAAAATCACCATAAAAAGTTCGAACCCTTGCGACCGTCGTCATCATAACTAAGTGTTGTCACCCTGCGTGTTACAAACAGCTCCCATTCATCATCGGTGAAGTCATGAAGGTTGGCTAAAGAGAAAAGAAGATGTAAGTCAGTACAGAAAAGATAAATAAAAAAAGGGAGAAAAGGAGCGATGTTGCAATACCAAGTATGGGTAAGCATCTGGTTTGTTCGGTCGAACCAATGATCAGATTTGTTAAATCAAACTAAAACCAACAATAATGAAAACTAAACCAACCAACCTAATTAAGTTGTTTGATTATCCAATTTAATCAAACTAAAAATATTTTACATTTTATATTTGGAATATTCATTATTCTTTAAAATAAAACACGAATACATGATCATTGTATTCTTATTTAGTATTTTTTGTATTTTTTAATAGTAATTTGAACATAAATATATGATAAATAAATTTTATTTACACACAAAACTAATCTAAAAATTTGTAATTTTAACAATATAAAAAAGTTCGGTTAATGTGTTTAAACTGGTAACTGAACTGAATTATTTTATGGTCCGATTACAAACTAATCTAGTTTCAAAACCAAACCAAACCAAACCGATCGAAATAAACTGGATTGGTTGGTTTATTTGATTTTAACAAAGTTTTCTCACCTCTAGTACCAGGCTCTTAAAACAAAGAAATGAAGCCATCTTGGTTAGAAACAAAGAAAAATTGATCTGCCCTCTTATAAATCTTATGGGGAGTAGTTGAAAAGAGATAATCCATAGCTTGAACATAGTAAACCCAATGCACCTTGTGGAAAGACTCTTACGCACTAAATATAAGAAGAGTAGCTCGCGACAAGAAGGTGGGATCAAGTGTTCAATAAAAAGAACATAGATGCAAGTAAAAAGATAATAACATAGGGCTAACTAGATTGGGGATAAACCAATAATAGCTAACCATTTGTTAATAAGTGGGTGAAGAGGGAGGTAAAGACTACATCGGATGTGCTTTGAGATCAAAGAGAACCCTTACGAGGGCATATGAACGCATTGGGAGGGCAAAGGAATCATGAATTTGCACTCGCTGATTCTAGAGTTGGTCAAAATGCCCTCCATCTGATTTTCCTTATAGATGGCAGAGGTTAACTCTAAAAAAGATGAACTATGAGCCGATGAACTATGGAGATTGTCAGAGACCGTTGATAACTAAAAGAGAGGATGGGTTATTATCAAAATTCATAAATCAACTTTGATTTGACAAATAACAAAAGAGTAATTACGCTATTGGTAAATTTACAACACAGTTTTGCTCAGAAATATCATCAAACTACTTAAAAGCTAGTAGATTTATATTATTAACTGCACTTGAAATGAAACTAAAAAAAATAGGTAAACAAATATAGCAAAATCAAACAAAAAGAAAATAGGAAACTTATAATAGTGGATGATTGAAGCCTAAAAGAAAAAAATGATACAGAATCACAACATTTCATATGAATCTTTCCTTTTCTAAATAAATAAAAAAAGAAATGAAATGGAAGGAGGGTAAAAGAGATCTCCACCAATATAGAACTCAAACGGCATAAAAGACCATGACCATTAAATCTTAATAATAGCAATTGTCATTCACAAAAAACTAAGTATATTTTTCGAAATATGAAACGATCCGTACATCAATGATTGGAAAAAATGCAAACCCACGATGAGACACATGTAATGCATATTAAATGTGAAATGATTGATTAGACAACTCAATAAATATAGCCACGAATTGACAAGTCCACCCTAACATACATTAGCACATTCTTGATGGGCAAGTATTACAACCGTTTTTTATCCTACAACTAAGTGTTGTGCAGGTTAGGTTCATGAATATGAAGCAAAATGCTATGTAAATCAACGAGAAGTCATCTAGATCTATATCCCAAAGCATGAATTTCTCTCTCTCCCGGTCCTAGCCGCCGTAGGTGAAAACATCGACATGGCTGCAAGCGAACATCAAGTTCAATCAGCTTCGCTCTTTTCTCCTTAGAGCAGGACTTTCCTTTAAATCGATGGCGCACTCGTTCTAGCCAAACATGGCAAGTAATTTTCGATGCGGCCACAAACGCTAGGGCTTGGAAAGCTGATTTCTTTGCAAAGTTTCGTCTCAGATCGGTCAGTTGTTGCCTCATCGTTTGTGTATGGGAGGTCTGCAAATTTAACTTGAGCAGCAACTCATTCCACAGATAAGTACTGAAATTGCAGTTTGCTAATAAATGATTATGAGTTTTAGCATGTTTATTACACAGCACACGCTGTTGATCGATACTCAACCCCTGTTTATAATGTCTGTCCGCAGTAGGCAAGTGTTGTAAGTACGCCATGTATATTGTAAACAAAAATGTCCTTGCTGTTTTTCTATGCCATATAAGCGTGTGATTGTCATCTCTATCTGCATAATAACAAATTTCCCTCCACACCATTGGAAAAATAAAATTTTCGTTGTGGCGATCGCCCAGTATTCCTTGAGATTTTCAGACATCAAATTCACTTCCATTATTTGTGCAGATATTTCCCTGGTTTATAACATCATCTGTGGACGAAATTGTTTGTTTCTAATAATGTAGCTCACCTTCGCATTAGCATTAGTAGGGTACCAAAACGAGACAAACCAACATTATATTTACTATAGGCACACCGTTTCAAATTCAAACAATCCCGCCTAGATTCAAATCTTCTTGCTAAAAGCAAACTATCCTGCCTAAAGCAACATCAGCAATCCGTGCACATTACAACGATCAATGATGAAGGTCACATGGCAACATCTGACAATGGAGGAAGAATGTAAAGATGTAATGTCAAAAATCCACGTGACAGAAGCTTAGCTATAAAAGGAAAAGCAATGTAGCAATAGAGGAGGAGGTCACTTTAATTTTGCAAACTTTGTACTATAAAAAGGGATATTCTCTCCCATAGGATCATCTAAAAATGGTACTATGAAATAAATAATAATAAGGAGTTGCCCGTGGACGTAGGATTTTTCCTAAAAGTCTAAACCATGTAAATATTTGTGTCTCTTTACTTTATTTGTTCACGTTATCTTATTTATTTTGTGTAGGTTACACCAAATGGATGTCAAATTGAAATTAACATTTTACTAAACAGTTAAAATACATCTGCATGATTATGTAAGCTGTAACAACATAATAGCTTCTTTAAAAAGCAATTTTAATATCAATTAAATTTGTTAATTCTTGATTATAAAAGCATCTAACGTCATAATCACTTCAAAAACTAAGTTGGTGTTATAAGAACAAAAAATCTCGCCAACATATTATATATGTATATGATTAAAATTAGTGTGAACGAGTTATTAAAATTGAATTTTAATATTCTAAAAAATTATAAAATAAATAATAAATATTTTTCAAGGCCGAAACTATTTTTTTAATGATTTTATGCATATGTCTAGTTAGCAATATTAATCAATATAGATAGTCCGGTGATATCTAAAATCAGATAATTTTGGATGACAACGATTTCACATATACAATTGTTATATAAGGGACACATGACATAAAATGATTAATTTATATGTAATATAATAATTTACTAACATAAGTTTCCTCAGGTTCACACATAAATCTAAATTGTCCCCTAAATCTCTTAGATCTACACCACAATTGCTGGCAGATGTATACAACCACCGGATGTTATTGTAATTAGCATGTATGGATGTAAAGGGGGTTCAGCTATAATGATATGTAAGGAGTATGGACGGCTACGACATAAGAAATAAGGAGGCCAAAAATTAAACTAAAACAGTGGGCATTAGATTTCCTTTCGTAAGGGGAGTTATGAAGGAACCAGACCGGCTGGCAGCATGTAAAATATATGGATTTCAAAAAAAAATCCTATTTAAATCTTTATTGGGCCTATGGAGTTTAAATGAGTTTATCAGATCTGATCTAGTTATTTCAAATAAAATCCAATGTTTTATAATTTTCAGATTAGCCAGTCAATAAATTCAATTATTTAGTGTTTTGTATATTATATGAGTATATCATAACATACTCGCGTGTATATATAGTGTGTGTGCAACATAATAGTATAATATGCGTAATTAATGTCTACATATATAGACTTTGGAATTTACATATATAACAGATACATTTGCCATCCATATACTTATCTGCTTTTTGAAAACTAGTATTCAAATATGCATGCATTTTATTATCTATGTTAAGATACAAAATTCAAAGCACGGGTTAGTTTTGAATAGAAAAAGACCAATAGAAAAACTCTCCTTATTTTACTCCTTCCTTTATTACCATTTACTAGATCCATATCTTGTTATTCAAATGCCTCTTTGATTGATTAAAATAAATAAAATTATGTATATGTATGCAATAAATTTTTAGCCAAAAGTTTTTTTGATTGACAAAGTCGAATGTGATGACCCGGAATTTTGGACAATATCAATTTAATTATCTGCATTAAAAATTAAATTGATTTGATAATCTTTGTTAATAATTTAAATTTGATTTAATAATCTAATTAAATAAATATTTAATTGGTGAATTTATCTTTTAAAAGCTAATAAAATGTTATATATATATATATATATATATATATATATTGTAAATAGAAAAGCTTGCTTTGAATTTAATAAATAAAATCTTGTTTTCAAAATCTAATATGCATTTTGATAATTTGGAAATTATGATTTATTTAATATATAAATTTTCAAAGCTATTTAATAAATAACATATCGTTTTAAAATTCATAAGATAAACGTTTAATTGTTTAAAAAATAGAGTTTTAGCTTAAGTTTAAATTTAAATAAAAGATTTGTTTTATTTCTTTTTAAATATTACTTGATAAATATGATTGGAAAATAGAAGTTTAAAATACAATATAGCATATGATATATTAATTCATTTAATAATAGAAGTAATTTATAACCTCTTTTATAAATTACTTAAAATTGATAATTTGTTATTTTCAAACAATATTAACAATGTATTGTTTTTACAAATAGATTTAATAAACATAGAATTGTTTTTCAAATTGAATTTGTATAGTTATATATGTATATATAACTTGATTTTTTTTAAATTGAATTTTAGAATATGATTTGAATTTGAATTTATAATTTTGAAATTCAAAGATAGATATTTTAATTGTTTTGGATTTTAAGATATATGTATAAAATTTTATTTATGAATATAATTGGTTTATTTCTTTAAAATTATCTATATATAAATAATTACATAAACTAATTAATTAAATATAAGCTTATATTAACCTTTAAAAAAGTAAACACTAATTACTTTTAGGACAAGTGTATATATATTAAGTTGGTTTTAAACAAGTGTTAAATAATAAGTATATAAAGGTGATAGATGTTAATATATTGGACAAGTGTCCTTATTAATTTTCTTTTTCCTTTTATTTTATTTAAATCTTGAAATTTACTTATGAAAACATATTTACTTCTCACCCACATTCTTTTTTCTGTTCTTCAATAAAAAATCTGAAATCAAATTTCAGCCTACACAATTTCTCAAAAACCAAATCTGATAACACTCCTCAAACCCTTTTCAAAAACCAGAAACAAGATCAAAATCATAAACTTGTAATTCTATTTCAAAATCAAAACTGCAAATCCTTTTCAAGTTTCAAAACAAGACCCTGTAATTCATTTCTTAAATTCAAAAGCTTGTAAATAAACTTCAAATCTTCTCAAACCAAAGCCTGCAAGTTCATTTTCAAAAAAATCAATAACCTGAACATCATCTTCAATCTAGAATCAAACCTGTAGTTCATTTTCTTCAATCCGATCAAAGCCTGTAATCATTTTCAAAATTTTCAAATGCAATCAAGAACCAAGCCTGCATTTTTTTCAAATCTGGAAATCAAAGAGCAATCATCAGCATGCATGCAGTTTTTAAAGCAAAAGGGATTTCAGTTTTAAAGTTTTCAAGCTTTTTCAAATCTGGAAGCTCTGTTCTTCCTTCACAAATCCGGTGAGTAGCATCATTTTTAAAAGTTTAAGTATCCTTAAATTTGGTTGCATGTTAATTCTCTGGAAAAATATATATTCTGTATGATTTTATACAAGTGAATTATTTGGAGACATTTATATGTGTATTTTGCTTGTATCTGTGTATCCTGTTCTTAATTTCAAGCTCAAGACTTGATCAAAATTCTTTTCCTCTTGATCTGATTGCTGTTAAGACTTAGGATTTGAATAAAATTTGTTTGTTATGTGATAGAGTAAAGCTTAAAATTTATTTAAGTTAAAAAATACTTTGTATTGTCTCTGAAAATCATAAATAACAGAACAAACTTATTATAAGTAAAAAAATTCAAACATCCCAATTTATCAATTCAGGAACATAGATTGAATCTTTAACTCAAACCATGATTTTTAAGAATGAAATCATAATTTTTAGTAAAAGGGTTAAGGAGCAGTTTTGGGTTGACCAGAAATAATGTTTTGGGGGATTTCTGGTGATCTTCTTAATTGTGGAGGTCGAGGTTCTTCCTGGAGGTGGAAGAGTGACTAGAGATTAAAGGAAAAATATCTGGAAGATGATCAAAGCACTGTGATGGAGGCGGTGTTCGATTTTTGGTTTGTAACCCTAGTTTTAACTAGGTTGAGAAAATTTGATCACCCATGGCTTGTAAGTTGATCGAGTGCAACGAAGTTCTGGAATATGGAAGCTTGAATGTTGATGAAGGCTTGGTCGAAGTTGCAGAATCTCTGATGGTCGGAGGATTGTGGACGAGGCATTTCCAAGTTGAGGTAGTGGTACCAGGTTCTGGTTCCAGGTTTGGTCTTGATCACTCGAATTCGATCTCGAGTTTGGGTGGTGATCTGATGATCACGAGTGGGTATGAAGGTGATTGACGACTTAAGGAGATCATCGTGGATGATCAAAGTCGATCAGTGCCACCGTGCATGTGCACGTTGCACTTTCTATTTTCTGATGAAGTGGAAGTTTGGTTTGACGGGATTTGTATACTCGGGTTTTTCTCGAGAAATCTGATAATTTGCTCGAAGTATTTTGGTTTTGGCTCGAAGCAAATTGAAGTGGCTTGGGTAAAATGTTGTGTTACAGGTTTTAAAAAGAAACATGTTCTGTTTTAAAATTTTAAAAATGATTTTTTAATGTTAAGTAAAGATTTAAATAAGTTTTAAATCTAAGTTTAAATTTGGATTCAAATTTAGTTTGAATCTTAGTTCGGAGATAAAATAAAGTTTTTAAAATTTAAAATGTTTAATGTATATTTGTAAATAGTTTGAATTTAAAAATGAAGTTTTAAAATGTAAGTAAGTTTTAAATCTGGATTCAAGTTTAGTTTGAATCTTAGTTTGGGAATAAATAAGTTTTTAAAATTCAAATTGCTTTAACAACTTTAAAGTGTTTAAGTATTTAAAAGTGTATTTAAAACGATTTGAATTTAAAATCGATTTGGTTTAAATTCCTTTAAGTTTCTTTTATAAGATAAATATTTCCTTAACAAGAGATTTTAAAAGGTTTTTAAATTGTTTTTACACTTTGTTAAGGTTAAATTTGTATTCATTTTAAATCTTAAATTTAAAATGAAATTTGGAAGTAAATTTAAAAGTAAATTGTTTTTAAATGCTTTAATTAGGTAAGAAAAGTTTTATCTTAAAGTTGAATTAAGATTTAATGATTTGTGTTTCCTTAAAATTGTTAAGGTAATTAAAATAGATAATTAATTGATTTAATTTATTAATGATTTGGTTAATTAATTTAGTAATTAAGGATTTTAAATCAATTAATTAAGTTTTAAGTTAATTAATTAAGGATAATTAATTGGTAATTAATAATCATTAATTAGATAAGATTGGGTTTTTAATTAATGATTAAGAATTTATTAATGATTAAAGATTAATTAATCAAGTAATTAAAGATTAATTAGGTTACAGTTGAAACTTAATTAATTAAATAATTAGGGATTAATTAATGGGTTATTAAAGATCAATTAATTTGTAATTAATAATGATTATTGTAAGTTTAATTACTTAAAGAAAAGTAATTAAAGAATTATAAATAGTTAATGAAGGTCGTTAACTTGATATTATTTAACAATTAATTAATGTGATTAATTTTAATAATTAATTACATTAATTAATTAGAGATAATCATTTGTGAAATTGTTTAAGTGTAATTACTTAAGGGAAGTAATTAAGGAATTAATTACTCATTGTAATTAATTGAGTTTAATGTGATTAATGTAAGTTAATTAAATAAGTTTAATTAATTCAAGATAATCACTGGTTGATTTGTTAGCATAATTACTTAATGTAATTAATGAAGTGTAATTACTTAGTGAAGTAATCAATGGATAATTATTGGATGTAATTATTTGAATGGTGATTTGTTAATGGAAGTAATTTGAGTTTAATTACTTTATGAAATTAATCAAGGGATTAATTAAGATAATTAATTAGGGAGTAATTAATTTATTTAATGAAGTAATTAAAGGTAGTTAATTACTGGATGAGATTAATCAAGACTGATTAATAATGTGGTTTGATTAAAGATTAATTACTTAACGTAATTAATTTAAATAGGATAATTGATTAAAAATGTAATTAGGAATCATTAATTTATATAATTAATGATGTAATTAAGGGTTGATTAATCAAGATTAATTAATCAAATGATAAGTGATTAAGTGTAATTAATTAATGTAATTAATTAAGGATTAATGCAATTAATTATAGTTAATTAATTAATGAAGTAATTAAAGGATTAATTACTGTATTTGGTTAAGAATAATTAATTTATGAAATTAATTAAAGGATAATTACTTGAATGTAATTAAAGTATAATTAATCAGGGATGATTAATTAAGATGGAAATTAGATGGTGATTAATTGTTAATTTGTAATTAATTAATGGTTAAGTAAGCAGGATTTATAGAATGAAGAGTAACTAATTTAATTTATTTTAAACTAATTAGAGATGAAGTAATTAATTTAATTCACTTTAAATTAATTAGAGATGGCATAGATCATTGCTTATGTATGAATGGATGATATTGATTTCCTAGATTGGTTTGAGATCTCAGATATGAGATAAGTAATGTTGTGTGATATGGAAGCTTTGGTTGAAGAGTGATGATAATATGGATTATCTGTTTGTGATGACAATATGAATTATCTGTTTGTGATGATAATAAGGATTATCTATTTGTGATGATAATATGGATTTTCTATTGTAATATTGTGAACTATCTATCTGTGTGTATATAGATAATAGAATTGAATTGTTTTAACTTTAAAAACAACTTGGCCTTAAAAGATACTATTGATACGCGAAGATTTTGATCAATGACAATGTGCTTTAAAGAAATATATGCAAATGCTAAAGGAAGATAGATGAAGACCAAACAAACTTAAAGTATGTTTTTACATGTGTCTTAGATATATTGTTAAAATCTATCCTCAAGAAGCTTGCACGAACACTAGAATTTTTTTTTATAAACTTCATGTTTCCATTAAGTTTTAACTATGCAGGTTTTATAAGTTCAGTCGACTGAACAGGAACAGTCAGTCGACTGAAACTGGAACAAATTTATACACATGCACAGTTTCAGTCGATGAATTTCCTACACAGTCGACTGAATTTGGTCCCGGAAATTTTACTTCATATTTTCAGTTGACTGAATTCCCTGCTCAGTCGACTGAATTTGAACCTGCGAATTTTCTCTGAAAAGACACCTTCCTCGCAAGAGTTGCAACCTTTCATCAATGGAAATGGAAGCATCTCTTGTTTGCAACCTTTGACAACATATGCATCTCTTCTACAAGTATATATACATGATTCTAACATCATTTAATTCACCGAATTCTCTTGCTTTAATCTAACTATTCTCTTGTTCATATTTTCTAGATACTCTCAAAGCATTCATTAATCTGTTTGAATCATTGTTTTTGTTTATAACATTCTTTTTGATTCATAGCAATTCACATTTTCTAAATCTTCACAAATACATTGCATATTCTCGAGGATAAGATTATAGGAATATTGTACTACATTAGACTCATTAGTGTTGACAAGAACACAACAAGTCGAATATTGTATTTTAGTAATTGAGTTGAAGTCCTCTTCGATAGTTGAGGCAAGAAATCCCGTTCGGTTGTTCAGGTAAGTTGTAAACCTATTCCTCCGGGTGAAGTGAGGGTGTTAGTTAGTGAAATTCCTAAGTGAAGCTTAGGGACTGAACGTAGGTCGAGAGGTCCGAACCAGTATAAAATCCTGGTGTCTCCTTGCATTTACCTACTTTATCTACCTAGACTATTCCGTTATTCCATATTACACAATCCTACCGTATAGCCTCTTTCAATTGGTATCAGAGCAAGGTTGTCCTATAACCATAACACCGTTATTAGACATATTGATAATATGGAAAATAACGCAAGTACAAGCACAAAATTTGCCTATAGTTCCACATTTGCGGAAGGACAATCTACCCAAAGACCCCCCTATTCAATGGACTAAACTACAACTACTGGGCTACTAGGATGAGGATTTATATGCAAGCAACAAGTTTCGAATCCTGGAATGCTACTCAAGCAGAGTTCGTTGTGCCCACAACCGATTATCCTACATGGACACAAATTCAAAAGAATGAAGCTAGTGCAAATGCCAAAGCTATGAATATGCTATTTTGCGCCCTGGATAGAAATGAATTCAACCGTGTTAGCATATGTACTACTGCATATCAGATATGGGAAACACTCAAAGTCATACATGAAGGCACAAACAAAGTTAAACAAACAAAGATATCCATGCTGAAGAATCAATTCCAAAACTTTAGAATGCGACAAAGTGAATCCATCAATGACATGTACTCAAGATTTCAAGACATTCATCATGCTCTAATCGGACTAGGAGAAAGATACACAGACTTTGACATTGTGTCTAAAGTTCTAAATTCACTCACTGATGAATGGGAGAGAAAAGTACTAGCAATCGAGGAAGCAAATGATCTATCTACAATGAAAACAGAAGAACTGATTAGAAATCTTATGTCGTATGAAGTAAATATGCAAGCTAAGAAAGATCAAGCTCAAGAAAGAAAGAATGTTGCTTTTCATGCGGAAAAGGAAGAATCAGAGTCTGAAGATGAAGATCTAGCATTTATAGCCAAAAACTTCAAGATATTCTTAAAGTATAGAAAAGGAAACAAAAACGGATTCAAAAAGAATTTCTTGAACAAACCTTCATCCTCAAATATAGAATGCTTCAATTGTCACAAGAAAGGACACATGCAAAAAGATTCTCAAGAACAAATGAAGGAAAATCAGAAAATTTTCAACAACAAAAACAAGAAGGATAAATTCAAAAAGAAGGCATTTTCTGTAACATGGGACGATTCAGATTCATCTTCATCCGAAAATGATAGTGATAGTGACAATGAATAGGCAAATGTATGCTTCATGGCTCAAGAATCTAAGGTAAATAATTTAACATTCGACGATTTAATTGAAGTAAACGCTGAACTTTTAAGCACAATAAAAACTCTTAAAAAGAAACTCAAAGAAACTCGTGAAAATCAAAACAAAGCTTAATTTGAAAGGGATATGTTAAAAGATGAAAAGAAAATCTTAGAAGAAGAACTTGAAAAAGTTCAAGAATCTCATTCAAATTCGAAAACTCAATTATCACTCTTAAGTCAAGAAATTGAAACTCAAAAAACAAAGAATGATATAATTGTTTCTGAAAATCATGAGTTAAAAACTAAGATTAGACAAGTTGAGTTGGAAAATAATAGTCTTCAAGCTAGATTAGATGACATCACTAAAAATGTTCCTAACTTTAACAAAGGAAGAGAAAATTTATCTAAGATTTTAGAAAATTCTCAATTCTCTTCAAGTAAACATGGATTAGGATATAAAAAGGAGTCAAAAATCCCTAAAAAGACAAATACAAATTTTAAGAGGAATATGGATTCAAAACAACAAATATTGCTAAAGAAACCTATTAAAACAAAAGTAGAAAACAAGGTAGTTAAAATTTGGATACCAAAGACTAACAATGTATTAATAAGAAATAAATACATTAAAACATTTATGGATAATGTTCATCATAATGAAAACTATATTTATAAAAAGGATACTAAACCAAATTGGGTTTGGTTTCCTAAACTCTAACTTTTTAGGACCCTATTAAAAGGTGGGTACCAATAATTTCATATTTATTTTCAGGTCCCACTCAAAAAGAAAAAATGGATATTAGACAGTGGTTGTTCAAAACACATGACCGGAGACAAGGATATGCTTACAAACATCACTTACTTTGATGGTGGCTCGGTTACCTTCGGAGACAATTTAAAAGGGTATATCATTGGCAAAGGAGATGTAAACAATTACGGTACATCAAAATTACCTTTTATAACAAATGTTTCATTAGTTGAAAATTTAAAACATAATCTACTTAGCATAAGTCAACTGTGTGACAAAGGTTTTAAAATAACTTTCTCGAATAATAAATGTAGTATTTTTGATCAAAACCAAAATCTTATTTTTGAAGGAAATAGAGATAGAAATATTTATGTTTTAAATATGAATATTAATCATAATTCAAGTATGTGTTTACTTGCCAAAGATAATGATCCTTGGTTATGGCACAAAAGATTTTGTCATATAAATTTTAAAACCATTAGAAAACTTTCTAAAAATGAATTAGTAAGAGGTTTACCCAAAATAAAATTTAAAATAAAAAATCTTTGTGATGATTGTCAAAAAGGAAAATTAACGAAATCATCTTTCAAATCTAATAAAAATATTTCAACTTTACAACCATTAGAATTACTGCATATGGATTTATTCTGACCAACACAAGTTCAATCCATTAATCATAATCGATACGTATTTGTAATAGTTGATGATTTTTCAAGATACACATGGACTATTTTTATGAAAAATAAAAGTGACACTTTTGAGCATTTTAAAACATTTGTCAAAAGAATTCAAAACACTAAAGATTTGAAAATTAAAAATATTCGAAGCGATCATGGAGGCGAATTCGAAAATGAAGTTTTTGAAACTTTTTGTAAAAAGAAAGGAATAAATCATAATTTTTCTTTTCCTAGAACTCCTCAACAAAATGGAGTTGTAGAAAGAAAGAATAGAACATTACAAGAATGCGCAAGAACATTATTGAATGGATGTTATCTACCAAAACATTTTTGGGCAGAAGCCGTTGCTACTGCATGTTATGTATTAAATAGAATATCAATTAGACCATTAACTAAAAATACTTCTTATGAACTATTTAATAATAAAAAGCCAAATATATCTTATTTTAAAATGTTTGGATCAAAATGTTTCATTTTAAATACAAGAGATCAATTAGGAAAATTCGATTCAAAAGCTGATGAAGGAATTTTCGTAGGATACTCAGAACGAAGTAAAGCATATCGAGTTTTTAATAAACGAACAAACTTAATTGAAGAAACTTTGCATATATCTTTTGATGAAAATTTTAATAAAAATTTAAATATAAAAGATGATGAAGAATTGATAAATATAGAAGAAACAAACCTTGAAAATAATAATAATGAACTAAGATCTCCTCCTAGAATATTACGAGATCATCCAACTCAAAATATAATAGGAGAAATAAATTCTCAAGTTAGAACAAGAAATCAACTAAATCAAATGGGTCATGTAGCTTCCATTTCATCAATAGAACCTAAAAATCCAAAAGAAGCATCAACAGATGATTATTGGATTATCGCAATGCAAGAAGAATTAAATCAATTTGAACGTAACAATGTTTGGGAATTAGTTTCCCGTCCTAATAATCAATCAGTAATTGGAACAAAATGGATTTACAAAAATAAAGTAGACGAACAAGGTAATATAACAAGGAATAAAGCAAGACTAGTAGCACAAGGGTATAATCAAGAAGAAGGTATTGACTTTGAGGAAACATTTGCTCCCGTTGCAAGACTGGAAGCAATACGTATACTATTAGCCTTTGCTTGTTTTCACAATTTTAAACTTTATCAAATGGATGTTAAAAGTGCATTTTTAAATGGTTTTATTAAAGAAAAAATGTATATGTAGAACAACCTCCTTTATTTATACATGAAAAATATCCGGATCATGTATTTAAATTAAAGAAAGCACTATATGGTCTCAAAACAAGCACCTCGTGCTTGGTATGAAAGACTTAAAAGTTATTTATTAAACTCGGGATTTAAAATTGGAAAAGTAGATCAAACGCTTTTTATTAAAAATACTTCCAAAGATATTCTAATAATTCAAATATACGTAGACGATATTATTTTTGGTTCAACAAATGAAAATTTATGTAAAGAATTTTCAAATATAGTGACTAATGAGTTCGAAATGTCTCATATGGGAGAATTATCATATTTTCTCGGACTTCAAATCAAATAATTAACAAATGGAATTTTTATAAACCAAGAAAAATATTGTGCTAATTTAATTAAACGATTCGGTATGGAAAACACTTCTGCTAAACCTACTCCTATGACTACCACTACACATCTCGATCGAGATGAAAATGGCAAAAGTGTAGATCAAAAATTGTTTAGAAGTATGATAGGTACCTTACTTTACTTAACCGTTAGTAGACCTGACATAATGATGAGTGTTTGTTTATGTGCACGTTTTCAATCCGATCCTAAAGATTCACACTTAAGAGCAGTAAAACGAATAATGCGATATCTTAACAAAACTAAAGATTTTGGTCTTTTCTATCCAAAGGAATGTCCATTTGAGTTAGTATCATATAGTGATGCTGATTTTGGTGGATCTACAACAGATAGAAAAAGTACAAGTGGTACTTGCCATTTCATTGGAAAATCACTTGTATCTTGGTTTAGTAAGAAACAAAATTGTGTCTCACTTTCGACATGCGAAGCAGAGTATATATCAGCTGCTTTAGCTTGCACTCAAGTTATATACATGCAACAAACACTTAAAGATTTTAATATAAATTTAACAAATTCTACAATATACTGTGACAATACAAGTACAATAAACTAATCTAAAAATCTGGTTAGCCATTCTCATACAAAACATATAGATATTCGTCACCATTTTCTACGTGACAATATCGAAAAAGGAATAATTAATTTATAACATATTTCTACCGAAAATCAAATTGCCGATATATTTACTAAACCTCTATTAGAAAACTCCTTTATAAAACTTCGACGAGAATTAGGTATAATATCCTTTAAAGATATTAACTAGAAATACATTAGAAATATTCCCACATTTCAGTCGACTAAAATAAAATGTTCAGTCGACTGAATAAAAATTTCAAATATTTTCAACTATGTTATATGTTACATTATATAATTTATAGAACACACATTTGTAAAACTGAATTATTAAATAAGAAGCATACATTTTAACAAAATCCTCTTTACCACAAAATCTCTATACGGTTAAAAATTCTTATTAAATTATAACCGTTATTTGTTTAGTAAAATTCTATTATAAATAAACTCTTAAAAATGCTTTTATTTTCATCTTGATTTTACGAATAAAATCTTAATTAAATATAAAATGTCATCCAACAACTCCTTCTCTCCAATCAATATCACCTCGTCAGTTGATAACACTCCAACATCGCCAAAACTTCCCACACCAACACCTGCACATGAGCCTGTTTACAAATGGGAAAATTTTCGTACTGGTTTCACTCCAGAATCTAAAAAGGCAAAACGCGGACTCTTTATTTCACCTGACACAAAAAGAAAGATTGATGAAATTCATCATTTTCAACAACAACAGACAAATCTTCAACGAGAGCTATACTTCGAGCAAAAAGTTACGGCAAGACGTTTGAGCTTTCTAGAACAAATCGGTTTACGCTTCTGTGGATCAAAGAAGAACGAAGTGGTTGAACCCTTACCTCGCCCCGTTAGCACGCTTGATCCTTCTTCATCTTATCGTACACCAGTCGATCCTATGAATCCTTGGACGTCTCCTAAAACTTGTAACGAGTCGGATTTATCCCGCTCGAAAATCGACATCCATACTTCGAATCGTATTCGAATGCCGTAGATTCGACCGTTTAGATCCGATTCGCCGGAGCTTATAACAACATTAAGTATAACAACACAGCGCAATAAAAAAATAATACACTGATATACAATATCTGTTACAATAGAACGATACAATGAATATCAATATACATCAGAGATACAAGAAAATAGCAGCGGAAAAGAAACATAGATAATGCTAGCAGCGGAACAAATAACTCTAAGATAGTCTTCACCGAAGAACTCCAAATCTGAACTCCATCTCCAAGAACCAATCCAGCAATAGCTCGAACTCCCCATAACGATGCACAAAGATAAGCAAGACTGGTGCAAACCAAGGACTGAACTTACTCCAGATAATTCACTGAACCTAACTATCTGAAAAATCCAACTCTAGACTGCTCGTGTAGAAAATAATGAGCATCCAGAGTTTAGGAAAGGAACAATAAACTCCGGATCAGTCATGGGACTGGTGTGAGCAACAAAAACAGTTTATCTTTAAAAACAATCAACAAGAGAATTTTAAAGTAAATTCGCAATGCTTTTTGAAAATGAAACTTCCATAAGACCTCCCGCCACACACACAATGCAAACGCAGACTTGGAGGAGATTTCTTCTTATGATAGTCAAATATGCTTAATACGCAGAAAATTTCTTTGATATTATTATTATAAGTGCACGGTGCAGAAAAGAATTTCGAAAGTAGAATATTAATCTTAGCCAGCATAGGTACCATTATATTATGCCCGCTATAGCTACCTCCTGAGGATGCAGGTTCTACAACTAAAACCGTACAAGGCTCGTATTGTTTCTTTGGATTTCCAACAAATGGTCAGGCCAAGGAACTTCCCATTGCCACATGAGAACGCCTCTGGAAGGACATCCCCGAGAACCTAACCGGATCTCTGCCAACACAAGGCCGGGTTACCCCTAACTGGGTAACTACTGACACGAGTATGCCACCTCCCGGTTGTAACAACCTTTAACCGGGCCCCAACATCAAATCACAAAACAAGATATATATAAGTTTGTGATGTCCACATAAGTAAGTATCTGGGCTCCATACCATGATACCACTTCTATCCAGAAGGAGATGTACATACCCTAAAGGGGCGCTACCCCCTAATAACCTTGCCGCATCTTTCCTGTTTTGACCATTCCGGGGTGTGAGGTTCGACGAAGTCACGTCCACAAAGCCACGCTTTGGTATAAAGCCATGCTTTGGGTCAACAAATGATCAAAGTAATGATCACAAAGATAAATGATCAAACAAATGATCATATCACAAATGATTAAACAATGATCATTTCACAGCAACACTTAGCATGTCACATTACCAAATTGGGAATATATTGCTGATAACCATCAACTACATAACCTCTGAGCTCGTACGTCTCAGAGAAGGGTGTTAAGCTAAAAGAATAAATTCTTCGCCACCAATAGAAATGTATTTGAAAGAAATCTGCTTTATATCTCAAATTGTAATGTCAGACACACAATCCATACAAGTCTGTTCCGGGTTCGAACAGAACCGAAGGCACTTCCAAAGAAGCCCTTGAAATTCGGATATTCACTAATTACGTTCGGACTTCCCATCACATATGGAGTCTCTATACCGGGGACCAGTCGATGCAAAGACATTCGACGAGTTGTCCTTCCGTTTTCGAAAATATCCGGTCTTCATCACCGGTCTTCAAATGCTGTCCATATCGACGTACCACATATTCGGAATGGGATATATGACACAAAGGTCCTCTCCCGGCTAAACCGAATAGTGAGCGCAATATTTAAAAACATATGGATATTGGGATTTCAATTAAGCCATAACCTAAAACCCAAACCTTTCTTTCAAATGGTTTAAACAAATTGCCATTTCAAATCTTTAAAAAGATTTATTTCACAAAGATCAATTCATAGATTTCCAAAATAATTTCATTTCGATAGAATTAACTCGTTAAACCTTTAAATCAAATATTTAACTTATAGCTTTCAAACTGTTTCTATAACTTGGAAATCATTTTCATTTTAAACTAGAAGTCTTTTTAACCCAAATTGGAAGTTCATTACTTATGTGAAAGCTTTTATTATTTGAAAACAAACAGTTTTCGTTTCAGAAAAATCCAATTATATTTACCTGAGTTAAAGTTCTTAATTCATATTCATATTCCCAAATTAATACATTTTAAAATGATTCAACCCATATATAACTGGTATAACATTTTTAATCCCTAGTTTTAAATCATAGTATTCAGTTTCACACTTTGGAATTTAAATTTAAATCAAATTATTTAAATTTCAAACTTTATCAAGTTATTCAAAATAAATTTCATCTTTGAAATTCCATTTTCAAAAGCTTTTCACTTTAAACCCAATCTCATCTTCAAACCATTTGAATTTAAAAATTCAAATTTAAAACTATTTTCAAAAATCTGCGACTTAATCGATTTCCTCGTGAAATCCATATTTGTGTGTGTATAAGTGTGGTCCAGGGGTTTAACACAATAGTGCAACATCATTCAACCATCACAGATCGAATACAACAATATATTTGATAAGCGATATAAATTATAACGCTTATCTTTCATACACAGATTCGCAGATATATATATATATATATATATATATATATATATATATCACAGATAATTAAATTACATCACAGATCACAACACAAATCAGGATAATCATAAAGCATCATATAACAGGGATATCAGACAAATTAATTATTCAGTCAAGTTTAAACATTCACAAGTAAAACTTATTAGTTGACTGATAATTTAAATCAAATTGTATTAATTATAAATCTGGGTTAATTATCATCAATTAATTACAATTTATCTGAAATAAATTCCTCTTTCAAATTTATTAATTAACCCTTTAATTTTTAACTAATCGATCTTAATTAATGAATCAATTTCCCTTTAATTATTTAATTAATCTTAATTAACCACAATTATTAGTTAATTCTTTAATTATTAATAAATAATTATTCTCAAATTTCTAATTATCATTCAATTCACTACATCCACCAATTTCTAAACATCCATAAGCAGGATTAATTAATTATCTGATTAATTTAAATCAGATTAATTTTTATAATAATTTACTGGCTGTGGTAAATTAAAATCAATGAATTACAAAAACATGTAATAAGTTATCCCTGAATTAATCACTAATTAACCCTTAATTAAAAATTAATATTAGTTCTTAATTACAAGTTAACATGTCCTCACTTAATTAACTCAAACCTTAATTTATAATTTTAAAATTATAGTTACTAATTTAGTTACTACAATTCATAAATTAATGAAATAAATAAACTATCCACTTTAATTAACTTAATACTTAATGAATTATACATCATCATTAGATCTTTATTAACTTAATTCAATTCTCCTTCTTATTTACATTCAATTCATTTCTAGATTCATTTAATGTTACTTAAACATTTAAATTTGTAAACTTCATTTCAAAATCTCGATTTCAAATTTTAAACTTAAGTCCAGGTTTGAAAATGTTAATCTAAACTTTTAATTTTAAAAACTCAAATCACCCTTGCTAAAAAAATTCAGTTTAAATTTATAAAGACAAAAATAGGTTCCTGTATAACCATGTTCAACATTTGTACCTGAGTGAAATTTCCAAGCTACTCGGTTTTGGACTTCGAGTTTTCCCCATCTTTTCCCGAGTTTTTTCTTCTTCTTTTGTTTGTTTGTTTTTTTTTATAAATTTGAAACCTGGAGATGCTCATGCCTACGCGAACACCCTCCAGCCCAACCCATCTTCGTTCCCAAACCATCCCTTTCGCATGTCAGCCAAACGTGCACGTGGTGCACGTGCCCCATTGACTCCGACCACCGTAGGTCATCGCGGTGACTCTCACCGATCATTGCTTCCCCCACGAGCCCCTTGGAACATTCAGATCGAAAAGTAAACATGTGAATCAAAATCGAGGAGTTCGATCGACCCAAAACCCCATCAGGAAAACCCAACGTCACGACCATCTCGTCCACCAGACACCACGTCACCACGCCCAGAGCTTCACCGCAGTTCTCTCTCTCGTTTCCCCCAGTCGCGACTCACTCCGGTTGCTCCTCGTCGCCGTGAATTTCAATGGAACTTCGACGTCAAACTCAGGGTATAAAACCCTAACTCAATCTCGTGACCAAATTTTACGTAGTGGAAAAATTATTCCACATTTTTCTCAAGATCACAGATGTTCACACTATCTTCATGCCAAATTTCAACTTTTAAAATTTGTTTGATTGTTGGAAAATGGACAAAATGCAAATTTGGTTCATATTCAAATTTCGTTTAAATTACCAAACTAAAAATCTTCGTTTTAGTTTTAAAAATCATAGTTTGGTCTAGGGATTCGATTCTTGTTCTTGAATTAATGTTTTGTGATACTGGAAATTTCCAAAAGCAAAGTCCTTTACTGTAAAAACTTGAGCTTTCATTCTATATGCATTTTTATGTTATGCAACTATTTTTAGATGGTACTCAAACTAAAACATACATATTTGTTTTTAGAATCAAGGCTTAACATTGATCAGAGAGGAAGAAATGGAATTTTTCTTGATGATCTGATATTGTGGAACTAAGCAGAGAGATGAACAAACATAGATTCACAGAGCCAATGCAACACATTTTCAAGTAGGAAAAACTAATTGCTACTCACAGGCATTTCAACTAACATAGAAAATGGATTGAATTGCTCACCCATTTTCCAGTAAAGCAAGAACAGAACTTCAAGTTGAAACAGCAGTTTGAATTTTCTTCTTGAATCCTGTTTTGCTTTGAATTGAATGATGTTTGATCTTGTAAATGGTGATCTTTTCTTTTTCTTTTGGTTTTGCTATTTGCTTTTACAGTTTTCTTTCAGTTAGCTTACTAAGTTTGGTTTGAATAAAAATGAAATGAAGTAGATGTATATTAAGAGAGATAGTGTTGTACAGGGTATAGGCTTACTTCTTTATTTGTTTTACATTTGTTTATTGATAAGGCTTCAACATATTTCGGCTGAGAAGATTTTGGACATGCTGAGAGGATGTGGCATTAAATGAAAATCCTATTTTGGTCACACCCATCACTTGTACTAATCTTTTTATTTTATTATTATGTATGTTTGCAGTTTTGTGCAGTTCTTGCTTTGTATTGTAAGCATATTCATATGTACTTTTGCCTGGTACACAAATCTACTTTTGCAGGCTTTGGTTTTCTTTGTTTCTTGTTTACATCTTACTTCATATTTCAAATCTTTTCTTTAATTCATACTCGAATATCACTGTCTTCTTAGATCTACATACTTGTATTTTTACCTTTTATTTGCTTGATACGCAATTTCTTTGATTTATATATAGTGGCTGACATGATAATATTGTATGCTAAAGGTTTAAACATAAATGGGTGTTGTCATTTCTTTTCTTATGTCTTCTCTTACAAGCTTACAAATTTGAATATATTTTATGTGTTCCCTTCTTTTGTTTGTTTTTAACTTCTCTTTACATTTGTTCTGTTTTGCAAGTGTATATGTTAATATATTTTGTTTGGTCATATACTTTGAAATCTAATGAAGTTTCTTTTATTATTATATGTTAGATTTTTTATTTAATAGGTTTACTTACTTAATTTTTTTTTTATAAAACTATATATATATATATATATTTTCAAAATATAGATGAATTTCTAGGTTTTTATTTTGTTGTTTAAATCTTATCTAATTTATTTACCTTATAGTTATCTTATGTATATTTTTAAAACCATTTATTTAAGATTTTATTTCAAATCCAATATATACATATATATACAAAAAATCAAACTTTGATTTATACAGAATTTATTCAAATTCGGGGAAACTCGCTTCCATTTATAATTAATTTCACAATTTTTTTATTCAAAAATTCATTTAATTATCAATTTAAATTAAATTAAAACTCGGGATCGTTACAAAACTCCTCAATATAGTCCGAATTCATGGGATATAAATTACATGAAGAATGAAGGAAAGAAGTTTTCAAGTCCATCGCCAAAGAAATAGTTAAATTTTGACATATTTGTATGTTGTTACATCAATACTTTTGTAACTATTTCTTTAAATAAATTGTTTAATTTCAAAAATTGACTGAAAATATGACAGAAAACAATATATACAAAGTTCAGTCGACTGGAACCATCTGCACAGTCGATTAAAATTCAACAGAAAATTTCAGCAACAAAATTCAGTCGACTAAATATACTGCTCAGTCGACTGAATCTATCATAGAACACTTCGGCCTTTGATTCAGTCGACTAAACAGAACATTCAGTCGACTGAACGCTGCTTCCCAGGCAAAATTTCCCCTTTTAACCACCAGATTTTACCCTACCAATTCACTTTTACCTCCTACAAACCTTCTTCCCCAAATTAATTTCGAAACCCTAGCTCCCAAATTCCTCAAAATCAAATCAATTCTCACCCAAATGGCACCAAAAAGAGCAAGAGCTTCATCTTCTTCATCCTCCGAGCCAATTGATGCTCAAATAGCACAATGGCTTTACAATGGAACCGTTGTCACTCGATGGAACAAGATGAAGAATTCTCGAATTTTCGAGCATTCTTTCGTTGATTTTCAAAGCTTTCAAACCTAAAACATTCAAGCGTTAACAGATCCGGCAGGTTTAACTTCACTTTTAGATTTGAAAAGAAATGACCATGCCATTAATCATTAATGGTAAAATTATTTTATGCTAATCTTAATCTTGGACACCAAACTCCAAGAAATCTAAACAATAGTGTTTGGAGTATGGTGTGTGGAAATAAAGTTTGGTTTTCATTGGATAGAATAGCACATATTTTAGAGTCTCCAAATGTCGGGAGAAAGTTAGAGGAAATAGAATTCAATCCACACATTCGTGACAACATTAACTGTCGATTCATGGATGATAATATCAACTTTAGGGATTTTAAGTCCACCTCTCTTCGACCTATGGCGAGAATCCTCCATAAAGCCCTAATGAGAACGATTACTCCTCGTACGGGCTCGTACGAAATTGTCTACCCAAATAACTATCGAGCTCTATATGCTATTTTTGGCAATATACAAGTTAATTGGGTACAGCTTATTCTTGATGAGTTTCTCACTTTCAACAATGGCAAAATGCACACTATTTACTTTGGAGAGTACATCATGCGACTTCTCCTAAATGTCGATATGCCATTACCTGAATCAGAGAATACAATGGTCCATCAAATTAACCATCGGACCATAAGCCTAATGCAACTCCCTTCTCGACCTCCTCGCATAATATCACTCGCCGAATGGGAAGCAAGGCATCAGGAACAACAACAACAACAATAACAACCTCCTCAACCTCGCCACAAAGAACATCTCGAGCAAGATGATGAAATTCGTCTTGTTGACCCAAGCTCCACTACCAACCAATCCATGGGGATATTGTCAAGAAATCAACAAATTATTGACACTCGCCTTAAAAAGGTAGATCATAAGCTTGACAAAATCAAAGGATTCTTCAACAAGCTTTGGGATGCAATCTCGTGCTCAAGCACCACTACTGCTTTAACATCTCGCGGCAAACGTACGGCACCTACGTTTACATGGACGGCATCCGAAGAGCATACAAGTAGTAGCGCTAGTGGAGCCAGTTGTGGCCAAGGAGGAAGAGCACATAGACCACCAACATGAGGACCCGTCATACGTGAACCAATAGGAAGAGAAGGTTCATATGACTGGGATAAGGATGAGTAATTTTGTTGTTTTGATGTGTATTTTTAAACTTTATAATGGCTTGTATAAATAGCCATTTTATGCTTGTCTGTCACAACATTTTTATTTCTCTTAATTCATGCTTATGCAAATATTCTCTATGATTCAGTGATTGTTTTAATATATTATTACTGCTGTTAGTTCTTCCTTTTTGTCGATGACAAAGGGGGAGAAAATCTATGGTACTAACTTTGTTTTGTAGGAAAGATAGTGCATACATTCAGGGGGAGAAAATAAGAAAAACGTCTAGAATAAATCAGTATTGTCATCAATCAAAAAGGGGGAGAATGTTGATACGCGAAGATTTTGATCAATGACAATGTGCTTTAAAGAAATATATGCAAATGCTAAAGGAAGATAGATGAAGACCAAACAAACTTAAAGTATGTTTTTACATGTGTCTTAGATATATTGTTAAAATCTATCCTCAAGAAGCTTGCACGAACACTAGATTTTTTTTTATAAACTTCATGTTTCCATTAAGTTTTAACTATGCAGATTTTATAAGTTCAGTAGACTGAACAGGAACAGTCAGTCGACTGAAACTGGAACAAATTTATACACATGCACAGTTTCAATAGACTGAATTTCCTGCACAGTCGACTGAATTTGGTCCCGAAAATTTTACTTCATATTTTCAGTTGACTGAATTCCCTGCTCAGTCGACTGAATTTGAACCTGTGAATTTTCTCTGAAAAGACACCTTCGTTCTCCCAAGAGTTGCAACCTTTCATCAATGGAAATGGAAACATCTCTTGTTTGCAACCTTTGACAACATATGCATCTCTTCTACAAGTATATATACATGATTCTAAAATCATTTAATTCGCCGAATTCTCTTGCTTTAATCTAACTATTCTCTTGTTCATATTTCTAGATACTCTCAAAGCATTCATTAATCTATTTGAATCATTGTTTTTGTTTATAACATTCTTTTTGATTCATAGCAATTCACATTTCCTAAATCTTCACAAATACATTGCATATTCTCGAGGATAAGATTATAGGAATATTGTACTACATTAGACTCATTAGTGTTGACAAGAACACAACAGTCGAATATTGTATTTTAGTAATTGAGTTGTGTTGAATATACGCTTATACGATTTTTGTTTGATGATAATAAACATATATACATTTGTTTAAATAATAATAATAATAATAATAATAATAATAATAATAATAATAATAAATACCAAAGTATTCACTCTCATTTAAAAGTCCTCACGGTTATGCATGGGTGAATTACTTGGAATTTGTTATGTGCTTCCATGCTCATTTAAAAGTTCTCACGGTTATGCATGTATGGAACGCATATCAAAAGTTGATTTTTTTTCTTTTAAAATAAACAAGTTGATTCTAATCCCATTTAAAAGTCCTCACAGTTATGTGTGGTTAGAAGATACTTGAATTCATTTTTTAAAATAAAATTGGAATACTACTAATCTCATTTAAAAGTCCTAACGGTTATGCATGGTTAGTAGATATTCAAATTCCTGATATAAATATACCACAAATAGACACAACTGTATGATTTTATATGATGACATCATTTCCATCATTCTAAAAGTGGAATATGCGCCTAACAAAACATTTATGATTTTTGTTTGACTTTTTATCGAAATTTAATATTTATATTCAATTGAGTTTTAATGTTGGATTGATATCGATTACTTTATCTCTATTTTCTCTAACACTATTACTCTTTTGCTGATAACAAAAGGGGGAGAGAAAAGTAAAGATTTTGTCTAATAAAATCAAGCAAAGGTCAAATAATTTTATATTTGCATCTAAGCCCATTTGCATATTTTTATTTGTATGCATATATGTAGGGGGGAGCTTTGTGTAGAGAGGAAGCATTTAAAGAGGGGGAGCAATTAGGATATATCAATAATCAAATACATTTAACATATTCAAAATCTTAAATATATGTTTGTTATCATCAAAAGGGGGAGATTGTTGAATATGCGCTTATACGATTTTTGTTTGATGATAATAAACATATATACATTCGTTTAAATGTATTTGTTAATATACTAATTTATTTTCACAGATTAAATAAATATTTGCTGAATAAAATAAATAACACAGAATTTGAATTCAAACGAATATTTTTATTCAAACAAATATTTATTACAAATTTGAATAGTACAATTTCAAGCTCTCACTATAACTATACAACTCAAATGAAACAAGTTCACTGACTCAAATGTACACGGGTAAACAGCACAATCAAACAGCAAACAAGGTGCACCAGACCAGATCAAACTACAAGATGATCAAGGCAGACTCCAAGATTGCACCAGTGGTACAGTGACAACATACAAATGCATTATGAATACTATAGGCCGAAAATGAAGACTGCAAGAACATGAATACAGGAAAACATGTCACTGCATCATGAATGTCATCACAGTCATCACAATGAACACGTATACTCAATGCAACATGATCAACTCACATGTTTGAAACCATAAGAGAATGCAAACTACCAACTACATGCTGGAGAACAAAGACCAAGTGCAGCATCAGTCACACTTTATCAAAATCATGCAAGACAGTGGTCATGAATGCAGTAACAACATCGAGCCAGAGCTGTCAAATATCACAATTGCATCAAGACTCAAGCAATAAGTTTAATTCATGTGACAGCAATGCAGACTTGACTACAAAGTCAATATGGAATCAAAGTGTACAACTACAAGGTCAGGGAAGCAACTAAAATGCAACAGAGTATAGACTAAGCCTGTAAGCATCTCAAAGCAAATACAAGTCAAGACATTATGATCGAGTGCAACGGGTCACAGTGAAACCCAAATGACAGTTCAAGTGAATCGAGTTCAAGTCAAACCAACATGATGATAACACAGCAACAATGAAACTGACTCAAAGCACAAAACTGCACAGCAACAGTGAATGGGGCAATGCACAAGATAGTGTACAATATCAACTACACAAAGCCAAGCATGATACAGGTGGACAGTGAAACAAGTACAACACTGTACAAACTCAAGCAAATGCAACATACACCAATGAATCATCAAAGAGTGCAACAGATGGAGCTACAGGAAAGTACAGCAAGCTACAAGTTATACGAAATCAAAGTGACCAAAGTCAAAGCATCAGAGGGAATCATCAATATCCAAACTGCATATACAAAGCTAAATGTATCAAAGCCGTGTTTTTAACAAGTCAACAGAAAAAGGAACGAAAACCATGGTCATCACGAAATAAATCAAAGCCGTAACCATCAAGCAACCAAAATATACGATTACGAAAAAGTCAGTGAAATCATCAGCATCAAAATATAATCGAACGGTCGAACAACTTATTTGACAAATTCAAATAAGTTTATACGAACGAAGATAAAGGAGTTCGAACGCATGTATAACCCTAATCATCACAGGCAATCGATTATCGAGTTTAAGCCAAATCCAGAAAAGCAAAAAGCATAAAATTACTTACCGGAGCAAGTTCGAACTCGATCAATTTCAAAGAGCCGTAAGTAAAACAGAGAAGCAAGCGATCGACGAAGCAAACAAAGTGACAATTCCTCCTTTCGATCTAGCAACCAAAAGCCGGCATCTTTGAAATGTCCAAATCCCTAATTTAAGAGCAAAAAGGAACGAGATCGAATGAAGCCCTAATTTGGAAAGACATAGCCTCCATTCTCAAGATAAAGGAACGGCCGAGACAATAAAAGAAAAAGGGGAGAGGGCCGGCCTTATTCTACTTTGATAAAAGGGTTTTTTGTTTAAAGGGTTATAGGTTTTAAAAATTAGGGTTATTTTATTTTTGAATTGTTTTGAATTGTATTTTCTTTTTTAAACCGTTTAATTTTCTAGTCGTGTGACTAGGGGACAAGCTACGTGGCGTAGCTTGAGAATTCGCAGCTCGGTGGTTGAGTTGTGGCAAGGTTTTGAGCGTAGAGTTAGATTAGTCAATAGCGGGTATAGCGAGTTTACGTGTGTAAGCGAGAGATTATCTAATTTCTAGTAGAAACCTTGGGGGCAGCACGTAGGCAGGTTTTTTGCCGAAGCTGGGTAAATTCTGTGTTGTTCTGTTATTTATATTCTGCGATATCTGTGCTGCTATTCTGTGATTTGAATTGAAATTAATTTATAAGCTTCCGCGATTAATTTTTATAATTTACACTATCACCCTATTCACCCCCCTCTAGGGTGAAATCGATCCTACAAGTGGTATTGGAGCTAGGAACAAAGGCCGTTTTTGTTTTAAAATTTTGATTTTTTACAAAAACCAATTTTTGTTTTAAAAATTTGAATTTTTAAAATGGCTTCTTTTAATACTGCTTTTGCTGAGGGTCAATCCATAGATAGACCACCAATGTTCAATGGTGAATATGCTTACTGGAAAAATAGAATGCAAATTTTTCTGAAAACCATTGACGCTTGGAATATTGTTGAGACAGGTTATAGAATACCAACTATAACTGTAGATAATCAGGAAATAGAGAAACCAAAAGATCAATGGATAGAACTAGAAAATAGATTACAAAATGCTAATGCTAGAGCTATGAATTCTATTATCTGTTCATTGGATCAATTTGAATTTAATCGTGTCTCACATTGTCTAACTGCGCAGGAAATATGGCACACACTAGAAGTGACTCACGAAGGAATATCTCAAGTCAAAGAATCTCGCCTTGCCATGCTAAGAAGCGAATACGAGAACTTCACAATGGCAAAGGAAGAAAATGTCAAAGAGATGCATGGACGACTTTCCAATATCGTTTACAAATCAAAAGCTCTTGGAAAATCATAGACGGAGTTGGAGATAGTCCGAAAAATCCTTAGAGTCCTTCCACGAAAATTTGAAGCAAAAGTAACTGCCATTCAAGAATCGAAAGATTTAAAACAACTCAAAGTCGAAGAACTCATCGGAAATCTCACCACTTATGAGCTAGAAATGAAATTCAAGGAAGAGCGTGAAGGAGGAGATGCTCGAAAGAAATCAATAGCGCTCAAAGGAACAACCGAAAGTGATGATGATAACGATGATGATGGAGCAGAAGAGCTAGAGTTGTTAATAAGGAAATTCAAAAAATGGAATCGCAAACACGGAAATCCAGCTCGGAATCAGGAATTGAAAAGCAGAATAGGCAAAGCATTTGACCACTCAGAAGAACAAAAGATTATTTGTTACAACTGCAACAAACCCGGCCATATCAAGCCCGATTGTCCACAAATTAAATTCAGCCATGGAAAGAAACAGAAAAAGAAAAGTTTTGCAGCCACTTGGGATGAAATAGACGAGAATGATCAAAGCACTGGCAGTGAAAGCGAAAAGGCAGAATTGTGTCTTCGAGGTGATACAACTGACAGTGACGATGACGAGCCAAGCGAGGTATCAAAACTTACTCACTCTGAATTACTTATTTATTTCCATGAAATAAATGGCTGTTATGAACGACTTAAGGAAAAATATGCTAAACTTGAATCTCAAAAGGATACTTTGATAGAATGCAATAAACAACTTGATCAATTAGTTAAGAACTATCAATGTAGAATCCCTAAGTGTGATAAGTGTCCAACATTCGAAGAAGAAATTAAAAAATCGAAAATCAATATAAAATCACTTGAAAATAAAATTCTGATTTTAAAAGAGAATGAAAATACTAGGAGAGAGATTTCTATTAAAAAGTGCACACAGTTGTTAAACAAAAATGAATCTCTCAAAACACAAGTCTAACAATTGTCAACGACTTTAGATAAATTTTCAAAAAGTGAAAAATCGTTGAATATGCTACTAGGAAAGCAAACTGTTAATACGGTTAGACGAGGACTTGGATATAATAATTCGAAAATTTTTAAAAGCAATATTAATCAAGTTAATTCTATGTGCACAATTTGTAGAAAATTTGGACACGATCACAATAATTGTTGGTATAGACCCAAACATATGAAAACTATACCGATTTGGGTTCCAAAAGGCACAAATATAAAATCTCTCAAAGTTAAACAAATTTGGGTGCCGAAGGGAACAATTATAAATAGTTTTGGGTCTACACAAAATTATTTTTCAAAATTTTCTGCCACTAACAACCATGGACCTATAAAAACAAATAGGTCACATAAATCTTTTCCCGTATAGGTGTGGTGGCGGGCTAAGGAACAACAATAGTGTACTCTGGATTTTTGGCTGTTCCAGAAACACAACGGACGACGAAGCAAAGTTCCTTAGCCTAGTATAAAGGTGACAGAATCACAACGGACAACAACGAAAAATATCGTAAAGGTAAACAGGTAATGGTATGTTTTAAACGATATATTAAATGTGATAATCTGCACCGTATTCTGATTTAAAATAAGCCAATATTGAGATGATGAAAAGATGGTGATTTTTGACTTTGACTTATTCAACATAGTTGGCCAATTATATTCTTATGCTAAAAACACTATAAAGTTCTCTAGATTCTTTGAATTACTTCATACATATCAGTTTGGATTAAAAATAGTGTTTTGTAGGATATTACAATTGGTCATAATACGGCTGACTCTATATTCACGGTTTTCTGATTATTAACACGGCTTCATTTCAAATTCAAAAGAATGTCATTTAAATTGTTGTTAAAATTGAATTTGAAATTTTTGGTGCACACTTCATGTTTTGGTCTATAAAATTCAATTGATGATAATTTTTGAGTAAAAGAGAAATTCAGATGCAGATTATACTGGTAATCTAGTTGATAGAAAATTACTAGTGAAACGTGATTTTTGTTGAGACATTTAGTAACTGCATCGTTTTCAAAGAAAATATCTGCATATTTTTCATTTCAAATAATTTTCAAATAGTAGAAAATTTTCTTTTAAAACCCCCTGGAGAAAATCATTTTTGACCATATTTTCAGATTAGTCATTTTTGGAAAATTAATTTCATAATTATTTTTGAGTTTGATTTTAAATGACTATTTTGACTAATCTGACTCCCTAATGTTTATCGAAAAGAAAAATAGTGATTGAAAAAGTGATGAGTGTTAATATTGATCAAATATTATGACTTGAGACAATATAATTAATAAATTTCTTTAGAAATTTAAACAAGAGTTATAAAACTGTTTGTTGGTAAAAATTCCATGACCATCTCTATATCTATCATATTTCTAACGACCATCACTCATCAAAATTCTATATAGTTTGCCGATATGTGGTACTTTAAACAGGAATCGTTCGTTTTTTCATTTTTCACATTATTTTTTGAAAAAAAAGGGTAATAATAATAATAATAAATACCAAAGTATTCACTCTCATTTAAAAGTCCTCACGGTTATGCATGGGTGAATTACTTGGAATTTGTTATGTGCTTCCATGCTCATTTAAAAGTTCTCACGGTTATGCATGTATGGAACGCATATCAAAAGTTGATTTTTTTTCTTTTAAAATAAACAAGTTGATTCTAATCCCATTTAAAAGTCCTCACAGTTATGCGTGGTTAGAAGATACTTGAATTCATTTTTTAAAATAAAATTGGAATACTACTAATCTCATTTAAAAGTCCTAACGGTTATGCATGGTTAGTAGATATTCAAATTCCTGATATAAATATACCACAAATAGACACAACTGTATGATTTTATATGATGACATCATTTCCATCATTCTAAAAGTGGAATATGCGCCTAACAAAACATTTATGATTTTTGTTTGACTTTTTATCGAAATTTAATATTTATATTCAATTGAGTTTTAATGTTGGATTGATATCGATTACTTTATCTCTATTTTCTCTAACACTATTACTCTTTTGCTGATAACAAAAGGGGGAGAGAAAAGTAAAGATTTTGTCTAATAAAATCAAGCAAAGGTCAAATAATTTTATATTTGCATCTAAGCCCATTTGCATATTTTTATTTGTATGCATATATGTAGGGGGGAGCTTTGTGTAGAGAGGAAGCATTTAAAGAGGGGGAGCAATTAGGATATATCAATAATCAAATACATTTAACATATTCAAAATCTTAAATATATGTTTGTTATCATCAAAAGGGGGAGATTGTTGAATATGCGCTTATACGATTTTTGTTTGATGATAATAAACATATATACATTCGTTTAAATGTATTTGTTAATATACTAATTTATTTTCACAGATTAAATAAATATTTGCTGAATAAAATAAATAACACAGAATTTGAATTCAAACGAATATTTTTATTCAAACAAATATTTATTACAAATTTGAATAGTACAATTTCAAGCTCTCACTATAACTATACAACTCAAATGAAACAAGTTCACTGACTCAAATGTACACGGGTAAACAGCACAATCAAACAGCAAACAAGGTGCACCAGACCAGATCAAACTACAAGATGATCAAGGCAGACTCCAAGATTGCACCAGTGGTACAGTGACAACATACAAATGCATTATGAATACTATAGGCCGAAAATGAAGACTGCAAGAACATGAATACAGGAAAACATGTCACTGCATCATGAATGTCATCACAGTCATCACAATGAACACATATACTCAATGCAACATGATCAACTCACATGTTTGAAACCATAAGAGAATGCAAACTACCAACTACATGCTGGAGAACAAAGACCAAGTGCAGCATCAGTCACACTTTATCAAAATCATGCAAGACAGTGGTCATGAATGCAGTAACAACATCGAGCCAGAGCTGTCAAATATCACAATTGCATCAAGACTCAAGCAATAAGTTTAATTCATGTGACAGCAATGCAGACTTGACTACAAAGTCAATATGGAATCAAAGTGTACAACTACAAGGTCAGGGAAGCAACTAAAATGCAACAGAGTATAGACTAAGCCTGTAAGCATCTCAAAGCAAATACAAGTCAAGACAATATGATCGAGTGCAACGGGTCACAGTGAAACCCAAATGACAGTTCAAGTGAATCGAGTTCAAGTCAAACCAACATGATGATAACACAGCAACAATGAAACTGACTCAAAGCACAAAACTGCACAGCAACAGTGAATGGGGCAATGCACAAGATAGTGTACAATATCAACTACACAAAGCCAAGCATGATACAGGTGGACAGTGAAACAAGTACAACACTGTACAAACTCAAGCAAATGCAACATACACCAATGAATCATCAAAGAGTGCAACAGATGGAGCTACAGGAAAGTACAGCAAGCTACAAGTTATACGAAATCAAAGTGACCAAAGTCAAAGCATCAGAGGGAATCATCAATATCCAAACTGCATATACAAAGCTAAATGTATCAAAGCCGTGTTTTTAACAAGTCAACAGAAAAAGGAACGAAAACCATGGTCATCACGAAATAAATCAAAGCCGTAACCATCAAGCAACCAAAATATACGATTACGAAAAAGTCAGTGAAATCATCAGCATCAAAATATAATCGAACGGTCGAACAACTTATTTGACAAATTCAAATAAGTTTATACGAACGAAGATAAAGGAGTTCGAACGCATGTATAACCCTAATCATCACAGGCAATCGATTATCGAGTTTAAGCCAAATCCAGAAAAGCAAAAAGCATAAAATTACTTACCGGAGCAAGTTCGAACTCGATCAATTTCAAAGAGCCGTAAGTAAAACAGAGAAGCAAGCGATCGACGAAGCAAACAAAGTGACAATTCCTCCTTTCGATCTAGCAACCAAAAGCCGGCATCTTTGAAATGTCCAAATCCCTAATTTAAGAGCAAAAAGGAACGAGATCGAATGAAGCCCTAATTTGGAAAGACATAGCCTCCATTCTCAAGATAAAGGAACGGCCGAGACAATAAAAGAAAAAGGGGAGAGGGCCGGCCTTATTCTACTTTGATAAAAGGGTTTTTTGTTTAAAGGGTTATAGGTTTTAAAAATTAGGGTTATTTTATTTTTGAATTGTTTTGAATTGTATTTTCTTTTTTAAACCGTTTAATTTTCTAGTCGTGTGACTAGGGGACAAGCTACGTGGCGTAGCTTGAGAATTCGCAACTCGGTGGTTGAGTTGTGGCAAGGTTTTGAGCGTAGAGTTAGATTAGTCAATAGCGGGTATAGCGAGTTTACGTGTGTAAGCGAGGGACTATCTAATTTCTAGTAGAAACCTTGGGGGCAGCACGTAGGCAGGTTTTTTGCCGAAGCTGGGTAAATTCTGTGTTGTTCTGTTATTTATATTCTGCGATATCTGTGATCTGAATTGAAATTAATTTATAAGCTTCCGCGATTAATTTTTATAATTTACACTATCACCCTATTCACCCCCCCTCTAGGGTGAAATCGATCCTACAAGTTGAAGTCCTCTTCGGTTGTTCAGGTAAGTTGTAAGCCTATTCCTCCGGGTGAAGTTAGGGTGTTAGTTAGTGAAATTCCTAAGTGAAGCTTAGGGACTGGACGTAGGACGAGAGGTCCGAACCAGTATAAAATCCTGGTGTCTCCTTGCATTTACCTTTCTTTATCTACCTAGACTATTCCGTTATTCCATATTACAGGATCCTACCGTATAGCCTCTTTCAGATATGTTTTGGATTTCGATGAGACCGGGATCGGGTTTCCAGATTTGGATATCCGAAAACCATATCGATCCAAACTAACGATAGATCATGAATCTCAAGTGAATATGAAGATTCAGCGTGCAAGGGTTATTGTCGTTAACTCTGAGGGTGATTCCAAAATGAGTGTAACGAAATATTGTCTTCGGTTTCGTTCGAACCCGGAACGAACTTGTATGGATTGAATGCTCTCAGAACATCGTTGGGTGGACGATGAGCGTTCTAAGATAGATGTGTTCTATAAAGGTAATCGTAGCCTCAAGCCTCATCAACCGGGAATGGCTAAACAGGGGAGGTGCAGCAAGGTTAAGTGGGTAGCACCCAAGTAGGACGAGATTTACCCCTGTCTAGAGGTTCCTTTTTATTCGGCTGTGAGGGCAGTTGTTGGCCACAACTGTGGGGTTGTCTTGTTCGGAACTGTCTAGTAAGGGATGATTCCGGCCTTATGTTGCAGGGGATTAGGAGTAATCCTCGGTACGATGATCTAGGCCCCGTCCTGTGACGGGCGGTACCCCAGTAGCCCTGCCATTGTATGGAATCCAAACTCCAATAAGTGCACTCGGATTTGGTTGTAAACTTATGTATGCTGGAATTTAATAAATGTAACAATTTCAGCTATTTCTTATTTATTTGAAAACCCTCGACCTATTATAATATCATTAGATTTCCTATCAAATGTTTTGGTTAGCGTAAGGTAAAAACTTACCCATGTTTATGTATGGGGAGTCTTACGTGATACCTTTTGTTTTCAAAGAATTTTCAAAATTAAGTAATCTTAAACTATTACTCACACCAGACTCATGTATGACCCGGAGTTTATTTTCTGTTTTCTTAAAATCTTGGGTACTCAAATTTTTATGAGTAGCCAAGGGATTCAGGTTGGCTTTGACAAATTATGGAGGAGCAATGAAGCAGGAGGCTTCAGCGTTATAGATATATATATATATATATATATAGTGTTCCGCTGATTGGTATCTCTGTATTGTATTGAGTTGTAATAACTAGATAGGTGTTTATAACTGTCTAGTATGCGTTGTATGAGTTGTGTAACTCTGATAATTATTGTATATTATGTAATACTTATGTGATTAATATAATTTATTCGTTCCGCTTTTTAGATTCTGATGTTGTTTCTTCTTTCTCTTCTTTCTTTCTCTTTTCCATCCCTTTCTTTCTTATAGATGATGCGACTTTTTGTGGAGAAAAAGTCGGGTCGTCACAGTTGGTATCAGAGCGCTAGGTTGAGTGAATACCTAGGCTTTGGAGTGTTTACTATCTTGAGAGAGCGTATTTGTAAATTTCTATATATAACTATATATATCTATTTCTATCTATTTGTTGGGTTGCCTGTTCGAGTTTTCCAATATAAGTTATAAAGGTAGATGGGGTAGTGGTGTGTGTAACACGACTACCATTGGTTGGAGTTTGAAGTGTTTGAGGTTGGAAGTGTATATGTCGAGACTGTAGACCTAATACCGTCTCGAGTGAGTTTTGCTGTGGTGTAAGGATTTCATCGATCTTTGAAGGAAACCTTTTAAAGGTTCGGAGTCCATCTTTGAAGTTGGATGAGTAGAGTTTGGATCTGTCAGTTTGGCAGAAGAAAGTGATGGTATATTGGCTACCTCAGGAAGTAGTAGTTGCGTGATGAGATGCAGTGATTGTGGATGTTTTCGAAGATGTTTCTTTGGAACAAGTTCAAGGATGTGTGTCTGCTTCGGTTGAGGCTGAGTTCAGCAGGGTGTTTCTGTTTGTTTTGAGGTCCGAGTTTCTCGAAGAGCTTTGGATTATGGATTCTTTGGCATCTGTGACAGCGTAGCAGCTTAGAGTATTCTGTGTGCCGGCAAAGAGGTTATCTGGATGAGCAGTTTTCTAGAGATGAAGTTCAGAAGTTACAAAGAGGATCCATTTCTTCGATGGATTGGCTAGATAAGCATAAGCTGTTTTGATTGGTAAAGAGAGAATAATTTTTCCTTGGAATTAGGCTAGGTTGATCGCAAAAGTGACTTACAATAGCTAAGTGTTCTCTTGGGTTATTAGAGTTTTTCCGGATGTCTTCAGGGAAGTCAAAGGTTTGTCCGCACCTGAGGATTGAGTTTTCTTATCGACTAGGATTCCAGGATTGATACTGGTGGTTCAGCTTAGCAGAAGGATGGTTCCTAGAGATAGAGTTTGGTGAAGCAGCTCAGGCTTGGTGAAACATCTGAGTTTTCTTTATGGATTTGATGAACCATATTTCTGGAATGTATTGTCCAGTCTGTGTTCGTGTTCATCATCAGCATTTTCATCTACTCCAGATCAGAGTTGTGCAGCGAAAGCAGTTTAGGAGTGCATCTGTTCTGTCTTTTCCGGATGGGAGAAGTAAGTTAGTCTTCTGATATTTGAGGAGTAGAATTTGTGTTCTTAATTTTGGTTGATCTTGGAAGGATCATTTTGTTGGGTTGTTTTTGGTCTAGTTTGTTTCTAGAGGTATCAGGGAAGGTTGAGCTGATCAGAAAGGATGTAGGCAGCCAAGGATCGTCCGAAGAATTTTGTGGATAAGAGACGAAGGAATTTGGATTCCAAGTCAGAGATTTGATTTTGGATAAGTTTTCTCCGATCAAGGGAGCTGTAAGATTTGGTAAGGCTGGGAAGCTAGCTCCGAGGTGTTTTGGATCTTTTTTTGTATCCTTGTAAGGATAAATGTTTGGTCTTCAGGATTGAATTGCCAGTTTGGATAACTGGGATTCGATGTGTATCACGTATCTCTGAGGGAGTACGGTATGATCTATCTCTGGTTGTAGAACTAGCAGTTCAGGAAGATCTGGTGGTTGAGCCAGACTTCTCTGTGGTCTGATATCCTGTTTAGTTTTGAAGATCTAGATGAGTAGGAGCTCTGTAGCTTAGTAATATATATTATTTGAATTCTGTAGAGCGAGTATCCTGGTATTTATACCCGGGAAACCCTAGGGAATTCTATCCAGGATTTTGTCTGGATAGTTAGATTTGTTTGTTTGGATGATTGGTTGCTATGGTTGTTAGCATATGGTTGATAATATATGCTTGTGGTTTAAAATTAAAATCTTTAATGAGATTACTAAATTACCTTTTTCTTTAAATTTCGGGAACGAAATTCTTTAAAGGGGGGAGGAATGTGATGACCCGAAATTTCGGACAATATCAATTTAATAATCTGCATTAAAAATCAAATTGATTTGATAATCTTTGTTAATAATTTGAATTTGATTTAATAATCTAATTAAATAAATATTTAATTGGTGAATTTATCTTTTAAAAGCTAATAAAATATTTCTATTTATAATATGTGTGTGTGTGTGTGTGTGTGTGTATATATATGTATATATAGTAAATAGAGAAGCTTGCTTTGAATTTAATAAATAAAATCTTGTTTTCAAAATCAAATATACATTTTGATAATTTGGAAATTATGATTTATTTAATATATAAGTTTTCAAATCTATTTAATAAATAACTATATCGTTTTAAAATGCATAAGATAAATGTTTAATTGTTTAAAAAATAGAGTTTTAGCTTAAATTTAAATTTAAATAAAAGATTTGTTTTATTTCTTTTCAAATATTACTTGATAAATATAATTGGAAAATAGAAGTTTAAAATACAATATAGCATATGATATATTAATTCATTTAATAATAGAAGTAATTTATAATCTCTTTCATAAATTATTTAAAATTGATAATTTGTTATTTTCAAACAATATTAACAATGTATTGTTTTTACAAATAGGTTTTAATGAAAATAGAATTGTTTTTCAGATTGAATCTGTATAGTCATATATGTATATATAACTTGATTTTTTTTAAATTCAACTTTAGAATATGATTTGTATTTGAATTTATAATTTTGAAATTTAAAGATAGATATTTTAAATTGCTTTGGATTTTAAGATATATGTATAAACTTTTATTTATGAATATAATTGGTTTATTTCTTTAAAATTATCTATACACAAATAATTACTTATAAACTAATTAATTAAATATAAGCTTATATTAACCTTTAAAAAAATAAACACTAATTACTTTTAGGATAAGTGTATATACATTAATTTGGTCTCAAAAAAGTGTTAAATAATAAGTATATAAAGGTGACAAACGTTAATTGATGTGCACATAAATGTGCATATTTTTACCAACATATTTAATCTATTTGAATTAAATAAATGATCATATTGGGTATTTTAACTTGTTTTAACCAAAATTCATATTAATTCCAAATTATCACATATCCATCTTCATATAGGGGCAAAAATGTCATTTGAGTGCATATATTTCTTTGAGAAAAATTGATTGGAAATTTATATATATTTTTGTAGGAAAATGGTCTCAAATAGGAATGGTTTCATGAAGGAATATGCATGCACAAAGAATATAAAGGAATGAAGATGGAAATAATTCAAAATGAAGATCATGGAGGACCTCACCTACCCACCTACCTTAATGTACAAATTAAAGGCTAATGCTCATGCTTATGGAGTTAATAGTTTCATGTACACTTAATGTGGGATTAATACATGTTAATGGTTACTTGGCCTCCACACTTCCTAAGGGGCATTTTGGGCATTCCCCAAAAATATGAATTAGAGTTTCATACATGTATAAATACTCATATGTTTCATGTAGCCTCCTCTCTCTTCTCTTAGTCTCTCTTAGGCCTCCTTCTCTTTAGTTTAGTTTAGATCAAAAATAAAAGAAAGCTCTCTTTCTCTTTTCATGGCTACTTAGCCATTTTTCTTTTATGTAATTTTCTTTTCTTTTTATGCAATGTTAATTAGTGTTTCCTTTTACTTACATGTTCATTTCCTTTCATGCTAGTAGTGTAGATTTACTTTTATGCAAGTAGAATAGTTTTCTTTTCATTTGCTTTCATTTTTCTTCATTTTGCTTTTATGTTGTTAGCTACATTTGTTAATAAAATGACAAATATGAGAACCTAAACCCCTTTAATTTATGGGTAATGAAGCTCTCTAATTAATGTTGCTTCAACATTTTGTTAATTCATGCTCTCTTTTTATGCTTAATGGAGATGATAGAAGTGGTTTTATTTGTTGTTTTTTCTTTGAATTTGATAGTCCATATTGTTGACACCAAATAGGCTATGCTTAAACAATCACTAACACTAATTGCCTCTTCATCAATATATGATTATGGCGTAAGAAAGTGATTTGAAATTAAAATTTGATGGTCTATGTTTCTAATCAATAGTTAATAGGTCATACTTAAAATAGATTTCATTTTCATTTTCTTTGTCAAGTTGCATGAAAGATAGTAAGTGTTTTAAGGGGTGTGTTATAGTTTGATGGCTTATGTTGGCTAATCAATAGCTCAAATATGTCATACTTATAATAAACACATCAATTAAAGCACTAATGACCATAAAAGAGAGATCATGATTTCATGTGTTGAACTACATGATCTAGAGAGTGGATTTATTCTCTAAATTGTCATTTAACTCTCATATTTGCATTTCTTTTCTTTTTGTTAGTTAGTTCATTTTCTCATTTTCTAGCTTAAACATTCTCTTCAACTTTGGTTTAATTTGATTTAGTAGGAAATTTAAATCATCAATTCCCTGTGGATCGACCCGCATTCGCCGCGTGCTACATTCGTACACCGTGCGCTTGCGGTTATTTTTAAATTTATATTCGTTCGATGGTTTTCTAAACCGACAGAACTTCCATCGACGAACAAGTTTTTGGCGCCGTTGCCGGTGATTTGATTTGACTTTTAGTTTCTATTCTTCGAATTATTTTAATTTGATTTTTGTGTGCTTGTTTTCTTTTGTTTGCATTGCATTGAAATATTAAAAAAAAAGGATTCATTTACTGTTTATTTCAACTGTGCAATTGAAAACTATTCACTGCCCTTAAGTGTGCATTCACTTCAGCCAGTACAAATTTTTGCTACATTTGTATTCAGTTTTCATACAAAAAAAAAGAAAAAAAAAACATTGCATTTGTGATAGTTTTCAAATTTCTGCATTACATATAACAACATTTACATTGCATTTACACTGTCACATTTCATTAATTCCTCATCTCTATTTACATTTCACGGTTCTCTTTTCACATAACTTCATTTCACCTTCATCAACCAGAAACATAGCCACTACTCACCCCTCCTCCAACTATTTCACCATTGCTTTCAACTGAACCCCTCCACTGTCACGACTGACTGCACTACATACATCCACCATTCTACAAACACATCCACTGTCAAGCACCACAAGCACAATTGCCACTATCATTCAACACTTCATTTCAACAGCATTTACACTTACAACTTACATCATCACCAACCTTACAACGTTTCAGACCACTTTCAGCCGAGAACAACTCACATTTCGAACACCAATCGCCAAATGCGACCTGTCACCATCATCTTTGATCAAAACTGCTGCATTCACCAAATCCCCTACTCATTTTCATATCAGCCAAACCATCACAACACCTCCTTACATTGCCAACCAGACTCTCATTTCCACTTCAATTCACTGACCACTGCCATCGACTACAAATTAGCAGTCATCTACATATCATCTCCTTCACATCGACTTCCCCCCTCCAAAATTCACCCACTGACATTCACATTGACCTCCAAAATTCGACATTCACAATCATAACTACTACCACCTTCTGCCTCTTACTGTTCCAGCCTCTCCCACTACCTCCACAAATATTCAGTTCATCAAAACATTACACCCCTGCCATCCTCTCTGATTAATAAATCATCTATCAGCCAACAACATTAACTACGACATCTTCCATCACCACATACACTACTGAAACTCGCTGCCACTCCCAAAAACAACCAACCATTGCCAACTCCACCTACTCAAAATTCTGTACAAACTTCTATCTACAACCGCATACTACCTTAGCAACTCGAACCCCTTTCGAACCAAAATCCAGCTCTGACCCAACTCTGCAACCCAAATACGCAATCTCTTCACTACGCAACCATTTCACGAACTTAGCCTATTCACCAACCCAAGCAACAATCCTCTGTCCAACCCCCGCAACTTCTTCGAACTCCATCGTGAACCCTCCCTGCTTCGCCTCTACAACCATCCCTACTTCCTATCACCTGAACCAAACAGCATCAGTTTTCATCACCTCTTCACAAAAACAAAAAAAAAACGCTTCTTACCGGAAACCAAATTCGAAAGCACCTGCATTTCAGCGAACTACATCACTCAAATCCCAAATTGCCACAAACTCCAATCGCCTGCTCCTTCACTACATATCCTCCAACCTTACAACATCCACCAAACAATTTACTCTGACCAACAAATCACCACCAGCAACCTCCACGACTACAACAGCAAGTCGCGACCACCTTCTGCAATCTCCAAATTCGACACTCCGCAAACAATTGTGACCGAAAATCAAGAGCCGAAATCCCCCAATCATCATCCCCCTACTACCTTTCGCCTTCAACAACTTCTGTGCTATATCCCGACTGCCGCATACCAGTGCAGCGCCAAAAATTCGCCATCGCGAACTTATCTATTTTTTTTTCCTCTTCTTCTTCTGGAAAATGACAAGCAATTTAGGGGTACTACGAGTGTTTGGGTTTACAAATTGGTTTTAAGTTGGGTTTGGGTTTACAAATTTGTATTGGGTTTGAGTGTTTGGGTTAACAGATTTGTTTTAACTTCTTGGGTTTTATTGTGTGAGTTTTGTTTTAAGTGTTTTGTTTCGAGTGTTGGTAATGAAAAAAATTTGTTTTGTTTTGTTTGTCTTAAAAAAAAAAGGGAAGAGTTCGATTAATTTGATCTGTTTTTAGTTTAGTAGTGTTATACATAAGAAAAAATTTCATTTTGTTTTAATTTGCTTTAAGTCCCATCCTGATTTTTTTAAATTTTTTTTTAAGTAAAGCCCTACTTCTTCGTCGATGGAAGTTCTATCGGTTTAGAAAACCGTCGAACGAATATAAATTTGAAAATAAGCGCAAGCGCACGGTGTACGAATGTAGCCCGTGGCGAATACGGGTCGATCCATAGGGAATTAATGATTTAAATTTCCTACTAAATCAAATTAAACCAAAGTTGAAGAGAATGTTTAAGCTAGAAAATGAGAAAATGAACTAACTAACAAAAAGAAAAGAAATGCAAATATGAGAGTTAAATGACAATTTAGAGAATAAATTCACTCTCTAGATCATGTAGTTCAACACATGAAATCATGATCTCTCTTTTATGGTCATTAGTGTTTTAATTGATGTGTTTATTATAAGTATGACATATTTGAGCTATTGATTAGCCAACATAAGCCATCAAACTATAACACACCCCTTAAAACACTTACTATCTTTCATGAAACTTGACAAAGAAAATGAAAATGAAATCTATTTTTAAGTATGGCCTATTAACTATTAATTAGAAACATAGACCATCAAATTTTAATTTCAAATCACTTTCTTATGCCATAATCATATATTGATGAAGAGGCAATTAGTTTTAGTGATTGTTTAAGCATAGCCTATTTGGTGTCAACAATATAGACTATCAAATTCAAAGCAAAAACAACAAATAAAACCACTTCTATCATCTTCATTAAGCATAAAAAGAGAGCATGAATTAACAAAATGTTGAAGCTACATTAATTAGAGAGCTTCATTACCCCTAAATTGAAGAGGTTTAGGTTCTCATATTTGTCATTTTATTAACAAATGTAGCTAACAACATAAAAGCAAAATGAAGAAAAATGAAAGCAAATGAAAAGAAAACTATTCTACTTGCATAAAAGTAAATCTACACTACTAGCATGAAAGGAAATGAACATGTAAGTAAAAGGAAACACTAATTAACATTGTATAAAAAGAAAAGAAAATTGCATAAAATAAAAATGGCTAAGTAGCCATGAAAAGAGAAAGAGGGCTTTCTTTTATTTTTGATCTAAACTAAACTAAAGAGAAGGAGGCCTAAGAGAGACTAAGAGAGGAGAGAGGAGGCTACATGAAACATATGGGTATTTATACATGTATGAAACCATAATTCATATTTTTGAGGAATGCCCAAAATGCCCCTTAGGAAGTGTGGAGGCCAAGTAACCATTAACATGTCTTAATCCCACATTAAGTGTACATGAAACCATTAACTCCATAAGCATGTGCATTAGCATTTAATTTGTACATTAATGTAGGTGGGTAGGTGGGGTCCTCCATGATCTTCACTTTGAATTATTTCCATCATCATTCCTTTATATTCTTTGTGCGTGCATATTCCTTCATGAAACCACTCATATTTGAGACCATTTTCCTACAAAAATATATATATATTTCCAATCAATTTTTCTCAAAGAAATATATGCACTCAAATGACCTTTTTGCCCCTATATGAAGATGGATATGTGATAATTTGGAATTAATATGAATTTTGGTTAAAACAAGTTAAAATACCCAATATGATCATTTATTTAATTCAAATAGATTAAATATGTTGGTAAAAATATGCACATTTATGTGCACATCAAATACCCCCACACTTATCTTTTTATTCGTCCTCGAATAAAGTAAAACTAAGATAAATCCGTTTTCGTAGGAAGCACGATTGCATTGAGCGTATGCAATAAGCCGTTAAACCTCTGGGTGTCCCCGTAGGACGAGTGTTGTCTCACGAGGGTTTTCAACGGATACTACCCACAAAATCCAAATGCAGGATGAAAATATTTACAAAATGCAAGATATATTTACAAAGAGATGAATGCAAATTTTTGAAAATATTTACAAATGAAGGATTTATTTTTAAATTGACACGAATAAGTTAAATATAGGTTTTGGTTATTATCTTGAAAATTTATGTCATTTACTCGTCAAAATTTCCAACAAAAATCAAGTTATCATATCAAATAGACTATAGTTTAACTCGTTATTTTGGTTAATAACAAAGTGTAACTATGAAAGGGATCCTTGTTGATTATCAAAGTTTATCAAAGTGGTATTTTCATTTCTTTTCAATAACAAATCAAATCAACTAAGTAAAAAAAGTGCTAGGATTTCAATTGCTTGCTCTCTCATTATTTGCAACAAAAATTACACACCTAGCTCAGCTAAACTGAGGCCAGATATACCACCCATGCACTGCCTTTCGGGCTTATGTGAGGGGAGTACAGAGCATGGCGAGTGCACACGCTTTCATGCATACACTATCGACCGTAGGTGGTTTTTATTAATTTACATGTGTTCCATACATCATAACCGTGAGGACTTTAAACGAGTATGAAAGCACATAATAAAAAATTCCAAGTAATCACCCATGCATAACCGTGAGGTGAGAGTGAATACTTGGATGTTATTATTTTTTATTTTTATATTTTTTTTTTTGAGAGGGAGTTTTGCAAAATCATCTTAGCATCATTTAACTTAGAAGACAAAAAAAATGTTATATCCTTTACTTCAAATCAACCACTTTTTAAAACAAAGATTTTCAATTAGGATGTACTTCATAATTAACACGTATGAATCTTCCTATATACTAGTTAAACCATTATTATTTGTAATCAAACTTCATTTTTATTTTTGTTAAGACCAATAAATTTTCAAAAATTTCAATTTAATAAACCAAGCCATATATTTATCTTATAGTGTTTTTTTTAAATAAATCAAAAGAAAATTTGGTTTTGGGTTTTTTTAAAAAAAAATTTTGTGATTTTAAAGCAAAAATAAACCATGAAAAAAAAAGGAAAAAAAATGAAGACGAGTCTCCCCCCACACTTGATTTTGACCGTGTCCCCACAGTCAACCCAAGTGAAAGGGATGTTTATTATTATTTACATGAAAACGAACGGTATTTACACGTGATCAGAAAGTATATCGTCAAAAAGTAAATGAAACGGTCTTCCGAAGACCGATTCATTTGTCTCATCAAATGTGTGAGACACAGCTTAAGCACGAAAAACCAAACCGTAAAAGATATCGAAGTTGAATGTTGATTTGGAAAAACAAATGTTGTTTTATTGAAAATTGAATGAGTTGTTTTGTTTTCAATGATTTTTGGGGTTGATAAAACAATTGATTGAAATTCACATTTATTTTCACCAAATTGAAATTCAAGTTTATCATTGAAAACTTATTCCAAATTATTGATTTCAAAGTCAAAATGGTGATCGAAATCTTCCCCATCAAAATTTAATGACTCATTTTCGTAAATTTCATAAAACTCCTGTTCGTTAAATTCATCTTCCTTTGTTGAATTATCAACAACTTCATCGCATATATCCATTTCAAAATCCAAAGTTGTTGTATTCAAATTTTCAGAAAAAGGAAGATCGAAATTTAAATCGAATTTCTCACCCTCAAAAGAATTGAAATCCAACACAATTACCGTCTTTTCAACAACTTCGTTTAGATCATCATTATCAAATTCAAAAGTTGTTATTTGAAAATCGTCGATGTGGGTAAAGGGTGGATTATCACTTGACTCATCACACGTTGAGATTTGATTTTGTTGTTCACGTTGTTTCATATAAGTTTCAAACAACAAATCCGTGTGATCATCGTAAATTTCATTCATTAGTTCAACAAAATCCAATTTATAGTTATTAAATTGCGAATTTTCGATTTGGATTTGTTGAGAACAAACATTTTCACTCGTAACATGGTTAAGATGATTCCCATTGCCAAATTCGTTTGAAAAGTTGTTCCCATTTTCATGTTGAGTTTGGAATTCATTTTGGAGTTCGAAATTAAATTGGCATGGGTTATAATCGTAATCGTTTAAATTTTGAAATGAATTCAAATTTTGAAATCCTTGACTCGAGTTATTACACAAATCAGAATTACATAAATCATTTATCTCTTGATTTTGTCGTGTAGAAAGTTCGAGTAAAGATGAAATCATTTCAATGTTATTTTCAAGAGTCGAACGTTGGTTATCGTTTTGAAAATTTTGTTGTTCGAAATTTGAATTATTTACAAAATAGTTGTTGTTAAAATATCCATACGAATTTGGACTGAAATCATATGGATTATATTGATTTTCACAACTATTGTAAAATTTAAGTGGATATGGATATTCAGACAATTTCAAGAATGTTTTTTTTGGTTTGTTTTTTATAAACGAAAAATATTTACAAAGAAAAATTATTTTTGAAAAGGGAAATCGATTTTTGTTTTGTTTCTATTTTTCAATTTTTTTTTTGAATTTTGGTTTTTCTAAATTTTTTTGGATTTTTTTTTGAAATTTCAAAGAAAAGAATTTAAAATTTTCAAAGGAAAAGGAATATTTACAATTTTTTAGTTTCGGATTTTGAATTTTTTGTTTTTTTTTAAATATGCATGAACTAATGCAACTAAATGAATGAAGGGGTCTAATTACAAATGATTTATCCTAAGTTAACCCAAAATTGTATATTCATAAATTGTCTTAGATAAACAAGATAGTTCTCAGGCAGGTAACGGGCAGGATTTATCGGTGCACCACGAATCACCGTAGCAATGCAGCCGAAGGTTTAAGTACCTTCAGAGGAACAACCACTATAATATTTACGAATCACCGTAATATTTATAAATGGTTATTACTCTACCGTAGCCTAGACACCAAGAAATTAAATTGTTCAAAAAAGACAAATTGTCAATATACAATTAAGTGTTATCGATATCTAACCGTTATTATTAATCAAAATCTAAGATGAAATGCAGAACAGAAACTAAATGTGTATTGACAATGCAACTACGAATGAATTTTTTTTATTTTTTAAAATGAAAATGCAAGCAACCAACAATTCAATTCAAATAAAACTAGAAATGAAAGAAGAATTTTTTAGCAAGCAGAGCAATTTATTTTGGCTAGCTAAGGAAGCAATTTTCAGCAAGCTATTCTTCCTTTATTTCCTGCTTTGGCAACCTGAAAATTTAAAACTAAGATATATACAATATTTTTTTTTTGGTTTTTTTTTTGGTCTCAAAAAAGTGTTAAATAATAAGTATATAAAGGTGACAAATGTTAATATATTGGACAAGTGTCGTTATTAATTTTCTTTTTCCTTTTATTTGATTTAAATCTTAAAATTTACTTATAAAAACATATTTACTTCTCACACACATTCTTTTTTCCATTCATCAATAACAAATCTCAAATCAAATTTCAGCCTACACAATTTCTCAAAAACCAAATCTGATAACTCTCCTCAAAGCCTTTTCAAAAACCAGAAACATGATCAAAATCATAAACCTGTAATTCTATTTCAAAATCAAAACTGCAAATCCTTTTCATGTTTCAAAACAAGCCCTATAATTCATTTCTCAAATTCAAAAGCTTGTAAATAAACTTCAAATCTTCTCAAACCAAAGCCTACAAGTTCATTTTCAAAAAAATCAATAACCTGAACATCACCTTCAATCTGGAATCAAACTTGTAGTTTATTTTCTTCAATCTGATCAAAGCCTGTAATCATTTTCAAAATTTTCAAATGCAATATGGAACCAAGCCTGCATTTTTTTCAAATCTGGAAATTAAAGAGCAATCATCAGCATGCATGCAGTTTTTAAAACAAAGAAGCATTCAAGTGCAAAGTTTTTAAAGCAAAAGGGATTTTAGTTTTAAAGTTTTCAAGCTTTTTCAATCTGGAAGCTCTGTTCTTCCTTCACAAATCTAGTGAGTAACATCATTTTTAAAAGTTTAAGTATCCTCAAATTTGGTTGCATGTTAATTCTCTTGAAAAATATATATTCTGTATGATTTTATGCAATTGAATTATTTGGAGACATTTATATGTGTATTTTTGTTGTATCTGTGTATCCTGTTCTTAATTTCAAGCTCAAGACTTGATCAAAATTCTTTTCCTCTTGATCTGATTGCTGTTAAGATTTAGGATTTGAATAAAATTTGTTTGTTACGTGATAGATAAAGCTTAAAATTTATTTAAGTTAAAAAATACTTTGTATTGTCTCTGAAAATCAAAAATAATAGAACAAACTTATTATAAGTAAAAAAATTCAAACATCCCAATTTATCAATTCAGGAACATAGATTGAATCTTTAACTCAAACCATGATTTTTAAGAATGAAATCATAATTTTTAGTAAAAGGGTTAAGGAGCAGTTCTGGGTTGACCATAAATAACGTTTTGGGGGATTTCTGGTGATCTTCTTGATTGTGGAGGTCGGGGTTCTTCATGGAGGTGGAAGAGTGACTAGAGATTAAAGGAAAAATATCTGGAAGATGATCAAAGCACTGTGATGGAGGCGGTGTTCGATTTTTGGTTTGTAACCCTAGTTTTAACTATGTTGAGTAAATTTGATCACCATGGCTTGTAAGTTGATCGAGTGCAACGAAGTTCTGGAATATGGAAGCTTGAATGTTGACGAAGGCTTGGTCGAAGTTGCAGAATCTCTGATGGTCGAGGATTGTGGACGAGGCATTTCCAGGGATTTTAGTTTTAAAGTTTTCAAGCTTTTTCAATCTGGAAGCTCTGTTCTTCCTTCACAAATCTGGTGAGTAACATCATTTTTAAAAGTTTAAGTATCCTTAAATTTGGTTGCATGTTAGTTCTCTGGAAAAATATATATTCTGTATGATTTTATACAAGTGAATTATCTGGAGATATTTATATGTGTATTTTTGTTGTATCTGTGTATCCTGTTCTCAGTTTCAAGTTCAAGACTTGATCCAAATTCTTTTCCTCTTGATCTGATTGCTGTTAAGACTTAGGATTTGAATAAAATTTGTTTATTATGTGATTGAGTAAAGCTTAAAATTTATTTAAGTTAAAAATACTTTGTATTGTCTTTGAAAATCATAAATAATAGAACAAACTTATTATAAGTAAAAAAGTTCAAACATCCCAATTTATCAATTCAGGAACATAGATTGAATCTTTAGCTCAAACCATGATTTTTAAAAATTAAATCATAATTTTTAGTAAAAGGGTTAAGGAGCAGTTCTTGGTTGACCAGAAATAATGTTTTAGGGGATTTCTGGTGATCTTCTTGATTGTGGAGGTCAGGGCTCTTCCTAAAGTGGAAGAGTGACCATAGATTAAAGGAAAATTATCTGGAAGATGATCAAAGCACTGTGATGGAGGCGGTGTTCGATTTTTGGTTTGTAACCCTAGTTTTAACTAGGTTGAGTAAATTTGATCACCACAGCTTATAAGTTGATCGAGTGCAACGAAGTTCTGGAATATGGAATCTTGAATGTTGATGAAGGCTTGGCCGAAGTTGCAGAATCTCTGATGGTCGAAGGATCGTGGACGAGACGTTTCCAGGCTGAGGTGGTGGTTCCAGGTTCTGGTTCCAGGTTTAGTCTTGATCACTCGAATTCGATCTCGAGTGGGTATGAAGGTGATTGACGACTTGAGGAGATCATCGTGGGTGATTAAAGTCGATCAGTGCCACCGTGCATGTGCACGGCGCAGTTTCTATTTTATGATGAAGTGGAAGTTTGGTTTGAGGGGATTTGTATACTCGGGTTTTTCTCGAGAAATCTAATAATTTTCTCGAAGTATTTTGGTGTTGGCTAGAAGAAAATTGAAGTGGCTTGGCCGGTAAAATGTTGTGTTGCAGGTTTTAAAAAGAAACCTGTTCTGTTTTAAAATTTTAAAAATGATTTTTTAATGTTAAGCAAAGAATTAAATAAGTTTTAAATCTAAGTTTAAATCTGGATTCAAATTTAGTTTGAATCTTAGTTCGGAGATAAAATAAAGTTTTTAAAAATTAAAATGTTTAATGTATATTTGTACATAGTTTGAATTTAAAAATGAAGTTTTAAAATGTAAGTAAGTTTTAAATCAAAGTTTAAATATGGATTCAAGTTTAGTTTGAATCTTAGTTTGGGAATAAATAAGTTTTTAAAATTCAAATTGTTTTAACAACTTTAAAGTGTTTAAGTATATAGAAGTGTATTTAAAAGGATTTGAATTTAAAATGGTTTTGGTTTAAATTCTTTTAAGTTTCTTTTATAAGATAAGTATTTCCTTAACAGGAGATTTTAAAAGGTTTTTAAATTATTTTTAAACTTTGTTAAGATTAAATTTGTATTCATTTTAAATCTTAAACTTGAAATGCATTTTGAAAGTAAATTTAAAAGTAAATTGTTTTTAAATGCTTTGATTAAGTAAGAAAGTTTTATCTTAAAGTTGAATTAAGATTTAATTGTGTTTCATTAAAATTGGTAAGGTAATTAAAATAGATAATTGATTTAATTTATTAATGATTTGGTTAATTAATTTAGTAATTAAGGATTTTAAATCAATTAATTAAGTTTTAAGTTAATTAATTAAGGATAATTAATAATCATTAATTACATAAGATTGGGTTTTAATTAATGATTAAGAATTTATTAATGATTAGAGATTAATTAATCAAGTAATTAAAGATTAATCAGGTTACAGTTAAAACTTAATTAATTAAATAATTAGGGATTAATTAATGGGTTATTAAAGATTATTTAATTTGTAATTAATAATGATTAATGTAAGTTTAATTACTTAAAGAAAAGTAATTAAAGAATTGTAAATAGTTAATGAAGGTCATTAACTTGAGATTATTTAACAATTAATTAATGTGATTAATTTTAATAATTAATTAGATTAAGTAATTAGAGATAATCATTTGTGAAATTGTTTAAGTGTAATTACTTAAGGGAAGTAATTAAGGAATTAATTGCTCATTGTAATTAATTGAGTTTAATGTGATTAATGTAAGTTAATTAATTAAGTTTGATTAATTCAAGATAATCACTAGTTGATTTGTTAGCATAATTACTTATTGTAATTAATGAAGTGTAATTACTTAGTGAAGTAATTAATGGATAATTACTGAATGTAATTAATTGAATGGTAATTTGTTAATGGAAGTAATTTGAGTTTAATTACTTTATGAAATTAATCAAGGGATTAATCAAGATAATTAATTAAGGAGTAATTAATTTATTTAATGAAGCAATTAAATGTAGTTAATTACTGGATGAGATTAATCAAGAGTGATTAATAAATGTGGTTTAATTAAAGATTAATTACTTAACGTAATTAATTTAAATAGGATAATTGATTAAAAATGTAATTAGGAATCATTAATTTATATAATTAATGATGTAATTAAGGGTTGATTAATTAATATTTATTAATCAAATGATAAGTGATTAAGTGTAGTTAACTAATATAATTAATTAAGGATTAATGTAATTAATTATAGTTAATTAATTAATGAAGTAATTAAAGGATTAATTACTGTATTTGGTTAAGAATAATTAATTTGTGAAGTTACGTAAAGGATAATTACTTGAATGTAATTAAAGTATAATTAATCAGGGATGGTTAATTAAGATGGAAATTAGACGGTGATTAATTATTAATTTGTAATTAATTAATGGTTAAGTAAGCAGGATTTATAGAATGAAGTAATTAATTTAATATATTTTAAATTAATTAGAGATGAAGTAATTAATTTAATTCACTTTAAATTAATTAGAGATGGTATAGATCATTGCTTATGTATGGATGATGATATTAATTTCCTTGATTGGTTTGAGATCTCAGATATGAGATAAGTAACGCTGTGTAATATGGATGCTCTGGTTGAAGAATGATGATAATATGGATTATCTGTTTGTGATGATAATATGGATTATCTATTTGTGGTGATAATATGGATTATCTATTGTGATATTGTGAATTATCTATCTATGTGTATATAGATAATGGAATTGAATTGTTTTAACTTTAAAAACAACTCGGTCTTAAAAGATACGTTTTGGATTTCAATGAGACCGGGATCGGGTTTTCAGATTTGGATATCCGAAAACCACATCGATCCAAACTAACGATAGGTCGTGAATCTCATGTGAATATGAAGATTTAGAGTGCAAGGGTTATTGTCGTTAACTCTGAGGGTGATTCCAAAATGAGTATAATGAAATAATGTCTTCGGTTTCGTTCGAACCCGGAACGAACTTGTATGGATTGAATGTTTTCAGAACATCGTCAGGTGGACGATGAGCATTTTAAGATAGATGTGTTCTATAAAGGTAATCGTAGCCTCAAGCCTCATCAACCGGAAATGGCTAAAACAGGGGAGATGCAACAAGGTTATGTGGGTAGCACCCAAGTAGGACGAGATTTATCTCTGTCTAGAGGTCCCTTTTTATTCAGCTGTGTGGGCAGTTGTTGGCCATAACTGTGGGGTTGTCTTGTTCGGGACTGTCCAGTAAGGGATGGTTCTGTCCTTATGTTGTAAGAGATTTGGAGTAATCCTTGGTACGGTGATCTAGGCCCCGTACTGTGACGGACGGCACCCCAGTTGCCCTGCCATTGTATGGAATCCAAACTCAATAAGTGCCCTCGGATTAGATTGTAAACTTATGTATGCTGGAATTTAATAAATGTAACAATTTCGACTATTTCTTATTTGTTTGAAAACCCTAGACCTATTATAATATCATCAGATTTTCTATCAAATGTTTGGGTAGCGCAAGGTAAAAACTTACATATGTTCATGTGTGGGGAGTCTTACGTGATACCTTTTGTTTTTATAGGATTTTCAAAGTTAAGCAACCTTAACCTGTTACTCACACCAGTCCCATGTCCGACCTGAAGTTTATCTTTTGTTTTCTTAAACTCTTGAGTACTTAAATTTTTACGAGTAATCAAGGGATTCAGGTTGGCTTTGACGAAATATGGAGGAGCAATGGAGCAGGAGGCTTCAGCGTTATAAATATATATAGTGTTCCGCTGATTGGTATCTCTGTATTGTATTGAGTTGTAATAACTAGATAGATGTTTATAACTGTCTAGTATGTGTTGTATAAGTTGTGTAACTCTGATAACTATTGTATACTATGTAATACTTATGTGATTAATATAATTTATTCGTTCCGCTGTTTAGATTCGTTGTTTTTTCTTTCTTTTCTTTCTTTCTCTTTTCTATCCCTTTCTTTCTTAAAATGATGCGACTTTTGTGGAGAAAAAGTCGGGTCGTCATATCAAAACTTTAGATTTGAAATTGTACGTCAATAAAAATCTAACTCTGATTTGGTAAATTATTTTGTAAAACAAAATTTCTTAATTCACTCATTCATCCGTTTCCATTTATTAGATCCAAATCTAAAATTCATATTCTTGCAATTACTACTTTATATATATATATATATATTCATTCAACATTAGAAATTTCGGCTACCAATGGCGCATGAAAGCCTACAAAACAACCTATTATTGATGTGGATAATGATGAAAAACATGAAGACAAGTCTGGTTGGCTTGAGGTAAGAGAGAAAAGAAATACTAGGGCTAGGTTACTGTTGGCACACACAACGATGTGAAGAAAGATGGACATTTGGAAAAGCAACAAATTTCAAGGCTTGAACGTGTAGATGGAATGATGCGATTGCATGGAATACACGTATTGATGGTGGGGTCAAGAGATTTTATAGATTGATGGACGATGATAGAAAGTATGCAAATTCAGATAATGAGGTGTTCGATACCGCAATCAACATGCAGAAGAATTCAATTTATGTCTATTTGGTATGTGGAAGGCCGTATTATATACATCTCAACACCTATATTAATGGAGAAATGAGGCCTATGGGTACATAGGAAGTATTTACAAGGGGAAATGGTTTTTACCTTATGAAATTCGAAAATCAAAGTGACTATAAAAAAGTCTTAGATGGGAGTCCTTGATTATGGATAGAAAATTAATTTTTACTAAATGATGGAAACCTACTTGAGGCTAGAAAGATACATGATGGAGTCTCATCCCATTTGGGTTAACATGCTAAACCTTGATTTAACATTATTGAATGCAAGGGGCATAAGTAAACTAACTGGTTTAATTGATGCCCCTCTGGCTATGGATGACAACGCTAGGGATGTTAAAAGACTGAAATATGCAAGGGTGTTAGTAGATGTGAAGGAAGGAGCTAAATTGAAAAAATAGGTGGGAGCTAAAGATATAGTAAAAGAAAGTTTATGTCCAAAAGGTAGAATATCAATATCTTCCACCTATGTGCGATCAGTATCACTGTTTTGGACATACCGATCCTCAATGTGCAACAATGGGTCCCCTTATTAAACAAGTGTGGAGGAAGAAAGAAGCTAATGACATAGAGATAGACATAAATACATCGCATCCCAGGCACAACAAAAATAAGCACTCAATTGAGATAGATGAGCACATGCACACAGTACTAAAGACCTTAAAAAATCAAACTATTTAAACATGCAACAACAAGATACAAAGATCAACATCAGTGACCATGTGGATAAGCAGAACCCCCTTGTAAATTTGGCAAAGAGGGAAAATATGGGCCATAAAAGGAGCAGGTTAAGCCAGTTGTGAGAAGCCTGTTGGAGTCGACATCCCAAAGCCTTACTACAGAGCCAGAAGAGCCGATACTTAAGACGACAGAAGAAGTTAATAAGTTGAACATTGGACTACCTGACTAAAATGAGGATAAAGCAGGCTCAAGTACTAGAAAATCTCATACAAAACCTAACCAGAACTATGAAAATAAATTTAAAGACAAAGAGACCAATGGAAAGGCGAATAGCTCACGGGAGGAATCTCCTAGAAAATTGAAGGGTGGGTCTCTCCAATCTAAATGACTATAATTAGTTAGAATGTGAGGTCTAAACAATGATACCCGTAAGTTAGACCTTTATAATCTTAGGAGGTGTTACATACCTTCTATTTTGGATATAATTGAGAGAAAATTTAATGATGTTGTTCTTAATTTATTTACAGAAAGAATGAGCTTGGCTATACTCAAAACAATGACTTAGGAGAAAAAGGAAGAATTCTACTTATATAGAATAAGTCCATCTGGCAGGTAGTTGTTGTAGACAAAGATGATCAACAAATAATATTCAAGGCTATAAGCTTATGAGGTCTTATTATTCCTTTTTCATATGTATATGCAAGTAACTTAGCATCTTATAGAACTAAGCCATGGGGAAAAACTCAAAGACCTAGCAAGTAAGATGGTCCCTAGATCACGATGGGAGACTTTTATGCTGTTCTGAAAGTAGAAGAAAAAAAGGAGACTTACGTTAAGAGTGTCACAGTTGGCTGAATTCGACGAATGCGTAGTTGTAGCGGGGTTGGTTGAGCCTATCCATATGGGCCTCAAATATCCATGGAGAAATGGAGAATGTAAGAAGATTTCATATAAACTTGATAGCGTACTTATTAATTCGAATTGTACAAATATGTTTTATGATATCAAAGTCAATATACTGCCTATTTCTAGGTGATCATAGCCAACTACTTATTTCTTTGACTGAGAAAGGAAAAAACGAGAAGGTGGAGTTTTTGAGGTATGAAAACGATTGGCATCCTTATGACTGTTACAATATTGTAGTGAACATGGACATGTAAGAACAAGTAGAAGGTTGCCAATTGTATTAGTTAGTGCATGTGCTCAAAACAGTTAAAAATGGACTAAACAAGCGGAACAGGTGCATGCCTAAGGATCATGATAATATTAACCAATTGCAGAATCAATGTAAAGACTTATTAAACAAAATTGATAGTGGCCCGCAAAGTGAAGACATATGGAAACAATACTATCAAGTAGAGAGTAATCTTAAAAATGCATTAAAGATGAAGGCTACTGAGCTAAAACTGAAATCAAAAGAGAAGTGGGTCATAGAAGAGGATTCCCGCTCTAAATTTTTTTTTATACTAAAATGTTTGTCAGGAAGATACTAGTTATAATTTTCAATGCTTTGACTAGGAAGGAAATGCTACTATCAGCTACGCAAAAATTGAGGAGGAGGCAATCAAATACTATACTAAATTATAAAATGGCTAATTTGAGATGGACTTGCCCCTGGTTCACTATAGAAGAATGGTGAATTCCATGGGGGCGAAGGATTCTAAGTGGACAACTTAGGGAATGCAAACTGTTGGATGCTTTGGAGTCCATTTATATGGATGCTAGCCCAGGGCAAGATGGCCTAGGATCCAAGTTCTTTAGAATCCATTGGGCTGACCTAAAAAGTAAGATATTGTCGGTTATACAAGAATCATTTCACATGGGTAGAACACTAAAAAAGTCAATCACACTTTCACATGTCTAATTCCAAAGAATGACAATCCAAAAAGAATGGAAGAGTACATGCCCATTGCATGTTGTAATATCATATATAAAATCTTGAGTAAATTAATATGCAATATAATGAAGAAGATCTTACTAGACATTATTTTTGTATGTCAAAGTGCATTCATAAGGGAAAAACATATATGAAAATTCACTTCTGGCACATGAACTTATTATAAATTTTAATAAAAAAGGTGCTGACAAGCTATGTCTAAAGGTAGACGTCCATAAAGCATATGATAAGATTAACATATACTTTATTACACACATGCTTAGATGTATGTGGTACCCAACCAAGTTTGTAGAGTTAATTAGCGATTATATTACCACACTTGCTTGCTCAATTTTAGTGAATGGTATCCACAAAGGATTCACCAGCAAAAACAGAGGGATAAAGCAATGAGACCTTTTATCTCCTTACCTATTTGTAACACCAATGGAATTTTTCACTCTCTAAATGAAGTTGACTAACTGCAACAAGATATCCCAGCCAATTCATAGTTTCCAACCTAGAGTGAGCCACCACTTATACGCTGATGACCTAATCATTTGCATAAAATCAAGCTGTGAAGTAGCAGTTGTTATCAAATTTTTATTTCAAAGATTGAAAGAGAAAGTGCGGCTTAAATTGAATGAGCTCAAAACTAAATGTTATTTCAACAAATTCACAAAAATAAGAGTGAAATTTTGAATATATTAAATGTTGGAGAGGGTGAACTACCAGTGAAATATTTGGAGGTTCCATTGCCCTCTAATGAAATAATAGATAGAAAGTGTGCTGAGTTAATAAAAAAAATTAGAGAAAACTTCAAGGCTAGAGCTCAAGACTCATTTTCGATTGAATCAAACTGGTTCACGCAATAATACAACGTAAGGTTGACTTTTTCTATAAACTTTTTAACTATTGATACTTCTATAGATAAGATTGAGAGAGTTTGTGCAAATTTCATTTGGAAAGGGTGGCTTCACAAGATTAAATATGAAGAATTATGTAGACCCAAAGAAGGAGAAGGCGTGAAGCTCGAAAATCTAAAGGACATGGGAGATTTTTTACCCAACAACGGGCCTGGAAAATTATTAGCTCTAAAGGACTTTGGGCTAGGTGGATGAGACAGAGATACATAAAGGAGAATTTTTAGCAAATGACAATCGAAAACAATGCTTCAACCACTTGGAAAGCTATCATGAAAACCAGTAGTGAACTGGCTGCATGCTGAATTAGAGAAATTGCACATAGAAAAAAAAAAGACTTATGTAGAGACCCTTAGATTAATGGAAAATCACTGATTGATAGACTAAGTTGGGATACTTTTTCTTCATATGGTTATCTATATAAAAGTCGAAGTACCAAATCAAGACAATAAATGGGACTGTCACTCTATCCTTTTCGGCACTAACCAGAAGGAAAAAAATTGAATACATGTTTCACTTTCCAGATAGAGAGAATGACAGCTGGACCTGGAAGCCTACTCAAAAGGATTTCACGACAAAATTAGCTTGGGAGACAATAGGAACGAGGAATAAATGCAAAAGGTACAGCAGAATTGTTGGAACTGGGCTAGTCCACTGTAGAGTTAAAGAGTAAATTTCAAAAAAAAACTCCTTTTAGTGGATCTTTTAATAGGCCTATGAAGTCTAAATTCATTTAGAACTTTTCTAAGTTTCTTTTGAATAAATCAATATTTCATTTAACTTTATATATGAAGTTTTATTTTTAATCATTTGCATTATAACATATGTGTGTATGTATACGCGCACTTGTGCATGTATCAAGTACACATACGTGTGCACGTACAACAGAATAATGTGTACATGGTCTGACATGCCCATGTGTAGGTGTTGGAATTTGCACCGCAACGAACATGTTAGCTCCTCTTATATACAAAAATGATACCCAAATGAATGTACGCGTGTGTATATGTTGCTATATAGAATATGTATATATAATGATTATATTGAAAATACTTTAAGTGTTATCATATGAAATTATATTTGAATAGATGAATAGATTAAAGCAAATAAAGAGGCAAACTCTTATTAAAGAAGGTTAATAAGTATGTGATTAATATCCTTATAATAAATAGTGACTTTTCATTTCAAAACATAAAAGGCATATGTTAAGAAATTAAGGTATGCATAGACTAGACGAGGTCGTGTCCTATGAAACATAATGATTCAATTTCACAATGATGTATCTACACATATATCAAATTAATCTAACTTCTTCTTAAAATATACTTTAATTACACTTTGAATACATTTTAAATACACATTCAATGCACTTTAGAACCTACTTTTGAATATCTATATACATGTATTTAATCCATTATATATATATATATATATATATATATATATATATATATATATATTTATATATATATATATATTAATCCACTATAAATATTTATATATATATAGGTTAGAATATATATGTACACTTTAAACACACCTTAAATATACTTTAAATACATTTTTACTGTACTATAAATACTGATTAAATACACATTAATTTCATTTTAAATGCCAATTAAATACAAATTAAATACATTTTAAATGCACACTAAAATACTTTAATACACATAAAAAATGCTCACCACTACATTTTAAATGCACTTCAAACACACATTAATACACTTTAAAAGCACTTTAAACACATATATTGGAAACAAAACTAGGATATACATGTATATAAGTTATATAGTCATGTGTGTTGGAGAATAAAACTAAGATATACGTGTAGATATATAGTCATATATAATTTACAAATATGTGTGTTTATATATGATTTATTATTTATTTATTTTTTTTATTTTTTTTTAAAAGAAAATATGTATAACTAAACATCACCAAAAGCTGTCAACAAGCCTGACAGGTAACCGTAAAAGAACAAAGACGAGAGAATACATGATCGGATCACAGAAATAACCAAAAGAGGAATACAAAAAACCACTAACAAAAAGATCCAGAAGGAGGTCTCCCAGCAGGCGCAAAGCAATCCCGAATAAGTCCAAAAACCCCCACTCCGACCAATATCAAAATCGAGCTCCGGCAAAGCCACCGCCCGATTCCGATGTATGGATACCACCGAAAAATAGATAGCGATCTACCAAAAAGACCGATAGAAGAACTAGAAGAAAACAACAGACAGCAACCCATCACCAGGAAGACCGAAACCCGAAAAGCAGAAACAGAAAACTCTAAGCAAGCTCCAAACAAAGAACGGACTGAGAATCACACACCCCATAAAGCCTCTACCTGCAAGCACTAACCTAAACATGAGAAAAAAAGGGGGGAGAGGAGGCTAAGAAGGAGACTGGACAGTCGTAACCACCAGTCTCCGGATAGGCAATCAACCGATACCTTGTCTAATAGAAGATCTAGAACAGGTGATTGATAACAAATTCACTAGGCGACCAGAACGAAAGTTGACAGAACCTCGGAATGGACGGCCCCGGAATGCCAAGTAAACATCATCTCGAACCTTCCGAATAACAGATAGAGGGTCCATAGGAGTTTCGTCAAAAATTACCTTATTCCGGGCACACCAAATGTGCCAGCAAATCAGACAAGGAATCAAACGAAAAACAATAGAACGAAGGGAACGACCAGCACGACGACACCACCAAGTGGACAGCAAATCAAAAGAAGAGTTGATGGAACCACGTACCCCCACTAAATTCCCGAAGTAGTTCCAGCAAGACCTGGAACACCATCCGATGAAAAGCAGATGATTCACCGATTCCGTCTCCCCGTTACCGCAACATCTGCAACGAGAGACAAAAGGAATGCCGATCCGTTGAAGGTTTTCATCAACTGAGAGTCCATTATGGAAGGAACGCCACAGCAGAAGAGAGACTTTAGAAGGGATACGGACGTCCCAAATGAAAGAAAAAAAGGGAAGAACGGGCGATGGGATTCTAGAAGAGGACCAAGCCCTCCGAATAGAGAACGGACCACCATCCCATCCGGAGAGGCCGTCATGAGAGTCAACAAACACTTTGACCGATTGCATATGCTTCCAAGTCTCACTCGCGAAGGAAGGAGTACCGGAGAATCCAGAATCAGCCAGTCTCCGGTACTTAGCATGAAGAAATTGCGACCATAAGGAGTCGTTAGCCCCAAACCTATACCACAACTTGCAAGCGAAAGCCAAGCAGATGTCCTTCGGATTACGCAACCCTAACCCACCCTCACACTTAGGCCGGCAGATAACATCCCAAGACACCCAATGATGACGACGATCGTCACCCTTAGAACCCCAGAAGAAAGAAGAAGCCAACGAACGGAACGAACGAAAGAAAGAAGAAGTTGGGGTCATAGCGGCGAAAATATGAACACCCAAAGAGCACAAAACCGATTGGATAAGCACCAATCTACCAGCTTGGGACAGGAGAGATGCATTCCACCGGATAATCCTCCCCCTAACCTTGTCCGAGAGGGGATCGAAAAGGGCGTTAAGTTTCCTCCCTCTGTATAGAACAATGCCCAGGTAAGGAAGAGGGAGGGAAGCAGCCCAGAACCCAGAAAAAGACTCGACCCACGAAACTCTCAAAGGACCCATGTCCTTTGCGTGAACGAAGCAACTCTTAGCCGAATTGACAAGTTGTCCCGAACATCTTTCGTACAATCGAATGAAACGAAGAAGGCGCCGAACAGAAGAACGACTACCGTTAGAGAAAATGACAATATCATCTGCGAAAGACAGAGAAGATACAAGCGGACATCCACTCGGAATGCCAAAGCGCTGAATTTGACCAAAAACCGTCAATGAGTGAATGCCACGAATGAAAGCTTCGGCCGCAATAACGAAAAGAGAAGGGGATAGAGGATCACCCTGCCGGATACCTCTACCAGCCTTGAAAAAACCATTGGCAGATCCGTTAACGATAACAGAAAACTAGCAGTTGGAAATGAGCCTCCAAACTAAGTCGATGAGAGTTTCAGGAAAACCGAAGGCACGAAGAACCTTGATGATGAAGAACCATGACATACGATCATAGGCCTTTTCCATATCAAGTTTGAAAATAACGTTAGAACCCCTGACCTTTCGGTCAATCTGAGAAACGAGTTCTTGGGCTAAAAGGACGTTATCAGTGATCAAACAACCTTTAACAAAACCAGCCTGCGAGGAAGAAATAATACGATCAAGGTACGGAGCCAAACGAATGGCCAAGACCTTAGAAATGACTTTATTCGCGAAGTTACACAAACTGATCGGACGGAATTCCGAGCACAACCTCGGATGATCACACTTAGGTATGAGGATCAAGTTAGTGGAAGACCAGCTAACGGGAAGATCGGCACCAGAAAAAAAATGTTGAATAGCCAAGCAGAGATCCGACTGGATGATGTGCCAGGTACAACGAAAGAAAGAACAATTAAAATCGTCTGGCCCACTGGCACTCTCCTTGCTGAGTGCAAACACACTGGCACGAATCTCCTCAGGAGAAGGCGGTAAAGCTAATCCGGCACTACCTTCAGCTGAAACAAGACGGGGAATAAAGGACAGGATGTCCGAAATCGGGTCCGACACCGAAGGAGATCCCAAATAAGATTGGAAATGAGAAACTAAAACCTCTACAACTTCAGATGGAGTCGAAGCCATAGAATGGTCCGGTCTCAGAATCTCACGAATTGAAAGCAAATTAGCTTTCTTGCGGATTGAGGAATGGAAGAACTTGGAGTTAGCATCACCATCGACCACCCACTTGATCCTCGCCTTCTGGCGGAGGTAGGAGTTTTCAATGCGGAGCTCCGAAGAAAAAGCGAGTTGGGCGACAGCCCAAAATTCCTTGTTTTCGGTTGATGGATTCTCGTCGAACATAGATTCGGCAATAATCAGGGATTCTTCAGCCGCACGCACACGGTCGAAGATGTTCCGGAAAACAAGGGAATTCCAAGACTTAAGGCAAGACTTAAGACGACGAAGTTTCCGAGAGAAGGCTAGCATCGGAGCAGCCAATATGGGAGCGGACCACGATTCCTCCACCACCTGCAAAAAACTGTGGTGGGAGCTCCACATACTAAGGAAACGAAAAGAAGAAGGCCCTGACAAGGACCGCGAAGCGCACCTTAAAACCAACGGCGCATGATCAGAGCAGGAGCGGTGGAGATGAGAAACGGAGAAGGAAAAGGGGAGAAGCAACCAATCAGTAGACCCAAAAACTCTATCCAACCTGGATAGAATCTGATTCGGTCCAACCTGATTATTAGACCAAGTAAAGGCTGATCCAACGAAGGGTATTTCAGATAACCCAGAACTCACTATGAAAGAATTGAAATTAGAGACCGAGTGCCTATTGACGGCCAACCCTCCGTCCTTCTCAGCCTGGCTAGCGACAACATTGAAATCGCCCCCCACCACCGAAAGCGAGCAGCCAAGGGCTTCAAGAGATAAAATGTCATCCCAAAGAGTTAATCTCTCAAACCGGTCACACTTGGCATAGACCACCGAAAATATGAACGGTTGTGGAAAAACGGAAGATGAACCAAAGACAGATAACAGTTGGGACGAGTCAAAAACCGGCCGAACAGCGAATTCTTTGGACCAAAGAATCCAGATCTTACCCGAGCAATTAGACACAGCACCGCCAAAACCAAGCGACAGAACAGCGTTGGAAATCTCTCCAGAATCCAAAAGGGGTTCTAAAAGAGCCACCAAGCCAATGGAATGCTTCCGGACAATCCGCCTAAGTCTAGCAGCGGACGCTTCGTTACCGATGCCACGAATGTTCCAAAAAAGAAAATTCGACATGAGGGCCAAAAAATAACAGACCGAAAAGGACAGACCAAAGAAAACAAAACAGCCGCAAATCAGGAATGATACAAGGATGACAGAGCAGAACGGTCAATCTGCTCAATCGCCGCTATAGAGCGAGTACGGATAGTCCGGGGAAAGGAGGACGCACCACGCGACCGACGTCTAGACGATCGACGAAGAGGCTGACGCCTAGACTCGGATAACGAGGAAGCGCCAATATTCTTCTTCGAGACAGAAGAAGAAGAATAGGATCTGGAAGGGGCCGAGTTCTCGGTAAGACGAGATAGCCGCTCGTTAATCAACGCGATTTCGGCTACACTAAACAAGGGAATTTCAATCGAAAAAGCGCAAGAAGACGAAGGAAGAGAGCAACGGGAGGAGCAACAAGGAGAAGGAGACACCGAAGAAACCGAGACGGAAGAAGGAGAACGGAGATATGTAGGGGAGCTAATAATACGCAACCCACGATCCTGTAGGAACCGAACCCATGCCGGACAGTCACTAATGAGACTGCCCCGCGAAACGGGAGAGGTTCGCACTGTGGCTCTAACAGATCTATCATCTGCTTGAATCGCAAATGACTGGTAATATTCCATGCTGTCCGCATAGTGGACCGCAACAGGGTACACTATGTGATCAGAAATGGAACACCGCCAAAGCCAATCGATCCAGGCAGAATAATAAATCCGCGGAGACCAATGGGGATCAACCAGAACAGAAAGAACAGACGGACGAAACGAAGCCATAAACGACACTGACCAGACTTCGCTATGGCTAATAGCAAAAAACCAACAAAGAGAACCACACTGTCCGCTCCAAACGGAGAAAACAATGCCAAAGGGACCTGGCACGTCAACAACCAACGCTATACAACCCGTGTCAGGGAGCACTCTCCGAAGCGAGTCAAGGCTCAAAAACTCAAGGAACAACCCATAAGGCAATGCCCGATAAAGAATCACATAACCAAAAGAAACGAAAAAGAGGAAGAACACCAACGAGAAACTCACCTGACCGTGCAAAGCACCAAAAGACAGCAGCGCCAAAAAGAAAGGGCCACCATCAAAACCGGACACAAATAGCTCGCACCCCCTCCCACCAACCAGAAAGGGGGACTCCACCGAGGAAGATGGGGTCGACCAATCCAAATAAAAAACCGAACCAACACCAAAGGCACCACCAACCACCTCCACCCTGCGCCTCACAACCTCAAACGAACGAATCACCAAGGAAGGAGCACAGTGTAAACAAGCCACCACCCATCTGGAGGAGACCACAGCCCCATCAACTAATATTAACAAACCCACTCCCAAAACACCGACGAAAGCACAGCAAACAGAATCCCCGACCGAAACATCAAAATTAACCATACCCAAAACATCAGAACAGACCAAAGAACCACTATCCACTGCAAGATATGCATGAAAGGGCACCGCCGCTTCCTCAACCAGAGGGGTAGTGAAATCCCCTCCGGCGACTGAAACCGACCCAAAACCAAAATCACTACCAACCGTTTCCAACATCAGAAACTCATCAACATCAGAAAGATAAGCACCATCGAAGGAGAACGAGATAGATGGAACGAAAAGGGTGGTAAAATCCCTATCGTCCACTCCATCATAGTCAATGACCGAGCCACAACACTCGGAACCCACCACCAGAGAGATCTCCCCATATGGCACCAACCCAGACACGGCAGCAAAGGACAACGATGGTTCGAATTGGGTGGTGAAATCCCTATTCAACGCCGATTCGTCGTCACAAGCAAGGTCCACCACCTCCCGCACATCGCCAAACAGCGGCAAACAGAACATGGGAGGAGGGCGACACTGCAAACCGGTAGCACCTCCAAGAAGCAGAATACAACCCAAAAATACCGAGATCTGACAATAGCCCCAAAATCGGACAAGCTAAAAACCCTAATCTCCACCGATTTCGGTCCAGTAAAAATCAGAGAGATAGGTCCGGCCACAACTGCCAAGAGGGCATCGCCGATAGCCTCGAACGGCGGGCAAGATCTAATAAAAGTACCAGTAAGCACAAATTCCTCAGCGTCGCACGAGGACGACAACATTTCCACCCAATGACAACCTCAGAAATCACAAGAGAGAAGGAGATAAGCAGCTAAGAGAAAAGTAAAACAGATGGCGAAGAGAAGAAAAATCGCTATCGCTTAGAGAACGAGAGCCATTGATATATATGATTTATTAAGTGTAAGACAAGTATCAAATAAGATAAAAGGATACACACACACAAAATGTAAACATTGGTATACAAATGAATTGCTACAAGAAAGTGATTATAAAATCAATATTAATTTCAAAATGAAATTATTATTATTACATTGTGAGTAAGGATGAACATGAATACACAAATGAATTTTTTTATCCCCGCACACATATATTCAACTATCTCAATGTGATAGTATATTGGCATACAGATTCATTGCATTTTCCTAACTATTTACATATACAATGTGATAAAATAAGTTTAACACAACTAAATTGAGAAGAGCACCTTTCACTAATGCCTATGATTCTCACGTTGAACGTAGAAGTGTTCCCCTTGAATCAGATTCCAAATCAGAAGATGCTAGCTCCCAAATGGTTGACTGTAGACTATAGAATAGTGTTGAATTTGATGTAGCATGAACTTAGGGGTATTTTTGTATTATTTTTAACATGCCATAGTCGAAATACTATGACCTAGAGATGTAGTTTTGGATTGAATAGGCTAAATAAACGAAGGGGCTAAGTCTATTAAAGAAAAGAGAATTAATGTTGTGATTAATACCCATGTAACTTACATAGCCTTTTCATTTTAAAACTAAAAGAAAACCCCTTCATTCACTCATACCACGTCCTACCATACATAAGGCAACCAAGGCTGGCTTATGTGTGCTTGTTTATAGATTTTTGACATATTTATGTCTGTAAAAATACACTTACATCAATTTAAATGCATACCGATATCGTATATCGTTCAGCATATTTATAACTATTATAAACATGCTCTCTAACCATGTTCAATGAATCAAATAAAATTTCATAATTACTATTCATAAATATAAATTAATTTAATTAATTTATATGATTATATATTAATTAAATCAGGCAGTCAAAGGAAAATATAACGTCTTGGTTGTGTGACTCTTATGTGTAAATTTGGTCAGCAATTAATATCGAACAATTCGAATATTAACATTCACACATCGTTAGCAGATGCTAAGATATTTTGGCCAAATTTATTGCTTAATTGGTTTCGATAAAAGTTAAATTTTACTTTGTTAAGCGTTGCCCGGTAGTGACGATTATTTCCACCAATACTTTTCATCAAAACTATATCACTTTGGACTTATGAAATTTGTTGATAGTCAAAATTCCAATAACGTCGATATTCAACTTTATAGTTTAAGCACAAAGTCCTTGGTTCAATAATAAAAATTATTATTAACTGAATTTTTCTGACCAGATATTTTGACTTTGAGTTGACTTCAGTTAACCATGATACTAACCCTATTTAACTGAGAAGACAAATCCTCTATTTAATAGTGTTTCGCTTCCAATACTTCTACTCAACCCAACTATAGGAGTTTGATGGACGTCGTGCCATGACTAACTATAATCAAATCAAAGCTTTCACATTGAAGATCAACAATATTCTTAAGTCAAAAGAACTATGTAAATTAATTCATATTGAAAACTTTTCTGGAAACATTTTAGAAAACCTTTTGAAAAGCCATTTTATTTCAACAAAATTTCAAGTACGTTCATTCATTGCATGCCAAAGTCCTAGGGAGCCTTAAAAGTAAGCTCTAATATCAAATGTAATAACCTGCACTTCCCGACACACTGATCCAAAATCTAATGTGACTTTCAAACTTGCGTCATGCCAAGAAATAGGAGTTGTTGGATTTTAAAACATTAAAGAGCATAAATATACTAATCGAGTTCTAACACATTCTACGCTTTTAGATCTCACGGTAGAAGGAATTAAAATAAAAATACAGAAAATTGACATTTAAGAAAAACAATTTCCTAAAATATTTGATTTACATATACACTATTTCCAAGCTATAATATAAGTATTGTAGACTTCTAATACAATAAGTGGCTGCAAGAGAAATAATAGATAATGTGAGAACTCCATCATTGAGATCCTTTCTCCATGTACAATTCCCAATCAATTACTGAACTATTATCTTATGGTGGGGAAAATGGAAACGAGGGAGTGGGTTAGACAAAGGTCTAGTGAATGAGTACAAGTTTAATACATGATGATCATATGCAGTACTTTAGTACTACTTTAGATTATATAGGATGTGAAACAAGTGTTAGTGCATTTCTAGGATCTGTTACCTAGATGTTCCTGTCTAATACATTCCTACCTACAATCTGTGTAGGCTAATACCATTGATCGAATTTTATGTCCAACGATCGACCACCGCTCCAAGAGGTACTCAATTTTAATACATCGCCCTCTTAGCTACTAGCAACGGAAGTCGTCGCCACTAGGTTACTGTGAAAATAAATTCCACTACTATCACAGCCACTGGGCTGCTAGGAACTATTCCCCATCACTATGCCTAGAGGGAAAGAACACGAAATGTTGGACTTCTAGAATGTCTCATCTTCTGCATTTGCTTCTACCTCTTAATCGTAGTGTTGGCCTTTTATTGCGTGCTTCTGGTCCTCCTTTTTAACTGTATCAGGAGCGTTAGGAGTCGTGCATACTAGGACCTCATGTTGTGCCAGACCCACTCCTTCAAGCATCTGTGTTGTTTGCATGTCCACCGTTGGAACCTCATGTAAGTGCCATTTGCAAAAATACATTGCCTCGAATTGATTTTTATTCTAAATTGGGTAAATAATATTTTTCTGATACCGCCATGATCTAGCATCCGCTCCAAAGAAAGTAGCTTCCCTACAAGTCCTAACATGCATTCAATTGCCCTTAAATAGGCCTACAAAAATTCTTTTTGTACATAATTTTTATTTATAAATTTAGGCCTTAGGCCGAGGTTCAATTGTCCAATTTTTATTATGAACGATCGATCACCGTTTTTCTGTGGTCAATCGCTACAGGTCAACCACTGTGGTTCCAAGGTCGACCATTCACGAATCAAAATTAGGGTTCCATGCTATTTCTAATATCGATTGTTTGTACAGGTTAATCAAGTCATAATAATGATTCATGGGTCCTAATTCCAGTCTAAATGTCAATTTGCAATTTATACATATCTATTTAGGATTTGCTATTTAGGCTTTACAACTTGATGATGTAATTGGTTAACAATTCACTGTAATTCAGTTTCTGGGGTTTTAGATTCAAATTTTGGGTTTACCATAACTAATTTTGGATTTAACATACTCAATTTAGGGTTTTCTAACATCCTAATTAATAAAAATATTTTGAAATAACTACAATGATCAACTTATCAAGTTTGTGCCCACTCACCTCAAGCCTAAGCTCTTCTTATTTGCCTTGCTTGAGAATCGTTTCTCTATAGTTTGCTCTGCTTGTTCCGTCTATGTCCAATTGGTTGAAAATCTTCTTATTTTATTTTATTTTGATTTTTAAGAAAAATTGGGGATAGAGGAAAGGTTGAATTTCGATAGCATTTCATTGAGGTAACCGTTACATTAATTTTAGGGTTAGGTTAGGCTTGACTTATATAGGGGTTGGAAAAGTATTTGGGCCATTGGATTTGGGTTGGAGAATCTCCCTAGTAATCACGCAAGTTCGTCCAATACTTGGACACGAAGTAATGATCGCAACTGCTTAAAAAAATGCTCGATTCTGCCAAAATTACATGTGAATGGCCGACCTTCACCAGGCCACGGTCAACCCTCATCAATCCCATGGCCAAACCCAACCCACGGTTGACCTTAAAGTGCAAATTTTTGCATATATTTAATTTTAAGTTTTTATTTTATTTTAACGCCTTTACATTCTTCATACTAACTCTGATTTCGAAGTGTTATATGCGAAAATCGTCCAAAAAATCGCTACGTATGCAATGGTGCATGTTCCGTAGCCAAATTTAGATGTCTACGAAAATTTTCTTTTTAGTCTTTGTTTAATTAATTTTACTTTCCTTAGTAAATTGTTGTTAAATTCTCATTAAATTTTACATAAATACTTGGGCTGTTACAACCGTCCAACATTTGTAGAGCTTTATGTACTCTAATCTCATCAGATGCATCGATGTCCAATCTTGATACATCTTGGCTAGGAATGCTTAAAATGATATGCTTATCATATTGTGATATAATAATCATGATTATAACTATTATAACTGCTATCACAAACGCAACATTTTTGGACTTTTTGACATATATACTTAAATTAACTAATTAATTATTTCTAACATTTTTTAACAATTATACAAAAGAAGGAAACGCCTTTTATTTTGAACAGAATTGGTTACCGAGTCAGATTTATGTAACAAAATATATAATTGCCCCTATGGTATACTCACTCTATTAAAAATTATGTGGGACGGAGTAAATAATCCAAAAATGGCTCTAATTGCATATAAGGCAATTATTGCTATATCTCCTATAAGTGATAGACTTTCAAGTTAGGGTATTATAGAAGAAAAAGTACGTGTTCTATGCAATAAAGACAATGAAAACCATTCATGTCATTTTTTCAAATGTGAATGCTCCAATGAGGTGTGGAAAAATTGAAAAAAATCAACAAATTTTACAAATCCAGAATATATACTTCAACAAGTAGCTAACTACCTGACCGAGAGCAGACAAGGTGAAGACTTGAAAACCAAATTAGTAGAATTGCCTTGACAATGGCTATTTAGAGCATATGGAAGTAGAGAAATTGAAGTATTTTCCAAAAAGTGAAGAAAAACCTAAACGAAGTCAGTAAACTGGCTAATATCGACATGTAGTTGGTCTCGAAGAGAATTAGTGGAAAAATTCTTCCCAAGCACTTTAACGAGAACGGGTTTTGTCTGAAGCAGTGGATTTAAGGCAAGGAGTGGAAGAAAATTCAAATAGATCATTTCGGCCGCAATTATAGAGAGAAGGAAGAAGGAAGTTTTAGCTTATGGAATGAAGAGTTAGATCTAGAAAGTCGAGTTAGAAAATTATTGTACATTATTATAAATTAAAGTCGTACTGCTGTAGATACTCTATGCAACTGTTATGGGCAGAGCAAGCCCTAATGAAGAATTTACCCACTTTCTATATGGTAAAATAAAATTTTGAATGATGAATGATTTTGGGACATTAAATTAAACCTTTATTAAGCTATTTGAAATCATTAATTGTACATGTTAAGTTCCTATTTAACCATGGATATAGCATCAAACCATTTTGTAAAATAACATATTGAATTTATATTGGAAATACAGATTAAAACAATGATTTTAAGATACTAAGATATATTTTAATAACTTTAAAATTATATGTATGTATGTATGTATATAGATGATGTCCAACTAGGGCATATCCCCAACTCTGTCAAATTGAAGAAAAGATCTCGCACAATTCTTTCCCTACCAAGTCAAAACTTGGACCCTCTCTTCCTTCTTTATGGTCAACCATAAATATGACCAAAAACCCAAATACCCATCAACAATTAATATCATTTAAATACAATTAAAATTCTTAGTAATATCATATACTGATACACACACATATAACTTTAATTTAAGCATCGGTTAATTATTAACGGCACCCAAAATATTTCTAAAGGCAACCCATTTATAGAATACACCCATATATTAAAGTAACAATAATAATATTAACATTTCTTTAATATTAATTCAGTTAATTGGTTTATAAATACTATAAACTGATTAAATCAGATGATATTTCAAAGATTGAATAGATTTAGCTATGGGACTCACAGGCACGAATTTAATCATGAATTAATATATGAACAATTGAAATATTAATGTTCACATACCATCTTAGCTAGCGGTACGACAATATGGTCGGAATCATCGCTTACAAATCTCTTTGGTAAAATCCTATTTTACAATCTTAAATGATATCTATTAGAAATGATTATGTACACTAATTCTCTTCATCCGCGCTATATCACATTAAGACTTATGTGATTCGATTTTTGTTCAAAATTCCAATATCATCTATATTCAAATAATTAGTCCATAAACAAAATCCTTGGTTCATTAATAATATTTATTATTAACTATACTACTTTACCAGAGATTTTGACTTTTGTGCTGACCACGGCTAACCATGATACAAACCGCATACAACTAAAGAGATGAATTCACTATTGAATATTGCTTCGCTTTCGATGCTTCAACTAAGGACCAACCATGCCATGGTTTAGCTATAACCAAAGTGGAGCATCCATATTGAAGTTCCACGATAATCTCTAAGTCGAAAGAACTATGCAACATCGTCACTTTAACGTTTCCTGTTTGACCTATTTGTTGTTAATCAATAGGAAACTCTTGAACTATTCATTCAATAGTTATTCAATAGCCATGAGTATATAATCCGTTGGTGCGCCCAGTAGCCATGAGTTGATTGCACAACGTTTGAAGAGCGTTACGCACTGTGATCTCAACAGATATATCGATATAATTTCTAAAAAAAATTTGACTAAGAATGTTTAAAATAATAAGTTATTCTATATCATGATAATTTTCTCGCGATTACAACTTCTTGTAATTATTGTCACATATGTCATTTAAGAATTTTCTAAATTATGTACTTGAATTAGTTACTTATATTAATGTATCACAATATAACAAGTATATAAAAGAAAATTAGTACCTTGTATCTTGGATGAGATTTTATTATAAGGTTAATAATTTATAATAAAGTAAAATATTACCTCTATGGCATAGCCCTAACTCTTTCAAACCGAACATTCGAATTTGAATGAACCATCAAATATTCACATGTTAAAAACTTTTTTATTATGTACGAACTTACAAATATGTACATATTTATGATATGCATTTATATATTAATAGACATACAAAAAGTTTGCATTTTTTACATGTAGACACAGACATGCCCTTTGTATATTAGACCCTAATATTATGTATTTTGTATGCTCATTTTTTATTGATCATTGAATATGTATTATTCAAGACATGATGATGTTGATTAAATTAACATTATCAGCATAATCGAATTAATTCAAATCAAATAAAACAAATTTTAACTCCCCTTTTCAAACATTATTAATATAATCTAATTAATTCAATCCAAATAAAACAAATTTTGATATTGCAACAACAGGGATTAGGGTTCCTTCTCTATTTCCTGCAGTCGCTTCATTTTTCATCTCTCCTGCTAACCTTCTTTCACCCTTGTTTGTCTCTAGTAGCCCCAGCTTTTCCTATTGTTGCAAATCTAATTTTTTCTCTTTGATGTACCAGCCCACGCTCAGTCACTCTCTGCCTTTCTTCTACTTACGTCTTTTGTTCAGATCTGACTTAGTAGCCCCTACATACCCATCTTTCACGCAGGTGTCCTAAAATCATTTCTATGCAGTTGGCTTGGCTGTTGAAGAGGTATGTGCTCTTCTATATTTTCATCTGTAGCAATTTCATTTCTCATAGCTGATTATGATGCTCGTTGGTTGCGTGTTAGCTTTTGGGTTGTTTCTTGATTCGGCATTTTTTTTGAAGCTTGTATTTAGAATATAAAAGACATTTCGGACTTGCTTAATTCGTGAATCTGCTTTGCTGTGATCTGTCTTTTTTTTTTTTTTTTCCCAACACTACGACTCTCTCCATTGTAACTATTTCAAATAGCAGATGTGAGCTTATGTTGATTTGTTTATCGAACATCATGCGCCATTGGTTGCTGCTGTTGGTGGTTTTCGCTTCGAGCTTTGTTCCTTTTGTTTTGTTTACAGTAATGTGCTTCTAATCTTGGTTGATTGACTATGTCTTACTTTGGTCCTCTCGCCATTTAACGGTGTATCCTTTGTGGATGTAGATGGTTATGCCAAGTTTTGCCAGTGTATATGTGCACGCAAGTGTGCATATATTTACATGCATATTCAATCTATTTTTGTTTGAATAAATGTCATAATTGGATATTTTTATATGTTTAATACCAAATTTCAAAAATGTTTTCAAGTCATCATTCATACATCAATTTGGGTGTAAAATGTTAATTTTATGCATATGTTAATTTTGAAATATTCACTTGCACAATTTATTTTTAGGGTTTTTTTTATCAAGGAAAAATTTGATAAAAATTTGGTTTCAGGGACAATAAGTTTTAGACTGAAATACAATTTTTAGTGTAAACCACAGAATGATAATTGCAACTATCATTTTCTGTTTACACTATAAAGTGTTATTTAGACTAAAAAACAAACTTGTTGTCTTTGAAACTAAATTTTTATACAACTTCTTCTATGTGCTTTATTTCATGTTATTTTTATTTATAGGAATTTGAATGAGTTATGAAGACGTTATCATGGAAATATGCATGCACAAGAATGGAAACAAAGGAATGAAGATGGAAATAATTCAAACTCATACATCATGTAGCATTCCACTTACCCACTTACCTTAATCTACAATTAGAAGCTAATGCACAAGTTAGTGGAAGTTAAATTTCACGCATGCTTGATGATGGATTAATTAGAGACTAATGATTACTTGGTGGTCACACTTTCTAAGGGGTATTTTGGAAGCCCACTAAAATATTGATTAAGATTTTGTGCATGTATAAATAGCTCTCTTATGTACATGTAATGAATATCTTCTCTTTTAATTACTTAACAAAATTAGAATGCAAGTTGTAGCTTCAAATCAAATACGAAATAAAAATGGTTTCCTAAGCCTCATGTTCTTTTACTTCTTCCTTGTTCTTATTTTATTTTCTTGTTCATTTTTATTTACATGCTCTTTCATTTCATGTTAGTAGCTTAGTTTTAGTTTTATGCAACTAGTTTAGATCTACTTTTATTCTAATTACCCCTTACCTTCTTTTCTTTTGTTTAAATGTTGAAATTTACATGTGTTGATTTGATAACATAAATGAGTAGTTAAACCCCTTCAATTTAAGGGTAATGAAGCTATCTAAAAGTACGTAAATCCAACATAATTTGTGAATTATGGTCTCATTTTTGCTTCATGAAAGTGAATGTTGATGATGTAAGTTTATAAAATGGAATTTGATAGCATATGTTGTAATTATAAATGGGCTATGCTTACTCCACATAAATACAATTTACATCATCATTTTACTAATTGATTTTTGATTTTGAAATTGAAGTAGAATCAAAATTTGATGATCTATGTTACTAAATACAATAGTAAAATATATCATACTTAAAATAGCTTTTGCTTTGACTTTATTTTCATGATGTGCACGTAAGCATGCATATATTTACATACATGTTTAATCTATTTTATTTGAATAAATATCATAATTGAGTATTTTTACATGTTTAAAATCAAATTTCAAAAACACTTTCAAGTCATCATTCATACATCAATTTGAGGGTAAAATGGTAATTTTGTAAATATATTAATTTTGATAATATTCATTTGCACATTTTATATTTAGGGGTTTTTTGGCTCAAGGAAAAAGTTGGATAAAATTTTGGTTTTAGGGACAATAAGTTTTAGACTGAAAGACAATTTTTAGTGTAAATCACAAAATGATAATTGCAACTATCATTTTCTTTTTACACTATAAAGTGATTCAGATTAAAAAAACAAACTTGTTGTCTCTGAGACTAAATTTGTATGCAACTTCTTCTCTGTGCATAATTTTCTGTTATTTTTATTTGTAGAAATTTGAATGAAATTATGAAGACGTTATCATGGAAATATGCATGCACAACGATGGAAACAAAGGAATGAAAATGGAAATAATTCAAACTCATACATCATGGAGGACCCCACCTACCCACTTACTTTAATTTACAATTAGAAACTAGTACATAAGTTGGAGGTTAAAGTTTCACGCATACTTGATGATGGATTAATTAGAGACTAATGTCATACTTCCTAAGCAGTAGTTTGGAAGTCTCCTAAAATATGGATTAGGATTTTGTGCATGTATAAATAACTCAATTATGTACATGTAATGGATATCTTCTCTTTTAATTACGTAGGAAATTAAAATGCAAGTTGTAGCTTCAAATCACATACGAAATAAAAAGGGCTTCCTAAGCCTCTTGTTCTTTTACTTTATTGTTCTTATTTTATTTTCTTGTTCATTTTTATTTACATGCACTTTCATTTCATGTTAGTAGTTTAGTTTTAGTTTTATGCAACTAGTTTAAATCTTCTTTTATTCTAATTAGCTCTTACCTTCTTTGCTTTTTTTAAATGTTGAAATTTACATGTGTTGATTTGGTAACACAAATGAGTAGCTAAACCCCTTCAATTTAGTGGTAATAAAGCTCTATAAAAGTATGTAAATTCAACATAATTTGTGATGTATGGTCTCACTTTTGCTTCATGAAAGTAAATGTTGATGATGTAAGTTTATAAAATGGAATTTGATAACCTATGGTGTAATTATAAATGAGCTATGCTTACTCCATATAAACACAATTTACATCATCATTTTACTAATTGATTTTTTATTTTGAAATTAAAGTAGAATCAAATTTTAATGATCTATATTACTAAATACAATAGTAAAATAGACCATACTTAAAATAGCTTTTTCTTTGACTTCATTTTCATGAGAATTGATAAGTGACTTTGGTTGTTGTATTATAGTTCGACGGTTTAAGTTATGTTAAATAATAACATAAATAAATCATACTTATGATAAATACATCACTAATTCTATTTAAAATCAAAATAGAGATCATAGATTATTTGTTTGTTGATTTACAAAAATATGAGAGTGCATTTGCCTCTAAATTGTTTTGTGATCTCATATTTTCATTCTCTTATTCTAGCTAGTTTTTATAATCTTTAGCTTAAAAACAATCGCAACTTCAAATCTTGGTTTAATTTGATTGAATAGAAATTTTAAAATCTATATAATTCCCTGTGGATCGATCCGTATTTGCTGCGTACTAGAATTATACGCCGTGCGTTTGTGGTATATTTTTATTTAATTTTTTTGGTTATTTTCTAAACCAATAGAAAATTAGTCGTTAAACAAGTTTTTGACGTCGTTGCCGGAGAATTTAACTTGATTTTAATTTCTATTCTTCAAATTATTTTTGTTTGATTTTTGTGTGTGTATTGCATATTAAAAAATTGTGCATTTGTGTGTGATTTTTATGGCATTTTATTCGTGTGCTTGTTGTTTTAGTTTCTTTTTCCATTTGCATTTTCGTATTTTTTTTTAGAAAAAAGTTGCACACTTCTACTTCAGTTTCCATTTTAGTTTGCATTGTAGATCTTGGTTCATTGGCATTTTAGTTTGCACACATTCATTTTGCATTTGATACTGAAAAAAAACAACAATCTTCTTTATAAGAAATTAAGAGAACATTGCATTTCATTTTTGTTTACATTTCGACTACAGCTTTTACAATTACATTTCATTTGCATTTCTATACATTTTCAATTTCTGTTAAAATAAAAATAAAAAAATAAAATAAAATAAAATAAAATACTGTGCACGATCTTTGTTCATACCCCTCCGCCTTGCAAAAATCCACTTCCACAACCACAGTCCAACTGACCACCTTGCTACTACAATTCCTACTGCTGTGCATCTTCCTTGTGCACTACGGACTGCAATCCCCAAAAACTACCAATACTTGACGACGCAAATTACTACAAACCACAAATTTCCAACAAACTAATCGCTGACTAACTCATCCATCTCTACTCTAGCCAATCTTGCTCCTTCAACCAACCAACCAATCTTCAATACAACTGCATACCCATCAACATTCTACAGCAAACTTCTCCTCCCTATGCACCTCAAACAGTTCCAACCATCCATCCATTTGCCACTGTCAAACCACCAGCAACTCCACTAACCAACAACTTGCTACAACTCCTCACAGTTGCATATACCCATTCCTGCACATCACCATTGACACGCATTCCCTTACACTGCACACTTCACATACTTGCATACCAAGTCCATCATTTTTGCCTCAACCTGTGCACACAACTCCACCTCAAACCAAACAGTCACACCACAACATCAACAACCACACATCACTGCTTCAATTTTAAACCGCACGTCCATCTCCACCAACCTCTGACCATCCTTCACTGCCTACACATCAGTTCCTGCCATCAAAAACATGCTCAGCCATCAAAAACATGCTCAACCATCAACTGAATCCCCTTCGAACTTCTTCCACATCAACTCCAGTCCACAACCTCCCACCTGACCTACGACCCCTGCTTCAAAACTTCACATATAATAAACCACAAACCATCATCACAGATCCAAACTACAACAAACAACCACTTCTCTAATCACCAACCTGCATAAACATCAATCAAGCCAACAACATACAGCACCTCCTACCTCTTCCCTGTACAAACACTCAATTAACCCACAATCCCCTGCACTGCAAATCAGTCTCCACTTCCAATCAAACTGCCCATCATCCTCATAACCCACAACTTCACCCTACCACAACCTGACTGCAACTACTATCACATCATCCTCCTCTTGCATTTTCTCACTACAACCATCACCAGTAACTTCTCCGGCAATAGTCCTCCTCTGATATACCTCATCACCACCAACATCATTGCAATATCATTCACTACAATCACTTCACCTGCTATACTTCCCACTGCCTCTTCACAAACTACAACCTCGACTTCAGAAATTTTGGTTTTGACAACCAGGAATCGAACCCACCTGCTCCCAAGCGACTGCAATAATAACCCGCAATCACTTCAACCAAACCGCAACCCGAAATCACCAACCCAGAACATCAAACCAGAAACCATTGCAACCACGCAATCGCTCCAAACTCGCGACCTTAACCTCGACCAAACTGCAACCCAAATCTAAACTTTCGCCTCACCGCCTCCTGCAAAAGCACCAGCCACAACCGCGACATCAAATACAGACTCGAAGAAATTGGAAATTGTAATTTTGTTTTTGGAAAGTGACTTTGGTTTTGGGAAAATGTGGAAATCGATTGCGGTTTTGGGAAATTGGTTTTGAGCAATTGAACTGAAGATTGATTCAAATTTTTTATTTTTGGTGATTACTCGTCTGAGTGTTTTAGTGGTGGGCATTGGTTATTAAGGGTTTGGGCCGGACTTGATCATTTTGTGAATTTTGTTTTATGTTATTTTAGTTTATTTTGTATTTAATTTGTTTTAAGTTCTTTTTCTTTTCTTTTTTTTCTTTTTTTTTCTTTGAATTTGTTTTGTTTTCTTTTGTTTTTATTTCAATCCTAATTTAAAAGAAAAAAGTGTGCTTTCTTTTAGTTTAGTTTCGTTTTATCCTTTAAAAAAATTTAAAATTTAAAATTGTTTTGTTTTAATTGTATATATCCTGTTTGAAATTTTAGGTTGTCAAAGCGGATAAGAAAAAAACAGCTGCCTCTCTGCTTGCCAAATAAGTTGCTTACTTGCTCAAAAAAATTTGCCGCTAATTTTTTTTGGGCTAATAATTTGCACTCTCTGGTATCATGTTCTAATCTCCAGTTTTATTTTAATTGCATTGTTGGTTGCTTGCATTTGCATATATATATATATATATATATATATATATAAAATTTTAAAAAAATTGAAAAACAAAAACAAATTTCATTGTAGTTGCATTGTTAGAATCACGTTTAATTTCTGTTTTGCATTTCATACCATCTTATTTTATTTTCTAACGGCAATACCTAAATTCACATAAGGTGGGGGATTTCATCACCTCTTCCTTGGCACACAAATTGCATTTAATCATAGAATTTTGACTAATAATAAAGATTAGACATTCGACTTAAGAGTGTCGCGAGCTCACCAAGGGCTTAATTGTATTTTGACAGTTGTCTTCGTTAAACAATTTTATTTCTTTGTGTCCAGGCCACGGCAGAATAATAACCATTTATAATATTACGGTGATTCATAAATATTATAGTGGTTATTTCTCTATAGGTTTTTAAACCTTCGGTTGCATTGCTACAGTGATTCGTAGTACGCCGATAACTCCAGCCCGTTACCTGGGTAAGAAACATTTTGTTGATTTAAGGCAAAATGTGATTATATAATATTAGGTTAAGAACTACTAAGGAAAGAAAATTTGTAATTAAGTCATTTGCATTCATTTAGTTGCATTAGTTCGTGCATATTTAAAAAAAAAAAGAAAAAACATCAAAAATCCAAAACCAAAAATATTATAAATTTAACTTAACTTGGTTTTTTTTAAATCCAAAACAAAAAATTCTTTTAAATCCTTTCCATTGAAATTTTTCAAAAAAAATCAAAAATTCCAAAAAAAGCAAATCTTAGGTTTCTTTTTTCTGAAAAACAAAAATCAAATTCCCATTTTGCATTTTCTAGAAAAAACTAAAACAAAAATTCCTTTTGGTAAATATTTGAAAATTTGAGTATTCAAAAAAAATATACGAAAAAATATAAAAAATTTGAAAAGCCAAAAAAACAAAAATCAAACTTCTCTTTCTGAAAAAAATTCTCTTGGTAAATAGTTTTCCTCCTTTTAAAACCAAAATATATAAAAAAAACAACAAATATAATTTTTCACTTCATTCTCCAATTCTTGTTTCATTCTTTAAAATCGATTCTAATTTCTTTCTCTTCTCAACTTTTAATTGTGCATGAGCATTTGGACTCGTGACACAACAACGAACACCTGGACTCGTAATTTAACAACTAATCATTTAACTCGAACAAACGATCCTCTTGAAATGGCGAATGAGAACGCCCATCGAATTCTCATGGATAGAATATTTCCCGATGGAGTTTCTATTCCATCTTGCATCACGTAACTTACTCCAACGGGTAACCATTTCAATTTCACTCGAGCCGTATTGCCACGCTTCCAAAATTTGGCAATTTTGAACACGATGACCCATAAATTTTCTTGATGAAATTCAAATAAGTTTGCGCAACCATGAAACTCCAATAACTTTCTGATGACGGAATCAAACTTTGATTAATTCCATTTGCTCTTATGGATTACGCTGAAAAATGGTTGTACAGCTTACCATCTAACTCGATTAAAACTTGGGAAGAATTTGTGAAGGTTTTATTAAAGAAGTTCTACCACTAGGAAAAAACATCTAAAATCCGAAACGAAATCGTAAATTTTCATCAATTCATGGGTGAACCATTCGAAAATTATTTTGAAAGTTTCAAAGAGCTTTTGATAAAATGTCCACACCATAACTTTGAGAGATTGATGCTTTACTAAATCCTATACGATGGACTCGAAATCAGCTCACGAACCATGCTCAAATCAATGTGCCAAGACAATTTCTCGCCAAATATCACAACGATGCTTGGCAATTTCTAGAAATCTAGCCGAAAGTTCTTCCCAATAGGAATGTTCGAACGAAAAATCAATCTACTCATGATCGAGTGCACACTCGATAGGATCATCTCTGGCCTTGGAAGCTAAAATCACCATAACGATTAATAAATTCGATAACGTTTTCTCAACCAACCAAATGAACCAAGCTTCCCAACCCATGTGTTATAAATGCAACGATCCCAATCATATAGCTGACCGATGCCCTAATTCTGTCGAACAACTCAACGCTTTCAACAAGGTTAAAAATGACCCGTTTTCTCCAACGTACAATCCTAGTTGGAAAATCATTTGAGTTTTGCTTGGAACCAAAACAATCCCAACATGAATGTGGTTTATCCCAATTTTCAAGCATTTCCGAATAATGCTTCGAATCCTCCCTTTCGACCCAATCATTTTCAACCAAATTTTGCGGGTCCATCTCAAAATCAACCGCAATAATCAAATTTTCAACCAAATCTTGCTCCCCTTCCCCAAGATGATAAATGTTTAAGTTCACTTGAGAAAAGTCTTGAAATGTTGGCAAAAGTAACCACTCAAAGCCTCTAATCAAATAGCAATTTGCAAAATTTATTGACCTCATATATGCAAAACACAAACTAATCAATTGCTAAACTTGAAATGCAAATGAGTCAATTAGCCACGTTTGTGAGCGAACGCGAAGGCACATTTCTAAGCCATCCTGTTTCAAATCCCAAAAATCAAAACATGAATTCAAATAAAGCCTACATTGTTTAAGATAGCAATGTCACCTAATTGAATGCTATCACAACTTTGCGTTCCGGTAAACAAATTGATAATCAAGTTGTTAATCCAAACGATTTACCAAAAAACCCTCTCGACGCTTCTAAAACAACAAATGAATCTGAACAGAACGTGGAGCCAAACATCGATTCGAATGCCAATCAAAATCCTTCTTCTACTCAAGTAGACCCACCTACTGAATATCATGTTCCATTTCCACATCTTCTTCGACCAAAGAAACACTTGGACCAAATGGAAAAGATGTTTGAAATTTTTAAAAAAGTGAAAGTTAACATCCACCTTCTTGACATTGTTCAGCAAATCCCAACTTACGCTAAATTTCTTAAGGACTTGTGTGACCAAAAGCGACACACTCAAGCGCCCAAAAAAGTCTTCTTAGCAACCAGTTTGGGTGAAGTCTTGTCCCAATCCATGCCCATTAAATACAAAGATGTCCCAATCCATGTCCGTTAAATACAAAGATCCTGGTTGCCTTACGATTTCATGTACAATTGAAGACAAGACGATTAACAAATGCTTGATAGACTTAGGCGCAAGTGTCAATTTGATCCATACTATGTGCATGAACAATTAGGCTTAGGTGAGCTCAAACCAACAAAGGTAACGCTTCAATTCGCTGATCGTTCCATTAAGAAGCCAGGAGAAATTGAGGACGTGCCCATTAGAGTAGGGCAATTCATATTCTCCGTTGATTTTATCGTTCTCGAAACACAACCTATGACCAACCCTGCAAGTCAAATCCCATTGATATTGGGCCGACCATTCTTAGCCACCTCAAATGCCTTAATTAATTGTCGCAACGGTTCGATGAAAATTTCTTTTGGAAACATAACTTTGGATCTTAACATTTTCAACCTTGAAAACCAATTGAATAAACCTCATGACCACACATTGGAAGTTAGTTCCATTCACGAAAACTTAAAAAACAAGACGATTGACCTTAACGATGAACGCGAGGCCGAGCACGAAATATTATTTCACAAAATCCCCAACGAGATTGAATACACGCTCCCATTTGAATTGCTTCTAGTTAAGTCTGAATCTCAATCTAATTCTTTATTCAAGCAACTCTCAAAGTTGGACCTCAAACCCCTTTCGATCACCTTAAGTACGCGTACTTAGGTGACAACGAAACATTTCCAGTCATAATTTCTGCAACGCTCTCTCTTTCTTGATTAAGAAACTTTCTTACTTTCAATTCTATCCAAAAACAAGGAAGCATTTGGATGATCAATCATCGATATAAAGGAAATTAGTCCTACTCTAGTTCAACATCACATCCATTTAATTGACGATGCCAAGCTTGTTCGCGACACGCAACGAAGGCTTAACCCAAAAATGAAGGATGCAGTGCGTGATGAAATTCTTAAACTTCTTGACAATGGTATCATATACCCAATCTTCGATAGCTCATGTGTTAGCCCAATTAATGTTGTACCGAAAAAGTTTGGACTTACCGTTGTCAAGAACAATTCAAACAAACTTATTCCAACTTGAACTCAAACGGCTTGGCGTGTTTGCGTTGACTATCGAAAATTAAATGTCACAACATGTAAAGATCACTTCTCTCTTCCTTTTATCAACCAAATGCTCGAACGTTTAGCCGACAACAAACCAGCTATAACCAAATTCCAATCGCTTCCAAAGATCAAGAGAAGACAACTTTTACGTGTCCCTTTGGCACTTCTGTGTATCGACGTATGCCTTGTGGCCTTTGTAACGCTCCTGCTATTTTTCAAAGATGCAATCGTCAACATCTTTTCTGATATGATTGAATGTTTTCTCGAAGTGTTTATGGATGATTTTCTGTCTTTGAAACTCTTTTTCTGCGTGTTTACACCATCTTGAATTTGTTCTTAAACGATGCAAGGATAAACACTTAACACTAAATTGGGGAAAATGCCACTTTATGGTCACTCAAGGCATAGTCGTTGGACATGTCATTTCAAATAATGGCATTGAGGTAGATAAAGCAAAAGTCGATGTCATTGCAAATCTACCCATTCCCAAATCTGTTAAAGACATTCGTTCTTTCCTTGTACATGTGTGTTTTTATCGACGCTTTGTAAAGGATTTCAGTAAAATTGCTCGACCACTTACGACTCTTCTTGGAAAAGACATTCCTTTCAATTTTAACTATGATTGTGTTTCTGCTTTTGAACGTCTCAAAAACGAACTCGTTTTTTCTCCTGTAATTTTCTCACCGAATTGGGATCTTCCATTTTAAATAATGTGTGACGCTACGAAGTTTGCAATTGGTACTATCTTAGGACAACGCATCAACAAGATCCTTCACGTTATCTATTACGCTAGTATGACTCCGAACGATGCTCAACTCAATTACATAACTACAGAAAAAGATCTTCTGGCGGTAGTTTTTGCTCTCGAAAAATTCCAACAATATTTGATAGGCTTACACATCACTATTTACATGGACCATTCCTCTTTTCGATATCTTTTCGCCAAAAAGGACGCTAAGTCTCGCTTAATTCATTGAATCCTATTACTACAAGAATTTGATCTTATAATCAAGGACAAAAAAGGATCCGAAAATGTCATAGCCGATCACTTGTCTCATCTTTTCCTAACCCACCATCGCCCTTACCAATCAATGAAAACTTTCCCGACGAACAACTTCTTTCTATCTCTATCGATCCGTAGTATGCAGACATAGTGATCTATTTAATCACTAAATAAACTCCCTCATTTTGGTCGAAACAAGATAAATATAAGTTTCTTTCCCAATTCAAGTACTTCTATTGGGATAATCTATACTTGTTTAAATATTTTTCCGTCCAAATCATTCGACGTTGTATCCCAGATTGCGAAATCAAAAGCATTCTTTCGTTTTTTCATGACCAAGTGTGTGGTGGACATTTCGGTCCAAAGAAAACTACCATGAAAGTATTTCAATATTGTTTCTATTAGCCTATTCTTTTCAAAGACTCATTCAAATTTTGCAAAACTTACGATCGTTATCAAATGCTTGGAAGAATTCCTCGATGAATATGATGCCTCTAAACCCCATTCTTATGATTGAAATCTTTGATGTTTGAGTATCGACTTTATGAGACCTTTTTCCAATTCTTTTGGAAATATGTATATTCTTCTTGTTGTTGATTATGTCTCGAAATGGGTCAAAGCCATTCCATGTAAAACCAACGACCATGGAATTGTTGTGAAATTCCTGAAAGAAAACATTTTTTTGAGGTTCGAAACACCTCGCACAATAATCAGTGATAACGAACCCCATTTTTGCAATCGTTCTTTTGAAACTTTAATGAAGAAATACTCAACGACCCACAAGTTATCCACTCTGTATCATCCTCAAACTTGTGGTCAAGTTGAAGTTTCAAATCATCAAATAAAACAAATCTGGAAGAAAACAGTTAACAAAAATCAAAAAGATTGGTCTTAGAAATTGAACGGCGCGCTTTGGGCTTACCGTACTACTTTTAAAACTAACCTTGGGATGTCCCTATTTCGTTTACTTTATGGAAAAGCTTGCCATTTACATGTTGAAATCAAACACAAACATTATGGACAATAAAGAACTTAAACTATGATCTCGAGAAAGCTGGCGAAAACTACAACTCAACGAACTAGAAGAAATTAGGAACGATGCGTATGAAAATGGAAAAAATCTACAAAGAAAGAATAAAAGTTTTTCATGACAAATCCATCCTAAGAAAAACATTTTCGCCTAACCAAAAAGTTCTTTTATATGACTCTAGACTTTGTTTATTCCCTGAAAAACTAAAATCGAGATGGACTGGACCATTTATGGTAAGAACCATTTTTCCACACGGTGCCATAGAAATACAAAACCCCTAGGGATGGATCGATTTTCAAAGTCAACGACCATCGTTTGAAACCTTTCTTGGAATTGCCAATTAACCAAGAGGAGGAGCTCATGATTCTTCATGAGCCAAGCTACGTCTAGTGTTATCCCGCCTTTTGGCAAGACCATGACACCAAAAGATTAACAGAAACCAAAGGAAGTTCTCCTCGATTGTCAGTTATAAACAGGTCTGCTATAGATGTTGGTGGAATTCAACCGAGCCCGGATCGAGCTACAATTGACAAGACATGACAAGCAAAGCTATGAAAGCCAACGATCCAAATTTCGAATCAATCTGGGTTCCTGTTCGTATCGATCAACCTGACATCGTCCTGTTCGTATCCATCCTTCCTCATACTACTTCGTATCCACATCTCCGCTCGTTCGTATCAGTCAACCAATGTCAACTTCGTGTTCATCGAAGCCATACAAAAGCTGCTATTTCGTATCAATCTGTTAACACACTCTACACTCATGTCGATCGGCTAAAGATCGATGCGAACAGTACAAGATGAACCAGTGCGAAATGAACTTAATATTGATCGATACGAAATGAAGAAATAACGATCGATATGAACAGGGCAACAACGGTCGATACGAACAGGGCTAATCTAGGTCGATACGAACGAGGCGCATACATAGGAAAGACTCGGTCGATTCGGCATAAGCGTGGATCGATCCAAAAATTAGCGCCACGTCAACTAGCAGGCACATGCTCGATCACTATGAAGAGAGTGATACGAAGAGTGATCGATATGAACTAAACGGCCATCGAAAAGCTCAAACTTGCATCGATCATAACTCACAATCCACAAGTTCAAATGCCATCAAATTTTTATAGGAGCTTGCGTACGACCTAAAGAATGTTCATGCTAAATTTTGGCTCGATTGGACCAAATCTTGATCGATACAAAATTCATTCGTATCGATCACAGACTGAGTGCAGATGACATGGCATCGATCGTGTGGGCCCACTAACGTGCCAGAAGTGGTCTCCCGAGATCCAAGCGAGATATTTGCACCCTACGCTTGTAAATAGCATCCCAGAGTCTACAGAAAAGGGACTTTTGGCCCTTGGACGCTCGGACTCTACCGGAATCATCACTATACTTCAATTGTACTGTTGTAATAAGTTGTAACTCATTGTAATCAGCGAACAAACAATCAATAAAGCAGCAACCCTTCAAAGTGGACGTAGGCTACAACGCCGAACCACTATAAACCGTGTTTTTCTACTGCTTCCCTTTGAATTTTCTAAGCGTTATTCATATTTTCTTGTTACCTGTGATTTGTGACTGTGATTCGGTGCTTTCGTCGACAATTGGGTGTTTGTGACCAATTTTGGCATAAATTTTTTAGTGCTTTCACTGAGAAGGTTAGCAGTCAGGGATTTTACGGCTTGGACTTTGGGTTAAGACTTAAAAGCTTGGAACTGGAAAGCTATGACAAGGCAATCCATAAGGAGATCAAGAGCCCAAAAAAGCCAGCATGAAGGAAGTCAGGAGGCTTCCTCAGGGGCGAATCAAGCCTCAGTTTTCATCACCTGGGACGAGATGGAAATGATGATGGAAGCTATGCATGAAGAGTTTCTAAAAAGATAAGAGGAGATGATGCACAATCTGCTTCGATAAGCTGGACAAATTGGAATGCAGAGTCAAGGGAATGCAATTGCAGGAGATGCTGGAGATAGGAGTCAGAAGCATGGAGCAACCAAAATTCAAAATAGAGTAGGACCATCAGGGACAACACCAGATCTAGGGGGCATTCACCCGAAGCTTGCTGATCCAACCCCAGGTAGAGTACCAGGTGGAGCTATGCAACACGACGTTGATAGAGGAATGGATGCTCGTTCAAGGGAGAAGATTCCAGAACTCCCTCGTGAACTCGGGGGGCAGGTCGGAGGCAACGGACAAGGACTACACCTTGGCGACTGTGACAGATTGGCAGATATGGTTTGGCGAGGCATGAGAGGTGGATTGGTGAATAGAGACTTGGAGGATGTGAATAGGAGTCCCTTTGCTCCTGCAATCAGGTAAGCTAGAGACCCGCCAGATTTCAAACTACCAACATTAGAGATGTACGACGGAAGGACAGATCATGTTGTTCATCTAACGAGGTATATGCGGCATATGGAAGTACTGGGGGCATCGGAGGAGGTCATGGCGTGATGTTTCCCTTTGTATTTGACAGATATTGTAGAATTATGGTTCAGACAGCTGGAAAGCGGCTCTATTGGCACATGGACGGGGCTGATTGAAAGGTTTATGAGGCAGTTTCAGGTCCATGTAGTTCGACCCAAGAATGTGATGACCCTGACATCGATGAAACAATGGAAGGAAGAATCGCTTAGATATTTCTTGACTAGATTCAATGCGGCAGTGGCTTCGGTGGATCGACCTGATCTATCGATGATTTTGGCGGCAGCAGTTTCGGAAATTGCAGACAATTCAGATTTCAAGATATCATTCGAGCGGGGCCCACCGAGGGATCTTGGGGAGTTCTACCATGAGGCGGAAAGGTTTTTGAGGCAAGAAGATGCATAGGCTGAAAGAGAAGGGAGAGAGGCTGAAGCTTATGCAATAAGGGGTGGAGGACCACCCAGGGAAAACCCAGTCAAAGATGATAAAGGAAAATGAATGACAACGGTAGCACTTCAAAAAGGCCGCGGAAGGAGTCAAAGTTTTCTTCTTACACGGATCTAACTGAAACTCTGGAAAGGATTTGCTTGGATACTGCAAGGCACCTCCAGTATCGAAGGCCGGCAAGAAGGGAACCTTCTGATTACGAGAGAGCATCGGGGAGACATTGCATATTCCATGAGCTGAATGAGCACAACACGAACGACTGTAAGCATTTAAAGGATATCATTGAGGAGCATGTAAAGAATGGTCGTCTGCAATAATATGTAAAGAATCGAGCTGTGGCAGTGGGACAGAAGTGGCCACCGCCCGCCTCAAAAGAAGATGGCGCTGGACCTAGGCAACGTCAGTTTGTTATCAACTAAATAAATTTGTGGCATTGAATAAGTAATAGTGCTCGAAGTAATATGGCTAAGTCGCTTATACATATATAGGTCGAGGACGGTCCTTAGGCATGCTCTGAGACAGTGACGAACCGTATTGCTCGAGTCTATGAAATCCTATCTTCCTTCCATTTTCATACAAATTTTGGTTCTTTCTTTGGTTGTACAGACATTTATTTGGTTTTCCCTAGCCGTAGAAACTTTTATTTTGAATGATTGAATTTGGATCATGGTAATAAATATTACAGGTCTTACGATTACGGTCCTGAGCGGAGAGATGGGGCAATAATCGCAAGTTATGAGTCCCTTCGTCGGAGAGCGATGGAATGAAATCGAACACAATACATAAAAGTCCTTAGCCGGAGAGCCGAGGCCGGAGAATACATAAAAGTCCTTGGCCGGAGAGCTGAGGCCGGAGAATACATAAAAGTCCTTAGCCGGAGAATACATAAAAGTCCTTGGCCGGAGAGTCTAGACTGGAGAATACATAAAAGTCCTTGGTCAAAGAGCCGAGGCCGAAGTATACATAAAAGTCCTTGGCTGGAGAGCCGAGACCGGAGAATACATAAAAGTCTTTGGCCGGAGAGCCAGGGCCGGAGAATACATAAAAACCCTTAATCGGGGAGTCAAGGTCAATAGGATAACGTAACCCGGCGACGTGGATTTAAAATTAAACCCGGAGAGGTCATGGATTCAGATTTCGACCTGGGATAAACGGACCCGGAGCGATCCTGAAATTGGAAAAGGGCCCGATGCGGTCCCGAATTTGGATATCAACCCATAAAGGACTTCAGATTTGACATCGACTCGGAGCAGTCGTAGACTTGACTATGGCTATGGCAGTTGGATAGGATGGCGTAGCAATGGATGTAAGATGGATTTTGGGTATCAGATTCGGAGCTATTCGAAACACGCCTTCTTACCACAAGGCATGTTTTGAGGGGCAAGTGTTATCCCACCTTTTGGCATGGCCGTGAAATTAAAAGGTTAACAAAAACCAAAGGCAATTCTCCTCGATTGCCAGTTATGAACAGGTCAGCTATAGATATTGGTGGATTTTAACCGAACTTGGATCGAGGTACAATTGACAAGACATGACAAGCAAAGCTATGAAAGCCGACGTTCTAAATTTCGAATCAATCTGGATTCATATGCTTAAGATATGATCAATGCAAGCAAAGGAGATAGCCTCATTTCATAACCATCAACCTTGCACCGTCCTGTTCGTATCGATCAACCAGACATCATCATGTTCGTATCCATCCTTCCTCGTACAGCTTCGTATCCATCATCTCTGCTCGTTCGTATCGGTCAACCAGTGTCAACTTCATGTACATCGAAGCCATACAAAAGCCGTTATTTCGTATCGATCTGTTAACACACTCTGCACTCGTGTCGATTGGCTAGAATTGATGCAAATAGTACAAGTTGAACCGGTGCGAAATGCACTTAATATTGATCGATACGAAATAGAGAAATAACGGTCGGTACGAAATAGAGAAATAACGATCGATACGAATAGGGCAATAACGATTGATACGAACAGGGCGAATCTGGGTTGATAAGAACGAGGCGCATAAGTAGGAAAGACTCGGTCGATTTGGAATAAAACATGGATCGATCCAAAAAATTAGCGCCACGTCAACTACCAAGCATGTGCTCGATCGATACGAAAAGAGCGATACGAAGAGTGATCGATACGAACTAAACGGCCATCGAAAAGCTCAAACTTGCATCGATCATAACTCACAATCTACAAGTCAAAATGCCACTAAATTTTTACAGGAGCTTGCGTATGACCTAAAGAATGTTCATGCTAAATTTCGGCTCGATTGATCCAAATCTTGATCGATATGAAATTCATTCGTATCGATCATGGACCGAGTGCAAATGACATAGGATCGATCATGTGGGCCACTCACATGCCAAAAGAGGTCTCTCGAGATCTGAGCGAGATATTTGCATACTACGCCTATAAATCATCCCAGAGTCTACATAAAAGGGACTTTTGGCTTTTGGATGCTCAGACTCTATCGGAATCATCAATACACTTCAATTGTACTGTTGTAATCAGTTGTGACTTATTGTAATCAGCGAACAAACAATCAGTAAAGTAGCAATCCTTCAAAGTAGACGTAGGCTACAATGCCGAACCAATATAAATCGTGTGTTTCTACTGCTTTCCTTTGAATTTTCTGAGCGTTCTTTGTATTTTATTCTTTATAAACTTGTTCTTTTTGATCTGTGACTGTGATTCGGTGCTTTCATCGACAATTGGGTGTTTGTGATCAATTTTGATGCAAACATCTAGTAAGAAATATTTACCATCTTTTGTAAATATGTACATGTTTTTCCCCATTACACTCATTATATCGTGCATTGACTGTGGGGACACGGTCAAAATTAAGTGTGTGTGGGGGGGGGGGGGGAGTCTCCTCTTTATTTTTAAATTTTCATGGAATTTTTGAATTTTCACTTTCAAAACTCAATTTTTCTAAAAAAATCTCATAATTTTTAAATCTCAAAATTATTTTCATTCTAGCATTTTGATTTATTCTTGAAGAAACACTATAGGATAAGTATAAGTTTTAGCTATTAAATTGAAATTTTTGAAAATTTATTTGTCTTAACAAAAATAAAAATAAAGTTTGACTACAAGTAACGATGGTTTAACTAGTATATAGGAAGGTTCATTAGTGATAAGTATGAAGTATATCCTAATTGAAATCTTTGTTTAATAAGTGGTTGATTTAAAGTAAAGGTGATAACATTTTAAATCTTTTAAGTTAAGTAATGCCAAGATAATATTGTAAAACTCTTCAAGAATTTTTTTTTTGTATATATATATATATATATATATATATATATATATATTTAATTAACATCTAGAGTCAAGTGTTCACACGTAAGTGTGTACACTCGCCATGCTCTATACCCTTCTCACGTAAGCCCGAAAGGCGGTGCACGATCGGTATTCTGGCCTCAGTTTATCTAAATTAGGTGTATGTATATAAAAAATTCTTTCATTAATAACACCTACGGTTAATAGGTGTTCACTCGCCACGCTCTTTATTCCCCTCACGTAAGCCTGAAAGGTAGTGCACAGGTCATATATCTAGCCTTTGTTTTCTGAGTTAGGCATATATAAATATTGTTAATATCAATAAAATTTTCAAATAAAGAGAGAGTATGCAATTGAAATCCAAGCACTATTTTTATTTATGTGATTTGACTTGTTATTCAAAATAAATGAAAATGCCACTTTGAAAAACTTTAATATTGAACTAAGGATCTATTTCTTAGTTTCACTAGGTTATCAACCGAAAAAACTAGCCAAACTGGAGTCTAATTGTGATGATTACTTAATATTTGTTTGAAGTTTGATGAGTAGAAGGACTTGAATTTCTTGATAATAACCAGAACTTATATTTAACTTATTCATGTCGATTTTAAAGTAAATTCTTCATTTGTAAATATTTTCAAAAAGTTGCATCCATATCATTATAAATAAATCTAGCATTTAGGAATTTCTCATTTCGTATTTGGATTTTGTGGGTAGTATCTATTGAAAACCCTCAAGAGAAAACACTCGTCCTACTACACCTAGAGGTTTAATGGCTTGTTTCATATACTCAATTCAATCGTGTCTCCTACAAAAACATATTTTTCTTAGCTTTTCCTTATTCGCGGACGAATAAAAAGATAAGTATGGAGATAGTGATGTGCACGTAAGTGTGCATATATTTATATCCATAGTTAATCGATTTTTATTTGAATAAATGTCATAAGTGGGTATTTTGACATGTTTAAAACCGAATCTCAAAAATGCTCATCATTCATACATCAATTTGGGGATAAAATGGTAATTTTGTACATATATTAATTTTGAGAATATTCATTTGCACATTTTGTTTTTATTTATAGGAATTTGAATGGAATTATGAAGACATTATCATGGAAATATACATGCACAAGGATGGAAACAAAGGAATGAAGATAGAAATAATTCAAACTCATGCATCATGGAGGACCGCACCTACCCACTTACATTAATCTACAGTTTAAAGCTGATGCACAAGTTAGTGTTGGTTAAAGTTTCATGCATATTGGATGATCGATTAATTATAGGATCGTTTTCACCCTACAGGGGGGTGAATATGGTGATACTAATAATACTAAAAATGCGGAAATAAAAACAATAACAGATAGTAATGCAGAAGAGATCACACATAAATTTACCCAGCTTCGACAAAACCCTGCCTACGAGTTGCCCCTAAGGTTTCTATAAGAAATGAAGTAGTCGGATACGTACACACATAAACTTGCGACAACCGCTAATGACTAACCTAACTTTACGCTCAAAACCCTACCACAACTCGGCCACTGAGTTGCGAATTCTTAAACCACATTACCGTAGTTCGCAACCTAGTCACATGACTAGAGAGTTGCACAATTTTAAAAGAAAATTACAGAATAAAATAAAACAACTAAACAAAATCCTATATATCAGTTAAGCCCAATATAAAATAAACTAGAACGGTCTACTTTAAATTATAATTAAAGTGTCATCTTTCTCTTTTCTTTTGTTCATGATGATTTCGGCCGTTCTTTATTAGTTCCACTTTAAAAATCAGGGCTTCGTTCGATTGAGGCCGTCGCTTCTGGAATTGATCGATTGAGGTGTGCTTTTGCTTCTAATTGTTTCGTCAATCGATTTGCTTGAGTTGCTCTCGGTAGCTTCAATTGATTCAAATTCGAATGACACGAAATTGATACGTGATTTATGCTTTATTTTACTTGTTGATTTGTTTGAACTCGAATGATTCTACTACCGATGATGATGTGGGAATTTATAGGGATTAAAATCCTATTTTATCATTCGTACAATTTGGTTTGAATTCTTCAAAAAAATTGTGAGGCAATTTGATTTTGCTTAAATGCTTGTGATGTTTTTGACTTCGTTATATCTCTAATATATTCAAATTTCTTTACGTTGGTTCCATTATTTGCTCGTTTGAATTTGCTGACTGTTTCCATCGTATGCGAATTAATCCATGAATTCAAATTCCTCCGTTCTTTTCGCATTTGACTTTAGCATTTAAAATTATGATAAACCTTTGATCATTTTGAAATACCGTAAACTTGTTCATTGACTCACAGCTTCATGTAAATTGCTAACACTTGTTTTTCGAACTGCAATGATTAAACTGGGTTGATCGAACCCCATGCTTTCCTTGATTTTGTTCGAACTGTTTTCATGTTAATAACTATAAACATATAAACTTGCTTCTGTTCATGCCTGAGTTTTCATTGTGTTTGGTTTCATTTGAATGCTTGTTGCTCGAGTTAATCTGTGTTGAGTCCGGATTACTATAGCTACTCTGTCCACTTCAGTGCTTGCATTCAGGAATATGTATATATTCTGTCATGTTATATATATATATATATATAAATATTGCTAGGTTGATTGGTTGGCCTTCTCTGCACTTTGGTTTTTCATGCCTCTGAACTGATATATGTGTTCATGCACTTGAATCTTCATGTTGCTTTGATGTCTTTATACATTTGTTTGCATGTTGTCAGCTCTGTTGCATTATGTCTGGTTCAAGTGTGTGTAGTGGTGTATTTGATGTCTTCGTGTTGACTGAATTTCATCTTCATGTTGTATTTCTTTCTTGGTCCACTTGAAGTGATTGAACATGGTTTGTTTAGACTTGTTGTTGTGATCATATACACTTGAGCATGTTGTTTTCATTTGCACCAGACCATGCCTAAACTTGTGTTCACTCTAAATCTTGCCGTATACATATGCATTTTCGTCTCAACTTAATTCTATATTCAGATGGTCCAGAACTTGTCTTTGTTTTAACATTTAATAGCTCGGAATCAACATGCAAAATGAGTTTGAAGTTGACATTATCACATCCATTGTCCAGAACTTGTTTTCATGTTGCAAAATATTTCCTTTTCAATTTTACTGCGTCGGCGTTTATTTTGCAGATAGTTCAGATGCTAGATACAAGTTGAAACAGAGTTGAAGATCAAATATGAGTGAGAGTGAATGTGTAGTGAGGGGAAAATTGTAAATTGTAAATTGTGTTGTAATCGAGGTTGTATTGTAAGTGAAAATATATAAACGTAGTGAGAGCTCAAATTTGTTCTATTTAAATTTGTAATAAAATATTTGTTGGAACAAATTATTTGTTTAAATAAGTATTCCGAGTTGTTTATTTTATTTAAAAAATATTTATTCTACAATGTGACAAAATAAAATAGTACAATAAAAAATACATTTAAACGAATATATATGTGTGTGTGTGTTTATTATCATCAAATAGAAATCATAAGCTATTGTATTCTACAATCTACTCCTTTTGATGATAACAAACATATATTAAGATTTTAACTCTATTAATTGTATTTGGTCTTGATGAATTCCATGAGCTCCCCCTATTTGAATACTCCCTCGACACGGATGCGTGTAGTTAAAACTGAAAAATTAATTAAAAATAACTTTAAATAAAAACACTCTCGAATATTACTAAGGATATTGCTCAAAAATCAAAATCTTAATCTCTCTCCCCTTTTTGTTATCATCAAAAATAATAATAGTAATTGAAATAGCTATGATTTTGATTAAGAATATAAATTCAAATCAAGAGGGAAATATTAATTTCAAATTCCAATTAATCAAACAAAAATCATAATATTTTATTAATTAGAAACAAACTCGACTTTAGAGAAATGGTAGGATTATGAAAATTTTATATAATGATAAGAGTTTGATATTTTCAATAAAGAATAATTTGTGCATTTTCCCTTTTGAGGTTAGTAGTTACCCACTTTTTTGATAAAAAAAAATATGTCAAGTATTTTTCTAACCATGCATTATCGTGGGGACTTTTAAATGCGATTAGAATATACTTGATATTTATCCCTTTCTTATATGCGTCCCATCCATGCATAACCACGAGGACTTTTAAATGAGAATGTAAGCCCATATATAAAAATTTAAGTAATTCACCCATGCATAACCGTGAGGACTTTTAGATGAGAGTGAATATTTTAGGATATAATTATTTTACAAAAAAATATGTCCTTATTTTTAAATATCAAATTCCGCACACTATATTATGATGTATGGAATGATAGAATGGTGAAAGTGATAGAAATGATCATAGAATAAGTACTAGTCTAAAAAATATTATAAAATTTGTTTAATTTTCATGAAATTATAAAATTATACCTCCACTTGTTATGAAATATAATTAACCACCATCCATCACTTTTAAAGCACTATAATAATTTTGACGAGTTCCGAAAGATTCGATTAGTCAATGATTATCTTTTCTAGTGTATCTCTTACCGAAATAAACTAAAGTATTTTTATGATGATGAAAACCCAAGTTTAAAAAATTAAAATAAGTGAAAATCAATTTTCTGTGAGGGAGTTTTGTGAAAATGACTTCTAGTTGAAAGTCAATATAAATAATTAAATAATTGCAAAAATGATTTCAACATGAGAAGATATCAGATACCACTTGTATTTGAGAGACTCGTGGTGATATAGTGGTATATAAGAAAAATGTGTACTCCTCAACACTAGAATTGTTTTTTGAAATTTTTCAGCACGTTAATTTATATCAAGCATAAGTAATCTACATTGAGCTAAAACGCACATTCAAAAAAATTCGTCAAAGCAGTTTTTCACGACATTCCAAAGTGAATCAACAAAAACTAAAAACAGAAAAGTCGTAGCATTATCGGTTAGTTTTCCATAACTTCTTGAATTTTTACGAATAGGAGTTAAGAAGCTCAAGATATGGTAGAAATGCTTCAACAATGTCGATTAGAACATAGTTAACAATATGTGAACACAATTGAGTTAAGAGATCATACCTCACTTTCCTTCGATGCCGTGATATCCGAAATGCGATGATCTCCATCTAATCTTTATAGGCTAAGAAACATTTAAATTTTAGTTTATCAATCACTTAGAACAACTCGAAATCTATCTCCATCAAATTTATTCCATATCCCACTTATGTATCTAAATTTTGGAGAAGGCAAGTAGTTTAACTAAGGATATAGGACCACTATTATTATTTACTGAAATCTTTGGTACCCACATTTGTCTATATAACAAACCGTTAGCATCTACAATTGTACCTTGGGAATCCAAATTTGTTTAAATTTCAAACCGTTTATATTCGTACCTTTTGGAATCCATATTTGTTTAACAGTTTTGTATTTGTATATATTTTGACAATTATTCTTGCCATGTCCAATATTTCCATACTCTACGCATTTGGGTATCACACTTTTCCCCTTAATAGTGTTATTAGTTGTTTGTTCATATTTTGACACTTTCGCAAATCCAAATCCTTTTCTTTTATTCACGAAGAGTTGATTTTATAAGAGCATATTAAATTATTTTTCACAAGCGAAATTTTTTCGAGTAATCAACTCAAGTTTATTAAATTTGGATTTTAAAAGTTTATTTTCATTTATTAGTTTCAAACAACAACTAATGGTACTATCTATCTTTTCAAAATTATTCATTTTAAGCCCATATTTTTATTTTCAAGCTCTCTAATTTTAGTCTCAAATTCTAGTATCTCAGTTTCAAAGAGATGGAGTTTTTTAAACTCAATTTTTTCTAAATCCTTGATTTTTTCAATCACCTTTTCAAACTCATGATTTAAATGGATAATTTCAGATTTGCTCAAAATCACGTCTTCTTTTTCAAGAATTTTGAAATTTTCGTTGACCTTATTTAATTTCTTTTCAAAAGTTGCACATTTAGAACTTTCAGACTTCTTAAACTATCCAACTCTTTTTGGAAAATATTATTTTTACAAATTAACTCAGTTTTGTTCTTCTCCCGAATTAAAATTTATTTTTCTGAATTTTGAAATTTTTCATGAAAACATGCAAATTCTTTTTCATAGTCCAGACACCTTTTACAAGTAAAATTTTTAAGCTCATTTTTCAAATCATTATTTTTCTGACGTAGTTTAGATTGTTCCCTTATTAACTTATTATTTTTCATCTCAAGATCTTCATCATTTTCAATTAATTTTCTGCATAAGAGAACTAAATCATTGAACGAAAAATCATTATCTCATCAGCTATTGAATCTTCATCACTGTTGTCTTTTGCAATTCCTGTCAAGCATGTTTCTTTAACCGAGTCGATTATGGAGGATTTCTTACTGTTGTTGATTTTTGCACCATATATTGCATCAAAAGTATTCCAGATTTCATATGTACTTTCACAATGAGAGATATGATTAAAATTATCTCAATTAATATAAGAATATAATATATGCGTAGAAAGAGCATTAATCAACGTATTTTTCTTATCGACTATATCACACTCATTTTCAATAATATCACAACATTTAGAATTAGCATATTTTAAATAAAATTCCATTTTTAATTTCCAATTAAAAAAATCCGTTCCATCAAAAATAGGGGGAATAATATTGTACTAATTCTCGCTAGATTTGCAACTAGGGTTAGACGTCCTTGCTATTAACCATGCTCCGATACTAATTGCATGATCGTTTTCACCCTAGAAGGAGGTGAATAGGGTGATACTAATAATACTAAAAATGCGGAAATAAAAACAATGATAGATAGTAATGCAGCAGAGCACAAAAATTTACCCAACTTCGGCAAAACTCAGCCTACGTGTTGCCCTTAAGGTTTCTACTAGAAATTAAGTAGTCAGACGCTTGCACACATAAAGTTGCGACACCCGCTAATGACTAACCTAACTCTACACTCAAAACCCTGTCACAACTCAATCACTGAGTTGCGAATTCTCAAACTACACCACTGTAGTTCGTAACCTAGTCACACGACTAGAGAGTTGCAAAATTTAAAAGAAAATTACAAAGTAAAATAAAACAACTAAATAAAATCCTATATATTAATTAAGCCCAAAATAAAATAAACTAGACCGACCCAATTTAATTTATAGCTAAAGAGATGTCTTCCTCTTTTCTTTTGTTCGTGATGACTTCGGTCGTTCCTTGTTAGTTCCTCTTCAAAAGTAAGGGATTCAATTGAAGCCGCCGCTTCTCAAATTGATCGATTAAGGTGTGCTTTTGCTTCTGGTTTCTTCGTCAATCGATTTGCTTGAGTTGCTCACGGTAGCTTCAATTGATTCGAGATCAAATGACATGAAATTGGTATGTGATTTATGCTTTATTTTACTTGTTGATTTGTTTAAATTCGAATGATTCTATTGCTGATGATGATGTTGGAATTTATAGGGATTAAAACCATACTTTATCATTCGTATAATTTGGTTTGAATTCTTCAAAAAATTTGTTCAACCATTCGGTTTTGCTTGAATGCTTGTGATGTTTCTGACTTCGTTCTATCTTTGATATATTCGAATTTCTTTGCGTTGGTTCCATTATTTGCTCCTTTGATTTCGACATTTGAGTTTGCTGAATTTTTCCACCGTATATGAATTAATCCATGAATTCGAATTTCTTCATTCTTTTTGCATTTGACTTTGGCATTTAAAATTGCGATAAACTTTTGTTCATTTTGATATCCCCTTGACTTGTTCATTGACTCATAGCTTCATGTAAATTGTAACACTTGTTTTTCGAACCGCAATGATTAAACTGGGTTGATCGAACTCCATGCTTTCCTTGATTTTATTCGAACTGTTTTCATGTTAATAACTATAAACATATAAACTTGCTTCTGTTCATGCCCGAGTTTTCATTGTGTCTGGTTTCATTTGAATGCTTGTTCGAGTTAATCTTTGTTGAGTTTGTATTACTATAACTGCTCTGTCCACTTCAATTCAGGCATATTTATATATTTTGTCATGTTATATATATATATGTATATATATATATCGCTGGGTTGATTGGTTGGCCTACTCTGCACTTTGGTTGTTCATGCCTCTAAACTGATACATGTGTTCATGCACTTGAATCTTCATGTTGCTTTGATGTCTTTGTACATTTGTTTGCATGTTGTCGGCTCTGTTGCATTATGTCTGGTTCAAGTGTGTGTGGTGGTGTATTTGATGTCTTCATGTTGACTGAATTGCATCTTCATGTTGCATTGCTTTCTTGGTCCACTTGAAGTGATTGAACATGATTTGTTTAGACTTGTTGTTGTGATCATGTACACTTGAGCATGTTGTTTTCATTTGAACCAGACCATGCCTGAACTTGTGTTCACTCTAAGTCTTATTGTATACATATGCATTCTCGTCCCAACTTAATTCTGTATTCAGATAGTCCAGAACTTGTCTTTGTCTTAAAATTTAATAGCTCAGAATCAACATGCAAGATGAGTTTGAAGTTGACATTATCACATCCGTTGTTATGTACTCCAGTGAAGGTTTAATCAAAACACTTTGGAGTCGATTCTTCTGATTGCTTTGAGTCAAACTTTCTTTATCCTTGTTCACATTATGGTCTAGGTTCATTGATGACCGCTTCTTGGTTACATATGCTTTTTGATGTCCTTGTGCACTTGAGTGTTGAGGCTGTGTTGTTTGTCACCATACTTATTGTTTGTTGTGTGTACTTGTATCAATTCATGTTGTATTAACCTCTGGTTTACTTTGTTGTTGTATTCAAGTCATGTATATATTTGTTTGCATATAAAGTGTAGCTTTGTTTAATTGAATTTGCATTGGTTCAAAAAATTGTGAGCATGTTGTTGTTCTCATTTGATGCACTTGGTTCTGGTTTCAATCCATGTTGTATGTGTTGCATCATGTGATCATTTTGTGTTGAGGTTGTTACTTAAACTGTAGCTCTTACTTGATTTGGTTCAAACTCCATTCATGTTGCCTTGTGACTGGTGCACTTTTGTTACTGTAGTCAAGTCCGGTTCATGTTGGTTTGTATTGCACCTGAGTTGAACCCAGCGTAGGCTTTGGTTTGACCTTGTGCTCACCTGTCCCTACAATTTAACAAGCAAGTGTATATCGGTGTGCATGGCCTTATGGCATGTATAGTGATACACCGTGCATGTCACAAGTAGTTCGTGTAAGATGAATCAAAAGAAAATGACGACGAACAACCCAAATCGCCGAGGCAAATATTATATTCAAAACACACACTTCATTGTACACTGCAAAATATTTCCTTTTCAATTTTATTGCATCAGCATTTATTTTACAGATAGTTCGGATGCTAGATACAAGTTGGAATAGAGTTGAAAATCAATCACAAGTGAGAGTGAATGTGTCGTGAGGTGAAAATTGTAAATTGAAAATTGTGTTGTAATCGAGTTTGTGTTGTAATTGAAAATGTATAAATGTAGTGAGAGCTCAAATTTGTACAATTTGAATTTGTAATAAAATATTTGTTGGAATAGATTATTTTTTAAATAAGAATTCGGAGTTGTTTATTTTATTCAACAAATATTTATTCTACAACGTGACAAAATAAAATAGTACGATGACAAATACATTTAAACGAATATATATATATATATATATATATATATATATATATATATATATATATATATATGTGTGTGTGTTTATGATCATCAAACAAAAATCATAAGCTATTGTATTCTACATTAATTAGAGACTAATGATTACTTTCTAGTCACACTTCCTAATGTGTATTTTGAAAGCCTTCTAAAATATAGATTAGGGTTTTGTGCATGTATAGGTAGCCCTCTTATGTACATGTAATGGATATCTTCTCTTTTAACTACTTAGGAAATTAGAATGCAAGTTGTAGCTTCAAATCAAATACGAAATGAAAATGGATTCCTAAGCCTCTTGTTCTTTTACTTCTTCCTTGTTCTTATTTTATTTTCTTGTTCATTTTTATTTACATGCACTTTCAGGCCAGTATAAACATTGGTCTTAGACAACTAACAAGGTGACCAACGGGAGGCCAGTATATTAATTGCGGGACGCTGTTGTTTCTAAAGGCTGCCGTCTCTCGGCTGGATTTTGGTCCAGCCTACTACAAGGATCCCGTATCCATTTCATGTTAGTATCTTAGTTTTACTTTTATGCAACTAGTTTTGATATTCTTATATTTTAATTAGCTTTTACCTTCTTTTCTTTTGTTTAAATATTGAAATTTATATATGTTGATTTGATAACACAAATGAGTAGCTAAACCCCTTCAATTTAGGAGTAATAAAGCTCTCTAAAAGTATGTAAATTCAACATAATTTGTGATTTATAGTCTCATTTATGCTTGTGAAAGTGCATGTTGATGTAATTTTCTAAAATGGAATCTGATAGCCTATGTTGTAATTACAAATGGGCTATGCATACTCCACATAAACACAATTTACATCATCATTTTACTAATTGATTTTTGATTTTGCAATTAAAGTAGAATCAAAATTTGACGATCTATGTTACTAAATACAATAGTAAATAGATCATACTTAAAATAGCTTTTGCTTTGACTTTATTTTCATGAGAATTGATAAGTGGCTTTGGTTGTTGTATTATAGTTTGATGGTTTATATTATGTTAATTAATAACATAAATAAAATATACTTATGATAATACATCATTAATTTCATTTAAAATCAAAATAGAAATCATAGATTATTTGTTTGTTGATTTACAAAAATATAAGAGTGGATTTGCGTCTAAATTGTTTTCTAATCTCGTATATTCATTCTCTTGTTCTAGCTTGTTTTTACACTTTTTAGCTTAAAAACAAACACAACTTCAAATTTTGTTTTAATTTGATTGAATAGAAATTTTAAAATCTATGTAATTCCCTATGGATCGATCCGTATTGGCCACGTATTAGAATTGTACGCTGTGAGCTTACGGTATATTTTTATTTAATTTTTTTTGGCTATTTTCTAAACCGATAGAAATTTAGTCGTTAAACAGTATATATCGTTGTACTATTGCTATCCATGGATTTGGTAATTTTGAGTTCCATAGTTATAGCTTTTTGGCATGCCTTGCAATTGTGTTATTATGTAATTGCTTGTCGATGATTTTGCCTGCAAGGAGTTTATGTTGGAAATCTGGTTTGTTGTTGACATCTTCTGTGTTACTATGGTTTTCATGCTTGTCTACAAATCTGGTTCTTTTTGAAGCTGGCTGAAATTTGGTTGCTTGGTGGAAATTTTATGCACACTATTTGGTGATTGCATTTTGGAAATATGATATGAGATATATGTTATGTAGTAATAGTGATGTATTGTAATGGATGGAAATGTTTGCCTGTTATGCAACATCTTTACTTATGGTGGTTGCAATCTATGACTTTCTAATTGCTGAGGTTATTTTGTAATCGTGTAGTTGTGTAACTTAAGGTATATTGCTTGATACTCATGTAAGCTTGTATGTAAGTTGTGCATGTAAATGTGTATGGGATTGTAAATTGTTTGGCATTGCAGCCAAACACCTATTTTAAGTGTCATTAAATAGTGGACGGTCTACTTAATAAACCATAGCTGCTGAGGCATCTGAGCTTCGCACCTGTAAAAATTTGTAAAGTGGTATGGCCACTATAAAACCAACTTGTCTATGCAGAAATAATAATACTTATTTTATTTGAAAAAATAAAAATAAAATAAAACAAATTTTAACTCTCCTTTTCAAATGCTAATATGATTATTGTTAACCGATTTTATTCAAAAAATCATCATAAATATCTGGTGCATAAGAGGTAAAAGAAATTGAAATTCATCCATTTTTCCTCACTGCCCGATGCACCTATCCAACAATACTGTCATGTTTTTGAAGAGATTTATATGGAAATTGTAAGAGTGGAGATTGATACGAAGATTGAGATGAATAATGGCGAGTTGTTCTGATTTATAGATGTCGTTTTGGAGTGAAGAAGTCAAAAAATGAAAGGGCTAAGTCCTATTAAAGAAAAGAGAATTAATAGTGTGATTAATACCTTTGCCCAGCAGAGTGCTTTCGTTGTTGCTATTCTTACCGATCTCTATTCATTTCGCCGTGCCACCGGAAATTCCCTCTGCCCCTACCGTACTCCAGCTTGGTAGTTTCCACCACCAGTCCTGGGTTGAGCCTAGGGATTTGGTAATTTACATATTTTTCTAAACTAAAAGAAAACCCCTTCATTCACTCATAACATAATCGACCACAACTTAGGCAACCAAGGTTAGATTATGTGTGCTTTTTCATGGAACTTAAACACATTTAAGTCCTTACAAAAAATTTCCACATTTAAATCCAATTTAAACGAGTACCAATATCGCATATCGTTCAATATATTTTAACTAATATAAATATACTATTTAATAATGTTCAATACATCAAATAAAATTTCACAATTATTATCTCATTAATCTTAACTAATTTGTAATGATTATAAATTAATTAAATCATGTGGTCAAAGGAATATTCAACTTTTTGATTGTGTGACTCTTAGGTGTAAATTTCATTAGCAATTAATATCAAACAATTTGAATATTAACATACACATTTCACTTTGCAGATGGTGAGATACTTTGGCTAAATTTATTGCTTACTTGGTTTTGGTAAAATCAAATTTTACTTTGTTAACCGTTACTTGGTAGTGATTATTAATTACATTAATTTTCTTTGTCAAAATTATAACACTTTGGACTTATGGAAGTTGGTAATGGTCAAAATTCCAGTATCGCCCATATTCAACTTTATAGTCCAAACACAAAGTCATTGGATCAATAATAACAATTATTATTAACCAAATTACTCTAGCCAGAGATTTTGACTTTGATTTGACTTTAGTTGGTCGTGATACTAAACTTATATAATCGAGGAGACGAATCCTCTCTTGAATAGTGTTTCACCTCCGATACTTCCGCTCGACCCAACTGTTGTCGTTCAACGAAAGTTGTGCAATGATTTAACTATAATCAAAGTATAGTTGTCGTGTTAAGGATTAACAGTATTCTCAAGTCAAGAAAACTGTGTAAATTAGTTACTTCAATATTTCTATTTGACCTTAGTTATATTAACCAACAGAAAACTATCAAGTGGGTCATTCCATAGTCATCTGATAACTATTGGTACGTAACCCTTTTTTGCCCCTAACCCATCAGTAATACACTCTCCAAGATTTGAAGAGTGTCACATACTCTAGTCTCAATAGATGAATCGATGTATAGTCTCAGTACATCTTGACTAGGAATATATAAAATGATGTTCTTATCATATTGTGATATAATACTCAAGATTGCAACTATTTGTAACAGCTATCAAAAACATATCATTTATGGAATTTCTAATATATACTTAAGTTAACTAATTAATTATTTAATAACAAGTATATAACAGAAAGAGAACACCTTTATTTCGAACAAGATTGGTTATCGAGTTAGATTTATGTAACAAATTACATAATTTCCCTTAACGAATACCCCTAACTCTGTTAATCTTCCAATTGCACTTGGGGTCCACTATGGAATCTTAATCCAACTTCTGCGGACATTTTCTTCTAAATCAATCGGGTTAGTCCCTTAATGAATGGGTATGCTATTATATTTCAATTACCTATTGTGTTAATCAACCCTTTCCAATGTCGATAAACTACCTTTATCGTGTGGAATAGTTCAAAGTATGTCTCTCAACCTCCAATAAGCTCTAAGTTCTATGATGAACTGTATCACAACATTGTGACATATAACAAGGTTATGAGATTCTAAATATTTGGAATCACCCATGGATCAGCTATAAATTTGAGCATTTATAATGTATATACATTGCTTTTATTGTGGCACTATTCAAGACAATGTACTTGGCCTTTTATTGCATCATCCACAAGCTCTCGTTTGGAACATTTCCAACTTAAAGCTTCTTAACCAAGTTTTGAACATTAATTTTATATTGACATACCATACTTAATATCATATATGAAGTTTGAGTCCGAATACTCCTTCATAGGAGTTCATTATTTTTATAAATAATTCTCCTATATTTTGTATAAACACGAGAACACTCCAACCTACCATTTAGTGACCTTAACTTGGATTTGATATTTGCTATATGTATCAAATGCATAAACAAATCATAAATCGTAGATGTTACACCCATATTTCTCAAAATAAATTAAAGAGGAGTTAAATAAAGCATAGAGCTAAAAGAGGTACCCTCACAATAAAAGTTAAGACGAAAAAGAAGAAGAGATTTAAGTGATCCAACTGTTGCTTTACATAAAGCCAGTATGCGGTCACTATACTCAATCCAACCAAAAAACTACAACCAAAAGGTAAGAAGTCGCAATAGAACAAAATATTAGGCTCATCATACGTGCCACGAGATACCAGATCTACACCAATCTCCTGGTTTTAATATTAAATTAAGATACTAAAACCAAGATCTGATATAATCAATAAGAATAGATGATGAAGTACTATGCCCACAAGCTATAATAAATGAATGACTGAATTGCGCTAATAACATTCCTAGAACTCATACTTCGTTAGTTCCCTCAAGATGGATCTGCACTGCATACTAAGGGCTGCCTAAGCGGAATCACATGGGGTCGGAAGCATCCCAAATAGCTGCATACAGGGCACTCAAGTAATGCTCCACCGTAGATCTACACTTACAGGAAAAAAGTAAAGATATGAGATCACCCTTATCAATAACCCATAAAACAAGGGCAACCCAAATCACAATCATCTCAAATCATAGATCATATTCGTACATAAATCGACTAACTCCTAAGTTAGGCAAATCACACACCCTAAAGTCCAAAGCAGCTCAGAACGATCGCACCTTGGTATTGGACAAACACTACATCGTCATACAAACATCACACACCAATCAACACAGCCTCACTCTAAATGTGCTTAACACCCGAAAACCAACGAGTAACTCTTATTAACCTCCCAAAGACCCATATGTAAGGCCAATTCAAACTTGAGGTCTCCTACCATGATTTCAAATATTCCCTCCATGATTTCAGGAGTTCCCGCTTTCACCCCAAACTTCCGGCCAAAAACACATCAGCAATCCAAGTATATCAAATAGACAACGCAGAAAGATGACACTTGGCCTGATCCAAGGACTAAAACACAACGGCAAGAGACAGATTGTGACGATCCACGTATGCCATCGTACTATATAGAAAGGCATTATAACAAGAAATGGACTTTTTACCCTTTCCAATTTTCGATACTTTTAAGATTTTATTGTATTCTCTGATATGAAAACATGTATCGGAAAATATAAAAGAAGAAAGATTTCCCCCATGGACGTAGGATTCCTTAACATCCGGACCATGTAAATTCCTCATATCCTTTACTATTTATGCATTTTTTATTTGCATGCCTAGTTTTCAGTGCCATATCTTACCTTTTCTATACTATAATTAAATACTAGTTGGATTTGACATTTTAACAAATAGTTAAAGTGCAACTACCTAATTATGTAGCATCCAATGACATAATTACTACTTAACGACAAATTTAATGCTACTTAACTTTGCTAATTCAAAATCATTGAGGTAATTAGTACGATAATTACTTCCTCTTCAGTTAGAATGTTGTAAGACAAAAAATCTTACTAACAGTAGACAACATAACATTATGATAATTCTTATTACCAGTGCATAAAGAATCCATCTTAATATATTTCTTATGCAACACTTTAATTAGGTGTTTCTGAATATCGTATGGGACATTCCCAATGTCCTTTATACTCGTGATAAAAGAAAACATTTGCAAATCCAACGTTAAGTATTAAAACAACTCAAAGCTGAACAGAAGTACGTCCTTAACAATCAACAACATGTTGTTTTCTTATGTTTAGAAATATTGATTTACCTTCAACATTCTTCATGTTTTCTTTGCATTTTTACAAAGGACAAACTATTTAATATTTCTATCAAAATACTTGTTCAATTTCAACGTTTGTCGAACGTCTACGCTGGTTCAAATCCAGTTCGGCCCAAGAATTCATACTTTCATATTGGTTCTTAGATCAAATCCGAAACCCACAAATTCAATATCGCTCCCACTAACTTCTAGACACTTTGGTTTTTATATGAAAATAGTCCAGTCTAAATTTTTATTTAGAATTTTTCATTTTAACACATATGTACCAAAATACGAAGTCATACAAGGTAATGATTTTATATGTAGAACCTAAATCACATTGAGCACATTGAATAGAGAATCTATTACGCTAACTTCAACAGTTGAAATTCATGATTTTATTTTTATCAATGTGACTCACCATATTCCAACTACATTTTCTTTTCACTTAAAAACAAATTTGCGATCGATGGATCATATCTCTTCGATCCAACTATCAAAATCATATTTTAGTAATGTACTTAGAACCTATTTCAGATTTGTGCATCATATCGTATAGCCATACACTTGATGGTTTAACTGAAAAACCGAGGATTAATTATTCTTAACATTGATAAGAAACTCATCATTTATTCTTTAATATGCAAGAATAATCATTAGACACTCTAATGTTATGCGTTCATTTATGTTTGATTAATTTCATTTTATCCCCTGTAATCAGTTTTATCCTCGGATCATGTCCAAATCAATTTTACTACCAATAATTTCTTAAAAAAATTTCTTTGCTATGATGATGGTTTTTATTGAATCAACAATTGTTTCTTATTGCAACAGAATGGGCATTCATAAACATTTAAAGAATTGTCATACATAAAACTAGCTTGGTATTATTCACAATATTTGTGTTCGCAACATAAATCAACCATCCAATGACTATCATCCCCAAACTCCTTTGGGGCGATTCATATAAGATTTCTTATGTATAAAATATTATTTGCAGTCCTTTAATCCATATAAACCGCCAATTCCTTGGCCTAGCACATAATGAACTTCCTTATAAACCCATACTCGTCGACTTTATAAACTTTTACAAACCCATTATTAGAAAACCCCTTCATTCACTCATATCATGGCCAACCATACCTAAGGCAACCAACTTATATGTGCTTGTTTATGGATTTAAACATATTTAAGTTTGTACAAAAAATTCCCACATTTAAATCCAATTTAAACGCGTACCGATATCGCGTATCCTTTGGTATATTTATAACTATTTTAAAGACACTATTTAATCATCTTATATACATCAAATAGAATTTCATAATTAATATGTCATAAATATTAGTAAATTTAATTAATTTGTGAGATTATAAATTATTAAATCAATTGTCAAAGGAATATTCAATCTTTTTGTTGTGTGGCACTTAGATGTAAATTGTTCAACAATTGATATCGAATGATTTGGATATCAACATTCACACATCACTTAGTGGATAGTGAGACATTTTGGCCAAATTTATCACTTACTTAGTTTCCATAAAATAAAATTTTACTTTGTTAAGCATTACCCAGTTGTGACAATTATTTAAACCAAATCTCTTCGTCAAAACCGTATCGCTTTGGATTTACGGAATTTAGTAATGGTCAAAATTTCAATATCGTCCATATTTAACATTATAGTCCAAAACAAAGTCCTCGTTCCAATAATAACAATTATTATTAGTTGAACTACTATGTCCATAGATTTTGACTTTGAGTTGGCTTCAGTTAACTATGATATTAACATATATAACTGAAGGTATGAATCCTCTCTTTAATAGTGTTTCACTTCTAATACTTCTACTCGACCCAACTGTAGTCATTTGTTGGATCCCATTCAATGATTTTAATTATAATCATAGCTTTCATATTGAAGATCAATGGTTTTCTTAAGTCAAGAGAACCATGTAAATTATTCCCTTCGATATTTTCTTTTTGACCTTAGATATATTAACCAACAAAAAACTATCGAGTGAATCATTCCATAGTTATCCAGTAACTATCAGTATGAACCTATTGGTGCTTATAGTAACCATGAGTAATACGCTGCTGTAGCAAACCGCATTGCCTGACACACTGATCCATAGCCTAATGTGACTTTCGAACTCGTGTCATGTCAAGAAATACGAGTTGTTAGGTAAAACATTATAGAGCATAATTATAGGGATATAATTCTAAGACATTCTACACTTTCAGAAGTCATAGCCGAAGAAATTAAAATATAAATACAGAAAATAGATATTTTAGAAAAACAATCTCCCAAAATACTTGAATTACATGTATGCTATTTCCAAACTACAATATTAGTTTTATAAACTTCTAATACAATAAGTGGCTATAAGAGAAATAATGGATAATATAGGAACTCCATCGTTATGCTCCTTTCTCCACTTACTATACCCAGTCAACTACTAAACTTCATTTTATGGTGGGGAAAAATGGAAAGGAGGGAGTAGGTCAGACAAAAGTCTGGTGAATGATTACAAGTTTAACATGTGATGATCATATGCAGTTACTTCAGTACTACTCTAGATGATATAGTGATACAATTGTCCATGAATTCCTAAGATCTGTTACCTAGAGGTTCTTATCTAATACATTCCTACACTATAATTTATGTAGGCTAATTCAATGGATCGAATCTCACATCTAATGATCGACCACCGCTCCTAGAGCTACTCAATGTGTAACACACCGCGCTTTTGGCTACTAACAACGGAAGACATCACTACTAGACAACTATGGAAATAAATCCCCATTGCTATCACCACCACTAGGCTATTGGTAATGATTCCTCATTACTGCACCTAGAGAGAAGGAATCTAAAATGTCGAACTACCGAAATGTCTCATCGTCTACATTCACTACCACCTCTCGATCGTATTATTGGCCTCTTGCTGCACGCACCGGGTCCTCCCTTCTAATTGTGTCACATGCATTAGGAATCGTGCATGCTAGGACCTCCTATTATGTCAGATCAACTTCATCAAGCATCCGTGCCATCTGCACGCCCACCATTGGAACCTCCTGTGAGTGCCATTTTCGAAAATACATCACTTTGAATTGATTACTATTCTAAATTGGGTAAACAATATTTACCCTACACTGGCACGACCTTGTGTCGCTCCTAGGGAACTAGTTTCCCTACAAGTCCTAATGTGCATCCAATTGCCTAGAAATAGGCCCATAACTTTTCATGTTCTATATAATTTTTATTTCTAAATTTGGACTTAGGCCGAGGTTTAATTATCCAATTTTTATTATGGACCATCGACCGTTGTTCCTCTACAATCGACCACTACCATTCGATCGGTGAGGGTCTATGGTTGACTGCTCACGAACAAAAATTAGGGTTCCCTGTGATTTTCAATGTCGATTATTTTTGTAGGTTAATTAAGTCATAACTGTGATTTATGAGCCACAATTCTAGTCTAAGTATTAATTTATATTTTATACATATCAATTTGGGGTTTGTTATCTATGTTTGCAATTTGATGATAGAATAAGCTAACGATTCATTGTAACTAAGGTTTTAGATTCAAACTTAGGGTTTAACATAATTAATTTTGGATTTAGCATGTTCAATTTAGATTTTTCTAACATCCTAATTAATTGAAATAGTTTAAACAACTACGACGAACAACTTATCAAATTGTACCACTCACCTCAAGCCTAAGCTCTTCCTATTTGCCTTGCTTGAAAATCATTCCTCCTTACGCTTGCTTCGCTTGTTTCGTCCATATCCAATTGGTTGTATCCTTCTTGTTTGATTTTATTTTGATTTTTAAGAAGATTTAAGGTTAGAGGAAAGGTTGGATTTTGGTAGCATTTCATTACAATAACCATTATATGGATTTTAGTGTTAGTTTAGGCTTACTTATATAGAGGTTAGGAAAGTGTTTGGGCCATTGGATTTGGGTTGGAGAATCTCCCGAATAATCACACACGTTCAACCAATGCTTTGCTATAAAGTAATGATTGCAGTAGTTCAAAAAATGCTCGATTATATCGAAACTACATGCAAATGATCGACCTTTATCAGCCCAGGGTTGACCCTCGTCAATCCTAGGGTCGACCCTTATTAGCCCACGGTCGACCTTATAGTGCAATTTTTTTCGTATATTTAATTTTAAGCTTATATTTTATTCTAGTGCCTATAAATTCTTCATAATAATTCCAATTTCAAAGTGTTATGTATGAAAATCATCTAGAAAAACACTACGAACGCATTGGTACACTTCGTTGCCAAATCGAACATCTATGAAAATTTTCTTTTTAGTCTTTGCTTTAATTTAATTTAATTTTCCAATTTAATTTCCATTTAAATTTCTATTAAATTTCCATTAAACTTTACATAAGTTCCTACGGTGTTACATTCTCCCCCTTAAAAGGATTTCGCCCCCAAAATCTTGAAGGATGGAAAAATATAACTTATACATACATCAACCAATAACTACAACCATCTACTCATCCATCATCCATGAGCAATCGCGGTCCTTAGAAGTTCTTCTAATGTAATATGTACACATATATATGAACGTGAAATGCATGTAAACCTATGCTAATGCAAAAAGTAGGCAGTCTACTAATCCAGCTGACCTCATGTCATGCAAATTCTCATGTCTTGCATCCAAATGTATGCAACATCCTAAATAAGTATACTTGCAATTCTACATGTATGTGCAACCACTTCATCCATATGCACTATAAATGACAACCAACATCCATATGTATCAGATAAAACAAGCTAGACAATAAGTAAGAGATAATGTGAATGTATGTGTACTGTGTAGAGGATATACTATCCCAGACATGTAAACGAATACAATCCAAACAATATATCCAAATACATCCATTAGCATTCATTATCCATAATATGTATCATTGACACGTTGCAACCATTCCTATCATCCAATGGTATCTCTACCTAAACTAGACCTAAATACAAAGGTAACATATGCTTTCCTAACCAATTTAATTTTTCCTAACCGACATAGTTTTACCACGGTAGTTGTACTGCATAGACATTTCCACAAGTACCTAATGATGGTTTCCCAACAATTTGACCGTATTCTATCTTACCTTGGGGATTTTTCTATTTGTCTACTTCCTATCGTAGACCAGCACACAGCGGAAGACATGTGTGAATTTTAAAAAAAATTACGTCATAGGATCTTTAGTGGGCCAATGAAGTTTAATTTATTTAGAACATTTCCACATTTAAATTTTAAAAAAAAAACTTTATTTCCTTTAAATTATAATTAATAGATTGAATTTTATTTAATTTATATTTTAAATAAAGCATAATGGTACACATATGTATCGTATTTATATGTATGCGTGTTCATGTGTAACGACCCGCTATTTTGGACTATTCGCATCCGCACATGTCGGACTTGAATAATTCAAAATACCGAATTGTAAATTTTAAATTTGGCAAAAACTCAGATATACAATAAATAAACAATCACAGAATCACAGACACAGAGTAATAATATGCAGCGGAAGTAAAAGAAAAATAGTAGTTCATGAAGCTACTATATAAATATAAAAGATACATCAGAGTTTACAACAAAAGAGAAATACGATACATCAAGTACCAATTAGAATACATCACTGGAATCATCGAATACTGAAAGCAGAATAGATGGCTGGATCTTTAAGAAAAGCTCCAACTCCAAAGGTGAGTCTCAAAAGCTGAACCACTCAATCTGACCCGAGCGTAAAGAAAATACAAAACACTCGAGTCAGGATTAATATTCTCATATCAATAAATCCAACTCAAGTGAAATAGCAATCGAAATACAAGTAACTCAAAGGATGTTGGAATCACCATCCTCTAAGTATCCGTTAAACTATCTACTATGTAGTAGTGTACGCTAAATAGATAATGTCTATCAGTAATATAAAGTATCAAAATAGTGTTAAGGCGTTACCATTATCCCCCTTAACACATTTTATATAAATGTCATAGTCTATACAGCACTGTAAACTCCACCGTAAACTGGTGGGATATCAGGGAGTACTCCATAGGTATAACATAAAACAAATTCGTAGTGGTCGCGTATATAGGGGTAAAAGTATGACAAGGCACATGAGGCAATACCCAAGGTAGTGAAACTACCGTTCGCCAGATCCGGATTGGTGAGAACGCATCGCCGCAGCGATCGCAACACCGCGAAACAACACTCCTGAATTTCCGAGGGTGCACCAATCAATCACAAGTAATGAGTAGTAGTTACGAAGAAGTGTGTTCGCTCGAGGCGGCTAACCCCATTTGGTCCGGCACGGCTCCTGATTTTAGTCATTTTCAATTTGACACAAGTGTCAAGGCTATCCATTATCGTTCACTTTCTTCAGTCATCACGTACATCATTCCAACCACTTCATTCTGGATCATCACTCCGCGTATAGTTATTAAAGTGGTTTCGGTTTAGACAGAGAGTATGTCCATAACCGTTTCCGGTTTCTTTAATAACTTTTCGTAATTATTACACTGATTGGTCGTTTAGAAATTTCAAAACCAAATCAATTTCAATTTCAATTTAGAATTTGAAAACCAAAATTCCATTTGTCTTTCTAAAACAATTTCCAAAATCTACGTTTCAAAACTCCCAAATTACCGTTTCAAAGTCTTACATTTCAGTTTCAATTTTTATTTAAGAACAATTCAAATATTGATTCAAGTTCGTGTTTAAGTTTCATTCCGAAATCATTTAAATTAATTTAATTTATCACTCAAATTAATTTCAAATTCATTTATCGATTTCATTCAATATTCGTTAAGTTAATTTATCATTCAAAATAATTTTACTTAATTCCCAATTCATTAAAATCAATTACTTACGTTCATCTTCATTATATCAAAACTTACACATTGAATTCAATTAAATTCATCAAATCAATTCTTTAAATTACAAGTCTTACGTTAATTTCAATAAATCCCATTCATTTCAATAAATCACTTTTTATTTCTTGTTAAAGAAATTCAAATTTCACTTATTTATTGACTTCGTTACAAATTCCAAACTCAATTAATAAAGAACTAAATTTCACATAATCGAGAAGTTTCAATTTCGCTTATTAACTTACTTAAATAATTTTTTCCAAAACTTTAATAAAGAAACTCAATTTCATTTATTAACGAAGTTCAAATCCACGTATTCAAAAGTTCAGTTTCTCTCATCCAAGAATTCAATTTTTATTCAATTATCAAATAATTAAATCTTATTCAATTATTAAAGAATTTCAATCTTAATTATTAATAATTTCAAAATTTAATAATTACAAACTTGATTATAAATTCAAACCTAATTATTAAATCATTTCCACTTAATTATGAATTCAAACTTAATTATCAAATCATTTCAACTTAATTATAAGTTCAACTTAATAATTTCAAACTAAATTATAATTTCAAACTTAATTATAATTTCAAATTTAATTATAATGATTTCAAACTTAATAATTTCAAAACTCAATTATTACTAATTCCAAATTATTTATTAATAATTCCAAATTTAATTATTAAATAATTAAATTTCAAACAATGTTTTTCATCAATTACTACGTTAATATTTGTTTCAGATTTCAACCTTTTCATTTTCCTTTAAAAATTCAAATTCCAACTTCATTTCAAAACTTATTCTTTGCTCAAAAAAAATCATTATTTTATTTTTAAATCAATTTATTGACCAATCGGATTTTATTTAATTCTCTATCCTAAGTCAAGTTCTTTGGGGTATTTATCATTTCAACCCGATTCCAATTCAATTCAAATCAAAGCATAACAAAAGGAAACTTGCAGTGTGATAACAGGGATGGTGTCAAAGTAAATAAACAAGCAACAACAACAATCAATAACAATTCAATAATCAATTCAAATAATCCCGAAATAATGATATTAATTCGCATTGTTATTCGTGCGAACTAATATAATTATTCCTAGAATCTACACTATCATTTCATGTAGATTAAAGATTATTCATTACGATTTTCAATTGTCATTCAATTTAAATTTTAAAGCTACAATAATTAATCCAATATGCGTTCGAAGGTTCAAAGTCTCATTTATCAAATTCTACGTGTCAATTAACTTAACAAATAAAAGGGGTCATATTATTCAAGTTAACTAATCAAATTCAACACATATGTCGATTCAAATTTTAAACTATCATACGTCAAATTCAATTGCATAATATTTATCACTTTTTTTTTTTACATTTCAATTTAACATCCAATATAAACAACAAACAATCAATCAATTTCAACCAAACTGTATTATCATCGCATAATAATTAACAGATAATGGTGTCAGATGTCATAGGTGAACAGATACAGGTAATAACAGTGTACATAACTAACAACAGGTATATTTCAATTGCTGTTTCAATTTAAAATCAAATTTTATAAATAAAAGAATATTAATCGTGAGTGATTGCTCACCTTTCGAGGCTAGAGAAAATAGGAGATGGCACGGATACGCACACTGATACGGACACTGAAATGGAGTTACAAATCCAAGCATGATTCTCAGAGCAAAGTAAGATTGGCACGAATCGACGAGCAAAACTGTTAAATAGGAATTTCCGAAATCAAATCAAAACATTCAACATAACAACAATTACAAAACATGTCCTACGTCAAAGTTTAACAATATAATTCTATGTGCTACCGAGATCGAAATGGTCTGAAAATTGGTATGAATAAAGATCAAAACTTGTATTTCAAAACTGAAAGAATCACTTGATTCCGACGTAAGACGGAGGAGATACGATGCGTCAAACATGAACACAGGTCGTGTTTGCAGCAGCGTAAAATAATTCAAGTACAAAAGAACAGCTGCCTGGGTCAAACTTCTAGATCCTCGACCACTAAACAAACGATGTCGGATTTTGCTGAAATTTGACATGCATAAACTAGGTAACGTCGACTCCTTTTTAAAAATAGAATCAATCCATTTCGATAAAACATGAGTGAGATATGATATCGTGAACATGAAGTCTAACTGCTGTTCATAAAAAAATAAAAAAAATAAACATGCAAACATATTGTACTTATTCGATATAAACTACTATTATCCACAACATATATGCAGACAGTACCTACTGTTGTTTGTAACAGTATGTAATGTGTATATATAATTATGCATATATGCAGACCATATCACGTACAAGCAAATGCTCGCACACAGAATATATATACGAACAAGCCATGTGCAAATACGATCTATATGCGATATTATATTATAACTGACACTTTACAATTTATATATACTCATATACCTAGCTAACAGCTTATACATGCTCACATAAATCATATTAATAACCCACAGAACAATATACTTATAAAAGTTCACATATATACAAACTGTATGACATTCCATATACTGTATCATTATGTAACTATATTTATATACCTTTAATACCCATAAACCCTGTAGTGACATAACTTTTCTTTTTTTTTTAGCTTACTTTATTATATAAATGAACACAACTGGTCATATGAAAACTTACATGTATTGATTAAAAATATGTCAGCTATCATCAAATGCATGCACGTTCACAAACATATAGACTATGTACATATTATATATATATGACTCGCTAGAATTATATGCATCATCAGGTCTATATACGTATACGGTTTAAATGATAATATTTATAATTTTGACACATATTAAAATATATACACAAACAACACAATACATTTATTTCGTAATATACACATAGTTTGCAAAGCTTGTAAAATAAAATGTATATTATATGATATATGTAACAACTAGCAAAAATATAAGAATCAACAAATTTGTTCTCGTGTACAGACAACATAGTATAAATTTTGAAACTAACTGTTAAAATATATAACTGCCAACACTTATGTGCTTTATATATAAACTGTATAACTCTGTAATTTTAAACTTTATAACGTTATATACTTTGTGTATACCTATGTGATAACAACTTTATATGAAATTTTATACAACTTATACGAATTTTATATATGAAGTCAAATATAGAACATACGCATATATTAAGTATGCTATACATATATATACTCTGCAATCTAAACCAACTCGTCATAATATAATATGAATAATGTAGTGTACCCCGTGAGAAAATACTTACATTTATGTTTTAAAAGCATGCAAGGCTGTTCGACCGTATGCTATGAGGGCGGAGGAGGCGTGAGCTGGCTACTGCGTTGGTTGGGCTTGGTTGCTCGGTTGAACAAAAGTAGTGGTCTCGGAAGGCTGAGTGGCAAGGGCTGACGCATGCAAGTGGACCTGAGGGGTGAAGGCAGGCTGGTGTGCGTCGAGGCGGGTTGTGAAGTGCGGTGGCCGGTTGCGTGCAGGCGCGGCGAAGCGGAGCCGTGGAGGAGTGGAGAGAAGAGGGTCGGTTGCGGCTATTAGGGAAGTCTTTGTCGTGTGGGGTTTCGCCGTGAGGTTGATGGGTTCGGGTGGAGCTAGAAGGTGGTGGACGCGAGTGGGTTGGAGGGAGGGTCGAAGTGAGGGGAGAGCGGGAAGTCTTTGGGTGATGCACTCATACAGGCATGAAGGTGAGCTCGGCTGAGCTTTGTGGTGGAGTGAATGGCGGGCATGAAAACAAGGCTAAGGCTAAATTTTGGAGAGGGAAAGTGGGTAGGAGGCCAAAGGAAATATGATGAGGAGAGGAATGAACAGGCTGGTACACGTACAGGCAGTATAAAATAAAGTTCATTTTGTCAAGTGCCAGCTCAAATTTAGATGGTAAAATGAACAGACAAATGAAATGGTGGATCACCAAACGCCAAAATTTACGTTCTGAAAATTTTAAATGTTTGTTAATTAACTCAAAGGATATGAAAAGACATATAAAACCAATAGACTTAATAACGAATCGTTACGGATAACCGTTTGCTGATTTCGTGACGTACCGGGGTTTGCAAAACAGAACGAATATATTGTCATGACGAGACGACCAAAACGGTATATAGTTATCGGTGGTACGATTGAATTATAAAAATTCGAAATTTCATACTACGGAAAATGCATAAAAATCGCAGAAAAATAAGATCGACGTAGCCAAAGATGTCCGAATTTGGAAAAACGACAAACTGACAACTTGCTCAAAAGATGGTTTAGAATTTTTCTATGTAAAAATATTTTGATTTTGAAAACGTTTATTTCCATCGCTTTTTAACTGATTAGATTGAAGTAAATTTACGCGCGAAATAAACTTTCGTATTTTCGGACGAAAATTTACCGGTTGCTATGTTTAACTAGACGCATTCCAAATATCAAATTTATATTTCAAAATTTTATCGTTTATAATTCCACAAAATTCCGATTAATAACGTTATTAAAACCGGTTAAATCTGCGGGTCGTTACATTCTCCCCCACTCAAAACTTTTCGTCCTCGAAAAGGAAAGAAGTAGGAGAATAGAACAATCAAAAGAAAATAGACTTGAATTATGTTATAAACAATTAATTTAAACCATATAATTTTTTTTTATTTATATTCAACAATTTGTTTTTAAATTCAAGGTTTCCATTAAATTTATTTAATTCCTCATTTTTATGTTATATACAAAGGTTTCTTTCAAATGAACTTCAATTTAAATTCAATTAATTCTAGATATCTCATTATGTTGATTTAATTTCAATTTATTACTTTCAAAACAAAAAAAAATTATTTTACTTATCACATCAATTATCTAATTAACTGATTATTCTATTTATCTCTATTATCATTTTAAAATCAATTTAAGTGTATAACATTTATTCTAACACTCAAATTTATTTATAAAATCAGTTTATATTGTATATTATCCAATTATATTCAACTTTTGAATAATTAGGTAAGTTGTATTAGAATGAAATCGGGTATTATACAAATAAATTCTCTAATTCAATTATCTTAAGTTTACATGTTTATTTAGAATTTTGGCTTCATTTAATAATTAAAATCATACTTTAAGAAAAGTTAAGAGTTAAATTTCCGATTAAATTCAACAATTTAGAGAAAATTATGTATATACTATATATATCAAATCAAATTTAAAATAGTGTACCTATATATATATAAGTCAAATCATATATAAGAAATTTAAATCGATTTAATTTTCAAAACAAAGCTGTAGCAAAGCTACGAATTGGTCTCTCCTCTTCGAAACTCGAAAATGAATGTCGATGATGCGGCCGTCATCATCGAAACTATTTTCCAGCGACAAAGAGAAGAGCACTTATTAAACAATTAAAATTCTTTGGAATGATTTATATTTGAAAATATTTTAAATATTATACACTTTAAAACTTCCAAATCAAAATTTGAACTCTCCGGAAATTAAATTCTCAAATTCTAATTTTAATGTGTTTCAAATTCCAAATCAAATTATAACCAAACTTTACAGATTCATTTATTTATTTTATGAAATAGTCAATGATTTATAAAACAATAAATGAAAATTAAAATTTCCACATTTCGGACTACACATTCATTAATATTTTAATTTTAGAAAAATTTATACTTATTTATACTAAAATCATTCAATTTAATTTTATCTACTAAATTTGAAAAATATTGTGTCAATTTGCTCTGTTAAAGTGTTTTAGAAATTCTATCGATAGCGTTGATCAGACGAATGTTCGAAAATCCAAATCAACATTAACAACTCAAACAACACAATATATATAAGACACTTTAATGTTAGTTTACAAATACATTTCTTTGATCGACGATACAGGAATGAATTTCAAAATAAGGATAGGGCTCAAATTTTGATGGATTCACATTAAAGAGAATTCAGATTCGAATTCTAATTCGAAAGAAAAGATAAGATGATTCAATTAACCGAATCGGGAGATGGATAAGCTTATTTAATTCACGAGCAACCTTAACCGGGTCGACAGTAAGTTCAAAAATAAGGTCGATGCTAAATTCCGAGGTAAATCAACATTCGATCTCAAGAAATAGAATTCAGGTATTGTAGGAGATAGATAGCATCGTAAACCGAGGATACAGAAATCTTCGGTAAATCAATGCTTATTATAAAGGAGTTTCACCCCTTTATAAATAATTTGAAGATTGGCGAGACCGCCGATTCATTATAAAGATCATTTGTAGTGGAGTTATGGGATATTCCAGAATTAAAAGCATACGAGTAGTGAGGGAAAAGAATGAATTCTGGAATCGAGGGAACGTTCCAAAATTCAAAGGAATTGAGTCCAAAGGAAGAGATTGAAACTCGAGTGGGAGTGATTCTGTAAATACATTTACCATATATGCTAAGTTTGCCTAGAGCTACCAAAAGCTCTGATACCAACTGTAACGATCCGCTATTTTGGACTATTCGCATCCGCACATGTCGGACTTGAATAATTCAAAATACCGAATTGTAAATTTTAAATTTGGCAAAAACTCAGATATACAATAAATAAATAATCACAGATACAGAGTAATAATATGCAGCGGAAGTAAAAGAAAAATAGTAGTTCATGAAGCTACTATATAAATATATAAGATACATCAGAGTTTACAACAAAAGAGAAATACGATACATCAAGTACCAATTAGAATACATCACTGGAATCATCGAATACTGAAAGCAGAATAGATGGCTGGATCTTCAAGCAAAGCTCCAACTCCAAAGGTGAGTCTCAAAAGCTGAACCACTCAATCTGACCCGAGCGTAAAGAAAATACAAAACACTCGAGTCAGGATTAATATTCTCATATCAATAAATCCAACTCAAGTTAAATAGCAATCGAAATACAAGTAACTCAAAGGATGTTGGAATCACCATCCTCTAAGGATCCGTTAAACTATCTACTATGTAGTAGTGTACGCTAAATAGATAATGTCTATCAGTAATATAAAGTATCAAAATAGTGTTAAGGCGTTACCATTATCCCCCTTGACACATTTTATATAAATGTCATAGTCTATACAGCACTGTAAACTCAACCGTAAACTGGTGGGATATCAGGGAGTACTCCATAGGTATAACATAAAACAAATTCGTAGTGGTCGCGTATATAGGGGTACAAGTATGACAAGGCACATGAGGCAATACCCAAGGTAGTGAAACTACCGTTCGCCTGATCCGGACTGGTGAGAACGCATCGCCTTCAGCGATCGCAACACCGCGAAACAACACTCCTGAATTTCCGAGGGTGCACCAATCAATCACAAGTAATGAGTAGTAGTTACGAAGAAGTGTGTTCGCTCGAGGTGGCTAACCCCATTTGGTCCGGCACGACTCCTGATTTTAGTCATTTCCAATTTGACACAAGTGTCAAGGCTATCCATTATCATTCACTTTCTTCAGTCATCACGTACATCATTCCAACCACTTCATTCTGGATCATCACTCCGCGTATAGTTATTAAAGTGGTTTCGGTTTAGACAGAGAGTATGTCCATAACCGTTTCCAGTTTCTTTAATAACTTTTCGTAATTATTACACCGATTGGTCGTTTAGAAATTTTAAAACCAAATCAATTTCAATTTCAATTTAGAATTTGAAAACCAAAATTCCATTTGTCTTTCTAAAACAATTTCCAAAATCTACGTTTCAAAACTCCCAAATTACCATTTCAAAGTCTTACATTTCAGTTTCAATTTTTATTTAAAAACAATTCAAATATTGATTCAAGTTCGTGTATAAGTTTCATTCCGAAATCATTTAAATTAATTTAATTTATCACTCAAATTAATTTCAAATTCATTTATCGATTTCATTCAATATTCGTTAAGTTAATTTATCATTCAAAACAATTTTACTTAATTCCCAATTCATTAAAATCAATTACTTACGTTCATCTTCATTATATCAAAACTTACACATTGAATTCAATTAAATTCATCAAATCAATTCTTTAAATTACAAGTCTTACGGTAATTTCAATAAATCCCATTCATTTCAATAAATCACTTTTTATTTCTTGTTAAAGAAATTCAAATTTCACTTATTTATTGACTTCGTTACAAATTCCAAACTCAATTAATAAAGAACTAAATTTCACATAAGCGAGAAGTTTCAATTTCGCTTATTAACTTACTTAAATAATTTTTTCCAAAACTTTAATAAAGAAACTCAATTTCATTTATTAACGAAGTTCAAATCCACTTATTCAAAAGTTCAATTTCTCTCATCTAAGAATTCAATTTTTATTCAATTATCAAATAATTAAATCTTATTCAATTATTAAAGAATTTCAATCTAAATTATTAATAATTTAAAATTTTAAAAATTACAAACTTGATTATAAATTCAAACCTAATTATTAAATCATTTCCACTTAATTATGAATTCAAACTTAATTATCAAATCATTTCAACTTAATTATAAGTTCAACCTAATAATTTCAAACTAAATTATAATTTCAAACTTAATTATAATTTCAAATTTAATTATAATGATTTCAAACTTAATAATTTCAAAACTCAATTATTACTAATTCTAAATTATTTATTAATAATTCCAAATTTAATTATTAAATAATTAAATTTCAAACAATGTTTTTCATCAATTACTACGTTAATATTTGTTTCAGATTTCAACCTTTTCATTTTCCTTTAAAAATTCAAATTCCAACTTCATTTCAAAACTTATTCTTTGCTCAAAAAAAATCATTATTTTATTTTTAAATCAATTTATTGACCAATCGGATTTTATTTAATTCTCTATCCTAAGTCAAGTTCTTTGGGGTATTTATCATTTCAACCCGATTCCAATTCAATTCAAATCAAAGCATAACAAAAGGGAACTTGCAGTGTGATAACAGGGATGGTGTCAAAGTAAATAAACAAGCAACAACAACAATCAATAACAATTCAATAATCAATTCAAATAATCCCGAAATAATGATATTAATTCGCATTGTTATTTGTGCGAACTAATATAATTATTCCTAGAATCTACACTATCATTTCATGTAGATTAAAGATTATTCATTACGGTTTTCACTTGTCATTCAATTTAAATTTTAAAGCTACAATAATTAATCCAATATGCGTTCGAAGGTTCAAAGTCTCATTTATCAAATTCTACGTGTCAATTAACTTAACAAATAAAAGGGGTCATATTATTCAAATTAACTAATCAAATTCAACACATGTGTCGATTCAAATTTTAAACTATCATACGTCAAATTCAATTGCATAATATTTATCACTTTTTTTTTACATTTCAATTTAACATCCAATATAAACAACAAACAATCAATCAATTTCAACCAAACTGTATTATCATCGCATAATAATTAACAGATAATGGTGTCAGATGTCATAGGTGAACAGATACAGGTAATAACAGTGTACATAACTAACAACAGGTATATTTCAATTGCTGTTTCAATTTAAAATCAAATTTTATAAATAAAAGAATATTAATCGTGAGTGATTGCTCACCTTTCGAGGCTAGAGAAAATAGGAGATGGCACAGATATGCACACTGATACGGACACTGAAATGGAGTTACAAATCCAAGCATGATTCTCAGAGCAAAGTAAGATTGACATGAATCGACGAGCAAAACTGTTAAATAGGAATTTCCGAAATCAAATCATCAACATAGCAACAATTACAAAACATGTCCTACGTCAAAGTTTAACAATATAATTCTATGTGCTACCGAGATCGAAATGGTCTGAAATTTGGTATGAATAAAGATCAAAACTTGTATTTCAAAACTGCAAAGAATCACTTGATTCCGACGTAAGACGGAGGAGATACGATGCGTCAAACATGAACACAGGTCGTGTTTGCAGCAGCGTAAAATAATTCCAAGTATAAAAGAACAGCTGCCTGGGTCAAACTTCTAGATACTCGACCACTAAACAAACGATGTCGGATTTCGCTGAAATTTGACATGCATAAACTAGGTAACGTCGACTCCTTTTTAAAAATAGAATCAATCCATTTCGATAAAACATGAGTGAGATATGATATCGTGAACATGAAGTCTAACTGCTGTTCATAAAAAAAAATAAACATGCAAACATATTGTACTTATTCGATATAAACTACTATTATCCACAACATATATGCAGACAGCACCTACTGTTGTTTATAACAATATGTAATGTGTATAGATAATTATGCATATATGCAGACCATATCACGTACAAGCAAATGCTCGCACACAGGATATATATACGAACAAGCCATGTGCAAATACCATCTATATGCGATATTATATTATAACTGACACTTTATAATTTATATATACTCATATACCTTGCTAACAGCTTATACATGCTCACATAAATCATATTAATAACCCACAGAACAATATACTTATAAAAGTTCACCTATATACAAACTGTATGACATTCCATATACTGTATCATTATGTAACTATATTTATATACCTTTAATACCCATAAACCCTGTACTGACATAACTTTTCTTTTTTTTTAGCTTACTTTATTATATAAATGAACACAACTGGTCATATGAAAACTTGCATGTATTGATTAAAAATATGTCAGCTATCATGAAATGCATGCACGTTCACAAACATATAGACTATGTATATATATGACTCGCTAGACTTATATGCATCATCAGGTCTACATACATATACGGTTTAAATGATAATATTTATAATTTTGACACATATTAAAATATATACACAAACAACACAATACATTTGTTTCGTAATATACACATAGTTTTCAAAGCTTGTAAAATAAAATGTATATTATATGATATATGTAACAACTAGCAAAAATATAAGAATCAACAAATTTGTTCTCGTGTACAGACAACATAGTATAAATTTTGAAATTAACTGTTAAAATATATAACTGCCAACACTTATGTGCTTTATATATAAATTGTATAACTCTGTAATTTTAAACTTTATAACGTTATATACTTTGTGTATACCTATGTGATAACAGCTTTATATGAAATTTTATACAACTTATACGAATTTTATATATGAAGTCAAATATAGAACATACGCATATATTAAATATGCTATACATATATATACTCTGCAATCTAAACCAACTCGTCATAATATAATATGAATAATGTAGCGTACCCCTTGAGAAAATACTTACATTTATGTTTTAAAAGCATGCAAGGATGTTCGACCGTATGCTATGAGGGCAGAGGAGGCGTGAGCTGGCTACTGCGTTGGTCGGGCTTGGTTGCTCGGTTGAACAAAAGTAGTGGTCTCGGAAGGCTGAGTGGCAAGGGCTGACGCACGCAAGTGGACCTGAGGGGTGAAGGTAGGCTGGTGTGCGTCGAGGCGGGTTGTGAAGTGCGGTGGCCGGTTGCGTGCAGGCGCGGCGAAGCGGAGCCGTGGAGGAGTGGAGAGAAGAGGTTCGGTTGCGGCTATTAGGGAAGTCTTTGTCGTGTGGGGTTTCGCCGTGAGGTTGATGGGTTCGGGTGGAGCTAGAAGGTGGTGGACGCGAGTGGGTTGGAGGGAGGGTCGAGTGAGGGGAGAGCGGGCAGTCTTTGGGTGATGCACTCATACAGGCATGAAGGTGAGCTCGGCTGAGCTCTGTGGTGGAGTGAATGGCGGGCATGAAAACAAGGCTAAGGCTAAATTTTGGAGAGGGAAAGTGGGTAGGAGGCCAAAGGAAATATGATGAGGAGAGGAATGAACAAGCTGGTACACGTACAGGCAGTATAAAATAAAGTTCATTTTGTCAAGTGCCAGCTCAAATTTAGATGGTAAAGTGAACAGACAAATGAAATGGTGGATCACCAAACGCCAAAATTTACGTTCTGAAAATTTTAAATGTTTGTTAATTAACTCAAAGGATATGAAAAGACATATAAAACAAATAGACTTAATAACGAATCGTTACGGATAACCGTTTGCTGATTTCGTGACGTACCGGGGTTTGCAAAACAGAACGAATATATTGTCATGACGAGACGACCAAAACGGTATATAGTTATCGGTGGTACGATTGAATTATAAAAATTCGAAATTTCATACAACGGAAAATGCATAAAAATCGCAGAAAAATAAGATCGACGGAGCCAAAGAAGTCCGAATTTGGAAAAAGGTCAAACTGACAACTTGCTCAAAAGATGTTTTAGAATTTTTCTATGTAAAAATATTTTGGTTTTGAAAACGTTTTATTTCCATCGCTTTTTAACTGATTAGATTGAAATAAATTTACGCGCGAAATAAACTTTCGTATTTTCGGACGAAAATTTACCGGTTGCTATGTTTAAGTAGACGCATTCCAAATATCAAATTTATATTTCAAAATTTTATCGTTTATAATTCCACAAAATTCCGATTAATAACGTTATTAAAACTGGTTAAATCTGCGGGTCGTTACATTCTCCCCCACTCAAAACTTTTCGTCCTCGAAAAGGAAAGAAGTAGGAGAATAGAACAATCAAAAGAAAATAGACTTGAATTATGTTATAAACAATTAATTTAAACCATATAATTTTTTTTTATTTATATTCAACAATTTGTTTTTAAATTCAAGGTTTCCATTAAATTTATTTAATTCCTCATTTTAATATTATATACAAAGGTTTCTTTCAAATGAACTTCAATTTAAATTCAATTAATTCTAGATATCTCATTATGTTGATTTAATTTCAATTTATTACTTTCAAAACAAAAAAAAATTATTTTATTTATCACATCAATTATTTAATTAACTGATTATTCTATTTATCTCTATTATCATTTTAAAATCAAATTAAGTGTATAACATTTATTCTAACACTCAAATTTATTTATAAAATCAGTTTATATTGTATATTATCCAATTATATATTCAACTTTTGAATAATTAGGTAAGTTGTATTAGAATGAAATCGGGTATTATACAAATAAATTCTCCAATTCAATTATCTTAAGTTTACATGTTTATTTAGAATTTTGGCTTCATTTAATAAATCATACTTTAAGAAAAGTTAAGAGTTAAATTTCCGATTAAATTCAATAATTTAGAGAAAATTATGTATATACTATATATATCAAATCAAATTAAATTTAAAATAGTGTACCTATATATATATAAGTCAAATCATACATAAGAAATTTAAATCGATTTAATTTTCAAAACAAAACTGTAGCAAAGCTACGAATTGGTCTCTCCTCTTCGAAACTCGAAAATGAATGTCGATGATGCGGCCGTCATCATGGAAACTATTTTCCAGCGACAAAGAGAAGAGCACTTATTAAACAAATAAAATTCTTTGGAATGATTTATATTTGAAAATATTTTAAATACTATACACTTTAAAACTTCCAAATCAAAATTTGAACTCTCTGGAAATTAAATTCTCAAATTCTAATTTTAATGTGTTTCAAATTCCAAATCAAATTATAACCAAACTTTACAGATTCATTTATTTATTTTATGAAATAGTCAATGATTTATAAAACAATAAATTAAAATTAAAATTTCCACATTTCGGACAACACATTCATTAATATTTTAATTTTAGAAAAATTTATACTTATTTATACTAAAATCATTCAATTTTATTTTATCTACTAAATTTGAAAAATATTGTGTCAATTTGCTCTGTTAAAGTGTTTTAGAAATTCTATCGATAGCGTTGACCAGACGAATCGATCGAAAATCCAAATTAACATTAACAACTCAAACAACACAATATATATAAGACACTTTAATGTTAGTTTACAAATACATTTCTTTGCTCGACGATACAGGAATGAATTTCAAAATAAGGATAGGGCTCAAATTTTGATGGATTCACATTAAAGAGAATTCAGATTCGAATTCTAATTCGAAAGAAAAGATAAGATGATTCAATTAACCGAATCGGGAGATGGATAAGCTTATTTAATTCACGAGCAACCTTAACCGGGTCGACCGTAAGTTCAAAAATAAGGTCGATGCTAAATTCCGAGGTAAATCAACATTCGATCTCAAGAAATAGAATTCAGGTATTGTAGGAGATAGATAGTATCGTAAACCGAGGATACAGAAATCTTCGGTAAATCAATGCTTATTATAAAGGAGTTTCACCCCTTTATAAATAATTTGAAGATTGGCGAGACCGCCGATTCATTATAAAGATCATTTGTAGTGGAGTTATGGGATACTCCAGAATTAAAAGCAGACGAGTAGTGAGGGAAAAGAATGAATTCCGGAATCGAGGGAACGTTCCAAAATTCAAAGGAATTGAGTCCAAAGGAAGAGATTGAAACTCGAGTGGGAGTGATTCTGTAAATACATTTACCATATATGCTAAGTTTGCCTAGAGCTACCAAAAGCTTTGATACCAACTGTAACGACCCGCTATTTTGGACTATTCGCATCCGCACATGTCGGACTTGAATAATTCAAAATACCGAATTATAAATTTTAAATTTGGCAAAAACTCAGATATACAATAAATAAATAATCACAGACGCAGAGTAATAATATGCAGCGGAAGTAAAAGAAAAATAGTAGTTCATGAAGCTACTATATAAATATATAAGATACATCAGAGTTTACAACAAAAGAGAAATATGATACATCAAGTACCAATTAGAATACATCACTGGAATCATCGAATACTGAAAGCAGAATAGATGGCTGGATCTTCAAGCAAAGCTCCAACTCCAAAGGCGAGTCTCAAAAGCTGAACCATTCAATCTGACCCGAGCGTAAAGAAAATACAAAACACTCGAGTCAGGATTAATATTCTCATATCAATAAATCCAACTCAAGTTAAATAGCAATCGAAATACACGTAACTCAAAGGATGTCGGAATCACCATCCTCTAAGGATCCGTTAAACTATCTACTATGTAGTAGTGTACGCTAAATAGATAATGTCTATCAGTAATATAAAGTATCAAAATAGTGTTAAGGCGTTACCATTATCCCCCTTAACACATTTTATATAAATGTCATAGTCTATACAGCACTGTAAACTCCACCGTAAACTGGTGGGATATCATGGAGTACTCCATAGGTATAACATAAAATAAATTCGTAGTGGTCGCGTATATAGGGGTACAAGTATGACAAGGCACATGAGGCAATACCCAAGGAAGTGAAACTACCGTTCGCCTGATCCGGACTGGTGAGAACGCATCGCCGCAGCGATCGCAACACCGCGAAACAACACTCCTGAATTTCCGAGGGTGCACCAATCAATCACAAGTAATGAGTAGTAGTTACGAAGAAGTGTGTTCGCTCGAGGTGGCTAACCCCATTTGGTTCGGCACGACTCCTGATTTTAGTCATTTCCAATTTGACACAAGTGTCAAGGCTATCCATTATCATTCACTTTCTTTAGTCATCACGTACATCATTCCAACCACTTCATTCTAGATCATCACTCCGCGTATAGTTATTAAAGTGGTTTCGGTTTAGACAGAGAGTATGTCCATAACCGTTTCCGGTTTCTTTAATAACTTTTCGTGTTTATTACACCGATTGGTCGTTTAGAAATTTCAAAACCAAATCAATTTCAATTTCAATTTAGAATTTGAAAACCAAAATTCCATTTGTCTTTCTAAAACAATTTCCAAAATCTACGTTTCAAAACTCCCAAATTACCATTTCAAAGTCTTACATTTCAGTTTCAATTTTTATTTAAAAACAATTCAAATATTGATTCAATTTCGTATATAAGTTTCATTCCGAAATCATTTAAATTAATTTAATTTATCATTCAAATTAATTTCAAATTCATTTATCGATTTCATTCAATATTCGTTAAGTTAATTTATCATTCAAAACAATTTTACTTAATTCCCAATTCATTAAAATCAATTACTTACGTTCATCTTCATTATATCAAAACTTACACATTGAATTCAATTAAATTCATCAAATCAATTCTTTAAATTACAAGTCTTACGTTAATTTCAATAAATCCCATTCATTTCAATAAATCACTTTTTATTTCTTGTTAAAGAAATTCAAATTTCACTTATTTATTGACTTCGTTACAAATTCCAAACTCAATTAATAAAGAACTAAATTTCACATAATCGAGAAGTTTCAATTTCGCTTATTAACTTACTTAAATAATTTTTTCCAAAACTTTAATAAAGAAACTCAATTTCATTTATTAACGAAGTTCAAATCCACGTATTCAAAAGTTCAGTTTCTCTCATCCAAGAATTCAATTTTTATTCAATTATCAAATAATTAAATCTTATTCAATTATTAAAGAATTTCAATCTTAATTATTAATAATTTCAAAATTTAATAATTACAAACTTGATTATAAATTCAAACCTAATTATTAAATCATTTCCACTTAATTATGAATTCAAACTTAATTATCAAATCATTTCAACTTAATTATAAGTTCAACTTAATAATTTCAAACTAAATTATAATTTCAAACTTAATTATAATTTCAAATTTAATTATAATGATTTCAAACTTAATAATTTCAAAACTCAATTATTGCTAATTCCAAATTATTTATTAATAATTCCAAATTTAATTATTAAATAATTAAATTTCAAACAATGTTTTTCATCAATTACTACGTTAATATTTGTTTCAGATTTCAACCTTTTCATTTTCCTTTAAAAATTCAAATTCCAACTTCATTTCAAAACTTATTCTTTGCTCAAAAAAATAATCATTATTTTATTTTTAAATCAATTTATTGACCAATCGGATTTTATTTAATTCTCTATCCTAAGTCAAGTTCTTTGGGGTATTTATCATTTCAACCCGATTCCAATTCAATTCAAATCAAAGCATAACAAAAGGGAACTTGCAGTGTGATAACAGGGATGGTGTCAAAGTAAATAAATAAGCAACAACAACAATCAATAACAATTCAATAATCAATTCAAATAATCCCGAAATAATGATATTAATTCGCATTGTTATTTGTGCGAACTAACATAATTATTCCTAGAATCTACACTATCATTTCATGTAGATTAAAGATTATTCATTATGGTTTTCACTTGTCATTCAATTTAAATTTTAAAGCTACAATAATTAATCCAATATGCGTTCGAAGGTTCAAAGTCTCATTTATCAAATTCTACGTGTCAATTAACTTAACAAATAAAAGGGGTCATATTATTCAAATTAACTAATCAAATTCAACACATATGTCGATTCAAATTTTAAACTATCATACGTCAAATTCAATTGAATAATATTTATCACTTTTTTTTTACATTTCAATTTAACATCCAATATAAACAACAAACAATCAATCAATTTCAACCAAACTGTATTATCATCGCATAATAATTAACAGATAATGGTGTCAGATGTCATAGGTGAACAGATACAGGTAATAACAGTGTACATAACTAACAACAGGTATATTTCAATTGCTGTTTCAATTTAAAATCAAATTTTATAAATAGAAGAATATTAATCATGAGTGATTGCTCACCTTTCGAGGCTAGAGAAAATAGGAGATGACACAGATATGCACACTGATACGGACACTGAAATGGAGTTACAAATCCAAGCATGATTCTCAGAGCAAAGTAAGATTGACATGAATCGACGAGCAAAACTGTTAAATAGGAATTTCCGAAATCAAATCATCAACATAGCAACAATTACAAAACATGTCCTACGTCAAAGTTTAACAATATAATTCTATGTGCTACCGAGATCGAAATGGTCTGAAATTTGGTATGAATAAAGATCAAAACTTGTATTTCAAAACTGCAAAGAATCACTTGATTCCGACGTAAGACGGAGGAGATACGATGCGTCAAACATGAACACAGGTCGTGTTTGCAGCAGCGTAAAATAATTCCAAGTATAAAAGAACAGCTGCCTGGGTCAAACTTCTAGATACTCGACCACTAAACAAACGATGTCGGATTTCGCTGAAATTTGACATGCATAAACTAGGTAACGTCGACTCCTTTTTAAAAATAGAATCAATCCATTTCGATAAAACATGAGTGAGATATGATATCGTGAACATGAAGTCTAACTGCTGTTCATAAAAAAAAAATAAACATGCAAACATATTGTACTTATTCGATATAAACTACTATTATCCACAACATATATGCAGACAGCACCTACTGTTGTTTATAACAATATGTAATGTGTATAGATAATTATGCATATATGCAGACCATATCACGTACAAGCAAATGCTCGCACACATGATATATATACGAACAAGCCATGTGCAAATACCATCTATATGCGATATTATATTATAACTGACACTTTATAATTTATATATACTCATATACCTAGCTAACAGCTTATACATGCTCACATAAATCATATTAATAACCCACAGAACAATATACTTATAAAAGTTCACCTATATACAAACTGTATGACATTCCATATACTGTATCATTATGTAACTATATTTATATACCTTTAATACCCATAAACCTTGTACTGACATAACTTTTTTTTTTTAGCTTACTTTATTATATAAATGAACACAACTGGTCATATGAAAACTTACATGTATTGATTAAAAATATGTCAGCTATCATGAAATGCATGCACGTTCACAAACATATAGACTATGTACATATTATATATATATGACTCGCTAGACTTATATGCATCATCAGGTCTATATACGTATACGGTTTAAATGATAATATTTATAATTTTGACACATATTAAAATATATACACAAACAACACGATACATTTGTTTCGTAATATACACATAGTTTGCAAAGCTTGTAAAATAAAATGTATATTATATGATATATGCAACAACTAGCAAAAATATAAGAATCAACAAATTTGTTCTCGTGTAGAGACAACATAGTATAAATTTTGAAATTAACTGTTAAAATATATAACTGCCAACACTTATGTGCTTTATATATAAATTGTATAACTCTGTAATTTTAAACTTTATAACGTTATATACTTTGTGTATACCTATGTGATAACAGCTTTATATGAAATTTTATACAACTTATACGAATTTTATATATGAAGTCAAATATAGAACATACGCATATATTAAATATGCTATACATATATATACTCTGCAATCTAAACCAACTCGTCATAATATAATATGAATAATGTAGTGTACCCCTTGAGAAAATACTTACATTTATGTTTTAAAAGCATGCAAGGCTGTTCGACCGTATGCTATGAGGGCGGAGGAGGCGTGAGCTGGCTATTGCGTTGGTCGGGCTTGGTTGCTCGGTTGAACAAAAGTAGTGGTCTCGGAAGCCTGAGTGGCAAGGGCTGACGCACGCAAGTGGACCTGAGGGGTGAAGGCAGGCTGGTGTGCGTCGAGGCGGGTTGTGAAGTGCGGTGGCCGGTTGCGTGCAGGCGCGGCGAAGCTGAGCCGTGGAGGAGTGGAGAGAAGAGGTTCGGTTGCGGCTATTAGGGAAGTCTTTGTCGTGTGTGGTTTCGCCGTGAGGTTGATGGGTTCGGGTGGAGCTAGAAGGTGGTGGACGCGAGTGGGTTGGAGGGAGGGTCGAAGTGAGGGGAGAGCGGGTAGTCTTTGGGTGATGCACTCATACAGGCATGAAGGTGAGCTCGGCTGAGCTTTGTGGTGGAGTGAATGGCGGGCATGAAAACAAGGCTAAGGCTAAATTTTGGAGAGGGAAAGTGGGTAGGAGGCCAAAGGAAATATGATGAGGAGAGGAATGAACAGGCTGGTACACGTATAGGCGGTATAAAATAAAGTTCATTTTGTCAAGTGCCAGCTCAAATTTAGATGGTAAAGTGAACAGACAAATGAAATGGTGGATCACCAAACGCCAAAATTTACGTTCTAAAATTTTTAAATGTTTGTTAATTAACTCAAAGGATATGAAAAGACATATAAAACCAATAGACTTAATAACGAATCGTTACGGATAACCATTTGCTGATTTCGTGACGTACCGGGGTTTGCAAAACAGAACGAATATATTGTCATGACGAGACGATCAAAACGGTATATAGTTATCGGTGGTACGATTGAATTATAAAAATTCCAAATTTCATACTACGGAAAATGCATAAAAATCACAGAAAAATAAGATCGACGTAGCCAAAGATGTCCGAATTTGGAAAAACGACAAACTGACAACTTGCTCAAAAGATGCTTTAGAATTTTTCTATGTAAAAATATTTTGATTTTGAAAACGTTTTATTTCCATCGCTTTTTAACTGATTAGATTGAAGTAAATTTACGCGCGAAATAAACTTTCGTATTTTCGGACGAAAATTTACCGGTTGCTATGTTTAACTAGACGCATTCCAAATATCAAATTTATATTTCAAAATTTTATCGTTTATAATTCCACAAAATTTCGATTAATAACGTTATTAAAACCGGTTAAATCTGCGGGTCGTTACAGCATGTGTAACATTACAATCCCTGCAATGAATAACATGCCCATATATAAATATTGGGATGTGCATCGCAATGGACATGCTAGCTCATCTTATATTTATTATACATTGTCCAAATATATGTATGTATTTATTTTCAAACAAATTTGTTATTTTGAAGTGAGTATTACAACAATATAAATATTTGCGTACATACATATACATAATATGTATTACACAAATGTGATATATATATATATACATATATATATTAAATTAGATAATAATTTGATGAATGATTATACACTAATATATATATATATATATAAATTATGCAAAGTTATTATTTATTTATTTATTTATTTATTTATATATTTTGCAACAATAAAATTAATATATATATATATATATATGAATTTATTTATATTTATATTTGTAATATATAAAAATATTCGTAAATGTATGTATTTAAATATATATATATATATATATATATATATATATTAGTGGAAATTAGGATAAAGGGCTTCTACTTGCAGGGTAATAAGTTTTAAGGACGGCACTTTTGAATAATTAGTTTTAGGGACAATTTACAGCATAATGATAAATTCATTTATCTTTTTAAGTTATACAGAAAAATGATAAATCCTTTTATCATTATTTCTGTATAACTGAAGATGATAAATTCTTTTATCTTTTTCCTGTAAAATGTCCTTAAAACTAATTTTTCAGAAGTAGTGTGCTTAAAACTTATTACCCTGCATAAATAAGCCCTTGAAGTGAAAATCCCCTATATATTATATAGTTACATAAATTATAAAATTAATTAAAATTAAATATATGTATATCTTATAACGTTCCAGATCCAATATTTAACAAAAAAATTATTATAATATTATATTATTAGATTATTTATATGTAAAGTTATTAGCCAAAAGCCATTAAAATAGTACTATAAATAATTTTGTAACTTATTTTTCAAATTTTAAATTTTCTAAAATTTGAATATGATATTATAAAGTCGTGGAAAATTACCATAATTTTTTGAGTTGAAATTACATTTTTTATTATTTAATTAATTTTGATCGTTATTATAAATGATTTTTTAGAAATAATAAATTTGATTTTTGAATTCTAGAATTTTTTTCAAAAGTTTATATAATGATGAATTTTTTTATAAAATTAAAAGTATAATTTTTGGATCATATATTATTTCATATTAATTATGTAACCTTTATTTTGATTTAAATAATATTAGACTTAGTAAATAATTACAAAATATATTTTGTTGTTACAAAAAATTATATTAGTATAAATTTTCATATATAAAGTATTAGATCAATTTTTAACATGATATTGTGACATAATAAATTATAAGTTAAACTTATTCACTATGACTTATTAGTATAAATATAATAAATTAAGAAATATGTATGTATATATATGTATTAAAATAAATAATTCCGTCTGTATATACATGAGATCTAAATAAAAATTGTCTTTTTTGTACATGCATTCATATAACCATTCAATATGTGACAACATTCATACGTATAGGAATCTTACCTAACTAACAATATATATGTATGTATGTATGTGTGTATGTACAAGTAGTGGAATATTATACATGAATTATAAGTTATATGAAATAAGAAAACATATCAAAACTATGCCTTGAATTACATCTAGCTATGATGAATATCCCTTCTTAGAAATCTTCTCAATTCGGCAGACTTCTAATCTTTGAATTGTAGATCATTGACTATCCAATAGTTATTGATTTAAAATTAATTCGAGGTGAGCTTTGATTGATCTTTATGTGGATGGGATTGGCCAGTAAGAAGATGAAAATGGCAGCCCAAAAAATCTCCAATGCATTAGGGTTATGAGTTCAGTTATAGTGCAAGGAATAGAGAGAAAGGTGGCTCAAATCTTTTACCCATTCTCCCTAAATTAGAGCCTTACATCAAAGATCCTCCTATCCATCTTTTAACTGACCCTATCATGTATGTTGCTACCATATGTATCATCATACATCATGGGATAATAGTTCATTTAGATACAAATAAATATTACTAATTAAATCTGATTTAGTTGCTTGTCGATATCGTATATCGATCAATATATTTATAACTATTATAAATATCTATATTAATATTTATTCCTCAAATCACATTCAAAATTTCATAATAAATATTTCATAAATATTAATTAATATAATTAATTTATAATAGTTATAAACTAATTAAATCATTTGGTCTAAAGAGAATTCACCACATACGTTGTGTGACTATTTAGGTGTAAATTTGGTCAGCGATTGACATCGAACAATTCGAATGTTAACATTCGCACGTCACTTAGAAGATGGTGTGACATTTTGGCCAAATTTATCACTTACTTAGTTTTGGCAAAATCCCATTTTAGTTAATTAAGCGGTATCTAGTTGTGATATTTATTTACAACAATTCTCTTCGTTAAAACTATATCACTTTGGACTTATTGAATTTGGTAATGGTCAAAACTCCAACATTATCCATATTGAACTCTATAATCCAAACATAAAATCCTTGGTTCAATAATAACAATTATTATTAACCAAATTGCTTAGACAAGAGAATTTGACTTTGAGTTGACTTGAGTTAACTGTGATACTAACGCCATGCAATCGAGGCGACGGATCCTTTTTTGAATCGTGCTTCACTTCCGATACTTTCAATTGACCCAACTATAGTCACTCGATGTACATCATGTCATGATTTGACTATAATCAAAAGCGAAGCTTTATATTAAAGATCTATAATATTCTCAAGTCAAGAGAACTTTGTAAATCAGTCACATCGAGATTTTCTGTTTGACCTTATTTATATTAACAATAAAAACTATCGAGTAAGTCATTCCATAGTTATCCAATAACCATCAGTACGTAACCTTTAGATTCCCCAATAGACTTGAGTAACGAACTGCCCAACATTTGGAGAGCGTTACGTATGCCGGTCTCCGTGGATACATAGATATCCAGTCTCGATGCATATTGATTAGGAACACTTAAAATGATATATTTATTTTCATTGTCATAAATTAACCATGGTTACAACACTTTGTAACTACCATCACAAAAATACCATTTATTGATTTTCTATTAAATATACCTATAAATAACTTAATTAATTGATATAACCACATTATATCAATTATATAATAGAAAGAAAATACCTTTGATTTTGAAGAAGATTGGTTATTGAGTTCGATGTATGTAATAAATTACATAATTGCCGTAAAGCATGCCCCTAACCCTACCAATCTCCCACTTGCATTTAGGGTCAACTACGGAATCTTATTTCAACTTTGCCAATTAGTTTTCCTAGATACAACTGGGTCAGTCCCTTTGTAAATGGGGATGCTATTATGTTTCAATTATCTGCTTTGTCAATCAACACTCTCTACTGCCGATAATCTATCTTTATCATGTGGAACGATTCAGAGTATGCCTCTCAACTTCCAGTGAGCTCTAAATTCTGTTATGAACTATATTGTAATATTGTTATCATATAACAATGTTATGGGATTCTCAACATTTGGAAACATCTTCAGCTCGATATAAATTTGTGCATTTATATTTATACATTATTTGTTACAGTGCTATTCAAGGTAATGTACTTAGTCTTTTTCATTGAATTGGCTACATCTATCATTTGGAACATTTACAATTTGAAGATTCTTAACTTGAATTTATTATTGACAAATCATACTTAATATCACTTATGATAGAGTCTGGACATTTCTTCACCAGGAGTTCGTTGTTTCTATAAACAATTGTATAGTATTTCATAATACATGAGAACACTATAAACTATCATTCAGTGATATCAATTTGGATTTAATATTAGCTTCATGTTTCAAATACATGAACAAATCATGATATAGTATATAACATAACATGCATGATAATTCCTATTTCCATGCATAAGGAATTCATCTCACATGTTCTGTATTAAACAATTTAATAAGATGTATTTACATATCAATTTAGGACATTCCCAAAATCTTTTATGCTCATTACAAAAGACATCGTTTACAACCCAATGTTGAGAATTAAAACAACTAAGACTGATTTTAACGTAAGTACATCGTTAAAATATACAATGTGTTGTTTACTTACAGTTTAGAAATATCAATGTACCTTTTAATATTCTTTCTTATGAACACACGCTTTCTCTACATATTGATGGATAATCAAACTGTTTGATATTTCTTTCAAAATATTTTTTCAATTCTGATGCTTATAAAATGGCACTTTCTATCTTTTCTTGGATCATATCCAAAGTTCACAAACTCAATATCGCTCCCACTGACTTCGAGACATTTTGGTTAGTATGTGTAAATAGTTTACTCTAAATCATTATTTAGAATTCTCTGTTTCAATACATACGTACCAAACATAAAGTCATACTAAGTGATAATTTTTTGAGTAAATCCGAATTAACTTGAGCACATTGAATATCAAATCTATTATACTAATTTCAACAATTGAAATTTGCGATATTATTCTTATTAATGTTGCTCATTATATTCCAATTGCATTAGTCTTGCAATCGAGGACACATTCGCGGCCAATGGATCATATCCCTTTCGGGTACATATATCAAAATCATATTTTGATAATGTACTTAGAATCTATTTCAAATCTATGCATCATACCATTTCATAAAGTCAACGCCCTTAACGGTTTATTATAAAAAATGAGGATTATATATTTTCTACATTGATAAGAAACTCATTAGGTTAGTTAATTTCATTTCATCTCATGTAATCATTTCATCATTGGATCGTATCCAATTCCATTTACTACCAACAATTTCTTAGAGAAATTCCTTCACTATGAAGTTGGCATTTCCTGAAACAATAATTGTTTCTCAATGCAATGGAACATGTATTCATAAACACTTTATGAATTGCCTATTATTAAAAACTGTGTTAACCAAATTTGTGGTCAACACCCCAAAGAATTCAAGTAGATGGACTTAATGGAAAATGATAGTACGTAGAATCTTTAAGGAAATCAGTAAATGTTTGTCAATACACCAAAGTTACACCGAATGATGGGGTTGAGTTGATCTATACAGAGGGATTGAATTGGAATTATCTTTGTATTTCTACTTGTAGATAACTTTCGAATTAGACCATTTAACGTGGTCAAAAGGCTTAGATATAGGATTAAGGAAACCTTTCGGCTTTGCTGGGTTAGTACACAATGGCCTCTATCTTAGTTGATCCTTTGTAAGACCTCCTACTAAAGTTATCTTCTTGGTTCGAATGGGATTCCCTTAGTTTGTTCTATAAAATGGGGTAATCTTGACCCTGTTAGAAGGTTGAAACGAATATTCTTCTTGGTCTTAGATAGGGTATGATAGATTTTGTGGATATTAAGTGGATGTTGACCTTGCCGAAGGGTTAGGCGACTAATTTTTTGGATTCGGTGGGTTTCTTGGGTTGTTGGAGTATGAGAGATTGTGAACCTTATCGAAAGGTTTAATCCACGGTTCCAATGATTTCAGAAGGTCTTTATGAATGTTGATTCAAATAAATTACCCCTGTGGTCGAAGGGTTTAGATTGTAGGGTTGAGGCCACCGAAGGGGTGAAAGGATAATCTATAAAAGGAATATTATTGTCTTTGTCGACAAGAACCTTTCGGAGAAACTGAACCTGAAAATGCAAGTCAATCTAGCTATGGGTTAAGCGAATAGTAAAGTAATTAACAGAGCTAAGGACTCCCCTATGCATCCGAGAAAAATCTTCCTTTTTGTTAAATTTCCCAAATCACACTCAATTTAGGGTTACAACACTCTGATTAAGAAGTTACATGACTAGAATGAAGAAAAATCCTCCCCCAAAACAGGACCCCTTGGGTCTCATTTATAGATGTCGATGGCTATGCTCTCGACTTCATGCCTACGACCGGGTCAAAGGGTCTCCTTTATATATGCAGTTACAAATCTTTCGACTTCGTCAAAAGGTTTCCTTTCGCATGTCATCCTGGATCTTTGACCATTGTCGAAGGGTCAACTCCTCTATATGCTTTCATGGTCCTTTCGTCTTTGCCGAAGGATCTGTCTTCTATGTGATATTGTTAACCCTTCGACCTTGTCGGAAGGTTTCTCTCTTACTTGACTGTTGTGAACCCTTTAACCTTGTCAAAAGGTTGCTCCTCACTTGATTGCTATCGAGATCCGTGCTTTTCTTGAATGTTGTTAGAAGGTTGTCTTTTATTCTTTGTTGATTTATGAATGTTGCCCTCATCACAACCTTTCGACACTGTCAAAAGGTATTTAGTATGTGTTCCAACAGGTCCGAAAGCCTTATTATGCTTTCCAAAAGGTCATTATAGAGTTGTATGCCCTTGACTTGACTTCTTCACTCTCTATGGAAGGTAAGAACTTCTTGAATACTGCGGAATGAAGCCTTCCGTCCCCTCTGAAAGGTCTTGAATTGCTTCACACTATCGACCGCATCCCTTTGACTTCTTTGGAAGGTTTGATCCGAACTCCTTTTCTTTTATCTCTCACTGAAAGACCCTCCGACTTAGACGGAAGGTGGATTTTTTTAGCATCATTTGCCCCCCAGGCGAAGGGGTGCTCTTGACTTTCCAAGTCATCTTCTTTGAAAGCTATAAAATTTCCAGCCTCATTTTTCTTTGTCAACGAGTTTTGCGCTAGTATCTTTTAAATATCAATGGGATGCCTTTTTGCTATAGAAGGCGCGTCTTCGGTACGACGACTCTCGAAGGAGAACGGTGAGTTTCCAACCTTATGCTGGACATGGTGGTAGAAAGAGATATTTTGATTAATTCTGTATAAAGTATATTGTTGACATTTAATCATAGATTTTCATATTTAGGTGAATCTAGTAGGGGTCTACTTAGGTGTTTCATATTTAGAAAAATTAGGATCTGACCCAAATCCTACTGCATGTTGTAATTGGCTTTGAGTCAGATTGATTTCTCAAAATCTTTCCCTTCAAAGTTTCAAGCATTATAAGAACAGATTTATTTTTGAGTTCATTTCTAAGTCTATTTTGTATGAACCGGAGGAGTGATCATAAATAGGTAACCAGTGATCGTATTGAGAATATATGTTTTTGTCATATCTTTTACGCTTAGCTTTTCTTTACTATGTTATTTTAGACTATTTGTTCTTTAGATTATGTCGTCCTAGGAGACCAACTAAACCAATATGTTATTTAGAGAAGGTTTTACTTCAAAAAAGGACCACTCCTAAGCACTTCAAAGTTAGTGAGATATTGCTTTCATCAAGACCTACAAAAATTATACTTGGAATTCCCTTGCCTCCGTTTTGACTTCCTTGGTGAAGAGAAAGACACTTTCTTAAAAGAAATTAGAACATTTCAATCAAAGTTGATTTGAGGTCGTGATAGCCCTCCGGTCGAAAAATGGGATTATAGCAAATGCCAACCGGTTATTACCCCCAAACGAGTCATTATTCCATTTGACTCGTCAGTTATGCTTTCGGTTAATACTTTAGGCAAAGTTAGGAATGTAGTCTCTCAACTTTAGATGTGAATGAATTGATTGTTGTATCCTCTAACTTTTCTTCTATATGAGTTGTAATCCATTACTATAGTAATAAAGTTACCTTTTATCTTAGCTCTGATTTTATTTTATTTCTTTTGTTTTAAATAGGAGCCACAGTCATCTCCAACTTCACCCACTCAAAACTTAATATCTTTTGTTGATACCATAAGGGAAAGATTATTGACAGAGAGTGGAGAAATTGTGGTTCAAGACGAAGTATTATTGAAACATTTTAGTGGTAGCATTGGATCCGTACAATGGTATAAAAGATATCTCACCTAGAAAACCATCGCCAGAAATTACAAAGATCACATAGACCATCTTGAGGCCAAAATTAAAAAGAAAGACGAGGCTATTACTTTGCTCAAACGACTAGTAAAGTCAAATCCTATAATTGATTTTGATGAGATGATGTCTAAGCTCATTCAGCGAATAAAAGAATCGGTGTTAAAATTGAAAGATAGTCAGGAATAATGTGCCTCTCTAGAATTCATTTTAGGTGATAAAACTTCAAAGATTAAATTTTCGATCCCACAAGCAACCTCTTCAACTGCGAAAACTACTAGATCGAAGCATCTTGCAGCTCAAAATTTTCCAACCATGCACAGTCCTCCCCTAGGCTTGGATGACGATGTGGTGGGGAACTGGTATCGGAGAGTGATATTTGAAATCACTCGGTATTTTAATGAGCAACAAAAAGTCAAGTATTCCCAGACTATTAACGATTATGCTGCCAAGAATCGAAACCCTTAAGGCAGCGAATAGGGCCTTTAACCCTTAAGGCAGCGAATAGGGCCTTTAACCGTGCCATAAAAACTAACATTGAAGCAATCGATGATGAAAAACAATTATGGAAAAGGAGAAGAAACTTAAGAAAGTTCTTTGTGCTGCAATTAATCATGTTGTTGATCCTTCGGTAGTGGAGACCCTTAGTAAAGCATCTCAAGATTTATAGTCAGTATATTTGGATCATGTAAATTTATCTCATACACGATTTTGTTGTTTGTAAATGACTTCGTAAATTATGATAATTTTGTGAATATCACTTGATGTGTGATCCTTTGTAATGTAACCTTTAATACGCCTCTGAGTTGCTTATTTGACGACTTTTATTCTTGTTGAGTCTTTCTCATCCCTTGCTATTTCAAATTTCCTACGGAACCCTAGAGAAAATAATGCTTTTAATTATTAGCTTTTAAATTAACATATTTATCTATGTATGTCCCTTGCATAAAAATTAATGTATTAAAAATATTAAGATCTAATCTTATAAGAATGGTGGGAAATGGTCAAGGATTCAACTCCTTCCACTTGTTTTGAATGCATAAGACTTGTTGTAAGTAAACTCTACCTTGTCATAAGGTCATGAATATTAGAATATAACTTATATTTAATAAAGAACCTGATTTAGGAGTCAATGTTTGAGATTTTGAAGAAGTAACTCTCTCATCCATCATTTTAATTATATTTCTTGGCCCATATTTGGGCATTTGAGACAAATAGTAACCCAAAGTCCTTGTACCCAGATTATTGTTTAAATAAATAGCAGTCTTGACACCTAGATTCAGGTGTTAATGGTAGAGTTTTATGAGGTGTCATCGGACCTAGATTCGGGTATTAGTTGATGGAAGATAAGTTGAAAGTCACCCTTCGGCATCCTCTGATAATAAGTGAGGGAAGATTGGAATGCCACTTTAGTAAAAGAATATCAGAATATCAGAATACCCTTCTCGGTAATAAGTAATAGTGGCCTAGAGTACCATCTCCGGGAATGAATAATGTAAGGTTAGAAATCCATATCTGCTAATATGGTATTAATAATGGAAGACCAGAAGACCGTTTTCGGCAATAAGTATTAGAAAACCAAAAAACCATTCTGGCAATACGTAATGGAAGATCAGAAAACCAATCTAGCGATAAGTAATAGAAGACTAGGAAACCAGTCTGGCGATAAGTAGTAGAAGACCAGAATACCAATCTGGAAATAAGTAATAGAGGACCAAATGCCATTTCTGATAATAAGTAATGGAGGACTAGAATATCATTTCTGATAATAAGTAATAAGAGACCAGAAAATCAATCGGCAAATGTTCCAAGGAAGAAGTCAGTGACTTCTTCCAGATTCTCTAGTTGAATGCACCATCTTTAGGTTTTGATGATATTTTGCATGCTTATTCTTTCTCGGGCCTGAGTTTATTTATTTGTTTTGCCTATTTCAAGCAGGGACTCTTTTGTCCAATTCCTGTGCTTATTTAAGAAGTTGCCATTTTAGGCGGTGCCCATTTCTGGCGAGGACTTTACTTAGTCCGTCAGACATTTCATCCTAGTTTCCAGTGTGCTCGGCTAGCTTATTCTCAAGCAGGGCCCGAGGCTTACCCGACCTTCCTCCAGGAGGCGCCTTAACCTGGACATAGCATGACACGTCTAAGGGCTTGTTTTGTACCTTGGCTAGGCCATAGCATGGCGGGACCAAGGGATTACATGTCCTTCCTCCAGGAGATGCCTTATCCTGGCCATAGCATGATGCAGATAAGGGCTTGTGCTGCTTTAACCTGGCCATTTTTGATTTTAGCGTGGATAAAGGTTTACGCCCTCCCTCGAAGAGGTGCCTTGACCTGGCCATCTTGGCGCGACCAAGGGCTTTCTACCATTATTGGTAGCCTGCCATTTTACGTAGTCCAAGTTTAAGAAGAATTTCTCCCGACCCTGTAAACTTCTGTTATTTTGTGAATATAGTCTTTATTCCATAATTTGTTAAGTTTTCCCTGTCTTAGAAAGTGTAGGATCTTTTTCCTAAGTACCTTACATTGATTTGTATCGTGTCCGTTTATGAGATGAAAGTTGCAATATGATCCCTTACATCTTCTTTCAAACCACCGCTTCTTTTTCTGAGAAGGCCAATAATTCAGTTCCTTTTTGCTTCTGATATAAATGTTTTCGATTGATGTTGTAAGATTATATTTTCCAAGAAGTCTTGACTTTTGAGACGTATTTGACTGGCGTCTACTTATTTTGTATCTTGGTTCAAATACTTCTTCTTGAGGAGTATATTTCCTTTTCATCGCTTGTTGAGCTTCAGGGATCTTTCTTTCAGTCTTAAGTTTTCGGTTTGGAAATTTCTTGGTAATTTTTATACATCCACTGGGTAGTTCCTTTATCATCCTTACTTCTTCAATTGTGAATTTTTCCCATGTGTCTGTAATCCTCCCTTGAATGATGAGCCTCATTTATAATCTTACTCCATTTATTCGTGAAAGGGTTTTAGACTCCATTACTCATGGCCATAAGATTCTACTTTATTTTTGTTTATAATTGTCAAGGCTTTGAGCCTTAGTCTTTGTTCCTCATCCTGATTGGAGTTTTTGATGTTTTTGTGGGAATACCTTGCCAAGTGTGGTTCGGAAGACCCTTTTTCAGACCTCTTAAATCTTTTAGCTATGATCAAACCAAAATAAGTGAATTTGATGTGGAACTGGTCTAATTGGGGTTAGAGAATTGTAATGTTAGGGAGTCAATCAAGCTGGAGATTCAAGCCCTTATTCTAGTGCCAAAATGTTAACCAAATTTATGGTCAACACTCCAAAGAATTCAAGTAGGTGGACTTAATGGAAAATGGTAGTATGTAGAATCTTTAATAAAATCAGTAAATGTTTTGTCAATACCCCAAAGTTACTCCGAATTATGGGGTTGAGCTAATCTGTACAAAGGGATTGATAATCTTTGGAATTATCTTTGTATCTCTACCTGTAGATAACTTTCGAATCAGACCTTTCAAGGTGGTCAAAAGGCTTAGATACAGGAATAAGGAAACCTTTTGGCTTTGCTGGGTTAGTATACAATAGCCTCTATCTTAGTTGATCCTTTGTAAGACCTTCTACTAAAGTTATCTTCTTGATTGGGATGGGATTCTCTTAGTTTGTTCTGTAAAATGGGGTAACCTTGACCCTGTCGGAAGGTTGAAATGAATGTTCTTAGTGGGCTTAGATAGGGTTGATAGATTTTGTGGATGTGAAGTGGACGTCAACCTTGTCGAAGGGTTAGGCAACTAATTGTTTGGATTTAGAGGGTTGCTAAGGTTGTTGGAGTATGAGAGATTGTGAACCTTATCGAAAGATTTAATCAACAGTTCCAACGATTTTGAAAGGTCTTTACGAATGTTGATTCAAATAAATTACCTCTTTGGTTGAAGGGTTTAGGTTATAGGGTTGAGGCCACTGAAGAGATGTAAGGATTATCTATAAAAGGAATATTATTGTCTATGTCAACAAGAACCTTCCGGAGAAACTGAAACTGAAAATGCAAGTCAATCCAGCTAAGGGTTAAGTGAATAATGAAGTAATTAACAGAGCTAGGACTCCCCTACGCATCCGAGAAAAATATTCCTTTTTATTAAATGTCCCAAATCACACTCAATTTAGGGTTGCAGCACTTTGATTAAGAAGTTACAAGACTAGAATGAAGAAAAATCCTCCCCCAAAACAGGACCCCTTGGGTCATATTTATAGATGTTGGGACTACGCTCTCGACTGCATGCCTACGACCGGGTCGAAGGGTCTCCTTTTTATATGCAGTTGCAAACCTTTCGACTTCGTCGAAAGGTTTTCCTTTTGCATGCCATCCTGGATCTTTGACCATTGTCGAAGGGTCCACTCCTCTATATGCTTTCAGGGTCCTTTCATCTTTTCCTAAGGGTCTGTCTTTTATGTGATATCGTGAACCCTTCGACCTTGTCGGAAGGTTTCTTTCTTACTTAACTGTTGTGAACCCTTCGACCTTGTCGAAAGGTTGCTCCTCACTTGATTGCTGTCGGGAGCCGTGCCTTTCTTGAATGTTGTTAGAAGGTTGTCTTGCATTCTTTGCTGATCTATGAATTTTGCCTTCATCACGAACCTTTCGGCACTGTCGACAGTTACTTAGTATATGTTCCAACCCATCTGAAAGGCTTACTATGCTTTCGAAAAGGCCACTATAGAGTTGTATTCCCTTGACTTGACTTCTTCACCCTCTTTGTAAGGTAAAAACTTCTTGAATACTGTGGAACGAAGCCTTTCGTCCCCTTCGAAAGGTCTTGAATTGGTTCACACTGTCGACCGCATCCCTTTGAATTCTTTGGAAGGTTTGATCCGAACACTTTACCTTTTCTCTCTTTCTGAAAGACCCTCCGACTTAGATGAAATGTGGACTTTTTGAGTAACAAACTGATTTAATTTTATTTTACATTACTTACCTTCAAAACGTAAATATGTAATCCAATGACAGTCCTTCCCAAACTCCTTTTTGGGAGATTCATCCAAGGTCCCTCACGAATAATTATTTCGTGCAGATTTTCAACTCGCACAATCTGTTAACTCCTTCGCCTAGGATATATTTAGATTTCTTATAAACCCTTATGTTGTATGATTTTGTAAACTATTATTTAGATGAAATAATCGTATATTACTCTTAAGTACATAGCTTTATAGAAAGAAATTAACTCAACTTCACTCGCAACTAATCATACTTTATCTAACAAAGTTTGAACACTCCTTATCAATACATCATTATGTATCACGTGGAGGAGTTACTTTTGAGATCGAATCTTTATTCATTTTGAGGTAATTTCGGAACTATTTTCAATATACTCACCCATTTGACCAAATCAAATCATTTCTATTACATGTTATATTAGTTGCTTTTGTTTTATATCTATAAGTCTATCTTAGATATATTATATATGTATCAAATACATATGTCTATGTCGGTGATAACTCATCAATGAATACAACAAAGTACGTGGAACCGTTTTGGTGTTTATAGACTTACGATTGCATACATCTATATGTATCAATCCAAAGAGTTCGTCAACTCTTATATATGATGCGCCCATTATATGGGTGCATAGCCATAATTTATTTGAGATATTGTTAACCAATATCATGTGATTCATAATCACATAATAAAATTATTTATCAAAACTATGGCTTAGTTCATAGTTCCAAAATAATCGTAAATAATTTAGATACTTCTGTATTTTTTAATGCATCACTTTTATTATGAAAACAAATACAATATTATAGTTGTATTTCATTATGAATATTCATAATATTCACACTAAAAACAGTCGTTTTTCAGTCGGCACCGAAAAAGTAGTCAATATTCATAAACAATGTTGGGTATGTTTAAAAAAAAATTGTAGCTTGATGCATTCAATAAGTGCTATATAGCATGCTCCCACTATTTCTACCATTACTACAGTAGCACTAAATTTAGAGGTCTATCATTTACTTAATACAGATTTATTTATTTCATATACTACAACTAGTTTATAGCAAAGAGTTCTTTAATCAAATATATTGAACTCAAAGAAATAAATCTCGTAGAAAACAATTTTCTATATGAAAACATATCTGAATAGAAGTTATTTTTTTAATCCAGTGTTATGTATCAATCATTATTATCACAATTCTCGTTTCTAGTGTTAAGTATCGTACATTACGAACTATGATCACTCACCATATAACACTTATATGTGATAGTATATGGATCAAATATCCATAGTCTTGTATTAATAACAATCTGCCTTTCTTGATCCTAAAGACGACCCTTAATACGTTAGTGGTATTCATGTGTCAATCATCTAGGTGTCCAAAAGACAATCCGTTGGGGTGAAAAGAAAATAAAAGACAACAAGGAAAAAACACAGAATCTTATAACATAATGAAATCATATATAATAGAACATAAGATAGTGTGTATGGTTATTTCCAAAATGAAACATTAGAATTACAACAAGTACTAATTTTAGCCAGGGACGGTTATATCTTCCTACCCTCACAATGCCGGTACATAATATACACAGCAGAAATAAAATCGATAACTAGATAACATCAAAGCCATTTGCTCCATGCTCCACCAAAATGCTTCCATAAGAACCTAGCCTACTTGGCTACTCATACAAATTTGAGCACCTCAGAGTTTCAAGGAAAGAAAGAAAACTCCGGGTCGGACATGGGTTTGAAATGAGTAAACTCCAAATAACTAAATTGTTATACTTATAAACAGCACTTTAAAAATAAAGGTATCTCGTAAGACCACGCTGCACATAAACACAGACGGGATTTTAACTTACGATGACCATAACATTTCAATAGAAAATCAAATGATATTATAATAATATCTAGGGTTTAAAATAAATATTGAATCTTATTTGAAATGGTTACATTAATTACATTCCAGCATATTAGGTGTACAATTATGTCTATGAAGGCATTTATCGGAAATTAGGATCCATTAATGACAAGGCTACTGGGATACCGTCTATCAAAGTATACCTCAAGATAAAACCGTACCAAGGACCTCACATGGACCCTCTACCAACACAGGACTAGCCTATTCCTTACTGGATAGTACCGAATATGTCATCACCCCATACGTGATCAAATACTATACTGACGCCATTAGCATACATAAATCCATAAATATCGATCTTGATCGGGTGATGACCATACCCTAGTGGATGCGACCCGCATAGCCCTTCCGCACATCCCCTATTTCGGTCATTACCGGTTGGTGAAGCTTGAGGCTACCTGTTACCTTTTCTATAGCAATCCCACTTGGAATGCTAACATAGCCATATACGCAATGCCAGCATTCATCCATACAAGTTGTTCAGGATATGAACAAACCGAAGGCGCTACTTTTACAACATCCTTTTTGGAATCACACATAGGATTAGTAGCAAGTAGCTCTTACACTTCAAAGATCTTTGTCTTTGATTCCATCATGTTCACGATGTTTCCAATTTGAAGGTTTACGTTGGTTCGAAGTGGTTTTTGAATAACTCATGCTTATCTGATCCTGGTCTCTCTGAACCAATAATCGATATTTTTAAAACCATTCAAGTTATCGATAATGGAGAAATCAACCATCTGGGTGTAAATGCAGATTTGCATAGGAAAAATGAGACATTATATACTTACGACCACTTTTTGATTTCAAACAGTATTATCCCTTGATTAATGATGACGTCGGACAAGTTAGAAAACTATCCATGCCTCGACGTACATTCTTACTTTTTGGGATAGAGACAAGTTTCCATACCTCAAAATTTGGTGTTAAGTATACAATAAAGCATCTTCCATATACTTAGCTAATCATGACTCATTTATCGAAATTACCTCTCTTATACTTATCACATATCCGATATTTTGACTTCTCTATCCCTCGCTTATAAAATCCGGTTCTAGATCTCACAAATAGAGGAAAGTCTACTCATCGGCTTTCAGTGCCAAATACAAGATGATTACTTCCCATAAATGTGTCAACATTTTAGCACTACTTATTATATATATTTGGCTACTTAGTGACACAGGTAAAGAAATCCCTTGTATTTAAAACATCCTTAAAAAAATAATTGCTCTTAAACAAGACTGACTTTTGGAAATAAAGCAATTTAAAATTTAAAATTCTTTATTTAAATAATTGAATCTTCGAAAAATAAAACCTTTTATTTGATTAATTAAATAATCTTTAAAAAAATAAAACCTTTTTATTTAAATAATTAAATAATCTTTTAAAATATTTTTAATATTTAAACTTCCTTTTTAATACTTATTATATTTAATAGACTTTTTAAAAATATCTACAGTAGAAACTCTTTTTATTTTATATAAAAATTATCAATTTACAAACTATATCCATACCGACTATCGCTTTATGGACCATAACTTTCAACCCCTTAAAAACATAAGCAACTAACAAATATTATTATCACAAATAATAAAGTTTATCTTGGTTTTTTAAAAGCGAGATTTACTCACCAAAATCAACATAGATTCAAATCAACCTACCACCACTTTTACACCAACACACAGACCTAGCTTCCTTTTTGAAAATATTTCTTTTTAGGACATTGGGAGGTGGAGATGGGATTGGCCTAGGTGGAGTTGGGCTTGGCCATGGCTTGGGGAGGGAGTTTTGGGTCTAGTTTTGGAAGATAAGAGAATTAGAGAGGAAATGGGGTGTTTTTATCTAAGTTTTAAGAATTTAAAATGGAAAAAGAAAATTTAAAAGAAGCCGTGGAAAGAAAGATGGAAGCTTGGAAAGGAAGAGACAAGAGTTTTAAAATGAAGAAAGTGAAATAGAATAAGAAAGTTGTTTTTATATAAAATGTATAAGGCAAATTATTAAAATGCATTTAATAATTAAAATGTACACTACCCTCCACGTCATGACGATACATTACCCTCTCCACCTTCCCTCTTGCACATGCAACCCTCCCCTCCTTCATCTCACCCTCACTTCATCACTTTTTACATAGACTTGATGTAATACCCTTTTGACCATTTTCTCTTAAAACTTTAGAAGAAAAGTCAAAACTTACTCTATTTACCTAAGTAAATAATTTAAACTTATTAACTATAATCTCTTCCTTGACCAAAGTATATGTTATTTATATATGTTTATGTATACTCTAGTGTATATAACATGTTCTGATAACTTTTAGAGGATGAAAACTCGAAAATCCAAAAAAATGACTTTCGGTCACATTTTCGATTTTTCTCCAAACTAACTGTTTTTATAAACCAAATTTTAAAACAAATTTACCATCATTAGTTATTGCTTGAAAGAGGTTTATTTGAGCTATAAAATCCATGATTACCTATTTAATAATATATCAAACATTCATATTAAAGTGACTAATTACGGGTTATTAAACGTATCGCTTTTGATTTCAAAACTCATAAGTTGCAATACACAGTCTTAACCAAATAAACTTGTAAACGACCATATTATGAATGTATTATGTAGTTGTAAAATTAGGCACTTACATGAGTATAGAAAAAATTAACATGTAAGAAGCATTTATTAGTAGGTATATTATATATTTTTGTTTATCAATCTTTGATTCAAATCTTTTGTATATCTTAATTGATAAACGTTTGATCAATCGTATTGAATGCATAAATTTATCATTATAGTTTATTATAACAGTATATAACGTTTGTACTTTCAATATTAGAAAGGTTAAATATTATCATTTTATTTTTCTAATAAGGCTCCCAGTAGTCTTTTATCTTTCATCAAAACCCTAAATGAAACGTAGAAGCCTTTCGACTTCATTAGTGAGTGTTAGGATTCGTTTGTCTTGGAATTTTGATCTTGAGACTACTCAACAAATCATAGCCCCACAAACAATGGATAACTCCTTATTGATTGTATCACATACAACTCTTAACCCTTTAGTACCTTGTCCTAATTCTACTTTGACCTTAACTCTGCTCAATAATCAAAACGAAATTATTCACTCGTACCTACCATATCGCGATAGCCTAAGTATAGTATGTGTACCTTGAGTCTGCTCAATAAACATGTATAGTTATCTTACCTTGTCTACTCAATATATTTTAATACTACGTATAACATCCCCAGCATGAGTTTACTCAACACCTGAGGAGTATGCAAGTAATTTATCAATATATATATGGTGGAGGATAACATTATATTGAAGATTCATAATCTTTAATATTTTATATCGAGTGATATCGACTAATGGAATCATGTATTTCTTACGAAATACTCTTGGGATTCAAGTGTTGAACACATCATAAATTATGGTATACGTACATTTACATATATATATATATATATTTATTCCTTAAGTCTAGTTAGGGTTTCTTAACTATTCCACCTTTAATTTATACATTCATGTTATATAAGTTATATTATTATATAGCTCTTGTAAAGGACATCTATCTCAAGTAATTTGAGGTATAACACTTTAGATAAAGGTTCCAGAGGTCATGGGTTTGAGCCCTTGTGATATCATAATGAGTACTCTGCTTGAATAAAGTATCACTCTTATTATCAAAAAAATTATTATACAACTCTTATGTTTTATTTTACTTATATAATAGTCTTGTGTATAACATTAGATTAATTAAATCTTTATTTAATTAATTAGCATTTTAATTAATTTCATATCGATTTAACATTTATATTCATTACTTATAATAATACTATATGTTTTATAGTATAATACATATATCATATACATGTGTATATTATTTAATTAATTAACCTTTTAATCAATTTATTTAGTTAAACTATTTTAAATCAATTATATTAATTCAAGAATTATTTGATAAACATACATGTATACTTATGTTATTTCAAACATTTTAAAATAACATAACATATATTATTATATATATTACTTGTATTCATTTATCAATTAACTTATTTAATTATTTTATTTTATTAATCTTAATAATAAATTTTTAAAATTTAAAAAATTTTATTATTTTTTAAACATTTTTGAAAAACTTTATTATATTATAACATTTAAAATTTCTACATATCTTATTTTAAATTTAACTTTTAAATTTAAAATCTTATATTTGAAATTTTCAAACAATTTTAAAAATTAGTCCAATGCCCAATTCAAATTAGGCCTTTTTCTATTAGGGATAACCTTTTGGGCTTACCTTATCATTCAGGCCAGGCTAGTAGCCAGGTAGAGCAGAATACTTAATTACCCAATCTAACCTTAGATACTACTTTTCTAGACACATTACTATATGGTAGGCTTTAATTAATCAACTCCAACTTGACTAATTAGACTGCATCAGCTATTGGGCTATGATACCATTGTTGGAACTAGGTCAGTCCATAATGGAAGATATAAGTGAATTTTAAAAAATACCTAATAGGACCTTTATGGGACTATGAAGTCTAGTTTAGTTAGAACAATTCTTAATTAATTTTAAAAAATATATTTCATTTAAATCATAATTAATAATTTAATTTATATTTTAAATTAAGCATAATGATACTCATATGTATCATTTACATATATGTATGCGTGTGCATGTTAATATAATTGTTAGCACCAAAATTAGTCACCAACACCCTTGAATAGATTTATGTAGAGAGATTAATGAAGATGGAAAATTAAAACAGGAATATCACAATAGAATGCAAAAACAACAACAGAAACAAGAATACCAGATTTATAGTGGTTCGGCATAACTGCCTACATCCACTTTGAATATAATATTTATTGATTTTCCAAATACTTGAATACAGATACAATCCGTAGACAAAAAACTTGAATACAAGTTGTAGTAGAAAGGAAGTGAGTGTCCAAAATGGCAGAGTCTCTCTGGAATTCTCCAAAAAAAAGTACCTTCAACTAGACCCCTACCCCTTGATTTATAGACGAAGTTAGCCTGGCTTCCCCGTGCAGGCCCATGACCAAGATAGCTTGGCCCATAACTGCTAGGTTAGGTAAACCGAACCAGGCATACCGACCCACTACCACCAATCCATACGTGCCGATCAACCAAGGTCGAACCGCCCTCGCCGACCCACTTCGAACTTCCTTCCTTAGCCGAACCACCCATACCGACCTATAGGTGCCGAACCATATACATATGCCGAACGACACTTGAATGCCGATCCACATATACTAATCCTCTCGAGGCTGATCCCCATCTACACCGGGCCACCTAGGCCGAATTACTACGTGCCAACCCACATTGGCTTGTCTTCCCTGACAAAACAACATGTGTCGACCCATAAAGGACGACCCTATTAGAGTTGATTCCATCACGCTCTGCTGATTTACCATTACCAAACCTATCAAGACTGATCCCATGAGATTCTGCCGACTCCCTCAAGGCCGACTCCATCCAGGTTGATCTTAAAATAGTCCTCCCAATAATGCCGACCTACTCTGACCGAACCATAGTTGCCGATCCCAAACTCTCGTGATTGATTATAAACAAACATAATCAATTGAAGACAACCGATCAAGGATAATTGACCGAGGATAGCCGATCCAGCCTCCAAGCACCGACCCATAGTTTTTGGTGACCGCATCATCCAATGTCGACCCATCATCCATTACACATCATCCCTTATTCATCGAGTCTAACTTGGATGACCCACACTCGACATTAGCCTACTCACGTTTAATTATAACTTCTACAACCACCATCTTGTAGCCGGGCCAAGGTACCGGGTAACATTTTCCCCCCAAAGTACCACTTGTTGCATACATGACGTGCTTTGAATCGAAGCAAGTTAGAGTCTCCAGAAAGAAATCCATTATGTTTCCTGAATGGTCATTATCCTTCTATTTTATCCTCCCAAAGTGTCGTATCCTTTTTTGGTCGTCATGACGCTTGGTCGATTTCCAATAGTATAAATTCTAGATTGTAGTTCATCAGTGGCCATCTGTTTCTGGTTCTACAGGGATAATAAGCTTCGGCTATCTGATCCAGTCTTTTCTTAATAACTCTAAGTGATGATTCAATTTCCGTTGATTTTAAGAAGTCGAATTTTTCGAATATACACGTGCATGTTCGTGTACACATTCTTGCCATTGGCTCCTGGATGTGTTTTATATGCTCATAAGTCATCACCAATTCCATCTAGTTTAATTGCAATTCAATTGCAGTTCCTTGTTTATATTTTTATGAAATAAGGGTTGTAATCAACCACTCGATAAGAGGGGACTTCAAGTTCTCCATGGATGACAACCTCGGAGCCATAAGCAAAGGTAAATGGAGTATAGCCAGTCCTGGACTCTTGGGTAGTTCTTTAAGCCCATAATGTTGTTGGGACCATTTACTTCTATCCTTTTCCAAACCTCTCTTCAGAATAGATGTTATGATGTTTTTCACAGCTTCAACTTGTCCATTTGCAGTCATAATCGATCATGGAAGGTCATAAGGGCAGATGACGTTACGGACAATGAAGTTGATTATTTTCTTCATCATGGTCGTGGTTAAAAGTTCTTCATCTGCCCATTTAGCGAAATAATCAACTGCTACGATGGTGTATTTCGCATGACCTTTAGGATTGGCAAGAAGACGATGATGTCGATGACCACAAGTGGCAAACGGTTATGGACTAGCCATTTGAGTAATTTCCATCGGCAGGGCTCCTGGATTTTTTGCAAACATCTTGCACTCATCGCATTGTCTAGCATGATCAACCGCATCTTGATCAATAATTGGCCAGTAATACCCGTAGCAGAGTATTTTCTTTGTTAGGGTTAGCCCCTTGACGTAGTCATCGCCATTCTTCTTCATAGGCTTCACCCAAGACTCATTTGATATCATCATGGGTGATACACCGAAGCATAGGAATGGATAAACTCCTATTTACACATGACTTCTTCTTGGATGATTTGGTGTGAAGCTTTGAGGAGGATCTATCATTTCCCATTCCTCCGTTCAGTAAGAATTCCTTGTTGTAGATAGTCTTTGATAGGAGTCAGCCTGACCCCTTTTCCGGCTCTGTCTCCAAGATCTAGCGATCTTCATCCGTCAATGCTTGGAATATTAAGTATTTCAACCGAAACAAAGTATGTCCGTTGCACATCCCTGAAACTAGCCAGCTTGGCTAGTGACTTGACTCTTTTCATTTCTTTCGTTGAGGATGTGTGTAATGATGTAATACATGAAGTCCGTTAGTAGCTCTTGGACCCGGCCGAGATATGGAGCAAGACAATTGCCCACTGGCAAGATTAACTTTTCTAACTTTGCATACTACCAATCAGTAATCACAAAAGATATTTAAAGTTTCCACTCCAAGATCCCTAGCAAGTTTGAGGCCGGCGGCCGAGGCTTCATACTAAGCATTGTTGTTTGTTACAAGGAAATCGAGTTTTAGGACATAGAAGATCGACCGTTCCTTAGGATTCATTAACATAACTCCTATACCATAACACTGATTATTGGATACTCCATCCGCGTACATTTTCCATCCGTTGGTTGGTTCTCCACTACTCTTCGAGTAGTCGTCTGCTGGAGTGAATTCAGGTATGAGGTCTGCTTATTTCCGTCCTTGAATAGCTCTTCGAGGAAAATAAGTGATATCGAATTGGTTTAGTTCGAAATTCTTTAAGTAGTCTTTCAGACGTCTCAGGTCATTGTATAACGCTAGCTTTTGTAGCTTCGGGTCGATATTCAATGCATGGCTCGCGATAATCTATAAAATCACACAAGCATGTCAGAATGGGTCCAAGGGAACATATCATCATTTATTTAGAGAAATCTAACTAATTCTTTTGTCGTCATTGCACTGAGCTGTTATCCAATCTTTAACACCCGTGAAGGGTCGCCATGGCTGACTGTAATGTCGACCGTCGATTTAGCGGGTGCAATCTCATATTCTTTGATTTTTGATGTAACTATTTTGCAAAATATTCAATGTGAAATATGGTTGGGATGGTCAATGTTGATGGTTACTCTGGTTGAATTAGAGTCTTGTCATGAGTTATTAAGTCTGATAGTGAAGGGTTCTGAATTCTTTGATCGATTATTTACAAATGGCCAAAGATCAGGCTCAAAAGCACGTTGAAGAAAATGTCGAGTAGGGGTCAGCCTCGAGTTGTGTGAAGCTGCATAGCTGGATCTTGCTTTGAGTTTGAATTTGCTTGTAAATTCAAGTAACGCGCTTTCCACTCAATGCATTTATGATCCTTTACCCGTCCTTCGGGTTGAAGTGATAGTCGGTTGCCCATGAGATCAGGCCTTGATTTAATGATTCTATCTCTAGACATTCATTCGGTCGTAGCCTTGAGTAGTTGTAAACACTATATATAAGTTTCAATATTGAGCAATCGCAGCCAGTCTTTGGATGATCACGCTTCTTCTCCCAGTCTCAGGTTAATAAATGTACCGCGTGGACGGTTGAATCTCGTCCTAGCTATGTTTATACTCCTACCTAAACTCTAAAGACATAGAGTTGATCGGTGAGTAGTTGGTTCATATTCATCCAGCTTCTCACTCGTGTCCCCAAGTCTAGGGCATATAACGATAATTAGGAAGGCCATCCATACCCATTTTAGCTTTACTTTCTTTCCCGTTGAATCGTGGGATCGGGTCAGTTGATGGGAGGCTGAGTCTCCCCTATCTTGGATTGTATTATGGTTTTTCATACCAACGGGAATACTTCGAAGCCTCATCAGTTTCTGGGTTTAAGTTGGGTACTAGACGGTCAGCCACGTCCACTTTGGTTCATGTTCTGTAATCGGATCTTAGGGTAAATTTTGCTCAAGTGCAATCGGGTCATGCTTATCCAGTTTCATACTCCTCCCGATGGATCGAAGGAGGGTGCTGGAGAATTAATGACCAAATCTTCATGATTTACTCTCCTTTCCGCACTCTGGTGGTCATGGTTTTTCAAGGGACATTCGGGTCACATTCATATGTGCTTGGTGTGGATCGATATTGACCCTCGTTCTGAGGTATGATATAGTCGGTCGCAGCTTTGGATGCCATTTCGATTGGTTCTGTATTGAGGCCTCCTTGCAGTTGTTGGCTTAAGTTGTAAAGAACGCCAAGCTAGGGCTATAATGAACTGTCGTATTCAGCTATTAGTGATTTGTACTCCTACTCCTAGCATTGATTTGGCCAGGCCACCAGTCGGATGGTCGAACTCCATCCTTAGCGAGTTAATACTCCTCATGTCGATTTCAGGCCGAAGTTTGCGGAATAGAGAACTGTCGGAATCCACTAATCTATTTATTGATGTTTATACGCCACTCTGCATTCTAGTGACTTAGAGTTATTCTTCCACCATCAACTCATGCCCAATTTGTATTCATCCTTCAGTCCACATTCTGGGGACTTAGAGATTTATCGAAAGATTTATGCTCTAGTCCACAGTTTGGGATGTAGAGATTTTTGTTAAGTCATTTACATTCTAGTTCGCGCTCTGGGGACTCAGAGTACTCTAGTCCGCCTAAGGGACTTAAAAAAATTTCTCAAGTCATTTATACTAGTCCATGCTATAGGGACTCAGAGTGCTCTAGTCTACTTCAGGGACTTAGAGATTTTCGTCAAGTCATTTATAATCTAGTCCGCGCTCTGGGGACTAAGAGTATTCTAGTCCACTTCAGGGACTTAGAGATTTTTCTCAAGTCGTTTATACTCTGGTCCGTGCTCTGGGAACTTAGAGTACTCTAGTCCGCTTCAGGGACTTTGAGATTTTCATCAATTCATTTATACTCTAGTCCGCGCTCTGGAGACTCAGAGTACTCTAGTCTGCTTTAGGGACTTAGAGATTTTTCTCAAGTCATTTATACTCTAGTCCGCGCTTTGGGGAGTCAAACTACTCTAGTCCGCTTCAGGGACTTAGAGATTTTCATCAAGTTATTTATACTCTAGTCTGCACTCTAGGGACTCAGAGTACTCTAGTCCACTTCAGGGACTTAAGGATATTTCTCAAGTCGTTTATATTCTAGTCCGCACTCTGGAGACTCAGAGTACTATAGTCTGCTTCAGGGATTCAGAGATTTTTCTCAAGTCATTTATACTCTAGTCCGCGCTCTGGGGACTCAGACTATTCTAGTCCGCTTCAAGGACTTATAGATTTTCATCAAGTCATTTATACTCTAATCCACACTCTGGGGACTCAAAGTACTCTAGTCCGCTTCAGGGACTTATTCTCAAGTTGTTTATACTCTAGTCCACGCACTGTGGACTCAGAGTACTCTTGTCCGCCTCAGGGACTTAAAGATTTTCCTTAAATCGTTTATACTCTAGTCCATGCTTTGGGGACTCAGAGTACTCTAGTCCACTTCAAGGACTTAGAGATTTTTCTCAAGTCATTAATACTAGTCCGCGCTCCGGGGACTCAGAGTTCTCTAGTCCGCTTTATGGACCTAGAGATTTTTCTCAAGTCGTTTATACTCTAGTCCTCGCTCTGGGGACTCAGAGTACTCCAGTCCGCTTTAGGGTCTTAGAGATTTTTCTCAAGTCATTTATACTGTTGTCCGCGCTTTGGGGACTCTATAGTACTCTAGTCCACTTCAGGGACTTAAAGATTTTCGTCAAGTCATATACTCTAGTCCACGCTCTGGGTACTCTAGTCTGCATCAGGGACTTAGAGATTTTTCTCAAGTCGTTTATACTCTAGTCCGTGCTTTGGGGACTCAAAATACTCTAGTCCGCTTCAAGGACTTAGAGATTTTTGTTTAGAGCAGTCGTATTTCCACCCGTTAGATTTGTATTTCATTTATCATATCGAGGCTAATGTTGTCGAATGAACGGTCTGTTAGTCCTTGAGATAACGGTTTTGATGACAACAACCTTAGACTTGTTATAAAATATAAATACTAACATTATAGTTTATATATATATATATGCAGGATTTAACCATGCAGGTACCAAGAATGAAGACTATATAGTATAGAGATTCAAGATTGAAGATATCAAGATTGAAGACTCATGAGTATCAAGATATCAAAAGTTTAAGATTTCAAAGTACAAGATAAGTATTGAGTCTAGAATTATGTTAAAACTTCTTGAAAGCACTTACATCTTTATTTGAAATTTATTCGTGGAATGGAATCCACTTCGAGTCTATTAAAGGGATGGAACCCTAGTGGGATGGAATCCAAAACAATATATAGTGGAACATATAGTGCTCCTATTTTGATATCCATTAATTTTATGAAAATGCTTTTCAAAATATATCTCTTATTTTAAATGTTTTTAAAACCTTCTTTTCAAAAAGACATCACTCTTGTTTGAAATATTTTAGCCTCAAAATTCTCTTTATCATTTTCTAATATTTTGATTTCAACAATTGTCCTGGATTTTAAACTATATCTTGTTTTAAATATTTATATACTTAGATTTTAAATCACTTTATAGATTAAGATTATATATATCAAAATTACTTTTATATGTTTGAACTATATTCAAATACATTTACAAAGTTTAGAAATTGTTTTGACAAATTATAGAAACCAATTTTAATAAGAAAATCAAAATCACCATTTTTTGCCTATAGCATGTCGACATACTCGTACCCCCCATGTCGACATGGTGCCCGTTAAAATTCAAAATTCAAATTTCAAAAGAAGTGTATTCGTCGTATCCTTTCACGAATAGATATGATTATTGATCTTCTATAAATACCAGTAGTTCTAAATGAATTTTAATCAGATTTCACTTGTTTTCTCTCCTCTTCATCTTCCACATTTATTCTAAAAGAATTTCAAACTATACTCTTCCGAAATATCAAGTGAATCAAAATTGATTATCTCTTGTTTTATTCTCTGCCCCTCTCTTCATAATGTCTTAGCGCTATTCAGAGTTATAGGATCATTTGTAAATCAAACTGCTGAGTAAAAGGTTCAGTTGAGCCTTGAAATCAATTGGATGTGATTGTTGCCTCGAAAATCAATTAGGTGATCTTATAGCCTAGTTAAATCAAGAGAGTTTGCCCCGGACTCGAATATGGGAGGGTGTATCTCGTAGCCTTGAAATCGATGGTGTAATCTGGGAGATTATTTTGAAAGAAATCCGTACAATTGTGCGGGACTGGTTGTCGGGTAACTCCGAACTAGTATTTAATCTTGGTGTGTTCTTTCCTTTACTGCTTTTATTTAGTATTTGCATCTGTGTCTAATTCTATGATTATATATGTGTTTGTAAATTGCATTTGTTTGTAATTAAATTACATAAGTTCAAAAAGATTTAGAAAATTCATAAAAAACTATTCACCCCTCCCCTCTCCGGTGCTATTCCAGCCTTAAGATCCGTAATCCGCATTTCTCACATTTGGTATCAGAGCAAGGTTTTCAAAGTTTTCATAACCTGAATTTTGAAAAAGTTTTTAAAAATGGCTATTTTGGGGATTTGGTTAACACTGTTTTACAACTGTTCAAATCATCATTATCTTACAAGTCTGCATATAATTATTATAGAAAATCAAGTTATCTACCGAATTTGTATTCTGTGTAGAATTAAAAATGTTATATGGCCTTTGAAGAATCAACACTCAATGGACAAATTATGCAAATCAAGAAGAATAAGTGGATACTTGATAGTGGATGTTCAAGATACATGACTGAAAATCCAGATATGTTGAATGATATTATCTATAAAGATGGAGGATTGGTTATTTTTGGAGACAACTCAAAAGGATATGTGATTGGCATCAGCAATGTCGGTAACTCTAAAATTCCTACTATTTCTAATGTTTTATTAGTTAAGAATCTGAAACACAATCTGCTTAGCATTAGTCAACTTTGTGATAAAGGATACAAGATTAAATTTGGAAAGGATAAATGTCATATTGAAGGCAATAACTTAAATATTATATTTGAAGGAATTAGGAAGAAAAATATTTATATTCTTAGTATGAAAATCTCAAATGATAATCTATATCTTTTGTCAAATAAAAGTGACCCTTGGACTTGGCATAAAGATTTGGGCATTTTAATTTTATACTTTTATTTAGACTTTCTAAACTTGATCTAGTAAGAGGTCTCCCTAGAATGAATTTTAAAATAGATAGTATATGTGATGCTTGTCAATTAGGAAAACTTAGAAAGAGTTCTTTCAAATTAAAAGATATGATTTCAACTTCAAACCTCTTGAGTTACTTCATCTAGATTTGTTTGGTCCATCTCAAATTCAATTAATAAATCACAATAAATACGTCTTTGTAATTATAGATGATCATTCTAGATTTACATGGACAATTTTTATGAAACATTAAAGTGATACTTTTGATTCATTTAAATTTTTACAAAAAGACTTCAAAACTAACTTTCTTTAAAAATTATAACCGTTTGTAGTGATCACAGTGGGGAATTTGAAAATGAAAATTTTGAGAGATTTTGCAATTAAAAGGATAACTCATAATTTCTCTTTTCCAAGAACTCCACAACAAAATGGAGTGGTAGAACGTAAAAATAGGAAGATTCAAGAGTGTGCTAGAACAATGCTTTCAGATAGTAATTTACCAAAACATTTTTGGGCTGAAGCAGTCACTGTAGCTTGCTACATTTTGAATAGAATATTAATTAGATCGTTAACTAATAAAACACGTTATGAACTTCTTTACAAAAAGAAACCAAAGGCGTCTTATTTTAGAATCTTTGGAAGTAAATGTTTTATTCTTAATACAAAAGACAATTTGGATAAATTTGATCCTAAATCCGACAAAGGAATCTTTATCGGATATTCTAATAGAAGTAAAGCATACAGATTTTTTAATTTAAGAACTAATACCATTGAAGAAACAATGCATGTTTCGTTTGATGAAAATTTCAAACATATTGAACAAATTAATGATGAAGAAGATTTTGCTACCTTAAATAGTGAATCAATTAAAACAAATAATGAACTATTCATCCAAATAAAAAGGTTAAGCTTTTAAAAGATCATTCTATAGAAAATACACTAGGAGATATTGAATCTGTTGTTAGAACTGGAAATCAACTATATAACATGAGTAATGTAGCTTTTATATCATCTATTGAACCTAAAATTCAAAGGAAGCATCGTCTGATTATTCATGGATTCTGGCTATACAAGAAGAACTGAATCAATTCATGAGAAATGATGTTTGGAAACTTGTTCCTAGACCCGAAGATAAAACTATAATAGGAACTAAATGGGTTTATAAAAATTAAATGAATGAACTAGGTGAGGTCGTTAGAAATAAAGCTCGATTAGTCGCACAAGGTTATTGTCAAGAAGAAGGAATATATTTTGATGAAACCTTTGCACCCGTAGTAAGATTAGAAGTAATTAGAATTCTACTTGCTTTCACAAACTATAATAATTTCAAATTATTTCAAATGGATGTTAAAAGTGCTTATCTAAATGGATTTGTTAAAGAGGAAGTTTATGTTGAACAACCTCCACTCTTCGAAGATGAAAATTTTCCAAACCATGTTTTCAAACTTAAAAAACCTCTATATGGTCTGAAACAGGCTCCTATAGCATGGTATGATAGACTTAGATATTTTTTATTACAATTCAAATTTTGAAATTGGTAAAGTAGATAATACTCTTTTTATTAAAAGAAATAAAAATGATATCCAACTAGTACAAGTTCATGTAGATGATATTATTTTTAGTTCAATTAATCATGAAATGAATAAAGAATTTTCTGAAATAATGACAAAAGAGTTTGAGATGAGTCATGTGGGTGAACTTGCTTTCTTCTTAGGTTTACAAATAAAACAATTAGATAATGGTATTTTTATTAGTCAAGAAAAATATGCTAGGGATCAAGTTAGTAAATTTGGTATGACTACTGCGAGTGGAAAACCCACTCCCATGGCAACCAATGAAGATTTAAATAAAGAATATCTTTTAAAAGATTTAATTCAAAAACTATATAGGGGAATGATTAGATCACTACTCTATATCACTACGAGTAGACCCGATATCATACATAGTGTTTGTCTCTGTGCATGATGTCAATCTCAACCCAAAGAGACTCACTTAAAAGCTGTGAAATGAATCATAAGATATGTTAAACACACTTTTGACTATGGTTTATTTTACCCAAAAAACGATTCATTTGATTTAATCTCTTATTGTGATGCTGAGACTATGCTGGTTGCAAATCTGACCGAAAAAGTACAAATGGAACTTGTCACTTTTTGAGGCATTCTTTGGTTTCATGGTTTAGTAAAAATCAAAACATGATTTCTTTATCAACAACTGAAGCATAATATGTCTCTACTGCTATGGTTTTCTCTCAAGTAATTTATATGCAACAAACCTTAAAAGATTTTGGATTAACAATTTCAAAATCACCAATTTATTGTGATAGTAAAAGTGCAATAAATTTATCTAGAAATCCTATTCATCATGGTAGGACTAAACATATTAATATCATATGTCACTTTCTCCGAGATAATATAAGTAAGGAGATTTTTTCTCTTGAATTTATTACTCCGAGAATCAAATTGCTGATATTTTAACCAAACTCTTAAATCAACCTATATTTAATAAGTTAAGAAGAGAACTAGGCATTTTCTCAATAACTGAAATATAGAATATAGATATAGTAACATATATTTTTAATAAACAGAAATATACAAGAAAACCAAAATTTTCGTAGGCATGTCGACATACTCCTACCACCCATGTCGACATACAACGACAATATTTAAAAAATTTCTTTTCCCTCTAAAATTAGTTTGGAATTTATATAAATCTATGTGTTTCGAATTTTTCTGTCTTCTCACTTTCTTTCTCTATATTACACTTCTGAAAATTAATACTAATGGCCTCTTCCACTAAATCAAACCAAAATGACACCATTTCTTTACCTTCTCCTCATTCTGGTCCATTCCAACGCACTACACTGGCACATGTGATAAAGATTGAAGAGTCCAAGAAGGATGCCATGCAAATGCTGACTGAACTTCAAGTTGTGCAAATAAGGATGGCAAGAGAACAAGAAAAGAAAAGCAAAATTCTTTAGAATTTTCAAAAATTCCTAATGGATAATCATACAAATCCTATTGTGATTGAAGAAGATTCTCCCAATATTCAAGTGCATAACCCCTTAGAACACAGCAAAGAGGAAGAAGAAGAAGAGGAAGAAGCACCTATGGAAGAAGACGACAACGTGGTCTGCGTAGGCGAAGTCTATTTTGACAAAGATGGGAATTTGGTGGAACAATGTGGAAACTTTTGTTTTCATTATCCAAATTGTTCGATTCACAAATCTCCAATTGTCAAAAACTCTTGTTAGTAGTGTTATTCTATAATTTATGTACTTAAATATATTTGTATGTTTATATTCTATATATACATGTAAATATAACATCATATATAACATAATATTTGTTTTCACTTATTATACTTCCTTATTAGTATTTAATTTGGATAGTATTAGATTAAGGGGGAGTTATATTAGTTTAGGATTAGTTTTTGTTGATGACAAAGGGGAAGAAATATAAAATAGAGTAGTTAGAGCAGTTAGGCTTAGATTAAGGGGGAGTTAATAGTTTTAGGGGGGGTTATTGTGAAGAAGTATATTTTATAATATAGGTTGTCATCATCAAAAAGGGGGAAATTGTTGGTCCTTGAGATAATGGTTTTGATGACAACAACCTTAGGACTTGTTATAAAATATAAATACTAACATTATAGATTAGATATATATGTATATGCAGGATTTAACCACGCGGGTACCAAGAATGAAGACTGTACAGTATAGGGATTCAAGATTGAAGATATCAAAATTGAAGACTCATAAGTATCAAGATATCAAGAGTTCAAGATTTCAAAGTACAAGATAAGTATTGAGTCTAGAATTATGTTAAAACTTCTTGAAAGCACTTACACTTTTATTTGAAATTTATTCGAGGAATGGAATCCACTTCGAGCCTGTTAAAGGGATGGAACCCTAGTGGGATGGAACCCACGATAATATCTAGTGGAACATATAGTGGTCCTATTTTGATATCCACTAATTTTGTGAAAATGCTTTTCAAAAATATATCTCTTATTTCAGATGTTTTTAAAATCTTCTTTTCCAAAAGACATCTCTCTTGTTTGAAATATTTTAGCCTCAAAATTATCTTTATCAATTTTTAATATTTTGGTTTAAAAATTGTCCTTGATTTTAAACTATCTCTTATTTAAAATATTTAGCTTTTGAATATTTATATACTCAGATTTTAAATCACTTTATTGATTAAGATTATATATATCAAAATTACTTTTATATGTTTAAACTATATTCAAATACATTTACAAAGTTTAGAAATTGTGTTAACAAATTATAGAAACCAATTTAATAAGAAAATCAAAATCACCATTTTTTACTTAAAGCATGTCGACATACTCCTACCCCCTATGTCGACATGGTACCCGTTAAAATTTAAATTTTCAAAAGAAGTGTCTATTCATCATATCCTTTCACGAATAGATATGGTTGTTGATCTTCTATAAATACCAGTAGTTCTAAATGAATTTTAATCTGATTTCACTTGTTTTCTCTCCTCTTCATCTTCCATATTTATTCTAAAAGAATCCAAAACTATACTCTGCTGGAATATCAAGTGAATCAAACTTGATTATCTCTTGTTTGATTCTCTGCCCCTCTCTTGATAAGATCTTAGTGCTCTTAGTGCTACTCAGAGTTATAGGATCATTTGTAAATCAAACTGCTGAGCAAAAGGTGCGGTTGAGCCTTGAAATCAATTGGGTGTGATTGTAGCCCCGAAAATCAATTTGGTGATCTTGTAGCCTGGTTAAATCAAAAGAGTTTGCCCCCAACTCGAATACAGGAGGGTATACCTCGTAGCCTTGAAATCGAGTGTGTAATCTGGGAGATTATTTTGAAAAGAAATCTATAAATTGTGCGGGACTGGATGTAGGGTAACTCCGAACTAGTATAAAATCATGATGTGTTCTTTCCTTTACTACTTTTATTTAGTATTTGCATCTGTGTCTGATTCTGTGATTATATATGTGTTTATGAATTGCATTTGTTGGTGATTAAATTACTTAAGTTTTAAAAAGATTTAGAAAATTCATAAAACACTATTCACCCCCTCTAGTGTTATTCCAGTCTTAAGATCCGTAATCTGCATTTCTCACACGGTCGAACCGCGTTTTCTCATGGAATGAGACTCTGCCCCTAGCATCAAGGATGAAACTTGAAAAATGGACGGTCGATTATCATCTGCTTGGTGGTTATAGCTCTTCCATCAAGTGAAGGAAGGTGGTATATGATAGATGGTTGGATCACATCCATGTTGGTGTTGGATAATCAGGTCTTGCACAATTTGCTTCATATCTCTTTGTAGAAAATGAGGATAATGGATTACTGAGTAGACAAAGTAAGTTGCATATGTTTCAAGGTGTAATCGTGTCCACGTATTGAGAGCGATGGTTCACGAGTAGGTAGTTTATCACAGCTACCCCAAGTCGAGCTTTTGAACTACCTTTTGTTTTCAAGGTAGGATTTAATGTGTAGATGATCAAATCACGTCCAGTCTAGATAGATCCTGGTGTCACTGAGCTTCAGGAGAGGCATTTTTATTTTTCCGAACTTTGTTTTATGACTCGATTTGATTGGATGATCGGGCCATATTCATTCCAAGCCTTGCTTATGTCTCCAAGTCAAATGTGGAGGTCGACGAATGGATGGTCGATCAAACTTGCTTTGTATTAGGCTCTGACTGTGATGAGCTTTTCAATCTCTAGTCCTTGGCCCCAAATCAAAGGCACATGGTCAATGATGAGCGATCGCTCGTCTTGATGAAACTCCACAATTCGATCAATGTCTTCGTGGATTGGTTGGCGGCCAACTCTGAGTACGTGGTCACCTGCATCGTTTTGGAAGAAGTTTAGTTCAAGCCAGTTGTAATTCAAACCACAATTGAAATTGAAATAGAAATAATCCAAAGAAGATTAGTACAAATCTCATTGATAATTGGAGCAGCATCGTGCGCTCGCTATTCAACTCTGCCCTAGCCGCTTTCAACAGGATGTCGACTGCCAAAGGTCTAATTGATAATTAGAGTTCTTTATTGATGGGCATCCGAAGTTCCTAGCTCACCATTCTGTAAGGCTTGCACGTACAATTGAAGCTTTCCTTTGAATCTTGTTTTCGATCACACCTCGGAGGTGTTTGTAATCGCCAGTGTTAGGATCAGTGTGCATCTTGGAATATACAGCATTCCCCAGATTTTCTCTAGACTTCGGTGGACTCTCTCAAGGTTGGCTTTCAATACCACTCCGAGTCGCGAGTCTCCAAGTAGAGGCTATTGATTGAATCTTTCAAAGAGCGTATGGGTCGAATTTTGAGATCTTGTTTTGTCTATTGGAATCAGAGTCCTTAGCCAACGGGCCTGCATTGTTATTTTTCCTAGTCTACTCCACTCCTCCTCACTTTGGTTCTGATTCATTTTGTAACAGAGGAGATCTATGGTTGTAGGACGCTCACCAGCTTACTAGCTGCCAAAATATATCTAGAGGTCGACTACCCTTAAACGAGATCAGTATGATATCCCTATTAGCATTTGGAACAAATTTCTTAGAATCAAACATTGGTTCGCTTGGAGTCACTAGATTCAAAGTGCTGGGTCAGTGAAGAATGGTGCTTGGAGTTATCTTGGTGTTTTCCTAGATTCATATCATCTATGTTCTCCAACCTTTGGGAGTATCATTTGAGTAGCGGTTGCTTGTCCGTTCCTTTGTTGCTATTCAGAAGCTGCCGCTTGATCCTCCATGCCCTGGTCGGTCATAGGATGTAAGGGGAGTGGATAGAATGTTACTTCATTAAGTTGAGTTTTTAATTCATTATGTGGATGCACTGCACCGTGGCCAGGGTTCGGGTCGTACCCGAATTTTTTTTTTGAAAATAAGGATCATACCTGATTCATATTTTTTGGGTATAGGGACCATTCAGATGGTTTTTTTAGAGAGGGATCGGTATACAGTAGAGGGATCGGTATACACTAGAGGGATCAGTATACAGTGGATGCATCAGTATACATGCGATTGGTAACATTGGGTCGGTATACACTGGGTCGGTGTACACTGGGTCGGTATACTCTGGGTCGGTATACTCTGGGTCGGTATACACGGGGTCGGTATACACCTTTTCTGGGGCAGTCGACATACACCTTTTCTGGGGCGATGGGAATATACCTGCGATCGGCGTATACCTTTTCTGGAGCAATCTGCATACACCTTTTCTGGAGCGATCAGCATATACCTTTTTCGGGGCAGTCGACATATACACAATTGCCTTGGTGAGGGTTCAGCTATATGAGGAATCAGTTGAATTGCCTTCAGAGAAGTGCGGGCCTTCGTTTAACTTGAGTGCAAACTTCAACATCCAAACCTAAGATCTCGCGTACATCAATGAATCCAATCCCTTCCAAATGAACATGAATACATGATCAACTCTAACCAGGAGCATTAGCATAATCAAATCCTCTAAAAAGAGGAGAAGACTTAATTCCTTAGACTATGGCTATCGGCTTCCTTTAGATTTCCTTCAAATTTGAGTAGAATAGAAAGTTTGTTGGTAAATAACTAGATGTATCTCGCGAATATGGAAATCCACTAGTAGACGATGAGATCCAATCAAGCTGAGAATTCAATTCTCAATGAAAGCACCAAAATGTTAGCACCAAAATTGGTTACTAACACCCTTGAATGTATTTCTGTAAAGAGATTAATAAAGATGGTAAATTAAAACAGAGGAATATCACAATAGAATGCAAAAACAACAACAGAAACAAGAACATCAGAATTACAGTGGTTCGGCGTAACTGCCTACATCCACTTTGAATTAATCTTTATTGATTTTCCAAATACATGAATATAGTAACAATCTGTAGACAAACAACTTGAATACAAGTTGTAGTATAATGGAAGTGAGTGTCTAAAATGGTAGAGTCTCTTTGGAATTCTCCAAAAAGGTCCCTTCAACTGGACTCATGCCCCTTTGTTTATAGACGAAGTTAGCCTGGCTTCCCTGTGCAGGCCCATGACCAAGATAGCTCGGCCCATAGCTGGTAGGTTAGGTAAACTGAACCAGGCATACCGACCCACTACTACTGATCCATATGTGTCGATCAACCAAGGCGGAACCGCCCTCATCGACCTACTTCGACCTTCCTTCCTTGACCGAGCCACCCATACCTTCCATACGTGCCGAACCGTATACATATGCCAAACAACACATAGTGTCGATCCACACATACTAATCCTTCTAAGGCCGATCCCCATCTAAACCGAGCCACCTAGGCCAAACCACTACGTGCCAACCCACATTGACTTGTCTCCCCTGACCGAGCAACACGTGCTAACCCACAAAAGACGACCCTATTAGAGTTGATTCCATCTGACTCTGCCGATTTACCATTACAGAACCTATCAAGACCGATCCCACGAGATTCTACCAATTCCCTCAAGGCCGACCCCATCTAGGTGTATCTCAATATAATCCTCCAACATTTGCCGACCTACTCTGACCGAACCAAGGTTGCCGATCCCAAACTCTCATGATTGATTATAAGCAACCGGTCGCACATAATCGATCGAGGACAACTGATCGAGGATAACCGATCAAGGATAGTCGATTCAGCCTTTAAGCATCGACCCACAGTTTTTGGCGACCCCGTCATCCAATGTCGACCCATCATCCATTACACATCATCCCCTATTCATCGAGTCTAACTTGGATGACCAACACTCGACGTTGCGCCTATTCACGTTCAATTATAACTTCTACATCCAACATCTTATAGTCGGGCCAAGGTGCTGGATAACAATAATAATTCGTGCAAGCTGTAACATGCACGTTATAAATGTTAGGATTTGCATCGCAAGGGATATGTTAACTCATCTAATACGTATAATATATTGTCCAAATATATGTATGTACGTGTATACACTCACATAAACTTGTTATTTTAATATGAGTACTAAAACAATATAAATATTTAGATATGTGTGTGTGTGTGTGTTACATAATTGTAAAATATTTTTTGATACATACATACATACATATATATATATATATATTTGTATATATTAAATTAGATAATAATCTAATGATTGATTATATATTTATATATATATATAAATCATGCAAAGTTGTTTCTATTTATTTATATGTTTTATTAGATGATAAAATTAATATATATATATATTTATAATTGTATGTGTAATATATAAAAATATTTGTAGATGTATGTATTTAAATATATATATATTATATAATTATATCAATTATAAAACTAATTAAAATTAAATATATGTATATCTTATAACATTCTAGATTCAATACACAACATTAAAAATATTTTATTATAATTTTATATTATTAAACTGTTTATAAATAAATTTATTAGCCAAAAAACATTAAAATAATATTAAAATTAATTTCATATCATATTTTTCAAATTTTAAACTATCTAAAATTCTAATATGATATTAGAAGATCATAGAAAATTTCCATAATTTTCTAAGTTGAAACTATATATTTTTTATTATTTAATTAATTTTGGTCGTTATAATAAATGATTTTTCTCAAATAATAAATTTAGTTTTTAAATTGTAAAATTTTGATAAAAAATTTATATGATGATGGATAATTTTGAAAAAATTTAAAATATAATTTTCTAATCATATATTATTTTATATTAATTGTGTAACCTTTTTGAGTTAAATAATAATAAAATTAGTAAATAATTGCAAAAAATATTTTGTTGTTACATAAAATTATATTTAGTATAAATTAGGATATATAAAGTATTAATTTAATTTTTATCATGATATGGCGACCTAATAAATTATAGGTTATTTTCACTAGTCGATTAATTATTAAAATATTCAATTTTTCACAAATTAAATTTTAATTCAATTTTAAAATTTCACAAACATTGTTCTAACTCCAATATGATTTAATATAACTTTATAAATCATTTTTAATCACATTAAACCCAATTTCCAATTATTTACGCAATTTTAAATATTAAATTATCGATTTAATTATCCAATTAAATCCAAATATTCGAAAAATAATTTATTCGACTTACAAATTTCAATTATTAATATTTAAATTAATTAAATATATGAATTTCAAATGACAGAAATTCTGGGTCGTTACAAACTTCCCCCTTAAAAGAATTTCGTCCTCGAAATTGCCAAGTAATAAAGTGTTTTGAAATCCATTAACTTTTCAAAACAAACCGTTCAAGTTGGATTTTTTTCAAATCTCTTAAGTGTTTAACTTTTCCAAAATTCATAGTTAAACCTCTTACAAAATCTTTACTAAGTTTCCAAATCCAAACTTAGTTTTCAAAATTTTCAATTTTCTCAAAAATATTCTAACGCCTTAAATTTTCGGAAAAATTCGCCAGAGTCTCCTTTGTGCGGCTCGATCCGAAAAAAATGACAGTATATATATCACAAATATACATCTCATCAAGTGATGAGGCATCCCGTAGGGAAAAAAGTGTAAAAGTACGATATATAATCCGAGATATGTACCTTATTTATTGTTAGCGAGCATATACGGCTAATATAGCGTGAAAGCGAGCTCCAAATGCGAAGCAAGCGCAATCCGAACCTGCTAAAAACTCAACAAACAAATGAGAAACATGTATATATGAAGATAATATCAATATACAACATATAGTAACATAACAACTACATGTGCCAACATAGCAATGCATTCAATCAACAAATGCAACCATCAAACAACTATCATCCAATTAACATTCAACAAATCCATAACCAAATCAATATACATTCACTTCTCATTATTATTAAATGAATTGGTTTTCATTCCAATCACATTCTGATTCATTAACATTGGAATTTTAACAACATTCATTCATTTTCAATTAGTATACATTCACTAATTTACATTCATATTGGTTCACTTTCAATTCAAATCAATCTCCATTTAATTAAACTTACTTAACTTCCAATTTGAATTTAATTGCTTTAGCTTTCAATTTTATTCATTCAATTTCATATGAATCATTATCCGATCAATTAACAATAATCTAACAACCAATGTACAACCAACACAACCAAATTTATTCACTTTACATTCGACATTCATTCAACATTACTCAAGTCATATTCCATTTCAACATCATTGGTTTAACTTAACTTAAATTTCCATTTCAACAACATATCTAATCCAGTTAAAATCCAATTCAAATTCCAACTCCAAAGTAAATTCTATTTAACTTTTACCAAAGTCAATTTTATCACTTATTCAGATTCATACTTCGTTTTGTTTAACAAAGTTGTTTAACCATTTTAATAGTTGGTTTTACTTACATCTTCACATTTAATAAGTCATACAACTTATTATCCAACTTTTAAATCTGATTAATTTATTCAACTTCCTTTAGTTAAATTTCACATCATATATATTATCATACTAACTCAAATTTATTTCAACTTTACTAAAGTTAAAGTTCTTTATTATTTCATATTATAAGTTCAAAGCTTGATAACTTATATTCATCAGTTTCAACTTTGATTTTTAATTTCAAATTTGTTTATTACAACAAAATTCAATTTACTATGTAGCAAATCCATCACACAGAAGCTCGAAAATGATACTGATGATGCTGCAGTCATCACCCTTATTATTTCCCGGCAACAGTAGTGAATCCAATGCTTTAAATTCTTTCAAAATTTCTTTTATTTATAAACCACATTTATAAATCTTGCTTATATAATTTCACCATTTATTTTCTTACATTTTCACAATCAAACAATTCAATTTATATACACTTCAATGATTTCTGAAAAATTATTCCTTTATATATAAAATACAATCGAGGTAAAATTATTTTATTTACCCAATTTAAAATGATACTATGTCGGTTTATCTCGTTTAAGAGTTTAGAAACCCCTATTGATACAGTTAGCTAGACTGCACCGACCAGAATCTATAAACAATCAACTGATAAGTCAACACAATACAAAATAATTTCATATTCACTAACAAATACGCGCTCATATCTATTATTACACTTGGACTCATTCTAGAGTACTGCTGACTCTATCTCTAATGAGTAACACCCAACAGAGCCAAGGTTGTCACTTAACCATATGCTCTGATACCACTTTGTAACATACCGATTTAGTCGGGATGCGAAGGTCGGCATTCTTACGTCCACTGTATCAAATGCCGCATAATAGAATGCCGAAAAACCGAACTGTTAGGGTTAAAAAGAAGAGGTAGAAGAAAAGATAGAAGAAATAAGAAAAAGATAGAACAGAAAACAATATCGGAATCTCACATATTGCAGCGGAACAACATATAATAGATAAATGAATAACCTTTTAAACAAATAACTATCTCAGTTAATACATTATATTACATCAGAGTATACAACAACAATATACAACACAATACAAGAATGGGCAGCTAAACAAATATGCCCTACAAGTGGATTATACAGCGGAAAGGTAATATCATATACAAGTAATACGCCTCGCCATCCAGCTCGCCACTTGAGCTCCATAACACTCCTGAATCCAGAATGACCTGATAACCTGACTCTAGACTGCTCGTGTGGAAATTGGTGGGCACCCAGAGTTTGAGAAGAGAACAATAAACTCCTGGTCAGTTATGGACTGGTGTGAGAACTTAAAACAGTTATTTAACCTTTAAAACAACAACAACAATAGAAGTGGAAAATATCCGTAATGCTTTTGGAAAATGAAACTACCATAAGGCCTCGTCGCACGCACATAATGCAAACGCAGAATTGGAGGAGATTTCTCCTTATGATAGTCAAAGATGCTTACTACGCAAAACAAATCATTTGATTTTTATTATTATTAGTGCATAGTGTAGAAAACATTTCAAAAATAGAATATAAATCTTAGCCAGCATAGACATTCTGAACTATGCCTACTATAGCTACCATCCAAGCAGTAGGGCGCCACCATAAGTGAATGGCAGGTTCTACAACTAAAACCGTACAAGATGAGTATTGTTTTATTTGGATTTCCAACAAATGGTCAGGCTAAGGAACTTCCTACTGCCACATGGGATCGCCTCTGGCGGGACGTCCTGAGAACTTAACCAGCTCTCTGCCAACACAAGGCCGGGTTACCTTTGTCACTAGGTAACTACTGCACGAATATGTCATCCCCCGATCCCTTTGGACCTTTATCCGAGCGCTCAATAACCAACATCACACAGTAATAAATATAGTGTGTCAACATGAGTAAGTATCTGGGCTCCATACCATCATACCACCCTTTCCAGAAGGAAATGACATACCTTAAAGAGCGCGACCCTCATAACCTTGCCGCATATTCCTGTTTTGACCATTTTCGGAGAGTGAGGTCTGACGAAGTCTCGTCCACAAAGCTAAGCTTTTTCACAAAGCCACGCTTTGATCAACAAATGATCAATAAATAATCATCACACAGCAACATTCAGCATGCAACATTACCAAATTGGGAATATATCGCTGATAACCTTCAACTACATAACCTCTAAGCGCGTACGTCTCAGAGAAGGGTGTTAAGCTAAGAGAATAAATTCTCCGCCACCAACAGAAATGTATTTGAAAGAAATCTGCTTTATATCTCAAAATGTAATGTCAGACACGTAACCATACAAGTCTGTTCCGAGTTCGAACAGAACCGAAGGCACTTCAAAAGAAGCCCTTGCAATCCGGGTATTCACAATCCCGATCGAATTTCCCATCACAAAGGAAATCTTCATACCATAGCTAACGGTGTAGAGACAATCGATAGGTCATCCTATCGTTTTCACAAATACCCGGTCTTCACCACCGGTCTTCAATGCTATCCATTACGTCGTATCACTATTCGGAATGGGTAATCCGAATAACGAGTGCAATAATTTAAAAATAAGTGTAGCATTCAATTTCAACCAATTCACAACAAATAGCCATTTAAGGGTCAATATTGATAGTCGGTTATTTAACTATCAATCAATATTCAACACATCACCCGATTTTAAATAATTTCTCCAAATTATTTATTTTTAAAAATATCTTTATAAGATATATATTTTCCACACTTCAACCATTTGAAAATCAATTTCAAATCAATTTACATCCTTACAACCTTCATTTCAAAATGGTTCATTTAAACCAATTAAATAAATCCTTACCGATTTATTAAATTTACGTTCCAAATCCGTAAATTAATTTCCACACTTCAAAAATAAATCAATGTTTATTTTTAAACAAATTTCCCTTTCTTTTATAAATTCCATATTGAATTTACATTTCCAAAATATCTATGAATATACGATTTTTAAATCGATTTCTAATATTCATTTTCAATTTATCTTTAAAAGATAAAATCTCAAAACATTCACTTCATATTGAAGAAACATTTCCATACTTATTTAATAATAAGTAATTCACCAATCTATTTATTTTCAACATTTTGAAAATATTCAATATACTTAAATCCAAATTAAGTATATATTTTATTCTTTAAGGAAAACGTTCACTTAAACACATTTATTTGGGTCAAAACGAATGTTACATAAAACATCGTTACGGCAACCCAAAATCACTAGTATGGGGATTCAAAATTAAGATAGATATATAAATCCCAATACTATACAAAACTTTGCCTTTCGGAAATCATTTACTATAACAACAGTGTTATAGTCCACCATTTCCTTCTATTTCTCGAAACATCTATTTCAACAATAAATGTTGAAATCTATGGTTTCGATACTTAATACATTTTAAAACATCTTTAAATAGTTTTAATTCTATTTAAAATATCACTTTCCCAAAATATTTCTTTAATATATTATTCTCCGTCCAAAATCGGAATATACTTCGCTAACCAAATTCAATTTCAACACATTTTATTTAAAGGATTATTCACCGTCCCAAAATCGTGAATATACTTCCTTTAGTAAGTCATAACAATTAAATTTATTAAAACAAGTCGATTTCGAATTTATAAACAACGTTTATAAATTCTTTTTATATTTTATAACAACTTCAACTTATAAAATCACTTTATTAACAAATTCTATCCATATTTCATTTACACGCCAAAAATCCAATTAAAATCCAATTTATAAGTTAATTACTTATAAATACTTTATTTTACGAAATCTATTCATTTTATAACTTCACAATTTATAAATCTATAGATTTCATCCACTTATGAAATCCATTTATATTTAATTTAACACTTATAAAAACTCGTTTTATAATTCCAATATTTTAGTTTATAAATATCAATTTTATAAATCTTTTATATAAGTCATTTATAATAATTCAAAAATTCCAATTTAAACCTTTTTATAAATTATTCAACTACCTATTCCAAAAATCACATTTCGGTTATATTTCACAAAAATCATAATTTTTTAACATAAAAATTTCAACGTTTATTTATTCAAAATGAATCAATTCAAAAATTAAATTTTATTATGAATTTTCAACTTAAATTTAGAAAAATCCAATTTAATTCATTTTCGGCATCTAACGATACCAAAATATATTCGGCTAAAATTTAACCTTTAACTATTTCAATCACAAAGATAATCACGCAGATTATAAATAGATCAATAAATAGATCAACATACAACATTGAAACCAATTCAATCATTTGAGGAATCCAGTTGGATCCCTCCAACCTGTTTCCCTGCATCCAAAGATGTTAGCACAATACCAGTGTCACTTCAAGACGAAATATCGCGGTATATGTGATTTATAAAATACCATCTGCTATTATGCGGCGCAATAGGGTCTCATCTGCTATATAATGCGGGAAAATCAACTCCAAGTACATATATAATACCAATTCCATACAAGTTGGAATTATCGCGGTATATGTTTTTAATAAATAACATCCGCTTAATATACGGCGTATAATGTCTATTCAACACAATAGATAACAAATTATCATTCAATCACACAATCAAGAAATTTTTAAATTTAACTATTTAAAATTTAAGTCAAAACAATTCGATTGAGTGAGAAGTTCTCACCTTGAGTTTCCGATAATAGTTGTAGCGTTGTATTTCGAATAAAATTAAACGTGCGTTTAATTTTACCCGAAATTGTCACTAGCTCCAAATGACTCCAAACCAGCTCCATTGCGTAGTGCTTGATAAAACGAATCCAACGCAATTCGTTTCGTCAAAATCCGACCTCGTATGAACAAGTTACACTATTTTAAAGTTCGTACAATTATAATATAACTTAATTTACATTTTATTTTAATATTTTATACTCAACTTTTCTGGGCCGTTGATTTCTACTTGATGAAATCCAAGCCGACCCCTAATTCTTCTTCCCAGCAGCTCACCTACGTGAATATTCACATTGGAACCCATGAAGCTGCCCCCCTTCACCCAATTTTCACGGCCATCTCCTTGATCGAAACATCATCACTCCACCACCAAAACTTTCGCCCATACGAGCTCTACACTCGGCCGAAGCCTTGTGAAACTCGGCTCTCCCATGCCCTCGAACCGCGTGCACGAAGTCGCGGCCTTCATGGATAAATTCCCATCGATCCAAGGCTCGAGATTCAATCATAGACGTTCACATCGTAGAGCTCGCGAAGCTCTTCAAGTTTGCTGTTGGAAGCTCGTTAAATTGTTGTGTAGATTTCAAGAAATCGAGAGAAAAGCAAAACGAGATATCGGCCATTGAACTCTAGAACTGGCGGCTAGGGTTTGTAGTTAGGGTTTTGTGAAATTTGTGAAGTTAGGGGTCCTTTTATAGAAAGTTTATGAATTACTATTCATCCGAAATTTTCCGAACTCCAAACGAAGCGTGCCGGTTGGCGTTTCCAAGGTTTACCCCACGTTCCGAACACAATGGAATAGGTTTCGGAAGCTAAATCGATCATCTGTGCGAGTTACGGAAATAAACGATCAAATTTAAATTAAATCGATTTAAACTAATTTCTGTGCGTTTTAGCTTGCCCCGGACAAACGGTAAATCCGATTGACACAAAATTTGAAACCATGCAATAACTTAACATTACAGAGAAACTGGTTTCGTCGAAATCCGAGACTGTTTGAAAAATGGCTATTTTCACTAGTCGATTAATTATTAAAATATTCAATTTTTCACAAATTAACTTTTAATTCAATTTTAAAAGTTCACAAACATTGCTCTAACTCCAATATGATTTAATATAACTTTATAAATCATTTTTAATCACATTAAACCCAATTTCCAATTATTTACCCAATTTCAAATATTAAATTATCGATTTAATTATCCAATTAAATCCAAATATTCGAAAAATAATTTATTCGACTTACAAATTTCAATTATTAATATTTAAAATTAATTAAATATAAGAATTTCAAATGACAGAAATTCTGGGTCGTTACAAACTTCACCCCTTAAAAGAATTTCGTCCTCGAAATTGCCAAGTAAGAAAGAGTTTTGAAATCCATTAACTTTTCAAAACAAACCGTTCAAATTGGATTTTTTTTCAAATCTCTTAAGTGTTTAACTTTCCCAAAATTCATAGTTAAACCTCTTACAAAATCTTTACTAAGTTTCCAAATCCAAACTTAGTTTTCAAAATTTTCAATTTTCTCAAAATATTCTAACGCCTTAAATTTTCGGAAAAATTCGCCAGAGTCTCCTTTGCGCGGCTCAATCCGAAAAAAAAATGACAATATATATATCACAAATATAAATCTCATCAAGTGATGAGGCATCTCACAAGGAAAAAAGTGTAAAAGTACGATACGTAATCCGAGATATGTACCTTATTTATTATTACCGAGCATATACGGCTAATATAGCACGAAAGTGAGCTCCAAATGCGAAGCAAGCGCAATCCGCACCTGCTAAACACTCAACAAACAAATGAGAAACATGTATATATGAAAATAATATCAATATACAACATATAGTAACATAACAACTACATGTGACAACATAGCAATGCATTCAATCAACAAATGCAACCATCAAACAACTATCATCCATTAACATTCAACAAATCCATAACCAAATCAATATACATTCACTTCTCATTATTATTCAATGAATTGGTTTTCATTTCCAATCACATTTTGATTCATTAGCATTGGAATTTTAACAACATTCATTCATTTTCAATTAGTATACGTTCACTAATTTACATTCACATTGGTTCACTTTCAATTCAAATCAATCTCCATTCAATTAAACTTACTTAACTTCCAATTTGAATTTAATTGCTTTAGCTTTCAATTTTACTCATTCAATTGCATATGAATCATTATCCAATCAATTAACAATAATCTAACGACCAATGTACAACCAACACAACCAAATTTATTCACTTTACATTCAACATTCATTCAACATTACTTAAGTCATATTCCATTTCAATATCATTGGTTTAACTTAACTTAAATTTCCATTTCAACAACATATCTAATCCAGTTAAAATCCAATTCAAATTCCAACTCCAAAGTAAATTCTATTTAACTTTTACCAAAGTCAATTTTATCACTTATTCAGATTCATACTTCGTTTTGCTTAACAAAGTTGTTTAACCATTTTAATAGTTGGTTTTACTTACATCTTCACATTTAATAAGTTGTACAACTTATTATCCAACTTTTAAATCTGATTTAATTTATTCAACTTCCTTTAGTTAAATTTCACATCATATATTTTATCATACTAACTCAAATTTATTTCCATTTTACTAAAGTTAAAGTTCTTTATTATTTCATATTATAAGTTCAAAGCTTGATAACTTATATTCATCAATTTCAACTTGGATTTTTAATTTCAAATTTGTTTATTACAACTAAATTCAAATTTTCAATTTACTATGTAGCAAATCCATCACACAGAAGCTCGAAAATGATACTGATGATGCTGCAGTCATCATCCTTATTATTTCCCAGCAACAGTAGTGAATCCAATGCTTTAAATTCTTTCAAAATTTATTTTATTTATAAACCCCATTTATAAATCTTGCTTATATAATTTCACCATTTATTTTCTTACATTTTCAACAATCAAACAATTCAATTTATATACACTTCAATGATTTATGAAAAATTATTCCTTTATATATGAAATACAATCGAGGTAAAATTATTTCATTTACCCTATTTAAAATGATACTATGTCGGTTTATCTCGTTTAAGAGTTTAGAAACCCCTATCGATACAGTTAGCTAGACTACACCGACCAGAATCTATAAACAATCAGCTGATAAGTCAACACAATACAAAACAATTTCATATTCACTAACAAATACGCGCTCATATCTATTCTTACACTCAGACTCATTCTAGAGTACTGCTGACTCTATTTCTAATGAGTAACACCCAACAGAGCCAAGGTTGTCACTTAACCATATGCTCCGATACCACTTTGTAACATACCAATTTTGTCGGGATACGAAGGTCGGTATTCTTACGTCCACTGTATCAAATGTCGCATAATCGAATGCCGGAAAACCAAACTGTTAGGGTTAAAAAGAAGAGGTAGAAGAAAAGATTGAAGAAATAAGAAAAAGATAGTACAGAAAACAATATCAGAATCTCACATATCGCAGCGGAACAACATATAATAGATAAATGAATAACCTTTTAAACAAAGAACTATCTCAGTTAATACATTATATTACATCAGAGCATACAACAACAATATACAACACAATACAAGAATGGGCAGCTAAACAAATATGCCCTACAAGTAGATTATACAGCAGAAATATAATATCATATACAAGTAATACGCCTCGCCATCCAGCTCGCCACTTGAGCTCCATAGCACTCCTGAATCCAGCATGACCTGATAACCTGACTCTAGTCTGCCCGTGTGGAAATTGGTGTGCTCTCAGAGTATAGGAAGAGAACAATAAACTCCAGGTCAGTCATGGGACTGGTGTGAGAACTTAAAACAGTTATTTAACCTTTAAAACAACAACAATAGAAGTGGAAAATATCCGCAATGCTTTTGGAAAATGAAAGTACCATAAGGCCTCCCCGCACACACACAATGCAAACGCAGAATTGGAGGAGATTTCTCCTTATGATAGTTAAAGATGCTTACTACGCAAAACAACTCATTTGATTTTTATTATTATTAATGCATAGTGTAGAAAACATTTCAAAAATAGAATATAAATCTTAGCCACCATAGACATTCCAAACTAAGCCTACTATAGCTACCATCCAAACAGTGGGGCGCCACCATAAGTGAATGGCAGGTTCTACAACTAAAACCGTACAAGATGAGTATTGTTTTATTTGGATTTCCAACAAATGGTCAGGCTAAGGAACTTCCTACCGCCACATGGGATCCCCTTTAGCGGGACGTCTCGAGAACTTAACCAGCTCTCTGCCAACACAAGGTCGGGTTACCTTTGTCACTAGGTAACTACTACACGAATATGCCATCCCCCGGTCCCTTTGGACCATTATCCGAGCGTTCGATAACCAACATCACACAGTAATAAATATAGTGTGTCAACATGAGTAAGTATCTGGGCTCCATACCATGATACCACCCTTTCCAGAAGGAAATGACATACCCTAAAGGGCGCGACCCTCATAACCTTGCCGCATATTCCTGTTTTGACCATTTCCGGGGAGTGAGGTCTGACGAAGTCTCGTCCACAAAGCCACGCTTTTTCACAAATCCACGCTTTGATCAACAAATGATCAATAAATAATCATCACACAACAACACTCAGCATGCCACATTACCAAATTGGGAATATATCGTTGATAACCTTCAACTACATAACCTCTAAGCACGTACGTCTCAGAGAAGGGTGTTAAGCTAAGAGAATAAATTCTCCGCCACCAACAGAAATATATTTGAAAGAAATCTGCTTTATATCTCAAAATGTAATGTCAGACACGTAACCATACAAGTCTGTTCCAGGTTCGAACAGAACCAAAGGCATTTCAAAAGAAGCCCTTACAATCCGGGTATTCACAATCCCGATCGAATTTCCCATCACAAAGGAAATCTTCATACCGTAGCTAACGACGCAGAGACAATCGATAGGTCATCCTATCGTTTTCACAAATACCCGGTCTTCACCACCGGTCTTCAATGCTATCCATTATGTCGTATCACTATTCGGAATGGGTAATCCGAATAACGAGCGCAATAATTTAAAAATAAGTGTAGCATTCAATTTCAACCAATTCACAACAAATAGCCATTTATGGGTCCATATTGATAGTCGGTTATTTAACTATCAATCAATATTCAACACATCACCCGATTTTAAATAATTTATCCAAATTATTTATTTTTAAAAATATCTTTATAAGATATATATTTTCCACGCTTCAACCATTTGAAAATCAATTTCAAATCAATTTACACCCTTACAACCTTCATTTCAAAATGGTTCATTTAAACCAATTAAATAAATCCTTAACGATTTATTAAATTTACGTTCCAAATCCGTAAATTAATTTCCATACTTCAAAAATAAATCAATGTTTATTTTTAAACAAATTTCCCTTTCTTTTATAAATTCCATATTGAATTTACATTTCCAAAATATCTATGAATATACGATTTTTAAAGCGATTTCTAATATTCATTTTCAATTTATCTTTAAAAGATAAAATCTCAAAACATTCACTTCATGTTGAAGAAACATTTCCATACTTATTTAATAATAAGTAATTCACCAATCCATTTATTTTTAACATTTTGAAAATATTCAATATACTTAAATCCAAATTAAGTATATATTTTATTCTTTAAGGAAAACGTTCACTTAAACACATTTATTTGGGTCAAAACGAATGTTACGTAAAACTTCATTACGGCAACCCAAAATCACTAGTATGGGGATTCAAAATTAAGATAGATATATAAATCCCAATATTATACAAAACTTTGCCTTTCGGAAATCATTTACTATAACAACAGTGTTATGGTCCACCATTTCCTTCTATTTCTCGAAACATCTATTTCAACAATAAATGTTGAAATCTATGGTTTCGATACTTAATACATTTTAAAACATCTTTAAATAGTTTTAATTCTATTTAAAATATCACTTTCCCAAAATATTTATTTAATATATTATTCTCCGTCCAAAATCGGGAATATACTTCGCTAACCAAATTCAATTTCAACACATTTTATTTAAAGGATTATTCACCGTCCCAAAATCGTGAATATGCTTCCTTTAATAAGTCATAACAATTAAACTTATTAGAACAAGTCGATTTCGAATTTATAAACAACGTTTATAAATTCTATTTATATTTTATAACAACTTCAACTTATAAAATCACTTTATTAACAAATTCTATCCATATTTCATTTACATGCCAAAAATCCAATTTAGAAGTTAATTACTTATAAATACTTTATTTTACGAAATCTATTCATTTTATAACTTCACAATTTATAAATCTATAGATTTCATCCACTTATGAAATCCATTTATATTTATTTTAACACTTATAAAAACTCGTTTTATAATTCCAATATTTTAGTTTACAAATATCAACTTTATAAATCTTTTATATAAGTCATTTATAATAATTCAAAAGTTCCAATTTAAACCTTTTTATAAATTATTCAACTACCTATTCCAAAAATCACATTTCGGTTATATTTCACAAAAATCATAATTTTTAACATAAAAATTTCAATGATTATTTATTCAAAATGAATCAATTCCAAAATTAAATTTTATTATGAATTTTCAACTTAAATTAACAAAAATCCAATTTAATTTATTTTCGGCATCTAACGATACCAAAATATATTCGGCTAAAATTTAATCTTTAACTATTTCAATCACAAAGATAATCACGCAGATTATAAATAGATCAACACACAACATTGAAACCAATTCAATCATTTGAGGAATCCAGTTGGATCCCTCCAACCTGTTTCCCTACGTCCAAAGATGTTAGCACAATACCAATTTTGCTTCAAGATGAAATATCGCGGTATATGGGATTTATAAAATACTATCCGCTATTATGCGACGCAATAGGGTCTCATCCGCTATATAATGCGGGAAAATCAACTCCAAGTACATATATAATACCAATTCCATACAAGTTGGAATTATCGCGGTATATGTTTTTAATAAATAACATCCGCTTAATATACGGCGTATAATGGCTATTCAACACAATAGATAACAAATTATCATCCAATCACACAATCAAGCAAATTTTAAATTTAACTATTTAAAATTTAAATCGAAACAATTCGATTGAGTGAGAAGTTCTCACCTTGAGTTTCCGATAATAGTTGTAGCGTTTTATTTCGAATAAAATTAAACGTGCGTTTAATTTTACCTGAAATTTTCACTAGCCCCAAATGACTCCAAACCAGCTCCATTGCGTAGTGCTTGACAAAACGAATCCAACGCAATTCGTTTCGTTAAAATCCAACCTTGTATGAACAAGTTACACTATTTTAAAGTTTGTACAATTATAATATAACTTAATTTACATTTTTATTTTAATATTTTATACTCAACTTTTCTGGGCCGTTGATTTCTACTTGATGAAATCCAAGCCGACCCCTAATTATTCTTCCCAGCAGCTCACCTACGTGAATATTCACGATGGAACCCATGAAGCCGCCCCCCTTCACCCAATTTTCACGGTCGTCTCCTTGATCGAAACATCATCACTCCACCACCAAAACTTTCACCCATACGAGCTCTACACTCGGCCGAAGCCTTGTGAAACTTGACTCTCCCATGCCCTCGAACCGCGTGCATGAAGTCGCGACCTTCATGGCGAAATTCCCATCGATCCAAGGCTCGAGATTCAATCATAGCCGTTCACATCGTAGAGCTCGCGAAGCTCTTCAAGTTTGCTGTTGGAAGCTCGTTATATTGTTGTGTAGATTTCAAGAAATCGAGAGAAAAGCAAAACGAGATATCGGCCATTGAACTCTAGAACTGGCGGCTAGGGTTTGTAGTTAGGGTTTTGTGAAATTTGTGAAGTTAGGGGTCCTTTTATAGAATGTTCACGAATTACTATTCATCCGAAATTTTTCGAACTCCGAACGAAGCGTGCCGGTTGGCGTTTCTAAGGTTTACCCTGCGTTTCGAACACAATGGAATAGGTTTCGGAAGCTAAATCGATCATCTGTGCGAATTACGAAAATAAACGATCAAATTTAAATTAAATCGATTTAGACTAATTTCTGTGCATTTTAGCTTGCCCCGGACAAACGGTAAATCCGATTGACACGAAATTTGAAACCATGCAATAATTTAACATTACGGATCCGATGAAACTGATTTCGTCGAAATCCGAGACTGTTTGAAAAATGGCTATTTTCACTAGTCGATTAATTATTAAAATATTCAATTTTTCACAAGTTAACTTTTAATTCAATTTTAAAAGTTCATAAACATTGTTCTAACTCCAATATGACTTAATATAACTTTATAAATCATTTTTAATCACATTAAACCCAATTTCCAATTATTTACGAATTTCAAATATTAAATTATCGATTTAATTATCCAATTAAATCCAAATATTCGAAAAATAATTTATTCGACTTACAAATTTCAATTATTAATATTTAAAATTAATTAAATATACGAATTTCAAATGACAGAAATTATGGGTCGTTTCATATATAAATATCCAAGTCACTTTACATAGGATAACCGTCCCTTAAATTTTCCTTAAAAACCTTTTCATCTCAAATTGAATTAAACCTTTAAATAATACTTTAAACAAGGAAAATATATACTCTATGCTTTACTGGGAATCACCTTGCCATGTTATATATATACTTTACACAAATCTATGTTGATGAAAACAACCTTTAAAAGGACCCCTTTCGAATCCATTGAAAGTACCCTTTTCGTAACAAAGTAAACCCTTTTTATAGCCTAGGCCGAAAGGCCGAAAGATTCCTTTCGAAATCATTCATACAAACCTTTCAAACCATTGAAAAACCTTTCCTTCGAAAGCTTTAAAACCTTAGACAACCTATCTTTAAAACATTTAAACATTGCCTTTCGAAAACATTGGAAAACCTTTCCCTTTAAACCTTCCGAAACCATTGGGGGACCATCCCTTCGAAACCTTCATCAAAACCTTTCGGAAGCATTAAAAATATCAAACCTTTCAAAAGTATTTGGGTTCAAGTAAGACATGTGGAATATCCTTTCGAAACCATTTAGAACTATCTCTTCTGAAACCTTTTGGGTTTACTATTAAAAATATCAAAGGGTCATAAAAGAATAGGGTCGAAAGCAACACTTTCAAAAGCTATTTCCTAAGTAAAGAATTGATGGTGTCGAAACCAACCTTCCTAAAGCAATGGAGAAGCGACTTGGGTTCTATAAAACAAAATAGCCCTTTCGAAGGCATCACTTCAGTAGAAAGGGGTAGCAAAGGGGTTTCGACCCCGATGAAAGAATTTACTTTAGAACAAAGGTGCCACCTCTTAGACATCATTTGACCTAGTCGTAAGCCAACCAAGTCGAAAGAATACCTTTCGAAAATAAAGACGACGCGTTTTTCTTTTGAAAACTAAGTAAGGTTTCGACCTCCTTCGAAACCCATTGTTTTGACCTCATACCTTCTGCCTTTATCCAATTTGCTACGTACCAAGACTTGATACCATGTACATTGGTTTCGATAGTGATGGAGGCGGAACTACTAGTTTGGAACCCCAGGTGCCGAAAGTGGCGAAATAAGTAAAAAGCCTATTTAAACCGAATTTTATCTTTTTAATGTAATCTTTTCAACAACCTGCCTTATTTGTCAAAATATTATTGGTTGCTAATTTCTTTTCTAAAAGTACTGCTAAAATTTCAAAAGTAAACAATTTAAATAATTTACAAAATACCCCTTTCTCCTTTTATAAATATATAAAACATTTAAGTCCCATACCTTAAATAATTTTGTATATCTATTAAAACACTTAGGAAAATTCTACAAAAATTCCAGAAAATCATTTTTAATATGTTTTCTAAAATATATAAATTTTAGACACAAAACGTAAATAGTTTAGCCGTAGATTATTTTATAATCATTTTCTTCACTAGAAAACTAATATTAAATCCACATAAATTCAGAAAATATGAAAATTGAAACCCATCTCTAAAATATGATTTCTGGTCTAAATCTAAAATCGGAAGCATTTAGATGTCATTTAGTAGGGTTTCACATTAAAACATATCATAAAACCTATATGAGTAAGCATAAATCATTAACAAGCATATATGAATATTTAATCATTCAAAAACATGGCAAAACGTTGCAAAAAAATTCGGATTAACCTTAAAACCGAAAACAATAGAAAATATGAGATGTGGTCGTTATTCACCTTAGCATTGAGATTTGAAAATGGATTAAGTTAATTTGCTTCTTCCTTTAGCTTATCTTCCTCTTGATCTTGTTTAGTGGTGGCCGACCACTAACTTATGTTTTTATTTTGTGAATGTATAAAATGAACGTGAGAAATAAATTCCTAAGGATTCAGTGTATTAGAATGCTCATATTCCAACTTTTCCAATCACATATTTGCTAATTTATTTTATCTTCACTCATATTAGTTCATTTGTTTACATGGCATGGCTACCCCTTATTAATCACAAATACCAGTCTCCCAATCATTATATTATTTTATTTTATTTAGCTAATTAAATATCCTAAATAATGCTACTAAAAATTAGGGTCGTTACAGACTCTCCTCCTTAAAGAATTTTATCCTCGAAATTATGATAAGGTAAACAACAAATCAATCAAAAGGGTAAAACATACCATCAAACAAATCAGGATAAGCGTCTCTAATCTACTCTCAGTCTCCTAAGTACAGTCTCTCTCATGGTCGCTCAACTATACTTTCACTAATCTGACCGTCTTGTTTCTAAGCCTCTTCCCATCTCTCGTAACTACCCGAACTGACTTTCTAACTATAGTCAAGTCTGGTTCCACTACTAAGTCATCTAACACATTCGATGTTATAGTAGACTCCAGGTCTCTAATACACTTCCTTAGATGAGAAACGTGGAAAACATCATGAACTCCTCCTGCCAAGCTATTCGGTAACTCTAATCTATATGCGAGTTTCTCGATCCTCTCTACAATGGGAAATGGTCCTACAAATCTCGGTGCCAACTTTCTTGATTTCCCGAATCTAATCACACCCTTAATTGGTGATGCCATAACAAACACATGATCTCCAACTGAGAACTCTAATCTTTCCATCTTATGTCTGCATAAATCTTTTGCCTAGATTGAGCATCCTTGATTCTTGCTCGGATCAATTCTAACTTTTCTTTCTAACCAAACCTAGACTAAGAACCAACCTATCCCTGGTCACCAACCAACAAACGAGAGATTTGCATGGCCTTCCATACAAAGCTTCAAATGATGCCATACCTACACTAGTCTGATAACTGTTGTTATACGAAAACTCGACTAAGTGTAGATGGTCTTCCCATGATCCCCCAAAATCTAAACACAAGTTCTTAACATATCTTCCAAGACTTTGTTAACCCTTTCCGTTTTCCCATCGATCTGTGGATGGTAAGTGGTACTCATCTTGAGCTTGGTTCCTAAAATCTCCTGTAGCCTCTTCCAGAATTCAATAGTGAATAAGGAATCTCTATCACTTACTGTGCTACTAGGAATTCTATGCAGTCTAACCACATTCTTCATAAATAACTAGCTAGAACAGGTGTCGTCCTAGTTGACTTAACTAGAATGAAATTGACACTCTTGGTCAATCTGTCCACTATGACCCAAATACTTTCATTTCCTCAATTAGATCTTAGCAACCCATCTATAAAATTCATAGAAATAGAATCCTACTTCCATACCGGAATATCCAACAGCTGAAGCAACCCACTTGGCTTCTGATGTTTGGCCTTTAACTCTTGACAATTCAAACACTTCTTCACCCATAGGCCACATCCCTCTTCAAACCTTCTTATAAGAAACTAATCTTTATATCCTAATGAATAGTGAACATCGAACGATGACATTCCTCCAAAACTTCCTTCCTTATGTATCCTACATTCGAAACACACAACCTTCCTCTCTTTCTCAATCATCCATTCCGGTCAAGACTAAAATTCTTTAAGTCGTCGCTCTCCGTTCCATCTCTTAACTTCTTGATCCGTTCAACTAATATTGGATCCTCCTCCTGTTTAGAAGCAATCTTTTTTATCATTATCGATCGAACTTCTAAACAAGATAACATAACATATTCTCCACTACACCCAGCCTCAGATCTCCACTGCACTTTGCAAGTCGACAATGCTTCCAAATCTTTCCACTCTGCTATCACTGCCAACACTGCATTCTGATGTTTTTTGCTAAGCATATGGCAACCTTATTCCCTTTCCTAATGTGTACTCAATTCCAAAATCATAAATAGCAATAAACTCTAATCGTCTATGTTGTCCCATTTTCAGCTCCTTTCGAGAGAACTGGTACTTCAATGACTTATGCTCCATATATAGCTCAAACCTTTCTCCCAAAAGGTAATGTCTCCACACCTTCAACACAAAAATCACTGCAACCAATTCCAAATCATATGTTGGATATCTAACCCCATGCGATCTAAGCTGTCGAGAAGCATAGGCAATCACTTTACCTCTCTACATTGATACAGCTCCTAATCCAGTTCCATACGCATCTGTAAATACTACCAAATCCTGATTCCCTTCCGCAACAACTAATACAGGTGCATAGGTCAATAAAGCTCTGGAATGTTTCCTCACACTTATCGGTCCACACAAACTCCACATTATTTCACATTAGCTTGGTCGTTGGTGCTGCTATCTACGAAAAATCCTTTATGAACCTCCGATAATATCCATCCAACCCAAGAAAACTCTTTATCTCAGTCATTGTCTCGGGTCTCTTTCAGTTATTCAACACTTCAATCTTATTAGATCTACAGACGACCCTTTTTCTGAGACCACATGACCAAGAAACTTCGCTTCCTTCTTTCAGAAATGACACTTTGAAAACTTCGCTTTCAGTTGATACTGCCTTAGTGTCTCAAGCACAATTCTAAGTTAAACTACGCGCTCCCTTTCATCTTTAGATTATTCAAGATATCATTGATGAAAACCGACACGAACCTATCCAAGTGCTCTCGAAAAATTTGGTTCATTAAATCCACAAAGAATGTTGGCGCATTAGTTAGTCCGAACGACATAACTTACCATTCGTACGATCCATATCTGGTTGTAAACACCACCAAAGGAATACTATCCTCTGTTACTCTAAGCTGATGGAAACATGTTGCTAAATCTAATTGAAAAAATACATTGGCTCCACTCAACTGATCGAACAAATCGTCAATTCTTGATAATGGTCTTTATCGTCTTCTCATTTAGCTTACAATAATCGATACATAACCTTAACGATCCGCCCGGTTTCTTAGCAAACGCTACGGCTGCTCCGTAAAGTGAACTACTAGGTCTGATAAAACTCTTGCCTTTCAAATCCACCAACTGCCCCTTCATCTCTCTCATCTCTGTAGGTGTCATCTTACTAGGCAACCTACTCACTGGTTTTTCTCCAGGCACCAAATCTATCCGAAAATCAATGGCTCGTTTTGGTGGCAATCCTACTACCTGTTCGAAGACATCCGCAAATTCTTTGACCATGAAAACTAGATTCAACTCGTCCTCTAACTCCACAACACCCAACAAAGCATTCACCTCACAACTAGTGATTTCTACGGTATATACAATCTGATCACAATAGTCAGGGTGTCTAAGTGATATTTTCCTATCATGGAAAAATATCATAGCATCGTACTTACTTAACCAATCCATGCCCAAAATAATACCAAACCCTACAAAGTCAAACACATGCAAACTGCAAACAAAGGTATGACCTAACAAATCAAACCCTAAGTGGTCACACTTCATCCCAAGTGTCGGATACCATCCTATTGGATTTGTAACCCTAAAGGAAGTAACTACGTATGAGGGTTCTAGGTAAAGCTTATCTACCAAACAATGAGATATAAAAGAATGTGATGCACCAGCATTAAACATAACGCTAATAAACATACCATGGATTTGAAGCATACCTCCTAACACAGCTTTCCCTTTTTCCTCTGCTGTTGGCCTCAAGGTAGCTGGCTCCAATGCATATACCTTTCCATTCCCATCCTTAACAGGCTCCTTGCATTGGTTCTTGTAATGACCAATCTGATCACAGTTGAAGCATCAAATATTGTTCTTCCTGCTCATTTCCTTTGCCTTTCCAGTACGACATTCATTAGCAAAATGTCCCTTCTTATCGCACTTGAAGCAAACAACCTTTCATGACTCCACCTTTTTGAGCCCCCTTCTTATGAAAGAACTCCCTTTTCTATTTAGCCCCACCTAGACTTCCTTTGCTTTATTCTTCTTCAGAGAAGTAAGCATATCCTCATGTCTCAATGCCATCTCTACTACGACATCACAAGGATCCCTAATATGAGATAATGTAGCCCTTGCCAACTCAGGTTTCAACTACCTTTTGAACTTCTCGTTTCTCTTCATCATAGTATCCACAGTGGCATGTTCATACCTAGCTAACTCCTCAAACCTTCTAGAATACTCCAATACAGTCATCTCTCCCTGTTCTATCTCAGCAAACTTTCTGATCAAGGTAGACTTCGCCATCAAAGACATGAACCTCTCCTCGAACCTCCTCTTAAGCTCAACCCATATCATCGTTTCTTTATTCACTCCAACTGTCACACTATTCCACCAGAATAAAGCTGCTCCCTGAAGCTGCCTTGATGTAAGCCTCCTCTTCTACTCACCATTGGGCCCCAAGTTTGCAAAAATCCTCTCACAATGCAGCAACCATTTCTCCATCCCAATAGATAAATGTCTTTCCTCCAAGCTTAACGCTATCTTTACTCGGAATAGCATAATTGTTGACCACCAAAGCTTCTTAAAGTCCTCCTACAACATTTCCTCCAACCACTCTAGTAGCAACACCCACTTGCATCATATTCACGAAAAATTGATACATAACTCCCATATCAACTTGTGGGACTCCAACATCCATATTTTATGTTAGTGCCTGACCTTCATTTCTCCTTGTATTTGGTCTAGCGTTTCCATTTGTCGTGATGCTTCCACCTCTAAGGTTAACTCTTCCACTTCTAGCATCCATGTATTCAAGCCTCGTGAGATACAGAAGAATAGCCTAAGAGAGATAGGAAACTAGGGATATAACATAATATATAGGGAATACAAATACGTTACTATAGCGGTATCCTATACCCTGTTCTTATCTCTAATTCCTTAGGATTATGTTTTCAAAAATCATTTTAGTTTAAAGTTTTACATAAACCTATGCTCTGATACCATGTTGTAACATCCCCTATCTGGAGGTCCGAAGCTAAACACTACAGATGCTACAGTCATCCATAGTATTAACTTTCGACGACCATATATGATGATGTTAATGGTACCCATAATATCCAAAGTACTTGAATATGAAACCAAATTACAGATTTCAAAAACAACCTTTTTGATTATATTTCACAAAACAAGTTTCATATTCCATTACATAATCATAGTCGTTTCCTAGGTTCAGATCAAATATAATTATTACAAAATATGCCAAGAGTGACATATGAAGATGCCGCATTGGTTGACCAGAGTACTGTATAGTCATACTGACTTAATACAACATAATGGAAATAAATAAAATAAAACAGCAACTCCTAAATAGCTAACTTCAGCCTCCTACTCGTCTTTAGAAGCTTTATTTGCCAACATACTAAAAACTTGAATATCATCAATTTTTAGCCTACTCAAATCAATTTTGAGCACCTGAGAGTTTAAGGGGAAAACAAAAATTTCGAGTCAGACAAAATGCCTGGTGTGAATAATACTATACATCTCAGTTATCTAATATTAAGTGAGATCACACTACTTAGTGGAATGAGTTTCTCCTCACTAATATCCTTTTAAAAGATATATTTTGCAAATCACAATCTTGCAACCAAAACTGGTTAAAACTGTAAAGCATTATCATGTAAACACACATATCAGGTAACAAATGGACTCTCTGTCCGAACACTATAGTTTTTTTTGGCTAACTACTAACTTTTGGCTGACTTAGGCCTACCAGACAATATAAACAAATAATCTAACATCTGTTAGATACTCCTCTTCTAGACGGTCTGTCCCTAACTTACTTTCTTCAAGTCAAATGATCCTAATGATTTTGTGGGCTCATCAATAACTACCTTTGTACAAATATATTCCCTTCTGTGTGCAACATCATTTTAGTCTTACCTATGACAAAGCCCTACGCATGAAATTTTAGACTAAATTAGCTAGGGGCTAATAGCTAATGTATAGGGTGTGACCCTATACCAGTCTCATCTGGTATACAAATATCCAATTCATTTTACTTGGGTAATCTTCCCTTAAATTTTCCTTGAAAACCTTTTCATCCCAAATTGATTTAAACCTTTAAATCATACTTTAAACAAGGAAAATATATACTCTATGCTTTACACACAATCACCTTTCCATGTTATATAGATACTTTACACAAATCCTTGTTGATGAAAACATTTAAACCTTTGAAAGTACCCATTTCGAATCCATTAAAAGTACCCCTTTCGGAACCAAGTAAACCCTTTTTATAGCCTAGCCGAAAGGCCAAATCATTTCTTTGGAAATATTTCATATAAACCTTTCAAACCATTGAAAAACCTTTTCTTCGAAAGCTTTAAAATCTTGTATATCCTATCTTTAAAACACTTAAACATTGCCTTGCGAAAACATTGGAAAACATTTCCATTCAAACCTTTCGAACCCATTGAGGAACCACCCCTTCGAAACCTTCATCAATACCTTTCGAAAGCATTATAGACATCAAACCTTTCAAAAGCACTTGGGTTTAAGTAAAACATGTTGAACATCCTTTCGAAACCATTTAGAACAACATCTTTCAAAACCTTTTGGGTTTACCTATAAAAATGTCAAAGGGTCATAAAAGAACAAGGTCAAAAGCAACACTTTCGAAAGCTATTTCCTAAGTAATGAAGTGATGGTGCTGAAACCAACCTTTCGAAAGCAATGGAGAAGTGGCTTGGGCTCTATAAAATAAAATAGCCCCTTCGAAGGCATCGCTTTGAAAGGTAGAAAGTGGCAGCAAAGGGGTTTTGACCCCGATGAAAGCATTTACTTAAAAAAAAGGTGCAACCTCTTGGAAACCATTCCTTTAAAACCATTTGACCCAGTCAAAAGCAAACCAAGTCGAAAGCATCCCTTTCGAACGCAAAGCAAATGTGTTTTTCATTTGAAAGCTAAGTAAGGTTTCGACCTCCTTCGGAACCCATTGTTTTGACTTCATACCTTCCGCCTTTATCTAATTCACTACGTACCAAGACTAGATATCATGCACATTAGTTTCGATGGTGATGGAGGTGGAACTACTAGGTCGGAACCCCAGGTGCCGAAAGTGGCGGAACAGTAAAAAGCCTGTTTAAACCGAATTTTATCCTTTTAAAGTAATCTTTCCAACTAACCTGCTTTATTTGTCAAAATATTATTGATTGCTAATTTATTTTCTAAAAGTACTTCAAAATTTTCAAAAGTAAACAAATTGAATAATTTACAAAATACCCCTTCTCCTTTTATAAATATATAAAACATTTAAGTCCCACACCTTAAACAATTTTATATATTTATTAAAACACTTAGGAAAATTCTACAAAAATTCCAGAAAATCATTTTTAATATTTTTTCTAAAATAAATAAATTTTAGACCCAAAACATAAATAATTTAGTTTTGTATTATTTTAAACATAATTATTTTCTTCACTAGAATATTAATATTAAATCCATATAAATTCAGAAAATTATGAAAATTAAAACCTATCTCTAAAATATGATTTTTGGTCTAAATCTATAATCGTGTGGCATTTAGATGTTATTTAATAGGGTTTTCACATTAAAACATATCATAGAACCTATATGAATAAGCATAAATCATCAACAAGCATATTTAAACATTTAATCATTCAATAACATGGCATAACCTTACAAAACAATTCAGAATAACCTTAAAATCGAAAATAATAGAAAATATAAGATGTAGTCATTATTCACTGTAGCTTTGAGATTAAGGATTTGATATTTGAAAATGGATTAAGTTAATTTGCTTCTTCCTTTAGCTTATTTTCCTCTTGCTCTTGTTTAATGGTGGCCGGCCTCTAGCTTATGTTTTTTTTGTGAATGTATAAAATGAACATGAGAAATGAATTCCTAAAGGTTTAGGGTATTAGATTACTCTTATTCCAAGTTCTCCCCTCACCTATTTGCACAACTTATTTTATCTTTACTTATATTAGTTCGTTTGTTTACATGGCACGGTTATCCCTTATTAATCACAATTCCAATCCCCTAATCATTACATTATTTAATTTAATTTAGCTAATTAAATATCCTAAATAATGTTACTAAAAATTAGGGTTGTTACACCATCTTTTAGCCGCCCTTATCATGTATGTTGTTGTCGTATTATCATCATATCATAGGCTAACAGTTCGTTTAGGTCCAAAAAAATATTACTAATAATTCTGATTTAATTACTTGCCAATATCGTATATCGATCAATATATTTATATCTATTATAAAAATATACAGTAATATTTATTCCTTGAATCACCTTCAAAATTTCATAATCAATATTTTATAAATATTAATTAATTAAATTGATTTATAACAATTATAAACCAATTAAATCATTTAGTCTAAAGAGAATTCATCGTATCAGTTGTATAACTCGTCAGTTGTAAATTTGATCAGTGTTTAACATCGAACAATATGAATGTTAACGTTCACACATCACTTATAGGTGGTGTGACATTTTGGCCAAATTTATCACTTACTTAGTTTCGGTAAAATCCAATTTCAGTTAATTAAGTGTTACCGGATATGACTTTATTTACATCGATTCTTTTCTTCAAAACTATATCACTTTGTACTAATTTAATTTGGTAATAGTCAAAATTCCAACATCGTCCATAGTCAACTCTATATTCCAAACACAAAGTCATTGGTTCAATAATATTATTAACCGAAATGCTCCGACCAGAGACTTTGACTTTGACTTGACTTGAGTTGACTGTGACATGAACCTCGTATAATTAAGGAAAGGATCCTCTTTTGAATAGTGCTTCATTTCCAATACTTCCACTCGACCCAATTATAGATTATAATCAAAGCAAAGCTTTCATCCATAATATTCTCAAGTCAAGAGAACTATGGAAATCAGTCATATTGATATTTTCTGTTTGACCGTAGTTATATTAACCAAAAAAACTTATCGAGTGATCATTCTATAGATATCTAATAACCATTAGTATGTAACCCCTAGGTGCCTCTGTGTAGCATAAGTAATACACTTTCCAGCATTTGGAGAGCATTACGTACTCTAATCTCGATGGATACATCGATATCTAGTCTCGATGCATCTGGACTTGGAACATTTAAAAGGGTATATTTGTTTTCATTTTGATAAATTTCTCACGGTTAAAATGCATTGTAACTACTATTATAACATATATAATTTATGAATTTTCGATTGAATGTACTTTTAATTAAATTTATTAATAAAAGAAAATACCTTTGTTTTCGAACAAGATTGGAAATTGAGTTGCATATATGTAACAAATTACATTATTGCCCCTAGGGCATACCCCTAACTCTATCACTGTGAAATAAATCTATTTATATTTTCAACTGCACTTCTCATCCTTTACCATTAACATAAACCTTTAATCCAAACATATGTGCATAGGTAAATCTATATAATCCTTGCTACTAACACAAATGGTGTCAACCTGTATCATGCTAATAACTTGTGCATAAGTATGCTTCTCCAAAACTGTAGCCCTCTAAAATCCTAAACGCACAGCATACTTCCTTAGCTTATGTAACATCCCCCTACTTGGAGGCCCAAAAATAACGGCTATGGATGCTGCAGTCATCCATAATTATTAATCCTCGATGACCAAATATGGCGGTGTTAGATTCATTGATGCACAGACACACATGAATATGGAAAAAATTTAAACTTCAAACAAAATCACATTCCATATCAAAACATTTCCTATTCATTACATAATCCCAATATTCGCAAACCGCGTTCAAAGAAAATATACTTATTACAATATATGCCCAAAGCGACATATGAAGATGCCCGCCCCCTTGGATGATCAGAGTATTTACAAGCAATATAACAACTTTTCCATTACAAACAACATAGCGGAATCAAAAGAAAAGAGAACATTAAATAGCTATCATGCCTCCTGCACATCTTCGAAAGCTTATTCGTTTTAAGAGGTACCTAAAAACCTCAACTCTCAAACTACTCAAAATCAATTGAGTACACAAGATTTTAAGGAGAAAACATAAAATTTGGGTTAAACATAAAGCCTGGTATGAATAATAATCTACCATCTTGAATCATTTGGATATCTAATGAAATCACGCTGCTTAGTGGAATGGGTTTTCTCTTACTAGGATCTCAAAACCTTTACAAAACCATATACTGTGCTTCCTGCATCCATAATGGTTAAAACAATTCAAAATAGTATAATATGATGATATGCAAAACAATTGAATTTATTCTAGATTACCCATCCCCATTCAATTTAGACTATCTGTGTGACGACCCGGAATTTTCGAGCAATTAAAATCGGAATATTTAATTGATTTTAAATATTCAATAGAGTAATTTTAACTTCAATTACGAATATCACAATTTATTTGATAATTTATTTTTTGAATTTAAATAATTTAAAATTGGATGAAATGTTGAATCTAGAATTTTAAGCCTATTAAAAATAATTTGAAGGCTTATAAAATTTATATTGATAATACTGAAGACAATAGAAGCGTTAAGATTGAAATTAACAGTGATATGTTAAGTTTTGAAATTTTTATCGTTTAAATTGAATTTTAAAATAGCCTTCCGAGGCACAGTCTCGGAATTTGACGAAACCAGTTCCATTGGGTCCGTAATATTGAATTATTATGGGATTTCAAATTTCGTATTGATCGAAGTTAGTGTGTGAGTGTACGATATATAAACGCGGAAAAATTTAATTGATTATAAGATAATGAAATTTAATTTAATTAATTAAGCTTCTTGTGTACGCCAAGTCTGCCCTTATCTTCCCGTATACTTCAACACTCGTCTTTTTTTTTATCAAAGCCCCTTTCTTTTCAAATTAAATCTCTAGAAGAAAATCTCGTTCCGGTAAATAAAAAAAATGGCCGATCAAAGCCCTCTATCGTTCAAAACCCAAGCCCGCTTCATCTCATTACAGCCCTAATTCACTAAAGAGAATCGCGATTTATATTAGAAAAACCCTCAGTACGTGTGATCATCGACGATCGATTTAGGGATGAGAACGCGAGGGGGAAGAGAATCGACTCTGAAGCCTAGGCGGTTGGAGATCCTTGCACTGTCGACTATGTCACGCCGTGACCTGGATCGACGATGAGGGAGTCACGATTTGGGAGTTCGCGTCTCATAGGGTGTCGCGACTTAGAGTGGCCACATATTCGAAGGCGTCAACTTGGCTGCAGTATGGATACTGTAGTCGATCAGGATTGAGTGGCGGTTTAGGGTTTTCGATCATCAGGGGTAGGCTTCGCGAGGAGAGGCATTCGTTTGATAGCAACGAGCTCGTTGGAGTTTTTGGGCAAGCGGGGCTGGGAGTAGGTCACGGCGGCTTGCTTGGTTGCCGCGAGTTCAATCAATGGCCTGGGCTTAGTCTCGAGACGATGGGGAAGAGGTGATTTCTTCTGGTAATCGTTTAACTTAAAATTTCCTTAATCTAAGTCATAGTTTTAAAGGAAATATATAATATATATATTTTTCTCAGTAAAGTAGATAAAATAGTTTTGTATTGATTTACTGTATATATACTCATGGGTTGGAAAAATTTAACAGTAGATTTATAGAATAATTTATTTCAATTTGAACCTACATACAGTAAACAGATTTTGGTTACAAATACAGAAGGAGTAATTTTAACCAGATTCTGCAAAAAAAAATTATATATATTGGAAGAAAAGTTTCTACAGCAACAAAATTTCTATTTTTCATTTTTACAAGGAAAACATTTATTTAAAATTTAAATACATAATTTTAAACTTATCCATATAAAATACAATAAATATTCATATATCTAAATATCTTACGTTACAAGTTGCATTTATAAATAATTCTATATGAAGATTAATTTGTTGGATGAACTTATTTAATTACTTCAGTCACTAAAAACATTCCATAAAAGGAGATTTGTTTAAAAATAAATTATTAGTTTAAACCCAATTGTTAGTTAAAATAAATTTAGTGGTTGATTAAAATTATAAAATAGATAATAAATTGTTTGATTAGTTCAAATATTAATAAATTATAAAATGTTATACAAAGTCTAAAAATCGAGAAACAAGCTGGAATGGAGATGAATGGAAATAGACTGCAAATTAAAAGCAAAGGTGAGTTAACCTCACTCAGTGAATCTAAATTTAAATTTAAATGGTTAAATTTAAATAATTGTTTGAATGCTTGAATTGATTGATGTGTTATAGTATGGTATAATTGAAATTGGCATATTATGTGATGCTAACATCTCTGGATGCAGGGAAAACAGGTTGGAGGGATCCAACTGGACACCTCAACTTTTATTTAAATTATTTAATATTCTCTGTTCTAGTTATTTGATGTTCTATGATGAATTATGTGGAAGTATTGAATGCTATGGCTTGGTTGATATACTTGGGTATAATGAATTACCAGAAATATAAATTTGATTTTTGAAATGAAAATAAAAGAAGTGAAATTGCAAGTAAAATAATTATAGAATAAATTTAAGAATGACTTGGAAAAGAAATAAAGCGACTTTAAACTTCTAATAAATGAATCCTGAGAATGGAAAGGAAAATTTGAATAAACAGAAAGTTAATGAATTTTAAAAATGCAGTATTATTAATTTAAAAGAACAAACATTTATTTAGAATTTAAGATTTGAATTATTGATAGAGTAAAGAAGAAATTGAAAAATAATAATAATAATAATAATAAAGACCATAACTACTGAATTTGGAAATGAACTGATAAGTAAATGAATTTATTCCAAATAAAATAAATTGGAAATCAATTTGGGGAAATTGATTTAAGTGATTGAAGTTGGAATTTTCTCTGGATGGCTAAGTACATGTTTTTAAAAGTAAATTTGCAAATATAAATTAAATGTTTTAAAGTTGTTTTTAAAGAAGCAAGTTTTGTGAAATTTATTATTTCTAATATTTAAAGTAAGTATTTTCTTTAATCTATTCTAGCAGAAATTATTAAGAAGTAACTTAGTATTTTGGTTTTAAAAGTAGAAATCTAGTTTTACATTTTATTAAGTAACTTTATTTTCAAATGTTTATATAGTATGTATTTTAGTAAATTATTAAAGTAGTCTTAACTTAAGTGTTTAAAGGTAAATTCCAAAGTAAGTATTTTTGTTTTATTTATTATCGTAATAATTATATAAAGAACGACTTGGTATTTTGTTTAAATCATGATTTTAAATTAAGTACTAAAGAAAGATTTTCTAAATTAAATATTAACCATACTTTACAATTAAAGTGTTTTGAAATTATTTTAAAAATCTAAAATCTTGTGCTTGGTGATTCTAGTGGAAATGAAATACTCGGAATTTATTCTGAGAAAAAGGAAGGTAGTTTGAAAACTGTTTTCAAAAGGATTTGAAAGTGAGAATATACCTTGTGAGGATATTTTTGAGACAAATAAATAATTTGGGAAATTATTTATTTTGTGATGGATGTTGTGAACATTAATTGATAGTTAAATAACCGACTATCAATATTGGACAAATATGTTGATCGTTTCGAAGAGACTGGGATCGAGATTTATTTCTCGAAAACCACTTCGATTTGGTTTGTACGTTTCGTGGAAACGAATTTGGATTCGAAGATGGAGCAGTGAAGTGCAAGGGCTAGTCGCTACTAATCCTGAGCATATTTCCAAAATGGATGTAGTAGAAATAGTGCCTTCGGTTCCGTTCGAACCCGGGACGGACTTGTATGGATGAATGCTTGCGAAAACATCGTCAGGTGAACGATGGGCATTCTAAGGGATATGTTCTTTAAAGGTAACGCTTAGCCTCAAGCCTCATCAAATGGGAATGACTGAAAATCAGGGGTTATGCAGCAAGGCTAGGTGGGTAGCACCCAAGCAGGGTGAGGTCATTCCAGTCTAGATGTCCCTTTTTTATTTCGGCTTAGTGGGCGGTTGCTGATCTCAACCGCGGGGTGATCTCACTCGGGATTATCCAGTAAGGGGTAGTCCCGGCCTTGTGTTGCAGGGGAGCGGGCGTACTCCTCGGTACGGTGATCTAGGCCCCGTACTGTGACAGGTGGTACCCCAGTGCCTAATCATTGGTTGGAAATCCATTCTCCTACGAGCCTTGTACGAGTTTTGTTTGTATTACCCACTCTGTGGCTAGTAGCTGGAATTTAATCACGTAACAATTTCGGCTATTTTATAAGTATTTGTATATAGACCCTATTATAATATCAGAGGATTCAACCTGATATGTTTATTTGTGGCGTGGTCTTACGAGATGCTTTTTTTTTCAAAGGATTTTTGAAACTTTAATAATCAATTGGGTGTGATTTTCTCACGCTGGTATTCCAGACTGACTCGGGTATTATTTAACTGTAATGCTCGGGTCAGACCGAGTATTATAGAATACATGATATGATGCTGTGGAGCTCAGGAGACGAGCTGGATGACGATACGTACTCTCGTACTTGTATATATATATTTCCGCTGTGTTGAGTTGTTGTGTATCCATTTGTATGACATTGATGTTGAGCTGGGATTGATGTACTCTGATGATGTAATATATAAACAAAGATATTTGATGTTTGAGTAAAGAGTATTTATTATCTATTATATTTTATTCCGCTGCGATGGTTAGATTCTGTTGTTGTTTTCTATTTTCTTCTTCTACCTCTTCTTCTCTAACCCAAATGGTTCGTATTTCTGTACAATTTGAGTTGATTTAGGTAGAATAGTGTTAACTCAAGGGGTACGGATTTGCGGGCTGTTTCACTTGGTATCAGAGCTTAGGCTGGTGATAACCTTGGCTCTGGTGGGAATTACTCATTTAAAATAGAGTCCGTAGTACTCTAGAATGAGTTTGAGCGTATTAATAGATATGAGCGTGTATTTGTTAGTGAATATAAATTGTTTTAATATTGTGTTGATTGGTTTATTGAGTGGCATATGAACTTTCGTCGGCACAGTCTGGACAACTGTATCGCAGGGGTTTCTAAACACTTGAATAAAACAATCGACACGGTATTATTTTAAATATGGGTGAATGAAATAATTTTACACAGAAATATATTTTTGGATAAAAAAAATTTTGTAAGCTATTTAGCTAATATATGGTTGCTGGGATGTTAGGAATGATGATATTTAAATTATTATCATTTTGAGTAGAAATTTAACTAGAAACTGTAAATACGACCAAAAATTAAGGAGATAAATTCAATTATGAAATGAAATTTATAAATATGAATTATAAATGTAAATTATAAATTGAATTATAATCAAATGGGAAACTATGCAAATGAATCATAGTTAAAATTGATTTAAGCAGGATTTGGAATCAAGATCCTGGAGATTTGGAAGTATTTGAAGATAAATAATAGTATTATTATTTTGGAAGTATTTTTGTAAGGAAATTGTTTTAAATGGATTTTGAAAGTGATATAGCATTGAAATCACTTGGATTATTGGAAAATAATTCCGATGATGACGGCCGCATCATCAGTATTCATTTTCGAATTTCGAAGTAACGGATTGCTGCCAAAAAAAACCGATTTGTTCAGAAAAGTTAGTTGATTTTGGAAATTTCAAAGGAAATTTGTCGGGAATAAAACCAGGATTGGTTTGACTTTTGAGAAATGTGATTTGAAATGTTGGAGATTTCAGAATGATTTGAAACCAAAGGTCGGGAGTTTAAAAAATCCTGATAAGATAGGTTGTAAGCTTATAAATGGAGATGATTTTTAAATCAAGAAGAAATTTAAGCTTTGAATAATGGGATGTAAATTAAAGTGAAAGGTTGAAAATGAAATTAACTTGAATTGGGAAATAAAAATTTAACTGGAGTGGAATAAATTGAATAGGCTGAAAATAATATCCAGTTGTATTCGAATTAAGTTGAAATTGAATTGAGTTAAATAAATCTGAGTTAAAATAAAATTGAATTGGAATAAAAATTCAATTGAATTATTGAATGGAATTAGGTTCTTACGTGAACAAATGGAAAATAAATTGGATAAGGATTGGAATTGAAATAAATAAATCAGAATAACTTTAAGAGAATTAAAAATCCATGGAAATAAAATATGCTTAAGTTATAAATAAGTGTAAATTTCGAGTTAAAAATAAAAGATGAATTTATTCAAACCTAGAATGAATGGAATGTGTAAAATAGTATGTTGTGACTTATAAGATTGAAAAGAGTGAGTTAGAAAACCCAAAATTTATATTGTTTGGGGTCTTGGAAATAAAACAAAGATCCAAACTTGAATTTATAAAATAAATTGGACTTAAGAAAATAAAATGAAGTGGTATTTGGAATTAAAAATGAAGTATTGAACTATAAATAGGGAAGAACTAATTTGTTAATAAATTAGTTAATGAAATGTGTAAATAGAACCTATTATAGTTAAATAAAGCTGAATTGTGAGTTTATGATGAAACTGGAAAATAAAACTCAAGTTATAAATCAAAATTCGACCTGGATTGTTAATGAAGTAAATGAAATTGAATTGTGAGCTCATGAAATTTGGTGGTAAATTGAAAATGGATAGTGGATTCAGAACTTGAGTTATAAATTAAATTTTAACTTGAAGTGTTAACAAATTAAATATAATTTGAAATGTATCGAATAAAAATGAAATTGGATTAAAATAGTAATGGTATGAATTACAAATAAAAATCCAAATAAGTGGAAATAAATTGGAAATGGTCCTGTAATAAATTGATTGAGCTGAATCTAAAAAGTTAAAATGTATAATAACTGATGGAAATAGTATTTGTCGTAAAAAGAAATGGAAATGAACTTAGGTTATCGACTTAAGTGTTGAATAAAAACCAAACTCAAAATGAAGTGTGGTTTAAATGTGTTAGGAATGGTTATTGAATGACATAGCCTGGTTTGCTTTCGAGCTAAATAAAATAGTTTGGAATAAACAAATATGAAATGAAATGTAAATGTATGGATTGTGAATGAAATTCAAACAGAATGTGTCGAGCTAGATCAAATGGTTTTGAATGGAACCTGTTTGAATAATGAAACTGGTTTGGTTAATAAAATGAAATGCAGGTGAATGGATTCAAATCTGAAATGCAATGAAAATGAGAATATATGAATTGTGAATAAATTTAAAAAGGGAATAGAATTAAGTGTAAATTGAGTTGAAATCCATTTAAATTTGTTATAAAACATAAATACTTGTTTATTCACATAGATCTCGTCAAACTGCATAGAATAAATTGTCATTTGATGTAAATGGAAGTAATTAAAATTCTATGAATTGGTAGAAGTAAAATGAATTGATTTTGAGAGCAATTGAATTAAATATGAGTTCAGTTTGCTTAAAATAAATCAAATGTAAGCCATCATGTTTAAAACCATTCAAATTGATGAAGTTGTATACGAATGGATTGAAAACCATTCAATTGAATGAAAATGGTTTATTAATTAATTGAAACAGTTGAATTAGTATAAAAGTTGTATAAATTGCTTACGGAAAATGTTTGATGTGCATTTCTTATAGAATTCATTTGTTTTAACCGTTGCAACTAAATGAAATATAGTTAAACTGCATATATTTGGCACTTACATGTTTAAATTGAGTAAGTATAGGTACCTGGATGCCGTGGGGCTGGATATAGTTGTGCTAGTTGCTAATTAAATAAGACGATCGCTTAAAATGCTAAATTAAGGTATGCTTACGCAATAAAAATAGGAAACATGAACTGTTTTTGGTTTTTCCGACCATGTGGGTCGATGTATATATATTTATCTCTTTTGTCAAATTGCAAAAGCTCCTCCGTACAAAGGGGACTCTGCCAAAAAATTTCAGAAATTTTGGGAGTTAGATAATTTTTGAAATTTTTTGGAATAATTTTGTTAACGACAAACGTTTTCAAACAGGAAATTGAAATAAGTTAGTAAATGAAACTAATTAAAATAATGACATCAATTAGTAATAATGACAAATAAAATTTATATATTCTGAGTTAAAGATAAATTGAATTCATATGGAAATGAAAGAATCGATTTGAATAGAAATGAATATAAACTAACGTGGTAAAGTGAAAATAAATATAAGAAACATATAAAATGCTTATGTTAACTTAAGTAAGGAATGATAAATTCTTAATTGGAAATTGAATATTGCAAATATATTCTAAGTTGATATTTGAATGAATGAATATTGACATTTGTAAGAAAGTCGATAAAATGTTTTGGGAATATTGTGATTGGATATTAGTGCTAAGCAGGATATGCAGGTAATATAAAGGGAAAAGAGAATTGATTTTGATTTCAGAAGATAAATTTGGAATGCTCGACAAAAAGGTATGTATGAAATTGGATTGGGTTTTGGATCGAGCCACTTGGCCTTTTGTTTTCATTTTGGATTTGGGAGGCCGTAGAGCCATTTTGTAGTTGTGCCGAGCTAGCCGCGCAAAGGAGACGCTGGCAAAAAAATTTTGGAATTTAAGGAGTTAGAAAAATTTTGAGAAAATTTTGATAATTCAAAATTTTAGTTTTGAATTATAATTTGAGTAGCTGAACAAGTAAGTTATTTGAAAACTATAGAAGGTTTTGGAAAAGTTTGGAAAGTTAATAAGAATAATAATGGACCTTTTATAAAAAGATAGTTAGTAAGATGTTGAATTGTTTGGTTTTGGAGGTAAGTAAACGGGTATTGGACCATTCTTCCTAATTAGTAATTTCGGGGACGAAATTCTTTTAAGGGGGGAGGAATGTGACGACCCGGAATTTTCGAGCATTTAAAATCGGAATATTTAATTGATTTTAAATATTCAATAGAGTAATTTTAACTTGAATTACGAATATCACAATTTATTTGATAATTTATCTTTTGAATTTAAATAATTTAAAATTGGATGAAATGTTGAATCTAGAATTTTAAGCCTATTAAAAATAATTTGAAGGCTTATAAAATTTATATTGATAATACTGAAGACAATAGAAGCATTAAGATTGAAATTAACAGTGATATGTTAAGTTTTGAAATTTGTATCGTTTAAACTGAATTTTAAAATAGCCTTCCGAGGTACAGTCTCGGAATTTGACGAAACCAGTTCCATTGGGTCCGTAATATTGAATTATTATGGGATTTCAAATTTCGTATTGATCGAAGTTAGTGTGTGAGTGTACGATATATAAACGCGGAGAAATTTAATTGATTATAAGCTAATGAAATTTAATTTAATTAATTAAGCTTCTTGTGTACGCCAAGTCTTCCCTTATGTTCCCGTATACTTCAACGCTCGCCTTTTTTTTTATCAAAGCCCCTTTCTTTTCAAATTAAATCTCCAAAAGAAAATCTCGTTCCAGTAAATAAAAAAAATGGCCGATCAAAGCCCTCTATCGTTCAAAACCCAAGCCCGCTTCATCTCATTACAGCCCTAATTCACTAAAGAGAATCGCGATTTATATTAGAAAAACCCTCAGTACGTGTGATCATCGACGATCGATTTAGGGATGACAACGCGAGGGGGAAGAGGCTGGACTCTGAAGCCTAGGCGGTGGGAGATCCTTGCACTGTCGACTATGTCACGCCGTGACCTGGATCGACGATGAGGGAGTCACGATTTGGGAGTTCGCGTCTCATAGGGTGTCGCGACTTAAAGTGGCCACATATTCGAAGGCGTCGACTTGGCTGCGGTGTGGATACTGTAGTCGATCAGGATTGAGTGGCGGTTTAGGGTTTTCGATCATCAGGGGTAGGCTTCGCGAGGAGAGGCGTTCGTTTGATAGCAACGAGCTCATTGGGTTTTTGGCAAGCGGGGCTGGGGGTAGGTCACGGCGGCTCGCTTGGTTGCCGCGAGTTCAATCAATGGCTTGGGCTTAGTCTCGAGACGATGGGGAAGAGGTGATTTCTTCTGGTAATGTTTAACTTAAAATTTCCTTAATCTAAGTCATAGTTTTAAAGGAAATATATAATATATATTTTTTTTCTCAGTAAAGTAGATAAAACAGTTTTGTATTGATTTACTGTATATATACTCGTGGGTTGGAAAATTTTAACGGTAGATTTATAGAATAATTTATTTCAATTTGAACCTACATACAGTAAACAGATTTTGGTTACAAATACATAAGGAGTAATTTTAACCAGATTCTGCAAAAAAAAAATTATATATATTGGAAGAAAAGTTTCTACAGCAACAAAATTTCTATTTTTCATTTTTACAAGGAAAACATTTATTTAAAATTTAAATACATAAGTTTAAACTTATCCATATAAAATACAATAAATATTCATATATCTAAATATTTTACGTTACAAGTTGCATTTATAAATAATGCTTTATGAAGATTAATTTGTTGGATGAACTTATTTAATTACTTCAGTCACTAAAAACATTCCATAAAAGGAGATTTGTTTAAAAATAAATTATTAGTTTAAACCCAATTGTTAGTTTAAAATAAATTTAGTGGTTGATTAAAATTACAAAATAGATAATAAATTGTTTGATTAGTTCAAATATTAATAAATTATAAAATGTTATATAAGGTCTAAAAATCGAGAAACAAGCTGGAATGGAGATGAATGGAAATAGACTGCAAATTAAAAGCAAAGGTGAGTTAATCTCACTCAGTGAATTTAAATTTAAATTTAAATGGTTAAATTTAAATAATTATTTGAATGCTTGAATTGATTGATGTGTTATAGTATGGTATAATTTGAAATTGGCATATTATGTGATGCTAACGTCTGTGGATGCAGGAAAAACAGGTTGGAGGGATCCAACTGGACCCCTCAACTTTTATTTAAATTATTTAATATTCTCTGTTCTGGTTATTTGATATTCTATGATGAATTATGTGGAAGTATTGAATGCTATGGCTTGGTTGATATACTTGGGTATAATGAATTACCAAAAATATAAATTTGATTTTTGAAATGAAAATAAAAGAAGTGAAATTGCAAGTAAAATAATTATAGAATAAATTTAAGAATGACTTGGAAAAGAAATAAAGCGACTTTAAACTTCTAATAAATGAATCCTGAGAATGGAAAGGAAAATTTGAATAAACAGAAAGTTAATGAATTTTAAAAATGCAGTATTATTAATTTAAAAGAACAAACATTTATTTAGAATTTAAGATTTGAATTATTGAAAGACTAAAGAAGAAATTGAAAAATAATAATAATAATAATAAAGACCATAACTACTGAATTTGGAAATGAACTGATAAGTAAAAGAATTTATTCCAAATAAAATAAATTGAAAATTGATTTAAGTGATTGATGTTGGAATTTTCTCTGGATGGCCAAGTACATGTTTTTAAAAGTAAATTTGCAAATATAAATTAAATGTTTTAAAGTTGTTTTTAAAGAAGCAAGTTTTGTAAAATTCATTATTTCTAATATTTAAAGTAAGTATTTTCTTTAATCTATTCTAGCAGAAATTATTAAGAATTAACTTAGTATTTTGGTTTTAAAAGTAGAGATCTAGTTTTACATTTTATTAAGTAACTTTATTTTCGAATGTTTATATAGTATGTATTTTAGTAAATTATTAAAGTAGTCTTAACTTAAGTGTTTAAAGGTAAATTCCAAAGTAAGTATTTTTGTTTTATTTATTATCGTAATAATTATATAAAGAATGACTTGGTATTTTGTTTAAAGCATGATTTTAAATTAAGTACTAAAGAAAGATTTTCTAAATTAAATATTAACCATACTTTACAATTAAAGTGTTTTGAAATTATTTTAAAATTCTAAAATATTGTGCTTGGTGATTCTAGTGGAAATGAAATACTCGGAATTTATTCTTAGAAAAAGGAAGGTAGTTTGAAAACTGTTTTCAAAAGGATTTGAAAGTGAGAATATACCTTGTGAGGATATTTTTGAGATAAATAAATAATTTGGAAAATTATTTATTGTGTGATGGATGTTGTGAACATTAGTTGATAGTTAAATAACCGACTATCAGTATTGGACAAATACGTTGATCGTTTCGAAGAGACCGGGATCGAGATTTATTTCTCGAAAATCACTTCGATCCGGTTTGTACGTTTCGTGGAAATGAATTTGGATTCGAAGATGGAGCAGTGAAGTGCAAGGGATAGTCGCTACTAATCTTGAGGATATTTCCAAAATGGATGTAGTAGGAATAGTGCCTTCGGTTCCGTTCGAACCCGGGACGGACTTGTATGGATGAATGCTTGCGAAAACATCGTCAGGTGGACGATGGGCATTCTAAGGGATATGTTCTTTAAAGGTAACGCTTAGCCTCAAGCCTCATCAAATGGGAATGACTGAAAATCAGAGGTTATGCAGCAAGGCTTGGTGGGTAGCACCCAAGCAGGGTGAGGTCATTCCAGTCTAGATGTCCCTTTTTTATTTCGGCTTAGTGGGCGGTTGCTGATCCCAACCGCGGGGTGATCTCACTCGAGATTATCCAGTAAGGGGTAGTCCCGGCCTTGTGTTGCAGGAGAGCGGGCGTACTCCTCGGTACGGTGGTCTAGACCCCGTACTGTGACAGGTGGTACCCCAGTGCCTAGTCATTGGTTGGAAATCCATTCTCCCTACGAGCCTTGTACGAGTTTTGTTTGTATTACCCACTCTGTGGCTAGTAGCTGGAATTTAATCATGTAACAATTTCGGTTATTTTATAAGTATTTGTATATAGACCCTATTATAATATCAGAGGATTTCTATAAAAATTATTTTAGCTATCGTAAGGTAAAAACCCGACATGTTTATTTGTGGCGTGGTCTTACGAGATGCTTTTGTTTTCAAAGGATTTTTGAAACTTTAATAATCAATTGGGTGTGATTTTCTCACGCTGGTATTCCAGACCGACTCGGGTATTATTTAACTGTAATGCTCGGGTCAGACCGAGTATTATAGAATACAGGATATGATGCTGTGGAGCTCAGGAGACGAGCTGGATGACGATACGTACTCTCGTACTTGTGTATATATATTTCCGCTGTGTTGAGTTGTTGTGTATCCATTTGTATGACATTGATGTTGAGCTGGGATTGATGTACTCTGATGATGTAATATATAAACAAAGATATTTGATGTTTGAGTAAAGAGTATTTATTATCTATTACATTTTATTCCGCTGCGATGGTTAGATTCTGTTGTTGTTTTCTATTTTCTTCTTCTACCTCTTCTTCTCTAACCCAAATGGTTCGTATTTCTGTACAACTTGAGTGGATTTAGGTAGAATAGTGTTAACTCAAGGGGTACGGATTTGCGGGATTTTTCAATCTGTCTCAATTATACTTTCTAGGATCACTATTAACTTATTAGTTTTCATGGGATGACTAATAACTGGTTAACATTTAAAGACTCCTTGTCCAATTACATAGTTTTAATAGGATCACTATGAACCTATTGGTTATTCCAATATTACTCTTATCCTAGTTTTCATGGGTTGACTAGGAACCTTTTGGTGACCCTAGTATCATTTCCCTTATTCCAGTTTTCATGGGTTGAATAGGAACCTATTGACATCTATTAATATTTTTTTCGGATATAGTTTTCATAAGCTAACTACAAACCTATTGGCCCTGCCAGTATCCAATCATAGTTTTCATGGGCTTTCTATGAACCTATCTATATGACATCTTCCTTTACACATAGATTTCACGGGATGACTATGAACCTGTCTATCTGACATCTTTCTTTATACATAGTTTTCATGGGCTAACTATGATCCTATTAGCCCCTGCCAATATCACACAGTTTTCATGGTCTTACTATAAACCTATCATCCCCTACCAATACCTTTCCTTTATATTTTAGCATCTTATATTCTGGTCTTCCTGACCTCCTGGATGCAATTCTACTCGTTCAGGAGTTATTCAATTTATATTCACAACTGGGTTAACCTAACTGGTTCCCCCTCTCCGCAAAATGCAGTTATGGGAACATTATAAAGTGAATATATTCATATTTCAAGAAGCAACAAAATCAAAATGGAAGTACCACTCCAATGGTTTAAATTTATCAGAGATAACTCTTCTTAAAATCATTATAAAAACTCCTTTAATATTGCTGTAGGTTTTCTCTTTAAAAATAGAGTTTGGGTTATAAATCCTTTCGATACCTTCGAAGCCTCGCTTTCGACTTCATGGGATAGCTCTTTTGAAAGCCTTAAAAATCTGTCTTCAAAACATTAAGCTCCTACCTTATAATATTTTAAAAGCTACCTTTCGAAACCTTTTAGATACACTAAAGTATTAGCTTTTAACATTAGAAGCTTAGCTTGAAAACCAGTTGTAAGTACCCCTTTCGACACTTATGGAAGTAACCTTTCCGAACCCATTGAAAGCACCAATTTCGAAAGCATTAAGTTTATACTCAAAACATTATTTGGGTCAAATTGGATATAGGCGAAATCATCTGTTTTGAAACCATCTTTTATCATTTATAAAACATTAGGGAAAGTGATGGTGATGGCACCATCTATTTCGAAAGCATAAAACATCTGGTTAAAACATTGGAAGGTTGGAGTAGAAACCCCTTTCGAAACCATCACCTTCGAAACCCCTAACTCCTTTGAAAGCTTTAGGAAGTGGCTTACACTTTATAAAATAAAGTATCCTTTCGACAGCATTGATATCTTCAACGCCGTCGAAAGGTCAAAGAACGGCAGCAGGGTATCGACTAGGTCGGAACTCCTTCTTTTAAAACATTCTTTCTTAAATATGGACCCCAGTTGAAAGCACTTATAAATTGACGGCAACCCTTTCGAAAAGTCTTTAAATCCTCTTTCGAAACCAATTTCTTCGACACTGTCAAAGGCTTAAAACAAAACATAGGCAGGCGCTTTTCATTTTAAAAAAAAAACCAAGGTGACCCCTTCGAAAGCTTTGCTTTCAACACTCTACTTTCTGCCTATCTCCAATCCACTGCGTATCATCATAGTGATACCTTGTGTATTGGTTTCGGCATAAGGATGGAGGTGGAAGCTATAGTGTCAAAAGGCACTTTCCTAAGTAAGCAAAACCACTTTTGTAAGCAAACTAGGTTTAATTCTTGTTTAAGCAAACTTTTCTCCAACTAACCTGACACGTATCAACACCAGATTGGTTGTCTTAACTTTTTCAAATTGTTTTCAAAAATTAACTGTCGCTAATAAGATCTAAACCATGGTTAAGTTAATCAAATAAACCCTTTCAATTTTTGCAAAGAAGTCCCTCTTCTAAAAGAATTTATTTTTCATAGCAAATCTCTTTGGAAAAATCCCCAAAAATTCCCAAAATTCACTTTAATCATGTTATCTAGCGCATCAAAATTCCAAATCCAAATTCTCAATATATTTTCTAAAATAAGTTATAAACCCAAATATCCATATTTTCCTTTGAAAAATTCATAATAATCTTTCCATAGCTTGAAAAATTCTCAAAATTGAAACCCAACTCCTAAATCATGTTTCTCATAACAAAAAATTTTCCCATGGCATTTAATCAACATCAAATCTCGTTTTTGACCTAAAACCGCACTAAGTCTCTTTTAAACAACCTTGTTTTAAATCAAATAAATCATGAATCAAGCATATAATCATCCCGTATATCATAAAAATGAATTTATCCCTTAATCCAAAAATATACGATTTAAAACAAAATAAAGTTAGAATTGTTATTCACCTTGCTCTAGATAAGGAGATTGGATTGAGATTGATTTCCCCCAAGCTTGATTTTCTAGATTTAATTTGATTTCCTCTTGATCTCTTAATGGTCGGTCGTTCCTCTATATTTTTGCTTACGTTTTAAAATGATGTGAATGGGAAGTGAGAAGGTGGGAACGACAATATACAAGGGTGGAAGCTAGGGGCAGAAATTCCTAATATACCCTTATGTGATTTAATTAACCAGAACCCCATTCTTTAGCCCATTAATTAGTTTGTTAGGCATGACCTTAATTAATTAATTCAAATCTCAATCCCCTTATCACTTAACATCTATATTATTCTATTTAATTTATTTAATTAAATCTCTTGAATAATGTTCTAAAAAATTAGGGGTGTTACAACTCATCTAGTGGTATATCTAATCACTTAAACTTCTAGATACTAAGTGAGATAACTCGAATATAGATGATGTCTCCTTCCATTGTAGTTCTTACTTTGTTCTTTGTTAATTTTCCACTTTATCGACGGGTATCCAACTTGGTGATTTCTTAAAATGTTGAAATTAGCAAAACTTCTTTCCAATTCGATTTAACTTAAGTCATCTCATTTTACTTCTGAATGGTTTCTTAAGTCCTTTAAAAATCATGGTATTTAACTATCATATTTTAAGTCTATAGGGATCCGTCTTAAGTTCTACTGGTCGAAGTTTGGTCTATCTTCTCCTTCAACCTTAACAATAAAGTCTCAGAATTTTATTGAAGTCATAACTTAGAATCACTCTAGCATTGGTAATAATCACCTAAGTTAGTCTTCCCTGAATTTCCTTAAGTAAATAGTCCTCTTCCAATCCGAGGGATTATTAAAAAGAATCATTTTTATCCCTTCCTTCGTATCTTATCAAAAATTTCCTAATCTAGTTTTCTATAAAAATTGCCTTCGCATTCCCGATGTGTGCAAAAAACAATATCTTTTCTCTTGATTGAGATCCAAATCTTGAATCATCTATCCATTGCAAAATCTTGACTACAATCTCATCTAGGCTACTTTTCGTGGTTTGAACTTCCAAACCTTTACCATCCCTTAATTTCCTCCTATAAATGAGACTTTTTTTTACCAAATATATCCTTTTATCACTTTATTCCAATTATCTCATGATTGGGATAACCCAATATAAAATGATGCTATGCTAATTTAATGTAAAAACATGATGACTAATACTTTAGTTTATACTTGGGGATTTCTATATTTTAATGCATTAGAACTACATTTCGCTCAAAGGAAAGGTTGATAGTGTAAATTTCTATATCATACCCAAAATCAGAATCAGTGCCATGTTTGGAATTACAATGAATTAACTTTTTCTTAGCTATTGAAATAGACAGCACAAAATACGGTAACCATCCTTATTTTGTACATCTCTTTCATTGGGTATATTCCTTTTCATTTCAGATGATACACTTGTATTTATATATCTGAACTTGATAATCCATAGGAATTTGCATTGCAACACTTTATATTCCAATAAATTAAAAAAACACTTGAATCCCATTTCTAATTTATTACCACTTTTAGTTATGTCAGCTAACCCATAACAAAAATCTTGGATTGCCTAAATCCCACCAATTTACCATGATAACCTAATTTACATTTTACTTGCATACACCCTTCAAATCTACAAATTTGGAACTATCACATGATCTATGAATTCAGGGATCACTACTACCCGAGATTTTCTAGATTCAAACATGCACCAATTTCTAACCATACAATTCCAAGATCTACATAGGCATACTTGGAACACATCTACAGTGACAAAACCCAATAGCGTAACAACGCATGTAGGATACCGTGGAAACCAATTTTTACTAATACCATCGCATAATGCTACTGTGGGGACTTCTGTCCCACTAATATGATTTCCCACTCATGTCTTCCTCGTCCGCCGATAGCCTTCAGTGAAACAACACGATACCCAAAGCACCCGTGGCCCACAGTTATCCTATCTTTACCTATGCGGTACCAACCAATATCTTCATCGCCCATTTATCACGTAACTTACTATATAATAATTGAAGTAGACCCTACTTGGCCCTTTGTACGCTTTAAACTGAATAAATTGCCTAAATAGCATCCCTTGATAGAATAAACACTATGGCTTACTCTTTCCTCATTCGAGATTATGTCCTATCCAAATCATACTTTCCAAACTTCCTTACACTAAGATTCTACGATTTGAACCATATTTGGGTATAAAAATACATTGTGGTGTTTACTATTCACTATTTCGGGAAGTCTGACTTTGTACAATATCATTCCAGTTTTAACCGTTGATTGAAAAGATCGTTAAATTCCAATGATACTTCTTATTTCTGTCCCAACCATTTCAATACTTTCCAGTCCCATATTCAGTCTTGTCCTAGTAGGACATTTAATCCTATTTATCTAACTATTTATTTGCTTTTTCAATTTAAGTGATAATCATAATATTTTCACTTTAATCTTTTCAAATCAAACCTTTGATTTTTGACTTTATTTCCTTAAAACCAGTTATTTCCTTGCCTTTTAACCTGGCTATCTACAGACTGATTGGATAAGTTAGATCGAAGATAGAAAAGGCAAGCAGTCCAGAGAGGTGATCACGAAGTCCAGAGATCAAGCTACTCAATGGTATGAAGCAACGAGCAAGCGAGATCAAGAGACAGGCTCTCCGGAATGTTCTAAGTGTAGATTAGTGCCTCCCCTAGATAGAGGATAAGTACCTATCCCTTCTCCTATATAGGGAATCAGATTGTATACTTTGGCATGAACAACTAGAATCGATAATTCAACTGTACAAAAATCGATCGATATCTCTAGAATATGAAGGAAACTATGTAAATAACTCTAGAAACATGAAGCCAGCATGGAGGGGACCCACATGACCGATCACGTGATGCCACATGGCACTTAGGACCGATCGATACTGATAGCTTTATATTGGGAATTGGGTCGTGAAACTTTTCGGGTGCCCTCGTCTACATCATTAGATACTGTTGGTGAAATTTCAGGAAGATATTTAGTCGTATACCTCTATAAATACAGAGTTCCTTGTTTATTTTAGGGATCTTTACGCTACTTACACTCTATTGTAATTAGGGATCATCCGATCGGGTTCCCCTATACTCAGAATTCTAAGTGATTAGTAAACTGATTCATTCAAAGTGGATGTAGGCAATCAATGTCGAACCACTATAAATTTGTGTGTTCTTGTTCTCTGCTTGTTTTTTTATTTTTTAAATTAAATCTTCACTTTGTTTCTCTACACTCAATCTATTAGGTGTTCGTACCAACTTTTAGTGCAAACATTTTGGTGCTTCCACTGAGAAGGAATTCTCGGCTTGAGTGGATCTCATCATCTGCTTATGTATTCCCATATTCGCAAGATAGATCTAGATATATACCGACAAGTTTCCGTTTCTGTTCAGATTGGTAGAAGATCTAAAAGAAAGCTATTAGCCATAGCCAGAGGAAAGTCTACTACTTCCCGGGTCATTGAAGGCAATGAAGATACCGGCGTTTAACAAGTTGACCAGTGCAACAACCCTATTGTTAATTGCATCATTAGTTAAATTTAGTTGTGGATATATAAATTCTAAATTAGGATATATGTAATTTAATTATGAAATTAAATCGAGTTTTGTAAATAGCTGATTTAATTTATCTTAAATAATCTTAGGATAAAAATTTAGAATTTTATTGGTGCAATTTCCAATTTATATTTAACTTTGAGATTTAATAAATTAGAAGTTCAATAAATATTAGTTTGTGAATTTAATTCTTTTGGTAACATAAGAATAATTTTGGAGAATAGCATAAATTTAATTAAATATGAATATTGTTATTTATTGTTTTCAAAATAAGAATTTTAAAATGAATGGTTCAATTATTTTATATGTATTGAAATAACGAGAATAACTTTTATTAGTAAAATTTATATATATATATATATATATATATGTATGTATGTATGTATGTATGTATGTATGTATGTATGTATGTATGTATTTGAATAAGATATTTCAATACTTGTAGAAATAATAATTTTATCTTGTGAATGGATTTGGTAAATTTGAGAGATTAGTTTATGCAAAATAAATCATTGTTTAGGATAAGGATGGTGTTTTATAATTTAGCAATAGTTCTAATTGGTATAAATTTAGTAACACATTTCTTTGTTGGATCCCTACCTTACCCTCTTGGCCCATTTTGCATATGTTTGAGAAGAAAAATAAAATAAAAACACTTTCTTCCTCTTCTCATTTTGGTTCTAGAAACTAGAAAACCGAAACCTGTAAAGTAGAAAACCCAACACCTAAATCATCTCAAATCTAGTGCAAATCAAAGGGCTTTTAGTCAATACTTTTAGAAATCAAAGCTAGGTAACCTTCTCTATCTTCTAGTCCCATAAAAGTATGATTTTTATTTTGTTTTTAATCTTAGTACTCCTGGTTGGATTTAGCTTTTTGAGCATTTAGGTGTACTTGAGATTAGCAAAGTGATTGCAAGTTAGTAGCAAGGCTTTGGACAAGAATAGCAAGCTTTCTTCATTTTTGAATTAGATTTAGTTGCAAACTCACATATCTATCTCTACTAAGTTTTGATGCTCTGAATTGAGTGATAAGTATCACTAAATAGTCAAATGGTTTGAGTTATTTGATTGAATTGTTGAGATTTGCAAATTGGTTGCTGAAATTTATTTGTGAAAATCATTGTAGAAAATCAATGATATCTCGGTGTAGGATGGTCCAGGTTGATTCAATATTTTTGTGACAGAAAGTTCTTTCAGTAAGCTACATATTACATTTTAATCACTTATTGAAATTTAACGGTTTAAGGGTTGAAATTGAGTTTGAAACTGATATACACACTCTGCTCTATCAATTTTTTGAGTCGAAACCTAAAACTAAAATCTCCATAACTTTTTGACCGTAAATCCAAATTATGCAAAACCTTTTTTGATCGAGGGCTGAGATATTAAGGAACAATTTACATGTGATAATTTTTCGAAAATTCTGAGGATAAATGGATTGGAATAGTGTTTCAAAACTGAAAATCGGTCGTGACCTGGGATTTGTTGCTATGTTTGTGATGTTGTTTAACTGTGCTTTGAATGTTCGGTCGTGATATATATATATATATATATATATATATATATATATATATATATATATATTTCCATTGGTTTGTTAAGTAATAAATTATGTTTAGAGATGATTTGAAAATCAAACCTTATGGAACTATTGGTCTTTAGAATCTTGTGATATGTAATAGTGAATTTCTTGTGCTTTATGAGCTTTGAATCATTCTTTTATCCAAACCTTTGAAAATTTATAAATTTAAATCTACCTATTTCGCATATGTATACAAGTGCTTTGTTTTGTGTACAAATAATTCTGCAAAGAGAGTTTATTTAAGTTCTAAATATCAAACTTGTTTTCTAAAGTAGTCTAATTACTTTTATAAATGATTTTATAGATTTGGAATTTCAAATTTTGGAAATAAAAGTGTACGAGGTTTTAACTAATTATTAGAATATTAAATTGGTTTTGAAAATGGATTTGTGGATTCACAAATAAATGAATACTTTTACAAGTGGCTTTTAAAATATGGTGTCTAAACATTATAACCTTATGGAATTCAAAGAATTAATGTGATTTTGGAACATGGAAAATCTTGTTTTTTAAAATAAATACTCTTGGAACAATTTGGAATAATGGAATATTTTGATAAGTGACGAATTAAATAAATGTTTTGAGAACCTTAATTCTATAATTTGGGGAGTACAAATAATCGAATTTGTGTTATCGATTGGTTAAATGTTTTTGAATCACGCTTCATTGAATATGGCACAACTGATTGAATAGAATGTTTAAGTGGAATTTACTAATCCATTAGAGAATACTCGAATTCCACCTGTAGTATGGGATGCCTAGGTTAAATTCTTGTGACCGTATTTGGAAAAGTAATTAACACTTTAGAGTTGTATTCTCTTCTGGTGTGCGACAAGTGGTTGCTAGATCCTTAAAAGAATGTAGTTCAGGTTTTACAGTGGCATACGTAATAAGTGACATTTACTAGCTTTTAGTAAACACTTGGATTTCACCATACGGTATGGGACGCATTGGTTAAATCGTAGTAATTACTGAAGACAATAGTATTTGGCACTTTAGAGTTTACTCACTTTTGGTGTGCGGCAAGTGGCTGTTGGATCCTTAAGAAGTTACTGCTGGATTTCTTTTTAGTGTAATAATCTAAAATAAATCTGAAAGATTTGGTCATAGCTGCTAACCTTGAGATCGTCTTGTGATCCTATGATTTCAGTCCAGTGTACGATCCCTAGTATCGGATCAATTCGTGTGACACCAAATGGTTTGTTTGCTTGCTACGGTTCTGTGTATGATCATTACAATCGTTTTGAGTAAGATCTCTTGGATTCTGGATATTTGGGTTCTGTTACTATTCTGTGTTTGTGAAATAAATATATATTCTTGAGTCTTGTGTTCATGAAATAAACACATAATCTTGTGTCTTGTGTTAGTGAAATAAATATATGTTTTTATGTCTTGTGTTCATGAAATAAATATATATATTCTTGTGTCTTGTGTTAGTGAAATAAATATATATTCTAGTGTCTTGTGTTTCTTGAAATAAATATATATTCTTATGTCTTATGTTTGTGATATATATATATATTCTTGTGTCATGTGATGGATGCTAAATTAAGTTAATTCTATTATTCTATGTTTAGTGACTAGTTCGTGTCTGTAACTTAAACTTATAACCCTGTTCCGAGTTAAATTAATTCCCTAACTCTTATATCTTGGACATCTGTATTTACTTATATGTTGTTTATTTTTGTATTATATTCTATTCTCACCCTATTGGATATTTAGAGATAGTATGACCAGGGTATTATTTTGCTCGAATCAGGCCGAGAGTTTTTAGGTTATAGGACAAGTTGACCTTTGGATGTTTGGGCTAGAAAGGAGATAAACACTTTTGGCGTTTTAGTTTATTTCATTTAAGAAATTTGTGAACATGTTTATAAGATGTACAGTTGAAATTAGAAAATTGTCAAACTTGTATAATAATAAAGTTTAGTATTTCATTTTGTGAACTCAAAATTTGTACATACGTAAGATGAGATTTATTCCGTTGTGATTTGTGACTGTTATTTATATGAAAGATTTTTCTGATTCTGAGAAATTAGTGTGTCTATTACTTTGTATTAATAGTGTATGCATCAAATTCAGTTCAGATATTAAGTGAAAATGTATAAATGATGTGTCAGTGTTAGTATAAAGATATATTCACATTCGATCGCCCTTAACAAGCTGTATTCTCCGGATTAGTAGACGACATTACTTGTGATGCTCTTTGCTAATTTGGGTATCGTGGTGGGGTTGTTGCAAATAGAATGTACAACCGACGGCTGCTGATGCCCCAAGTCCTCCTGATTACATCACTAAAGCTGACTTTGAAGCTCTGATGAAGGAACTACTTGATAGCCATCGGTAGCTCAATTAGCAAATTTAGGTCAATATCGAACTAATGAACCAGCTGAAAGACCAATGTGGGAAGACAAGGAGGGAGCCTACTCCATACTCAGGACCAAAGAGCTCCTCTTCATCTAAGGACTATCACAGAAGTAGATGGCCAAAGATGGATGCATAGGACGCTGGAAAGTCACGGGGAAACTACACGATCAACTATCGCCAGATCGCAAAGATCGGTACGAATCCCCCAGGAGGATTGGCACCAAACCTTCAAGCCAAGGGGGAAATTTACCTGCAGGCGGAGGAGTTAACTCCGTACATGCCACGATCGATCAAGGTGCTGGAGCTCAGGCGAATCTGGTTGAAGCGCAGCTGAGAGATGATGATAGGACTGCTGCTCAAGAGATAGATCAAGAGCAAGAGGAGCCAAAGCAACATGGTGTAGCTCGAAGGTATGGATCGGGTCTTTCACGGTTCCACGACCATTACCGGTATCGACTCTCCAAACATCGGACCTAATAGCTATGGTGAGACAGCTTGTGAAAGAAAGTCAAGGCCTGATGAACGATGACTAGGGACTCTTTAGGAGTCATACTCCATTCATTGACAATATCATACACGTAGAGTACCCACGGAGCTTTAATATGCCGACAATGCCTTCTAGTGTGAGAAAAACCGACCCCAGGTAGCTTCTTGTGAAGTACGAGTGGTGCATGGACTCTGCATGAGCCATCGATGCAGTGAAGTGCAGATATTTTCCTATTTTTCTAAAAGGGGTTAGGACCATGTGGCTCACTAAGCTACCACCGTGGTTAATTTTTTCGCTTGATGAGTTGGTAAGAAAGTTCATGTAGTAATTCTGCATGCACGTGGCTTGCTCCAAAGATGCCATATCCCTCTCCAACTTGATCCAGGCCCCGTGGAAGTCATTGAAAGATTATTTGGAATGGTTTAATGTGGTTATTACAGAATTTAGTAATCCAAACGATGATGCAATACTGACGGCACCGACCAAGGGAGTTGACTCTGATTCTGACCTTGACGATTGGGTGGCGGGAAAGCCTCCTTCTACATTGGACCACTTTTATGCAAAGGCAGCTTAGTACCTGAGGAAGGAGGAAGTGAAGCGGACCAGGAAGAGAGATGTTGCAAGCCAGAATGTCGAGGGAGTACAAAGAAACGTGGCAGTGAAACAGTCCGGAGAGAGTTTCGAGAAAGTTGAAGTTAATATACCAAACAAAGCAAATGAGAAAAAGAGAGGTAGTGACAGAAATCATGATAGAATATAGGATTCTAGAAGAGAGAAGCCAAGAATCCCAACATTTGACACCTTTACACGATTGAACACATCATTAAAGAACATCTACCTATCGACTTGTAATACTATGCAGTACTGAAAACCACCTCCGAAAGAACCGATGAAGAAGCAGAAACAAACAGAGAAGTATTGCAGATTCCATGAAAGTTATGGACATACCAGGGACGAGCATCGCCACCTCCATGATGTCATTAAAAAGTTTATCCGTAAAAGAAATTTATATTAGTCTGTTAAAACTTCGTAGGATGGCGGGCATAGGACATTTGACCCCAACAGAGGTCAAGCTCTACCTAGTGCTAAGGAACCTAGGCAGATGGAAGGAAGGTTAATCATTAACACCATTGTTGGAGGACCACATCCAACCAACAGAAGATGGAACGAAATGGAGAATTACGTGAATGTTATAAGAAATGTTGATATTGAATGTTGCTCGAACACGAAGCATGTGCTCTGGCAAAGCAGCAAAGAACTATGATTGACGATATCGTGTTTTGAAGCAGAGATGCAGACAGGGTATAAGCCCTTATGATAGACCCAATGGTAATCTAAGCCATGATCAGCCCCGCCTAAATAAGAGAGAATATTAGACCTGTCAAAATTTGACCCAACTCATTAACCCAACCCATTTACCCTACTTATAAATGGGTTGGGTCAACCCATTTATGAATATCATAAAATGGGTTATGGGTTGGGTTGACCCATTTTTAAAAGAGTTATAAATGGGTAACCCATTACCCATTTATTAAAAATATTGAATTTTAATATAAATTTAAAAAATAAAATTTTTGAACATACATTATAATTTTTCATGAAGACTGACCGTTGTACTTAGAAAATAACAGACTACCACATCCCCATATTTGAATCCACCTAGTGCAGAAGCCGCTATTTTTTTTGTTCAGACTGCAATAACTTCTTCATTCTAACTCGGAATCAAACGAGACTTCGACCGATCAACTCCAACTTAAATTGCGGACAGTATGGAACACTCGGATACTTAATCATATAAATGCACACTGTAGTTCTCCAAAGAGACTGACAGTTGTACTTAGAAAATAACAGGCTACCGCATCCCTATATTTGAATTCCGCCTAGTGCAGAAGCCGCTATTTTTTTTGTTCGGACTGCAATAACTCCTTCGTTCTAACTCGGAATTAGGTGAGACTTCGACCGATCAACTCCCACCTAGATTACGGACAGTACGGAACACTCGGATACTTCATCGTGTGAATACATACTGTAGTTTTCCAAGGGGACTGACAGTTGTACTTAGAAAATAACATGCCACCACACCTGCATATTGAACTTCGCCTAGTGCAGAAGCCGCTATTTTTTTTGTTCAGACTGCAATAACTCCTTCGTTCTAACTCGGAATCAGACGAGACTTTGACCGATCAACTCCCACCTAAATTACGGACAGTATGTAACACTCGGATGCTTCATCGTGTGAACGCACACTTTAGTTCTCCTAGAGGACTGACAGCTGTACTTAGAAAATAACAGGCTACCACACCTGCATATTGAACTCTGCCTAGTGTAGAAGCCGCTATTTTTTTGTTCAAACTGCAATAACTCCTTCGTTCTAGCTCGGAATCAGGCGAGACTTCGACCGATCAACTTCCACCTAAATTACGGACAGTATGGAACACTCGGATACTTTATTGTGTGAACGCACACTGTAGTTCTCCAAGGAGACCGACAGTTGTACTTAGAAAATAACAGACTGCAACATCTGTGTATTGAACTCCGCCTAGTGTAGAATCCGCTATTTTTTTTGTTCAGACTGCAATAACTCCTTCGTTCTAACTCAGAATCACGCGGGACTTCGACAGATTAACTACCACCTAAATTACGGATAGTATGGAACACTCGGTCACTTTATCGTGTGAACGCACACTGTAGTTCTCCAAGGAGACCGACAGTTGTACGTAAAAAATAATAAGCTACCACATCCCCATATTTGAATTTTTATAAAAGTTAGAATTAAAATTTTAAATTTTTGTCGAATCTCAAAACATAAAAATTGAAATTAGAATTATGTTATATTTATTTGTTTTTTATTAGTCAAATTAAATTTAAATCTTTAAATGGGTTAAATGGGTAACCCGCTTATTAAGTGGGTTGGGTCATAAATGGGTTGGTCATAAATGGGTAAAAGAGAATGGGTCATAAATGGTTGGGTCGAACTCGACCCAACCCATTTTGACTCAACCCAACCCATTTGACAGGCCCGTGGAAGTTCAGTCAATATCCTTTTCAAGAAGGCATACAACCAGATGTTACTAGAAGCCAAAGATTTGAAACAGTGCAAAACCTGTATTCATGCCTTTAACGGTATTGCTATTGAAGCGATAGGATATGTGAAGCTACCAGTGGGGTTAGGACAACAAACATAGGAGAGTGTAGGAGTTTCCATTTATTTTGAAGGATGTGAACTCTCTGTATATTGCTTTCTTAGGCAGACTGGCCTTTGCAGAATTCAAGGAAGATATCGACCTTGGTGTTTAACACTCAAATTCTTCACAGAGAATGGCATGGGAATTATTCATGGAGATCAGGCGACTGGCCGTGCCTGCTATGTTGCTGAATTGAGGGATGATTAGTGAAAGGAAAAAAGAAAGGATGTGGAGACGTCTCTCTACATCAAAACTAACAAAGCTTAGCAATCAACGTTTGAGCCTTGGCTCGGGCACCACAGTCGGTTCTATAGAGATATAGATCCGAGAGATAAGGTAGAGGAGACCAAAGCACACAAGACTGCATCCGTTAAGCTAACAATTGACATCACAGTCAGCCACGATGACCCTTCGTAGGTCTTGAAGATCGGATCACAGCTCAGCACATCAATGGTGAAAGAATTAGCTGGCTTTCTCCGAGCGAATCTTGATGTATTTTCTTGGACCCATTCTGACATGTGTAGGATCTCGTCAATCATCGTGAGCCATGCATTGAATATCGACCCGGGACATGTCCTAGTGAAAAAAACGATGCAGCATGGATCCGGAGAGATTTGCTACGCTTAAGGAGGAGGTGGATAAACTTAAAAACAATGGGTTTATCCACGATGCCCTCTATCTAAAATGGGTATCTAATCCCATACTTGTGAGAAAAGCCAATAGAAAGTGAAGGACGAGTGTTGACTACTCAGACTTGAACAAAGTGTGCCTGAAGTACAACTTTCCACCTCTTAAGATTGACTAATTGGTAGACTTGACCACTGGACATGACTGCTTTCATTTATGGATGCATACTCCGGATACAACCAGATTCCGATGCATATCCCAAACCAGGAACACACCAGCTTCATTACTGACCTGGGATTGTACTACTAGATTATGATGTCATTGGGGCTAAAAAACGTTGGCGCAACACATCAGAGACTGGTCAACTGGATGTTCAATGATTAGATCGGACAACCAATGGAAGTATATATGGATGATATGCTCGTGAAGTCACAATGATCAAACGACCACATTGATAATTTAGCGGAGATGTTCAGTGTTCTCCGAAAATATGGAATGAAACTCGATCTCTTGAAATTATCTTTTGAAGTTGCATCAGGAAAATTCTTGGGGGTTCATCGTTAACTCTTATAGAATCGAAGCTAACCCTCAAAAGATCCAGGCAATAAGGGATATCCATGTATCGAAGACGATTAAACAAGTGTAGAGCTTAAATGAGAAGGTCATTAGCTACTGATAAATGTGTTCCTTTATTTAACTTGATCAGAAAAGGGAAGATGAACTTCGCATGGACGTAAGATTGTATTAATGCATTCCAAGCTCTAGTACATCACTTAGAGGGAACCCCCATCTTATCCAAGCCATTGGATCACGAAGACTTCTACATCTAGTTAGCGGTGTTAGTACATGCCATAAATGTCACGCTGCTGCAGGAAGAGAATCAAGTCTAAAGGCCAATATATATGTTAGCAAGCGGTTGATAGGTGCTGAGAGAAATTACCCGAAATTGGAGAAGCTTGCATACTATCTGTTTACTATATCAAGGAAGATCCACCCTTATTTTCAAGCTCATCCCATCAATATCTTTACCGACCAGCTATTATGATAGATTCTACAGTGACCTGAGACGTTTGGAAGGTTACTGAAATGGAACATCGAGGTGAGTCAGTTCGATATAACCTATCTTCCTTGGAGTGCTATCTAGGGGCAAGCACTAGCGGACTTCATAGCTGAATTCACTACACAAGATGACTCTTTGGAAAGCAGCTGTAACGACCTGCCTTTCATTCCACAGAAAGACGCATCATTATTAAGAAGGAAAGGGATAGAAAAGAGAAAAGATGAGAAAGAAAATCGGAGTCTCACAAGGGAACGAATAAAATATATTAATCACATAGATATTATGTAGTATCATATACATAAGAGTTTACACAGATTATACATCACATGTTAGACAATTATAAAGACCTGTCTAATCATTACAACACAAGTACATCACAGAGATACAGTTACAAAAACTAGCATAGCGGAACCATAATATCTATATACGTTGAAGCCTCCTGCTCCATATCTCCTCTAGAAATTCGTCAAAGCTAACCAGATCCCTTGGCTGCTCGTAAAAATTTGAGTACCTAAGAGTTTAATAGAACATAAAATAAACTCTGGGTCAGACATGGGTCTGGTGTGAGCAAATGGGTTAAAGTTGCTTAACTTTGAAAATCATTTGAAAAGAAAGGTATCTCGTAAGACTTCCCACGCATAAACATGGAAAAGTTTTTACCTTACGATAACCAAAACATTTGATAGGAAATCCAGTGGTATTATAATAGTGTCTAGGGTTTTTAAGTAAAATACAGAAATAGCTGGAATGCTTACATCTCATGTTACAACATAGTTGGGCACAATCAAAACGTACGACACTTATTGGAGATTGGATTCTATACAAGGGCAGGGCTACTGGGGTACCGCCCGTCACAATACGTGGCTTAGATAACCGTACCGAGGATTCACCCTGATCCCCTACTACACAAGACCGAAACCATCTCTTATTGGTTAATCCCGAATTTTTCAATCCCGCAGTTGTTCATGACCAACTGCCACACAACTGAATAAAAAGGGACCTCTAGACAGGGGAAATCTTATCCTACTTAGGTGCTACCCACTTGGCCTTGCTGCACCTCCACTATTTTAGCCATTCCCGGTTAATGAGGCTTGAGGCTACGATTACCTTTTAGAATACATATCTTAGAATGCTCATCGTCCTCCAATGACGATGTTCTGAAAGCATTCAGTCCATACAAGTTCGTTTAGGGTTCGAACGAAACCGAAGGCACTATCTCGTTATACTCATTTTGGAATCACTCTCAGAGTTAACGACAATAGCCCTTGCACTACGAATCTTCATCTCGAATCTGAAATCACTATCTCTGTTATATTCGTTTTGGAATCACCCTTAGAGTTTTAACGACAAATAGCCCTTACACTTCGAGTCTTCATCTTCACTTGAGTTCACGACTTATCGTTTAATTTGGATCGATATGGTTTTCGAATAATCCAAATTTGGAAATCGGATCCCGGTCTCACCGAAATTCGAAACGCCATCTTAATGTCCAAGTTGTTTAAGTTTAAACAATTTAATATATATTATCTATATTCACATCGATAGATAATTCACATTATCACAAATAGATAATCTATATTATCACAATTCAACCAAACATCTCATATCACAAAGCAGCTCATATCACATATCAGAGATATCAGATAATCCAAGGCATTCTATATCATTCAAACATTCATAAGCAAGATTTACTTAGTCAACCTTTTCTAATTAATTTAAAAAAAATGAAATAATTACTTCCATTACTATAAATGCTGCTTACTTAACCATTAATTAATTCCAAACCAATTTAATTAATCGACCTTTTGATTTATCTTAATTAATCAACCTTGATTAATTATCTTAATTAATTATTGTTCAGTTACATTAAGTAATTTATCCTTTAATCAATTACCAAATTAATTATCCTTAACCATTCACATTAATTAACCTTTAATTATTCTTATTAATTAATTAGTTAAATTAATTATATTTATAATGGTCCTTAATTAATTACATTAATTATTCTTAATCATTTACATTGATTAATTATCTTTTAATTAATCATACTCATTAATTAACTAACCTTTTAATTAATTACCTTAACTAATACATCCTTTAATTAATTATACTAAGTAATTAATACTTAATTACTTCCATTAAGTAATTACCCTTCTTAATTACTTACACCAAGTAATATCCTTTAATTACTTCCACGAAGTAATATTCTTTAATTAATTACACAAAGTTATATCCTTTAATTAATTACATTCAGTAGTATCCATCAATTACTTACTCTAAGTAATCGCACTTTAAAAATCACATTAAGTGATTATACTCAATCAATCTTCATTAAGTGATTATACTTAATTAATTTAATTAATTACATTAAATTAATCACATTAATTAATTATCCCCTAATCACTAGTTAATGACCCTTACATTAACTATATTCATTAACAATTCTTTAATTACTTACCATAAGTAATTATACTTTGATCATAACATAAATAAATTAACCATTATTAATTACATTAAGTAATTAACTTTTAATTAATTTCACTAATTAATTATCTTTAATTAATCACAACCTAAATCAATTAAAGAAAAACTCTTTATCTTAATAAATTACTTAATTACATCATTAAACTTTATTACATTTGAACCACTTAGGAATGTAGTTACAAAATTAGCCTAATACATAATTTCTTTAATCAAGAAAAATTTAAAAAAATTAATCATTAAATTTAAACTTTGAAATTGTTTAAAAACTTATTTAATAGATTGTTTTGAAACTTGATTAACATCCCCTAAAAACTCAATCATTTAAATATATTTTAAACTTGGCCAAACATTTCCTTTTAAAAACTAACCATTTCAAAACCTAAAAAAAACTTAAAAACTCGTTTAAACATTTTTCTTTGGAAACTTAACAAACACTTTAACTTATTTTTATTTTGCTTTTAAACTTTGTACCTTTCTTTAAGCTTGAAAACTTGAATTTGCTTTACTTTTTATAAAACTATCCATGTTTTACTCTATTTCAAAATCTGGTTATAATTTTTATTTAAATTCTAAAACCTGGAACTTAAGGTAAAATCGACCCAATCAAACTTCGATCCTACCCCGAGACACGCGCGAGTAAAACCCCATGACAGCTTCCTTCAAGAAATCTACCGCCTGCTTCGAGCTTAACCCGAGTCGATCCTCATCTTCCCCAAACTTCAACATCCACCTGTTACAATGTGCACGTGTGCACATGCCCGATCACCGGACCACCCCTGATCCCTCACCGGGATCATCAGCACATCGACGATCAACTAAGTGAACGCTCCAACCCCTCAACACCTATGAACTTGCAAGGAAACAAAATCGAACACCCCAGATCCTGCTGGAACCCAGACACCCTGACTAAAACAACTCGCGCCACCTAATCCGACAACCAGAAAACCTGCCGCTCCACCTAGAGACGCGCCACGTCATGACGAACCATCTCCCCCATACGCGATCGAGTCCGGTGCTTTCCAGTCATCACACGACCTCGAAATCAGTGTTGATCAAATCTGCCAGTCGAACCCTAACCCGACGCCAGCAGGTCGCCACGACCATCTAAAAATATCGCCATAAATTTTCGGATGACCTCCAACTCGCAAGCTACCTTCGACAACAACCAACTTGCCGTCGTTTATCGGAATTTGACAGTAAAGCAAAAACTGATCATCTCACTAATTCACTACATATACTAAATTAAAAATCATGAAATTTATATTAAAATTCATGATTCTCTCATACAGATCAGATTATGAAATCCAAAGATGAAATCGTATTCATTGATTTTCAACTTATTTTTTATTATTACTGTAATCTTCAATTTCCAGAATATTTACCAAATATATACACTAAAAATTATTTTTAAAAATAAGATTACATTGTTACAATCACTTTCTTTTTAGTAACCATATTCTAATAGTGATTCTTTGGGAAGATAGGAATTTTTAATAGTTGTTCTTGAGCCAGAAATTCAACAGAGACATACATACATACATACATACATACATACATACATAAGCATGCTTACAATATATGGCATAATTCAAACCAGATTCAAGTTGAAAACATCCATGCAAACATTTATACATCATCATCACACAGATATATCACATGCATTAGCATCCAAGGATTTTAGCTTTTAAGAAAAAAATGTTTACTCACCATTTTTTGGAAACAGAGAGATCAGAGTTTTATTCATGTTTCCTGGAACTGTTTTCCTAATCTTGATTTGATCTAGCAATTTGGATTGATTTCCTTGTTTTAGAAATAGTACTTGAATCTTTTAAGTTAAGTTGAAGCTGAATTTTGCTAGCTTGATCTCAGGTTGAAGATGAAATAATTGAAGTTGTTACATTGCTGAAATTTAAATTTTTGTATTGCTTTGCTCAGGTTTGAAACTTTGAAAACTAATGTTATATGTTTTGAATTTATTTTAAATTTGGTTTTCAGTTTTAGAAGAGAAGAAAGATGTTTGAACTAAAATAAATTTGCCAAGTTCTCTTAATACATTTATTTATAGATATTTCAACAATAAAGAAAGTCACCGCCACTTGTTAATTTAAGTTGTAATAAGCTTACAAATGTCATTGCATGTTATTATGATTATACAAATGTCCCTAAACAATATTATATGAATAACAAATGTTTAACTTATGTTTAGAAATATTTTAAATCTTTATTAAATATTTTCCTTAATACTCACGTTTTAGTAAATTATGTAATGCGTTTGTCTTTATTTGTTGAGAAAATGTTTATGTCTTTATTAAATATATATTTTTATGTTTATAAAGTTTTATATATTTACAAACTTCTTAGATCATGAGATATTTAAAAGAAAGTATATTTACACCTTTATATTTATTTATAAACCATTTTAGTTAAAGTAAAGCATAATAACCCTTTTTATTAAATATTTCTCTTAAGTTTTATTTGTTTTTAAACTATAAATAAACTATGCTTTATTTCAAGTATAAAAGAAAAGTGTTTTATTTCAAATATAATTTAAAAAGAAAGTGTTCTAAACCTTTTTATTAAATCTTATTTAAACTTAAAATATTTTTAATTAACATATATTGGTTTATAAAATATAGAATTTATTTTAACTAGCTTTGAAAATTATTAACTTGAATTCAAAATATAACTTCCAGATCACAATATATATATACATATAAACTATAATTTGAAAACATAATTTTTTATTAAATTTAAACCAAACTATTTATCCATAATGTATATACATATATATACATTATAAATAGAATACATCTTAATATTAGCTTTGAAAAGAATAACTTTTTTCCAAATTTATATATCTATAAAAGAAGATTGTCAAATCAAATAATTATCAGTGAAGATTATTAAACCAATATTACCACTTAAAATAATTACCTTAGGAGAATATCAAATAAATATTGCCCAAAATTCCAGGTCATCACATTCCTCCCCCCTTAAAAGAATTTCGTCCTCGAAATTTAAAGCAAAGATAATTTAATAATCCAATAAAGATTTTAATTTTTAAACGGAAATCATATATTATCAACCATATACTAGAAACCATAGCAACCAATTCATTCAAACAAACAAATCTAATGATCCAAACAAAATTCTGGGTAGAACTTTCTAATATTATCTAGAGTTCCCAGGTACAAATACTGGGATACTCACTCTACTGAATCCAAACTAGTTACACCACTCTGATCCTGAGCTCTTATATATCAAGATCTACAATCAGAACAGGATATCTAACCACAGACAAATCCGAATCAACTTCCAAATCTTCCTGATTTTCTGGTTCTACAACCAAAAATGCATGCACTTCCTTAGATGAGGTACGTGAAATACATTGTGAATCCCAGTCATCCAGCTGGCAGTTCAATCCTGTAGGTCAAAGAACTCATCCTTTCGAGAACACAGAAAGATCTAATACACTTCTGAGCTAGCTTTCCAATCTTACCCAATCCTGTTACTCCTTTGATTGGAGAAACCTTATCAAATACCAAATTCCAACTTCGAATTCAGAATTCCTTCGTCTCTTATTCACAAAACTCTTCTACCGATCCTGGGATGCCTTCATCCTTCTTGACCAACTTAATCTTCATAGATGCCTCTCAGATAAAATCTGGACCAAGAATAAGATGATCTCCGGATTCTACTCAGCAAGATGGTTTTCCCAAGATCCATCGAAATCCACCACATAAACTCTACTCCACAAGCACTAGAAAACTGAACCTACTTCTTCCTATCCGGAATAGCCAAACAGGTGTACTAGAAAACCAAGCCTTCAGATCCCGAATGAACTTCCTGTAGAAATCCTCTAATCCAAAACAAATGCGCATTTCCGTAGGAATCTGCGGTTGCTTCCACTCAAGAATAGCTGCTACCATGCTTCCGCTGCGCAACTCTGATCTGAAGTAGATGAGAATGCCATCGATGAACACAAGCACAGACTTGATCAACTCATCCCAAAAACATTATCCATCAAATTTCATAAAATTTTAGTGACCTATCCGGTTCGATCACAAACACCACAGCAAAAATCCAGCTAGAAAACTAGATCCGATCAATCCTGGGCTGCTTTACCAATCCTTTCTCTAGGAGCCCTTCTTCTACTAGGCTGAACCACCGGTTATGCTCCCAGAACCAAGTCGATACAGAACTCAATCTCTCGATGCGGATGCAAACCTTTGACTACCTCGAAGATATCCGAAAAAATCTCTGACAACTTCGATAGCTTCAATCTCCTCTTGAGATGCCTCAATCCATGCAAAAGACTACCCAGATAAACTCTAAACTATCGCAAGTCACTTTTGTGATCCTACCAAGTTCAGTTTCCAAAGAAAATGTTCTCTCTTCATACATCAGAACATCTTATTCTTATCCAATCAATTCATCCAAAACAAGGTCAAATCCTTTAAGAACGCCTTCCTATCAGAACAACTGATAGCCCACCCTCAACCACAAACTTCATATTTGCTGAGTTTCCAGAAGAAGTGGGCAAACTCCCACCATTTGCCTAGAATGCTGACAGATGAAACTCAAAGACTGGAGAAATAGTTCCACTCAGCTGCTGCTGAACTCCATCTCTATGACACTGCTTAGCCAGAAGACCTTCCTACTGACACACAAAAACACTTCCGAGCTGCACTGATGCCACAGATGCCAAAGACCTCTAATCCATAAGCTCCTTGAATCTCAAACCAAGCACAATCATCTCGCTCTTCTAAAGGGATGACAATGAGACCATGTCCGAAGTGAGGCAACTCATTGACCTTAGTCTCATACTCCAATACAGACGAATCTCCCATACTCGAGATCCAGAAAAAATTCCTTACACAGATGAGTCTTCCCTGCGGTAGGTATCAACTGCTTCTCCAAAGCTTCCTAAACTTACTCCAAGAGAAACACCTTCTGGAACATCCATGGATACTTCGTCTCACCACGCAGCTGCTCCTTCCTGAAGTTGCCAAGATACCATTACTCGCTTCTGCTTAACCGACAAATCCAAACTCTTGAAAATCTGCTCATCCAACTTGCACTTCAATGATCGACTCTGAACCTTTAAAAGGCTTTCCTTCGGAGATTGGTGAAATCCTTACACCATGCTGCAAAGCTTACTTGAGGCAGTATTGGGTCTACAGCCTCGGTAGATACTCTTCCAACCTCAATACTCAGACTTCTTCCATTCGTGGTAGTCGTGCTACGCACACCACTACCCCTCCTACTCTAGAACTTATATTGGAAAACCCGAACAGATAACCCAATAAAATAGGTATACACACACACACAAGTACGCTCTCCCAAAAAAGATATCACTCCAAAGCCTAGGTATTCACTCAAACTAGCGCTCTGATACCACAATGTAAAGACCCGCCTTTCATTCAACAGAAAGACACGTCATTATTAAGAAAGAAAGGGATATAAAAGAGAAAATATGAGAAAGAAAGAACTAAACAAAATCAGAGTCTCACAACAGAACGAATAAAATATATTAATCACATAGATATTACATAGTATCATATACATCAGAGTTTACACAGATTATACATCACATGTTAGACAGCTATAAAGACCTGCCTAATCATTACAACACAAGTACATCACAGAGTTACAGTTACAAACACTAGCACAGCGGAACCATAATATTTATATACGCTGAAGCCTCCTGCTCCATATCTCCTCCGGAAATTCGTCAAAGCTAACCTGAATCCCTTGGCTACTCATAAAAATTTGAGTATCCAAGAGTTTAATAAAACAGAAAATAAACTCTGGGTCAGACATGGGTCTGGTGTGAGTAAACGGGTTAAAGTTGCTTGACATTGAAAATCATTTGAAAGAAAGGTATCTCGTAAGACTTCCCACACACAAACATGGAAAAAAAATTACCTTACGATAACCAAAACATTTGATAGGAAATCCAATGGTATTATAATAGTGTCTAGGGTTTTCAAGTAAAATACAGAAATAGCTGGAATGCTTATATCTCACGTTCCAACATAGTTGGGCACAATCAAAACATACGGCACTTATTGGAGATTGGATTACATACAATGGCAGGGCTACCGGGGTACCGTCTATCACAGTACGTGGCCTAGATCACCGTACCAAGGATCCACCCTGATCCCCTACAGCACAAGATCGAAACCATCCCTTGCTGGATAATCTCGAATAAGACAACCACGCAGTTGTTCATGACCAATTGCCCACACAGCCGAATAAAAAGGGACCTTTAGACATGGGAAATCTTATCTTACTTGGGTGCTACCCACTTAGCCTTGCTGCACCTCCCTCGTTTTAGCCATTCCCAATTGATGAGGCTTGAGGCTACGATTACCTTTTAGAACACATGTCTTAGAATGCTCATCATCCTCCAATGATGATGTTCTGAAAGCATTCAATCCATATAAGTTCGTTTCGGGTTCGAACGAAACCGAAGGCACTATCTCGTTACACTCATTTTGGAATCACCCTCTGAGTTAACGACAATACCCTTGCACTCTGAATCTTCATCTCGAATCTGAAAGCACTATCTCCATTATACTCGTTTTGGAATCACCCTCCGAGTTTTAACCGCAAATAGCCTTTACACTTCGAGTCTTCATCTTTACTTGAGTTCATGATTTATCATTTAATTTGGATCAATGTGGTTTTTGGATAATCTAAAATTGGAAATCCGATCCCGGTCTCACCGAAATCCAAAACGCCGTCTTAATGTCCAAGTTGTTTAAGTTTAAACAATTTAATATATATTATCTACATTCACACAGATAGATCACATTATCACAGATAGATAATCCATATTATCATAATTCAACCAAACATCTCATATCACAAAGTAGCTCATATCACATATCAGAGATATCAGATAATCCAAGGCATTCTATATCATTCAATCATCCATAAGCAAGATTTATTTAGTCAAACCTTTCTAATTAATTTAAATAAATTAAATTAATTACTGTCATTAGTATAAATCCTGCTTACTTAACCATTAATTAATTCCAAACCAATTTATTTAATCGACCTTTAATCATCTTAATTAATCATCCTTGATTAATTATCCTTAATTAATTATTCTTCAATTGCATTAAGTAATTTATCCTTTAATTAATTACCAGATTAATTATCCTTAACCATTCACATTAATTAACCTTTAATTATCCTTATTAATTAATTAATTATATTAATCAATGGTCCTTAATTAATTACATTAATTATTTATTCTTAATCACTTACATTGATTAATTATCTTTTAATTAATCACACTCATTAATTAACTAACCTTTTAATTAATTACCTTAATTAATACATCCTTTAATTAATTACACTAAGTAATTAATACTTAATTACTTCCATTAAGTAATTACAATTCTTAATTACTTACACTAAGTAATATCCTTTAATTACTTCCACTAAGTAATATTCTTTAATTAATTACACAAAGTAATATCCTTTAATTAATTACATTCAGTAGTATCCTTACTTACTCTAAGTAATTACGCTTTAAAAATCACATTGAGTAATTATACTTAATCAATCTTCATTAAGTGATTATACTTAATTAATTTAATTAATTACCTTAAATTAATCACATTAATTAACTATCTCCTAATCACTAGTTAATGACCCTTACATTAACTATATTAATTAACAATTCTTTAATTACTTACCTTAAGTAATTATACTTTGATCATAACATAAATAAATTAACCATTATTAATTTAAGTAATTAACTTTTAATTAATTTCACTAATTAATTATCTTTAATTAATCACAACCTAAATCAATTAAAGATAAACTCTTTATCTTAATAAATTACTTGATTACATCATTAAACTTTATTACATTTGAACCACTTAGGAATTTAATTACAAAATTAGTCTAATACATAATTTCTTTAATCAAAACAATTTTAAAACATTTAATCATTAAATTTAAACTTTGAAATTGTTCAAAAATTTATTTAATAAATTGTTTTGAAACTTGATTAGCATCCCTTAAAAACTCAATCATTTAAATATATTTTAAACTTGGCCAAACATTTCCTTTTAAAACTAACCATTTCAAAACCTAAAAAAACTTAAAAACTTGTTTAAACATTTTTCTTTGGAAACTTAACAAACAATTTAACTTATTTTTATTTTGCTTTTAAACTTTGTACCTTTCTTTAAGCTTGAAAACTTGAATTTGCTTTCCTTTTTACAAAACTATCCATGTTTTACTCTATTTTACAATCTGGTTATAATTTTTATTTAAATTCTAAAACCTGGAACTTAAGGTAAAATCGACCCAATCAAACTTCGATCCTTCCCCGAGACACGTGCGAGCAAAACCCCATGACAACTTCCTTCGTGAAATCTACTGCCTGCTTCGAGATTAACCTGAGTCGATCCTCATCTTCCCCAAATTTCAGCATCCACCTAATACAATGTGCACGCGTGCACATGCCTGATCACCGGACCACCTCTGATTCCTCGTCGGGGTCATCAGCATGTCGACGATCAACTAAGCGAACGGTCCTTTCCCTCAACAGCCACGAACTCGTGAAGAAACGAAATCGAGCACTCCAGATCCTACTGGAACCCAGACATCCTGACCAAAATGACTCATGCCAGTCCGGTGCTTTCCAGTCATCACACGACCTTGAAATCAATGCTGGCCAAATCCGCCAATCGAACCCTAACCTGACGCCGTCAGGTCGCCACGGCCATCTAAAAATATCACCATAAATTTTCCGATGACCTCCAACTCGCAAACTACCTTCGACAACAACTTCGGCCTTCAACTTGCCGTCATTCATCGGATTTTGACAATAAAGCAAAACTGATCATCAGATTGATTTGCTTGTTTTAAAACTGGCACTTGAATCTTTTAAGTTGAGTTGAAACTGAATTTTGCTAGCTTGATCTCAGGTTGAAGATGAAATAATTGAAGTTGTTACATTGTTGAAATTCAAATCTTTGTATTGCTTTGCTCAGGTTTGAAACTTTGAAAACTGATGTTATATGTTTTGAATTTCTTTTTAAATTTGGTTTTCAGTTTTAGAAGAGAAGAAAGATGTTTGAACTGAAATAAATTTGCCAAGTTCTCTTAATACATTTATTTATAAATATTTCAATAATAAAGAAAGTCACTGTCACTTGTTAATTTAAGTTGTAATAAGCTTACAAATGTCATTGCATGTTATTATGATTATACAAATGTCCCTAAACAATATTTTAATGTTTAACTTATGTTTACAAATGCTTTAAATCTTTATTAAATATTTTCCTTAATACTTATGTTTTAATTAATTATGTAACGTGTTTATGTCTTTATTAGATATATATATTTTTATGTTTATAAAGTTTTATATATTTACAAACTTCTTAGATCATGAGATATTTAAAAGAAAGTATATTTAAACCTTTATATTTATTTATAAACCATTTTAGTTAAAGTAAAACATAATAACCCTTTTTATTAAATATTTCTCTTAAGTTTTATTTGTTTTTAAACTATAAATAAACTATGCTTTATTTCAAGTATAAAAGAAAAGTGTTTTATTTCAGATATAATTTAAAAAGGAAATGTTCTAAACCTTTTTATTAAATCTTATTTAAGCTTAAAAATATTTTAATTAACATATATATATTGGTTTAGAAAATACAGAATTTATTTTAGCTAGCTTTGAAAATTATTAACTTGAATTTAAAATATAACTTCTAAATCACAATATATATATATATAGACATATACATTATAATTTGAAAACATAAATTTTTATTAAATTTAAACCAAACTTTTTATCCATAATGTATATACATATGTATACATTACAAATAGAATACATCTTAATATTAGCTTTGAAAAGAATAACTTTTTGCTAAATTTATATATCTACAAAAGAAGATTATCAAATCAAATAATTATTAATGAAGATTATTAAACCAATATTACCACTTAAAGCAATTATCTTAGGAGATTATCAAATAAATATTATCCAAAATTCCGGGTCATCACAGCAACGGAGAACCTACCATCCAATGTAAGATGTATATGAATGGAGCATCCATCGGTCGATGTGTTGGGGCTAGAGTAGTGCCTGAGACTCTTGTGGAATGCTCGATCTGCTATGTTTTGAAACTCGACTTGTTTGCGACAATAACGAAGCTGAATATGAAGGCTTGATCGTCGGGCTCAAACATGCTAAGGAATCGGGATCAAAAGCTTTACCAATTTTCTATGATTCTCAGTTGGTCGTGAGCCAAGTTAGGGGAAATATCAAGCCAAAGGAACACGACTTGCTCCTTACCTCGAATGATTCCAAGAACTATTAACTAATTCTAAGAATTACACTATTACAAACATCCCTAAAGAGCAAAATGAGAAGGCCGACTCATTGTCCAAACTGGCCAGTTCCTAGGATGCACAACAAATAGGCTTGGTCCTAATTGAAATACTTAACACTCCGAGTATTGACCAAATGAAGACTGATTGGGTCTTAGAGATGGAGCCCAAGAAGGAGTCATGAATGACTCCGATTAAAGATTATTTGCAAAGGGGAATCTTCCCCGAGTGGAGGAATGTGAAAAGACGGGTCCTTCATAAAGCTTCACGATATATCCTCCAAGAAGAAGTCATGTACAGAAAGGTTTTTTCCATTCCCATACTTTGACTTATCGGCATAATAAAATCAAGCAAGTATTAAGAGAAGTCCATGAAGGAGAATGTGGCAATCACATTAGGAGACAAACCTTAGCGAAGAAGATACTTTGCTATGGTTACTACTGGCCAACTATCAATCAAGACACAGTTGATTATGTTAGATGATATGATAAGCACTAGATATTCACGAAGATTCCTAAAGCCCCACCGATGGAGATTACTCAAATGGTCAGTCCATTGCCATTTGCTACTTAGGGTATTGACATCATCGGCTCCTTATCGATTCCCAAAGGTGGCGTGAAGTACACAATTGTAGTTGTCGATTATTTTTCTAAATGGACCAAAGCTGAGCCATTAGCCAAGATCATCATAAAGAAAGTAATTAATTTTGTTGTTCGAAACATCATATGTCATTTTGGTCTTCCTAGAACAATCATAACTGACAATGGGATCCAACTTGACAGTTCTGAATTCAAAGACTTTTGCCGCCAATGTTGTATTGAGAAAAGATTTACAACAGTTGCTCGCCCTCAAGCTAATGGACAGATCAAAGCTATTAATAAAATCATAAAGTCCATTCTAAAGAAGCACTTGGAAAAGGCTAGAGGCAAGTGGGTTGATGAAATCCCGTTAGCTCTATAGGCATATAGAACCACCCATAAGTCCATAACTAGCCACACTCCATTCAGCCTTGCCTACGGCTCTGAAACTGCGATTCCCATAGAACTTAAAGTCCCTTCTCATCAAGTGACTTATTATGACCCTAGAACAAACAGTGATCTCCTTTTGAAATCCCTAGACATAGTCGATGAGAAGCATGAAGAAGCCGACTTGAGAGTAGCTGCACACTGACACCAAGTCGTCCAGCATTACAACATTAAAGTTCAAGCTCGAACCTTTGAAATTGGTGATCTTTTTCTGAAATGGAAATTTCCAGGCCCCATCAACAAGGTTCCAAGGTAAGAAGGACCATATGTCGTCGGTTAGAAGCTTAGAGATGGAACTTTCAAAGTAATGATTGTCGATGGCAGTACACTCCGTAGAGCCTCGAACAGTAAGCAACTACAATGCTATTTCACCTGATTTTGTTTCATTCATTTGTACGTCATTCAGAATTTGTTTGCATTTTAGAATCATACAATAAGACAGATTTTGTCGCTTTCTCTTTTAATTTGCAATAAAACTTGAAGTATCTTCTATATTTGTGAATTTTTTGTGCGTAGTATAATAGTTGTGATATGCGGTCAACTTACATCTATGTATGCCTAATATAAGCCAACGAATACCTTGAGTCTGGGATCAACCAAATTCTTAGGTCCATGATTAAATCGATCAGAATGAACATGACTCGACCGTTCATTTGTTAAATCTCGTCTATGATCCACCGAGCTAAGTATAAGATATAGAACGGATCTGACTTGACCATCCGTTATCTAGCTTTGTCCCCCTGTTCGACGAGAGGTACGTAAAGTAAAAGTGTACGTGATACGACTGACCACTCTTTGGCTTTTTCTCCTGACTTGGGGGCAAAAGAATTAACCAATAGAAATGTGGTTCGGCCCTTTACCAAATCAACTCCAGTCTCTAGAGTATGGATTGGAGTACAAACATCCAACAGGTGCGATGAACCACCCATTAACTAACTCTGGTCCCCAGAGCATGGATAAAAGTATAAACGAACGAATGAGTGTGACTCAACCATTCATTCGCCTGCTCTAACTTGAGCCCGATAGGAGGAGTATAAACTCATGATGGATGGGATCCGACCGTCCACGAGCTAACTTCGCCAACCCGAGACTGAGGGCAGCGATAAAATCACTTAACCATGGAATATGATAGCATAACACTATGGCTTGCGCCTTGTGTTTGATATGATTTAAGGCCATGACAGAAAGTGGGCATTGAGGTGAACTTATCGGATCCATATCCGAAGAAATGGATGACCGAATGACATTGCAACTCAAACGACAAGCGATAAATTACAAGTACATTAAATGAAAAAATGATAGCTCAAACACTTAAATAAATTCAAATAGAAGTTAAAATGAAATGAAAGAAGTTTCATTCACAACCAAAAACTCGGAAAGATAAATACATGTTTATTTTCAAAACTAGAAACCAAAAGCTGGGGACATACCCGCACAATCATGGCCAACAAAATGAAACTAGCTGCCCAACTATACATAACCTGAGTCGATTTGATGGTTATTTCTTGTCCCTCTTGGGCTTCTTAGGGGTAGACTCAATGGAGCTCTCACCCTTGCCTCTCCTCTTTGACCTTCCTTCACCCTTGCCACCCTTAAGTGAAATACTTTTAGAGGAGGAAATATAAGTAGTCTCACTTTGAGCTACGGAAGGGTCGACTTATTTAGGGATGGTATTGTCGGTTGGTATGACAAAGAGTGGAGTGACATCTACCTCGGCACACTCCCTCTTAACTTGCTTACCCAGCTCTGCTTTCTCAATGTGCTCCTTCAAGCTACATTTATCTGTATGCTTAGAGGCATGGGTCACCATGACGTCATCTATCTCATCCTAGGCCCATTGATCATTGGCTTTCTTCATTCAAAGCCCTATAACTTCAGCATCCGGGCTGAGAGTCTCACTGGATTGGACGGTCAAGACCGTCTGTGAAGTGGTGACTGCTATAGACTCCATGATCAGTGCCTGCTATCCTAGGATGGCTTCGCCACCAAGAGCATGTACGGACCTAGATAGACCTACAATTCCAAAAGGTTCTATAGGTAAGCTCGTGACTTTCATGCCCAAGATGTAAACCTTCTCGAACGTCGGGGAGGTGAGAGATATACGTTCGCCGGATCGGCCTTCGATCGAAGCTGGAGTGCCGCCTTTAAGAATTGGAGATAGTATAAAAGACTTTTAGATTTTAGGACGATCTGGATCATAGCTCATCTCCTTTTCAGGGGCATGAGAATTTGAGGCATCAGTTGCCTGACTTATGAGAGGGTCTTGAGAGCCAAACCCAGAGGCTTCACCACCATCCGTCGTTTTCTCCATGATCGCTGGATCATGGAGTAAACTAAGTCGAGCTACCTTGAGTTCATTATGCTCTTCATCGTGCAAGATTTCGTGCATAAGCTACTCTTCATCAACCTCGGCACTACCAAGGGATTTCTTCTTCGACTTAACAATATAGTCCCAAGCTTCGTGTGACTCGGGATATCCCTCTCCAAGGAAGCGAAGGTTGCAGTTCATGAAGACACTTGATTATAATATATCAATAGGGGATCAAAGTCATCATTTAACTTTATTTGACCAGCCTCTTTAGCTTCCACTTTGAGGGTCTTTATTTGCGCAAGTTGTTTATAAGCCTCAATCTTGGTTAGGCGAGCCTCGATGGTTTCCTTGAAATATCATTGGGACTCCAGTTGAGCCTTACTCCTGTTTTTCCTTATCAAGCTCCACCTCAAGCTACCGAATGTGAAAGGCCAAGGCGTCATTATCTTTTTTCATTGCGTCCTTTTCCTTTTGCATAACATCTTTCTCAAGAGCTAAAGTGCCACTGCGAGTGGTATCCAGTTCAGCTTGGTGCACTTTCATCAAACATTCCGCTGCTTCAAAAGATTCACAAGCTCTTTTCTTAGGATCGGCCAGCTTTATATTCAACCTATGGACTTCTTCATCCAAGTGTTTGATGGTGTCTTTATCATGAATCACTTCTAGAGTTAAGTGATCGAACTCATACTATCTTTCCATTGACACTTTAGAAATCCTTTCAACCATATGTTGAATTGTACCATGCTGGATGTAGACATTATTGACATAAGAGAGCACCATGTCCTTGGCCTTTGGAGGAACTGGATGCAAAGCAAGAACAAATTTGAACTCGTCGAAACATAACTTAGTTAATGTGGCCTTGAGCTTGACCATCTTTTCTACAACAATAGCATCGAGAGCAGTTGGGGCTAAAAAGAACTGTTTGCATGCCTATAAGAAGAAGTATCAAGACTGCCTGCGCCAGTCTGGTGTTCAAAAGATATTTGGGTGCTCGAAGAACCCGAATGCTACTCGGGTGGTGTAGTCGAAGTAGGGGAATGACGTAATGACTTGCTACTATTATAGACCATGGGGTGTGGATCGACATCCTTGTGGTGAGAAGACTGGGACTTTGACTTGTACTGGGATGACGAGTCCTTAGATTGATGGCTCCTATCCTGGTCCTCCATTCGATCATGGATTTCTCTTTCGTATCTAGGCTGTCGACTGAAGTCCAGACCTTAATTGCATCCAAAATAAGACGATCGAGAATATGATGATTTGTTCAAGCGATCATAGTTGCGAGAGTGCCTATGGAACCTATCAATAAAGACAAAGATGTATAAGAATCACCAAAATTAAAGATGGATAGGTGTCGTGCGATGTAGTGCATGTGATTGTGAGTGTCCTAGTGTCACCCCAATGGACCAGGTACTGGAGCTTTGCTAGCTGGAGTAATTTCTCACATGCTAGTTGGAGGAATGCCAACATTAATTCAAATAGGAGAGTCGAACTCCCCAAGGCTCATATTAGCAAAATCACAACTCCCTACATCCTCTGGTATCACGACATCCGACAATCCATCGAATAAATTTTCTGAAGGCAAAGAAATGGATTGATCTGTAGCAATGATGGTTGGCTTGGGCTGCTTGACGACCTACCCTTTGTGAATCTTATAAACGAGCCTTTTTCTTTTTCTCTTTTCAGGGGCAGGAAACCTTGTGTTTTAGGATGAACCAATTGTAGGCTCATGGCTTGAACCCACATCATCACGACCAGGCTTATCAACATCGCCCCTTACTTCTACTTCTTTAACAACATCCTGAGCCTCGATTAGGGCAGGATAGAATTAACATCGCCACCACCATGCTGAGTAGTGCCTCTTCTCCTTCTCACTACTTTGTCGACATTATCCGTTAACCCGGTACTATGGCCTCTTCTAACAAGCTGAAGGCGAAGAGATGCTCATCGGTAATGAGGCATCTAACATCTCTATCTTTCGGAGTTCTATTCCTGAGCTTAATGACTGTCTTGAACAACTATCACTGATAGGATGTGGATAACTACCTGTAAGATTCAAAGAACTGCTCAGTTTAAAATACGACATGAATAAAAGCACTCCAAATTGAGTAAAACGACACTCACGTCCTTCCAGCCATCACCGCGCGAAGCTGGGCGGGCAACGCATATAAAACCACTCATTTTTGAAAGCATTTAGCTTATTCCAAGCACCAATCATGACTTGATAATTACTGATTGACTCAATAAATGTATATGAGAGTCTTCCCTTTCGTCGCTTGAAATCGAAGATGGGTCTAACGTCCTTCGAAGTTGGTTCATGATATTAGAATTCGAAGAATATCATGTATGTACAGTGAAGAAATGCATAGCTATTCGGATGTAGGAGCCAATCTTAAATTAAGTAACATCTTTCAGATGAATGATTAAAAGACGAGATGCATCCTGCCCAGCACATAAACCTATTATAGGGAGTATATCCTTCCGTAGGTGAATGAACTCTATAATTATGAGATGGGACTCGTACATCCTCATATGGTATTCCGTGTTTAATGCAAATTCTACGAAGAGAAGCCTCTTTGACTCTCGAATCCATGGAATCTTCCTAGTTCTCCAAATGACATCTTCTAAAGTGTCGGTGGATAGTTCATCTTCTTCTTTTGGATTTATATAAATTTCAGGCACCTATTAAGAACTTTCGGGTTGCTCTGATTGATTGCTCGGAGTGTGCCGAACAGATATTGTTGCAAAGCTTGACTTGGCATCAGAATCACCATGCGACGCAGTCTGTTTAGTTGCTGTTCAGTTGCGATAGTAGCTAAACGCTCTGAGCATCTGAAACTCATAGCTAACAAACTTAGTAGATAGTCATAGTTATAAAAATTAACCTGTCCCCCCATGCTAAGTGTAAACTATGGCGATGTGGTGCAGTGATGTGTGATGCAATGATAAGCAAATCAAAATTAAAGTGACAGTTGTAACGAGGCTCTGGGATTCGACTGTAGTTATCATCATCGTTGATCGTCCCGGCCGGCTTTCACATCGATGATTATGGATTTTATCTAATTTATAAGATCAGTTATCGGTATGTTGAAGTCCGATGTCTACATTCAAGTACATATGAGCATCTAAATCTATTCAAGGCATATGTTACGGTCTACACGTTCAAGTTCTAAGTCATATGCATGTGTATTAAATTCCAAGTGCTCGAATCATGTTTAAGTCCCATCCTAAAGTTCAAGTGTTCATGTTCAAATTTGAAGTCACATGCGTTCATAACAAAGTCTAAGTATGCAATTATGTGTATGTGTTTGAGTTCAAGTTCAATAAATGATACGATTAAGTCCCCTTAGGCAAAGGGATCGTACCTGATCCCTCACCTAAGGCAGCACTCCCTTATGCCATTTCAAACTCCAAATGTCCATAACCGATCCCTCCTACGGATTGATCCCTCTATTCTAACCACACCTCCAACATGCCAAGGCTAATCCTATCATGTTGGATCAATCTATCTTCATTCCATTAAGTCGTAACCGGTCCCCATAAACCCAAGTCTGTTCACTCTGTACTTCCCAATACATTCTTCCATTCTCATCAATGAGAAACTCAAATTGAATCCGCCTTATCTCAATTCAAATATGAAACCCACCAGTACACGAAAATGAAGAGCGATTCGAGGTCGGAACTCGAGGGGTCGGCCTAAGATGAGGTTCGACTTGAAATTAGGTCGAGATCCAATGTAAGGTGAGCAGCACGAGTCGTTGGGTGGATTGATGATCAAGGTGATGATGAATTGTAGAAGAGATGCTCGATTTCTTGAGTTCAAGCTTTTTGATGGCGGCTACGAGGTAGAGGATGGGTTTGTTAGCTGAGTGAAAGAAGTGAGGGGGGCTGGCTATATATTTAGCTATACAGAAACGGACCACACTCTTATAGCCCAAAGTGGGTGAGTGTTTAAAAACCAAGGGATTGGTACCGAACCCTATTTTTTTTTAAAAAATTCCTCCATACCACAACCGAACATCAATAATTCAGTTTTAAACGTGAAAGCAAGCCCTGGTCTCAAGCGCTTCGATCTCATGCTCTAAATCATGATTTGAACAAGCCTAAAATAAACCTACATGAATTCTCTCCATGTCCATGTCTTCGTTATACTTTGAGTCACAACTAATCCCATGCCCTAAATCACGAATTGAACAAGCCTAAAATCTACCTACATGAATTCTCTCCATGTCTACATCTCCATTATACTGTAATTCACAATTAATCAAAGTTCGAAATCTACCTCTATGCAATGTATGAATCGATCCAAGAACAAAGCTCAAAGGATCGGTCCAGGGTAAAAAAGGGTTTAGTTGTAAAAGAATGAAGTAATAAGGAAATAAGGATCGAGCTTGCGAAAAAGAATATGAATAGAGAAGAATATGCTAAGTTTTCAAGTTTTTACTCTCTTAATCGCTAAGGGCTTGGTACTAGATGTAAAAAATGTGTGTAATGTGAACTCAATGCACATCACGAGACTTGGCAATAACCCGTTGATGTATGAATGTGCTCAGGAACAAAAGACGACTAAAATGTATACATGAATGAACATGCACATGTATATACTCAACATTCGATTTCTTGACTCTACAGAAGTTGAATTATTACTTGAGTACTCCGGAGAGGGAGGACCAGTTCAAATAATCGAGGCTTACTTGATCGACAAGCTCAATGGAACTGAGCATAGACAAGACGAGGATTACACTTTGGTTTTATACTGGGTAATGTCGACCAAGCTTCGTGAAAAAAAGAGGGAGATGCAATCCTTTTGAAAGACAACTTGATAAAAAGATAACGACTATTCATGAAGCTGAATGGAATCCTTTTCGAAGACTCTAACTCGCATCGATTCAAAGCATGCCATGTTTGAAACAAAACGTACTTTGGATGACAAGTTTTATCCAGCCTTTTGACTTGGCTATATCCTGACTAATTGGACAAGTTAGACTTGAAGATAGATAAGGCAAGCAGCCCAAAGAGGTGATCATAGAGTCCAAAGATCAAGTATAGACAATGGAATGAAGCAATGATTAAGCGAGATCAAAGGACATGCTCTCCTGGATATTCTACGTGTGGACTAGTGCCTCCCCTAGGCGGGGGACCAGTACCTATCCCTTTTCCTATATAGAGGATCGGATTGTATACCTTGGATGTAAACAACTTGAATCGGTAATTCAACTCAACGGGAATCGTTCGCTATCTCTAAAGTATGAAGGAAACTATGCAAACAACTTTGGAAACATGAAGCTAGCATAGAGGAGGATCCACATGACCGATCATGCGGTGCTACATGGCACCAAGGAGCGATCATTACTGATCACCCAACATTGAGAATTAGGCCATGAAGAGATTTTGCCGACGAAATTTCAGGAAGATATTCGATCATATACCCCTATAAATACAGAGTTCCTTGTTCATTTTAGGGATCTTTATGCTGTTGTTTACTTGTACTCCACTGTAATCAAGGATCATCAAATATGATCCCTCGATACTCGGAATTCCAAGTAATTAGTAAAGCAATTCTTTCAAAGTGGACATAGGTAATCAATGCCGAACCACTATAAATTTGCGTATTCTTGTTTTCTGCTTATTTTCTTTCTACTTAAAGTTTATTTCTTTACATTCAATCTATTGGGTGTTTATGCCAACTTTTGATGAAATACTAGTAAATTTTAAAGCTATAAAATCCACCCTTTTATTTTTAACAATCATTTCCTTCTTGCCAAAATCATAACATTTTCTTTAATTAAATTATCAAAACAATTTAAGCTTAATTTAATGAAATATACTTAAAATATACCATTTTAACATTTTCTTTCATAAATAAGAAATTTTCACAGAAGCTTATTTTCAAAGATAATGTTGTATTTTTGACTTATTATTATTATTTTAGAGATTGACAAAAAGTTGATAAAAGGCATTTCAATACTAACCATTTATTATTTATAAAGGAGTTTAAAGATCAAATCTTACAAACTTCTAAAAGTTTTGTTATCAAAAGAAAAGTGTACATTGGGGGTAGTATAACAATGCAACAAAACGTTGATAAAAGACATTTCGATACTAACCATTTCTTATTTATAAAAGGAGTTTAAAGATCAAATCTTACACGCTTCTCATTTTTCTTCTTCTAAAAGTTCTATTATCAAAAGCTAAGTGCACATTGTGGGCAGTATAACAATGTGACAAAACAAAGGCTTTAAAAATAGTTACTGATAAATTACTTTCTATCAAATTCTCAATATACAACTTCCATAAAGTTTGCCTGATTATTTTATGCAAAATCATAAATCAACTTCTTTTCTATTTAAAATATCAGACGTATACTATTTCTAACTTTTAGAAAAATATTTTCATTGGTTTATCGCTTAAATCGGAGGAGACAATAAAAACCTAATTACCTAAGCCCACTTATCCCTATCACGGTTTTGTGCATGGATTTTTGTCCTTCTTTCAAAGAGGGTTAACTCAAGTTTATTTTCCAATACGGTATCCAAATTCAATATGGAAATGCTCTTACCATACCTTAAATAAATAGGAGTTCTTGTGACTACTACCAACATACGATCTGGGTTCCTATTTTAATTTGGAAATCGACCTTTAATTTGCAATGTTCTTCTTCATGTTAACAATATCATGTTCCTTTTATATGGGTCACACGATACTAATCTTCCTTACTCACCCTAAAGTCCATAACTTACTTGTTACCGCTAGTTAGCGCATAAAACCTCTACTAGACTTTCTCATTGGGGGTAAACTCCAATAAATGGGAAAGGTTCATTTTCCATCTTAATTGTTATAACTTTAACATTCACTTAAACCCACTATTGTCTGCTTATATAAGGGATATGCCAACAACTACCTTGTGTACTCATCTTCTCGCTTACAACTTGCATTCATTCTCACTCTCACTAATACATGTATCAGAAAATCATAATTAGCGTTCCTAGTCAGATTTGGCTCATCTTATCACCTACAGCTTGTACTCAATCTCACTATCTACGATTGAGAATTATTTTCAACTTTCCCAAAGATAATACCAAGCAAGATTACTTGATATCATTCTTTCTTGTTATACTATATATATATATATATATATATATATATATATATATATATGTAAAACATTTGAATCCTTTTATCTATACATACATATATATTCCTTTCAAAAAGTCCATTTTTGAAAACTTTTTTGGAAAACCTTTGGAAAACCCATTTTATTTCAAAAACTTTTCAAGTACATTCGCAATACATGCCTAATTCCTATGGAGTCTTGAACCTAACTCTGATTCCAAATGTAACAACCCGCACTTCTTAACACACTAATCTAAAGCCTAATGTGACTTTTAGACTCGCTTTTCATGCTAAGAAATATGAACTATTGGATTTTTAAAACATTACAGAGCATAATTATAGAGATAGTGTTATAAGACATTTTACATTTTCAGATCTCGCAGCGGAAGGAATTAAAATATAAATACAGAAAATAGACATTTCAGAAAAAAGATCTCCTAAAATACTTGATTTGTACATAAATTATTTCCAAGATACAATATAAGTTTTATAGATTTCTAATACAATAAGTGACAACAAGAGAAATAATGGATAAAATGAAAACTCCATCATTCTGCTCCATTCTCCACGTACTATGCCCAATCAGCTGCTAACCTACCATCCCATGGTGAGAAAAATGGAAAGGAGGGAGTTGGTTAGATAAAAGTCTGGTGAACAAGTATGAATTTAATATGTGATGATCATATGCAATTACTCCAATATGACTCTAGATGATATAGGGTGTGAACAAGTGTCCGTGAATTCCCAAGGTATGTTACCTAGAGGTTCTTGTCTAATATATTCCTACACTGCAATTTATGCAGGCTAATACAATGGATTGAATGTCATGTCTAACGATGGGCCAGCGCTCCTAGAGCCACTCAAAGTGTACGACACCGCCCTCTTAGCTATTAACAATGGAAGACACCGCCACTAGGCTACTACGGAAATAAATTCCCACTATTATCACCACCACTAGGCTACTAGGAATGATCCCCCATTACTACGCTTGGGGAGAAAGAACCTGGAATGTCAGCCCATCAGAATGTCTCATCGTCTGTATTCCCTTCCACCTCTCGATTGTAGTGTTGGCCTCTTATTACACGCTCCGGGTCCTCCTATAACACGCTGCATTTTAGATAATTAAACAACCAAAATAATTATTAAACAGTGAAAATGAGCACCATTGGGTCCATAGCAATTTTCTGATCAATTGCCATATACAACTTATCGAAATTCGAGTCAGTATAGAGGAGTTACAAGAGAAACAAGAAATCAGAATTATAGTATAATTAAACGAAAAAAAATAAGACACATAGGGGTCAACCCTTGCTAGGGTCGAGTCGACCCACAAATAGCACAAGTCGACCCGCATTAGTGCTTGGACGATTTTTCGTCCAGGTGCGAGCCAAAGAGTGTAAATCCATTTTTTGTGAAATCCTGTGCATTTGTAGCTACATCCGATGGTTCCTAGTGAGCCTACGACATGGTTGCACCATATTAAATCTTTAAAATCGACGGCCTGAGATCCCTAAGCCACATTATAAATAGAACCCTAAACCTAGCTATTTTTCTCATTCATATTTTCTCCCAATTGGATTCATTGCCTGAGGCTGAACCCTAAATAGAATATTTTTCTGGGGAGGAAATCTTTTTAATAAAATATAAAAAAAATCTACACCCTAGAAGTGGATTTAGGAAGGCCCAGGACTAGAGCTAAGGACCACAGGCGAGTGTTTTGTATTTATTTTAGATTTATAAGCAATTTAAGATAATAGGGTTCTCAATAGTTGTAGTTTTTTTTACAATTTTGAGACAGTTTTTATGTAAGTTTATTTACAGTCAGTTTTAAGTAAATTTCAGAAGTTCTTTTCAGTCTATATTTATTCAGCTATTTTATTCAGTTATTTGCAGTTATTTACAGTTATTTATAGTTATTTACATCTATTTTAAGTTGGAATTTAGCCTGTAAATATTAGTTTCTTTTTAAAGACATTTAATCCTTTCTGACGTGAATAAAATATTAAAAAGAGAAGAATTCACAGATATGGTTTAAAATAGAAATGCACTAAATTTATAGTAATCGGATGTAAGATGAGAAAAACAGAAACAAAATAGAGATGGACTGAAATAAGCAAATCTGGGATATTTGCAAGCATGATTATAACAAATGGTTATAACTAAAAGGAGAAAATAGAAGAGTAACCGTTGCAAGAGCCATTATAACACGTATGTTACAATTAGGAAGAAAGAAATAACAGAAGGGTTTTATTTTAAAACTTAGATCTTGGATTAAGTTAATAAGAAAATATAGCAGCAGTGGCCTGTACCGGCAGCATTCTCTTTCAGGTCTAGGACTGATGGTCTCACATGTGGGTGAGGCTAGGCATGCTTATGCTGATTATGGTAAATAAGTGGCCAATAGATAGTGGCTCCAATTTGGGGATTGGGCAAGGGGTGAGAAGTTAGAAGACTTGTTTGTTAGGACCAGTACCGGCAGTATTCCCTTTCAGGTCAAGGACTGATGGTCTCACACGTAGGTGAGGATGGGCACGCTTATGCTGATTAGGGTAAATAAAAGGTCAAATTGAGGCTGACAATTAGTGTGTACGGGTGACGACTGAGTGTGCGGCATTGATCATGGTAAATAATTCGCTACTGCGTCCTAAGTGCTAAGAGGTGTCTTTTACTATGGGACTAATAGGATTGTCTCACAGTGGCACAACAGAGATAGGAAAGGCCGATCAATGGGTAGGATTAGATTTCAGCCTAATCAAGTCAGCAATTGAGATATGATTAGGGTTTTAGCCTAATCACAACAGTTCAAGACAAGTGCAAACAATCAAAGCAAACAGTCAAATAGAATCAGAAATAGTATTTTATACAAGTTTTATCTTTTATGTATCTTCCTTTCATGCTAAAACTATTTCTTAGTCTATTATCTTTATCTTGCTTAGAAAGCTAGTAATTACTTTCACTCGCCAGACTTATTATATGACCCACTCCTCTATCTTTTCTTTCCCCCCAATAGGCCAGTAAAGTTGAGGATAGTTGATTCAGTTGCTTGGAGATTCATTTCCGGAGTTTTCTCATTTCAGATGTATTCTTCTGCTTTTCATCTTTTTCATTTGATTTATGATGGATTGGCTTATGAGAGGGATTATTATTGTTAATTTTACTCTAATTATGTGAGACTGAGATGTATTTTCATAAGACATGAGAGATTTTGAGTTTTTGAGACATGTTATGTTTTTATGACTTATTTTGAGATGAAGATTAATTCTGAATGATAATTTATTATTTAAATATTTTTCGCTACTTTTACTTATTTGTCTTGTGAATCTTAGTCATTGTGATGCTTTAGCTATACCTATAACACACCACATCCTTTGGTGTGCCCTTTTTGGGAATACTAAGGGGTGTGGGGTGTTTCATTTAGTATCAGATCCTAAAGCTATAGGATTCCTAAAAACTTGTTTTAAAAGTAAAGTATTTTTCAAAGGTAACATATCTTAAAACTAAAAATATTTTTCAGGAAGAAACTCTTATTATAGAAATGGTTTTCAAGTATAAGAGAGGTTCTATAAAAATCCCCTCAAAGTCCAATTCAACCTTCTTCCGATTCTTTCGAGCCTAAATTTTCTTTTCTCTGCATAGAAAGGTGGACGCTCCAAATCTTCCAGACGTTGTCCAAGTCCCTAACTGGTTCCGTAGATACCTCCAAGCTATGGCACTAGAGGTGCAAGGGCAAGCGTCCAATGAAGCATCGACGAGTGGAGGTCCCGTTAATCAACTTGCAGCAGCCAATTTTTCTAAGCTATGCAAGAACTTAGCTAATCTATGAGGTAAGACATTTTCTGGCACAGAGGATTTCGTAGAGGCACAAACTTGGTTGAGCAATACGAAGCGGATATTTAGGCTGCTAGGATTAGAGGACCGATAGAGGCTTCAGCTTGCATCTTGGTTGCGGAAAAGGAGAGGCTTATCACTGGTGGGAGATTGCAGAGATGGAGGTTAGAGACATTGGTTGGGTTGGATTTTAGAAAAGGTTTGAGATAATGTTCTTGTCACAAGCCGAGGAAAGCATGCAGTTGGAGAAGTTCATTATTCTGAAGTAGAGGAGTCTTTCGGTGAAAGAGTATATAAATCATTTTAATGAGTTATCGAGATTCATGATGGAGCTTGTTAATACACCGCATAAGAAGGCCAACAAGTTTGCTAAGGGTATGAACCAGCCCCTCCAAGGGTTGGCATTGACACTTGTACCTACGGGAGCGACGTATGAGTCACTTGTGGAAATGGCCCTCATATCAGATGTTGCTAAGGAAGAAGAGGTTAAGGAGGTTCCTAAATCAGAAAACTCTAAGAAGCAGTGGTTGAAGAATAAGGACAAGAAGAAAGGAGGAGAACCTCAAAAGGGACAGTTCAAGAAGGCAAGAAGTGTCATAATCGTGGATTGATTGGGCATTCCTCAAAGGACTGTAAGAAGGACACGATGAAGAGGAGATGTTACAGCTGTGGGAAGACAGGACACCTTAGTAGAGCTTGTCCTTGAAGTATAGGGCAGAGAAAAGGCGCACATACGGTGCAAGTACAGGCTTTGGATGCAGCATCTTTTAGTAGTTGGCTGGATCGAGGTAGGAAAGTCTCTGTAGAAGGTTTAATCACTATTTCGGATATTCCTATTCGGACTATTTTTGACTCTGGAGCATCGCATTCTTTCATTTCTAATTCCCTGGTTAATTGTTTGCACTTAGATATTTCTCTATTTGTAGACCCTATACTTTTTCAAACCGCGTAGGAGGATTGACACATTTATTCATGATTTGTAGGGGTTTGAAATTTTTTTATACTGGACATATAGTTTGATTGTGACGCCTATGTACTGGGATTTTCGGGATATGGAATGATTTTGGAGATGGACTGGTTATCTACTTATGGTGCGATGTTGGACTGTGAGAGGAGAGTCATCATGCTAGGGACATGTAGCGGACGGACCTTCGAGGTTTCTTATAACCCACATGGGCCAGCCATGTTGAGCTTTCTTTATTCCATTGATTCATCACTAGGAGAGTTTGATTCGGTTCCAGTTGTTAGAGATTTCCCAAACGTTTTTGAGGAGGTTAGGGGACTACCCCCAAGAGAGAGATCGACTTTAGGATCTATCTGAATGATAATGCTAAGCCAATGGCATTTCCCATGAGACATATGGCTCCTAGAGAGAAGAAGGAGTTAAGTAAGCAGACTGGTGAGCTATTAGAAAAAGGTTTCATCAGACGGAGCATATCCGATGGGGGGTGCCAGTCATCTTCACTACAAAGTCAGATGGTTCCCTTCGACTTTACGTAGACTACAGAGAGTTGAATAAGCTCAAGAAGAAAAACCGTTACCCATTTCCTAGGATTGACGATCTTTTCGATCAGTTGGTTGGATCTTCGGTATTTTCTCAGCTCGACTTAGCAACTGGATTTAATCAGCTTAGGTTTGTTGATGATAGCATTGATAAGACATCATTTAACACACCTGATGGATTCTTTGAGTGATTGGTTATGCCATTTGGGCTGACCAATTCCCCAACTTATTTTTTAGACCTGATGAGCCGTGTTTTTCGAGATGTCCTAAATAAGTTCGTTGTAGTGTTCGTGGAAGACATTCTGGTGTTTTCCAAGAGTATGAAAGAGCATGTTATTCATCTTGAGAAGGTTCTTCGTACATTTCGTGTTCAGCAGTTGAAAGCGGAATTCTCGAAGTGCCACTTTTGGCATGAGGAGGTGCGTTTCTTGGGGCATGTAGTCTCAAGAGAGGGTTTAGCTGTGGATCCCGCTAAGGTGGTAGCAGTACAGGATTGGAAGGCCCTCAAGAACGCTACCTAAGTTAGAAGCTTCCAAGGTTTGGCTGGTTATCGTAGGAAGAGAACAGACCTGAGCCTAATGTTCGTGGAGTGGAAAAGCCTAGTGTTTATTTCCACCATTGATTTTAAGCCATCTACGGACATTACTCCTAGATTATTGGCAACACTTGAGGTTAAGCCTATCTTCATAGATCAGATTGGCTCAAGGAAATGAGAGTATTCAGAGCTTGTGGATATTCTGCATAAGATTACCAGAGGAGAGATCTCTAGACATCTCCAACGTTATTCCATCGATAGTAAAGGGTGGCTAAGGAGAGATGGAAGACTTTGTGTACCCCACACTAGTGAGTGCAGTTCTAGCAGAAGCACACCATTCTCGGATGACTATTCATCTGGGTGGTGATATGATGTATAAGGACATAAAGAGAGTATTTTATTGGAGTGGCATGAAGAAGGATGTAGCAGAGTTTGTGGCTAAGTGTTTTGTGTGCCAAAGGGTTAAGGCAGAGCAGCAGAGGCCTGGCGGATTGCTTCAACCATTGAGTGTACCCAATTGGAAGTGGGATAGTGTTTCGATGGACTTCATAGATGGTTTACCATGATCTAGAAAGAGGAATACCACTATTTTGGTGATTGCGAATCGTTTGACTAAGAGTACCCACTTCATTCCGGTCAAGAGTAAGAGGACATCATCTTATTTGGCATCCATAAACGTTCGTGAGATAGTCCGACTTCATGAAGTTCCCTCTATCATAGTGAAAGAAAGAGACTCTATCTTTTCCAGCAAGTTTTGGAGGAGCTTGCAAGAGGCTTTAGAGGCATAGCTTAGATTGAGTACGGCCTATCACCCTCAAACGGATGGCCAAACGGATAGAGTTAATAGAGTTCTTGAGGATTTGTTGAGGATGTGCATTCTCAATTTTGAAGGGACTTGGGAGGAGCACCTTCCTAGTGGAATTCGCTTATAACAATAGTTTTCAGGCTAGCTTTGAGACGGCTCCTTTTGAATCCCTTTATGGAAGACCTTGCAAGTCGCCTTCGTGTTGGTTGGAGTCTACAGAAAGATTGCTACTTGGTCCTGACATGGTTAAAGAGACTTTGGAAAAGACAACCCAAGATAAACATAAATCCTATGCAGATAAGCGAAGACGGGATAGCGAGTTCGAGGTAGGAGATTTGGTTTCATTAAGTTGTCTCCGCTAAGAGAGATAGTGAGGTTAGGATCAAATAGGAAACTTGCTCCTAGATTCGTAGGACTGTTCCCCATTGTGGAAACGGTAGGGTAGATGGCGTATCAGATAAAGCTACCAAAGAGGCTCGTGGGAGTTCATGATGTTATCTATGTTTCACACTCGAGAAAGTGCTTACATGATTCGGCATAGGTAGTGGAACCTAGCCAACTTGAGGAAGTTGAAGTGGAGAGAGAAGCATCGGTTCGTTGCATTTATACCAGGATCGTTGGACAAGATATCAAGAGGCTTAGGAATAAGGAAGTCCCTTTGGTTAAGGTGCAGTGGGGAGATAGTATTAAGGACGCTACGTGGGAGGCTAAGGAGAAAATACGTATTTGTTATCCGCATCTCTTCAATGGTACGTCTTGAATTTTCTATTTTCATCTTTAGTTTTAAATAGGTTCTTTCCTTTAGTATCCTGTGGGTGGGTAGATCTTAGGATTTAACCTATGAATGGTAGGACTGAATGTAAACGTATTACTAGAACATGTTATGTATGTTAGACGCAAGTGGTTGCAAGTGTTTGCTAGCGGATGCTAATGGACGCATATACACACACTAAGCATTATTATCTCTTAGAGATCGGCCTAACTAGGTCACTAAAGCTTATGCACATGGATGTATGTGCACTTGCATTGATTAGCATATGATTGTTGCATTTGGATAATGATTGTAGCTTGCATATAGAACTATCAGTTGTCATTAGGGAATTTGCATTCACTTGGATACATGGCACGAACATGAGCGCATAAAAAGGAGGTCGATTGAATCGGTAGACCGTCTAATCTTTTGCATTAGTTAGAGACATTGACACTACACCATTGCATATGCCATAAATTATGTTAAAAAGCTTAAGGTCAATAGATGTAATGGGTGATGGTTGAATATGTGGTTGTGAAATTTGGATGAAAATATTTATTTCATTCTTTTGTTTTGGGGGCGAAATCCTTTAAGGAGGGAAGAAAGTAACATCCTACATTTTTAGATAATTAAATAACCAAATAATTATTAAACAATGAAAATGAGCATTTTTGGATTTGTCAGAATTTAGCTACGGGAGTTGACCATTGGGTCCGTGGAAATTTTTTAATCAATTTCCATATATAACTTATCGAAATCTAAGTCAGTATGGAGGAGTTACGAGAGGAACAAGAAATCAGAATTATATTATAAGTAAATGAAAAAATAGTAATAAGACCTGTAGGGGTCAACCCTTTCTAGGGTCGGGTCGACCTATAAGTTGACTCGCAAATAGCTTAGGTCGAACCGCATTAGTGCTTGGATGATTTTTCATCTAGGTACGAGCCAAAGAGTGTAAATCCATTTTTTTGTGAAATCCTTTCCGTTTGTAGCTGCATCCGATGGTTCCTAATGAGCCTATGACATGGTTGTACCAGATTAAATCTTCAAATCCGATGGCCTGATATCCCTAAGCCACACTATAAATAGAACCCTAAGCCTAACTATTTTTCTTATTTAGATTTTCTCCCAATTGGGCTCATTGCCTGAGATTGAACCATAAATAGAAAAAATTTCTAGGGAGGAAATCTTTTTAACAAAAATATTCTACACCCTAGAATTGGATGCAGGAAGGTCAGGACTAGAGCTAAGGACCACATGTGGGTGTTTTGTAATTATTTTATATTTGTAAGCAATTTAAAATAATAGGGTTCTCAATAGTTGTAGTTTTTCTACAATTTTGAGACAGACAGTCAATTTTTAAGTAAATTTCAGAAGTTCTTTTTAGTCTATTTTTATTCAGCTATTTTATTCAGTCATTTGCAGTTATTTACATCCATTTTAAGTTAGAATTTAGCATGTAAATGTTAGTTTCTTTTTACAAAGATTTAATCCTTCTTGACGTAAATAAAATACTAAAAGGAGAAGAATTCGCAAATATGGATTAAAATATAAAAGCACTAAATTTACAGAAATCATATGTAAAATGAGGAAAACTGAAATAAAGTAGAGATGGACTGAAATAAGCAAATTTGGGATATTTGCAAGCATGATTATAACAAGTGGTTATAAATAAAAAAAGAAAATAGAAGATAACTGTTGCAAGAACAATTATAACACGTAGGTAATTAGAAAGAAAGAAATAACAAAAGAGGCTTATTTTAAAACTTAGATCTTGGATTAAGTTAATAAGCAAATATAGTAGTAGTGGCTCGCACCGGCAGCATTCCCTTTCAGGACTACGATTGATGGTCTCGTACGTGGGTGAGGATGAGAACGCTTATGCTAATTAGGGTAAATAAGTGGCCAATAGAAAAAGGCTCAAATTTGGGGATTTGGCAAAGGGGCGCAAAGTTAGAAGATTTGTTTGTTAGGACCCGTACCGGCAGTATTCGACGACCGATGGTCTCACACGTGGGTGAGGCTGGGCACGCTTATGCTGATTAGGGTAAATAAAGGGTCAACTAAGGGGCGACGGTTAGTGTGTACTAGCGATGACCGAGCGTGCAACATCAATTAGGGTAAATAATTCGTTACTGCATCCTAAGCGCTAAAAGGTGTCTTTTGCCGTAGGACCAACATGATTGGCTCACAGTGGCATAACAGAGGTAGGAAAGACTGATAAATGGGTAGGATTAGGATTTCAGCCTAGTCAAGTTTGTAGTTGAGATAGGATTAGATTTTCAGCCCAATCACAGCAGTTCAAGACAAGTGCAAACAATCAAAGCACACAGTCAAACATAATCAGAAACAATATTTTATGCGAGTTTTATCTTTTCTGTATCTTTCTTTCATGCTAGAACTATTACTTAGTCTATTATCTTTATCTTGCTTAGAAATACTAGTAATTACTTTCACTCACCAGACTTATTGTCTGACCCACTCCTTTATCTTTCCTTTTCCCTCAATAGGTCATCGGAGTTGAGGATAGTTGATTCAGGTTGCTTGGAGAATCATTTCTATATTTTCCTCATTTTAGATGTATTCTTCTACTGTTCATCTCTTTCATTTGGCTTATGATGGAATGGCACTTTTGAGTGGGATTATTATTGTTATTTTTATTCTGATTATGTGAGAATAAGATGTATTTTCATAAGAATTTTGAGTTTTTGAGACATGTTATGTTTTTATAACTTATTTTGAGATGAAGATTAATTCTGAATGATAAGTTATTATTTAAATGTTTTCCGCTGCTTTCACTTATTTGTCTTGTGAATCTTAGTCACTATGATGCTTTAGCTATACCTATAACGCACCACATCCTTTGGTGTGCCCTTTTTGGGAATACTAAGGGGTGTGGGGTGTTTCACCTCCTTTCTAATTGAATCACATGCGTAAGGATTTGTGCATACTAGGACCTCCTATTGTGCCAGACCACTCCATCAAGCATCCACGCCAGCTGCAGCCCCACTGTTGGAACCTCCTGTGAGTGCCATTTGTGAAAATACATCGCCTTGAATCGATTGGTATCTTAAATTAGGTAAACGATATTTACCCAACACCGCCATGACCCAACATCCGCTTCTAGGAAACTAGCTTCCCTACATGTCCTATATCATTGGCCATTAAATAGGTCCATAACAATTCATGTTTTATATAATTTTATTTTTAAATTTGGACCTTTGGCCGAGGTTCAATTGTCCACTTTTTATTACGAGTAGTCGACCGATGTTCCTCTATGGTTGATCGCTACTTATTGAAAGCTTAGGATTCAGGGTCGACCCTTACAAACAAAAATTCGAGTATCGTGCGATTGCTAATGTCGATTATTTGTACAGGTTAATCAAGTCATAACAATGATTTGTGAGCCCTAATTCCACTTTAAGTATTAATTTACAATTTATACATATCAGTTTAAGGTTTGCTATTTAGGTTTGCAACTTGATGATATAATAAGTTAACAATTCACTGCAATTCAAATTCTAAGGTTTTAGATTCAAACTTAGGGTATAGCATAATTAATTTTGAATGTAGCATATTCAATTTAGGATTTTCTACCATGCTAATCTATTAAATAGTTTAAACTAACTACAATGATCAACTTATCAAATTTATGCTCACTCACCTCAAGCCCAAGCTCTTCCTAATTGCCTTGCTTGCAAATCGTTTCTCCTTATGCTTGCTCTACTTGTTCCATCTATATCCAATTGGTTGTGGCCTTCTTATTTATTTTTATTTTGATTTTCAAGAAGATCTGGAGTTAGAGGAGAGGTTGGATTTTGGTAGCATTTCATTAAAGTAATTGATTTTAGGGTTAGGATAGGCTTGCTTATATAGGGGTTAGGGAAGTGTTTGGGCCATTGGATTTGGGTTGGAGAATCTCCCTAGTAATCATGCACGTTCATCTTGCCACGAAGCATTGAACGCAACCATTCAAGAAACCACTCGATTCTGTCAAAATCACACGTGAACGGTCGACCTTCATCGGCCTATGGTTGACCCGATCAATCCCATAGTCGACCCACATCAGCCCACGGTTGAACTTACAGTGCAAATTTTTTCATATTTAATTTTAAGTTTTTATTTTATCTTAATGCCCGTAACCTCTTCATACTAACTTCAATTTCGAAATGTTATATATGAAAATCGGCAATAAAATCGCTATGAACATAATGGTACAAGTTTTGTAGCTAAATTCGAACGTTGTGAAAATTTGTTTTTACTCTTTATTTTAATTAAATTTACTTTCCTTATTAAATTTTCGTTTAAATTTCTATTAAACTTTCATTAAATTTTACATAAATTCCCAAGGTATTACAAGTGCGCTACATTTGGAGAGCATTGCAAACGCTAGTCTCAATAGATGCATCAATGTTCAGTTTCAATACTTCTTGGCTAAGGATATTTAAAACTATGTGCTTATTATATTGTGATATAATACTCATAGTCCCAACTATTGTGACTACTATCACAAACACATCATTTTTGGAATTTTTGACATATATGCTTTGTAGGATCGATTTCACCCTAGAGGGGGGGTGAATAGGGTGATGGTATAAATTGTAAAAATTAATTGTGGAAGCTTATAAAATAATTTCAACACAGATCACAGAACAATAGCAGCACAGATAATAACAGAATAATAAAGGCAGAAATAGAACGACACAAAATTTACCCAGCTTCGGCAAAACCCAGCTGTCAGGACCCGATTCTTCGTCTTCCGAAAATTCAACATCGATACTCACTTTATCGACTGCCGAGCAATCGAACGACAGAAAACCGAACACTGAGGGTTCAAGAAAAAGAAAAGGAGAAGAAAGAAGAGAGAAAATAGATAATAGAGGGAAGAGAAAACAGAAGATAGAAAATTTTAAAATAGAAGACAAAGAGAATAGAGAACATAGAACAACAGAACAATAACAGAATCTCACAATTCGCAGCGGAACAACATATAATAATAAATGAATAATCTTTAAACAAGAACTATATCAGTTATTACCTTACATCAAATTTCATTACATCATATCATCAGAGTATACAACAACAACAACAAACAGTGCAGCGGAAAAAGAAATACTATATAAACTAGTAATACGCCATGCCATCCAGCTTGCCTCCAGCAACTCCAGAATATCCAGAATATCCTGATAAACCTTAACTCTTAACTGCCCGTGTGGAAATTGGTGGGAACCTAGAGTTTAGGAAGGAAAACAATAAACTCCAAGTCAGTCATGTGACTGGTGTGAGAACTCAAAACAGTTTATTTATCTTTAAAATCAAAATAGAAGAATATTTTTAAAGTCAATTCGAAATGCTTTTAAAAATGAGACTACCATAAGGCCTCCCGCACACACACACAATGCAAACGCAGAATCGGAGGAGATTTCTCCTTATGATAGCCAAAGATGCTTGATACGCATTTAAAAGAACATTTGCTATTATTACTAGTGCATAGTGTAGGAAAAATTATTTCGAAAGTAGAATATAAATCTTAGCCAGCATAGACATTTCGAACTATGCCTACTATAGCTAACTATGTTCAATAGCAGGTTACCGCCACATTCCATAGCAGGTTATACAACTAAAACCGTACAAGTCTCGTATTGTTTCTTTGGATTTCCAACGAATGATCAGGCCAAGGAACTTCCCATTGCCACATGAGAATGCCTCTGGATGGACATCCCCGAGAACCAAACCGGATCTCTACCAACACAAGGCCGGGTTACCCCTAACTGAGTAACAACTGACCAAATATGCCATCCCCCGGTCCTTTGGGACCTTTTAACCGAGCGCTCGTAATCAATTCACACAATCATAACAAAGTGTTTTCAACATGAGTAAGTATCTGGGCTCCATACCATGATACCACCCTTTTCCAGAAGGAAATGCACACATCCTAAAGGGCGCTACCCCTCATAACCTTGCTGCATCTTTCCTGTTTTGACCATTCACGGGGTGTGAGGCTCGACGAAGTCACGTCCACAAAAACATACTTTATACAAAAGCCATGCTTTGGGTCACAAATGATCATAGAGATGATCACAAAGATAGACGATCAAATAAACGATCTTATCACAAATAATCAACACAATGATCATTTACAGCTACACTCAGCATGTCACATTACCAAATTGGGAATATATCGCTGATAACATTCAACTACATAACCTCTGAACACGTACGTCTCAGAGAAGGGTGTTAAGCTAAAAGAATAAATTCTCCGCCACCAACAGAAATATATTTGAAAGAAATCAGCTTTACGTCTCAATTTGTAATGTCAGACATACAATCCATACAAGTCTGTTCCGGGCTCGAACAAAACCGAAGGCACTTCTTACGAAGCCCTTGCAATCTGGGTATTCACAATCCCGATCGAATTTCCCATCACTTAAGGAATCTCTATACCAGGAGCTACCCAGTGCAGAGACAATCGATAGGTCATCCTATCGCTTTCACAAATACTCGGTCTTCAACACCGATCTTCAATGCAATTCACAACGACGTATCACATATTCGGAATGGGTTATACGACCCCATGGTCCTTTCCCGGTTAACCCGAATAGTGAGCGCTTATTCAAAAATAAGTGTGGCATTCACATTCAAACAAATCGCATCAATTACCCATTCAAAGGGAAATATTGATAGTCGGTTATTGAACTATCAATGGATATGCACACATCACCAGATTCCAAATAATTTTCCAAATTATTTATTTTCCAAAATATCTTTACAAGATATATTATTTTCAATACTTCAAAATAAATCAATATTTATTTTTAGACAAATTCCCCTTTCCTTTATAAATTCCTTAGTGAATGTATAATCCAAAATATCTATGAATATTCGATTCCAATTATTCATTTCAATTTATCTTCAAAAAGATAAATTCTCTAATATTCACTTTATATTGGAAAATGTTTCCATACTTATTTATTCATAAGTAATTCACAAATTTTATTTATTTTCAACACTTAGAAAACATTCAATATACTTCAATCGAAATTAAGTATATATTTCATTTTTTAAGGAAATCATTCTCTTAAACATATTTATTTGGGCCAAAACGAATGTTGCGTAAAACATTGTTACGACAACCCAAAATCACTAGTATAGGGATTCGAAATTAAAATAGATATATAAATCCCAATACTATACAAAACATTTCCTTTCGGAAATCATTTACTATAACAACAGTGTTATAGTCCACCATTTCCTTTTATTTCTCGAAAACATCTATTTCAACAATGAATGTTGAAATCTATGGTTTCGAATCTCAACACATTTAAAACATCGTTAGATCGTTTTAATTCAATTTAAAACATCACATTCTAAACAAATTTTCTTTAACATATTATTCACTATTCAAAAACGTGAATATACTTCATTAACAATTTCATCCTTTTATTCATTTTAATTTAAAGGATTATTCACTATTCAAAAATGTGAATATAACTCCATTTATAGGTTTCAACAAATTTTCTTGTCAAAATAAGTCATTTGCGAATTTATAAAACAACGTTTATAAATTCCATTTCTATTTATTTATAAAAACTTCCTTTTTATAAATTCTTTTATTCACCTATTCCAGTTTATAACTCAATTATAGACCAAAAATTCACATTATAAGTTAAATGCTTATAAAACGATTATTTTACAAAAATCGTTCTTTTGAACTTCATAATTATAAATCTTATAACTTATAAGATTCAATTATTTATCCAAATATATCCTTTAATAATTTCACAAGATTTATAAATCTTACTATTAATAAATTTCATTTATAACTTCACCATTTATAATTTTATGAATTCCATTCATTTACAAAAATTCATTTTCACTTCATTCAAACACTTATAAAAACTCGTTTTATAATGTCAATATTTCAATTTATAAATATCCATTTATAAATCTCTTAATATAAATCAATTCATATTAATCTTTTAAAATGTCTTTAATCTTCTTTATAATTTCACCATTTTGATTTATAAAATAATCAAATTTTATAAATCCTATTTTTAAACTTTTCATAATAAATTCTAAAATTCCAATTTTACTATTTTATAAAATCATCAGCATCATATTCTCAAAAATCAGCTTTTAACTATATTTCTCAAACTCATAATTTTTATAACTTTAAAAATTATAACGTTTATTTATTTAAAATAAATCAATTTCCAAAAATATTTTATAAACGTATACTTTCAAAAATCACTTTAAAAATCATTTTAAAATTCCAAATTTGGTCCAATGATGCTACACACCAAATAGTCAATCACGGCTACAACGATATCATATATCGATATGATAATCCATCAAATATCAAAATATCTGAAATCAAATAAATACTGTTGAGGAATCCAGTTGGATCCCCCCAACCTGTTTTCCTGCATCCAAAAACATTAGCACAATACCAATTCCGCTCCAGTACGAAATTATCGTGGTATATGTTTTTATTAAATATTATCCGCTTAATAACGGCGCAATAGGGTCTCATCCACTAAACAAATACGGGAAATCAACAACTGCAATATATAAATATGCCAATATATATATATATATATATTGATATTATATATAATACCAATTTCACTGTTTATGAAATATTCGCGGTATATGTTTTTAATAAATAACATCCGCTTACTAACGGCGTATAATGTCTATTTTAACAATCAATAGATAACTATCACCATTCAAACATGCATTCAAATATTTTAAATCTAACTATTTAAAGTAAAATCGAAACTGATTCGATTGAGTGAGAAGTTCTCACCTTGATTTTAATTTTGTTTTAGCGATTTATTTCGAATAAAATTAAACGGACGTTTAATTTTACCCAAAATTCTCACTAACTTCAAACGACTCCAATCCAATTTCATCGCGTAGTGCTCGTCCATACGATTCCAACGCAACTGATTTCGAGCGTTTTCGACCTCGTATGAAAAAGTTATGAATTTTTAAAGATTGTACACGATTTTATAACTTAATTACAACATAAACTTATAATTAAAACCCACACTTGCTTCTGGGCCGTAGGATTTTGCTTCCCCTCATCTCCACCGTCCCCTTCTTCCTTCTTCCTTCACGCGTTTGCCTCCAGGTAGCAAACTAAAAACCGAACCCATTTAGATAATTAGGGTTAATTTTTTTCACCATCTTCGCTCAACTTGAATTCGATCAGGAAGCTCCCCTTCGAAGCCCCTTCCACCACCTGCCTTCGGCCACAATAGGGAGGAGCTCGGCCCCCTAGGTTGCATGAAAAGTCGTGCGCAAGTCAAGGAGGACGCGGTCCTGTAGCTCCCTCCACACGACACCAAACACGATCTCCACCGTTCACATCGAAGCTCTCGTTGTGATCTTCATCTTTGTAGTTGATACTTTCACGAATCGATGCATGGATTTTGAGAAATTGGAGGGGGAAGTTCGTGAATTTCTGGCCGTGGGTTGAGTTACTGGCGGCTGTGCATTGAATTAGGTTTAGGTTTTTAATTTTTTTATTTTTTTGTGATTTATGGTGTATTTATAGGAAAAATTCGAACACTATTCATTCGGAAATTCCGAACTCCGATTTACGCGCCGTAACCAGCGTTTCTAGGGTTTACCCCGCGTTCCGAACACAATGGAATAGGTTTCGAAAGCTAATTCGGACATCTGTGCGAGTTATGGCTAAAAACGTTCAATTTGAATTAAACCGATTTAAGCGATTTTCTAGGCGTTTTAATTCGTATCGGACAAACGGTAAATCCAATTGACTTGAAATTTGAAACCTTACAATAATATCACATTACGGATCCGATGAAACTGGTTTCGTCGAAATCCGAGACAAATGGCTATTTTCACTCGTCAAATTAAAATTAAAAATAATTCGATGCGTTTCGAGCTGCCACGATCAAACGATAGCTCCGATTGACACGAAATTTGAAATCCTGTAATAACTGACTATTACGGATCCAATGGAACTAGTTTCGTTCAATTCTGAGACTGTTCAAAAATTGGCTATTTTCACTAATCGATTAAATATTAAAATATTCAATTTTCACAAATTAACTTTTAATTCGATTTTAAAATTTCTAAAATATCGTTCGAACTCCCATATGATAAAATAAAATTTTACAAATCATTTTCAATCATATTTAACTCAATTTTCAATTATTTCCATAATTTAACATATTAAATTATCGATTTAATTATCCAATTAAATCCAAAAATTCAAATAAAAATTTATTTGACTTATAAATTCACTTATTAATATTTAAAATTAATTAAATATTCATATTTTAATTATTAAAAATTCTGGGTCGTTACAATCTTCCCCCCTTAAAAGAATTTCGTCCTCGAAATTACAAGTAAGAAAAGTTACAAAATCTATTAATTTTCCAAAATTCATAATTAAATTTCTTATAATACTTTACTAAGTTTTCAAATCATACTTAGTTATCTTTTCAAAAACAACTACTATTGTTTAACTTTCAATTCCAAAATCAAAGTTAAAGTTTTCAAAAAATTTCAAATTCTTTCAAATTTTTCTAACGCCTTATATTTTCGGAAAAATTCGCCATAGTCTCCTTTGCGCGGCTCGATCCGAAAAAAAAAATGACAGCGTATATATCACAAATATACATCTCATCAAGTAATGAGGCATCCCGCAGGGAAAAAGTGTAAAAGTACGGTATGTAATCCGAGATATGTACCTTATATTTTATTAGCAAGCATATATGGCTAATATAGCGCGAAAGCGAGCTCCAAATGCGAAGCAAACGCGATCCGCACCTACTAATCACTCAACAAACAACATGAGAACATGCATATATGAAAATAATCTCAATATACAACATATATCTCCATAACAACTATATATGTCAACATAGCAAATGAAACAAACAACAAATGCAATATATTCAACCATCAACCAACTAACATCCATAACCAATAGATATTCATTCATATTTTCATTAATATTTAATGAATTGGTTTTCAATTTAATCACATTTGATTCATTAACAGTGGATGTTTTTACTAACATTCATTTTCAATTAGTTTATATTCACTAATTAAATCCAATTATTCAAACTTATTTACTTTCAATCTGAATTCAATTTCATAGCTTCCAATTTCATTAATTCGATTTCATTAACACTTAATGAATTATATACAATCAACTAACAATCATATAACAACCAATGTATATTAATTACAACTAAATTCCTTTGCTTATCAATTGGTTTAATTAAATTGATTTTCATTCAATTATTCAACTTCTAATATCATTAGATTTTAATGAATTAACACTTACACTTACATTCATTATTTCATATCAACTTAATTTACATTCAATTCAATTGGTAATTCATTTCAATTGGTAATTCATTTAACCATTTCAAGTTGAATTTCATTTACATAACTCAAGTTCATATCTATTACTTAACTTTATTAATTTACTTTGATACTAATATCAATTCCCATTTATAAATCAATTCAGCTTCCAATTCTAAGTAAATTTTCCATTTAACTTTAAATTCATTTTTATTTACTACTCATATTCATAAATATATTCATATAGTTTCACTTCTTATATATATAAGTTTATTTCACAATTGTAAATTACTTTAATTATAATTCAATTCTTACAATTCTTTTGCTTATACAATTATTCTTTTATTTAGATTATTCAAACATCTAAACAATCAACTTATATACACTTTAATAATTCTGAATTATTTCTTCATATATAAAATATAATCAAGGTAAAATTATTTCATTTACCCAATTTTAAACAATACTGTGCCAAATTGTTCTATTTAAGTGTTTAGAAACCCTTTCGGCATAGTCTTGCGGACCACGCTGACGAAAGTTCATATGCCACTCAATAAACCAATCATCACAATATAAAACAATTTTATATATTCACTAACAAATACGCTCTCATAGCTATTATTACACTCAAATTCATTCTAGAGTACTGCTGACTCTATCTCTAATGAGTAATACCCAACAGAACCATGGTTGTCGCTTAACCATAAGCTCTGATACCACATTGTCAGGACCCGATTCTTCGTCTTCCGAAAATTCAACATCGATACTCACTTTATCGACTGCCGAGCAATCGAACGATGGAAAACCGAACACTGAGGGTTTAAGAAAAAGAAAAAGAGAAGAAAGAAGAGAGAAAATAGATAATAGAGGGAAGAGAAAACAGAAGATAGAAAATTTTAAAATAGAAGAAAAAGAGAATAGAGAACATAGAACAACAGAACAATAACAGAATCTCACAATTCGCAGCGGAACAAAATATAATAATAAATGAATAATCTTTAAACAAGAACTATATCAGTTATTACCTTACATCACATTTCATTACATCATATCATCAGAGTATACAACAACAACAACAAACAGTGCAGCGGAAAAAGAAATACTATATAAACTAGTAATACGCCATGTCATCCAGCTTGCCTCCAGCAACTCCAGAATATCCAGAATATCCTGATAAACCTTAACTCTTAACTGCCCGTGTGGAAATTGGTGGGCACCCAGAGTTTAGGAAGGAAAACAATAAACTCCAAGTCAGTCATGTGACTGGTGTGAGAACTCAAAACAGTTTATTTATCTTTAAAATCAAAATAGAAGAATATTTTTAAAGTCAATTCGAAATGCTTTTAAAAATGAGACTACCATAAGGCCTCCCGCACACACACACAATGCAAACGCAGAATCGGAGGAGATTTCTCCTTATGATAGCCAAAGATACTTGATACGCATTTAAAAGAACATTTGCTATTATTACTAGTGCATAGTGTAGGAAAAATTATTTCGAAAGTAGAATATAAATCTTAGCCAGCATAGACATTTCGAACTATGCCTACTATAGCTAACTATGTTCAATAGCAGGTTACCGCCACATTCCATAGCAGGTTATACAACTAAAACCGTACAAGTCTCGTATTGTTTCTTTGGATTTCCAATGAATGATCAGGCCAAGGAACTTCCCATTGCCACATGAGAATGCCTCTGGATGGACATCCCCGAGAACCAAACCGGATCTCTACCAACACAAGGCCGGGTTACCCCTAACTGAGTAACAACTAACCGAATATGCCATCCCCCGGTCCTTTGGGACCTTTTAACCGAGCGCTCGTAATCAATTCACACAATCATAACAAAGTGTTTTCAACATGAGTAAGTATCTGGGCTCCATACCATGATACCACCCTTTTCCAGAAGGAAATGCACACATCCTAAAGGGCGCTACCCCTCATAACCTTGCTGCATCTTTCCTGTTTTGACCATTCACGGGGTGTGAGGCTCGACGAAGTCACGTCCACAAAAACATACTTTATACAAAAGCCATGCTTTGGGTCATAAATGATCATAGAGATGATCACAAAGATAGACGATCAAATAAACGATCTTATCACAAATAATCAACACAATGATCATTTACAGCTACACTCAGCATGTCACATTACCAAATTGGGAATATATCGCTGATAACATTCAACTACATAACCTCTGAGCACGTACGTCTCAGAGAAGGGTGTTAAGCTAAAAGAATAAATTCTCCGCCACCAACAGAAATATATTTGAAAGAAATCGGCTTTACGTCTCAATTTGTAATGTCAGACATACAATCCATACAAGTCTGTTCCGGGCTCGAACAAAACCGAAGGCACTTCTTACGAAGCCCTTGCAATCCGGGTATTCACAATCCCGATCGAATTTCCCATCACTTAAGGAATCTCTATACCAGGAGCTACCCAGTGCAGAGACAATCGATAGGTCATCCTATCGCTTTCAAAAATACTCGGTCTTCAACACCGATCTTCAATGCAATTCACAACGACGTATCACATATTCGGAATGGGTTATACGACCCCATGGTCCTTTCCCGGTTAACCCGAATAGTGAGCGCTTATTCAAAAATAAGTGTGGCATTCACATTCAAACAAATCACATCAATTACCCATTCAAAGGGAAATATTGATAGTCGGTTATTGAACTATCAATGGATATGCACACATCACCAGATTCCAAATAATTTTCCAAATTATTTATTTTCCAAAATATCTTTACAAGATATATTATTTTCAATACTTCAAAATAAATCAATATTTATTTTTAGACAAATTCCCCTTTCCTTTATAAATTCCTTAGTGAATTTATAATCCAAAATATCTATGAATATTCGATTCCAATTATTCATTTCAATTTATCTTCAAAAAGATAAATTCTCTAATATTCACTTTATATTGGAAAATGTTTCCATACTTATTTATTCATAAGTAATTCATAAATTTTATTTATTTTCAACACTTAGAAAACATTCAATATACTTCAATCGAAATTAAGTATATATTTCATTCTTTAAGGAAATCATTCTCTTAAACATATTTATTTGGGCCAAAACGAATGTTGCGTAAAACATTGTTACGACAACCCAAAATCACTAGTATAGGGATTCGAAATTAAAATAGATATATAAATCCCAATACTATACAAAACATTTCCTTTCGGAAATCATTTACTATAACAACAGTGTTATAGTCCACCATTTCCTTTTATTTCTCGAAAACATCTATTTCAACAATGAATGTTGAAATCTATGGTTTCGAATCTCAACACATTTAAAACATCGTTAGATCGTTTTAATTCAATTTAAAACATCACATTCTAAATAAATTTTCTTTAACATATTATTCACTATTCAAAAACGTGAATATACTTCATTAACAATTTCATCCTTTTATTCATTTTAATTTAAAGGATTATTCACTATTCAAAAATGTGAATATAACTCCATTTATAGGTTTCAACAAATTTTCTTGTCAAAATAAGTCATTTGCGAATTTATAAAACAACGTTTATAAATTCCATTTCTATTTATTTATAAAAACTTCCTTTTTATAAATTCTTTTATTCACCTATTCCAGTTTATAACTCAATTATAGACCAAAAATTCACATTATAAGTTAAATGCTTATAAAACGATTATTTTACAAAAATCATTCTTTTGAACTTCATAATTATAAATCTTATAACTTATAAGATTCAATTATTTATCCAAATATATCCTTTAATAATTTCACAAGATTTATAAATCTTACTATTTATAAATTTCATTTATAACTTCACCATTTATAATTTTATGAATTCCATTCATTTACAAAAATTCATTTTCACTTCATTCAAACACTTATAAATACTCGTTTTATAATGTCAATATTTCAATTTATAAATATCCATTTATAAATCTCTTAATATAAATCAATTCATATTAATCTTTTAAAATGTCTTTAATCTTCTTTATAATTTCACCATTTTGATTTATAAAATAATCAAATTTTATAAATCCTATTTTTAAACTTTTCATAATAAATTCTAAAATTCCGATTTTACTATTTTATAAAATCATCAGCATCATATTCTCAAAAATCAGCTTTTAGCTATATTTCTCAAACTCATAATTTTTATAACTTTAAAAATTATAACGTTTATTTATTTAAAATAAATCAATTTCCAAAAATATTTTATAAACGTATACTTTCAAAAATCACTTTAAAAATCATTTTAAAATTCCAAATTTGGTCCAATGATGCTACACACCAAATAGTCAATCACGACTACAACGATATCATATATCGATATGATAATCCATCAAATATCAAAATATCCGAAATCAAATAAATACTGTTGAGGAATCCAGTTGGATCCCCCCAACCTGTTTTCCTGCATCCAAAAACATTAGCACAATACCAATTCCGCTCCAGTACGAAATTATCGCGGTATATGTCTTTATTAAATATTATCCGCTTAATAACGGCGCAATAGGGTCTCATCCGCTAAACAAATACGGGAAATCAACAACTGCAATATATACATATGCCAATATATTTATATATATATATTGATATTATATATAATACCAATTTCACTGTTTATGAAATATTCGCGGTATATGTTTTTAATAAATAACATCCGCTTACTAACGGCGTATAATGTCTATTTTAACAATCAATAGATAACTATCACCATTCAAACATGCATTCAAATATTTTAAATCTAACTATTTAAAATAAAATCGAAACTGATTCGATTGAGTGAGAAGTTCTCACCTTGATTTTAATTTTGTTTTAGCGATTTATTTCGAATAAAATTAAACGGACGTTTAATTTTACCCAAAATTCTCACTAACTCCAAACGACTCCAATCCAATTTCATCGCGTAGTGCTCGTCCATACGATTCCAACGCAACTGATTTCGCGCGTTTTCGACCTCGTATGAAAAAGTTATGAATTTTTAAAGATTGTACACGATTTTATAACTTAATTACAACATAAACTTATAATTAAAACCCACACTTGCTTCTGGGCCGTAGGATTTTGCTTCCCCTCATCTCCACCATCCCCTTCTTCCTTCTTCCTTCACGCGTTTGCCTCCAGGTAGCAAACTAAAAACCGAACCCATTTAGATAATTAGGGTTAATTTTTTTCACCATGTTCGCTCAACTTGAATTCGATCAGGAAGCTCCCCTTCGAAGCCCCTTCCACCACCTGCCTTCGGCCACAATAGGGAGGAGCTCGGCCCCCTAGGTTGCATGAAAAGTCGTGCGCAAGTCAAGGAGGATGCGGTCCTGTAGCTCCCTCCACACGACACCAAACACGATCTCCACCGTTCACATCGAAGCTCTCGTTGTGATCTTCATCTTTGTAGTTGATACTTTCACGAATCGATGCATGGATTTTGAGAAATTGGAGGGGGAAGTTCGTGAATTTCTGGCCGTGGGTTGAGTTACTGGCGGCTGTGCATTGAATTAGGTTTAGGTTTTTAATTTTTTTATTTTTTTGTGATTTATGGTGTATTTATAGGAAAAATTCGAACACTATTCATCCGGAAATTCCGAACTCCGATTTACGCGCCGTAACCAGCGTTTCTAGGGTTTACCCCGCGTTCCGAACACAATGGAATAGGTTTCGAAAGCTAATTCGGACATCTGTGCGAGTTATGGCTAAAAACGTTCAATTTGAATTAAACCGATTTAAGCGATTTTCTAGGCGTTTTAATTCGTATCGGACAAACGGTAAATCCAATTGACTTGAAATTTGAAACCTTACAATAATATCACATTACGGATCCGATGAAACTGGTTTCGTCGAAATCCGAGACAAATGGCTATTTTCACTCGTCAAATTAAAATTAAAAATAATTCGATGCGTTTCGAGCTGCCACGATCAAACGATAGCTCCGATTGACACGAAATTTGAAATCCTGTAATAACTGACTATTACGGATCCAATGGAACTGGTTTCGTTCAATTCTGAGACTGTTCAAAAATTGGCTATTTTCACTAATCGATTAAATATTAAAATATTCAATTTTCACAAATTAACTTTTAATTCGATTTTAAAATTTCTAAAATATCGTTCGAACTCCCATATGATAAAATAAAATTTTACAAATCATTTTCAATCATATTTAACTCAATTTTCAATTATTTCCATAATTTAACATATTAAATTATCGATTTAATTATCCAATTAAATCCAAAAATTCAAATAAAAATTTATTTGACTTATAAATTCACTTATTAATATTTAAAATTAATTAAATATTCATATTTTAATTATTAAAAATTCTGGGTCGTTACAATCTTCCCCCCTTAAAAGAATTTCGTCCTCGAAATTACAAGTAAGAAAAGTTACAAAATCTATTAATTTTCCAAAATTCATAATTAAATTTCTTATAATACTTTACTAAGTTTTCAAATCATACTTAGTTATCTTTTCAAAAACAACTACTATTGTTTAACTTTCAATTCCAAAATCAAAGTTAAAGTTTTCAAAAAATTTCAAATTCTTTCAAATTTTTCTAACGCCTTATATTTTCGGAAAAATTCGCCATAGTCTCCTTTGCGCGGCTCGATCCGAAAAAAAAAATGACAGCGTATATATCACAAATATACATCTCATCAAGTAATGAGGCATCCCGCAGGGAAAAAGTGTAAAAGTACGGTATGTAATCCGAGATATGTACCTTATATTTTATTAGCAAGCATATATGGCTAATATAGCGCGAAAGCGAGCTCCAAATGCGAAGCAAACGCGATCCGCACCTACTAATCACTCAACAAACAACATGAGAACATGCATATATGAAAATAATCTCAATATACAACATATATCTCCATAACAACTATATATGTCAACATAGCAAATGAAACAAACAACAAATGCAATATATTCAACCATCAACCAACTAACATCCATAACCAATAGATATTCATTCATATTTTCATTAATATTTAATGAATTGGTTTTCAATTTAATCACATTTGATTCATTAACAGTGGATGTTTTTACTAACATTCATTTTCAATTAGTTTATATTCACTAATTAAATCCAATTATTCAAACTTATTTACTTTCAATCTGAATTCAATTTCATAGCTTCCAATTTCATTAATTCGATTTCATTAACACTTAATGAATTATATACAATCAACTAACAATCATATAACAACCAATGTATATTAATTACAACTAAATTCCTTTGCTTATCAATTGGTTTAATTAAATTGATTTTCATTCAATTATTCAACTTCTAATATCATTAGATTTTAATGAATTAACACTTACACTTACATTCATTATTTCATATCAACTTAATTTACATTCAATTCAATTGGTAATTCATTTCAATTGGTAATTCATTTAACCATTTCAAGTTGAATTTCATTTACATAACTCAAGTTCATATCTATTACTTAACTTTATTAATTTACTTTGATACTAATATCAATTCCCATTTATAAATCAATTCAGCTTCCAATTCTAAGTAAATTTTCCATTTAACTTTAAATTCATTTTTATTTACTACTCATATTCATAAATATATTCATATAGTTTCACTTCTTATATATATAAGTTTATTTCACAATTGTAAATTACTTTAATTATAATTCAATTCTTACAATTCTTTTGCTTATACAATTATTCTTTTATTTAGATTATTCAAACATCTAAACAATCAACTTATATACACTTTAATAATTCTGAATTATTTCTTCATATATAAAATATAATCAAGGTAAAATTATTTCATTTACCCAATTTTAAACAATACTGTGCCAAATTGTTCTATTTAAGTGTTTAGAAACCCTTTCGGCATAGTCTTGCGGACCACGCTGACGAAAGTTCATATGCCACTCAATAAACCAATCATCACAATATAAAACAATTTTATATATTCACTAACAAATACGCTCTCATAGCTATTATTACACTCAAATTCATTCTAGAGTACTGCTGACTCTATCTCTAATGAGTAATACCCAACAGAACCATGGTTGTCGCTTAACCATAAGCTCTGATACCACATTGTCAGGACCCGATTCTTCGTCTTCCGAAAATTCAACATCGATACTCACTTTATCGACTGCCGAGCAATCGAACGATGGAAAACCGAACACTGAGGGTTTAAGAAAAAGAAAAAGAGAAGAAAGAAGAGAGAAAATAGATAATAGAGGGAAGAGAAAACAGAAGATAGAAAATTTTAAAATAGAAGAAAAAGAGAATAGAGAACATAGAACAACAGAACAATAACAGAATCTCACAATTCGCAGCGGAACAAAATATAATAATAAATGAATAATCTTTAAACAAGAACTATATCAGTTATTACCTTACATCACATTTCATTACATCATATCATCAGAGTATACAACAACAACAACAAACAGTGCAGCGGAAAAAGAAATACTATATAAACTAGTAATACGCCATGTCATCCAGCTTGCCTCCAGCAACTCCAGAATATCCAGAATATCCTGATAAACCTTAACTCTTAACTGCCCGTGTGGAAATTGGTGGGCACCCAGAGTTTAGGAAGGAAAACAATAAACTCCAAGTCAGTCATGTGACTGGTGTGAGAACTCAAAACAGTTTATTTATCTTTAAAATCAAAATAGAAGAATATTTTTAAAGTCAATTCGAAATGCTTTTAAAAATGAGACTACCATAAGGCCTCCCGCACACACACACAATGCAAACGCAGAATCGGAGGAGATTTCTCCTTATGATAGCCAAAGATACTTGATACGCATTTAAAAGAACATTTGCTATTATTACTAGTGCATAGTGTAGGAAAAATTATTTCGAAAGTAGAATATAAATCTTAGCCAGCATAGACATTTCGAACTATGCCTACTATAGCTAACTATGTTCAATAGCAGGTTACCGCCACATTCCATAGCAGGTTATACAACTAAAACCGTACAAGTCTCGTATTGTTTCTTTGGATTTCCAATGAATGATCAGGCCAAGGAACTTCCCATTGCCACATGAGAATGCCTCTGGATGGACATCCCCGAGAACCAAACCGGATCTCTACCAACACAAGGCCGGGTTACCCCTAACTGAGTAACAACTAACCGAATATGCCATCCCCCGGTCCTTTGGGACCTTTTAACCGAGCGCTCGTAATCAATTCACACAATCATAACAAAGTGTTTTCAACATGAGTAAGTATCTGGGCTCCATACCATGATACCACCCTTTTCCAGAAGGAAATGCACACATCCTAAAGGGCGCTACCCCTCATAACCTTGCTGCATCTTTCCTGTTTTGACCATTCACGGGGTGTGAGGCTCGACGAAGTCACGTCCACAAAAACATACTTTATACAAAAGCCATGCTTTGGGTCACAAATGATCATAGAGATGATCACAAAGATAGACGATCAAATAAACGATCTTATCACAAATAATCAACACAATGATCATTTACAGCTACACTCAGCATGTCACATTACCAAATTGGGAATATATCGCTGATAACATTCAACTACATAACCTCTGAGCACGTACGTCTCAGAGAAGGGTGTTAAGCTAAAAGAATAAATTCTCCGCCACCAACAGAAATATATTTGAAAGAAATCGGCTTTACGTCTCAATTTGTAATGTCAGACATACAATCCATACAAGTCTGTTCCGGGCTCGAACAAAACCGAAGGCACTTCTTACGAAGCCCTTGCAATCCGGGTATTCACAATCCCGATCGAATTTCCCATCACTTAAGGAATCTCTATACCAGGAGCTACCCAGTGCAGAGACAATCGATAGGTCATCCTATCGCTTTCAAAAATACTCGGTCTTCAACACCGATCTTCAATGCAATTCACAACGACGTATCACATATTCGGAATGGGTTATACGACCCCATGGTCCTTTCCCGGTTAACCCGAATAGTGAGCGCTTATTCAAAAATAAGTGTGGCATTCACATTCAAACAAATCACATCAATTACCCATTCAAAGGGAAATATTGATAGTCGGTTATTGAACTATCAATGGATATGCACACATCACCAGATTCCAAATAATTTTCCAAATTATTTATTTTCCAAAATATCTTTACAAGATATATTATTTTCAATACTTCAAAATAAATCAATATTTATTTTTAGACAAATTCCCCTTTCCTTTATAAATTCCTTAGTGAATTTATAATCCAAAATATCTATGAATATTCGATTCCAATTATTCATTTCAATTTATCTTCAAAAAGATAAATTCTCTAATATTCACTTTATATTGGAAAATGTTTCCATACTTATTTATTCATAAGTAATTCATAAATTTTATTTATTTTCAACACTTAGAAAACATTCAATATACTTCAATCGAAATTAAGTATATATTTCATTCTTTAAGGAAATCATTCTCTTAAACATATTTATTTGGGCCAAAACGAATGTTGCGTAAAACATTGTTACGACAACCCAAAATCACTAGTATAGGGATTCGAAATTAAAATAGATATATAAATCCCAATACTATACAAAACATTTCCTTTCGGAAATCATTTACTATAACAACAGTGTTATAGTCCACCATTTCCTTTTATTTCTCGAAAACATCTATTTCAACAATGAATGTTGAAATCTATGGTTTCGAATCTCAACACATTTAAAACATCGTTAGATCGTTTTAATTCAATTTAAAACATCACATTCTAAACAAATTTTCTTTAACATATTATTCACTATTCAAAAACGTGAATATACTTCATTAACAATTTCATCCTTTTATTCATTTTAATTTAAAGGATTATTCACTATTCAAAAATGTGAATATAACTCCATTTATAGGTTTCAACAAATTTTCTTGTCAAAATAAGTCATTTGCGAATTTATAAAACAACGTTTATAAATTCCATTTCTATTTATTTATAAAAACTTCCTTTTTATAAATTCTTTTATTCACCTATTCCAGTTTATAACTCAATTATAGACCAAAAATTCACATTATAAGTTAAATGCTTATAAAACGATTATTTTACAAAAATCATTCTTTTGAACTTCATAATTATAAATCTTATAACTTATAAGATTCAATTATTTATCCAAATATATCCTTTAATAATTTCACAAGATTTATAAATCTTACTATTTATAAATTTCATTTATAACTTCACCATTTATAATTTTATGAATTCCATTCATTTACAAAAATTCATTTTCACTTCATTCAAACACTTATAAATACTCGTTTTATAATGTCAATATTTCAATTTATAAATATCCATTTATAAATCTCTTAATATAAATCAATTCATATTAATCTTTTAAAATGTCTTTAATCTTCTTTATAATTTCACCATTTTGATTTATAAAATAATCAAATTTTATAAATCCTATTTTTAAACTTTTCATAATAAATTCTAAAATTCCGATTTTACTATTTTATAAAATCATCAGCATCATATTCTCAAAAATCAGCTTTTAGCTATATTTCTCAAACTCATAATTTTTATAACTTTAAAAATTATAACGTTTATTTATTTAAAATAAATCAATTTCCAAAAATATTTTATAAACGTATACTTTCAAAAATCACTTTAAAAATCATTTTAAAATTCCAAATTTGGTCCAATGATGCTACACACCAAATAGTCAATCACGACTACAACGATATCATATATCGATATGATAATCCATCAAATATCAAAATATCCGAAATCAAATAAATACTGTTGAGGAATCCAGTTGGATCCCCCCAACCTGTTTTCCTGCATCCAAAAACATTAGCACAATACCAATTCCGCTCCAGTACGAAATTATCGCGGTATATGTCTTTATTAAATATTATCCGCTTAATAACGGCGCAATAGGGTCTCATCCGCTAAACAAATACGGGAAATCAACAACTGCAATATATACATATGCCAATATATTTATATATATATATTGATATTATATATAATACCAATTTCACTGTTTATGAAATATTCGCGGTATATGTTTTTAATAAATAACATCCGCTTACTAACGGTGTATAATGTCTATTTTAACAATCAATAGATAACTATCACCATTCAAACATGCATTCAAATATTTTAAATCTAACTATTTAAAATAAAATCGAAACTGATTCGATTGAGTGAGAAGTTCTCACCTTGATTTTAATTTTGTTTTAGCGATTTATTTCGAATAAAATTAAACGGACGTTTAATTTTACCCAAAATTCTCACTAACTCCAAACGACTCCAATCCAATTTCATCGCGTAGTGCTCGTCCATATGATTCCAACGCAACTGATTTCGCGCGTTTTCGACCTCGTATGAAAAAGTTATGAATTTTTAAAGATTGTACACGATTTTATAACTTAATTACAACATAAACTTATAATTAAAACCCACACTTGCTTCTGGGCCGTAGGATTTTGCTTCCCCTCATCTCCACCATCCCCTTCTTCCTTCTTCCTTCACGCGTTTGCCTCCAGGTAGCAAACTAAAAACCGAACCCATTTAGATAATTAGGGTTAATTTTTTTCACCATCTTCGCTCAACTTGAATTCGATCAGGAAGCTCCCCTTCGAAGCCCCTTCCACCACCTGCCTTCAGCCACAATAGGGAGGAGCTCGGCCCCCTAGGTTGCATGAAAAGTCGTGCGCAAGTCAAGGAGGACGCGGTCCTGTAGCTCCCTCCACACGACACCAAACACGATCTCCACCGTTCACATCGAAGCTCTCGTTGTGATCTTCATCTTTGTAGTTGATACTTTCACGAATCGATGCATGGATTTTGAGAAATTGGAGGGGGAAGTTCGTGAATTTCTGGCCGTGGGTTGAGTTACTGGCGGTTGTGCATTGAATTAGGTTTAGGTTTTTAATTTTTTTAATTTTTTGTGATTTATGGTGTATTTATAGGAAAAATTCGAACACTATTCATCCGGAAATTCCGAACTCCGATTTACGCGCCGTAACCAGCGTTTCTAGGGTTTACCCCGCGTTTCGGACACAATGGAACAGGTTTCGAAAGCTAATTCGGACATCTGTGCGATTTATGGCTAAAAACGTTCAATTTGAATTAAACCGATTTAAGCGATTTTCTAGGCGTTTTAATTCGTATCGGACAAACGGTAAATCCAATTGACTTGAAATTTGAAACCTTATAATAATATCACATTACGGATCCGATGAAACTGGTTTCGTCGAAATCCGAGACTTTTTGAAAAATGGCTATTTTCACTCGTCAAATTAAAATTAAAAATAATTCGATGCGTTTCGAGCTGCCACGATCAAACGATAGCTCCGATTGACACGAAATTTGAAATCCGGTAATAACTGACTATTATGGATCCAATGGAACTGGTTTCGTTCAATTCTGAGACTGTTCAAAAATTGGCTATTTTCACTAATCGATTAAATATTAAAATATTCAATTTTCGCAAATTAACTTTTAATTCGATTTTAAAAGTTCTAAAATATCGTTCTAACTCCCATATCATAAAATAAAATTTTACAAATCATTTTCAATCATATTTAACTCAATTTTCAATTATTTCCATAATTTAACATATTAAATTATCGATTTAATTATCCATTTAAATCCAAAAATTCAAATAAAAATTTATTTGACTTATAAATTCACTTATTAATATTTAAAATTAATTAAATATTCATATTTTAATTATTAAAAATTCTGGGTCGTTACACCAGCCTACGTGCTGCCCCAAGGTTTCTACTAGAAATTAGATAGTCCCTCGCTTACACACGTAAACTCGCGACACCCGCTATTGACTAAATCTAACTCTACGCTCAAAACTCTACTACAACTCAGCCACTGAGTTGCGAATTCTCAAGCTACGCCATGTATCTTGTCCCCTAGTCACACGACTAGAAATTTAAACGGTTTAAAAAAAATTACAAATTAAAAACAATTTAAAAACTAAAATAACCCTATTTAAAAATTTAAAGCCCTTTTAAAAAAAATCTCTTTAGAGAAATAGACCGGCCCCCTTTTGTAATTCAACCCGTCTCTTTTTCTTTGCTCCGTTCGTTTGCTTGTATAATGGTGGTCGTTCCTCTTGCAAATTTAGGGCTTCGTTCCTTTTCCAGATTTAGGGTTTTTGTCAAATTGAAGGGCCACTCGATGCTGTTCAATAGTAGACTTCGATGCTCTTTGATTTGCTCACGGCTCTTCAATTTGGATCGAGTTCGTCTCCTTGCTTCAGTATGTAATTTTATGCTTTTGTGCTTTTTTGTGTATTCGTACTTGAACTCGATGCCTTGATTTGCCGATGATGATTGGGTTATACATGCGTTCAATCTCCTTTATTTTCGTTCTTATAAACTTATTTGAATTTGTCCAATATTCATCTCGGCCACTTGATTTTGTTTTGATGCTGAGATTGATCTCTGACTTCTTCAATTCGTATATACTTGTGTTACTTGGTTGACACGGTGTTGATTCAATTTCGTGATTTTCTCTGGTTGACTTCGACTTGGATTTTGTGATGACCACCGGCTTTGACTTGGTTATATATTTTGATTTATCGGCTCAGTCATTGATACTTTGTAAACTTTGCATTCTTGTTTTGCATGTTTTAACAAATTGCTGTTGTGTTGCTTCGACTCTGTTCATTTTGTATTTCACTGGATACTTGTAGTTCAATTGTTTCGATGTCAATTTGGGTCTTCTTTCTTTGGTTGGCTGCACTGGTCTGGTTCTCGGCCTATTGCATTTGACATTGCTCTTGGTTATGTTGGTCTTGTTGCAGTTTGATTGTGCTGTTTACCCATGTACATGCTTCACTGTATCTTCATTCATGTTGGTTTAGTTGTGTGCTTTCTTGAGTTTCACTGAGCTTTGGCATTTGGTCTGGGGTAGAATTCAGGTTTTTTCGGTCAGTAGCCTTCGTGTCTTTGAGATTGTGCATTTAATCTGGATGTGTGTGTTGTATTTGTTATCTTCACTTGAGCATTGCTGTGTCATTGAGCATTGTTGTGTCCATATTGTATTCGATGTTGTTGCGTTGGCTAGTTTGGTTCACCTGTTAACTGTTAATCGAGTTGCATCTGCTTGCTACCTGGTCGACACTTGCAGTTCACTGTGTCATACATTCGACCTGATCATAGTAACAACCATTTGCATATATACCTGATTGCAGCAGCATATATATCTTCATAACAGTCCAAACCTCCATCTGCCATCACTTGCATACCATCTAAAGCTTGATATGCTTAGCTTGTAGTTTATGTGTTCTTGTGCATGTATATTGTAGCTCTGGATGTATGACTTGATTATGCTTGGTCAGGTTGCAGTGTTGGCTTGATGGTTTTCTTCTTTGGTTGTATATTTGAATCTGGTTAGATGGAACTGTCCACTTGAGTTTGAGCATTTGCTTGTTGTTATGCATATGCAAGTTCATTCATATTGCATTTGAGTTGAACCCGGCTTTTCATTTGGGTTTGACCTGTGCTCACCTGTCCCTGTAAATCAATCAAGTGTATATTTCGATGTGCACGGCCTTGTGGCATATACAGTGATACACTGTGTATGTCACAAGCTGTTCGTGTATGATGAATTCAAATTTAAATGATGATGAACAACCCAAATAACTGAGGCAAATAATATTTTCAAAATCCATATTTTATTTTATATTGCAAAAATATTTCTTTTTCAATTTTACTGCGTTAGTGAATATTTTTGCAGATTGCTCAGATGCTGGATTCTAACTGTAATGAAGTTGAAGATCAATACGAGTGTGAGTGATATGTAGTGGGGTGAAGATGTAAAAATGAATTGTGATGTAATCAGAAATGTATTGTAATTGAAAATGTATAGTTATAGTGAGAGCTTGAAAATGTACTATCAAAATTGTAATAAATATTTGTTTGAATAAAATATTCGTTTGAATTCAAAATCTGTGTTATTTATTTTATTCAGCAAATATTTATTTAATCTGTGAAAAATAAAATAGTATATTAACAAATACATTTGACTGAATGTATATATGTTTATTATCATCAAACAAAAATCATATAAGCGCATATTCAACATGCTTAAATTAACTAATTGATTATTTTTTAAAAAATTTAACAATTATACAAAAAAAGGAAATACCTTTTATTTCGAATAGGATTGGTTATCGAGTTAAATTTATGTAACAAATTACATAATTTCCCATAGAGCGTATTCCTAACTTTATCAAAAAAATTATTGGACAAAGTAAGTAATCCAAAAATAGCTCTAACTGCATACAAGGCAATTATGGCTAGATCACCTATAAGAGATAGACTTTCAAGTTGGGGTATTGCAGAAGAAAAAATATGTGTTCTATATAATAAAGACAATGAAAACCATTTGCATCGTTTTTCCAAACGTGAATCCTCCAAAGAGGTGTGGGAAAATATCCAGAATATAAACTTCAACAAGTAGCCGATTACCTGGCCGAGAGCAGACAAGGCGAAGACTTGAAAACCAAACTAGTAGAATTACCTAGACAGCGGCTGAAGTAGAGGAATCAAAGGATTTTAAAAAAGTGAAGAAAAACCTAAACGAAGTCAGTAAACTGGTTGATATCGACATGTAGTCGGTTTCAAAGAGAATTAGTGGGAAAATTCTTCCCAAATACTTCGAACGAGTAGGAGTTTGGTCTGAAGCAGTGGATTTAAGGAGAGAAGTGGAAAAAAACCTAAATAAATCGTTTTGTCTGCCATGATAGAGAGAAGTAGAAGGAAGTTTAAGCTTCTAAAATGAAGAGTTAGATATGGGAAGCCAAGTTAGAGAATAATTGTACATTATTATAAATTAAAGTCTTGTGCTGTTGTAGATATTGTATGCAAATGTTATAGGCGGAGCAACTTTTGGGCAGAGTAAGCCCTAATAAGGAATTTACCCACTTCTACACACACACACTTAGTAAAATAAAATTTGGAATGACGAATGATTTCAAGACATTAAATCAACCTTTATTGAGCTATTGGAAAATTTTAATTGTATATGTTAAGTTTCAATTCAAACATGGATATAACATCAAACCATTTTGTAAAATAACATATTGAATTTTAGATTTGAAATGCAAATTAAAACAATGATTTTGAGATACTAAAATAAAATCTTTTAAAATTTTGTGTGTGTATATATGTGTGTGTGTGTGTGTAATATGATGTCTAACATAGGCATACCCTCCAACTCTATCAATTTGAATAAAATGTCTTGCACAATTCTCTCCCTACTAAGTCAAAACTTGGACCCTCTCTTCCTTCTTTATGGTCGCCCATGGATATGGTCATTGGTAAACCAAAAACCCAAATAGCCATCACCAATTAATATCACTTAAATGCAACTAAATTCTTATCAATATCATATATTGATACACACATATATAACTTTAATATAAGCACTTAATTAACAACAGCACCCAAAAAATTTCTAAAGAAAACCCATTTATAAAATACATTAATATATTAAAAAGAAACAATAATTAACATTTCATTTATATTAATCCATTTAATCGATTTATAACTATTTTAAACCAATTAAATCGAATGGTATTTCGGTGGTTGAACAGATTCAGTTGTGGGACTCGCCTGTGTGAATTTAGTCATGGATTAATATATGAACAATTCAAATATAAGCGTTCACATGTAGTCTTAGACAGCGGTATGACAGTATGGCCAAACTCTTCGCTTACGAATCTCATCGGTAAAATCCTATTTTACAGTCGTAAAGGACACCTATTAGTAATGATTATTTACACCAATTCTCTAAGTTAGCATCACCTATTAGTAACACCAATTATCTAAGTTAGCATCATATTAAAACTCATGGAATTTGGTTTTTGGTCAAAATTAAGTATTATATATATCAACTTAGTTAGCCCATAAACAAAGTATTTGGTTCAATAATAACATTTATTATGCTACTTTGTCATAGATTTTGACCATTACGATGATATAGCCGACCATGATACCAACTCACACAATCGAGGAGATGAATTCACCATTAAATAATGTTTCACTTATAATGCTTCAACTCGAACAAAAACTATAATTGCTCGATAGTCATCTTGCCATGGTTTAACTATAGCCAAAGTGGAGCATCTACATTGAAGTTTAACGTTATTCTCTAAGTCGAGAGAATTGTGTACCATCATTACTTTAATATTTCCCGTTTGACCTAGTTGTTGTTAATCAATAGGAAACTCTCAAACAATTCATTCCACGATTATCCAATAGCCATGAGTACGTAATTTCTTGGAGCCTAGCATCCACTAGTAACACACTGCCCAACATTTGGAGAGCGTTACGTACTTTGTCTTAATAGATGTGTCGATATCATTTCTTGAATTTTTTTGACTAGGAATGTTTAAAATAATATGTTATTTTATATCATGCTAATTTTCTCACAATCGCTCGTTATTGTAACCATTATCACATATATCATTTAAGGATTTTCTAATTTATATACTTGAATTAGTTACTTAATTAATATATCACAATATAACAAGTATATAATAGAAAAACTAACCTTGTATTTTAGATGAAGTTATATTTCAGGGTTAATAATTTACAATAAATTATAGAATTACGCTTACGGCATACCTTAACTCTCTCCAACTAAACATTTGAATTTGAATGAACTATCAGATATCCATAAGTTAAAACCTTTTTTATATGTGTATGAACTTGCAAGTATGTACATATATTATGATATGCGTTTATATATAAACAAACACACAAAAAAGTCTGCATTTTTTACATATGTAGACACATACGCACCTGTTGTCTACGACCCTAACATAATGTATTTTATATGCATTGAATATGTATTATTCAGGACATGATGATATTGATTAAATTAACATTATTAGTATATGTGTAATCGAATTAATTCAAATTAATAGGATATATTTGATATGATGGGTTGTATTAGGATGTATTTGATATGACAGGTTGTATTAGGATATATTTGATATGGTGGGTTATATAAGGATATATTTCCTGGAATGACTGGTTGTATATTTGGTTATATATTTTAGGAGATTGATTATGATATATTCCCTGGAATGACTGATTGTATATTAGTTTATATATTCTAGGAGTTTGAATGGAAATGTAATGTTATCTTTCTTCAAAAATTTCTTGAACTTACCATGGTATCAAAGCCTCCTAAGTTAAGGCACAAAAAATAATTTTTTTTCTCTCTTTTCTGGTTCATGGTCAGTATTCCAGATAATTAGTTTTGCGTGTTGTGGATTTGTGGTGTGTGCTTGTGTTTCAAGCAGAGGTTTGTTTTTCTTTTTCACGGTATAGACAAGATTTGATTTTGCGATGAGTGAGGTGGATCGTGCTTGGTTACCCACTCTCACTGATGCGCAAGTATAGCAGCTCATCGCAGCTCTCAAGACTTCCTCAGCCGTGTCTTCTACTCCAAAGTTGCATTGTAAGAAATTTTCAGTCCAATGGATTATTGATACAGGAGCTTCAAACCATATGTCGTGTAATCTTGACTTGTTTGTTGATATCAAAGAAATTGCTTCAGAACCCGTTGGTTTTCCAAATGGAAAACATGACACTGCCACTAAAGAAGGCCGTATTAAATTAAGCCATGACTTAATTCTTGATAATGTTTTATATGTACTACCCTTAATTGCAATTTGCTGACTATGTCTCAATTGCTTGAAAAACAAAAAGTTATTGTATTTTTCGCTAACAAGTTATGCACTATTCAGGACCAGAGTTTGAGGAACTTGATTGGCACAAGGGAGCGGTGTAATGGGGTCTATCTCTTCCGACCAGTTCGTAATATTCAAGCAAATAACTTCACAGTTGCAGACTCCGCTCAGTTATGGCATGGACGGTTGGGTCATCTTTCCATAAAAGTGGTCCGTTCTTTATTACCTGTTAGAAGTAGTAGTAGTACGAATAAATTTTGTGATGATAATTGTGATGTTTGTTTTATGACTAAACAGCCTCTTGACTCTTTTCCATTAAGTATAAGTAAAGCAACTGATTTGTTTGATTTAGTACATTATGATATTTGGGGTCCTTATCATGTTGCTTCTAGTTATGGAGCTCATTATCTTTTGACCATTGTTGACGATTTTTCTTGTGCTACATGGATATGTTTGATGGTCGGTAAACATGAGGTTGGCGAATTGATTCAAAATTTCTTTGCTGTGGTCAAAACGTAGTTTAATAGACCAGTGAAGGTTTTGCGTAGTGATAATGGACAAGAATTTAAATGTTTAAAGGATTTTTTTGCTCAACAAGGCACCTTGCATCAAACCTCTTGTGTCGATACTCCCCAACAAAATGGTAGAGTAGAACATAAACATAAACATGTTCCAAAATGTTGCTCGTGCCCTACTCTTTCAAGCTAACTTACCTATTGATTTTTGGGGGGAGTGTGTCTTAACTGCCTGTCACTTTATTAATCAGATTGCCACTCCTGTTTTGGATGATAAAACTCCCTATGAAATGCTTTTTGGGAGTCCACCTAGTATGTCTGCTTTAAAGGTATTTGGGTGTCTTTGCTATACTGTGAATCAGTCTCGCGTTAAAGATAAATTTGGCCCTCGTTCTAGGAGATGCATCTTTGTTGGTTATCCTTTGGGTCAAAAGGGGTGGCATTTGTATGATTTAGATGCTATGTGTATTTTATTAGTCGTGATGTAAAATTTATTGAGCGTGTCTTTCCTTTTTCTACCCATGATTCCTTTTCTTCCTCCCCCAATGAGCATTTGAATCAGTTTCTATCCCAGAATTCCACGAATGGTGTGTTTGATGATGATGAGTTGGGTGTGATGTGTAACAACCCTATATTTTGTGTTTATTTTTAATTGTATATTTTAATTATTTTAATTGAATTTTGATTTAAATATATTATATTTGATTTAGATAATTTTGTTATTTTAAAATATAAATTTTGATTTTGATATGAATTATCATTCCAAACATGACTAGGTAGAATAATTTCCAAAATAACGAATTTTGGTCAACTTTGACTTTTAACTTAAAATTTTAAAAGTTTGAAAATTTGAATTTTATCTTTTATTATGAAATTAAATAAAATTTTAAGATCACTACTTTTCGTTTCGTTGAAATCTGATTTATTATGTGAAAGTTATGCCTTTTTAACTATTGTGTGAAATTTGCTATATTAACAAAATTGTTTATTTTAAATTATATAAATAATATTTTATTTGGTCATATAATGTTCTAATTTATATTTATATAAGTAAAATAACAAGTTATGTGTATCTTTTTGGTTTCAAACCTTTTTTTTAAGTGTAATTGACATTTTCCAGAGTCAGTTGTATATTTGTTTACAATTTCTAATTTCCAGCTTCAATTAATTTAAGTAATTCCTTATTTATTTTTATATTTTTTCTTAAGAACTTATTTTCTTCTTATTCCCATTTTATTTTGTTCCTCATTTATTTATTTAATTTCCTTTTTATTTTTTTTAAAGTGAAATATAAATTTTCTAAAAGCTTGTGATGTTTTATTTGAAATTTTCATGTCCTGTTTGCCATTTTTAAACAATTTCCCTAATTATCTTCTATTTTCTCTAAATATAATTATTTATTTCATTTTAAAAATGATAAATGAAGTATTTTATTTCAAAAATTTTCTTTAGAATATTTTTAAAATGAAGTAGATATTTTTCCAAAGCTAGTGATGCTTTAATTGTAATTTTTGAACCCTGTTTTAAATTTTTAAGCAATTTGTCTCGTTCTTTTTATATTTTCTTTAAAATTAATTATTTATTTTCATATTTTTACTTGGTTTCGGTTTATAAAAGTAAATTTATGATTTTATTTTGTTTTAATTGAATTAAAGAAAAGGAAATGTGAAGAGTTTAAAAAAGCTTTTAACTTAAGACCTTTCATTTGCTAGTCCTTTCATTTTCTTGTCTTTTCACTTGCTTTGCTTGGTCGTACACTACCTTATGCTTAGCCGTGAGTTTCTCAATTCATTTCACGTGAAAAATTTCCTCTCCACTTTATTTTTCACGGCTAGAAAGGTTTGGGTAATGCTCTTCTTTTCCTCTTCATTTTCTCTTCTTTTTCCATTGTTTTCTTATATTTTGCCTTGTTTTCTCATGCTATTTGCTAGGCCTCTCCTCCATAGCCGCAGCCACCACTCTCTACACCTCTTCCCTGCCATCACCACCACCTATACTTCCAGCCATGACTAAGGCCGAGCCCTCTATGATGACCAAACCGCTCAAAAATGCAACCAAAGGCTTAAAACTATGCTTATTTGACCACTACTTGTTCATCTCCTTCAACCACCACCCTAACCATCACCATAGCCGCCACCACCAGCAAGTGCACACCCCTAGCCATCATCCTTAACCTCTGTCCAGATCTGACCATGACTGGTCGTGCACTCCACTTGATCAAAAACCACACAAAACATTGCTAAAAACCCTTAAAACCATGCCTAGCTGAGCCAAACTTCAACAACATCGCCTTAGATTGCCTTGGCCACCTCCTTTTGCTCCACCACCACCTTGATATGACCATCATCCATCACTTCATCCTCTATCCAGATTTGAAACATGAAAAGCCGAGCCAAGCAATGCATGTAGACGAGCCTTGTGGTGCACCAAAACTCCACTATCAAGCCTAGACCCTTTGTATTCTCATGCCTGTAACCTCCACCTTGCTCCTGCCGTATAGCCATGCCTTTTTAGGTCCAAACCAGACCCAAACCATGTCCAAACCTGAACCAAAACATTCCCTAAGCCATGCTACCAAGTGTAGAAAGCAAGGCAAAAACATTCATTCCTTTGTTGTCTCTTATTTTCATTGTTTCAACATTGGTTGTGTTAAATATTTATGTATATATTGTCTTGTTTTGGTTATTGTTTACAAGATAAATATCAAGGCTCTCTATTCATTCAAATCAAAAGTCATACTGTATCGTGCTTGTCGTGCTTTCTGGAATCTATTCTGTGTGTTTTGATCGCTAACTCCAGCACAAAAAGGTGAGTAAATCTCACCAGACATTTATACAAATGTGAATTGACACCATTTGAATGTGTAGAACTATTATGTGATGTTATAACTGCTTGTGATCATTTATATATAATGTTAAATTGTTAATTTACCTGTCAGCTTATCTGTTATTGTTATATGATGCTATTCTGTTTATTTATATCAGTTTATCACACTGCAAGTTCCCTGTAGATTAGTATCACTATGGGTTGAAATGATACATACCCGAACGGACTTTAGAATATGGAAAATTGTTATGGGCTGAAATGATAGGCTTGGATGGTTTTTATTTAATTTATTTTAACTTGGGATTGCGGGTTTGAAATGATAGAACCCGGATTTTCTTTTTAAACCGCGGATTGAAATGATACATATCCGTATCACTTGATCTAGGTTAGAAAACTATATACAGGCCCGTGGTTATTTTATAAAGTATTTTGGATATTTTTAAGTATTTTAAAAATATAAATTTATGAAATTTGATTTAAATAGATTTTGAAATGTTTTAAAATAAAGAAATTTTGATTTTTCTATGAGTTAAAAATGTAATTAATGAATGGTTAAATTGGATTATTGAAATATAACTTAAATTTGGAAATTTGGACTTTGGCTTTTAAAATGACATTTAAGTTATATAAATAAAATTTTAAGTGGTTTAAATGTAAATTTGTGATAATTGGATTTAAATAGATTTTAAAGTGTTTTAAATAAAGGATTTATGATTTTTGTATAAGTGGAAGATGTTAAATAAATAAATGGTTAAGTTGAATTATTGAAATATAACTTAAAGTCTGGAAATTTGGGTTTTGGTTTAAAAAGGAATTTTAAGTTATATAAATAAAATGGAAATTTAATTATATTTGGAAAATGGTAAATATGATGATTTGATTAAATTTGAGTTTAAATGAATTAATAAAGTATTATTGTTTTTTCTATGTACTGAAATGGTTAAATGAATGAATGCTTAAAAGTGTAATCTTAAAATGAACTTGACATGGAAATGTGAATTTGTTTTAATTAAGGGTTTAAGTTAATTAAATAAATTGGAAATTTAGTTTAATTTGTGAAATGATAATTTGAAAATGTAGATTTTAATAAAGTTTAAATGTAAAAATGGGAAAGTTTACACTTGAATTTATTAAGGTGATTTGTGAAATTTGATTTAATTATAAAATGTTGCTTTATAAAAATCATTAATTAAAAGAGTATTTTAATGAACATTGTTGAATGTTAAATTATGATTTTTATAATGTTTAAATGGTTTAAATTGAAATGTTTTCAAGTATAACTTTCAGCACCTTTTTCTGAATGCTGTGAAAGGTTGAAATTTTCAATGTTTATGGTTTTAACTTAGTAAATGAACTCATAATAGTTTAAAATTTTGGAAATTGAATACTTGATTTGAAAGTATATAAATGAATTATTTTGATTAAAATATAAGCTATTTAAAAGGTGATTTGGAATGATAATAAATGAATGGTATCTTTGAATTTAAAAGGGATTAAAGTTGTATATTTGGATTTGAACTTATATGATGATTTGAAATTTGAAGTTTTGAAAGATATGATATTTTTATATATTAAATGTTTTGAAATAAAGTTTTGAAAGATATAATATTTTGATATATTAAATGTTTTGAAATGAAGTTTTGAAAGATATGATATTTTGATATTAAAAATGTTTTGAAATGAAGTTTTGAAAGACATGATATTTTGATATTAAAAATGTTTTGAAATGAAGTTTTGAAAGACATGATATTTTGATATTAAAATGATTTAAGAATGAAGTTTTGAAAGATACGATATTTTGATAATAAAATGATTTGAAAGGAAGTTTTGAAAGGATATGATATTTTAATATATTAAAATGATTTGAAAGGAATTTTTGAAAGGATATGATAATTTAATATATTGAAATGGTTAGAAATGACTTGATATTTATCTTGATAAATATTTGAATTTGAAATATATGGTATGTTGATATACAGAAATGGTTTAGAAATGATTTAATCTTTATTTTGATAAAGATTTGGATTAAAATGATATTTTATTTTGAAGTATAAAAATATTATTTTAAAGTTATAACTACGGGCTAAAATAACTATTGGTTGGCAAAGAGACCGGGATCAGATATGGGCATACTCTCTGTCTATACCGAAAACCACTTTGACTAACCGTGTACACGGTGGAGATTCCAGAATGAAGTAGGATGGTGGCGACGTTCTTGAGGTATATTACGTGGACCTAACTCCCGTGAGTTGGCATAAGGTGGCAGAAATAGGAGCGGTCTCGGGCCAGTTGAGGTCGCACCTCGTAGCGGACGCGTTTCTTCGATACCATACTATTACTTGTGATTGTTTGGGCGCCCCTCCGATTTTGTGAGAATGTGTTCCGCGGTAGGCGTATGTGGCTGCTGTGTTACCACCAGCCCGAGTGTCGTAATTGGTATATCTACCCTGGCATTGCCTTGTGTGCCGTGTCACCTACCATATCGAGCCTTTACTACGAGTTTCTATTTGTGTCGTACCTATGAAGTATCTTCTCATAGTCTCCCGATCAGAAGATATGCAGGTATTGTATAGACTATTGGCATTATTTGTGTTAAGGGGAATATTGAGTCACTCCTTAACGCTATTTAAAAGTAAGTTTATTTTACTATTAGACATTATTATAATAGCGCAATATACTACATAGTAAATAGTTTAACGGATCCTTAGAGGATGGGCGGTCCCAAGCATCCTTTAAGTTACCTATACTTTTACTACAGTTCACTTTAGTTGGTTTACATTGTATAAGTATGTATGTCCTGACTTGAGTGTTTGTATTTTATTTACGCTCGGGTCAGCCTGAGTTATTCACAGATTTGGATCTCACCTTCTGGAGATTGGAATCGCCGGAGATTATCTGCTTGTCTAGTTTTATCTATTTTAGTTCTGTTTTTCTATTCAGCTTGTACTTGGTTATCATATGGAGACTTCCTTTGTACTTTATTTCTTCTGTTGTATCTTATTTAACTCTGATATATTTATATAGTAGCTTCATGAATTACTATCTCTTTTTCTTCCGCTGCACTATTATTACTCTATGTCTGTGATCTGTGATTATTATTTACTATATATTCTGAGATTTTCTAAATTTTATTTACAACGCGGTATTTTGAGCAATTCAATTCCAGCATGAGTGTCTACATATACACTTATAATGGATGCAAATGGTTGAAAATACCGAGTTGTTATATTATGTCAGATTTGGGTAATGCACGAGATGTCAAGATCATAGAGGATGTGATAGTTGAAGATAAAGGTGGCGTAAGTGAGCAACATGCAGCAACCCAGTCTGCTGAGGTAGCCGTGGAGCATGCTGCCCAGCAGCCTTATACGCACGAGTTTGATGGTGTAGAGTCGAGTGGGAGCACGTGAGTTAATTTAGATGGTGTGGAGTCCAGGGAGAATTCAAGCACTGATTCAAATGGTGATAATCTTGGTCGTGGGCATCGCATCAAGCTTCCCTCGTCTCGTCTTCGAGGATATGTTACTAACACAGTTATGTGCAAGATAGACTCCCGTACTGCTTCTCCTACTCCATCTCGTTTCTCAGGTAAACCTTTTAGTATAGCTTGTTATGTGAATTATGATAAATTTTCTATGAGACATAAGCATTTTTTAGCAGCAATTACATCTCAAAAAGAGCCTACTTCCTTTAAAGAGGCCGTTTAGGATGTAGGTTGGCCTTAGGCAATGAAAGAGGAGATTGATGCACTTGAACGGAATGACACGTGGACATTAAAGGATTTGCCTCCTAGTAAGAAGCCTATTGGTAGTGGTTGGGTTTATAAAATAAAGTGACATGCTAATGGTAATGTTGAGCATCTTAAGGGACGTTTGGTTGTGTATGGTAACCGGCAGGTTGCTGGTATTGATTATAATAAAACTTTCACTCCAGTTGCTAAGATGGGTACTGTTCGTATTTTTCTTGCTGTTGTTATTGCTCGTAATTGGGCATTGCATCAGATGGATGTATGTAATGCTTTTCTTCATGGTGATTTGAAGGAAGAGGTCTATATGCAGCTTCCCCCAGGTTATAGTAGTCCTACTCCTGGGAAAGTGTGTCGGTTACGCAAGTCATTGTATGGTTTACGTCAAGCTCCTCGGCAGTGGTTTGCTAAGTTATCTAGTGCTTTGCGGAAATTTGGTTTTACACAATCCTATGCTGATTATTCGTTATTTAGTTATCAGGAGGATGAGGTTTCTCTACATGTACTAGTTTATGTGGATGATTTGATTATTGCAGGTTCCTCATATGATGCGATCTTGAGGTTCAAGCAATACTTGAGTAAGTGTTTTCATATGAAGGATCTTGGTGTTGATATATTTTCTTGGGATTGAAGTAGCCCGTGGTGATGAGGTTTTGTTTCTTTCTCAATGGAAGTATGCTTTGGATATATTGACAGAGATAGGTATGTTAGGTTGTAAACCTATTGATATACCAACATAATAGAATCATCAGTTGGCTTATGCGGCGGATGATCCTTATGAGCATCCGGAGCAATATAGGCGTTTGGTGGGGCGCTTGGTGTATCTTTCTGTTACTCGACCTGAATTGAGTTATTCCGTTCATACTCTTGCTCAGTTTTTGAGTAATTCTCAGGTCGCACATTGGGATGCTGCCATCTGTGTCTTACGTATATTAAAAGTCAACCTGGTCAAGGTATTTTGCTTCGTCCCAGTGATATGCAGTTGACAGCTTATTATGATAGTGATTGGGCTGCTTGTCCTTTTACATGTCGTTCGGTGTCTGGTTATTTTGTGCTTCTTGGTCGCTCTCCTGATTCTTGGAAAACTAAGAAGCAACCGACTGTTTCTCGTTCATCTGCAGAGGCAGAATATCGTTCTATGGCTGCTGCGACTTGTGAACTTAAGTGGATAAAATCATTGTTGTGTTCTCTTGGTGTGATTCATTCCAAGTCCATGCGGCTGTTTTGTGATAGTTAACCTGCTTTGCATATTGCGAAGAACCCGGTGTTTCATGACCGCACCAAGCACATTGAAGTTGATTGCCACTTTGTTCGTGATGAGTTGTAGGGTGGAAATATTACTGCTTCGTATGTACCACTGGTCATCAGTTAGCTGATATTTTGACTAAGGCCTTTGGTCGTCAACAGTTTGGTTATTTGTTACGCAATTTGGGCATTTGTGATTTGCATGCTCCAACTTGAGGGGGAGTAATAGGATATATTTGATATGATGTGTTGTATTATGATATATTTGATATGATAGGTTGTATTAGGATATATTTGATATGGCGAGTTATATTAGAATATATTTCCTGAAATGATTGGTTGTATATTTGGTTATATATTTTAGAAGATTGATAAGGATATATTTACTGGAATGACTGATTGTATATTGTGTTATATATTCTAGGAGTTTGAATGGAAATGTAATGTTATCTTTCTCCAAAAATTTCCTGAACTTATCACAAATCAAATAAAACAATTTTAACTCTCCTTTTCAAACATTAAATATGATTTATTGTCAACCAACTTTATTTAGAATATCGCCACAGACATCTAGTGCATAAGACGTGTTTTTTTCTTTGAAATTCATCCATTTTTCCTCGCTGCCTAATGCATATCATGTGCTGGAAGAGATTTATATGGAAATTGCGAAAGTAGAGACTGATAAGAAGATTGAGATGGATTTCGCTCCATAATCTTAAACCTAAAGAACTAGGGTTCAAAATCAGAGAATTAATGTTCATGATTTAAAGCTGAACACACACGTATATATGTATTATTTGTAAATGAAAAGGAAAGAAGGAAGAATTTTGATTATAATAAGTGCATTTATTGATTTATTTTGAGTTTACAAGAGGAATATTAATTATTTGATTCTCCCCTTAACATTTTTTCAAACTTAATAAAATTTAATACATATCTACATCAATCTTCCCTTTAACCATCCCCTTAAATATTTGATTGAATGAGAAAGAATAAAACAAATTAAGTTTGTTAATGAATACTTGAAAAATCTAAAGTCTGTCCCCATCCATATATGAAAAGCGGATAAATATTCGATATTTGAAAAAACGGGTATAGATGCAGATACAAAGTCGTCCACATCCAAATTTATCCATTCGATTTTTGTCAAGATATAGTTTTATGTGTGTTTTAGTATAACGAAAGATATGTATTCATTGTTTTATTAAGTGAATTATTTATATTATATACATTTAATACATATTATCTGGTTAGAATTATATAATATCATCATATTTGTTTATCTTACATACTTCTATAATCAAATATCCATAAAATGTTATGTCATGTTAAAATTTTAAATATATGTTTCTTGATCTATCGACCGTCGACGGACATGATAAATATTCGATATCAATTTGTATCTGCGGATGCCGATATCCGATATTTGAAAATGATTTCGGATGCGGATGCAGATATGTCACTATGCTCATCCAAAAGTTTCATTTGATCAATCTAATACAAATAGTCATACATTGAATTTTTTATATAATAGTTAAATGGATAGATTGTATAAAATATCATGTATTAATCCAAAAGGATATTTTTTGATCGTCGGATTTGATTTCCTAGTCTTCATTGATTCAATTCACTATCAGAATATACTGTAAGTTTTTTGATTTAAATGGTTTGTACGAAATAATGATAATACAAACTTTCGATGGCTGCCCAGTTTTATATATAATAATTGTAGCAAAATGTATTTTAATAAAAATTCTATAGCATTTTCTCTTGATATTAGAAAAGCATTATAAGATTAAAAAAAATAAAATCATGAACCTTTGTTTTTCAACACAATAAAAAATAGGGATTGTCAACAGACTCCATTTTTGGATTGGACAAATTTCAAAAAGACTCCACCTAAAAAAAGGAATGTAAACTCGATTCAAATAAAACAGTTTACAATTTTACCTCTTGTACAGAAAAAATTCTTGTAGCCATCAAACGAAAAATAGGAAAAAATTAGACGATGAAAAAACAACGAAAAACTGAGAACACGTTCTGTTTTTATTTTTCTGTTAAAGGGGATAAATCTTTTGTACATAACGTTTCTCAAAAATGAAAAAATCGTCCGTTCTCATCCAGTTTTGAAGCCCAGGTTAGCAAAGGAAATAGGCAACACAAGTCAGTATACGAAACCAATTTCAGAAAGACCGTTTTACCCTCAAATTTAACTTACACCTGCCAGTCGTTCCTTTCTCGAACCGGCTACCACCAATCCACTATAAATTGCAAAGCCGTGTAGAAAAGGCTCTCCTCAATCTTTAGACCAACCCCCTTCCTTTCTGTCTTAAAGCCAATCCAAACCCTAAAATTCCTCTCCTAAGCTCTATAAAAACTCCATTTTTTTCAAATTTCTCCTATATAAGTTGATTTTCTTTGAATTTCCCGCCCGGATCCAATCATCTCTGCATAAATACCTTCCCATTATCTCAATTACGAGCTGAATTGATCTGATTTTCTCTATATTTGAACGTAATTGCTTGAAATCATTGGGTTTTAGCTATTAGATCTTTCATAAATTCTACGGAGGCCCCATATATTTATCTTTTTGGGTTGATTAAATTGCCATTTATAGCTGTAATTTTGGGGGAGATCGAATTTTTAATTTGAGAAATTTTACATTATTTATACAAAAAGAATACATACAAGTTATGGCGGAACAGGGAATGGAGGGCAGCCAACCTGTTGATCTTTCAAAACATCCATCAGGAATTATTCCTACGCTTCAGTAAGTTACGATCTAAGCACGATAATCCACACTGACGTGGTTACATTAACTTGCATTCTGAGCGCAGGTTGTTTTGTTTTGAGAATAGTGTGTATGAAATGTTGTGATGCATGCTGTATAAGATTTGAATATGTGATGTGCGTATAGGATAGTTTGTTATTGGTGTTGTTTGGCTTCGAACAGAGTCACGGACAAGTTGAGATTTGTGTCAATGGATTTTGAAAAGGTGTGAAAATATGTTTGATGTTTTCTTATGACAACTCATCTGTTATATGTGCTAATGAGATATTGAAGTTATTGCATACTTGATTCATTTATTGATTGGTTCTGCTGTACATGTTCATTTATAGATATAATTATATAATCGATGTAATTGTTTGTGAGATTAAGATTACAACTAGAAGCACCAAGCGACAACTTTAAAAATTGTGTTTCTCAACATCGATCTCATCAGTGATGATTTGCTCATAATTCTAACAAGCAGAAATCTCAAAACTTGAATTTGTTTAGACCTGTTCACCAATTCAATCCTGGGAAATCTAGTTATGCCTGATTTGCTAGCTCTTTTCTTCCTCTCTTGAAAAGAAACCTGTAAGCAGTCAGCAATTTTGGGCTGGCTCACTGATGCCTTTTGAGCAATTGGAAGCTGAGGCTTTGTACATTTCGAAGACAACACATGTAACTCTTAAAGCTGAAATATAGGAAACTCAGTTGCCACTGTAAAGTGCTAATTGCCTGTATACCTCCTAATATATTAAAAAGATAAAGTTTATTTATTGGCATTTAGTTGTTTAACATATATTCATATATGTGCTCTCCGCTATCATTGAGGATCACACATTTCTCTCAAGAAAAGAAGACATTTAGTTGTTTAACTTGTATTTAGTGTTCATTTTTATTTATTATTATTGGTTGAAAAATGTCAATCTATATATTAAAAAGATAAAGTTTATTTATTGGCATTTAGTTGTTTAACATATATTCATATATGTGCTCTCCTCTATCATTGAGGATCACACATTTCTCTCAAAATAAGTAGACATTTAGTTGTTTAACTTGTATTTAGTGTTCATTTTTATTTATTATTATTGGTTGAAAAATGTCAATCTATGTATTAAAAAGCATGCCTGAGGTGCGCCTCAAGGTGAGACGCTGGCCTTCTCGCCATGATAGGCATGCCTCACCTGTGTGTTCCGTGCAAGGCACTCATTTCCTTTTTCTTTTTTAATATATGAAATCATTCCAGAAAATCGATTCATGAAATCGACTCCTAAATGGAATTGATCGATCCCTAGAAATCAAGAATCGATCATGGAATCGATTCTGTTATGGAGTTGATTTTTAAAAGTATTTTCTTTTTAGAAAAAGAAAAAATAAATTAGAAGAGAAACGTAGAAGAGAATAAAAAGGAAAAATAAATCACGCACCTGGACTTGCTAAATCAGATGATGCTGCTGCTGATACACATAACTTGCTAAATAATTAAGGGGAAAAAAATTTGCATACCTGTTGCTGTTATATGCTAAGTTATAAGCTGCCCTCATTTATAAACATTAAACTATACATGTTTAATAAGCAAAATTGTGTTGCTATTTGATTTTAAATTTGTTGAATTGATTTTTATCTCTTTGTTCTTTAAATTGTTTGAATTGCTTTAAATGCTTTACGTTCCTTTCTTAATAAACATTCGATAGTTAGTATTATTCTAGATCTAATTCGTGTTTACTTTTCACCCGACAGACTTATGCCTCAATGCCTCGAGGCTTCCCTCGTGCCTTGCGAGCACAAAACTCCTCGTGAACGCTTTTGCCTTTTAAACTTTGCTTGGAATTCTTCCCAGATTCTGTAAACGAATATATTGTCCTGCTAGAGTTTCAGAACTTACTGACATTGCATAATATCATCCAGAATTACACCAAACTGTGGACGCTATAATTAAAATTTCAAACATATTGAACATGGATGCCAAGTAGTTTGACTATCCAAAAGTTCATAAAGCACAATTAAATAGGATAATTATTAATTATTTATATTTTCTTCTTCTTCATATATTTAGTTCCATATCCCAACTCTTTCAATCCAGAAAATAGCTTGAACTTGTTCAAGTTTGCAAAATGCCATCTAATTTCATTGAACTTGATTATTTGCATATTTATGGGAGCTTGCGTAACTAATTAATACAATGGAATTTCGTTGAAAATTGCTATTTTCATAAAATGCTTAATCACCAATATAAGTCGTGTTTCGTCACTGAATACTATTACCACTTGATCTTAATATGCAGGAATATTGTTTCAACGGTAAACTTAGACTGCAAACTTGATCTGAAGGCTATCGCTCTCCAAGCAAGAAATGCAGAATACAATCCAAAGGTACGCTATTAAATGCTATCTGCTATTCTAGTTGCCTATTACTACTACTTATCAGAAATTAGATATAACTTATTCCGATTTTTCCTTCATTGACAGCGTTTCGCTGCAGTTATTATGCGAATAAGAGAACCAAAAACCACAGCATTAATATTTGCATCAGGAAAAATGGTGAGCTTGCCCGCTTCCAGACCTTAATTCTGATCAATGGTCTATGAACCCTATGATGCGACGTTCTGTTTCGTACATGTTTATCATCGTCCTTTTTTTTTAGTTACTTAGAGAACTAGTTTCGCTTGTAAACTGTAGGAAAATATGTGCGTGACAAACACATACTCCAGACACTTGTTAAAGGGTTATCAATTTCGAGGTTCAAACTCGTGACATTTAGTGTTGCAGTCCGGATCATCAATAATTGTGCCACAACCTGTTGGCTTGTCCATGTTTATTATGCTTAGCACTGTGATACAAGTTCAACAAATGGTAGATTTTTAGGTTGCACTACCGGAATACGAAAATGATATTACTAGTTGAAAATTTTAGATACAGGTATAATTAATGTAAAGTTATGACTGCGAACCTCAATTCTTCTTCGCATAATTTGAGTTAGCAATGTTTGTCGCATAATTTAGATACAGAAAGCCTGCTTAATGTTCCTAAAAGTTCACCAACTTTTCAACTCATAAATAAACTGATGTCGTCTACTGAAAATGACTTGGAAATTCCATATGCAACAAGGGCAAGCTTTTAATGCTTAATTTCTGGCCATGCACTTGCCCTGTTTGTGTCAAGAATATTTGCTTTTCTTCTCTCTTTTTTATAACCATTGCTTACAATACTTTATTTTTAATGTTTCTTCATCTCCTGGTTTATTTGTTATGCAAATAACATTGACAAATTTTCATTCATGCTCATTTTCTGAATGTAAGCTGTAGCAAAAATTAGACATATACTTACTTATCATATTTGGTAATGTTAAGAATATCTCTAAAACATTTAGCAAAGCGGAAAATATTGCAAATTCTCATCAATACCATCTTGTAGAACAATATAGAAGAGCGGTCCTTGAATCTTATTCTTGTGATTTTACGTATCGATGACTATTGTGCCATTTGTTCTTAACTACTGTTTTTTGGGAATCTATTGTGTTACTTGTACATTTGTCTGATGAAGCATTGACATAAATGTGTGTGTGTGCGCGCGCGCGTTTGATTAATCATTTCATTTCTTCATCACAGATCATGCTTTCATTTCATTTGCATATCGTGCTTGAGTGTTTGATGTCTCTAACCTACATTAATTAGTTAAAAAACAACTTATATGCAGCACAGTTTGCTTTGAATATGTAAATCTACTACAAGTTTTTTCTATGTCTCATTGGATTCAAATTTTGTGGGTGTCTGATTTAGTGACCAAGTTTTGGAAACGTGTCTCCATTAATTGACATAAGACTCCTTACAACTTTCCCATCCCTGCTCAAGCAGGAAACTTGTGTATTAGGTAGATGACGGTGATGATGATTTGTTCATCGCAAATGGTTGTAAGAAACGGTTATGTTTGGATTTCCATGTTAATAGCTAGTTTACAATTATTATTAGCCACTAGTATACAACGCACGTACGTGCATCTAATATCCAAAGATGTTCACCTTGGATGGATGTGTGTTTTAAGCGCAAATGTTTTTGTAGTGACAACACATTTCAAGTTGTTTTGTTAGTGATATCCATGACAAATTGATAGTAAAATTCCGTTGGTGGATAGCCGGAAAGGGTGGTGAGATTCCATTAACGAATGAGGATAATTTTGGAATTTCAAAAAGACACCGTGTAAATCATATTGATTGAATTCTCTCTATTAATAGTAGAGATTAGTATTAGTATAGCAGCTTGTAAAATTATCATTCCATAAACATTAGTTCCTGTATCTGCACAACTATCATGCTAAAAGGACAATTAGATTGAAGCCTTTATTTTCCTATAGATTAAAGCCATGCAATCCCCCCTTCCTCTTCCACCTTCACCACCACTTACTAATTTGGTTTTCTTCTCAAATAAATAAATAAAAATCAAATCTCCCTTCTCTGCCCTTTTTCTACCATATTTCTTTTAACAGCAGATGGTTCATCTTTCACTTATTATCTTCCACAGCATTTATAAGCTCCTCCAATTCCAATGCCTACTAGCATTGGAGAAAGTGTTAGTCAAATACAAAACATAGTGCATAGTGACTTATTCCATGTTGCTCTCAGTTTTATTTACCTGCCAATACTTCGTTGCTAAGCTTTAACAACTGATAGGTTTGCACTGGAGCAAAGAGCGAACAACAATCGAAACTTGCAGCTCGTAAGGTATTGGGTATTGTTTATTTATTAATATCATGCTTGGTTGGTAATTGTCGAATCTTAATTGAGTTTTTGTGCATAAAGTTGATTATCTTATATGATGCATTTACCTTATAGTATGCACGTATCATTCAAAAGCTTGGATTTCCAGCTCAATTTAAGGTAATTCCTTTTGCATTTTGGGTGCCAACTGTGTGAGTCCTGCTGTAATAATCACTTCCCTGGTGTCTGTCTATACGTGCTGTGGTAGGATTTCAAGATCCAAAATATTGTGGGTTCTTGTGATGTCAAGTTTCCCATTAGACTGGAGGGTCTTGCCTATTCCCATGGTGCTTTCTCCAGTGTAAGATTTTATCAATCCTGTACTATTCTACTTTTTTGGTCCATCAGTAATTTGCATGATTAAGGTCAGTTTAGTTGGATAACTAAAATGTTGTCTACCTCAAACCGTAAGACCAAGCAATACATTTCCCTGCAAATTACAAATTATAATACTTTCACTAAACACTTGTTATGGAGGATTCCGGTGTATGGGGATAATATTAAAATTATAGATATGATGACGATGGAGAGTAATTTTTCATGATTATTTCTCGCTTGGCAGCCGAAAACTATAGCTGTTATTTCATGGAAGTTTACATGTCATAAATTTGCATTTCTATGCTAGTTTTTGAGTTGAAGTAGAATTGAAGCAAAGATTGATTTTTTGGTTGCTGGTGACAGTATGAACCAGAGCTCTTCCCTGGTCTGATATATCGTATGAAACAACCCAAGATTGTGCTTCTCATATTTGTTTCTGGTAAAATAGTTCTCACGGGAGCCAAGGTAAGCTGTTTTTTTATACATATACTACAATAAAGTAACTTGTATTTAAAATCAAGGAGTGCTTATCTTTATCCAGGTGAGAGATGAGACATATGCTGCGTTTGAGAACATATATCCTGTGCTTACCGAGTTCAGAAAAAGCCAACAGTGGTAGGAGAAAAAAAAGATTTACCCTTCTTTTTCTGCTGTTTTCTTGTGACGATTTTTGTTCATGGTAGTTTATTCAATTGGTTGATTTAACATGATGATTCTGAAAGTATTTTTTTTTTTTTTTTTTTTTTTTTTAAAAAAAAAGGGTAATCTTAGACGTGTTTCAGTTTACTGTCTGCTTATACTTTTATAGGAAAATAGTCTAGCTGCTAGTGTAAACCATGCTAGTGCTGACTATTTTAGGTATCGATAGCCTACATGGATATGATTCGCTCATGCCACTATGGGTAGATTAAAAACCATGCTAGTCTGTTTAATGGTATGTTCGCAGAATTTGACTTGCTAGTTCAATTTTTCGACGTGTCTTAAATTTTGAACGGGGCTACTCGATTTAGTCCATTACTGAAGCGCGAGAAAATTGGACTGCACGTGGTCGACGCGTCTGAGACGTAGTACGCCAACAATTATTGTAAATAATTAACAAAAGATTTAAAATGATATTAAAAGGTGGAACCAGTGCACGAGGCTCCCGCACGATAGCGGGTTTTAGGGAGGTCGATAATGTACGCAGCATTTTGCTCGCATTGCGAAGAGGCTGTTTCTGGACTCGAACATGTACGCCCAGATCACCATGGAGGTGAGCTAACCGTTGCGCCAAAACTCCATCTATAAAATGATAATAAATAACAAAAATTCAAAAATAAAAATAAATAATAAAACATATTTATATATATGTGTGTGTGTTTGGAAGGTAAGCCGGGTTTTTGAGGAGGATCCTTATCCCCATTTACTAAACACAAGAAAGAAAAGAAAAAAAACTTTCAGAAAAGACATGGCAATGGAAAAAAAAGAAAGAAAAGCAACACAAACGACCGTATACAAAAAAATGCAACAGCCTAAGAACTAACACCAAGCAACCTGTCATATAGCTTCCAACCCAAGAGAGATAAAAGGGCATATGGTGCCCCAAGAAAGTAACCTTTTCCTTATTTCCTTGTAATAGCCACTATATCATCTTTGTTGACTTTTCAACTTATTCCTCTCCCTTCAAATTTCAAACAATGTTGTCTTCAAAGCCTTTAGCAACACCTTAGACCCGTATTTCCTCCATCTAGTTGCCAAGAAAATTATGTACCAGTCATCATCATTCAAAGAGGTATCACATTGAACTAAGCAATGGTCTTGTATTTCATTCCAGATGGAGATAGTAAAAATAACAATAAAACTAAGCATATTCTATTAAAACTAAAACAATATTAATACTAACATGATGCCGTCTGCAAGGGCGTTGCCCCCACACTCCAGCCTTGGGGTTGCCACTCCTGGACCCTCTTCCGCAGTGACAAATTCGCCGAGCGGCAAACATTTCATAAAGAGTTATTACTCACTTTTAATCGTGTTATTTTCTTATGTTTATTGTATTTTTTAATCCTGGCATACCTAGTTATTTTTAATGTTTGTTTTTTAATTTTGCAATTTTCACATTAGTTTATAATATTATATCAATTACCAACATTTATTCAAATGTACATAAAACAATTTAACACCAACAAAAATTCAAATTGATACAAACAATCGTTGTCCCTTTCGCACAACAAAAACGCATTATCTTTTCATTGAATTTCATCGTTCGTCCCCCGTTTAAAATATCCTTTTCAGGTACCTCTTTCGCTTTGCAAAAAAAAAAAGCACCCTAAATGCACTACTTATATACAATATAAGAAATGCACATGCTGCACGTGTAAGCAGATTTTTGATCACATGTTTGACTAAATAAGCTATTCTTACAGTGTCGACGGGAATTGGGATCTTTCATAATGTGGTCCGTTATGATTTTTTTTTAATCTGGTTAGTAATAAATAATACATTAATGAATAAAGGTGCGTTCACGGCAATAATTTATCTTTTCTTTTTGTATGAGTTCGAAGCCAAGACAGAGTAAATAGCCTTCTTGCTTGTTTGTTTGGCGCGAGGAAAATGACATTGACGTTTGACGCGTCGGACGTCAACAACTAATTATCCTTTATAATATACATTTCTCATACCTCTTTTTCATACTTTTTAGTAGCACGAAAACACATTTCCTTTTGCTAACCTACCTCTTTCAGAATGCCCTTTTATATATCCCTTTCGTTTAACAAAAAACATGCTTTAAGTACTTATAAGAATATATCAATGAAAGGACTAAGAAGCTCCATCACCAAACGTATGATTCTTTAAAGCACACGCGCAGACCACTCACTAGACTAGCCATTTGTATGGCTATGCTCAATAACATTCATTAAACACAAGACCTCATTTGCACTCAATGTAAAGCGGGTGAATTGATTTGATGGCCAGTAATTGTGACATGGCAATCTCCATGTATTGTTAATCCATGTTTGTCATTACAACTGTTGTTAAAGTTGTATAAGTACCCTTATATTTTTTTTCATATTCTATTACATCTATACATCACATGCATCGTGCATTAATTAGTAAAAATCAATTATTTGTGCCCAACATTAATAAACATTGATTAAATCATTTTAATGAACCTTACTCTTAAATATTTTGAAAATACGAGCAATCCTCATTATGAGGAGAGCACTCAATTATTCATATTTTTTGTTTTATTTTTTTATAATTTGAATGCAACGAAAAATGTAAATTTTGAAATTATTTTCTGAATATATGAACGAAGGTAGTCAATAAGAAATAGAGCAAGCCTTGCGTTGTACGCTATTTTGTTCACTTTTGCAAATTTTGCATGTTTTTATATTATACTTAATGAGGCTAAAGTAGTTGTGATCCATGTATACATAAATATAAAATCATTTATTTATGATTATCACTATTATTTTATTAAATTTCACACTATAATTTAATTATGAGTTGGAATTTACATTTTAATTTACGCCGTAAATTGTTAGTTGCTATCTTCTATTCAAATAAAATACTCTAGAACCATGCTTTAAAATTCATAACACTGTATTTCTAAAGTAAATAAATTTAACAATTTATTTGTTGTTTTCAGGGATTTATCATTCTTATCATTTTTTTAATTTTTCTTCTAATTGAGATAGACTATTTAAATTGTTTTTTCTATAAATATCTATGTTGAATTATATTTTTGTTAAATTTAATATATCTTTAGATTATATTTTATATAACTTTTCGATATTGGTTTCAATTTTTCTTCTTCATTTTTTATGTAATTTTGGTATGAAAAAGAGGCTTCAATTATATATGAATCTACACAATAGAGCATTATAATATTTTGTAGTGGTAGATCATAAATTAAAACATTTATTACTATGTTTAATGACCATTTTTTCATGGAAAACAAATTAGAAAATAGTGTCATCGTATTATGCATCAAAATTTGTTATCTTGTATCGAATAATTTAGTTTTTTGTACATTCAAAATAAACTAGCCTACAAAATCATATTCAGAGTATTTGTTAAGTAACGCTTTTGATTTATGGAAGATAAAATTTGACGACGTTTTATCAAAAGACTTTTGTTTTCAAGGGTTTAAAAGAATTTAGTAGAAAAGGATGTTCAACCTTTATATTTTTGCTTTTTGGGTATTAACAACAAAATCCCAATATTGCAAAGTATCAAAATGAAGTAACAAAAAAACATTACATGAGGTAAATGCATCACCATCAAATTTAAAATGAAATATTCAGGTTATAAAGTATCTGCCTATTAATGAAGTCGGAGAAAAACTAAAGTATATTCCACCTAGACATTTTGAGTATGACACGCATACTAAACACCTACATTCAGTTTTGAAAGAATCACTCTCATTCTTTGATAAACGATTTTGATTTGTCATTGAAGATATATGATTGGTTAATTACTAATGTCTTACTAATGTCCCAGTTCGTGTCATTCAATTTTATTTGTGCTTTTTTAAATGTACATGCCTAAAATAAACAATAAACAAAATAAAGCGCTATTTAAGCTATTTGCCATTTTGCGCTTTGACAAAATAGTGTGGTATTCTGAAAATGGTACGAGTCAACGATAAAATAAAAATAGCATATGCGCTGCGCTATAGTAACTCCGATATAAATTCAAAATTTCAAGTTCAAAGTTTAAATGTGGAGGTATAACCTGTTATTTACTAAATGCAACAGTTTGTCATCATGAAGAACTACAACATATGTTCAGAATATGTAATATCCGAGTGTTTCGCATTGTTCGTAATGTATGTGCATGTTCATTGGTTAAATTCGGTTGATTCCAAGTCAATATAAAGAAAGCACTGCCATTTGAACAAATTTTTTTAACGACTTCTGCCTACTTGTCGGAGTGCAAATTTCAAAATTTAAATTGTAACGAGTAAATTTTCGCATACTATATAGTGATTTGAGGCGGATGAACTATTCAAGTACTATTCGAGTCAATGTGGAGACATGGCTTGTTATTTGCTAAGCATGACTATTCGTCACCATGGAAAACTAAACCTATGTTCAGAATATGAAGTATTCAAATGTTCCACCGTCCTAAATGTAGATCGAGTTCGTTGATCCAAGTATCGTCTGATTCCAAGTGCAATAAAGAAGTTATTGGAGTTTGAACGAAAAATAGCAACTTATGTCTAGTTGTTTAAGTACAAATTTGCAAAATTTGGTGCATGTTGTACGTCATCAAATTTTCTGATGGAATAAACAGATTACGTGTTATGTTCTTAAGTTTTTTGATATTCGTCGACTGGAATTCCAGTGTCGATGGAATGAAATTCGGAATAAACTGCATCATTTCGTCAACGGTTGGAAGAAATCAGAAATGCTTCAGAGGGTAGGGAAATGTTCTGTCCACCCCAAGCACAGATACTATTGACTGAACCATTGTATAACTATGCTCAATAACATTCATCAAACACAACACCTCATTTGCACTCAGTGTAAAGCGGGTGAATTGATTTATTGGCTAGTAATCGTGACATGGCAATCTCAAATTGTTAATGACGGGGGTTGATTGTATATGATTCATCCATATATGTCATTTCAATCCTTGTCGAAGTTACATTAGCACCATTTTATATATTTCATATTCTATTACATTTCTACATCACATGCATGCTGCCCCACATTGACGTTAACTAATCATAATAATCAATTATTATGTGCCCCACATTAATAAAAATTTATCAAATCATTCTAATGAACTAGAATTTGAAACGTCCATGAACTTAACTCTTATTTACATACAGGTCCTCAGGTGTATGACGGACTGTTCATATCTCTTATCCCCCCCCCCCCCTCCTTTTCTGAAATTTCTTGCTAATTTGTTTATATTAAACCAATTTGCAGTAGATGCTCTGTTCCAACAAATTTTCTGTAAATTTTCATGTTCACAGAAAATTTGATTACTTCAAAGCCATGAGCAACCTTGAATTGTCATAAAAATTCATTTTGAACACTTTTAAAATGTACCTTCAAATTTATGAAGTTTTTATATTCATAGAAAATTTGATTACTTCAAAACTTCAAATCTTGAAGGTACATTTTAAATGCGTTCAAAATGAATTTTTATGATAATTCAAGCGTGCGTGCGCACACATACACACATGTATGTATACATATGTGCGTACATAGATGTATAGATACACATGAGTTGAATGTAATTATTTGTATATTTTTGGGCATTTGGATCATATTATTGAAATTGGCTTGGAACCAAAATTTGAACAATTGTCTTTCAGCTCCCTCAACCATCACTGTTAAAATCCTATTACAACTTACTATTGACGTTCAAAAAATTGGATTTTTAACTTCACGTTATATCCCAATTTGAATGATTTGGATATTTTTTCCAACCATCACAAGACTCAAAGCTCTTCAGCTTTTTTTTTTTATTCACAAGGGGGTTTAGCCATTTTGTTCTCACCCTTTCCTTGTTTCACCAACTTCCCAGTTCACAGAAAAACATACATATAAATTGCAGAATGAACTTCTTCATGTTTCCTAAAGCCATCATAGGATTTCATGCGCCTTCTATACTCTGCAAATCACACTGCATGTGGCTCTTGCAATGCAGTAGCTACTGTCTCCTTTTTACTTACCACTGTAACAAAATGTCCTGCTTTAAGAGGTGGTCTAGTGAATAATCCAGTTTTTTGGAGTTTAATATCACTGCTCAATCAATGAAACAGCTGTACTTAATAAAAGATAATGTTGAAATGTATTATTATTGACACTTCAAATCTGGATACGAGGAGACAACAAAAAAATTAAAATTTGGCATACCCCTGCTGAACATAAATTTTTAAAGTACGTTAGCTGCACTCCATCGAATTTCAGACTTATTGAGCACACCACGCCAAATTTCAGCCATGAATTTGGCAGACCCCTATCGAAATTCCCTTATATCCAAATTTGAAGTGCCAATAACAATATCCGTATTAAATGCACTTCATGTTTTCCTTGCGGTCTCCACTTTTTCGTGGAATGTACATACAGAATTGAAATGCAAAGGTAATGAATAGGGTGTATTTTTTAGTTCTATATGCATACAAAATTAAAATGCTCTCCGCTCTGAACAGTAACTTGTATTTACATTACAGATAATATGCAACACTTTGATGCTTCTCCATGACGACTAACGGTTGTACTTAGCAAATAATATGCTACATTTTCACATTCAAGCTCCCACTCCAATAGCACTTCAATGATTTATTCTTTTTTGCATCATTGGAAAGTCATGCAGAAATTTACTCCTAATAATTTAAAATTTGAAAATTTGTACTTGAACGAGTATGCATAAATTGTTATTTTTTTATTCAACCCGCGTTAGCTTCTTTATAATAACTTGGAGATGAATGAGACATTGGTTAGTGAAATCGTATTAGTATTACGGACAATATGGAATACTTGAGTATTTCATATTTTGGATGTGTGCTGACAGTTGTACTTGGCAAATAACAAATCATACTCTTACATCAAAAATTTGATTCGTACATTAGTGACTTATTCGTCTCTAAATTATTGGATGGCTGTGCAGAAATCTATCCATGATAATTTGCATTTTGAAAATATGAACTCTAAAACTTTGAATTTGAAAATTTTAGTTTACATTAGAAAATGAAGTTTCAATTTTTTGTATTTGTACTTTGTAAGTTGTTTAAATTTGAAATCGATAGCATGAAAACTTGATTTTTGATGAGAATTAAGACTATAATTTTTTAATTTGAAATTCTGAATTTTGACGAGAATTAAGACTTATTTTTTGAGTGCAATTGTGTTTTTTTAGACGTTTAGAAGTAAAAAGTAGAATTGAACTTGTCATATATTTTCTAAATTTTTTATCATTAAATATAATTTGAATCATCAAATGAGTTGAATGAGCAATCCATATATAAAGTGGGTTGGGTCATCTTTATCCTTATGTTAAATGAGTAAAACGAGAGTGATTATAGAGGGTTGGGTCAAATTTTACCCAATCTTTTTCGATCCCGATTCTAACAGGTCGACTAGTCCTGTATAATGTTCAAATTTGCACCAACATATTGTGTATTAAACAAGTCTGGTACGATCATTTATGTCAATTTATTCAATAGTATTGGAGACATATTTATACATGTCATGTAAATAACATCTACAGAACAGTTTTGTATTTTGCTTGTGAATGTTCTTCGTAACATTCTAGTAGCGCTTTGATAAGTGTGATCACAGAATATTTGTAACAAGTAGTTTTCTTATTTGTCTGCAGATTTGAGTGTTTGTGGCCGAAGACTTAGCCTCCCTCAATGAGGTCGCATTCTAAAATGGGTAACAAGTGAGCTGAACGTTTCTAGGTGGGAGTAGGATCCTGCAATTTTGTTTAGATTCCTACCTTGTTTCTGTGTAGTTGCATCTATTCTTTATCGAAAGGAGGGATGAAAAACATGTTTGAAGTTTGAAATAAGTAGAATACACTGGACGTTATTTTGAATCATATTTACAATGGGTCAAAACATTGGCTGTTCTGCATTATTTATTACGTTTTCCTTGTACGTACCGTTAATTTGATAGTTGGAAGAGGGTCGCTGCGTTGGTTGGTCTAGTCTGAAGTGCGTGTACTGTTAATTTAGATTTTGATCTCTTCCGTTGAGCTTTAGCGATAGATGGTTGGGTAGCTTTCGAAAGAGGATTTTCTTAGTTCAGATTGCAATGACATCTTTTCACTCAGAGGAGGTGAACGCATTTTGACAAGAATTTTGTTGGGTAATCTTGAACTATTTTACAGATTTTCTCAATTTCACTGAACGCAGGGGGATTATTTGCTTAGCAACTTAAGGAGTTGGATGCTTATTTGTAAATATATCGTGTGTTTGAGAATAGTTTCTACGTCAGAAAACAGATCACGCAAGCTTTGTGGATGTGTTTTAACTTTTAAGTTCTATTGCTTAAAAACCATATGGTACGGCAACTTGGTAAATTGTCCTTTGAGTTTATCATTGTAAATTTAAAGTAAACACATATTTATATAAAATTCAAATGTATCAATTTTAGTTGAAATATCAATAAGACTAGTGTGTAATCTGCATGCTCTAGTCTGTAATCTGCATGTTCCACATGGTATGCTGTAGAAAAATAATATTATAATAATTTTTGAAGAATATAATTTATTATGCAATATCAGATGAATTTTGTTAGGATGAGTTACAAATTGAAATTACTATATTTATAATTATGTATTTTTGTTATGAGATTCGTATATTTTTATATTTGAATAAAAATTAAATCATCATTTTTGTTGATAAAAATGAATTATATATTGGTTTATTATTTTTAGAATTCGTTTTTTGACAATCAAATAAATGAAAATAAAGCTTACCAAATTTTGAAATTAATATTTTTATAAATTTTTGTAAATAAATATTCTTGTATATATATTCTGAAATTGACATTTTGGTTTCGATACATTTGACTGAAAGGTAAATGATGTATATGTTAGACTTCAAACATTACTTGAGAGAATGACGGCAGATATCTAAAATAAAGGCGTAATATCAAACTCGATATATTTGTATGCATTTATAGTTCTTACACCACATATTTATCAAAATAATTATACGATATTATCAGAGTGATAAAGAACATTTATTTAAGTACTAAAAGAAATATTAAGTGAAAATAAGGTCTGAAACATTACAAATCACATTATGATTTTAATTACGTAAAAAAATGACTTTTAATATATTGTTACATATCTTACTATTTTTGTTTTATAATAGAATTTTCAAAAAATATTTAACATTTATGTAAAAAAGATAATAAAATATGAAAGAAAAATATTCCTAATCAAAATATGGTGTTATTTTTGTCCGCTAATTAACTCAGATTACGAATATAACTAATTAAAATGTAAGGCCCCTTTAATTTGGCTTCTTTATTTTTGTGTTCTCGTCAAAAAATCATACGCACGCATGTATTTTTTGAAAAACAATCGATTTGGAAAATAAAGCTAACATATAAAATAAACAATAAATTTATATTGTTTTTTATGTTTTGAGAAATAATAAAAAATGAAAAACAATACATCCCCTCCGTCATCCATCTATTCCATCTGTTGTTCCTCTATCGTCGTCGCCATGGTCAATTTTTTCAAAAATTTTCTTCTGTTATCCTCGTATTTTGTTATGAATGTTGAAAACAGAAAACATAAAATACAAAATGAAACCAAACAAACATTAACTTTTTATACAAAAATATATCAATTGAAAATATTTATTCTTTTTTCAGTATTACAGAACGTAAATATTCTTCTCTTATCGTTAATTGTAATGTTATTCTTCATAAAATGTAATTTAATAACGAAAAAGAGTCCATTTGACGTACCAATTTTATGAAGAAAAATTGTCCTTTATATTGGTAATTATGCACCAATTGTGGAAACAAATTTTTGTATATACCTGTATTAATGAAATGCCAACTTTAGAAAGAAATAATTATGTATAGATTTCTTTGTATTTAATAACTAATTTTAGAAAGAAAGTAATTTTATGAACTTAAACGTAGAAAAATGTAGAAGTATCAAAGATAATTTTGTCTGTAGAAAAATGTAGAAGTATCAAAGATAATTTTGTCTATGATTGTAAAAATATTAAATTATATGGACTTGAATGAAAATATAGCTTTACCATTTATGTCAATACAAATATGGTATACACATTGAATTATCATTTTTATGATTTATTAGATCAATTAATAAATATTTGTTAATTGAATTTAGTTAAAAATAAATAAATTCAAGATCAATTAATAAATTCAAATATGTGACCTTGAATGTAAAATAATATAAGAAAACTTAGGAGAAATCTGTAAATAATTGTAAAACTTATTGAATGTTGACATTTAAATGCAAAATGATAGGACAACATATTAGTATGTCATTGTAATAGTTTGTACATAATTGCAGAAAGTTAAAACTATCTAGACTTGAACGAAAAATTAGTTTTACCATTTTGGTCAATATGAATGTGGTACACATAAGAGAGCTTTAAATTCTTCCACTTTACTATTTTTTAATAGAACTGAATATGTTACTTGATTATGTTCAGATAAATGATCAATAACTGAAAATTTTGTATTTTAAATATTTACTGGAAGTTTAATATTTTAAATATTTAAGTAGTTGGTAAGTTCAATAATTTGGAAAACATAGATGAGGAAATTGATGACAACGATAAACAAAATAGTTTAGAATTTCGAAGTTGTTTATAGGTTAAGTTAAAGCACCGACGAGTGGACAAGAAAAATAGATAAATTGGATATTAATGTAAATAAACTAATTTGAATTAAACTTTGAAATTAGTAAGAACACAAATGTTAAAGGATAAAACTAAAAAGAGCAGACTAACTGATTTGTTCTACTATTTTAATAAACAGATAATTGTAACAAGTTTTGATAAATACGTAATAAAATAGTTTTGTTAGGACTATAACACATGAAATTTAGCCTCAACTATCTGTATAGAAATGAAAAAAAATGTTGAATGGAAAGATGCTAGGATATCACGTTACCAGAGATGTGATATTGATCTATTATTATTATATGAGTTCGAACCCGTGCTATGCACACGATATTGAATGTAAAGCTTTGAAAATACAATAGTACATTATTGGTAAAACCATATTTGTAAATCATGTTCAAACCAGAGTAGTGTGAAAAAAAATTGTATGCAACTGTTAAATGTCGGACAATAAAATGATGCACAATATATATTTTGATTTAATATGCGTATTAGAAAACTAATCTGATGTACTATCCATCCTATTATCAAATAGAAACAATTAGAACAACACAGTCTATACATCACAAAGGGATATATAGCAAGGTACTACATATGTAGCTCTTGTACTCTTGAGCTATCATATGTCGACAGATCAATTGTCCCAAGTAGTTCAGTACAAATGTTGGAGCTGTCTTAAAAAATAACTGTTGCATGGAATGGTTCACAATGGCTCATACGCAAACAATTTTGATGCACAGTCCAACGTGCTTCCAAAATAAGGAGGTAAATGGTAGTGCGTTTCTTTAGCACATAAATAATAAATTGTACCGTTGGTCATCAAACTCATTTGAAAGCATAATAGATAGCCGAGCAATTGAAAATAAAATAAAATAGATGACCTAATATTTCCAATCAAGAAAATAGAAATTTATGACAAATAGATCAGCGTCAAAAACAAATTAAACCAAATGAAATATATTTTGTTTGAAAGATGAATAAAAGGGTGTTATCAAAATCTTATCAAATATATGAATATCAAATTGTGATGAACAAAGAAGTCAAGCGAGGCTAAATTAAGTCCATAAAAGCAAAGTTTACAACATTACAGCAGATAAGAAGAAGGATTGTTTGGTTCGATACACATAAAAAAATGAAGAAGAAAAATTAGTGTGTGGATAAAAGTGCAGCATCATTGACGAAGCAGCATATGCTGATAGAGGCTGTCATCCTTCCTTGTCCCCATGGCTAAATCCAAATTGATTGAATGTTCATCTGTTTACCATAATGATAAGCTTGCTAGTAGAGAATAGTAAAAATGTTAACCATATTAGTTAGCAGATCAATGTGCCAAAGATGACCCTTGTTAAGAAAGCGTAGATCAAGTAGATTTTTAAAAATCAAATTTGAGTAAAAACGAGCATACAGATTGTAACTATATTTATCTATCATTACCATCGAATATTTGTTTCTATAAACGCAAAAATATTTTTTAAATGACAGTTAACATGATCATTTAATTCAACTCATTTCCTATTAAACTTTTTTAAATTTTCAATCAATATTCTTTTCCCTTATTTTTTATACAGAAAATAAATTATATACTCATTGCATTAAATTTATTTTCCAACCTTTCGTACTACTGAAAATGATATAAACACAAAAATATAATTCTCTAAAGCTTTAACATATACTCACTCATTTTATCAAAGTCATTTGATGATTGAAATGAACTTATGACAATTTAAACTAACTTCATTGAAACATAGGACCATTGCTTATTGATTATAATGTGCGAAGTAGATTAAAGATGAAAATTAATGTATTAAAAAATTCAAAGTTAATTGGATAACTTGGATACCAACACATAGTTTCATTTTTTTGGAACACACATTAAATTGATTCTTATCATGCATTCAAGTTCACTATTCCAAATAATGAATATATTTAGTGCTTGAAATCTAATAAATCCCTTGGGTTATAATGATTAGCACAACAAAGCTTCATTGTTTTCAAGGTGTAACATATACTACACAACCAAACATAAATTCACCTATGAAGTGCCATACAATGATATTTATACTAATCCTTACACAACCAAAATTGAATTGATTCTTATCACGTCTTCAAGTTCACTATCCCAAATAATGAATATAATTAATGCTTGAAACCTAATAAATCCCTTGGGTTATAATGATTAGCACAACAAACCTTCATTGTTTTAAGGGTGTAACATATACTACACAACCAAACATAAATTCCCAAATAACGTATATAACTAATGCTTGAAATCTAATAAATCCCTTGGGTTATAATGATTAGCACAACAAAGCTTCATTGTTATCAAGGTGTAACATATACTACACAAGCAAACATAAATTCACCTATGAAGTGCCGTATAATAATATTTATATCCAATCCTTACTTACTTACTATTATAACTATAACTTAACGCTATTTTGAAGTAGTTGTAGCAAATGAAAAAGACAAAAACAAAATTACTTCATAATAACGACAGAATGTAAGCAACTTTGATGAACTGATAAGGTAAAATTAAATAAATGCCTAATATACCACGTAAATGTATATAAGCAAGTTTGTTAACCTTGTAGCAGCCAATTACTTCCAATCAACATACATTGACGGTTTGTAAACAAAGTATAAATTATAAAAAAAATGTACAACATATATTCTACTATAAAACAAAGTAGAAAATTATCAACACAATTTTATTCGTATAATCTTGTGCTTTGCTGTTCAAATATAGTTACTCGTCCTTTAGCAATCCAAGAAAAAACAATGTATAGTTTAGCTGAAAGACAACAACAGTATGCCAAATTTTTTTACTTGCTATATCTTTGCTCAATACCTTAGGAAGCCACAGGGCAGCATACCATAGCTTCCAGTAAATATAAGAAGTAAGAAATTCAAAGTAGGATATATCTTTCACATTCTTCATAATAAAATCATCTTAGTAGGAACAAAAAATAAACTTCAAGATCATGACTGGTGAAGTATCGTTAAACGATAAAAAAGTTAGAAAACAATGAAAATGAATATGCAGAATAAGTTGCAGTAAACAGTAAAATAATTCCAATGAAATGAAAACTAATCAAAATTTATGTCTTAAATTGCAGTTGTGAAATATGGTTGTCAAATTTATAGTCTGGTACAATAAAAAAGTAGGAAAATATTATATTTATAAAGAAAACATGAATTTAATCTGAAAATAGTTAATTAGAATATGATTACTTTCAAAAAATTGCTCTTTCAATTTTGGGAAGAAATGAAGTAATAAGGTAGGAGCAGATCATACAATCATTTGAATAAGTTCTAAGAAATGAATATAAGTATTTTTGAAATCGTCAATTTTTTGTCTTCTTATGTCAATGTTCCTGACAGCAGCTAAAAGTTTTGGTATAGCGTGAAGAAAACATAGGATAATATGAATTAATGCATCTAAAATTTTGGTTTCCTTTATCTTTGGTACATTTGTTAGGAAGACAAAAATAACATACCATAACAATTGTGATTATTATTTTCTTTATTTAATTAAAGCAAGGAATTCAATTCTAAGAACATAAATGGTGAAGTAGTGTAGGGTTTGGTGAAATAGTGAAATTGAATGGACATAAAAAGTTATAGTAAATACAAAAATACTACCTTTGATATGGGAACATAAACCAAAGTTTCTGTTGTAAATAAAGAAAATAAGTGATTGCTTTTGAATTATAAAAGATGACTATGATTGCATTTGACAATACATTATTGCCAAGGACAACAAATCTAAAAACAAACAATTGAGTATATGAAGCAAACAACCAAAGGTTTGGAACGACTATAACAAAGATAGGACATACCGCTTTTTGAGGAGAACAAAGAAACTGAGTACAAAGAAATCGAACACAAAATTTGTAAATTTAATTGTGTAGAACACAATATACTTGATTAACTATTAAAAGAAATTGTTTTGTTTGGTAACAAAAAAACATGAATAAAAATTTCATAATAACACATAAGACTACAAAGGTAATAAAATTGTAAATGAGGATAATAGCAAGGGCTCTACTGCTATAAATATGTGGATAATCCTTTTATGTGCATATTTTTAATAAACAACTTATGCATAATGATCTCTCCATTTTAACTAACATGAAATACTTCTTCAATATTCAAAATAAATATTTTGCATAAGACAATCAAATTAATGATATTGGCATTATCACAAACATAAAAGAAACAAATTATTTAAAACATGCTTAAGATGTCATTATTGGAGAACAATGAAAGCGAGCACAAAGAATCAAAAACAAAATTCATAAATTTGATTGTGTAGAACACAATATACTTGATTAGTTTACTGTTATAAGAAATTATATTGTTAGGGTAACATAAAAACATAAATAAAAATTCATAATAACACATATGGCTACAAAGGTAATAAAATTGTAAATAAGGATAGAGAGTTGGAAAAAGATTTGAAAATGACAACATGGAGGGGTTCAAAATTGATAATATTGATAAAATCAAGGACATAGAAGAAACAAAATATTTAAAACACACCCAAAATGTCATTATTGTGAATTTTTGTTTTACTTTTATGATTATGATACTCGTAATTAAGTATATATCTTTTTAGGTAACATAAAACACTTTTACAATAATAGAAAAAATTGTAAATAAAGTCCAGGAGACAACCACACATCATCAAATATGAACATAAAAATATTGAAAAAGTTGGAAAAATGAGAACATACAGTAGTTTAATTATAGACCTGATCTTAAGCAGATAAGATTATGGCAAATCTGCAAAATTTATATAAAATAAGGATTAAAGGTATAATATAACAGTCTAAAAATAAAAAACTTACCTATTGATCTGGTGAAAAGAACCAAAGCATGGGGATCATAAGCAGGTTCCTAAGAAAACAACTTCAGAAATAAAAGAAATCAATAACTTTTAACTACTTTGAAATTAAAGTGATGAAATGAAATTAATCAACAAACAACTTTAAACTACTATGAAAAAGATGGAAAGAAACTTACCAAATAAAAAACATCCAGATTTGTCTTCATTGATGATGGTTTCCTACAAAATGAAAACAGCTAGATTTCAGATCCACATGGTTCTAATTCAACGGTTTCTTACAAAATAAAAGATGTTTTAGGTAACATGAAACTCTACAATAATAGAATAAATTATAAATAAAATCAAGGAGACAACCACGCATCAACAAATATGAACACAAAAATATTGAAAAAGTTGGAAAAAGGTTTAAAAATAAGAACATATAGTAATTTGATTGTAGAGCTGATTTGAAGCAGATAATATTATGGTAAATCTGCAAACTTTATACAAAATAAGGATTAAAACTATAATATAACTGTATAAAAATAAAAACTTATCTATTGATCTAGTGCAAAGAAGCAAAGCATGGGGATCAGATGCAAAAGCGTTCCTAAGAAAACAATTTCAGAAATGAAAAAAATCAACTACTTTTAACTACCTTAAAAATGATGAAATGAAAATAATCAACAAACAACTTTAAACTACCGTAAAAAAAGATGAAAAGAAAGTTGCCAAATAAAAAACATCCAGATTCATCTTCGTCGAGGATGGTTTCCTACGAAATGAAAACACCTAGATTCCAGATCCAGATGGTTCTAATTCAACGGGTTCTTACAAAATAAAATGTGTTTTCTTAAATGATTTGAAAGAAATATAGTTTATGAGAATCAATAGAGAATATAGAAGTTAGAAATGTTGACAAAATTGAAAAACATATTAGAAGATTGAATTAAACAGAAATGGAGATAAGGTTTTAGTTGCAAATTAATGGGAAGCGAGGACGAAGTGATAGAAAAAGAAAGGAGAATCAAAAATACATTTTCTTAATTATTAACAAATTAAGGCAGAAGAATGCTAAGAGACAAAACAATAAATGCAATGGATACATTAATTCTGATTGGAAAAGAGTTGTAGAGGGCAACTGTAAATTGTTTACTCAAATCGACGAAAGATAAGTATTTGGCTTCAGACTGAATGAGAAATAAGAATACGAAAAATCTTTTATTCTTTTTTATATATGATATAATAGATTAGCGTGAAACCCATGCCTTGTGTAGAATAATGTTTTAAAAGCACAATGTTAATATTATATATACTTGTCAAAAAATAGAGATATATTTTGCAATTCATGGTGATGTTTCCAAGTTTATTTTAAACTGTACTTGTTATTATCATTTAAGCATATAATCTTTCTTTTCTTTTGGTATGTGAATTATATATTATCATATTTTTATTTATTTTTTTGAAAAAGGGTCCTTGATTCCTTTTATTAATAAAAAGAGAAAATGCATGTTACAATATTTACAAAGATTTCCCACACAATAAAACAAAAACACACAGCCCTCAAAAATCAAAGCACGCATATAGGCCGTCTAAATTCTACCTTAAACAAAAAAAAAAAAAGCTTATCAACAGTAAACCAGAATCAGCCCACTGTATCGAAGCAAACACAGCTCCAACATCAAACTCAAAACGGACCCACTATCTCGAAGCGTCTGATATTTTATTTTCTATCGGTTAAGAAAAAGAATGTATTCAATTGCAGGAGCTAATTTGTCCATTCAAACTCTAAAGCTTACTTTTACAAACTTTTATGGCGGGCGTTGACTTTCGAAACAAAAAAAATCAAAGAATTAACAGTCTCTTTACTCCAGAAACTTTGCAGATCTGATCGATCTACACTTCAATGAGCTGAGTAATCTCTCTTGTTCTTCTAAAATCTCAAACAAAGTTTAGACATAACTATAACGAGAGTTTTTGGCATTAACAAAAAATAATCTGCACCCTTACTCCTTAGCTCTGGTAGATCTGAAGGATCCGATCGTCAATGAGCTAAGTAATCTATCTTCTACTTCTATATTTTCAAGTAGTCCATGCACATGTTTAAAACAAATTTAATGCCTGCATATTAAGTAGTGGAGGCACGAAGAAGCTCAGAAGAGCAGAAAAATCATAGTGATAATTAGAGTAATAAATACAATTTTTAATATATTTTTTGATGAGAAAAATTGTATAATAATATATGAAAGAGAAACTTACCCAGATGCAAGCACCCCAAAGATTCAGGAATATTTTAATTTCGAATAGACAATCACCGCCAGGTTTAGTGGTAGGTATGATCTCTATATAACCCATTTATTATAGACATGCAGCTCAAAGATGGATAAACTGTGAATGTGTTTCGATGTGAGTGCACGAATCATCACCATGCACTTAATATATTTATTTAAAAGTTTGATTTTTTGAGTTAAGGATTTGAGCGAAAACCCTATATTCCTATTACGCTTCACGTTTATAGCCATGGTAATAAAGAATATTCTATTGTAATATTGTTTGCTAATGTGGAGAATAAAGCTGCGTAGAAGCAACCACATGTGAATATTCCCTTGGGTTAATGCCGATACGTTTTATTTTACCTTATGGATCTCATATGACGTGTATGGTTTTTGCATAAAGCAATAACACGTTAGTTAGAAAGATCAGAAAAATATATAATATATCATAGAGAATACAGAATAATAGAACACAATATAATATATAATATAGACATGAAGATATATACATAAGTGAGTCTACAAAAGTAGAAATACCGACTCACATAATACATATACATGACAAAGCACAAGACTAGTGCCAGAAGAATATAAATCAAGAGTTACCAATTCAAACAAGAGACATGCACGAATACAAGGTCTAATATACAAAACATATAAGTGTCTATCACCAAAATCTAGCATCTAATCAATGTGTCCTTGTATGTAACACTCTAGATTTTTGATAACATTATTTAGGATATTTAATTAGTTAAATGTGACGACCCAAACTCGATGTCCGACAACAACATCAAATCCGTATCGCCGGAGCTTGCAACAACATTAGATAAAAAAAACATAGCGGAAACAAAAGATAATTGCATTGATATACACAATACAGATACAATATGATATACATCATGGTACAACAATCCAAGACCATCAGAGAATAATACAACACAACACCACAGCGGAAAAACATCTCAACATGAGCAAAGTCTTCGAGAGAACCCAAAACTGCAATTCCAAACCAAACTCCAAAGCCAAAGCTTTAAATTTCAAGCTCGATCCATCATTATCAAGTTGAACTTGTAGCAAATACGATCCCAAACGCGATTGCCAAACCCAAAAAAAATTTCAAAGTATCCAAAAACTGAAGAAGATCTCAAAATGCTACCAAACCAAAAGACTTCAAAGGCTATCGAATCTACACCTACTATTGGATTATCTGAAAAACCCAACTCTAGACTACCCGTGTGGAAAATTGTGGGCATTCAGAGTTTAGGAAAGGAACAATAAGCTTCAGGTCAGTCATAGGACTGGTATGAGCAAACAAAAATAGTTTATCTTTAAAACAAACAACAAAAGAATTTTGAAAACATGGAAATCCGCAATGCTTTTTGGAAAATGAAACTACCATAAGGCCTTCCGGTACACACATCATGCAATCGCACACTTGTTGGAGATTTCTCCTTATGATAGTTAAACATGCTTGCTACGCAAAATCCTTTTGATATTATGATTAGCGCATAGTGGAAAACATTTCGAAAGTATAATATTAATCTTAACTAGCATAGGTACCATTAGATTATATCAGCTATAGCTACCACCTGAGATGACAGGTTGTACAATTGCAATCGTAAGGGCTCGTATTGTTTGATTGGATTTCCGACAAATGGTCAGGCCAAGGAACTTCCCATTGCCACATGGGTACGCCTTTGGAGGGACGCCTCGAGAACCTACCCGGCTCTCTGCCAACACAAGGCCGGTTTCCTCCCTGCCCGGGAGTAATACCTATAGATATGCCATCCCTGGTCGTTTGCGACCTTCATCCGAGGATCCTCAACCACAAAGCAACATCACACAGTAATAAATATACAGTGTCCACATGAGTTAAGTATCTAGGCTCCATACCAGATACCACCCTTTCTAGAAGGAATGGACATACCCTATGGGCGCGACCTCTGCAACCTTGCCGCATCTTTCCCGTTTCGACCATTTTCGGGGAGTGAGGTCTTGATGCAATCTCGTCCACAAAGCTACGCTTTTTCACAAAGCCATGCTTCGATCAACAAATGATCAGCAGCACTTCGTATGCCATATTACCAAATTAGAAATGTATCACTAGTAACCATCAACTGCATAACCTCTGAGCTTGTACGTCTCAGAGAAGGGTGTTAAGCTAAGAGAATAAATCTCCTCCACCAAACAAAAATGTATTTGATAGAAAACGGTTTTACATCTCAAAGGGTAACGTCAAACACACATCCATACAAGTCTGTTCCGGGTTCGAACAGAACCGAAGGCACTTCCAAAGAAGCCCACGCAATCCGAGAATTCCCAATCCCGATCGGACTCCCCATCACATATGGAAATCTCTATACTATAGCTACTCTGTGCAGAGTCATTTGACGGGTTATCCTTTCGTTTTCGAAAATACCCGATCTTCACCCACGGTCTTCAAATGTTATCCATAACGTCGTATCATTATTCAAAACGGGTTATATGATAGGGTCATCTTCCGGCTAAACCGAATAATGAGTGCAATATTTAAAAACATATGGAAATGGGATTTCAGTTAAGTCACAATTTAAAATCCAAAACTTTCCTTTCAAATGGTTAAACCAATTGTCATTTCAAATCTTTAAACAAAAAGATTCATTTCACAAAGTTCACCTAGTTTCACAAAGTTCATTCACAGATGTCAAAACAATTTCTATTTCAATTTGGATTAACTCATCCAATCTTTAAATCAAAGACCCAATTTATAGCTTTCAAAACTATTTCCAAAGATTCGTTCATAACTTCGAAAACCATTTCATTTCAAACTTGAAATCCCTTTAACACAAATTGGAAATTTTTTCCTTAAATGAAAGCTTTTATTATTTGAAAACAAATAGTTTTCGTTTCGGAAAAATCCGATTATATTTATACAAGTTAAAGTCCTTGATTTAAATTCAAATTCCAAAACAATACTTTTTAAATGGTTTAAAACCATATAACACATATATAACTTGTATAGCCTTTTAAACCAAAATTCTCAACATAGAATTCAATTTTAAATTTTGAATTCAAATTTAAATCAAATTATTAAATTTCAAAACTTAAGCAAGTTATTCAAAATAACTTTTATTTTCAAAATTTCCTTTTCAAAAGCTTTTCTTTACATATAACCTAAATCCATTTCCAAAACCATTTAGATTCAAAATTCAAATTCAAAACCATTTCAAAAATCTGTCACTTAACCAATTTCCTCGTGCAATCCATATTTGTATGTGTATGGTGTAGTCCAGGGGTTTTACTAATAGTGCAACATCGTCAATCATCACAGATACAATCACAGTAATATCGATGAGCGGTATAATCCTATAACACTTATCTATATATATAGTATCACAGATAGATAATATAAATGCATTATAGATAAATAAATTACATTCATCAAAGCTTGGATTAAAATAATTCATATCATAAAGCATCATACAGTAGAGATATCAAACAATTCACAGCATTTCATATAATTCAAACATCCATAAGTAAGGTTAATTGATCATCTGATTAATTTAAATCAGATTAATCACCCATCTAGGTAAATTAATCAATTATAAATTAATTAACTTTAAATTATTAATTAATCAACCTTAATTAACAATTGAATAAATCATTACAAATTAATTAATCTCTAATCATTAGTTAATCAATCATAATTATTAGTTAATTAAATAAATTAATTATCCTTAATTAATCACTTAATTAATCTTATTAATAATTAATTAAATTAATTAATTAAACTCAAATTTTCTTAATTAACTTAATTAATCTCACTTATTAAAATCTTAATTGACCTTAAGATAAAACATTGTCTTTAATTATCATTAAAACATAAATCGAACAATTCCCAACGCCTCGGTGGATTAACCACCTTCCAGACATTTTTCCCCACACACCTGATCATCCATCTAGCTCCAACATGAACCTCGATTACCAGAGATACTCCAGTCACCAGAAATCATTCAAAAACCCCATTATGGTCAACTAAGAACTGCACCCTCAATGCAGTAAAAATTATAATTTTTGTTTTAAAAATCTCATTTTGCAGAGATGATTCTAGACATAAACTTGAGTCAATAAAATGCAATATTTGGTTTTACAAGTTTCAAAAGATTTCTACTGTTATTTCCCAAATACAAGCATTTTTCAAAATTTACATACTTGTTTATATTTTTAGTACCTAGATTATGCTAAAACTAATCTATTTTGTTTTTAATCCAAGTGCTAACAGTGATTAAACAAAAAGATATGAAATTTTAATTGATTGGTAGACACTGAAACCTGGAAACATAGGTACAAGCACATGCACAGTTCAACACTCACATACATACAGTGTTCATACATATATATACACATGCAAAGATAATTTATTTCAGAAGTCATATGAAAGCAAATTTAAATCCATTTTAGCTTTTGAAAAAGAATGTTTACTCGCCCGATTCACTTGAAAGCAGAAACTAGAATTTGAAAACAGAGGTTTGCTTTTGAATTTTGGATCCTGGTATTTTTACCGTTTGATCTTTCTTTTGTTTTTGATGCATGTCAAGTTGCCATCTGCATGTTGATTACATCAACCAGTTTTTGACCCAAAACTTAAATGCCCTTTGCTTTCTGATTTTTTTTTCTTCTTCTTCTTTTTATCTGGTGATTTTCAGGTTTTGTGTGATAACCCGAAATTTTGGACAATATCAATTTAACAATCTGTATTAAAATTTAAATTAATTAGATAACTTTTGATAATAAAATTTAAATTGGTTTAATAATCTTCCCCTTATAAATATTCAATTGGTGAATTTTATCTTTTAAAAGCTAATAAAATGTTTCTATTTATAACGTGTGTGTGTGTGATATACATTTTGATAATTTGTAAATTATGATTTATTTAATATATGAGTTTTCAAAGCTATTTAATAAATAACTATATGGTTTTAAAAATACTTAAGGTAAATGTTTAATTGTTTAAATTTTATTTTAGCTTAAGTTTAAATTTAAATTAATTAACAAAAAGGTTTGTTTTATTTTCTTTTTAAATATAGCTTGATAAGTATGATTTGAAATATATATAAGTTTAAAATACAATTTTACAAATGAAACATTAATATATATAATAAGATAAGTAATATAAGTAATTTATTAATAATAATATAATCTCTTTTATAAATTATTTAAAATTGATAATTTGTTATTTTAAAACAATATTAATAATGTATTGTTTATATATAAATATATATGGATTTTAATAAAAATAGAATTGTTATTTCAAATTAAATTTGTGTAGTTATATATGAATATATATAACTAGTTTTTTTTATTGGACTTTTGAATTTGATTTGAATTGGAATTTAAAGTTTTGAAATTCAAAAGATAGATATTTTAAATTTTTTTGGATTTTAAAATATATGTATAAACTTTTATTTATGAATATAATTGGTTTATTTCTTTAAAATTATCTATATATATAAATAATTGCTTATAAACTAATTAATTAAATATAAGCTTATATTAACTTTTAAAAAAAATAAACACTAATTACTTTTAGGACAACTGTATATATATTAAGTTGGCTTTAAACAAGTGTTAAATAATAAGTATATAAAGATGACAAATGTTAATATATTGGACAAGTGTCCTTTAATTTAGTTTTTTAATCATTTTCAGCATATATAATACATATGTTTTCTTACCTTCCACTTTTTTTTTCTATTCTTTTTCAAAAGTATATATAGAAATTTATTCTTCCCAAACCAGAAACTCAATCCTATTTGTCAAAAAAAAAATGTAACTCAAATGTTCCTCAAACCAGAAACCTTTTCCAAATCAATAACCTGTAGTTTCATTTTCAAGATCAAAACCATAAACTTATTCAAATCAATAGCGTATATATCATCTTCAAATCAAACATTAAAGCCAGCACTTTCTTCAACCCGAGTTATCAAAAGCAAACTGTAGTCCATCATTTTTTTGTAATCTGGAACCAAACCTTCATTTTTTTCAAATCTGGAAATCAAAGAGCGATCATTAGCATGCATGCAGTTTTTAAAACAAAGAAGCATTCAAGTGCAAAGTTTTTAAAGCAACGGGATTCAAGTTTTAAAGTTTTCATGCTTTTTCAAATCTGGAAGCTCTGTTCTTCCTTCACAAATCGAGTGAGTAACATCACACTTTTAAAAGCTTTAAGTTGAATCTGGTTGTTTGTTTTTCTTTGGAAATAAGTATGTTGTGTGGATATTTATGAGTGCATTTATGTTTTCTTCTGTGTATATATATATATATGAATATATATGATTGTGTGCATACTGCTGTGTATCTCTGTTTTCCTATTTTAGTTCCATACTTAAGTTATACGAAAAAATAATTCTTACCCTCTTAAACTAATTGAGGTTAAAACTTAAGATTTAAACAAGATTTGTTTGTTTGGTTATTAAGTAAGTTTTAAATTTTAATTAAGCCAAAATAAATTTGAGATGGCTCTGGAATAAAATACAAAAGAACAAAACTGATTATAAGTAAAAATTAAAACATCCTAATTTATCAATTCAGGAATGTAAATTGAATTATTAACCAGAAATATGATTTTTAAAACTAAAATCAAAATTTTTAGTTTGAGGAGGAGGGTGCAGTTCTGGGTTGAACAGAAATGGAAAATTGGGGGATTTCTGGTGGTCTACTTGATTGTGGAGGTCGGGGTTCTTCCTAGAGGTGAAAGAGTTACCAGAGATTAGAAGAAAAATATTTGGAAGGTGATCAAAGCACTGTGATGGAGGCGGTGTTCGATTTTTGTTTTGTAACCCTAGTTTTAACTCAGTTGAGTAAATTTGATCACCGCGGCATGTAAAGTTGATCGAGTGCAACGAAGTTCTGGAATATGGAAGCTTGAATGTTGACGAAGGCTTGGCCGAAGTTGCAGAATCTCTGATGGTTGGAGGATCGTGGATGAGGCGTTTCTAGGTTGAGGTGGTGGTTCCAGATTCTGGTTCTAGGTTCGGTTTTGATCAATCGAATTCGATCTCGAGTTTGGAGTGGCGATCTAATGATCGAGTTAAGGTGTATGGGTGATTGTGGATATGGGAAGATTATCATTGATGATCTGAGTGGATCGGTGCCATCATGCATGTGCACGGTGCACTTTATTTTCCGATGAAGTTTGGGTTTGGGCAGGGGAGTTGTGTACTCGAGTTTTCTCGAGTAATTTGATGATTTGCTCGAAGCAATTTGGGTTTTGGACTCGAAGTAATTGAAGATGGCTCGGGTATTATGTATGGTTACAGGTTTTAATGAAAACCTGTCTGCTTTTAAATTTTTAAATTTATTTTAAGAAATTGAAAGCAGGATTTAAACAAGTTTTTAAATCCAGATTAAAATATGGATTCAAATTTAGTTTGAATCTTAGTTTGGAGATAAAATAAAGTTTTTAAAATTTAAAATGTTTAATGTATATTTGTAAACAGTTTGAATTTAAAAATGAAGTTTTAAAATGTAAGTAAGTTTAAAATCAAAGTTTAAATTTGGATTCAAGTTTGGTTTGAATCTTAATTTGGGAACAAATAAGTTTTTAAAATTTAAATTATTTTAACAACTTTAAAGTGTTTAAGTGTTTAAAAATGTATTTTAAAATTATTTGAATTTACATTGGATTTGGTTGAAATTCTTTTAAATTTCTTTTATAAGATAAGTATTTCCTTAACAGGAGATTTTAAAAGGTTTTTAATTGTTCTTAAACTTTGTTAAGGTTAAATTTGTATTCATTTTAAATCTTAAATTTAAAATGAAATTTGAGAGCAAATTTAAAAGTAAATTGTTTTTAAATGCTTTGATTAAGTAAGAAAAGATTTATCTTAAAGTTGAATTAAGATTTAATGATTTGTGTTTCATTAAAATTGTTAAGGTAATTAAAATAGATAATTAATTGATTTAATTTATTAATGAATTGGGTTAATTAATTTGGTAACTAAGGATTTTAAATAAATTAATTAAGGTTTAAGTTAATTAATTAAGAATAATTAATTTGTAACTAGAGATCATTAATTTGATAAAATTAGATTTTAATTAATGATTAAATATTTATTAATCAAATAATTAGAGATTAATTAAGTTACAGTTAAAACTTAAATAATTAAATAATTAGGGATTAATTAATGGGTTATCAAAGAATAATTAATTTGTAATTAAGAATGATTAATGTAAGATTAATTACTTAAGAAAAGAAATTAAAGAATTGTAAATAGTTAATGATGGTCATTAACTTGAAATTATTTAACAATTAATTAATGTAATTAATTTTAATAATTAATTAGATTAATTAATTAGAGATAATCATTTGTGAAATTGCTTAAATATAATTACTTAAGGGAAGTAATTAAGGAATTAATTACTCAGTGTAATTAATTGAGTTTAATGTGATTATTTTAAGTTAATAAATTAAGTTTAATTAATTCAAGATAATCACTGGTTGATTTGTTAGTATAATTACTTAATGTAATTAATATAGTGTAATTACTTAGTGAAGTAATTAATGGATAATTATTGGATGTAATTAATTGAATGGTGATTTGTTAATGGAAGTAATTTGAGTTTAATTACTTTGTGAAATTAATTAAGGGATTAATTATGATAATTAATTAAGGAGTAATTAATTTATTTAATGAAGTAATTAAAGGTAGTTAATTACTGGATGAGATTAATCAAGAGTGATTAATAAATGTGGTTTGATTAAAGATTAATTACTTAATGTAATTAATTTAAATAGAATAATTAATTAAAAAGTAATTAGGGATCATTAATTAATATAATTAATGATGTAATTAAGGGTTGATTAATTAAGAGTACTTAATCAATGATAAGTGATTAAAGAGTAATTAATTAAGGATTAATGTAATTAATTATAGTTAATTAATTTATGAAGTAATTAAAGGTTAATTACTATAAGTGGTTAAGAATAATTAATTTGTGAAATTAATTAAAGGATAATTACTTGAATGTAATTAAAGGATAATTAATCAGGGATGATTAATTAAAGTGGATAATTAGAGGATAATTAATTAATTAGTTTGTAATTAATTAATGGTTATGTAAGCAACATTTTAATGATGAAAGTAATTAATTTATTTCACTTTAAATTAATTAGAGATGGAAGTAATTAATTTAATTCATTTTAAATTAATCATAGTGTGATTATTTAATCATTGCTTATGTATGGATGGATGATATTGATTGCCTTGAATGGTTGAGATCTCAGATATGAGATAAGTAATGCTGTGTGATATGGATGCTTTGGTTGAAGTGTGATGATAATATGGATTATCTATTTGTGATGATAATATGGATTATCTATTGTGATATTGTGAATTATCTATCTGTGTGTATATAGATAATGGAATTGGACTGTTTTGACTTTAAAACAACTTAGCCTTAAAAGATACGTTTTGGATTTCAATCAGACCGGGATCGGATTTCCAGATTTGGATATCCGAAAACCACATCGATCCAAATTAATGATAGGTCGTGAATCTGAAGTGAAGTCGAAGATTCAGAGTGTAAGGGTTATTATCGTTAACTCTGAGGGTGATTCCAAAATAAGTGTAACGAGATAATGCCTTCGGTTTCGTTCGAACCCGAAACGAACTTGTATGGATTGAATGTTTTAGAACATCGTCAGGTGGACGATGAGCATTCTAAGATAGATGTGTTCTATAAAGGTAATCATAGTCTCAAACCTCATCAACCGAGAATGGCTAAAACATGGGAGGTGCAGCAAGGCTAAGTGGGTAGCACCCAAGTAGGACGAGATTTTTCCCTGTCTATAGGTCCCTTTTTATTCGGCTGTGTGGGAAGTTGTTGGCCACAACTGCGGGGTTGTCTTATTCGAGACTGTCGAGTAGGGGATGGTTTCGACCTTGTGTTGTAGGGGATTGGGAGTAATCCTCGGTATGGTGATCTAGGCCCCGTACTATGACAGGAGGTACCCCAGTAGCCCTGCTATTGTATGGAATCCAAACTCCAATAAGAGCCCTCGGATTTGATTGTATTACCCACTTTGTGGCTAGTATGCTGGAATTTAATCATGTAACAATTTTAGTTATTTCTTATTTACTTGAAAACCCTAAACCCTATTATAATATCACTGGATTTCCTATCAAATGTTTTGGTTCGCGTAAGGTAAAATTTACCCATGTTTATGTGTGGGTAGTCTTGCGTGATACCTTTTGTTTTCAAAGGTAGTTAAGCAACTTTAACCTGTTACTCACACCAGACCCATGTCTGACCCGGAGTTTATCTTCTGTTTTCTTAAACTCTTGGGTACTCAAATTTTTACGAGTAGCCAAAGGATTCAGGTTGGCTTTGATGAATTATGGAGGAGCAATGGAGCAGGAGGCTTCAACGTTATAGATATATATATAGTGTTCCGCTGATTGGTATCTCTGTATTGTATTGAGTTGTAATAACTAGACAGGTGTTTATAACTGTCTAGTATGTGTTGTATAAGTTGTGTAACTCTGATAATTATTATATACTATGTAATACTTATGTGATTAATATAATTTATTCATTCCGCTGTTTAGATTCTGATGTTGTTTCTTCTTTCTTTCTCTTTTCTATCCCTTTCTTTCTTAAAGATGATGCGACTTTTTATGGAGAGTTTTGGTTTTGATTTAAAATTGTTTTTTTGATTTTTGGTTTTGAGGAGAGTTTACAGTTTTGTTTTTGTTCTTGTTACATTGCCACATGGGCACCCAGAGTCTAGAAAGGGAACAATAAACTCCGGGTCAGTCATTGGACTGGTATGAGTAAACAAAAGAAACAGTTGTTAGAGAAGCAAACTTGGCCCAGGGTGTTTGAGAAGAACAGAAAAGCAAAGCCTGGACTTGCATGCTTGAGATGATTATTGATTTGAATCTGCTACTTTCATTTGAATTCATATTGGAATCAAGGCTTGAAGCTTTTTGATTTGAACTCTGATTTATTGCTTGGTTCATGCTTTTGATTTCCAGGTTTGCTAAAAACTTCCAAGTTTTTGTTTTCTTGCTTAAATACGGAATTTGATGTATTGAAGCTGAAGCTTTGAATCCCTTTTTTTCTATTGTTTTAGATTTTAATCTTTGCTTGAATTACTTGAGTGAATCATCTCAGGTTGAAGAATTTGAGGTGGTTGAAAACTTGAACTGGTTTTGAATTAGAACAGGTTTCTGTTTTGATTTTTCTGGTTTATGGATTGAAAAAGAGGCTGTTACTTTTGCTTTGATATTGAGATAAATTTTTTGTCTTTGATTTTTCTTTTTCTTTCAGGTTTGTGAATTAATGAAGATGAAAGGATATTGAAACTTGGTTATTTCTTTTTCATGCATGTTGTCTAAATTCAAATAAAAAAATATAATTGCATTCCTGAACATTTAAAGACTTTAGAAGTGTTTATGTCTGTTTACAGGCATACTTACCTTTGTTAAAAATATGTACAGACTTATATGAAGGAAGGAAAAAAATTCAATTACCCTTTACATAATGAATTTTAGGCTTCAATTTAAAAATGAAAAATGTTTATAAGACCGTAACATCAATTTTAAAAATAAATTCAAGTATTTAAATTGAATATCCATTTCAAAAACAATAAACTACAGTGATGAGCCTTTAAAATCAGATAAATCGATGGTCAAAGATTTATGTTTTGAATATATAGTTGGATTTAAATTTGAAAATTATGAATTTTGATAATATTTTCAAGATTTTAAAGCTTGGGAATATCGAGTATTTGAAAGTTGATCAAAATTGGGTCTTTGGTTAGCTTCTGATGATCGCGTGAACTACGAAAGTCGTGGTTGATGTTGGAAGAGGCTGGAGCACCGAGGACCGTGGAAAAGATCGTTGATGATTTTTTAGAGTGTCGTGGTTTACGAATGACGATGATATAGGGTTTTAACCCAGTATTGTTCGATATGGATGAAGTGATGATTTTGGTCGTCGCCATTGCATCGAGTTGCACCGGACCTATGGGAATCGAAGCACCGGAGTTTGACAATTTGGTACAACTAGTGAAACCGAAAACCCAAATTTCTCAGTTTATTTTCTTTAACTATTGTTATTCCCTAAGATATCTCGTCCGAATGCCTAAATCGGTTTTCTTACTAATTACAGATAGTAAGAATGAGTGGAAGAAGAGGACGAGGTAGGAGAAGGGGAAGTACCACTGCAGCTGGTCAAAGCCCTGTAACAACAGATATTTCCACTCAGCCACAACCAAATCTACCTGATTTATATCGAAGCATTTCTAGACTTGGTGGAAATCCATTCACAGGCAAGGAAACCATTATCGAAGCACAAGCCTGGATTCGATCGTGCGAAAGGATTTTCAAAGGACTAAAATTGGAAGATGATCAGATGCGATTGATAGCTTCCTGGCAACTCCAAGAAAAGGCTTTAGCTTGTTGGGAGATAGTTACTGTGGATGAGCCGGTGGATGAATTCACTTGGAGTCGTTTCAAGGAAGTGTTCGAGCAGCGATACAAGCTGTCTGCTGGTATTTCCAGAATGTACCAGGAGTTCATGGATATGGAGCAGGGAAGCTTATCGTTTGAGGAGTACTTGAACAAATTCAACGAATTATCTCGGTTTGGTCCGGAGTTGGTGAATACACCTTTGAAAAAGAATGAAAAGTTTATTCGGGGAATGAACAAGAAGTTTCAGGAGAGGATGACGACTCACGTAAAGGAATCTTTTTTGGAATTAATCGATAGGGGATATAGATACGATACTTTGGATAAGTACGAAGTTCTGGGGGAGAAAGGGAATACAAGCAATCTAAATTGGAGGAAAAGGAAGTTCGGCGGAAAGAAACCGTGGAAAGGCAAAGGAAAGAAGAACACTCAAAGGGTGAAAGATGTTACTTGTTTCAATTGCTTGGAGAAAGGCCATTACTTGAACAATTATAAGAATCCCAGGAAGCAAGGAATGAGGGAGCAATTTATGAAGCCAGAACAGGAATCTAGGGAATGCTATTACTGCCACAAGCCGGGACATAGGATCATGGATTGCCCAACACTGAAGCAAGATCAAGAAGCGAGTGTATATGCAATCAAAGACGATTCTTCAACCTCAAAGGCTGATAAAGGAAAAGGAATTTTATAAGGTAAACTTCTCGTTTACGATAAAAAAAATTCGAATTTTGTTCGACACAGGAACTACACATAGTCTTATTTCTCAACAAATCGGAAACGAGATAAATCTTGAATCTGAAATCATAGCGGAACCAATTTTTGTCTGTTTCATTGGGTTCCGATATATTCTGCGAATGGTTAGTTATTCCTTCGAACTAACCAATACCCTTGCATATTCGTAGATCCGGATAACCCGAGTATTTCGTAAAGTGTTAAATGAGTTTGTTCTCATATCTATTGTCGATATTCTGATTTGGTAAGCCAAATGCAGAATAGATATCCAATTTGATCTAAAAAGATATTTCTCTATCTTTTATCTGTCCTTGGTTGTCTCCCTGAAAAATTTCGAGGATGAAATTTTATTAAGGGGGAATCTGTAACATTCCTGAAAATTAACTAAGTTTAATTTGACAATTAATTTAATTTTGGAATTAAATTGTGAAATTTTTGTGAATTAATTAGAAAATTTCCAGAATAAATAAATATTTTGGATTATAAATAGAATTTTGGTTTCAAATTTACGGATAAGTATTTTATAAATAAAAATGGATTTAAAGGTAAATATATTAAAAATAATTTGGATTTGAAATTTTATTTTTAAGTTAATGAGAATTTGTTTCTAATTTTATGCATTTTGATTTAAAAAAATGAAGTTTTGAATTTGATATAATAGATTTTTCAAAGGCCAATTAAGAATAAAATTATTTATTCATGTGTAATTAAATTTTAAAACCATCTTTTTCTTTAAAAGGTTATCTTAATGATTAATAAAAGAATGTATTTATTGAATAATAGAAATTATATATATGAAAACATTTTTTATAACAAGTGTAAACAAAATAAAATACATATGTTAAGATATGAAAATATAAATGCATAATGGGATTAAACAATAAATTTTAAATTAATTTAAATAAAGGAGTAAACATAATTTTTATAATTTTTAACAAGTGTAAAACATGAAAAGGAGTAATTGTACAAGTGTAATTAAATGGACAAGTGACATTAATTTTTGTTTAAAATGAATTAAACTTGATATTGAAAAATAAAAACTAAATTACATTTCTTTTCTCATAATCTTCAAATCTGAAATCAGTAAATAAAAGAAAAGAAAACAAGATCAAAATCAATAGCAAAAAAAATTCATCTCGACCTGAAACAAATCAGGTTATCAATCCAATTCAAGAACCTATAACCAAAATTTCTCAAGCCTGTAACAAGAACAAAAAAAAACCTGTAAACTCTCCTCAAAACCAAATCAAAACAGCAATTTTAAATCTTCAAAGCCTGGAAATTATTAAGGAAAATCATCAAGCAAATAAGCCTGTAATCAAGCAATCCAGCAATGAAAACCTGAAGATCACCAGATTAAAAAGAAGAAGAAAAAAAATCAGAAAGCAAAGGGCATTCAAGATTTGGGTCGAAAACTGGTTGATGTAATCAAGCATGCAGATGGCAACTTGACATCAATCAAGTTCTGAAATCAAACTTAAGGATCAAAGCATCAAAAACAAAAGCAAGATCAAACAGTAAAAAGACCAGGATCAAAAATTCAAAAGCAAAGCTCTGTTTTCAAATTCCAGTTTTTGCTTTCAAGTGAATCAGGTGAGTAAACATTCTTTTTCAAAAGCTAAAATGGATTTAAATTTGCTTTCATATGATTTCTGAAATAAATTATCTTTGCATGTGTATATATATGTATGAACACTGTATGTATGTGAGTGTTCAACTGTGCATGCACTTGTACCTCTGTTTCCAGGTTTCAGTGTTTACCAATCAATCAAAATTTCATATCTTTTTATTTAATCACTGTTAGCACTTGGATTAAAAACAAAATAGATTAGTTTTAGCATAATCTAGGTAATAAAAATATAAATAAGTATGTACTTTTTGAAAAATGCTTGTATTTGGGAAATAACAGTAGAAATCTTTCAAAACTTGTAAAATCAAATATTGAATTTTATTGATTCAAGTTTATATCTTGAATAATCTCTATAAAATGAGATTTTTAAACAAAAATTACAATTTTTAGAATTGCATTGAGGGTGCAGTTCTTAGATGACCAGAATGGGGTTTTTGAACGATTTCTGGTGACTGGAATATCTTTGGTAATCGAGGTTCTTGTTGGAGCTAGATGGATGATCAGGTGTGTGGGCAAAAATGTCTGGAAGGTGGTTAATCCACCGAGGAGTTAGGAATTGTTCGATTTTGTTTTTAAACCTAATTTTGGTTGTGGTCAAAATTTGGAGGATGACGTCACCTATGGTGCATCGAGTGGCACGAAATGAGGGAAACAGTGGCGTGGTTGTCTGACGAAGCTAAGATAGTGGTGGCGTGATGTCCAATGATCGGTGACGTGAGGTACGAGTTGTTTTCTGGTGATGTTATTTGTGCCAGTTCGATCGAAGTAGTTCGATCTTGTTACTGGGCTAGTTTTGGATATCCGGATGGTTAGATGGTGGGAGGAGGTCGAAGGGGACTTATCGACAGTGGTCGTTGATGCTGGAGTCTTATTGTTGAATGGTGCAGATTCATAGGTTGATCGGTGCACCATTGTTTGGTTTAGGGATGAAGTGGTTTCTTTGGGATTGACTCGGGGAAAAGTGGAGATTGGCACAGGTTCGTCTCTAGGTCACACGCGAGCATGTAAGTGAAACTGTTAAAGTTTTAACAATTTAGATTTTTTAAACCAAACAGTTTTAAAACAAAGAAGGAAAGAAGAAAAAGTACTTGGTTTTGATTTAAGTACATATGGGTTAAACCCAAAGCAAATGTTTAAACAAGTTTTTAAATTTAAATAAAAGTAAGTTTTTAAAATTGTAAATAATCAAGTTAAATCAAATTCTTGAATATTCATTTCTTTGTAATGAATGTTTTGAATAAATTTAAGTTGTATGATTTGTTTAACTTAAATGTATTAAGTTAAATCCTTAAGTTATTTTCAAACTTAATTTGAAATGTAATTAGGTAATTAATAAAGGAAATGTTTTTATCTTAAAAACTGAATTAAAGTTTGATAATTAATGAGATAATTAAAGAGTAATTAATTAATTAAATTAGTAAATGATTAAGGATTTATTAATTAACAGTTAAGGGTTTCAAGTGACATATTAACTTGTAAATTAAGGATTGTTAATTAATAATAAGAAATAAGTAATTAATGATTATTTTATTTTAAAACTTAATTAATGATTTAATTGAATAAAGTTAATTACTAAGATAAAATGTTTTAATGATAATTAAAGATAATGTTTTATCTTAAGGTCAATTAAGATTTTAATAAGTGAGATTAATTAAGTTAATTAAGAAAATTTAAGTTTAATTAATTAATTTAATTAATTATTGATAAGGATTAATTAAGTGATTAATTAAGAATAATCAATTTATTTAATTAACTAATAATTATGATTGATTAACTAATGATTAGAGATTAATTAATTTGTAATGATTTATTCAATTATTAATTAAGGTTGATTAATTAATAATTTAAAGTTAATTAATTTATAATTGATTAATTTACCTGGATTAGTGATTAATCTTATTTGAATTTAATCAGATGATCAATTAACCTTACTTATGGATGTTTGAATTATATCAAATGCTGTGAATTGTTTGATATCTCTACTGTGTGATGCTTTGTGATATGAATTGTTTTAATTCAAGCTGTGATGAATGTAATTTATTTATCTATAATGCATTTATATTATCTATCTGTGATGCTGTGTATATAGATAAGCGTTATAGGGTTATACCTCTTATCGATATTGCTGTGATTGTATCTGTGATGATTGAAGATGTTGCACTATTGGGTAAAACCCCTGGACTACACCATACACACACAAATATGGATTGCACGAGGAAATTGGTTAAGTTACAGATTTTTGAAATGGTTTGAATTTGAATTTGAATTTTGAATCTAAATGGTTTTGGAAATGGATTTGGGTTATATGTAAAAAAAAGCTTTTGAAAAGGAAATTTTGAAAATAAAAGTTATTTTGAATAACTTGCTTAAGTTTTGAAATTTAATAATTTGATTTAAATTTGAATTCAAAAGTTTAAATTGAATTCTATGTTGAGAATTTTGGTTTAAAAGGCTGTACAAGTTATATATGTGTTATATGGTTTTAAACAATTTTAAAAGTATTGTTTTAGAATTTGAATTTAAATGAAGGACTTTAACTTGTATAAATATAATCGGATTTTTCTGAAATGAAAACTATTTGTTTTCAAATAATAAAAGCTTTCATTTAAGGAAAGAATTTCCAATTTGTGTTAAAGGGATTTCAAGTTTGAAATGAAATGGTTTTCGAAGTTATGAAAGAATATTTGGAAATAGTTTTGAAAGCTATAAATTGAGTCTTTGATTTAAAGATTGGATGAGTTAATCCAAATTGAAATAGAGATTGTTTTGAAATATGTGAATGAATCTTTGTGAAACTGGGTGAACTTTGTGAAATGAATCTTTTTTTTAAAGATTTGAAATGGTAATTAGTTTAAACCATTTGAAAGGAAGTTTTGGATTTTAAATTGTGACTTAAATGAAAACCCATATCCATATGTTTTTGAATATTGTGCTCATTATTCGGTTTAGCTGGGAGAAGATCTTGTGCCATATAACCCATTCCGAATAATGATACCATGTTATGGATAAGATTTGAAGACCGGTGGTGAAGACCGGGTATTTTCGAAAACGAAAGGATAACCCATCGAATGACTCTGCACTGAGTAGTTACGGTATAGAAATCTCCATATGTGATGGGGAGTCCGATCGGAATTGGGAATTCTCGGATTGCAAGGGCATCTTTGGAAGTGCCTTCGGTTCTGTTCGAACCCGGAACAGACTTGTATGGATGTGTGTCTGAGATGTAAAACCGGTTTCTATCAAATACATTTCTGTTTGATGGTGGAGATTTATTCTCTTAGCTTAACACCCTTCTATGAGATGTACGAGATCAGAGGTTATGTAGTTAATGGTTACTAGTGATACGTTCCCAATTTGGTAATGTGGCATACGAAGTGTTGCTGATCATTTGTTGATCGAAGCATGGCTTTGTGAAAAAGCGTAGCTTTGTGGACGAGACTGCATCAGGACCTCACTCCCCGGAAATGGTCGAAATAGGAAAGATGCAGCTAGGTTGCAGGGGTCACGCCCCTAGGGTATGTCTATCCCTTCTGGAAAAAGGGTGGTATCATGGTATGGAGCCCACATACTTAACTCATGTGGACACTGTATATTTATTACTGTGTTGTTTTGCTTTGTGGTTGAGAATCCTCGGATAAAGGTCGCAAACGACCGAGGGTGACATATCTTTAGGTATTACTCCCGAGCATGGAGGAAACTGGCCTTGTGTTGGCAGAGAGCTGGGTAGGTTCTCGGGGCGTCCCTCCAGAAGCGTACCCATGATGGGATATTTCTTGGCCTGACCATTTGTTGGAAATCCAATCAAACAATACGAGCCCTTTACGATTGCAATTGTATAACCTGCCACCTCAGGTGGTAGCTATAGCTGGCATAATATAATGGTACCTATGCTGGTTAAGATTAATATTACACTTTCGAAATGTTTTCCACTATGCACTAATAATAATATCAAAAGGATTTTGCGTAGTAAGCATGTTTGACTATCATAAGGACAAATCTCCTCCAAGTGTGCAATTGCATGGTGTGTGTGCCGGGAGGCCTTATGGTAGTTTCATTTTTCGAAAAGCATTGCGGATTTCAAAGTTTTCACAATTCTTTTGTTATTTGTTTTAAACATAAACTGTTTTTGTTTGCTCATACCAGTCCCATGACTGACCCAGAGTTTATTGTTCCCTTACTAAACTCTGGGTGCCCATAATTTTCCACACGGACAGTCTAGAGTTGGGTTTTTCAGATAATCCAATAGTAGGTTTTAGATTCGATAGCCTTCGAAATCTTTTGGTTTGGTAGCATTTGGAGATCTTCTTCAGTTTTTGGATACTTTAAAGTTTTTTTTGGATTTGGCAATCGCATTTTGGATCGCATTTGCTACAAGTTCAACTTGATAATGATGGATCGAGCTTGAAGTTTAGAGCTTTGGATTTGGAGTTTGGTTTGGAATTGCAGTTTTGGGTCCTCTCGAAGACTTTGCTCATGTTGAGATGTTTTTCCGCTATGGTGTTGTGTTGTATTATTCTCTAATGGTTTTGGGTTGTTGTATCATGATGTATATCACATTGTATCTATATTGTGTATATTAATGCAATTATCTTTTGTTTCCGCTATGTTGTTTTTTTTCATCTAATGTTGTTGCAAGCTCCGACGATACAGATTCGATGTTGTTGTCAAGCATCGAGTTCGGGTCGTCACATTAAATAAAATAAAATAATATGCTGATTAGGGAATTGAGATTTGATTTTTATTAAGGTGTAGATGTGCCATTTAACTATGAACTAAAAGAAGAGTTTAATATGAAATAGAGGAGGGGTAGAATATAAAAGAGGTCATTCCTATATCCTTTCCTATAGCCCTTTTATTCCTATACACATTCGTTTTTTATATGGAAATTTTATAACCAAAGGCCGACCACCATTAACAAGGAAAAGAAGAAGAAAAGTTTGGAAGAAGCTTAAGAAAATCGAATCTATTCATATCTCAATCTCTTTAATCATAAAGGCTAAGGTGAATAATGTTTACATCTCATTTATTGTGTTTTTGGTTTTAATATGAATTTCGAATATTTTGCAATGATTTGCCATGTTTTTGAATGATGGAATGATTATATATACATGTTGATGATTTATGTACATTCATATTGATTGTATGATATGTTTTAAGGTGAAAACCCTATGAAATGACACCCAAATGCCTTGCGAATTTTTATGAAGATCATAAATATTATTTTGGAGATGTATTTCAATTTTCAGATTTTTCTAAATTTTCATGGAATTAATATGAATTTTTTAGTAAAGAAAGTAGTATTTTGGGTTATAAATTAATTACGGATTAATAATTAATTATTTACATCTCAAATTTTTACATGTTAGAAAACATATATAATGTGATTTTCTGGAATTTTTCTAGATTTTTCCTACGTGTTTTAAAGGTTATATAAAATTATTTAAGGTATTAGACTTAAATGTTTATATAATTAAAAGAGGAGAAGGGGCTTCTTGTAAAAGATTTAAATTATAAAATCTAGAAATGTTGACAACCCTTTTGACAAAGTGCAGTACTTTTGTTAGTAAAGAAAGATGCAATCGATCACAGTTACACATGTAAGGCAGGTTAGGTGAAAGGAACTATTTGCTACAAATTTTTCACTATTTCGTCACTTTCGACACCCGGTTCTGCCTCCATACTATCTCCTCTGACACAGTCGAAACCAATGCATATAGTATTAGGAAGCTGGTACATAATGAATTGGATGATGACAGAAGGTAGGAAGTCGAAACCATGGGTTTCGAAGAGGTTGAGGCAGACCTTTGTTTTTAAATTAAAGAAATACATCTGCTTGCTTTCGAATAAATGGCTTTCGACCAAGTAGCTTTCAACCTAGTCAAATGATTTAAAGGAAATGGTTTCAATTGGGTTGTGCATTTGTTTTTAAATAATTGCTTTCGACTGAGTCGAGACCTTTTTGCTGCCACCTTTCTACCTTTCGACCCAGATGGTTTCGAAAGGGTTGTTTTGTTTTTTGTTTTTTAAAATCTTGGCCACCTCTCCAATGCTTTCGTAGGGATGGTTTCGACACCATCACTTCATTAATTAGGAAATGGTTTCGAAGTAGGTAGCCTTCAACATAAATGTTTTAAGATCTGTTTTCCTTTAAGTAAAGTAAAACCCAAATGTTTCGAAAGGGATACTTTAAATGGTTTCGAAATATATGCTTTCGACTTTAATGAGTTTCCGGTCCTTTTGCTATACTTGAAGGCAGAATCCAAATGGTTTCGATCGAGATATTTTTCAATGGTTTCGAAGGTATGAAATTTTGAATGGTTTCAAAAGGTTTCCACAAGTTTTAAATTGAACCCAAAGTGCTTTTGAAAGGATTGAGTTTTGACTTTTTTGAAAGGTTTTAATGAATGGTTTCGAAAGGGGTGGTTCTCCAAGGTTTCGAAAGGGTTGTTCGATGTTAGCACAGAATTGGTCACTAACACCCAATAATAGATTTGTGCGGAGAGATTAATGAAGATAGTAGATTAAAACAGAGGAATATATATGCAAAACTAAAAACAGAAACAAGAATACCAGAATTATAGTAGTTCGGCGTAACTGCCTACGTCCAGTTTTAATGTAATCTTTATTGATGTTTTCAAATACTTGAATACAGATACAATTCGTAAACAGACCACTTGAATACAAGTTTGAGTCAAAAAGAGGAGTGCATAACAATGGCATAGTCTCCCTGGAGTTCTCCAAAAAAGGTCCCCTTCACTACATCCCTGCCCCTCTATTTATAGACGAAAATAGGCTGGTCCACCTACGTAAGCCCTTGACCAAGATACTTCGGCCCACAGTAGGCGACTCGCGTTCACCGAGCCATGCATTCCGAGCCACCAATGCCGAACGATGGTTGTCGAACGACCCTGGCCGGCCTCGGGTCTTTTCGTTAGCAACTCGAAGCGTGTCCTCACATAACTCGTGGGAAGTTGCGGTACGAGTCGTAGCAAAGGAAGGCCAGACGCACCACTTCAACAACAACTACCTTGACTGATCCAACAGGGCCAAACCAACATAGCCGAGCCAAAATGGCCGAGGCATTCGTGCCGAACCCTCCAATGCCGGGCCATCAAATACCGAACCAAATGAACCAATTCCTCTAGGGTCGGTCCACCAAGTGCCAAACCACCCTCACCGAGCGATCTCTCCTTGGACATGTCGACCGAGCCATCCTGTTCTCCCTTCCTTGATCGAACGATATGTGCTAAATTCCTATAGCTTCCTTTCTTGGCCTAGCGACACACGCCATCCTACAAGACCGAACGACACACGTCCTCCCTTACTCGGTCAAGCCACGCTTAAAGGCTGAACCATACATATAGACCAAACCATAAATATAAGCTGAATTACTCAAATTTTATCAAACCCTTATATCTTCAATCTCTCACTAGCTCGAGTCTTATCATGGTTCAATCAAAGCCTCTGTAATCATCATCTTATAGCCGGGCCAAGTAACCGGTTAACATTTGCCGCCCAAAGTGCGTTGTGTGAACCAACATGACACGCTTTGAATTGGCATTCAGTCCTTGCTTTCAAGAGCTAGCTCATTATGAATGATAATCATCTGTCATTTAAGTCTCGTTTTTAACTTTTCAAAAGCTGGGTGAACACAACTTCTTGAAGGCTAAACCATGGTGGACTTTCTGAACATTTTACGTGCGCATATTATACATGCATATATACATGTGTGTGTGTATATATATATTCATATAAGTTATTCATTATTATTCCAGGACAAAATGCGGGTTGGCATACCAAAACCAACCCACACGATTGGTTCTAAGCGCATTCTCCTTCTCTGATTCATTCAGATGTGCTGACCGGTTCTATTGGGTACCACCCATTTGTCTCCCTCCTTCCGTATATAAATCCTAGCCTTCCTTCTTTCTCCTTCTTCTCACTTTTACCTTACTTTCCCAGAGTCATCAAATCACTCCTCTCTGATCTTTACTCGTTACTTAGCCTTCCATCGAACCCAGATTGCCTACCTCACAACTGTAATTGCTCACGAATTCGAGTAAATACCCAGCCCAATACCTTGGAACCACTGCATACTTCGAGATCTCCCCATAGGTACGAATTTCTTTCTAAACCCAGAATCATATATAAAGTTTCATTGCTCGAGTGGATTGTTCCTCCTCTTCTTTTTCTATAGGAATAAGTAGAGGACGATTTAGGAGAGGGAAGGAGATGGATTAGGAATAAGAGTGGACTTTAGGTTAGGGCCTTGGCCTGGCTACGATGGATGATGGCATAAGCTGCCTAGGAGGAGTAGTTGTCGTTTCTTAAGTTGGCTGTTGGGACTTAGGTGGAGGAAAGAGGATGTCGCTCAGTGAAGAAAGAAAATGAGAAGAGGGGTTCGGTAATCCAAGAGCGAATGCAGGTCATTCGTTCTGAGAGAATGAGAGTGTGGCTCATTAACTTCGCATGACGTTGTGGGTCAGTATTCTAAGCGAGGGAGTCATTCGGTGTCGATAGGAACATAGGAGCGTGGTTCGGCATAGTTCCAGTGGGTTGTTCGGTGATTAGAGAGTGAGAGAGAGGAGAGTGAGTGGGTTGGTGGTTTTGGTCTAGAGAGACGTTCGACTTTGGGCCTTGGGGTCGGCATTGATAACCAGTATCACCTAAACTTGAACATAGCATATATCAAGACCATATATTCCCACTCTTGACCAATGGACAACGAAAAACGACAAGAACTTAAGCACATGAGCGTACGGAAGTGGTTCGGACTAATAACTCCATAGTTTAATAATTATAAACACGAATTCAACTCAACAAAAGAAAATAGAAGCCTCCACAATCCATGATGCCAATGTTCGACTCTAATGCCTCTACTACCAAACATAGGGAAAGTTTTCGAAGACGGTCCTCGAAGACGACAGTTTTAAGCTTAAACAAGTTTTACCAGTCTTTGGAACTTTAATTCTTTTGTACTCATGCTTGAATGGTTGCACTAGTTCACACACCACATGGGGGGGAATATTTTGTTGTTGTATTTGATATCGATTGTCTTTCAAGTATAGTTTAAATAGGTATATATCCATATTAAATGCTCTTCGAAGATCTCCAAAAGATCCAGCTCTACTTCAGTTTCTGATAAGCCTGAGCTAAATTCTCGGCAGGAGGTAGTAGGAACTTCGAATCCACCGACAACTTTTACAAGGGTATTTCGGATCCATCCGCTGTTGTTATAGGCCCGGCTCCTGATGTTATAGACGAAGCAGTTATCCTGGATAATCCTATTGATTCACAAGCTTCAAAAATCGGCGAAGCCGCTCTTCATCGGTTGTGCTTAATTCATGGGATTCCTTTCAACGATGCCTTAGTTCGAACATGAACAAATTTATGTGCTGGGTTGGAAGCATGCCACCTTTCAATTCATTTCTTCATGAAGTGTTACAGTGTATCGAGATTGCTCCAGCACAGCTACACCCTAATAATTAATAGTTTATTCATGGCACTTGTATTCTCTTTATGAGCACCTTATTCAGACTCCCTACTCCCGAGGATATCTGCTATATCTACTGCTTCAAAGACAGTCTGATAGTCCATCCTTCATATTTCTCGAGCCATATTCCAAATGTCAAATCCTGACGGGGGCATGGCGTAAATTTTTCTAGTATAAGCAAGAGTGGTTTTACGTATGCTGCCCCGGTTTTGCAAGAAGATGGCTGGAAGGGAGTAAGTTTCATTCCTAGACTAATATTTGTCTAAGGCTCAAAGTGCATCTTTTCAAAACTTCCTTTGATTTTTATAAGTATCCGCCCATGACCCGAAGCGTTGGGTATTCTGAGGCCGTTGAGGCCATTCGAGCTATCCTTATGAGAGATTGGGAGATTATATCCATTATCTCTAACGAATTGCTTTCAAAGTTTGGATTATTGGCGGAGGTTCGTAGAACTAGCCTCCTAACTGGCACCACTACAACCTGATCCATTATAGAAAAAGGCAAAGAGCAGGACGGGCCTTCGGTGACCCTACAGAAGGGGCCCCCAATACATCTGAGGAAGGTGAAATTAAAAGGGTCGGGGTGCTAGGATCGTCTGATGAGAATATAAGTCCCAACTCAGCACCAGTAGCTGATGCACCCGTCATCGATAAATCGCGTCCCCCTTCGAAGAAGAAAACGAGCTTAGCTTATAAGTTGAAAAAGAAAACAGCAGCGGAACTTCTAAAATTTCAATTACTCTGATTGAGAAAGAGTCATCTCCTCAAAATTTAGAGGGTTCATTAAAAGTTCTATCAGACCTGACCATCCTTGACGACTTGCTAAATTATGGCTTTAATGATCCAGAGGCCATGGGACTTAATTCGCCCGTGAGAGGCGATGAAGGCGATTAGACTCGTCATCAAGGAGAGAAAACCCCAATAAGTAAAGCAAAAGAAACCGGTCCGCCGGGGGAAAACACTAGGACACACATGAACACTCACACTTCGCTCCACACTTAAATTTTGGCCATCATACGATTCTCGCTACCTCGTCCTCACTTAGTTTCTGTGCATGTGATATGGGACGCACATACGGCTTCGACCACCTTCGTGGTCCTCTCTCTTCCGCCACTCTAGTCGGGATTCCGGATCAGGTAAACGCCAAGACAGTGACGATAGAGACTTCCATCCCAGAGATTCGTTGTCTTCTTGAAGAAAAACTTACGGTCATTCCCCATATCCAAATGACCCTCCCCCTAAGTCAGAGCACGGTAGGGAAAAATCTGCTCAGAAGGGAACCCAATTTGAAGCTCCCCACGATCAACACTCTGGCTCTCTAGCACTAAGCAATCTCTTAAGCCCTATAAAAAGTTTGTGACTCCGACTAAGCTAACTCCCACAGTCTCCGCACATGATCCATCGACAGCAGAAAAATTAGCCGAGCTTAAGGCCACATTTTCAAAGATTTGCTTCGACGGATTAAAGTTTCTTCTTACGATTCATCCTATTCTAGGGCATGTCGAACAAAGGCCATCGCCTGCAATAATGATGTCTATGTCCAACATGACGTGTTTGTTCATTTGGCGAAGAAAGTTTCAAAGGTTTTTATGGAATGTCAATACGAAATCAATCGCCTGAAACTTGAAGCCATTCACGACGAAGATGTCATTAAGGCACAGGATGAAGAACTATCCTCGTACAAATCTCAACTTGAGGCTGCACATAAAAACGCCAAGGTTATAGTCAAGGTAGTTAGTCATTTGGAGGCCATTCACAAAAAGGAACTTGATGAGGCAATCCAACGTAGTGGTGCTCTAGCCTTGGAGAAAGATTCCATTCAGAAAGAAAAAGATATCCTCGCTCGACGAGTTAAATAACTGGAGGAGCCACTCCTTAAAGAGAAAGAAGAGAAAACTGTCGCACTAGAAGAGTCACAATGATATTGCGATGAAATCGTCGCAACAAGACTCTTAAAGACAAAGCTTGACGAGGAACTTTCTAAAGCTGAAGCGCTAAAGGATGCAGCCCGTGAGGAGGGTAAAAGAAGGGCGCTGACAGAAATCGATTCTCTCCTCGAGGCAACTGCTGAAGCCTGCAGAGAAGAAATTTAATGCTTATTTGATCCGCTTATTGCTGAATATAATGCTCGAGTTCTCATGCATCGAGATCTAACTTTTCTAGGCGAGGGTTACCTCGAATCATTAGCCGAATCATGGGATACTTTAATAAAAATTAAAAGAGTTAAGTTGGGCACCGAAGATTGATGAAGAAACTCTTTTGAAGGGTGTGCTATGAGGGAACGAGCCTTCAGACTTATCTATAGCAAAATCCCTCTTCGGGAGAGATTCGTCCTCATCGAAGGGGAAGGATGACATTGTTGGCGCATCCGGAATCGAGTCTCCATTCCTTCCTTCCACCCAGCCTGCTGGTTTATCATCATTTGATCCTTTCGAGCAGCATGTTGGCTATGACCCAGAGAAACCCGAGCTTGATGTTCATGTTCTATCCTCTATTCCAGAATGTGAGACTCCCAAAACAGCTAAGAGTCAGCTGGAAGCCGATATGTAATTTTTCCTTCTAGGGTCCAAAGAACCATCGCTCTTGACAAATAATAGATGTATTCTAACATTCGTCTATTATGACTTTATGTAGGCCATTCTAATCCCGAACCAACTTCAAGGAGCAATGTCGCCACGGAGAAGGAAGAGAAAATAGCGAAAGAACTTCACATTGGGGATACTCCTGGACCCGATGCTCAAGTAATCGAGGCGCTAGATGAGGACAAGCTCGAGAATCCCTCGCTTGCTGAGGAACACGACGAGGTTGAAATCACAGGCGCCTCCAAACCTACTTCAAAAGTTAGCATGGAGGAGCAAATTGTGGAAGAGGAGAAAAAGAAAGCTGAAGTTAAGGATGAACCTCAGGTGGTGAAGCTTGATATTCCTCTTAATAGGTCCCTGAAGGTTATTCTTCCTAGTGGAACCACGCCTCTCGAGGTCTATCTTCCTTCCTCGAATACCACGTTGCTGGGAACCAAGGGGTCCAGGAGAAAATGTCACGTTGAGGAGTCTTCAGAAAAGTAGAGGAAGGAGAAAAAGTCAAAGAAGTAGCCAACCTTTGGTCATACCTTGCTTAGATTAAATAAATCTAAGTCGTGTAGTTGTTTCTTTTCTTTTTTGTAGTCGTAGTAGATAGACTTTTGCTTCGGACTTCAAAGAAGTTGTAATAGAACTTAATTTTCAATTAGTAAATAAATTTTTGTTTCTCTGATTTCGATGATTTTCATTGTCGAGCTTATCATCCAACTTGAATCCAAAGTTTTGTGGATCGTGCAAGCGCCAGTTCGCTTCTACATGAATTGGAAATTACTGAATTATTTACACTTTAGTCCGTGCTCCGAGGACTTAGAGATTTTTTTAAATCGTTCATAATCTAACCCGCACTCCGGGGACTCAAAGTACTCTAGTCTGCGCTCTGGGGACTTAGAGATTTTTTATCATTTATGCTCTAGCCCGTACTCCGGGGACTCAGAGTACTCTAGTCTGCGCTCTGGGGACTTAGAGATTTTTTGAATCGTTTATACTCTAGTCCGCACTCCGAGGACTCAGAGTACTATAGTCTGCGCTTCGGGGATTTAGAGGTTTTTTTGGATCGTTTATACTCTAGCCCGCACTCTAGGGACTCGGAGTATTCTAGTCCACGCTCCGAGGACTTAAAGATTTTAAATTGTTTATACTTTAGCCCACACTCTGGGGACTCAGAGAACTCTAGTCCATGCTCCGAGGAATTAGAGATTTTGAATCATTTATACTCTAGCCCACACTCTGAGGACATAGAGTACTCTAGTCCACGCTCTGGGAACTTAGAGATTTTGAATCGTTTATACTCTAGTCCGCTCTCTGGGGACTCAGAGCACTCTAGCCCACGCTCCGGGGACTTAGAGATTTTTGAATCGTTTATACTCTAGACAGCACTTCGGGGACTCAGAGCACTCTAGTCCGAGCTCCGGGGACTTAGAGATTTTGAATCATTTATACTCTAGTCCGTACTCTGGGGACTCAGAGTACTCTAGCCCACGCTTCGAGGATTTTTGAATCTTGACTTCTAATTTTGTACATGCATTTATACGCTAGAAAGAATAATGAAATTTAATATTTTATCGTGGAATTATAACGTATAAGACGTCAATAGTTCACATAAAAAACGGCTTCAAGCCTTTATTGATTATAAAAAATAGGGACAAGCTGAATTGCCCTATTACATGTTGGAAATAAAGAACAACAAAAGGAAATATATACCGAAACTACTGCTACTAAAATGCAAAGGAAATAGACTAAGTGTAATAACGATGCAAGTGCTTGCTATTTCATGCTCTGGGTAGTGTCATGCCATCGATAGTCGCTGGCTTGAAGGTTCCTTCCCAAGCTTTCGTTCGATGACATATGGACATTCCCATGTAGGATTAATATGTGACAGGATAGGAAAAACTCACTTCAAAACATGATCACCCACATCAAAGATACTCGTTCGAACTTTTTCATTATAATATCGAGCGACTCGATGGCGATACGCAGTCGCCCTTAAATCAGCTTCCTCACGTTTCTCATCGACAAAATCCAATAATTCTAGTAAAAGATTCTAATTCGTCTTAGGATCATAACAAGTCACCCGGTGAGTAGGAACTTCACGTTCCCTGGGTATAACAGCTTTAGTGCTGTAAGCCAAGGTGAATGGAGTGTGGCTAGTTGAGGACTTGTGGGTGGTTTTGTGAGCCCAATGTGCTATCGGAAGCTCATCCACCCACTTGCCTCTAGCCTTCTCCTAACGTTTTATCAATATGGACTTAATTATTTTATTTACGGCTTCAACTTGTCCATTGGCTTTAGGATGAGCGACTGCCGTAAAACTTTCTCAATGCAATATTTTTGGCAGAATTTTTTGAACTCCCTACTCTCAAATTGAGTTTCGTTGTCTATAATGATAGTCCATGGTAGGCCAAAATGGCATATGATGTTTTGCACAATGAAATTAATGACCTTTTTGGTGGTTATTATAGCCAAGGGGTCTCCTTCCGCCCACTTGGCAAAGCAATCAACCACAATAATTGCATATTTTGCACCACCTTTGGAGATTGGCAAGGAGTCGATTATATCAATTTCCCATATTGCAAATGGTCAGGGACTAACCATTTGTGTGAGTTCCATCGGCGGAGGTCTCAAGATTTTCGTATACTTTTGACATTTGTTGCTCTTCTTACATAATCCGCGACGTCTCGATTCACGGTTGGCCAACAGTATCCATAGAGGAGGATCTTTTTTGCTAGTGTCTTCCCCCTAATATGGTCACTACATTCTCCTTCATGGACTTCTTTCAAGACTCGCCTTATCTGGTCATTAGCGATGCACCGAAATAAGGCAACCGAGAATCCTTTTCGATACATTACTCCATCCTGCATTATATACCGCGAGGCTTTGTGGATGACTTGTTGTCTTTAGTTCTTTCTCTCGGGCAAAGTTCCACGTAACAGATATTCTTTGAACAGGGTCATTCACGACTCCCTTTCAGCTTCCGTCCCTAACACAAAACCCACTTCCATTCCGTTTATACTCGGGGCATGTAAGATTTCGATGGGAACTAAGCTTATCTGCTGTGCATCACCAGTACTTGCAAATTTTGCCAATGAATCGGCTTCCCCATTTTGTTCATGCGGGATATGTGAAATATCGTAGTATTTAAGGTTCGCCAATAGTTCTTGAACCCGAGCAAGGTATGGGGCAAGTCTCTGCCCCTTTGCTTGATAGTCTCCCTGTACTTGGTACACCACCAACTGTGAGTCGCAAATGATTTAAACCGATTTTACTCCAAGTTCCCTCCTAAGTTTCAAGCCAACAATCAATGCTTCATATTCGGATTCATTATTTGTAGCTGGGAAATCGAGTTTCAAAGCATAACAAATTGATCGGTTTTTGGGGGTTACAAGAATAACACCAGCCCTAGAACAACAGTCGTTGGATGCCCAATTGTTTTAAATTCCATCGAGAAAGGGGAACTGTATCACTACTACTTGGCTCGTCTGATATAGTGAATTCTACAATGAAGTCTGCTAGCGCTTGCCCCTAGATAGCCCTCCATGGCAGGTAGGTGATATCGAATTGACTCAGCTCAATGGTCGATTTAAGTAATCTTCCAAAGGTTTCTGATCGTTGGAGCACCTGTCGTAGAGGTTGATCGGTATAGACACTAATCGGATGTGCCTGAAAATACGGGCGGAGCTTGCGTGATGCAATCACCAAGCAATAGGCTAGCTTCTCAATCTTAGGATAATTTTTCTCTCCCCTCGTTAAATGTTTACTGACATAGTATACCGGCTTTTGAATTCGGTCCGCCTCGTAAACCAAGGCTGTACTGATGGCATGCTGAGACATGGCCAACTAAACATATAACTCCTCATGGTCTACATGATTTGATAGAATCGAGGGCTTCTCCAAGTGTCTCACCAAAGCTCAGAACGCATTTTCACAGTCCGACATCCATTCAAAATTTCTTTTCCCTTTCCTTATCACATCGAAGAGAGGAACACACTTATCGATCGATTTGGATATGAATCGACTCAACGGAGCTACTTTTCCATTCAGGCTTTGTACTTGCTTTATAGTTCTGGCGATTATATGTCACAAATAGCCTGAATCATTTCTAGGTTAGCTTCGATTCCCCTTCCGTTGATAATAAAATCCAAAAACTTTCCCAACGCAACACTAAAGGAACACTTCAGTGGATTGATTATCATTCCATAGTATCTGAGCATATCAACATCTTCGCTAATTCTTGAATGTGGTCGTTTGACTGCCATGACTTCATGAGCATGTCATCCACATAGACTTTCATTGTTCTACCAATTTGGTCTTTAAAAATTCGATTTACCAAACGTTGATAAGTCGCTCCTGCGTTCTTCTACCCAAAGGGCATCACTACATAACAGTACAATCCAACATCCGTGACAAAACTAGTGTGTTCCTGTTCTGGAATGTGCATCGGGATTTGATTGTACCCCGAATACACATCCATGAATGACAATGATTCGTAACCTGCTGTTGAGTCGACCAACTGATCAATTCTGGGTAAAGGGAAACTATCCTTAGGGCACGCCTTATTCAGGTCTGAGTAATCAGCACAGGTCCTCCATTTCCCATTTACTTTTCTCACTAGTACGAGGTTAGATACCCATTCAGGATAGAGTGCATCGCGGACGAACCCATTAGCTTTGAGTTTGTCCACCTCCTCTCTAAGAGCAGCAGACCTCTCCGAGTCCATACCTCTCCTTTTTTGTTTCACTGGCACATACTTTGGGTTAATGTTCAATATATGACTTGCGATGGTTGGGAAATCCCGTACATATCAGAGTGGGTCCAAGCGAAAATATCTAGATTCGATCGGAGGAAATCAGTAAGATCCTCAGTCATCGAGGGGGTGAGTTGTGATCCAATCTTAAGCACCCATGATGGGTCATCATGGCTGACTGGAATGTCAATCATCAGTTAAGCCAGTGCTGCTTTAGACTCCTTGGGTTCTCCATCATCGTCTCTCGGATCTATGTCACTGTAGATCCGACCCCGCTGCCCGAGCCAAGGCTCGGGCATTACTTGTCAATTTTCAGCAACATGGATGCAGACAAAGTTTTCCATAACCTTACCCTTCTCTCTTCGCTGGGCCACTCTCAGCTCAGACACATAACATGCACAACCAGTCGCTTGATCGCCATGCACAACACCAACTCCTCTATCCGTCGAAAATTTCAAGATTAAACACCACAGAGCCAAAGCTGCCCTAAACTCCGCCAGGGCCGGTTGACCCAAAAACACATTATATGGGGAATCAACATCCAGAACAATGAACGGTAGGATCTGTACCCTCCTACATTCACCTTCTCCTAACTCAACTGGCAATTATACAAAACCTATCGCATCAGTGGCTGCACCATTAAAACTGTGAATGTGTGCTTTAGTTGATTTTAGATCCTTCGCCTCCATCTTCATTTGGTCATATGCCTATTTGAAAATAATATTAATAGAACTTCCATAATCAATCAATATCCTTCTCACAAATGCTGGTCCAATCGTGGATGAAATGACCATCCATCATCATTCGCTACTTTTGAATAATTATATCATCCATCATCATTCGCTGTTGTTTCGTTGGGTCCCTGTCTTCTATGTTTGAACATCATTCAAAATCTACATGCTTTAGGGAACTAGCATGGTGTTCCATTTCTTACCAACTCTTATCTGCTGGATGAGGCCCACCGACTATTGTGTTTATGACCAATCTACATCCAGTCTGGATGGGTTCCTCAAGTCGATGTGGAGCCTGTCCACGAGTAGGGTCGGACGTCTCCTGTCTGCCTTCCTGCGGATTCTTAACAAACTACTTCAACCTTTTCTGGCGGATCAGATTTTCTATAGCATGTGGAGGTGTCTACATTCCTCGGTATTGTGCCCGTAAGTCTCATGGAAGCGACAATACTTCCCGGTCTACTTTTGTTCCTTAGTGAATTCATTTGGGCGCGGTTTTCGGTATTGGAAGGTATTACTAGTTGATAAATAAATATTCTCTAGAAACGCGTTCAGGGGAGTATATTCGCTGTAAGTTGGGATCCTTTGTTTTCACTTTCCTGCTTCCCTCTTCCTTCTGGAACTTCCTCTTTCGGATCCTTTAGACGGCTCGGGCTTATTTTGAACATTGACCTGGACCTTTCCAGCGTTGTCGCCAGATTGTTTTATTGCAATGTTGCTTTGCACCGTCTCCTTGCCAGGTCCTAGTGCACTGCCTCTTCTTGTCCACCTGGCTTCCTCCCTTCTCATGAATTGGTTCGCCTTTAAATAAAAATGTTCGAGGGTAGTCGGTGGTTTTCCTGCCAGCCAATCACCAAACTTCAAGTTTGGATCTACCCCTCGCATCACAGCCATAAGAATAGCATGGTCCTTCAAGTTGCTAACTTCGACAGCAGCAACGTGAAATCTTTGCAAATATTCCTTTTATCGACTCCCTTGGAGCTTGGATTACACTGGATAAAGACATCATGTCCTTAGGGCGAGTGGTATGGATCCTAAACTGCTCCACAAATTTTGTTGCTAAGTCATCAAAGCTAGAGATCGATCGCAGAGGAAGATTGGTGAACCACATGGTGGTGATTCCGGATAAGATAATTAGGAAATATCTACATTTAGTTGCATTATTTACCCTAGCCGAGTCCATCATCCACTCTTATCTCATTACATGCTGTCGGGGATCAGTCTTCCGTTCATAGGCTAGAATAGTCAGCATATTGAACCTCTGGAGGTACTCAGCTTGTAGGATAGCATATGTGAACAAAGTGTGGCTCCTTGATGCGCTCCAATCATCATTGGATAAGCCCTGATTTTCCCTCATCAGTTGTTTGACCATATCTGATAAGTTTGGGGTTTGGATGGAAGGTGGCAAGTTGTAATCTATCCCGCGTGATCGTTCCGGTTGGTGCCTCTTGATTGGTGATCTCCCAAATGAGTGTCCTGAGGACCTGCTTCATTACGACCCTGGTGAGCCGGTCGGTCAGCTTCCACTCATGTTCCAGATGCTAAGTTTCCCATTCCAACTTGAGTGTGATTTCCCAGGTGAGGTGAGGGGCCATGGTTCCAGGTAAGGAACCTGGACCATTCCTATTGGATTGATCTGATATGCCCGTTTGCGTTGTTTCAATTCTATGGCGTCTACGCCTGTGATGCTCATCAGACGAAGAGGAGTTGTCGGATGATGGGTAGGAAGTAGGGCCTCCTCCAGCATTCTAATGCTGTTGTTGAGTAATCTGGGTCATGAGATTGACGTTGGCTTTAATTTTCTCATTACGATATCTCCTGCTTTCCACGAGTTCTCTCATCAGCTCATTGAACTCTGCTTTGGTGACAACTTCTTATTGGTTTAGGACGGGGCGGCACCTGCACCTGGATTAGGTTATTGGTTGCTAGGTCCCACTTGCTGGACACTGACGGTCTCATTGACATCCGCATTGTGGGAGGCTGATCTAGCACATGGTCTTCCCATATTAGAGTTATCCGCCTGAACTCTGAATAAAATTTGTGAAATCTCGAGAATAAACTTGGATCTCCTTCGGGGGATTTCTTCAATCCAGTAGTGATGAAGTAGATCCTAATAGCCTGAGATTACTTCTCTCGGTGAAAGCACCAAAATGTTAGCACCGGAATTGGCCACTAACACCCAAGAATAGATTTATGTAGAGAGATTAATGAAGATAGTAAATTAAAACAAATGAATATATGTATGCAAAACTAAAAATGGAAACAAGAACACCAGAATTATAGTGGTTCGGCGTAACTGCCCACGTTCACTTTTAATGTAATACTTATTGCCTTTTCAAATCTTGAATACAGATACAATCCGTAAACAAACTACTTGAATACAAGTTTGAGTCAAAAAGAGGAGTGCATAAATAATGGCAGAGTCTCCCTGGAGTTCTCCAAAAAAGGTCCCCTTCACTAAATCTTGTCCCTCTATTTATAGACGAAAATAGGCTGGTCCACCTACATAGGCCCGTGGCCAAGATACTTTGCCCCACAGTAGGCAACTCGCATTCACCAAGCCATGCATTTCGAGCCACCAATGCTAAATGATGGTTACCGAACGACCCTGGCCGGCCTCAAGTCTTTTCGTTAGCAACTCAAAGCGTGTCCTTACATAACTCGAGGGAAGTTGCGGTACAAGTCGTAACAAAGGAAGGCCGGACGCACCACTTCAACAGAAACTACCTTGACTGATCCAACAGAGCCGAACCAACATAGCTGAGCCAACATGGCCGAGGCATTCATGCCGAACCCTCCAATGCTGGGCCACTAAATACCGAAACAAATGAACCAATTCCTCTAGGGACGGTCCAGCAAGTGCCAAGCCACCCTCGTCGAGCGATCTCTCCTTGGACATCTCGATCGATCTATCATGTTCTCCCTTCCTTGACCGAGCGATATGTGCTGAATTCCTATAGCTTCCTTTCATGGCAGAGCGACACACGCCATCCTATAAGACCGAACGACACATGTCCTCCCTTACTCGGCCGAGCCACGCTTAAAAGCCGAACCACACATATAGACCGAACCGTAAATATAAGACGAACTACTCAAATTTGATCAAACCCGTATATCTCCAATCTCTCACTGGCTCGAGTCTTATCTTGATTCAATCAATGCCTCTGTAATCATCACTTTATAGCCGGGCTAAGTAACTGGGTAACATTAAAAAAGGTTCTTCCTTATGTTTTCAAAAGGAAATATTTAAAAGGTTTTAAATCGGGATGTCTGATATTTTGAAGCTTTCAGAGAAAAGAAAGGAAAGGTTTTTCCAATATTTTCGATAGGCTATATTTAATGGTTTCGATAGGTAAGGTTCGGTCTTTCGACCTAGATTAATTGAAAGGTTTTACTTGGTTTCGAAGGGGTTACCTTCATGGGTTTCAAATGGGTTGTTTAAAGGTTTAAACAAAGGTTTTGAATATATCAAATAGACAGATTAACCTAAGTGTTTTTAAGTTAAAAAGGACTTTAACTTTTTTGAAGGGGTAGTTCATCCTTATTAAAGCCCATCAACATTATTTTGAGTAAAGTATATATAACATGGCAAAATGGTTTAGAGTAAAACTAAAGACATATTTTCCTTGTATATATATATGATTTGAAGGACTAAATCATTTTAAAAAGGTTTTCAAGGAAAATTTAAAGGGTAGTTAACCCTAAGATTTTGATTTTGACGGTTGGTCCATTTTAATTTGGACAGTTATTCCAGTTTGCAGACTGCCAGCCTAGATTTCGGACACTTAGTCTAGTTTGCGGGCAGTCAGTCTAGTTTTATGAACAGATAGTCCATTTGTAGCATAATGGACCTTGCTATTATATTGTGTGCAGATAGCTCACAGATTACCTGTTTTACCGATAGATAGTCCATTTATTAGCATAAAGGATATTGTGATTTTGATATAATCTGTTTGATTAACCAGTTTGTTTGCAGGAAAGGTTTTGCAAAATATATGTTTGAAAGAGAACATAAGTGAGGGGAAATCCGTTTCGCTAAGCGGCATGGTCTCACTTAATATCAATAAACCGAAATGTAACAAAATTATTCACACTAGGCTTTATGTTTAACTCGAAATTTTTGTTTCCCTTTAAACTCTCGGGTGCTCATAATTGATTTGAATAGGCTATGGGTTAAGGTTTTTAGGTTTTTGTCTTTTGGTGAATAAAGTATCCGAAGACGAGCATGTGGCTAATGGATAACCAATTAGGATTTGTCGTTTCATTTTGTTATGATTCCACGATGTATATAAATCAGATATGACTATATTGCTTTGATCAACTTATGGAGCATCATCATATGTCGCTCTTGGCATAATTTTATAATGATATATTTAACATTGCGTGGGAGACGTTAAGGGTTTATGTAACATGGATATGAATTATTGTTTTGAAATATAATCAGCAAAGATGTTTTTTGAAATATGTGATTTTATTCATATTCATGTGCTTTTGATATCATGGATACCATTATCATTACCGTATTTTTTTCACCAGAAGTTAATAGTATGGATAATTGCAACATATGTAGCGCTTAGCTTTTGGCCTCCAGATACGGGATGCTACAACTTGGTATCAGAGCATGGTTTATGAAAAATTTTAAACTAAAAAGTAAGGAACTAGAGTAAGAATAGGGTATGGGATAATGCTATAGTAACGTAGTTGTATTTGATATACATAAGTATACGCTTTACCTCTAGTCTTCTATCTTTATTAGGATATTTTTTTGTATCTCATAAGTTTTGAATACAAATATGGAAGGAAGAAGAGGAAGAGTTAACCAAGGAGGGGAGGGCACTGAAGGGAATGCCAAGCCTAGTGCGAGAAGAGGTCAAGGTCATGCACAAGCAAAGAACATGGGTGCCGAAGTCCCGCAGGTTGGAATGGAGGCTATGTATCAGTTTTTTAGGAATATGGTGCAGGCAGGAGTTACAGCCAGAGTGTTAGGAGAAATACTGCATGAGCAGGGATTATGGAAGTTTTAGTAGTCAACCATTGTGCAAAGATGAGTGGGGATTACACCAAGCTGGAGGGAAGCCATTTGTTGGAACGGAGGATGCCACTGAGGTAGAAAATTGGCTGTTGCACTATGAAAGGATTTTTGTAGATTTGGAGCTCAATGATGAGCAGAAGAGGGAGGAGGTTGGCATCTAGGCAGCTTCAGGGAGAAGCTCTGTTCCAGTGGAATAGTGTGACTACGGCGGTGGATGAGGAAACTATGGCCTAGGAAGATTTCAAGGGAAAGTTCCGGGAGATGTTTATGTCAGCAATGGCACAATCAGCTCTGATCAGGAAGTTTGCTGAATTAGAGCAGGGGTAGATGTCTGTTCTGGAATATGCTAGGGAGGTCGAGGAGTTGGCCCGGTATGGGTATGACTCAGTGGATACAGTCATGAAGAGGAATGAAAACTTCATTAGGGGTTGAAGCCTGAGTTGGCCTAGGCTACATTACCTCATATTGGAGATCCTTCTGGCTTTGTTGTGGAGACGGCCTTGAGCGTGAGGAGTTGTTTGATTCTCTAGAGAAGGGTAAGGCTAAAGAAGTCTAGGTTGGGTAGAATCAGAAGAGGAAGTTCTTTCTGAAGAAAGGTGCTTAGAAGGGTGGAGCAGTTAAGAAGGGGAAGTCTGAGATTGTCTGTTTCAAGTGCGATAAGGAAGGGCACTATGCTAATGAGTGTTGTGCTGAAAAGGCTAAGGAAGCTAGAAAGAGGAATGTCAGGTTCTACAACTGTGACCAGATAGGCCACTATTAGAGCCAGTGTAAGAAGCCCACAAATGATGGAAATGGCAAGGTGTATGCATTGGGGCCTGCTGCTTCTAAGCCAACAACTCAGGAAAAAGGAAAGACAGTCTTAGGAGGTACACTTCAGACTCATGGTATGACTGTTAGTGTTCTATTTGATAATGGCGCATTGCATTCTTTTATATCTAGATGTTTGATAGATAAGCTTAACCCAGAACCCACATATTTATTTACTTTCTTACGGGTTGCGAATCCAATAGGAGAACATGCAACTCTAGGGATGAGATATGATCGGTTAAAGTTTGACCTGTTAAATCATACTTTTGTTTATAGTTTGCATATGTTTGACATTATTGGGTTCGGGATTATTCTTGGGATGGATTGGTTAAGTGAGTACGATGCTAGGATATTTTGCCAGGATAGAAAATTATCTCTTAGACACTTAAATTGTAGTGACCGGATAGTTTATGTCGTAGAAGGTTCTAGCGGTGAGATGTCTGCTTTGTTGAGTGCTATGGAATTGAATGATGAGTTTAGTCGAGTTTTCGTGGTTAGAGAATTCACGGAGGTTTTTGAGCCTGTAGTTGGATTGCCACCAAAACAAGCCATTGAGTTTCAGATATATTTGAATCCGGGAGCAGAACCAGTGAGTAGACTGCCAAGAAGGATGGCCCCTTCAAAGATGAGGGAGTTGAAGGTGCAGTTGGTGGATTTGGAAGGCAAGAATTTTATCGGGCTGAGTAGTTCGCCTTGGGGAGCAGCCGCGGTGTTTAGTAAGAAGTCGGATGGATTGTTAAGGCTATGTATCGATTATCGTACGTTGAATGAAAGGATGATAAAGAATTGATATCCATTGCCAAGGGTTGACGATTTATTCGACTAGTTGTGTGGAGCCAAGGTATTTTCGCAGTTGGATTTAGCGATAGGTTTCCATCAGCTCATGGTAGCAGAAGATAGTATTCCTTTGACGATGTTTAGAACCAGGTATGGGTCATACTAATGGTTAGTCATGTCATTCGGACTAACTAATGCGCCAGCTTTATTTGTGGATTTGATGAACCGGGTTTTCTGAGAGCACTTGGATAGGTTCATATTGGTTTTCATAGATGATATTTTGATTTACTCGAAGGATGAAAGAGAGCATGAAATTCATCCTAGAGTGCTGCTTGAGACGCTGAGGCAGCATCAACTGAAGGCGAAGTTTTCAAAGTGTCATTTTTAGAAGAAAGAAGTGAAGTTTCTTGGTCATATAGTCTTAGAGGAAGGGTTGTCAGTAGACCGACTAAGCTTGAAACAGTGAATAGTTGGAAGAGACACGAGACAGTGATGGAGATAAATAGTTTTCTTAGGTTGGCTGGTTATTATCGGAGGTTTATTAAGGATTTTTCGCAGATAGCGGGATCGATGACCAAACTAACAAGAAAGGATGTGAAGTTTGTGTAGATCGATAAGTGTGAGGATTTATTCTAGAAGTTGAAACTCTTATTGACCTATGCACCTATGTTGGTTGTTTTGGAAGGGAATCAAGATTTGGTAGTTTATACCGATGTATGTGGAATAGGACTAGGAGTCGTGCTGATGCAGAGAGGTAAAGTTATTGCCTACGCTTCTAGACAACTTAGACCACATGAGGTCAGATATCCGACGCATGATTTGTAATTAGCTGCTGTGATTTTTGCTCTAAAGGTGTGGAGACATTACAATTTGGGAGAAAGGTTTGAGCTATATACAGATAATAAGTCGCTGAAGTATTTGTTCTCTCAGAAGGAGTTGAAATGAGACAACAGAGGTGGTTAGAGTTTATTGTCTCTTATGATTTTTGAATTGAGTACACGCCGGGGAAAGGCAGCAAGATTGTAGCTGCACTTAGTAGAAAACATCAAAATGCAGTTTTGGCGATGATTGCTGAGTGGAAAGATCTAGAAACATTAGCAAATTGCAAAGTGCAGTGGAGATCCGAGGCTAGGTCTAGTGGAGATACAATTGTATTATCTTGTTTGGAAGTTCAACCAACGATGATCGAAAGAATTACTTCTATGCGGGAGGAAGATCCGGTATTAGCTGAACGGATCAGGAATCGAAGAGATGGAACAGAGAGCGATGATTTGAAAGATTTCAGTTTGGATTTGAATGGGAGGTTGAGAAAGAAAGGAAGATTATGTGTTCCGAGTGTTGGAAGCATAAGGAAAGATGTCTTAGAGGAATGCCATCGTTTAAAGTTCTCTATTTATTCAGGAGGTACTAAGATGTATCAAGGTATGGAGAGAAGTTTCTTCTAAGAAAGTATGAAGCGAGATATTGGTTATGTGTGAAGTAGTGTATGACTTACCCACATGCAAAGAACGAACACCAGAAACCAAGTGGGTTGCTTCTTCCATTGGATATTCCAGTATGGAAGTGGGATTCTATCTTCATGGATTTTATTGACGGGTCTCCAAGGTCGAACAGAGAAAATGATAGTATTTGGGTCATAGTGGAAAGACAGACCAAAAGTGCCCATTTCATTCTCGTTAGGTCAACCAGAACGACACCTGTTTTGGCGAGGTTATTCCTGAAGAATGTGGTTAGACTGCATGGAGTTCCTAGTAGCATGGTTGAACTTAATTAAACATAATAATGAACAGTGCTGGAACCTTCTAGGGGCCTTGCTAATTTCTTCCAGTCTCCTCATCCCCAGTGGGTGGGTCACGGAGGGTGATAGAAATCTTTTGTTCACTAGTGAATTCTGAAAGATTCTACCAGAAGTTTTGGGAACCAAGCTCAAGATGAGTACCGCTTACCATCCGTAGACTGGTGGGCAAACAGAGAGAGCGTTAACAAGATCTTGAAAGATTTGTTAAGAGCTTTTGTTCTGGATTTCAGGGGATCTTGGGAAGATTATCTGCATTTAGTCGAGTTTTCATATAGCAACAGTTATCAGACTAGTATTGGAATGGCACCGTTTGAAGATTTGTCTGGAAGGCCATGCAAATCTCCTATTTGTTGGCTAGAGACTGGGGATTGGCTTGTTCTTGGTCCATAATTAGTCAGAGAAGTTATAGAAAAGATTGAGGTCATTCCGGCCAAATAAAGGAGGCTTGGTCTAGGTAGAAAAGTTATGCAGATACGAGACAGAATGATCTAGAGTTCTCAGTTGGAGATCTGGTTTTCGTCAAAGTATCACCAATGAAGGGTGTGGTTATATTTGGGAAATCAAGGAACTTAGCATCGATATTTGTTGGATCTTTTCCTATTGTTGAAAGGATCGGGAAACTCGCTTACAGAGTTGAATTACCGAACAGTTTAGCTGGAGTCCACGATGTTTTCATGTTTCTCATCTCAGGAAGTGTATTGAGACCCAAAGACTACTATTGCACCGACTGTTCTAGATGATTTAGTGGTAGAGCCGGAAATTACCATAGTAAGGAAGTCAGTTTGCATTTGTGAGAGATGAGAAGAGGCTTAGAACCAAGATGGTCTGATTTGTCAAAGTCCAATGGAGTGATGATAACAGGGATTGTACTTTGGAGATTGAGAGCATGATTAAAGATACTTACCCTGACTTGTTTGATGGTATGCTTTACCTTCTCGTTTGAATTGTTGGGTACCTTTCCGTAATTTCAAGGACGAAATTCTTTAAGGAGGGGAGTCTATAACAACCCAGATTTTTCGTAACATTATTTAGGATATTTAAGTAGTTAAATATAATAAAATAATGTGTTGATTAGGGGATTGAGATTTAATTTTTATTAAGGTGTAGCCATGCCATTTAACCATGAACTAAAATAAGAATTTAATATGAAATAGAGGAGAGATATAATAGGAAAGAAACCATTCCTATATCCTTTACTTTAGGTCGTGTATTCCTATACACATTCATCTTTCATTTGAAAATTTTACAACTAGAGGCCGACCACCATTGACAAGGAAAAGAAGAAAAGCTAGGAAGAAGCTTAAGCAAATCAAATCTATTCATATCTCAATCTTTTTAATCACAAAGTCAAAGGTGAATAATGTTTACATCTCATTTTTGATTGTGTTTTTGGTTTTATTATGAATTTCGAATATTTTGCGATGATTTGTTATGTTTTTGAATGATGGAATGATTATATATCATTTTGATGATTTATATATATTCATATTGATTTTATGATATGTTTTAAGATGAAAATCCTATAAAATGACACCCAAATACCTTGCAAATTTTTATGAAGATCATAAATATTATTTTGGAGACAGAATTCAATTTTCACTTTTTTCTAAATTTTTGTGGAATTAATATGAATTTTTTAGTAAAGAAAGTGGTATTTTGGATTATAAATTAATTACGGGTTAATAACTAATTATTTGGATCTGAAATTTTTACATGATAGAAAACATACATAATGTGATTTTCTGAAATTTTTTTGGATTTTTCTAAGTGTTTTAAAGGTTATATAAAATTATTTAATGTATGAGACTTAAATGTTTATATAATTAGAAAATAGGAGAAGGGGTTTTTGTAAAAGATTTAAATTATAAAATCTGAAAAAATCGACAACCCTACAAAGTGCAGTACTTTTTATTGGCAAAGAAAGAGCCAATGAATCATAATTGGACACGTAAGACAGGTTAGGTGAAAGAACTATTTGCTACAAGTTTTTCACTGTTTTGTCTCTTTTGACCCTCAGTTCCGCCTCCATACTATCGCCTTCGACACAGTCGAAACCAATGCATATGTTATTAGACAACTGGTACGTAATGAAGTGGATGATGGCGGAAGATAGGGAGTCAAAACTATGGGTTTTGAAGGGGTAGAGGCAGTCCTTTATTTTAAATTAAAGAAATACACCTGCTTGCTTTTGACTAAATGACTTTCGACCAAGTAGCTTTCGACCTAGTCAAATGATTTAAAGCAAATGGTTTCGTTGTGTTGCACCTCTGTTTTTAAATAATTGCTTTCGATTGAGTCGAGACCTTTTTTCTGCCACCTTTCTACCTTTCAACCTAGAAGGTTTTTAAAGGGTTGTTTTAAAAAAAAAACCTGGCCACCTCTCCAATGCTTTCAAAGAGATGGTTTTGACACCATCACTTCATTACTTAGAAAATGGTTTCGAAGCAGTAGCCTTCGATTTAAATGTTTTAAGACCCTTTTTCCTTTAAGTAAAGTAAAACATGAATGTTTCAAAAGCGATAGTTTTAAAAGGTTTCAAAACAGACACTTTCGACTTTAATGGGTTTCTGATCCTTTTGCTCCACTTGAAGGCAAAATCCAAATGGTTTAGATCAAGATGTTTTTCAATGGTTTCGAAGGAATGAAATTTTGAATGGTTTCGAAAGGTTTCCATAAGTTTTAAATTGAACCCAAAGCGCTTTTGAAAGGATTGAGTTTGACTGTTTCGAAAGGTTTTAATGAATGATTTCGAAAGGGGTGGTTCCCCGGGGTTTCGAAAGGCTTGTAGGAAAAGGTTCTTCCCTATGTTTTCAAAAGGCAATATTTAATAGGTTTTAAAGGGGGATGTCTGATATATTGAAGCTTTCGGAGAAAGGAAAGATTTTTCTAATGTTTTCGAAAGGCTATATTTAATGGTTTCGAAAGGTAAGGTTCGGCCTTTTGGCTTAGATTAAGTAAAAGGTTTTACTTAGTTTCGAAGGGGTTAGCTTCATGGGTTTCGAATGGGTTGTTTAAATAAAGGTTTCGAATATATTAAATATGAAGATTAGCCTAAGTGTTTTCAAGTTAAAAAGAACTTTAACTTATTTGAAAGGATAGTTAATTCTTATTAAATCTCATCAACATTATTTTGAGTAAAATATATATAACATGGCAAAATGGCTTAGAGTAAAGCTAAAGACATATTCTCCTTAGATATATATATGATTTGAAGGACTAAATCATTTTGAAAAGGTTTTCAAGAAAAATTTGAAGGGTAGTTAACCCTAAGAATTTGATTCGGACAGTTAATCCATTTTAGTATGGACAGTTATTCCAGTTTGCAGGCAATCAGCCTAGATTTCGGACAGTTAGTCCAGTTTTCTGGCAGTCAACCCAGTTTTATGAACAAATAGTTCATTTGTAGCATAACGGACCTTACTATTATATTGTGTGCACTGTGCAGATAGCTCACATATTATCTGTTTTAAGGACAGGTAGTCCATTTATTAGCGTAAAAGATGTTGCTATTTTGATATAATCTGTTTAATTAACTAGTTTGTTTGCAGGAAAGGATTCGCAAAATATGTTTTAAATATGATATAAGTGAGGGGAAACCCGTTCCTCTAAGTGGCGTGATCTTACTTAATATCAGTAAACCGAGATGTAACAGAATTATTCACACCAAGCTTTACATCTAACTCGAAGTTTTTGTTTCCCTTTAAACTCTCGGATACTCAAGATTGATTTGAGTAGGCTGAGGCATGAGGTTTTCAGGCTTTTGTCTTTTGGCAAATAAATCACCCTTCAGACGAGCAGGTGGCTGACGGATAGCTAATTAGGATTTGTCGTTTTCATTTTGTTGTGATTCCGCTGTATATTAAGTCAGATATGATTATATTGCTTTGATCAACCTGGAGGCATCGTCATATGTCGCTCTTGGCATAATTTTGTAATGGTATATTTAATCATTGCGTGGGAGACGTTAATGGATTATGTAACATTGATGTGAATTATTGTTTTGAAATATAATCAGCAAAGTGTTGTTTTTTGAAATTTGTGATTTTATTCATATTCATGCGCTTGTGATATTATGGATACCATTATCGTTACTGTATTTTATCACCAGAAGTTAATAGTATGGATGACTACGGCATCTGTAGCGCTTAGCTTTTAGCCTCCAGATACGGGTTGTTACATTGTACCTGAAATGTCTCAGTCTAACCCAAGTATTAATAAATAATGAATGGGCCAAACTATTTCTAATTCAATAAAAGGCAGATCATAGGTATAACATAAGTAAATTTCACCAATATAGTCATAGCTATATAATATGCCAACATCCAAATAATAAAGGACACAATCATAATAATTCACTATGTCATAAAAACATATCATGCCGACCACAAGCAATCATCTCAAATATGGTGAATCAGACATCTCAAAAATCAGAATCACATCTAGTTTGAAAGCAAGTTAAAACTATAAGACAAGTGTGAAAGCGAGTCAAAACCAAAAGACAAGCTTGAAACCGAGTCAAAACCTAAAAGATAAGCATGAAACGAGTCAATTCAAAATCTCACAAAACGTATCATAAATCAAAGGACACGTCTGAAACCGAGTCATCATAAGACGAGCCTAAAAGCACGACGAATATACCTGAAAATGAGTTATAATTAGATGATCCTGAAAGCACGTCGAACTCGCCTAAAATCGAGTTATCATAAGATGAGTCTTAAAACACGCCGAAGTGATCATTGCTGATCGAAAGTGTTAAATAGTTTTAGTTAGTAATCAAATTAGTGTCGCTTAAATGTCCTATTACCACTATGTGATACTTGAATATTGTAACATCCCACACTTGAAGGTCCAAAACTAACGGCTACGGATGCTGCAACCACCCATAATTATTAATCTTTGACGACCAAATACAGTAATGTTATATACATTGATATAACAGAAACACATGAATATGTAAAAAAATTAAAATTAATGGAAAACTTTTATATTCCATTTCAAATCATTACGTAATCGCATATTCGAGAACCACGTTCAGAGAAAATATAATTATTACAACATACGCCAAATGCGACATATGAAGATGCCGCGTTGGATGATCAGAGTATATATATAACTAACAATTAAACAACTTTGCCTTTACAACAAAATGCAGCAAAATCAAAATAGAAAAGTACTCCTATTAGCAAGATTGCCTCCGGCACGTCTCCGAAAGCTTATTCGTCTGAAGAGGTACCTAAAAACCTCAACTCTCAAACTACTCAAAATAAATTGAACACCCGAGAGTTTAGGGGGAAAACATAAACTTCGAGTCATATATAAGGCCTGGTATGAATAGTAACCTACCATCTCAAACCAATTAGATGTTTACTGAGGCCACGCCGCGTAGCGGAACGGGTTTTCCCCACATTGGTATCTTATCAAAACTTTATAAAAACCATATACTATGCTCATGCATCCACAATGGTTAAAACATAACAATTCAAAATGTTATGATAATATGCAAACAAATAAATCAATTCTGGATTACCTATCTCCATTCATTTTGACTATCTGTCTCAGTTATAGTTTCTAGGATCACTATTAACCTATTAGTTTTCATGAGCTTATTAATAACTTGTTTAAAACTTATGGACTCCATGTCCAATTTCACAGTTTTATGGGATCACTAAGAACCTATTGACCCCTACTAATAACTTTATTGTTTTATGTGTTCTCTCTGAACTTATTGGTATCACCAATAACTTTCCTCATATCCTAGTTTTCATGGGTTGACTAGGAACCTATTAACTTCTGTTAATAACTTAATTCGGATATAGTTTTGATGGGTTCACTACAAACCTATTGGCCTCTGCCAATAACTCTTTCTAATCATAGTTTTTATGGGGTCACTAAGAACCTATTGGCCTCTGCCAATAACTTTTTATAAATATAGTTTTCATGGGTTTACTATGAAACTGTCTATATGAAAACTTCTTTAATCAATATTTAGACATCCTATATTCTGGTCTACCCAATCTTCTGGATGCAATTCTATTCATATAGGAGTTAACTTAATTTATATTCATCACTAGGTCAACCTAGCCGGTTATTTTGCCCCTTCTTCCTAAAATTCAGTTATGGGTCAATTACTTAGTGAATATATTTGTGGAAGAAGCATATACAAAAATATTACCAACATCTTTGGTTTTATATATCTGAAGTCAATTCCTCATGGAAATTGGTTAATCCCTTTAACCCATTATTTATATCAAAGGGAGCTTCTTCAAAAACTCCAATTTAAAAGCATTTAAAAATTCTTTTATATGTCATGGGTTTTACCTTTAAAAATTGGGATCGGGTTCTTTGTTTTGGAAACTAAGGCTTTCCAAAACCTTAAGCCATTACCTTCGAAACCATTGGAATTTTTTTTTCGAAAGCATTCAAATATTTCTTTCAAAACACCGGGCATCCACCTTATGAAACACTTTAAAACCTTTCTTTCGAAACCTTTTGAATGTATTAAAGTATTACTATCCAATTATACAAGCATAACTTCGAAACCAAGTGAAAGTACCCCTTTCGAAACCATAGAAAGCAACACTTTCAAAATCATTGAAAGTACTCCTTTCGAAACCATTGGGTTTAGTCTAAAACGTATCTTTTTGGGTCTAAGTATATGTCATGGGTTTAGTTTCAAATTGTTTTTGTTAAAGTTTTGAGAAAATCTTTCAATTTTAGATGCTGGATGTAGCACTTCTATGCTTCCTGCTGGCCATCCTAAGTTTTAGACCGCACCATTTCCAAATGTGTGCCGAATAATTGCATTGGAAGAAGAGGAGCAATCGTCTCTTCTTGCTCGTTGCACAAAAGGCAAATCACATTAATACTTATCCGCCTATCTAAGTTTGTGATTGGTTGGAAGAAGGTCATTAATAGCCTTGAAAACACACGTTGACATTTTTGGAATGTGTATTTTGTCCCATATGACCTTAGTCCATTCAACGTGATCGAATTCTGTTCTGATTGTTTTCCAAATACATTTAAATTTATAACTTCCATCCTTAGAAAACGGCCAAGACCAAAAGTCATCTAACAGGTCATTATATATTTTGATCTGCTCCACAACAAGCTTAACTGGACTCAAAATACTATATTTATACACATTCGAAACTTGATTTTCTAGAATATCCCCTACAAACATCTTTTCAATTCTAGAAGTGAAAATAAGATCACTGCCAAGTTTGTTGACTATAAGGCTCCCTGGAATCGAAGGATTGTATGAAAAGGAAGTATATATACCATTGAAAATGTTTTTCTGCATACATTTTAAAGCCTTTGGTCTTGTCTTTAGAAGAAATTTACATATCCCTGATTGACTATTTATACTATTAAGTTTCCAAAAGGAATTGTCCCTAATGAATTTCCTCTCCACCAATTCTGCCTAGATATCTTGTTTGTTGACTACTTTCCAAATTAATTTGATCCCAGCCATTGTATTAAGATCTTCCAGTCTTCTCAATCCTATGCTTCCTTCTTTTGCTTTGCAAATCATGTCCCACGAAGCATTACTATAACGCCCCTTCCAAAGAAAATTTAAACAGATGTGTTTTAGTCTCTTGATAGCGGCCATAGGAATTCTAAAACAGTTCATCCAGTATTGTACAATAAAATAGATGGTGGATATAATGAGTTCAATCCTCTCTGCTACACTCAACGGTCTGGCATTCTATCCATTAATTATTTATTTAGCTTTATTGACTAACAATCGACAATCATTATCTTTCAGATTTTTAGCCGATAAAGGGATTCTCGAGTAACAAATAGGTAACTCCCCTTATTTTAAATTCAAACAATCTACAATTTCTTCCTTGTTAATGACCCCTCCCCTAAAAGAAAATGACTAATTCTCTACGTTAATTTGCAGTTCTGTGCTATCATACGTCTTACCAAAAACATCTTTTAAAGCCACAACACCCTCTATATCCGCTTTCACAAAAATAATAACATTGTTAGCGTAAATCAGGTGGGAAATCTTGTTAGAATTTGCCTATATTAGCTTTATACTGCCTTCATTAACTTTCTCCTCCACGCAAAGGTTAGAAAAAACTCTGTTAATTTTAGTCAAAATATTTACCTCCGGGCCCAACCACCACAAAAAGCCAAATCCTCTTATCGGGATCTTCGAGACTCCTACAAAACAGCCAATTGTCAATCTCCAACATTTTACTGAAGGGTACCAGGCAACCACCCTTCTTTTCCGTTTAAATATCTAATACAGTTAAAATCCCCCATGATGAGCCAGGGACTGAAAATGCTGAAAGCATCCATCTCTAAATTTTTCCAAAGTTTATCTCTTAGATAACCAAAATTTTGTGCATACACCATTGTAAAATTCCAAATCATACCACCCACATTTATAAGATCTAGCATGATGTGTCGATCACTCATGCTAATAATGTTATAGCCCTAAATTTCCTTGTTAATAATGATAAATATGCGACAAGTAACAAGATAAATTATTCACCAGGTTCCATTGAAGACCCATCCTAAACTTAATACTTTCAAGTTCGTGGTATAACATCTTATTCTCAGTGACACCAAAACAACTTACTCTATGACTGTTAATAACCCTTTTTATCTCCTTAGTTTTATTGGGTTCATGTAAACCTCTAATATTCCAAGTGGCTATGGACATTCCTTATTCTTATTATGGCTTCTAACAGCTCTTCCCCGAGTGGAAATAGAACCCTCCAACTTACTTTTCTCAGCTTTAGGAATAAATTCAGGATTCTGCATAACTAATTTGTCAACGTTAACAGTTTTAAGTTTCATTGAAGCCTTACCCTGATTCATGTCCTCCTCTTTAACATCCCGCCTCTTCTGCTTGGGTGACTCTGACGAGATTGAAATATTTGCTCCCTTATTAGCAGGTTTGTCTTGCTTATCTAGGCTTTGCTTTCTAATCTACATAATGTCAATAATATTTTTAGAACATAGTATAGTTTTAGACTGAGATGAAACATGATTATTATCACTAAGAGAATTAATTTGGGGTGTCCCTCCGCATCTGTCGTGTCTGGCGATCAATGAGATGGTTAAAAAAATTATGGGCGAAGAAGGCAAATTACTCTTTCTGGGAGGTTCATGGACTCTTTAATTTTTTAAATTGAGTAGCAGGACCCCTTCTTGAAATGAAATGGACTTGCTCCCTTATCAATGCACGTCTATCTGAGGACCTTTGCAGCATCATACACTCACCCTTGTTTAACTCTTTCTTCCTGTCAGCAGCTTTATCCATCATACTATGAAGTATGGCTTATTTAACCTTTTCAAGATCCGTTATAGCCTCTTCTGTAGATCGCAATGCTACTATCTCCTCATCCAGCTCTGTCTCTTTAACAACCTCCTTCTCGACTTGTCCAGGCTTGACTACCTTTAGGGGTGACTCTTTTACATCATCATCGATATCTTTCAATTCAATATCCGTAGCTGCATCACCATACTCCTCATGATTAGAATGTATCGAAGTCGACTTCTCCTTTTGATCTCCAATGTTTTGAGACCCCTTTGGTACCCAAGATTTACTCATTGGGCATTGCATTTTCAAATGACCAAAGCAATTACAGTTATCATACAAAGAGGGGTATTTTTGTAAATAATATCTTAAGAGTAGAAATTCCCATCGTTGTCTATTGCTTTAATGGAACTAGAAAAACCAAACTCCATCTTCACTTCTACTAGAATTCTAGCAAATGAGATTCTAGACCAATTTCTAGTTTCTTCATCCATCCTAATAGGGGTGCTTATAGTGCTCATAAGTGTGCTAATAGCACATGGACCCCAAAGTTTACAGATTAAATTAGGAAGTCGTAACCATATAAGCATAGTAGCAAGAAGGTCTCTATCCGTCTTCGTTGAAGGAGTAAGACTTTTCATTATAATTAAACTTTGGTCAAAAAACCAACAACTTGACCCTAAATTTTTTTCAGTCGTTTCCTTGTTCGAATCGAACCACAAAGAAGCCATTGTCCCTAGTTTGCACCTCAAATCCCTTTTTAGTTTTCCACATCCTTTTTGTGTAAGCTTTAAAACTTTGAAATGTGAACGATTACCTTCCACGTACAAGATCAGACAATTATTCCAGCGGCCTTGCGCCTCTCCAATTACATTTAAGGATATCCACCCCTTTATCTTACCATTTTCAATACTTGGCTCCACGAATTCTAGTTTAGCTGAGACTTGATTCAAGTCGCCTTTAATGGCTTCACAGTATGTCGATTTCTGGGCATCTTTCGCCACCATGAATTTAGGCTTTAAATTGCATCCTTCAGAATTCCGGTTCGAGATTCCACCTTCCCAAAAGGAATGCTTAAAACCCCCGACCTCTTCTTCTCTCTTGGGGTTTCCCTGCCCCTCGTTAGGGTTATATCCAACAATTGACTTGCCTTTTCTCCTCCTAGGTTCTTCCCAACCTCCCTCATCCTTCCTCAATAGAGTCAAATCCATGAAAATACACAAAAATAACGATGAAGAAAGAAAGCTTAAAAGAGATTAGAGATTAGAGGAGGAAAACTGAAGAATTGTGATTAAATTAAAATAAAAAAGAGGGAAAATAAATGGCAGCCGCCGCTAGTAGGGTTGCCACCAATAGGGTTTTAGCTGTGAAATAAAAATAATTTTTGTCATCTTTTTTTAGTGCAATGTAACTGTATGTCTACAAACATACATACATATATACTTTGCATACATACATACATATAAACATACATATATACTTGTATACATACATACATATATACTTGTATACATACATACGTATGAATATGTCCGTGTGTTATCCATTATTTGAACCAAACGACAAGTTGATGGATTTGGATTTCAAAATGATGAAGAAATAGATCAAGAATGTTAGAAGTTGTCAAGATTGAAGAACGAATGAACCTAAATAAATTTAATTAAATTGGACAAAAAGACCATTCACTACCGAATGATCTAAACTATTCGACAGTAGATGGTCTGAAGTCAAAGTAGGGCCGAGTTTAGTGTATGGATGATCCCATATGCAAGTTAAAGAAAAAGAAGTTTCGAAGGAATAAAGCCGGTTGACACCTAACAATTTAGATCGGACAATTTCTTCATGAAGATCCAAAACTTGAAGACTTAAGCAAATACGAGGAAAGATTAAGGAGATGGATTAGAGAAACAATTTGGCATAGACCAAAACCGGTTGGCATCAAGCAGTTCTAATATTGGAATCTGTAAACCTTGGAAAATTCTTTATGGAAAAGACCGTAGATTTGAATGTTTACTTGTTCAAGCATGTTCTGTTGAGTATGGTGGACGAGTTTGCATATAATGGAAAACTTTGAACATAAAGAATGACTTCATGATCTCTAATTAGATTATTGCACTGAAGTTTTAACATTTTCGAAATTAACTTAATTCTTGATTTTAAATCATTGTACATGTCGTTGTAAGTGCAAAAGTAACTCGAAAAAACATTCATAGTGGACGAGGGCTTAAAATTCTTGTTGAACCAATTTAAAACCTCATTTGTTTATTCTTTATTTTTGGTTCTTAATCTTTTGATCCTTTAGTTTTCATTTTTTGATCGGTTGGGAATGTTTGCCTATTCATTGAGCATATTTTTTAGTCATTGAGAAATGAATTTATCGGGCATAAATCTACTTCTATTTTTGATTTGAAGAACTTAAAAGTAGGGTATAAAAAGATACGGCTCCAAGGAAGGAAAAATGTACCGGATTTGGAGTTATTGCTGAAAGTGATGGTGAAGGTTCCTAGTATAATGAAGAAGAAACAAATCAGTCGGCAACCTAGCCAGAATCTTTGTCTCAGTAGGAGACTGTGACAAAGGCTGAGATAGAAAAGATGACATCAGAAATAAACTTGAAAAATGCAATAGCAGCAACAATTTTATATGGATTTGATGAAAAAGATGCAAGAGCAACTAGTAGCATTGGCTCAGCCCCTACGACAAGATAGATCTCGCAGGCAAAAGAAGAGCAGAATAGATTCATCATCTTATGATTCTAGTGAAAAGACTTTGTCTTCAAAAGAATGGAACATAAGGCCTGACAAAAGACCGATGTAGAAAGGAGCTGGGAAGACACAGAAGAAGTTTTTAAAAAATGGAGCCACTCAGCCAACATCGAAACCATTCGGTGCCGAACGATCAAAACAGGTCGTTATTGATCGGTCGGCTGAGAGGTTGAATTTGTCAAATAGTGAAGAGGAGTTGCAACTGTTAATGCTGATGAAGGGCGAACTATTGGTCCTTGGGCTGGTAGTGCTGGAGTTAATACCATTGAGTTGGCTAAGGGGATGAAGTTTGGGACGAATGGTTCCTATGGAGGTAGAGTAACCCGGGTGCCATAGAACTAACAAAGACCGTTTGCAAGGCTAAAGACTTGGGGACCTTCGTAATGATCAATGTTTGGTGGGCCAAGGCAGTGAAGAGTACATTCCTGATATGACAAAAAGGTTAATGAGTCAAAATCAACAAAGACGGGATAACGAGTGAGGTTCATCTGCAAGTTAAACCCATTCATTGAAGGTATTCTTAAAAGAAGGTATCCGAGGTAGTTAATGATACCAACAATGCCAAGCTACAATAGCATACTAATCATAGACAACATCTATTCAAGTATGGATTATTACATGGATAGTGCCTGTGCAATTGATGCTGTGATACGCAAGTGTTTTCCTTTTATTCTTGAAGGATTGTGAAGATGTGATTTAGTCAGCTTGAGACAAAATCCATATCAATGTATGATAAATTGGTAAAGTGATTCATGGAGCAGTTTCAAGTACATACTATTCAACTAAAGGTTGCCATGTAGCTATCAAATGTGCATTATAGATCCAAAGAGACCTTGAATTTTTTTTTTAAAGGATCCAATGCTGCTGCGATGGAAGTGAGTAACCCTAAAGAGGAGACAGTATTAATGATGCTTATGAATGAGGTTCACTCAAAGACTTATTTTGGTAGATGGCTCAAGAGGAAGGAGTTGGCTTCTTTAAAAGAGTTTTATTGAAAAGCATCCCAATATCTACACTTCGAAGAGGTAGATCTTGAGGCAGGATTGGCTGCTGGTAGTTAGGACGGATCGAGTAGTGTAATTCAAATCAATATAAGATATCAAGAAAGGAAATGATTGCACTGAAACCATTATGGAGAATGTTGGGAATAATAACAAGCCAAAGAACCAAAATGCTGGTGGTAAAATGCAAGACAAGCATAAGCAATCCAGATTTGTCTGTGATGTGATTAATACAGAGCTAATCAACTTTGTTGAAAATATCTACCTTGCTACACAAGGTACAAGCATTACAAGAAGCCATTCCCAAAGGGACGCTACTAAATTGGATAAGAGCTCTGGGAAGTATTATCGCTTTCAAGAAACTCGTAGGCATAATACAGATGAGTGTTGGTATTTGAAGAATATCATGGAAGATTTGATCCATAAGAAAAAGTTACAGCAATATGTGAGGAATCTACAAGGGGTATGCCTGTTGTTAACCAACCCCAAGGATAATTAACTCAAGTAAACCGGGTTGGACCCAGTGGAGAAGGGTTGAGACAGCCATCTTGTAATGACCCGCCTTTTTCGACCCTCAGATTTAACGCTCGAATTGACATTAACAACTGGAAGACCCAAAAATGATAAGTCATTATGATATGATAACAAGTAAACAAAACAAACTCTAATTATAAACTTTCTGAACTCGCAATGGAAGGAAACAACATATAATATAAATCATCTTATATTCAACGTATGGCTAAATAAATAGTTAGATCTGTAAATAAATCACGTTCCACAACACACATGAATATACTGGTCGTATGTTTTATTTACAATACATGGTCTTCGTCACTATGTATTCCACATCACCATGCTCATCAACCTAGTGATATACATAAAAAGGAGAATAGGAGAGGGTTTGACATACGTCTGAGTGAGTGAAATAAGCTACCTCAAATTCAATACAAAAAGACTAGTAAAACATAGTTAATGTCTCCTAACCCATATGTCAGTACCTTAACTTGCTTACTTACACTACAAGAGTAATATCAAAACTACACCTAAGCTTACTACTCGATTACGGTCATACCACGTTTCATCATACACTAACACTAATATATACTCAGCTAATAGAGTCTACCAAATCCATATTACCGAGGTAATACCAATTTCTCCAAAACGGTTGGTACGTTATTAGTAAGGGAACAATCATTTCCTCAAAACAACTATTACCTTAATCACTATCGCCGATACTGAGGGAATGTCCATTTTTTCAGAATAACCATTTCCTTTTCGAATATCGAGGGAACAACTATTTCTCTAGATAAACTATTCCCCACACAACATGTGTCTAAAAAACAAGTAGTCAATCAATAACACAATATACATGCTCAATATCCAATATTCGGTCATACGAACTCTATACAATATCCAAACATCGATAACAATCAATCATCCAATTTCACACACATTAGACTCACATATATTCCATAATATATATACGTCTCATCATGTCATAATCGTTACACGTTGCCTCAAGTAGCCTGAAGTATCGCACGAAATCCCGGTTCCGCAATGCCCCCTTTTCGTATCGACCCGGTTTGGTCCAGTTGCATCATTGTTCACCGGTCATGGGGTGATCGGTCGACCGATGCATGCTCATTTCGAGCATGCCTCCTCCTGTTCTTGTTTTTGGGTTCTGTTTGATTTTTTGATTTCGTTCGCTTATATTTAATTTAATATAGTTTATACAATCATTATACATTGCAATATGGCTCTTTTAACACCAATTCAATACCTATAATCATCTGGAATCATTCAAATTGGTATATCTTCAATTATATTCCATTAATTTTACTATTGACTTCAATTATTATTTTCATTATTAAGGTCACCACTTAGTTTAATAGAATTCATTATTTACTTCTAATCAGACTCCTAATAATATCAAGTTCCTCTAATTGCATTATTAAATCTTAGAGAGGGGTCATTCACACTAAATTGAAGATCCATTCCTAAAGAAAGAAATCTTTATTGTTTGGAAAGTGCATCATAAAACCTCATTGATTTGCCTTGAGCTCCATACCAGATCATAGTCTTCGTATCCACGATCATTTTAGTACTAGGAACATCGAGTTTCATTGAAACTTGAGCGAGTTCTTATGTTTTGAAGTATGAAAGAAGAAGAGAAGAGGGGCAGAGAAAAATGGATTGGTGAAGATGAAAATGGTTAACTGTATGTGAATTGCCTTTTAATAACCGGAAGGAAGTCAACGGTTAAATAAATTCAAATATTCAAAATTTAGAGCCAAAGCCTAATTGAATACCCAAAACATATTTTCATTTGTATCTCCTTGTTACGGCCTTCAAATCGAACAAGTAAATATGCGACGCAAATTAGAAAAACAAGCATGTCGCAATTGCGCAAATCCCATCATCAAATTATAAAGTTGAAAAAACGACCATTTTGCTGCCCCAATATTTAAATAAATTAACTCATCATATGAAATCCATCACTGTTTATTATTAATATACCCATGATTAAATTTCCTCCTAAATTTCATCCTATAAATTCCCTAAATAAAAGAACGCAATCCGCATAATCTCTCGCTCTATATCTCTTACATGTTATTCATAACATCTGATCAATTTATCATCCATTTATACTAAGCGTTCATCCGTACGATTGCTTAATTTTCTCATAAGTAATTAGCAAGCTGATTAGGGCACGACCTAGACCTATCAAAGGCGATCTCGCTATTCTTCGCCTGGTCCAATCAAAACCGACCCAGACTTAAGTTGGTTTCAAACCAGTCCATCCATTCAGCAAGGCATCGAGTTGAACACCGACTGCCTTGGCCCTAGCGGCACTCACTGTCAATTCATCAAGTGAAGAGAAAGACAAATATAGCCCTGCCCGATCGCTTTTGGCCTGTCTTGAAGACGATCAGCTCCATTATGCTAGTCCACTCTCAGCTTGACCCTAAGTCAGCACGTCTATCTTAGCATCGCTTCAATCGTCGGCCAATACTACTCTAAACCGCCTAAGGCAAGGACAACTCAAGCATGACCTATCCTATTCCCATCTTCAATACTGATGCCTTTGACTGGTTGCATATAGCCATCTCTGTCACCTCACATCTGACATCGTACCATCTCTCCAATTGGGTCCTCAACTACTTTCAGTCTCCTTGTTACCTTCAGCAGAAGACTAGCCATCTCAGTAAGCTTTGCTATATATGCATGCAAAGTAAATGGCAAACTGTTTGTTCATCTGTACAAAGCCCTATAGCTAGGTGGTTGAAGTGATGAATACTACCGTAATAATCAAGTAGCACTGAATGCACATTAAATGCAAAGCCTACACATGGTACATATGGACAATTGGTATATCTCTCAGCCACATATCCCATTGCACCTTTACAACCGTCTCTTTTCCACCCAAAAGACTAGATGAATGACAAGACTCTCTTTCCTTTTGTTTTACAACACGATCTCAACCATCCATTATCTATTTCAGATATTATCAATACTGCATGCACTGCTACTTCAAAGAGGTTGAAAAATATAATAATTTTGGGTACCATACAAAATTTAGAGCTCTTCACACAGCAGCTAGCTCTTAAGATTAGCTATCTCATGAGTCTTAAGTGTTTCCTTTTCCTCATTATTCTCTTGTGTTTCCCTATAATTATAAGAGAGAATATAATAGGAGAACTTCATAGTCAACGTAGGAAACCTTGCCGAACCACTCTATATTCGGAGTCATTTACTTTAATTACCTACATTCTTCCTCATTATCCATTTTAAGCCTAGTGATTAGTAAGTAACATTTGCGCTTCGTAACACATTATTCTAATTCCGAGTTGGCTAAAATCTTGGCAAAATTTTGGCTCTAGAAGAAGGACCTACCCCAAAAGTTGTCATCTTTCTTCACTATTCTCCTCTACAAAATTTGATCCGACTTATTATCATGGACAACCTTTCACAAGTTAAAGGAAAAACTCCAATATCATTTAAATTAAAAGCAAAACTGTCGCCAGTACTGTCCAATGCAATCTTAGTGTTAACAAAGAAATGTGTCTTGTCTATACCTAACGACTCCTCTCTTAGCACCTCAAATCCCACCGACCCGTGCCTCTCGACTCATCTCTTAGCACCTCCTTACCCTATCTGCCACTTTTGGAGTCGAACTATGAAAGGTCGACTCCCAAATATTCCTTTTTGCGCATGGGTCTTGTCTATACCTATCCTTTTTCATTAGGACTCCTCACCGATGATCCCCTTTGTCCACTCTGCTTTGTCATAAGTGGACATACTTTTGACAAAATCCTAGATGCACCTATAAAAAGAGGTGGAATATAAGCTGGCCACATTGGAATAGCAGTTTGGAATCAATGTCTCTAATGAAATTTAGCATTCAAGACATTAATCATAGACCATCAAACCATGATCTCTGTAGTTATAAATAGAGGATCTCATGCACTTGTACAAGAATCAAAATTTTATACATTTAGGACATATTATTGCTAGTTTTATGCTTTTGTAATAGTCTTCAAAATTTCTCTTGCAATCGAGAACTCGAGCAATAAAAGGAGAAACCATAATGGACGTAGATCTCTTCTAGATCGAATGATCTACATTTTATGTCATTTAGTTTATTTGCATCGTATTGTACTCCACATTTTACATTTTTAACAACGTTTTAGTGAATAGACTTCATTAAAAACGGCCACTAATTATCACTTCGGGGTTGGCTAGAAATCTAGTCAACAATAACTTAGATAACATTCTTGATGAGTTGTTTTATAGTTGTTCTTTAAGAACCACAAGTATGTAACATCGTGGTGCTCATAATGGTCATGAGTAAATCATTGTTCATCCTATTGGAGAGCATGACATATGCAAATCTTGTTCATGCATCAATATCTCATTCTTGCAACATATATAACTTGGAAAAGTTAAGGATGTTATTTCTTTGTACAATATAATACTCATTGTTACAGACCATTCTAGAATTATGAACGACTAAACACTGTCATAAAGATATATACTTGTATGTATAATACATCGTAAAATATTCTATGTGTCAACAGACACTCACACAAAGACAAATGTATACACATATACATACTAGTAAAACAAAGACTATATTTTTATTTTGAACAACATTTATCATATCAGATAAATTATACAACTAAATTACATAATTGTTCTTAGTGCACCCTTTAACTTTGTCAGTTGTTGATACGAAAAGGTGCAGACTCTAATGAGAAATTGACCGATGATAGTTGGAGTGGATGTAGATGACGTAGGGTTGGAAGTCAACGACTATAAGTAGATGATATTTATGGTTAGGGGCTTGGAAAATAGATAAATAGTGAGAGACATGTTGGAACGAGCAATTTTTTTGAAAAGAGAAATGTGTAGCACAGTTCCACGATGGTAAAGGTGATTAGTTAGGTTTATGGATGTAGGTTGATTTGATTAAATAAAGTTAAATGTTATGTATTCCTTATCTGTTATTTTTCTTGTGTTTTGTTGGTTGGAATTATTTGGCATTTAGTCTTAGATTGATGACATTCGTAAGAGCATCTCCAACTGTTGGTAGGATCTTAAAAATGCTGAGATCTGCACCAAAAGCTTGGTCCAACAGGGTGTAGATATCTGTATAGTGTGAATTCACTACTAGAACTACAGTATATAGTCACGACAGGGTTCCAACGGCCGCCAACGGGAATTTCCAATGGCTCGTTATTTTTTAACAAGCCGTTGGTAGCCCTTAGTAACCGTTGTAAAAACGCCGTTTGCGGTCGTTGGAAGCCGTTGGCATTATTCGTGTAAACCTGCAGCCAAACCGAGAGCACAAATCATTCCTCTCTTCCTACCAAAAACACCCAAATCCATCACCATCTTCCTCCACTCCTCCTCTTTTCTTACTTCCAGCCCCCCACGCAACCGGCAGCCACTCCGACGCCATCAATCAACATCAGCGGCCTCTCTCCACCAAATACAGCTCCAAAATTAGGTTTTGCCTAAAACCCTAAAATTTTAAATTTTGCTAATTTTGTGTTTAATTTATTGTTATAGTGTATCTAATGGCCTATTGATTATTTATTATACCAAACTAAGTGCTAATTACAATTATTACCATCCAAACTCCAAATTGTTTGTGTATATATATTACGCACACACACACACACACATATGTTGATAATTTAGTGTAAATGCGCATTTGAGTTAGCATTAGATCAGTTAGGATTGATTTAAATTATTTTGTATATGTTTTGTAAAATAATAGGCAAACATGAATTAGTCGAATATTTTACGAACAAGAATTATATCTTTTACAAAATATATTAGCATTAGATAAGTATATAATTTAGTTTATATATACACATGAATTATATATTTTGCGAAATAGTAAAAATCATATAATTTACTATATATTTAATAAAATAGTAGAATATAAATAAAATAATGCATAATATGCTTTATTTTATATATTTAATAAAACGGTAACATATAAACAAAATTTAAATCTCTTAGTGAATTTTTGCCCCCGTCTGACAAGTGTTGTATATGATCGTTGTATGAATATTTGTTTTTATTGCAAAACGAATATTCATATTCATCTGATACAATATTTGTTGGATTTGTCCCTATATTGGACAAGTTACAAACACTATAAAGTAATTACGTTTCGTAAATCATATCGTTATAAATGGTTCACAAAATTTCGACGGTATTTCCTTTTCGTTTCTTATGTACATGCATATATGTACGATACAAGGAACACAGGGGAAGTGTTGCCGAAATTTTGGAAAATCGTTTATAATGATATGATTTAAGGAATTTAATTACTATTGTGTTTGTAATGGAAAGTAGGAAGACCGACCATCACAAAAGGTACAAAAATGTGAACAAAATATCGAGAAATATGACTTTGTATATAAACGAAAACGGATTATAAAAAACAGTAAAGTCTAAATGTGTTTATCGAATTTGATTAATAATTTTTTTACTATTGATCATACGTTTTACAGTAGGAAAAATGATTAATTATTTAATTGGTCGGAGCTAGATGTATCAAAGAAGAGAAATGGGAGGCTCAATAAGTAAATATTTTCTTAACGGGGTAATGTTTGTCGAGTTTGCTTTAAGTAATATTGGAAACGACGTAGAAATTCGTTATGCATGTAGTAGGTGCAAATTGTTAAAGCATTTAGTACCGAATATGGTTAGGATTCATTTGCGCCAATTTGGTTTCGTAACCAATTATTTGGTGTCGGATCGTCATGAAGAAATTATAACACGTAACGAAGAACAGTCAATAGAGGTCATTAGTGATGAAGTTAGTACGACGAATCTCACAAAACATATGGTTGAAGATGCAGCACGATCAATGTTCCCTACTATTGAAATTAATAACGATGATGTTAACGTCGAAGAGGAACCAAATGTTGGAGCAAAAAATATATATGATTTATTGGATGCTGCTAAGAAATTTCTTTGGAATGGATGTACTAGCGGCACTGAATTATCGGCAACTATAGAGTACATTGTAATGAAATCAAAGTACAACCTCACAGAAGCCGGATTTACGGCTATTGTACAAGCTGCTAAATGCCATATGCCATCAAATAATTTAATGTGCGAAAATTATTATGAAGTGAAAAAACTTATGTCATCTTTCGGTTTGCCGTATCAAAAAATTGATACACGTCTAAATTGTTGCATCTTGTTTTGGAAAGATGATGTCAGTCTTCGGAATTGTAAAATATGTAATCAAGAAAGATACAAATCAAGGAAAAAAAGGAAAAAGAAGTTTCATACAAGCGTATGCATTATTTACCTATCACTCCTAGACTTCAGAGATTATATGCATCATCTGTAATGGCGCATCATATGAGATGACATGGTGTGAGAACACCTGAAGAAGGTACGTTAACACACCCATCTGATGGAGAAGCATGGAAGTATTTTGATAAGAAAGATCCCGATTTCGCAGCGGAGAGCCATAACGTTAGACTAGGTTTGTGTACTGATGGATTTTCACCGTATTCTCAGTTTGGTTCTAAATATTCATCTTGGCCTATAATCATTACACCTTACAATTTACCCCTGTGGATGTGTATGAAAACTCCATATATGTTTCTCACAATTGTCGTCCATGGTCCTGAATATCTGATATTGGATATCGATGTTTACTTACAACTGCTAATCGAAGAGTTGAAAACATTGTGGTATGAAGGAGTTGAAACATACGACGTATTGGAAAAAAAATTCGGATGTTCGCTTCTTTGTTATGGACTATTAGTGATTTTTCTGCATATGCAATGCTTTCGGCTTGGAGTACCGTTGATCGTTTTTCTTGTCCTTACTGTATGGAAGAAACACGAGCATTTTCTTTATGGTATGAGAAGAAAATTTCATGGTTTGATTGTTATCAACGTTTTCTCCATATTAATCATACTTTTAGAAGAGATAGAAAAAATTTCATAGCTAATAGACATGAGACTTTACAACCACCAACGATTTGTTCAAGTGAAGATATATATGAACTTGTAAAAGGTTATCCAAAGATATATGAAACCGGACAGAAAACTGAAATCCAAGGTAAACCGATGTTTCATAATTGGTGCAAACAGAGTATATTCTGGAAGTTGCCTTATTGAAAAAATCTCTTAATCCGCCATAACATTGATGTGACGCATAACGAGAAAAACGTATTCGATAATGTGTTTAATGCACTTTTGAATGTTAAGGGCAAGACTAATGTAACAACCGTGATTTTATTACCGTCGAAATCAAAATTTAAAATGGGAACTTTAATTTGAGATTTGAAAAAATAAATTTGCAATGTAAAAATGTTGCAAAGTCAGTTGAATATTTAAGTGGTAACACACCGAGTTGAAGTGTAAATTGGCCTTCACGTGAATGTGATATTGGGTCTAATTCAAAGGCAAAGTAGGAACATTATTGCATTTGCCTTTGCGTAAGAGATATTGGTCCATTTTATGCAAATATGCAAATTGTGTTAAACTTTTTGTTTGCTGTCACTTGTTTATAAAACAAATAATGAACACAATGCTTTTGCTATATCAAATTGGAACCTATTTGGTTGTTGTGCTGTCACCACATATTTTTAAAGCAAAAAATTTGAATCCATCTTTACAGCCATCATCATTTATTGCTAGGGGTGTCCTTCACGTTTTCCTTTAATGCCTTTGTACAATACTTGTCAACACATCATTTCCTTTGACTTATACACAAAAATTGAAAAGAAAAGTATGCTGCAAACTTCTTTTGCTCATTTTCCAGTAGCATCACTCTTTCGTTGTTTTCATTTTTCCAAGTAGCACTGCGTAAAGCTTTAATGGCGGTTCCATATTATTGCTTCTTTTAGATTATTGGTGCTAACTGGTTCTAAAGCTTGAATTTTGTTGCTAACTGGTTTCGAAACGAATTAAAGGTGAGTAACAAACTCATATTTCTAATTTATTCTTCTCACTTCATCATTTCGTGTGTGCGCAAGCCTGGTTAATATTTGGTCTATTCTTCATCTTGCATGTAAATAGGTTGTGCAAAAATTTTGTCTCACCATTGTTCTTCACGTGTGCACAATAGTGAGGCATGTCACTTTGTTTCATTTCGTTTGTGCATGAAGGTGACGTGCATTATATATAACGTGTGGCATAAAATAATGCAAGCCCAGACTTCATGCACGTGTACATTTCTTAGTACACAATTACTTAGATGGTGCATGCACTAAAAATTTTAGGTCCAGGCAAGGCAAAGTTGTAAAACATGTAATTTAAATTCAAGTCCTGACTACCCATTTTGATGTGCAAGCATGTATTCTGGTTAGGCCACCTTTTTTATCAAAATTTTTACACGCGTGAGCTAGAAATGTTGCCCAGACTAGTTTATCAACTCATTTGCGTGTAAAGTGGTAATACTTGAAACTGTCCAGGCATCACTTTTGTTTATCTCATTTCTTTGTAAAAAAAAATTGTAGTTCTGACCGTTTATAAATTCACGTGCGTAAAGTATTTGCGTGAAGAAAAAAAATCAAAACCTGGCATTTACAAGTCACTCGTTACTTTTACATAACTGATGTATCTACAAAATGTGAGTGCGTGCGTGAAACAAATATGGCCCTGGTCATTAGTGCATTCACTAAAGATGTGTACATGTCTTTTAATTTGGAAACTACATCCTTACGTGAAAACATGTTACAAAATCTTACGTGCGTGTATTTTATTTTAGTGGCAAAGTGAGTTTGCATTTTTTATATCTGGTCAAATCTACAAAAATCTCGCGTGCAAAGTATATTTGATGTTGTTTCATTGCTTGCATGAAACGTGTACAGACCACCTCCTCTTCATTTTATATTTGTGCGCATGTGATCTGGTATTGCACAAAAGTGAAGTAATGCCAAACTATCATTTTTATATATATAGTTGAAAAGGGTATTACACGAAACAATGTTTTATATATTTTATATAGTAGTGCACGTGTATATTGAAGCCGTGCAATATTTTTGATGAAGATATAGTGGTGCAGTCCACTATTTAATTTACGTTGAACCGGTGTTTGGTTTTGTAACGTATTTTGCGCCATTATTTTTATAACGGAATTTTTACACCGGTATTATATTTTTAAAGCGTGTTGTTTTGATGACATTTTTGACGAATAAAAGTTTCTGTTGTTTTGACCTCAGTAACCATCAATTTTAAAGTGAATTTTTAAGCGGTTATCCCGCAACGCTGATTTGATATCCGTTTTTACGGTGTTTAGTGAAGCGCAATTTCTTTGTCGAAATTTCTAGAGATGCTGTTGTTTTAATCACATGTTTTAAAAATCGTTTTAAAATAAAATTGTTTCCAATTTTTTTACAGTTTGGGCTTTCAAAAGAATGAGGAAACGATTTAAACGCTTCAGCAAAATTGAGGACTATGAACCCTTATTTTTACTAATTCGCTTAATTCCGGACTTGTCCGTTTGAAAACGTAAATTTTATTCATATAAAATACACAATTTTGCACTTTCAAGGAAACGATGAAGAGATTTAAATGATTTAGCAAAAGTGTGGAGTATGAAACCACGCTTTTACTAAGTCGGTTAATTCCGGACTCGTTAATTGAAATATTTGCTGTTTGAAAATTTTGATGATTTTGTTGGGATTTCGAGCCACTATGCTGGACCTTCGGATCATATGTTGGACATTCGGGTCAATTACCGGTACTAGACCTTCGGGTCATATGTCGGACCTTCGGGTCATTTGTTGGACGCCAAAATTATGATGATAGTACTTGGTAGGCTTCGGTCATATGTTGATGCACGTGCGGTGTAGCTTAGACTCGCCATATGATGAGATTGATCCACTTTTATGTTGATTTTCTAGTTATCTTATTTTGATTTTTAGATTTTGGTGTATTACTGTTTTGAATTCAATTGTGAATTTGGAAGTCGATTTTGTTGATGTTTAATGAAATTTCTCATTTAAACAATGTTGATTACTATGTTGTATAGTCTCATCCGAGATTATAATTATGTGTATAGTCTCATCCGAGATTATAATTTTGCGTATTGCTATTTTGAATTCAACTATGAATTTGAAATTTGATTTGGATGGAGTTTAAATTGAGATTTCTTCATTTAAACTATGTTGATTATTTATGTTGAATAGTCTCATTCGAGACTATAATTATTTGCTTAAGTGTTGTTTATCATACACTTATTTCTGAGTTTAGATTAGACTGATCCGTTTATTATTTTCTTTTAAATAATACTCGGGTCAGACCGAGTTATTTCAGGATAATCACTATCTTTGATTCAGTTGCTGCTTCAGCTTTGGGGATTTCACATCATCTTTTATCTAAACTTTAAGGTGTACTTTTGGTGTTTGACTATCGTCTCATGTATGTTGATGTCTTTGTATATGTATATTCGGTTCATATGAACTATCGATTGTTGTAGCATGTATTCCGGACTTATCTTTCGCTATATATCTGATATTTCTGTTCTGATGTGATTATACTTATCTGTGTTATTGTTATTATGAGTTGTTCTGAATTTTTCATTAGCCACCGTAGTTTCGTTTTAGATTTGGATTGAATATGTATCTTTGGAAGTAATTTACACAACTCTTATCGATGTAATCAATATTCGTCTAAGGCATAACTTACGGATGGTCGCTTCTAACAAGCCTTATTCTTCGCAATAACAGACGTTATTCCTTATAATAACCTTTGTTATTGTGAGCATAGAGGTGGGGCGTCACAGCTAAGAACGATCTCAAATCAAGACGTGATATATATAGAAGAAATATGTAATCGTCCCGAGCTTCATATGAAGCCAAATGACACTAAAAAACCCAAAGCATGTTATGAACTAGATAACAACCAAGTTAAAGTACTGTTAAAATGGGTGGAAGGATTACGATTACCTGATGGAATTTCATCTAATCTTCGTAGATGTGTCGACTATAAGAACGAAAGACTGAGTGAGATGAAAAACCATGATTGCCATGTAATGGTGCAAAATTTGTTACCCGTCGCTTTCAAAGAATTATTGTCTGTAAAAGTTTGGAAGGTTATAACAGAACTTAGTTTATTTTATAAGGAGCTTTTTAATATCTAGTACGTTTTTATTATATAATTTCATGAAATGTATTATTGTTGCTGATATAATATATCTATACCTTAGACTCTAATAATGCAATGAACCAAAGTAGTGACGGGTTTAGGTTGCGATATAAAAATGCAATGTACAATAAAAATAACTAAAATTGCACAAAAGAACATTCTACGTTTGATACGTTATTTTAATTGAACAATGTAAGATATTGTTGTAGAAATAAATAAATTAAAAAAAATCCAATAGTTCGAATCAAGTTTGTATAGCTCTAACACATTCCATTTTTATTTTTCATTCAAAACGAAACAAGTGGAAATGGATTAAGAATTTAATTAATTCATTGTAAAGTAGGGGAAAATATTGTATTTTGGCATCATACACCAAAATTGATATTGAAAAGGTAATATTCTTTATCGTTTATCATCATGCACCATTATCATTTAATAAAATATGCATTTCTTTATGGTATATGCATTGCTTAAGATCACGTCATTTACGTTTTTATATTTTAAAATATGCATTGCTTAAGAAAATGATTATAATACAAATGTGAACATCTCACATTCTATTTGTAGGTTCGGGTAGCTCAAAAGGCGTGTGACAAAGCTGAAATAAAAGAGTTTAGAGCCATGGTCGAGCAGCTGCAAGAGCAGGAACGTCTTCACGCTATATAAATGGAGCAACTGAATCAACGTTTAGCGGAGTACGCGCAGAGGTATGGTTCCTTCCCTTCGTCGTTTGGTGCTTTCGGAGGTGATGATGATGCTTGAGAGGTATGATGATTAATTATTGTTTTTGTGGTTGGTTATTGTATATATTGACTTTGAGGTGGTGATGATTGTGTTTAATGATTATTGTGTATATATTGACTTTGAGGTGGTGAGATTTAAGTGTTTGCATTGTATATATTAACTTGAATATGGAGTTGGAGTTGGTGTTGGTGAGGGTTTTGTTGTTTATGTACATATTCACTTGGAGTTTCGTTTGAAAATGTAATGTTTGATGTTGATTTTTGTTTGTTTATATTGTTTGTGGTATAATGTGTTGGATATGTGATATATATATGAAATGGAGTGGAAATGGAATGGATATATATTAATTGTGTGTGGTTGGAATGTGAATGATTTACTGTTATAAAAAAAATTTCATCCAGATTAGTAACGGCTACCAACGGCTCTTTAGTCATTTTAAACCAACGGCTTCCAACGGTTTACATCGGCTAAATGCCGTTTAAAGCCGTTGGAATAGCACCGTTTCTTCCGTTGGAAAGCTTGAATTCAATTCCAACGGCTTTTCCGTCGGCTCCTAACGGTCGCCAACGGCTGGAAACCGTTGGACTATCTGATTTCTCTTGTAGTGATTTGATGTGAGAAAGTGTGGGATTTCAGAATTTATCGGGGCGCTTGTTTAGCAGGCGTTTGGGTATCAGACGCCTGTTGAACATGCGCCTCACATATGAGACGTCTGCTCAACAGACGTCTGATACCCGGATGCCTAAACAAGCGTCTCTCAGGCGTCTGTTGAACAGACGTCTGATGTTTAAAATCATTGGGCGCCTGTTTAATAGGCGACTGAGCATCAGGCGTCTGACTTCGTTACTGTTGAAGAAATGAAGCCTTCAACATTTTAAAGTGTGAAAAATCTTATTTCCACCCTCAGAACTGTTGGAGATGTTTTAACCATCTGCAAATTAGATTATAGTGTAAAACTACATGTGGGTATGTGTTGGTTAAATTAAATCTGCAACCATCACTTTGTTAGTGTACCTTAATGGCTTGAATGAATCCTGTGGATACTTTGATTCCAACCGCTACAAAGAACGAAGAAATAACAGATGATTGCTCAAAACATTCTAGACATAAATCTTCCTGTACAAATAGTGGCGGACGTAATCTCAAGACTGCATGCATTGAAAACCAGCGTTTTATTTATAATGTCTATCAAAGGATTTCTCATCCATCACCAAAGATGTTAATTTCACCTGCACTCATCTTCGACATTCAGCACCCCTCCATCCATCCATCCATCATCTCATACAACTCTAATGACTCTATTTGATTCAAGTAGCCAATCTGGTTCAAATTTTACTGTGGAAAGAGGTACCCCTTCCTTGATGATTGTCCAGAACGTATGCCAATCTTTGTTGTAGCCTCTTGTAATGGTCAAGTGTTTTGTGGAATGGATGACGACGCTTTTATCTTTTTAAATGCGTTAACTGCAAAATACGATTTTCTTCCAAATCCGAATGACTTTCCTGATGATTATACCGAGTCACGGTCACTGCTTGGGTTTGGTTACTGTACTCAATCTAGCTAGGCAATATAAGCTCGTCATAATTGCACGTTTTCTTGATAAGGTTCCTCACTTTCTGGATGACCTTCACGATAATTGTATCAGTGAAATTTTTTTTGCGAAGGTATTGAGTTGTGGGACAAACTGTGAATGGAGAAGAAATGATTTTGGCAAAATAGATAAATCCTGTTCTGGTGTAGGATCAACTATCAAGGGGGTTATCTATTGGAAACCTAGTTATAAAAATATTGATAAAAGCAAGGTTTCTTATTTTTGACTTGGTGGAGGAAGAATTTGCATGGATTTTCTGCCTCTTCAGTGGAGGGGGAGAAATAATAGAGTTTAGGGGATCCTTGGCTGTTTGTGTGAAGTCTAAAACAAATGAAAACAATTGCAATATTTGGGTACAAAAAGATGGCTGTTGCTTGTATGATTTGAAATGTAAAGAGCTCAGGAGATTTATTCCTCAAACATGAGAACACAACCATGCATGTATTCTTCAATTTCATGGAGATTATATGGAGATTGAAATAAACCAACACCTCAAAAATCTTTAATTTCCTGGAGAGTGCAGTTCCTTCCTTGCTGTCGGGATTTTGATCTCCTTCTCTATGAGAACAACTCAAGGGGGACTAATATTAAGTTTTTTTATTTCCATTAATGTTTATTCTGACGTTATCGTTGTACCAGTTTATGCATCCTACTTATGCTGATTCTATTTGTATTTCTTACTGGTATTTTTTTAATCTGCAACACATTTAACGTACCTCGTGAAAAGAGAATTATCGATATAAATAATCCAAAAAATGCATTTTCGATTTAAATCCATGGTTAGTGTTTTCCAATTTATATTATATCACATTTTCTGACAAAAAAACTGATTTTCTACGCATGAAAATGATCAAGAACAATGACAACACAAATGCAAATGATTAACTGTATTTGAATGGTGCTGGTTTACTATAGGTATTCATATGATTGTCAAGAGTAGCCTACTGCTGAACTGACTTTTGTCGATCATCTTTTCTTAATGGATTACCAACCATGTAGATGTTTTATTGGGTGTCAATTAGTTTCCTTTATGTTTGCAGTCATGCAATACTTGTTTTGTTATCTACTGGGTTTCTATCCTTATAGTTTTTTACATATTTCTCTAGTTAAATCATAATTTTAAGCTTTGTGATAAACTTGAAAGTATATTTGATCAGTTTGTGCAGCTGACCGAAATACCAAGTTCATATATTGGGATATTATAATACTACTACTGCATGAGTTTCTCACTTTATATTGCTGTGTAATAGTATACAACTTATCTATACGTTTCAATGCATTTCGAAGTATAACGAGGTTAAGAAAAGCTAAGGCCATTTATTAAGACTCTGGTTTAAGATTCATGCCTTAGTTTAGAATCTTGGGGATTATATATGGCATTACCAATTTACCATTAACATATTCAGAATCTATGATATCAAGATGCAAGTTAGTTACGAACGCAGAACAGTCAATTTTTGCCATTGGCATGTTGAAGATTTTGTTCATGAATCAATAAACGACCAATTCTTAGAATTAACATACAACGTATGCAACAACACTATGAAGTCTGGAAATCAGGGCAGAAAATTGTGCGGAAAAAAAACGAGTGGACCATCTTGAATTCCGCATTTTTAATCGTACGGCTCCCTCTATTCTCGCACTAATCCACACCTCCCTCGTTGGTGCCTCTTGGCACTTCCTTAACGTATAAGCTTTGTAACTTGGATTGAGCTTTCTAACGGATGAGGATTGCGCGGAAAGAAAATTTGGACGATACTTTATATGGAAATGAGGATCAAGCTTTCTAACAGTTCGAGCTTTATAATAAAATTTGTCCAATATCTGTTGCAGTCATGTTGATTCATTAGAAAACATTACCTTAATACCACATGAAGCAATCAAGTGATTGACTGAAGAAGGAAGAATCTATTACTTAAATTAAAAAGCAGCACTACAAGAAAGGCTTGGTGTAGCGACGCACCGTAGCGACGGCTGCCAACGGCTAAAAAAAACGGCCGTCGCTAGCCGTTACTATACGCAATATACAGGTCCTGCCCGAGAGCATCAGATTCACTTTCCTTCCTCTCCAAAACCCTTCCTTCTTCCCCCAATCCGTCGCCCCCCGTTACCGTAGCCAGCGCCCCAGACTTCAACGCCTCCAAATCACCCAATTTTGTGTCGGTATGCTCCTAATCTCTTGTTTGAATGTAAATTTGATGTTTTTAGGTTTAGTTTAAACCCTAATTCAATTATGATTTGTTGTAAAATTGAGATTTGTTGTTAAATTGGGTATTAGTAGTGTTGTTAAATTATGTATTAGTAGTGTTGTATGTTAATTTGGTAGATTAATTAGTTTATTATCATGAACTTGAATTAAGCATTACATATTAATTAGTTTATCATAATCAAGTTGAATAAATGGTTGATGTAGATAATTAGTGTTGGCGATTAACATGATTATTTGTTTTAGGTGGAAAAATAACGTATATTAATGGTTAACTTGGTTACTGATAAATGTACATGAAAGTATTTCATAGTTTATGAAATTGATAAATTACAAATTTAAGTTGTTAAGTGAATTTAAATTGACAAATTTATATTTAATAATTAGTTTTTTATTGTTTTCTAATTATCTATTTAATAGTTAGAATTTGTTGTTTTATAATTATATTCATTGATAATTCTTATATTTACCTTGTTGATTGAGCGACGGCTAGCGACGGCCATTCTAATAATTTTAGCGGTGACTAGCGACGGTCAAAATGCAAAAGGTTGTGTGTATTGTAAAAAATAAAGTTTGTACAAAAAATTAAAAAATGAGAACATTAAAAATTCTGCAAATATCTCATTTATTTGAAAAAATTTAGGAAATGACTTTAAAAACAACTGATATTGTATTAAAATCGATTTTGTAAAGAAATTAAGAAATGAATATAACAACAACAAATAGTCATATAAAATCTATGTCGTAAAAAAATAAAGAAATGAATATTGAACTAAAATTGTTAATTGAATGCTGAACTAAAATTTAAATACACAAATTTTTGAAATAAAATATAAATAGTTGAAACATTGTCAAAATTTGAAAAGAACAATAATATTTGATAAAATTTAAAGAAATTTTTTTATCCCTTAGATTATCTTTGGCCCCGTCTGGCAAGTGTTGTATATGATCGTTATATGGATGTTCGTTTTGTAACGGAACAGACATTTATATTCATCTGATACAATATTTGTCGGATTTGTCCCTGTATTGGACAATTTACAAACACAATAAAGTAATTACATATTATAAATCATTTCATTTTAAACGGTTACAAAATTTCGACAGCACTTCCTTTACGTTCCCTGTGTACACGCATTTGTGTACGATACAAGGAACATAAGGGAAGTGCTGCCGAAATTTTGTTGAACCGTTTAATCTGAAATGATTTATAAAATGTAATTACATTAATGTGTTTGTAATGGGAAGTAGGATGACTGACCACCAAAGTGAAAACCAAAATACCAAAAAATAAAAAATTAAAGTGAAGTTTATATTTTGAATTTTCTGGAACGATGAACTTTTTACAATGGAGAATGGTTGAAAATTAATGATTTAAATTGTCTAACATACATTTTCAAATCAGGAAAAATATTCAATTATTTTCTCGACCGTACTTGGATGTATGAAGCCAGAACTGGAAAAAAGGGATCAATAAAGCAACATTTCTACAACGGTGTACACGAATTTATTAGATTTGCTAAATCTAATAACCGAAACAATACAGAAATTCGTTGCCCGTGTAGTAAGTGCCAACATTTGAAGCATTGGAAACCGGATATAGTTGAAGTACATTTGTTTAAATATGGTTTCGTGCCTGATTATTATTTCTGGGATCGTCATGGAGAACTTGTTGAACCTACACCTAATACTGAAGTTTTAGAGGACGCTAATATGATGACGATAGAAAATATGGTGGATGATGCAGCACGATCAATGTTTCCTACAACTGAAGCTGTCGATGAAGACGAAAATGTCGAAGAAGAACCGACCGTGGGAGCCAAAAAATATACGATTTGTTGGATTCTGCAAAGAGGCCGTTGTGGGACGGATGTAAAAGCGGAACCGAACTTTCAGTAACCACCGAATACATACCTATGAAATTAAAATTCAATCTTACGGAAGCTGCATTTACAGCAGTTGTACAAGCTGCAAAACGACACATGCCACCCAATAATCTGATGTGCGATAGTCATTATAAAGTAAAAAAATTGATGTCCGCTTTCGATCTACCGTACGAGAAGATAGATGCATATGTGAAAGGTTGCATGTTGTATTGGAAAGACGACGTTGACCTCAGAAAATGCAAAATATGTAACGAAGAAAGATACAAACCAAGAAAGAAGAAAGGGAAAGAAGTTCCGTACAAGAGAATGCATTATTTACCCATCACTCCCAGACTTCAAAGACTATATGCATCTTCGGCTACGGCCTGTCATATGCGATGGCATAGTGTGAGAACAGCGGAAGAAGGAACTTTGATACATCCATCCGACGGTGAAGCATGGAAACATTTCGATAAGACTTATCCCGCATTTGCTACGGAAAGTCGTAATGTCGGACTTGGTTTATGTACAGATGGATTTTCACCATTTTCACAGTTTGGTAGTAAATATTCATCCTGGTCAATTATCGTTACTCCGTATAATTTACCTCCATGGATGTGTATGAAGACACCATATATGTTTCTCACCACCGTCGTTCCCGGCCCTCATGATCCAACCCAAGGAATTGATGTTTATTTACAACCATTGATTGAAGAGTTGAAGAAACTGTGGAATGAAGGAGTCGAAACTTACGATGTATCAACGAATTTTTTTTTCGGTTATTTGCTTCTTTGTTATGCACGATTAATGATTTTCCTGCATACGGGATGCTTTCTGGTTGGAGTACGGCCGGTCGTCTAGCATGCCCTTATTGTATGGAAGAAATACGATCATTTTCGTTACGATATGGGAAGAAAGTTTCGTGATTTGATTGTCATCGGTGTTTTCTTCATCCCAATCATAGTTTTAGAAGAGATAAGAAAATTTTCATAGCTAACAGAGAAGAGAATCTGAAACCACCTAAGGTTTGATCAGGCGAGGAAATATACGAAATTGTAAGAGACTATCCAAAGATACATGAAACTGGAGTCCAGACTGAAATTCCAAGAAAGTCATACATTCATAATTGGTGGAAACAAAGTATATTTTGGGAGTTACCATATTGGAAAGATCTCTTACTCCGACATAATATTGACGTGATGCACAACGAAAAGAATGTGCTTGATAATCTGTTTAATACAATTTTGAATGTAAAGGGCAAAACCAAGGACGATTTGGATTTGAGGCTTGACATAGAAAACTATTGTAAGCACCCGAAACTTCATATGAAGCCTAATGACAATAAAAAACCGAAATCATGCTATGAGCTAGACAATAAGCAAGTAAAACTCGTGCTAAAGTGGATGGAAGAATTAAGATTTCCCGATGGGATTTCTTCTAATCTTCGTAGATGTGTTGACTTCAAAAATAGTAAATTGAGTGGGATGAAAAGTCACGATTGTCATATCATGATGGAATATTTACTCCCCGTGGCTTTCAAAGAACTGTTGCCCGTAAAAGTATGGAACGTCATAACAGAGTTATGTTAGTTTTATAAACAGCTTTGTTCGACAACATTAAAGGTGGATCGTATACGTAAACTTGAAGTAGAAATACCCATATTGCTATGCAAACTGGAGAAAATACTTCCGCCTGGTTTCTTTAACGTAATGGAGCATTTACCTATTCATCCTCCATCCGAATCACTTCTTCGAGGTCCTGTGCAATATGGATGGATGTATCCATTTGAGAGGTAAATTAACATGTGCAATGTTCATGTCAATTTAAAATTTAATTTTGTATATCTAAATATGTAATAAATATCTTAATTGGTACTTGAATCATCTGAAGAAGAAGATTCGACAAAAAGCCCGAGTTGAGGGTTCGATATGCAAATCGTATCTTGAAGAAGAAGCCGCATTTTTCTCTCTCACTACTTTAAGGACGATGTGAACTTATCGTTTGTAACTGTTCCTCGAAATGAGGAAGTCATTGAACAAAATTCTTCTCAAACAATGTTATCTGTTTTTAGACAACATGGTAGACCCAGTGGAAAATGTGTGGAAATATGGTTGGACGATAGAAACCACCATGTAGCGCACACGTATGTTCTTTTAAATTGTGTCGAAGTCACACCATTTGTCAGGTAATAATTAATTCACTTGTAATTTACTTGTACGTACATAATAATAATAACACATATTACATATATGCAGTATCTACGAATCACGGTATCCATCTGGCGATCTCAGTAAAGAATTTGCCAAATGGTTTTTGAACTACGTTTATGAGCCAAGAAACTATGTCGTTGATGAAAGCTTAAGACATCTTGTGATTGGACCGTAAAGAAATGTGAAGACTTATCCAATATTCTTCGTCAACGGGTTTAAGTTCAACACAAAAGATTACGGTGCTGAAAAATTAACATATAACAGCGGGGTATTTGTCAAAGGCAGTGATGATCCAGATAAGCATTTAAAAGATTTTTACGGCGTCTTAACACCGATTCTAGAATTGACATATTATGTTGAACCTTTAGAAAAGGTTTTTTTTATTTAAGTGCAATTGGTTCAGTAACGTTCCTGGTTCCGGAATCAACGTGCATAAAGAGTACAAACTTATTGAAATAAGGCATACATCACACTACTATAAGTACGATCCTTTTGTATTTAGCCAAGCAAGCGTTACAAGTTTATTTTGCTTCGTATCCATCTTTGAAAAGAGATAAAGCGGATAGGTCCGCTGTTTTCAAAACGAAACCAAGGTTTACGTTTGATGGAAATAATATTCCAGATGAAGCAGCATATCAAGCCGATCTTGAATCAAATACAGAAATAATAATAACTGATGATATTGATGTAGGGCCTTTGAATGATGAATCGAACGTCTTATTTGATGCATTCGAAAGTACTGAAGAAAATAAGATAGTACGAGACTGAGTCTGAATCAGAAAACGATGAAGACTGATCGTTATTGATATAATTGTTATGTGATAGTGATTGAAACATGCTATGTAATAGTAAATTTCTGTAATTTTTCTGTGATGATCATTTAGTTAATTTTTATCCATGTTTTGTACTAGTAAATTTTTGTAATTGTTCTGTGAAAGTGATTGAAACATGCTATGTAGTAGTGAATTTCTATTATTTTTCTGTGATGATCGTTTATTTAATTTTTATCCATGTTTTGTACTTGTAAATTTTTATAATTGTTCTGTGAAAGTGATTGAAACATTCTATGTAGTAGTGAATTTCTATTATTGTTCTGTGATGATCATTTATTTAATTTTTATCCATGTTTTGTACTAGTAAATTTTTATAATTCTTTCTGTGAAAGTGATTGAAACATGCTATGTAGTAGTGAATTTCTATAATTGTTCTCTGATGATATTGTTTTTCTATAGCAGATATGTCTGGCTGGAGACGGAGTGTAGGTGGTGGTGGCACGCCATCCCCATCTCCCGGTGCAGGTGGTAGTGGCACTGCACCGGACTTACGTCCGATTGCAGAAGTTGTTCCTAGAAGTGCTGGGTAAGTATCAATTTTATTTAAAGTATAAGTCTTAAATTCCACTAAACATGTATATCATAACTTTTGTAGTGGCTTTGAGGTGGAGCCATCAGATTATACTTTACAGGTGTCGAGGAAGACTTTTCAGAGCGGCATGGATGGTTGTTGGCCTCACTGGGACGACATCCCCCCTCATGTCAAGAATGCAATACAGGCGGATTTACTTGTAAGTAATAGTTTGAATTTCAGTTGTAAATTAATATAATCTATATAACGTAAAATAATTTTAATTTACAGGCTGCAGTCCTCGTCGACCCTGATGACTTGGACGTTTCTTAAATCATTGGAACAAACGAATGAGAAAAAATTACAGAGATACATTGTCGAATGCTAAGAATTCAGGGAAAAAGCCAAACTGGATGGGTGGGGGTGTATGGAATGATTTTCTTCGGCTTTGGGACAGTCCGGCAGCAAGAGTAAGTAATATATGTTTGCTTTGTTATTTAAATCTAATATTAATCTCGTAAGATATATACGTGATAATTTATCTTAATTTGTAGGAGTTATCTGCGCGGAACCGGGAAAATAGGAATAAAAATCCTGCATTACACCGTGGCGGCTCCAAATCCTTTCAGGAGCATAAGAGAGAGCTGGTAATTAAATTTATAAACTGTGTTTACATTTTATTACAATACTTTATAAGCAGATTAGCAATAATATTTATATATTTTCAGGCCGCGAGATACAACCGCGAGCCCACTATGGCCGAGCTGTTCAAGGCCACGCATGCCGTGGAGAGGACTGACGAAGAGGGAAATGTTTCCTACGATTGGACGAATGACAAATCACAATCCGTAATGGTTAATTAATTTACTGTTAATAACAATATTTGTCTTATTTTATTTTCAAAATTTTGAAATTCGGTTTTTATCGTGTAAAACAATTGTTTGTAATCGCAGGAGAGGTACGAAGCAGAGCGGGCTCGTGTAGCACAGTCCACTGGTCGGGAAGAGCTTACGTTAGAGGAGGAGAACCATATTTGGGATGTTATTATTGACCCGCCTTCTCAGACCAGTCGACGGTATAGCTATGGAAATGTGGAGGTAAATTTTGACATGTACTAATATATAAATTTACTCATGCGTATGAATAGTTAAATAATTTTAATAATATTATATATATATATACACACTAATATATATATATATATAATTACGAATTATTTTACAGGCGATGAGAATGCAGAGTGCATACAGAAGGTCGCAGCAAGAGGCAGAGATTGCACAGTTGAGGGCGACAGTGGAAGAAATAAATGATTGGAGGAAGAGTTTATTTGAGCAACAGCTGGATGAGTGGATTGCGGCTTATTTGCAACAGCATTGGAATATGCCTGGAGAGGACGGCAGCGATGGCGAGGAGTAGGTATGTTCGTTTGCTTATGGTTTGGTATATACACATTTTGGTTGGTATGGTGTATATATATTTCAGGATATTATGTACATATTTTGATGACTTGTAGTTGATGGATTTGGTTGGACATTATGTATATGTATGTCGGGATATTATGTAGAAATTTCGGTTTACTATGTACATATTCAGGTTAATGGATTTGGTTGGATTTGAAAATGAGATTTGGTTGAATTTTATATTGTTTGAATGTATAGCGATGTTATATGATGGATATATGATGGTTATACTTGATGAATATAGTATATAGCGGTTGTTTGGTTCAGATTGGATGAAGTGTATATAGGTTGTGCATGTGCACTGGAATTTAACCCACATTAGCGACGGCTAGCGAAGGCTATGTGGTCCAGATTAGCGACGGCTAGCTACGGCCTTCTGGTTCAGGTTAGCGACGGCGAGCTACGACTAGCGACGACATTTAGGTGTTGCAAAAATTTCCACGTGGCACATTTGCAGTCGCGACCGTCGCTATTTACGTGATGGAGTCGTCGCTAAAGCCGTCACTATACTGTTGGGCGACGACAAATTTAGCGACGGCTTTTAGCGTCGCCTTGCGACGGCTAGCGACGGCCGACGACTGCTACAAGCCGTCACTATCTGTTGCCGTTCTTATAGTGCAGGAACTAAACAAAGATTACGTGTACACGTACAGACATCAGCATCATTTTGAAATACTGGAGCCGTACCCCAACTCCGTGTTTTTTAACTGTTCACCAACTGTTCGCTCTGCATATCCCTAATTGCCTCCCCACGTTTTCCTCCGCATTTCCCAACCGCCTTTTATTTTTCTCCCCAAATTGAAGAGCAAAAATATCATCATATAATTTGCCAACTTACGTCCTTCTTCGTCCATTGTTCTCCGACAATCAAACTGTGGTCAACATTCCCGCTGCCCCAAATTTCAGAAGAATTTATTCGCTAAACTACTTTAGCTGATTGTTGAACTGTCGACCGATGGTCTGTTTTGCTCCTGAGTACCCTGGTCCATGAGTCTATCTAATTTGATTGTTCAGTACAAGCGATACTATCGCAACTTCATCTTCTATCTTCACTTTGTGTCTTTGTCTAACTTAATGTTTTTTGTACCGTAATGACATTTACTATGGTTTAGTTTACTATCGTGTTTTTTTAACAACATGAGCTCTAATTTTGATTCCGCGGTTCTTAACGCTTAACAATCTAAGGCAAGATTGTAGGTTCCAACTCTGTTTCATTAAATCTCAAAACAGTATCTTGATTAACATTAATTACGTTATGAGTCTTAAGTAGAATTTCCATATTGATTGTGATGACTATGTTATCCATCCATACACAAATTTTGTTCTTTTTGACTGGGTCAATCGATTTTTTGTGTTATCTTTTATTTATTATAATTTTTTTATGAATTTGTTCACTAGATTTTACGGCAATGGATGTAGCCTGTAGGGAATTTGTTGCTAAAACGATGCTCCATAATGATTGCTAATCCATGTATTTTCTATAGACATGCTTTGAAATATACATATCACAATAACATTCTTTTACAAATAAATTTCCAACTGCATTATTAGTTTTTGTTAGGTTTGGAAATTGTTTATGTTAGGTTTGGATACATCTGCGTTATGAGTGTAAGTTTTCCTGACAAGCCTTGATCTTTTATTAATATCGTTACCAAGGTGGAGCAACTTCATGGTGGCCTTCATTGTTGGAAATTGAAATGATTTTTTTCATAAAAAAAAGTTAACTATTGATTAATTTTGTGTTCATAATACCATAACCAAATCCATTCATTTATTCACTCCACCACCATGTTGTTACGTACATTTATAAATACATTCTTCAATATCTGGTGGAAGACACGGCGCATAGAACATCATCATTTGTGCATGCTCTTGGATGTCAATTGACGGTAACGCATATTCCTTCATACCATCAACAATTTACATCCATCGTTTCTGAATCACTATTGTTATTGTTGCATCACATTTAATGGGGTTATGAATTGTTTGATGTAATTTAAAATCATGTTCTCAATTTGCAGTTATTATTTTTACCGTGTTAAAAATATTTCCTCCTGAAACATTTTTATTTTTCCTAACTTTATAAACTTAATACCAACTTCAAATTTGTAGCGCACTGCCTTATACTTATGTTCTTTCGGTTGTTTAGATTATACACCACCTTGCTTATAGCTTGGATTCTAATTTTGATACACTGTCGCAAACGAATTATTTTTATTCTTAATAGAATTACTTAAGAAAACAAACGAAAAGAGTGTATTTTTAGTATATCAAGTGCTTAATAAATTATTTTGTAACAAATAAATAGGTTCAATTTTGATTACCCTTTCTTTTCGTTTGAGGTGGTTATGTACAGTTTTTTTAACGTTCTGTATATTACTCATAGTTGACAGTGTTTTTTTCAATATATGTTTGTTTATGACTTCGAGATTTTGTTTACGCAGAGTTGGAAACACACACGACTGAACTAATTGAATTTGATTATGTTAACAACATAAATAGTTGACACTATTTTTGGGTATCCAATGTTACATCATCTATACTGATCTTGAAATTAAGTACTATGAGCAAGTTGTTAAAACATATTTAAACCTTACATGTTCACCTCCGTCGATTGCATTTGATTCTAATATCCTTGATTGTCTAATTTGCATATTCTTATATCCATAATACATAAAGTTTGTACACACGCACCTATCAACATAAATTCAAACATTTGATTTTTGATGTCAACGGTATGCATTACACCGTTATTATTTGACACAAGCTATATTGCAATATATCTTTAAGTTAGTACCTTACGATGCATTGGTAGTTTTATATTATTTATGTTCAATCTCTGACTGATTTTACCTGGAATATTTGAAAACCAAGGATAATGCACATATCTGCTACCTTAAGTAATCTAATTAGAGTTTTGGTTCTACTTAAGGCAAAAGAGATGCTTGGGTACGAAGCGAGTGTTCCTGTCAACAGTCCAACATTGATTAAACCTAACGAGTTCATTACAAACGTCTAATCTCAGGTAACTCCCTTTCTCTATGTTTTTGTGTTATTTAATTTTTTTTCACTTTCATATGCATATAAATAAATAATATTGCCTAAATTTATAGCTGAAATTAATGAATTTGTACATCTTTACTTGCATGATATTCAGTTCTTGAAATACAACTTATTTGGCAATATAATGTGTTTGGAACATTAAATAAGTATGAATGTTGAGAATCACATGCCTTTCATATATGTTGGTGATTAACTGCAACTTATTGCATATTTTTCTTATTTTAAGTTCATCTTTTTTAATCTCATCACCGAAATAATTTGTTATGCCATATTTAAAATTCACGGTTTGCTTTGCATCTGAATGGAGACTTAATTTCTACATTTTCATAATAATTGCCACTTATTATTTTTCATATTTCAAGTCTTTAACTTGGGTTTAAAGATAAAAAGTTAAGTATAAAAGTGATGGAAAAATAACAATTAATTTCTCGCTGAATGAAATGAAGGTTATTACAAAGATAATTGAGTTTGCTAGATGGATTTGAATTCATCTCACCAATTATTATATCTCCATCTGGTGCAATTTTAATCAATTCTATTTCTTTCTCGTTGAAGTCCTTGGGTGTCATATTTTACAAGCAACTTATCTATTTTGCTTCATATATAGTTATTTCTAAAATTTAGCACTAGAATTTTACCTTATCATGTCATCATATCATGTTGTGATGAAAAAAATGTGAATTTATTATCATCTAATTAATATTATCTTTATCTGTTTGATAGGATTTAAAATCGGTGTTTAAAGAATGTTATCGAAATTGTACAATTTTGTAAACCTGATTTAACACATAGGGTGACAAGCATACCATAGCTTATGCCTAGATATGACTTCATCTGTATTTTCATACCAATTACATATTGGCATGCCTGTTTTTTTCCCTTAATTTTTTTCTTAAAAAAAATTATTCTACCTGCACGTCGTAGATTATCATCAGTGGACCGATGTTAACTCTCTGATGCTTCAACTGTAAAGCTGCAGTTACTGCTTTTATCTCAAATACCTACAGTAATTTCTCAGATGTCGAACAATTACTCAACTTTTAACTATGTACAGTTACTGTTATGTATGTAATGTTTTGTAAATTTGGATTTTTATGTCATCCTTTTTACAGAATACCCAAACAAGTGAGAATAGCACGACCATTTGACATTGTATAAGTGCAAACGGGCGGCCTACACCAACTGATGTAGACTGGAAAGGGAAAAGGAAAGCAAACTGGGTACTTCTGCTAATTTTACAAAGTAATCCATACTACTTTTCTCGAACATACTAATTTAATCTTTTTTAGCATAGAGTGCTGAAAAAGTAGCCTCTAACGGCGATGGATTTATAACTCGCAATGCCTCCTCACCAACTACACGCAGAGGAGCTGTGATCTTTGCAAGTTTATTATTCCACTTCATTTCGGTTAGCAGGTACATAAAAAATTTCTAAAAGTCAAACTTTAAAGATACAAACTTATAGCGACCAAAATACATGTTATGAATTGTATAACTTATTTATGTGCATTGTGCATCATAACAATTGTATTTCTTTTTATTGCTTGCTTCTAGGATGTTAAGGAAGTCAACATCAGCTCAAAAGTAACAACCTCCAAGATCATGACAAAATACGCTTACGCACCTTATCACGGTTTACTGCAGTTGTTTTTTGTAACGTTTCAGGATTTTCGACTTTCGAAAATTGACATTAATACGTTCACTGTATCAACTGCCGAGCAATCGAAGGCCAGAAAACCGAATTGTTACGGTTAAAGAAGAAGAGGTAGAAGAAGAAAGAAAGAAGAAGCAACAGAAACAATATCAGAATCTCACAATCACAGCGGAACAACATATAATAGATAAATGAAAAATCTTTAAATCAAAAGAAATGTACATTTTATACATTACATCATCAGAGTTAACTTATAGCACAACACAACTGGATAATTATATGAACTTGTCCTTACAATTGGATACACAGCGGAAAAGATAATATCATGTACAAGTGATACGTTTCGGCATCCAGCTTGCCTCTTGAGCTCCACAGCACCTCCTGCATTCTAGAATATCCTGATAACCTGACTCTAGGCCGCCCGTGTGGAAAATGATGGGCACCCAGAGTTTAGAAAAGGAACAATAAACTTCAGGTCAGTCATGAGACTGGTGTGAGATCTTAAAACAGTTATTTTCACAAAGAAATAAAAAGAATACGCAATGCTTTTGGAAAATGAAACTACCATAAGGCCTCCCGCCACACACACCATGCAAACATAGAATTAGAGGAGATTTCTCCTTATGATAGTCAAACATGCTTGATACGCAAGTTTCTTTGATATTATTACTATAAGTGCAAAGTGGAAAACCTTTCGAAAGTATAATATAAATCTTAGCCAACATACGACCATTATCGTATGCCTACTATAGCTACCATCTAAACAGTGGGGTGCCACTATAAGTAGATGGTAGGTTTTACAACTAAAACCGTACAGAGCGTGTATTGTTTCTTTGGATTTTCAACAAAACGTCAGGCTAAGGAACTTCCTATTACCACATGGGAACGCCTCTGGTGGGACGCCCCGAGAACCTAACCAGATCTCTGCCAACACAAGGCCGGGTTACCTCTGCAAAAATAGGCAACTACTGACACGAGTATGTCATCCCCCGGTTGTAAACAACCTTTATCCAAGGATCCTCAATACCAACAACCAAAAAGTAATAAATTTGCAGCAACCACATAGGTCAAGTATCTGGACTCCATACCATGATACCACCTCTATCCAGAAGGAAATGAATATACCTAAGGGGCGCTACCCCCTAAAACCTTACTGCATTCTTCCTGTTTCGACCATACCGGGGTGTGAGGTCCGACGAAGTCCCGTTTACAAAGCTACGCTTTTCACAAAAGCCATGCTTCGATCAACAAATGATCAGCAGCACTTCGTATGCCACATTACCAAATTAGGAATGTATCACTAGTAACCATCAACTACATAACCTCTGAGCTCATACGTCTCAGAGAAGGGTGTTAAGCTAAGAGAATAAATTCTCCGCCACCAACAGAAATTTATCTGATAGAAACCAGCTTTACATCTCAAATTGTAAAGTCAGACACACATCCATACAAGTCCGTTCCGAGATCGAACGAAACCGAAGGCATTTCCAAAGAAGCCCTTGCAATTCGGATATTCAATAATCACGTCCGGACTTCTCATCACAAAGGGTGATAAAATCTCTATATCGGAGATCAGCCGATGCAGAGACATTTGACGATAATCCTTTCGTTTTCGAAAATATCCGGTCTTCAACACCAGTCTTCAAATGCTATCCATTACGACGTATCACTATTCGGAATGAGATTTATGACCCAAAGGTCCTCTCCCGGCTAAACCGAATAAAGAGTGCTTATTTTAAAATAAGTGTAGCATTCAAATTCAAGCAAATCACAACAAATACCCATTTAAAGGTAAATATTGATAGTCGGTTATTTAACTATCAATAGATATGCACAACATCACCAGATTCCAAATAATTTCCCAAATTATTTATTTTCCAAAATTATCTTTACAAGATATATTTTTCCACACTTCAACCATTTGAAAACAAATTTCAAATCACTTTTCACCTTTACAACTTTTGAAAACAAATTTCAAATCATTTTCCTTACGCGGAAACACTTCCAAATATTTATTCATTTTCACTGGAAATCTGCCGAGTTCAAATACTTTAAAATAATTTATAACACTTATCCAAAATATATCAGGAAAACACTTTGAAATAAAACTATTTTTCTTTAAACACTTTACTTAAAATATTAGTTATGAAAAATATTTTACCAATATTACATATAACTTAAGTCCAAACTAATTTTCAAAATAAAAATTAGTAGATAGAGTATAACTATTTAAATAACTATTTTCTAAAACAATTATTGATTAAATCTTAGAAATAATCGTTTCTATATCAACTTAATAAATCTTTACTTAAAGGATTTAAAACAATTTAAGAAGTTAATTTCTCCAAAGTATCCTTTTCAAAACCAATTCTAGAATTATATATATATATATATATATATATATATACATATATATATATCTTTTAAAGCTATTCAGAAATTTTATTCGGCTTTCCAAGGAGAATACACTTTCATTTCAAAATGGTTCATTTAAACCAATTAAATAAATCCTTACCCATGTACTTTAAATTTTACGTTCCAAATCCGTAAATTTATTTCCACGCTTCAAAAATAAATTAATGTTTATTTTTAAACAAATTTCCCTTTCCTTTATAAATTCCATGGTGAATTTAAATTTCCAAATATCCACTGATATACGATTTTCAAATCGATTTCAAATATTCACTTTCAACAACAATTCAATTTTTCGATTGATTTCAAAAACAACCAAATCAAATTCCATATTAATTTTTCCAAGAAATTAAACACCAAGCGAATTTCATTCAAATCTCAATTTGAAATCAATCTCTACTAAACCCCAAATCAATTTTAAAATTGATTCCGAATTCTTTTCAAAACACATAATAAATTTCCAAATGGATTTTCAAAAGATTTAAATTCAATCACAAAAAATCAATTCCCAAATGGGTTTCAAATTTTATTTCCTTTTAAAAATAAATTCCTTTTAAAGAAAACCAATTCATTTGTTTTTCAAACTTTTTAAAATCCGTAATTTTAATAAATTCTTCAACCTTTGAATAATATTACTCGAAATCCATTTATTAAAGTTTTTCCCAAATTTTGAAATTTTATTCAATAAGATTAAAAATAAAACTTTATTATTTTAGAATTCCTTCTTTTAAATTTACGCAATTCTCAAAAATAAATTTTAATATAAACTTTCAACCTGAATTTTCAAAAGATTTTTATTTATTTCCGGTATCTAACGATACCAAAATTATATTCGGCGAAATTTTAGCCTTCAACAATTTCAATCACAAAGATAATCACATAGAGATTATAAATAATCAACACACAACATTGAAACAAATTCAATTATTTGAGGAATCCAGTTGGATCCCTCCAACCTGTTTCCCTACATCCACAGATGTTAGCACAATACCAATCCCGTTTCAAGACGGGATATCACGGTACATGGGTTTATATAAAATATCATCCGCTATTATATGGTGCAATAGGGTCTCATCTGCTATATAATGCGGGAAATCAACTCCAAGTACATATATAATACCAATTCCACTTCATGGTGGAATATCGCGGTATATGTGTTTAATAAAATAACCTCCGCTTAATATGCGGCGTATAAGGTCTATTTCAATACAACAGATAGCAATTTATCATTCAATCACACAATCAAGCAACTTAAATTTAACTATTAAAAATTTAAATCGAAACAAATTTGATTGAGTGAGAAGTTCTCACCTTGTTTCAAATACAGTTGCAGTGTTTTATTTCGAATAAAATTAAACACGCTTTTAATTTTACCCAAAATTATCACTAGCTCCTATAAATCCCAATCCAGCTCCATTGCGTAGTACTCGTCAATATGGACCCAAAGCAAGTCGTTTCGTCAATTTTCGACCTCGTATGAACAAGTTACAGAGTTTTAAAGATTATACAAATTAATAAATATTTAATTTCAATTTTCTTTTCTATTTTAAAACCCTAACCATCTCGGCCCTTAGATTTCACTGCAGCACATCAGCGCCGCACATGCGAGCTTCTTCTCCCCCAGGCATCACGCGACCGAAAAACCCATAACCGCCGTATTTGCATAAATTAACGCGCCCTCCATCGTCGCCGTGAACACGATCGAGAAATGTCATCACGAAGCCCACACCCTCGTGCACCACCGCCTTGAATGAAGGCGAGCTCGGATTCTCCAACGATGAGATAAGTACCAATTAACGGCGTGACTTTGAACGAAAATTGCCGATTATCCACTTTGTATTTTTCGATCGTGACCGTTGAAATCGAAGTTCGCGACATGCTCTACGAAGTTGTAGTTGAATACTTTTGCTAACTGTTTATAGATTTGGAGATTTTGAGGGAAGAAGAACGAACGAATTAGGCCATTGATTGCAAAAGTGGCGGCTAAACCTAGTTCCATTGGGGTTTCTGAAAAAAAGAAATAATGGAGGGCTTTTATAGAAATTTTGATGACATTATTCATCCGGATTTTTTCCAAACTCGAAACGAAGCGTGCCGCCTGGCGTTTATAATATTTTACCCATATTCCGAACGCAATAGAATATATACCGGGAGCCAATTCGATCGTATTTGAAATATAGGTTTTCAAATCGAATTATTTAAATTTAAATTCACTTAAACCGGTTTCTACGCGTTTTAGCTTGCCCCGGACAACCGTAAATCTGATTGACACGAAATTTGAAATCTTACAATAATTTAACATTACGGATCCAATGAAACTAGATTCGTCGAAATCCGAGACTGTTTGAAAAATGACTATTTTTACTCGTCAATTAAATATTAAAATATTTAATTTCCACAAATTAACTTTTAATTCAATTTTAAAAGTTTTATAACATCATTCTAACTCCAATATGATTTAATACAACTTTACAAATCAAATTTAATCACATTAAGCCAATTTCCAATTATTTCTGTAATTTCAAATATTAAATTATCGATTTAATTATCCAATTAAATCTAGATATTCGAAATATAATTTATTCGACTAACAAATTTTACTTGTTAATATTTAAAATCAATTAAACATACGAATTTCAAATGACAGGAATTCTGGGTCGTTACAAACTCCCCCCTTAAAAGAATTTCGTCCTCGAAATTGCCAAGAAAGAAAACGTCTTGAAATTCATTAACTTTTTTTTCTTCAAAAACAAACTGTTCCAACTCGATTTCAGATTCATTTTAATTTCTTAACTTTTTCAAAATCTGATGATTACACCTTTCTAGTTCAACTCCTACATCTTCATTTCAATTTAGAAATTGACTTTTCGTTAACAAAAATTTTTCGAAAATTTTCAAAAATTTTCCTAACTCTCAAAATTTACGGAAAATTTTGGCAGAGTCTCCCTTGTACGGAGGAGCTTTTGCAATATCACAATAGATATAAATATATATACATCGACCCACACGGTCGGAAAACAGAAGAACAGTTCATTTTTCCTATTTTTATTGCATAGGCGTACCTTTTTAGCATTTTTAAGCAAAGTAGTTATTTATAAGCATTTTAGCGTGACCAAGTCCAGCCAACTACTGCCCCGGTACCTGTACTTACTCAATTTAAACATGTAAGTGACATATATAGGAAAGTGACATATATAGGAAATTCATTTACATTTCACTAATTTTCAATAGAAAACACATAGTTTTCATAAGCAATGCAATCAAAATAATTCCCATAAGCAATTTATAAGGTTTCGATTCAAATTTTAATTGCTTACAACCAATTCACATTAGTTCACTTTCAATTCAAATTCAATTACATAGCTTTCCATTTATCAATTCAATTTTATTAACACTTAATGAATTATATACAATCAACTAACAATCATATAACAACCAAATCATAACCAACATAACCAAATTATTAAATTTACATTCAATTTGGTTTAACACTTTTAATTTCCAATTGGTTTAATATCTAATTGACTTTTCTTTCAATTACTCAAATTTTCAACTTCATTAGCTTCTAATGAATTTCTTTTACATTCGATTGATTAATATTCAATTCATTAGTTCAATTCAATTGCTAATTAATTTAACGACAAAAGTTGAAGTTCATCACATAGCTCAAGTTCATATTCATCACTTCACTTTATTAATTTACTTCGATACCAAAATCAACTTCATTCAACATTACTTAAGTTGTATTCCATTTCAAACATCATTTGTTTAACTTAACTTAAATTTTCCACTTATAAATCCAATTCAGATTCCAATTCTAAACTTTTACCAAAGTCAAATTTCATCACTTATTCAAATTCATATTTCGTTTTGCTTAACGGAGTTGTTTAACCATTTTATCATTTGGTTCCACTTACATTTTCTCACTTTACAAGTTATACAACTTATTTAAACTTCAAAGTTATTTTATATAATCACTTCAGTTTAATTTCCATTTCGATAGCTTACCTAATCCAAATCAATTTATTTAACCTTCGTTTAGTTAAATTTCAAATCATATGTTTTAGTATGCCAACTCAAATTTATTTCAACTTTACCAAAGTAAAATCTTTGTTATTTCATATTATAAGTCCAAAACTTGATTACTTATATTCAACAATTACAACTTGGATTTTAAATTTTCAAATTTGTTTATCACAACAAAACTTCAATTTCCAATTACTATGGTAACAAATCCATCACATAGAAACTCGAAAATGATACTGATGATGCTGCAGTCATCACCCTTATTATTTCCCAGTGACAGTGGCGAATCCAGTGCTTTAAATTCTTTCAAAAAGAAATTTCCTTTTACTTATAACTCACATTTATAAGTCTTTTTCTTATATAATTTCACTATTTAACTTTTAATTTTGGAAAATAATTTCCAAAATAAACAGGATTCAACATTTTCAATTCATAGTTCAAATTCATTTTTATTTACAACTCATATTTATAAATATATTCATATAGTTTCACTTCTTATATATAAGATTATTTCACAATTGTAAATCATATTAATTATAATTCCATACTTTATAATTCATTTGCTTATACAATTTATTCTTTTACAATATGTTTTATTTAACTTATTCAACCAACTTTTATTAACTTGCATATATTCTTACATTTTCAACAACCAAACAATCAATTTGTATACACTTTAATAATTTTTGAAAAATTATTTCCTTTATATGTAAAATATAATCGAGGTAAAATTATTTTATTTACCCAATTTAAAATGATACTATGTCGACTTGCCTCGTTTAAGTGTCTAGAAATCCCTATCGATAATATGGTGTCCAACATACCGACCAGAATTCACAAACAGCTCAACGGATAAGCAAACACAATATAAAACATTTTTATATTCACTAACAAATACGCGCTCGTATCTATAATTACACTTACACTCATAATAGAGTACTACTGACTCTATCTCAAATGAGTAATTCCCAACAGAGCCAAGGTTGTCGCTTAACCAAATGCTCTGATATCAAATGTAACGTTTTAGGATTTTCGACTTTCGAAAATCAACATTAATACGTCCACTGTATCACCTGCCGAGCAATCGAAGGCCGAAAAACCGAATTGTTAGGGTTAAAGAAGAAGAGGTAGAAGAAGAAAGAAAGAAGAAGCAACAGAAACAATACCAGAATCTCACAATCGTAGCGGAACAACATATAATAGATAAATGAATAATCTTTAAATCAAAAGAACTGTACATTTTATACATTCAAATGATCAGCAGCACTTCGTATGCCACATTACCAAATTGGGAATGTATCACTAGTAACCATCAACTACATAACGTCTGAGCTCGTACGTCTCAGAGAAGGGTGTTAAGCTAAGAGAATAAATTCTCCGCCACCAACAGAAATGTATTTGATAGAAACCAGCTTTACATCTCAAATTGTAATGTCGGAGACACATCCATACAAGTCCGTTCCTGGATCGAATGGGACCGAAGGCACTTTCAAAGAAGCCCTTGCAATCTGGATATTCACTAATCACGTATGGACTTCCCATCACAAAGGGTGATAAAATCCCTATATCGGAGATCAGCCGATGCAGAGACATTCGACGGTAATCCTTCCGTTTTCGAAAATATCCGGTCTTCAACACTAGTCTTCAAATGCTATCCATTATGACGTATCACTATTCAGAATAAGATTTATGATCCAAAGGTCCTCTCCCGGCTAAACCGAATAACGAGAGCTTATTTTAAAATAAGTGTAGCATTCAAATTCAAGCAAACCACAACAAATACCAATTTAAAGGTAAATATTGATAGTCGGTTATTTAACTATCAATAAATATGCACAACATCACCAGGTTCCAAATAATTTCCCAAATTATTTATTTTCCAAAAATATCTTTACGAGATTTTTTTTCACACTTCAACCATTTGAAAACAAAGTACAAATCACTTTTCACCTTTACAACTTTTGGAAACAAATTTCAAATCATTTTCCTTACGCGGAAACACTTCCAAATGTTTATTCATTTTCACTGGAAATCTGCCGAGTTCAAATACTTTAAAATAATTTATAACACTTAAACAAAATATATCGGGAAAACACTTTGAAATAAAACTATTTTTCTTTAAACACTTTACTTAAAATATTAGTTATAAAAAATATTTTACCAATATTACATATAACTTAAGTCCAAACTAATTTTCAAAATAAAAATAAGTAGATAGAGTATAACTATTTAAATAACTATTTTCTAAAAAAATTATTGATTAAATCTTAGAAATAATCATTTCTATATCAACTTAATAAATCTTTACTTAAAGGATTTAAAACAATTTAAGAAGTTAATTTCTCCAAAGTATCCTTTTCAAAACCAATTCTAGAATTACATATATATATGTATGTATGTATGTATGTATGTATGTATGTATGTATGTATGTATGTATGTATGTATGTCTTTAGAAGCTATTCAGAAATTTTATTCGGCTTTTCAGGGAGAATACACTTTCATTTCAAAATGGTTCATTTAAACCAATTAAATAAATCCTTACCGATTTACTTTAAATTTACGTTCCAAATCCGTAAATTTATTTCCACGCTTCAAAAATAAATCAATGTTTATTTTTAAACAAAATTCCCTTTCCTTTATAAATTCCATGGTGAATTTAATTTTCCAAATATCCACTGATATAGGATTTTCAAATTGATTTCAAATATTCACTTTCAACAATAATTCAAATTTTCTATTGATTTCAAAAACAACCAAATCAAATTCCATATTGACTTTTCCAAGAAATTAAACACCAAGTGAATTTCATTCAACTCAAATTGAAATCAATTTCTACTAAACCCCAAATCAATTTTAAAATTGATTTCGAATTCTTTTCAAAACACCTAATAAATTTCCAAATGGATTTTCAAAAGATTAAATTCAATCACAAAATATCAATTTCCAAATGGGTTTCAAATTTTATTTCCTTTTAAAAATAAATTGCTTTTAAAGAAAACCAATTCTTTTATTTTTCAAACTCTTTAAAATCCCTATTTTGAATAAATTCTTCAAACTTTGATTAATATTACCCGAAATCCATTTATTAAAGTTTTTCCTAAATTTTGAAATTTTATTCAATAAGATTAAAAATAAAACTTTGTTATTTTAGAGTTCCTTCTTTTAAATTTACCCAATTCTCAAAAATAAATTTTAATATAAACTTTCAACCTAAATTTTCAAAAGATTTTTATTTATTTCCGGTATTTAACGATACCAAAATTATATTCGGCTAAATTTTAGCCTTCAACGATTTCAATCACAAAGATAATCACATAGAGATTATAAATAATCAACACACAACATTGAAACAAATTCAATTATTTGAGGAATAAAGTTGGATCCCTCCAACCTGTTTCCCTACATCCACAGATGTTAGCACAATACCAAATCCGTTTGAAGACGGGATATCGCGGTACATTGGTTTATATAAAATATCATCCGCTATTATGCGGCGTAATAGGGTCTCATCCGCTATATAAAACGGGAAATCAACTCCAAGTACATATATAATACCAATTCCACTTCACGGTTGAATATCGCGGTATATGTGTTTAATAAAATAACCTCCGCTTAATATGCGGCGTATAGGGTCTATTTCAATACAACAGATAGCAATTTATCATTCAATCACACAATCAAGCAATTTTAAATTTAACTATTATAAATTTAATCGAAACAAATTCGATTGAGTGAGAAGTTCTCACCTTGTTTCAAATACAGTTGCAGTGTTTTATTTCGAATAAAACTAAACACGCGTTTAATTTTACCCAAAATTATCACTAGCTCCTATAAATCTCAATCCAGCTCCATTGCGTAGCTCGTCAATACGGACCCAACGCAAGTCGTTTCGTCAATTTTCGACCTCGTATGAACAAGTTACATAGTTTTAAAGATTATACAAATTAATAAATATTTAATTTCAATTTTCTTTTCTATTTTAAAACCCTAACCATCTCGGCCGTTGGATATCACTGCAGCACATTAGGGCCGCACATGCGAGCTTCTTCTCCCCCAGGCATCACGCGATCGAACAACCCATAGCCGCCGTATTTGCATAAATTAACGCGCCATCCATCGTCGCCGTGAACACGATCGAGAAATGCCATCACGAAGCCCACACCCTCGTGCACCACTGCCTTGAACGAAGGCGAGCTCGGCTTCTCCAGCGACGAGATAAGTACCAATGAACGGCGTGACTTTGAATGAAAATTGCCGATTATCCACTTCGTATTTTTTGATCGTGACTGTTGAAATCGAAGTTCGCGACATGCTCTACGAAGTTGAAGTTGAATACTTTTGCTAACTGTTTATAGATTTGGAGATTTTGAGGGAAGAAGAACGAACGAATTCGGCCATTGATTGCAAAAGTGGCGGCTAAACCTAGTTCCATTAGGGTTTCTGAAAAAAAGAAATAATTGAGGGCTTTTATAGAAATTTTGATGACACTATTTATTCGGATTTTTTCCGAACTCGAAACGAAGCATGCCGCCTGGCGTTTATAATGTTTTACCCCTATTCCTTACGCAATGTTCGGGAGCCAATTCGATCGTATTTGAAAGATAGGTTTCCAAATCGAATTATTTAAATTTAAAATTCACTTAAATCGATTTCTACGCGTTTTAGCTTGCCTTGGACAAATCGCAAATCCGATTGACACGAAATTTGAAATCTTACAATAATTTAACATTACGGATCCAATGAAACTAGTTTCGTCGAAATACGAGACTGTTTGAAAAATGACAATTTTTACTCGTCAATTAAATATTAAAATATTCAATTTCCACAAATTAACTTTTAATTCAATTTTAAAAGTTCTATAACATCATTCTAACTCCAATATGATTTAATACAACTTCACAAATCAAATTTAATCACATTAAACCCAATTTTCAATCATTTCTGTAATTTCAAATATTAAATTATCGATTTAATTATCCAACTAAATCTAGATATTCGAAATATAATTTATTCGACTTACAAATTTTACTTGTTAATATTTAAAATCAATTAAATATATGAATTTCAAATGACAGGAATTCTGGGTCGTTACATTTTTCTATTCCAATGTTTAATTACTCACAATATTATGTAGTGTTTGTTTTAAAAACGAATTTTGTGTTTTCGATTTTCAATATGTATGTCAAATATGAGAAGAATGAAGGGTAGACGGAGGGAATGAAAGAAAGATGAATGAGAGGACGAAGGAGATAGAAGGACGATGAAAGAATGAATTGTTTCATGTGCTTGTGTTATTTCTTAAAACATGGAAAACTAAATAAAGTTTCTATTTTTTATGTTACTTCATTTTCTGAGTTGATCATTTTCAACAAGTTACATGCGTCGTGTGCATTTTTGTATGGATGAAAACCCAAAACTAAAAATAACAAACCAAACACAATGTACCTAGACATTGTATTCGTTTTTGTATGGATGAAAACTAGATTTTACTCTCTATTTGTTTTCCTGATTTTGCCTTCCAATGTGTTCTATACAATGTACCCAGACATTGTTTTTCAATTCAAATCTGAATATCTACGCTGTACATGAGAATATTAGCTGTTGCACCTATTACATGACTGCAAATTTGTTTTTCAGTGAAACTTTAGTCAACCAATGTTGCATGCTTACGCTTAAACTACAACTGTCAGCTACTGCGTCTTACATAAACCACCCTACAATCGAAGCTCAGGTTTCTCCCATTTAAGTGTATATTAACTATTACAGCCTACCGATAATTATCTTCCCGACGTGCTCCTTTTTCCCCATACCCCCCTTTTTTACCTGTCCATCGTGATGTATGACGTTGACTTTATTTGTTTTCGTATGCATTACATATGTGTCTTTTTTATAACACTCGGCTTCGGCCTTAAATTACTATTTATGACTATCATTTTTGCCTATATTGCCTCTGTAACTACACACCATGTTTGTGTTGACATATGAATTCGATTTACATTGCCCGTCAATATGTATATGCAATATATGATCATTGTTCCGTTCTACCATTGCCTTTCCACTTCTGCTACTATAATTCACGGATTATAACAATGCCCGTGTGCGAAGCATGGGCCACCCACTATATATATATATATATATATATATATATATATATAAACACACACTTTTTAAGTACATTCAATACCGTTTCTTGGCAAAGTCGCACGGTGTTAACACTATATTCTGATTTGTGGAAGTAACAAATGAGGTAAGTTGATGCCTTAAATAAATAAGAGTGCAAACAAAATATTAATCCAAAATAACATCTAATAACAACACAAATATGAGCATTAAGGATTTTAAACGATGGCAATTTTGTGAATGCAAACGCTAGTAATGTTTAACAACAACAAACCAGGAGAATATGGCCTAAAGACGCCAAAGCGCAACATAATGCAACCTTTTTTTACATCACAAACCAAACATGTTAAGGCGGAATAAATGGTAAACGTGAAAGATATATCAGCACATGATAAATAGCAGACGCTGTAGAAGAAAATGAATGTTTTCTAATCATTGAGGCTGCAACATTATTACTTGTGATTGCATACGTACCCCTATCTAATTAGATAATTATTGTTATTTAGTATCCAGATAAACTAAATATTAAACCTTTTTGGTACATAGTCGTCTGATAATATTTTCATTGTAAGTTAGCATAATTTATGCCTTGAAATTTGTGCCTCATTTTGTTGCAAGCTAGGTTTTAGTAGTAGCAGGTAATTTAGAGGGATTGAAATCCAAGATATTTAAACCAAGGTATGTCGGTTCATTCTTTTGTGTTGCCCTAGGCAAGATTTAAAACAAAAAAGCAATATGTAAAATTTTTAACTTTATAGCAAACAAGAATTGAACTTGGATGTTTTTGCATCAAAGTTAAAGAACCAACCATTATACTAAATTTCAACTGTTGAATTATTGTGAATATAATCATCCATACAATATTTTACATATAAATATAAATTGTATATTGTTGCCACTCCCGCCCGATTGCTCTAGACAGTCGTGTTGCTCGTCTTTTGTCCTAAGACTGGACCTGAGTATGTCAAAAATCTAATATGTGTACCCTGAACAAAGAAAACGTCCATGCCATGAAACAAGTTAAGTCAATTGCGACTCAATAACCAAGCGGAACTCATGAATTGGAAGTTTAATCGTTGTATATAGGCGATTCAATTTTACCTTAAAAATAATGTCATAAACCAAGAAATAGAATCAAAGTTTAGTTTTTGTGATATTTAAATATATAGACTGAGACTATCTGAAGAAAAGACACCGGAACTCCTATATTTTGAATCACCCATCAGATCTTTCCCACCTAATCTGTGATAAAGTTCTATATATCGTTCCATACGATTTAGATTACCATACAAACATGGTTACATGCAAAAAAAGGAGACTGCGCATTTAAGTTAATGGAACAAAAAAACATCGAGATAAAATGAACAAGCGTTAAGCAACTAAGATGCTCTTTTTTCAAATATTATCAAGAACAAATATAAGAAAAAATGAGTCAAGCAAAGGCAGAATATTACAAGCTTAAACAAACGAAACCAGACCTCAGAGGAAAAATGGCCTGGAAAAGGAGGAGGATATGGCCATGGAGGATGGATGGGTATTGGTGAAAAATATCTAAGTTAAATATGACTAAAATTCAGAATTTGTCTTACCAATGGCTAAAGTAGAAGAAAGTTTGTATGCATCTTTTTGTGATCAAAAGTTTGATTTTTCCTTCTATGGTTTGGTATGCATGCTCCACGTATCTTTTATGATTACCTCTGATTTAATGTTTTAGTTGAACTTAATATCTAGGGACAACTTATCGAAGTTAAATTTTTATATCTAATGGGCTTGAAAAGGTTTTATTTAACTGTTAACAATTTTTAGTTTCCACGTAATAATCCGATATATGATATAAATTCTCTTTTTTCCATCAATGAATAACTCTTTCTTTTACGCTCTTGCTCTTCTTTTTTTGGTTTGATTATGAAATGTGCACTCAATTCCTATTTTGGTCTTCCTTATTCATGACGATGTAAGAAGCCTATAGAACTCACACTTAATACACCAGATATGGGTTCACCCATAGTTCTTTAGTTTCTTACATCTGTGCCATATTGCTTGTGTGGTTTTATATTATGATACGAAGCTTAAGTGGTGGCTTTCTTATATTCATTACCATCCCATTATTTATGCAGCATTTTTTATTTCTAAAAAACGTGGGTTATAAATTATATTACAAGATTTCTCCCAACCAGTCATTATTTTAGTTATTTATAATGCAGACTGCGCCCACCCATGCAGGCATGCACGCACATAGACACACATGTGTGTATGCAAGTAAGTATATATTTATATGATATCGTTCATTGTTCTTTATTTGTATCTTTTTAGATGGGTATCTAAAGATGTTCTTGGAGCTATCGGCCATTGATGGACTTTTTGATAACAACCTAAAGCAATTGAGGATATATGGAGATTTCATTGGAAGTGCTGGAAGGTATGGCTGAAATCCATCCTTATGAACCGTATTCAAATCCATGAAATATGTTTCAGTTCTCAAGCGTTATACATTAATCCATTATGCAGTATGTTTGACCTCCCCACTCCTTTATATCCACGGTATTTCCTCCTTGAATTTTTGGGAAATCTTACCAAGGTAACTAAAGCTAAGGCTCCTCCAACATTTCTTTAGCTATAAACAAAAGCAATGACTAATAGGTGATATAACAGTTAATCAGTTCTATGCTATGACCTATCAGTTGACATATATTTATGCTTATCTTTCCCTTGTTTTTACTTGCTTTAACAAGAAAAAAAAGTTCTTTTGAATAAAGTATACAAGACAGGAGTGACTATGTAATGTGAGTGCATGCATGTATTGTCACTCTTTATTTCAACACTAATATGATTCATACATACAAATAGGATTAGTTAAGGATATTTCTGTAACTCCCTTAGACCGCGTTTTCAAAGGTACAATTGTAAGATTATGATAGCCTTCGTCTCCACTTCTTTATCTCACGCACAAAATTATTACTCTTATCAATAGCAATTAAATCATAAGTTTAGTTTGATTTTAGATCTCATTCTTTTTTGTCACTCTTTACATCAATTAAGATGCACAAATCAAGATTGGGTGCAAATTAAGATGTCTGTGTTGGGCCTTCGGTTAATAATTTAGGCTGAAGTTTGTGTTTAAACATGACAATGATTTTGAACTGATAATGTTTTATTGAACTATTGTAAATGAAATAGTGAGGTTGACAAATTAAAAGAGATGGTAAGTTAAGTCAAATAGTTATATTACCACTAAAAATTGTTTTTTTACCTTGCACTGTAGGAGTATGCTAGGATGACAATATAGTTTCTATTTTTTCCATTTCTACATGGATTTATTGTATTTTGCAAAAAAGATAAGTTAACATACTTTGTCACGCACGTCCATCCGACATGATACTCTTGACCTTTTAACAAAAATTTGGGGTCAAACATCAATGCATTTTGATAATCTTATAAATAGTCAATATGTATGGCAATTGTAGGATGAAATATATTTAGAAGATGATTAAGTTTATATATTAATGGATGTACGTTGCAGGCATATACAAGGCAATTAATTTAAGGCAAACAATGACTGAAGCTGAAAACTAGAGAAAAGCTAGACGAAGAGCTCATAGTGCTCCTGGAGGTAGAATAGAACCACCATTTAGAAAGAGAAAAATCTTCAAAGAAGAAGAATAACCTTTCCATTTTTAATTCCCATTTTATTACTACTTCTATATGTTTAAGTTATGTTTTTTGTATTACAATTCAAAATAAATGCAATTGTGGTGTTTAATCCATTACATCACCATCTTTTTAATGAAATAGGTTTTTATTCTTAACAATGATATTAATAGTTAGAAACATTTTTGAAAATTATCATATGGCCATTAAAGCTAAACGTGAATGGTACAGGTCATTGACATGATTTATTATACGAGTGAGCCAATTGGTTTGTTATTTGAATAGTTCATATGTGCCTTCACATAAGCATGCGATAGCACTGAATTCACATAATATTATCCACCATATTATTTCTATAAAAATATACTACAGAAATATTTTTTTCTACATCATCAGTACTCCACCGCGTTGCCTATTGCTGCTTCTATAAAGTTTGCTAAATACTAGGCTAACGGGTCTACTTACCACAAAAAAATGAATAATCACGTACAATACACATTACATCATATCTACAACATACCCACTACTTTATTATCTAGCATGCCCACATTTTCTTACCCACATCAACTCACATCTATAAATTCTTCCACATCTACAAAATTCACTTAAGACTATATATCACTTTCTCCGGATGGTTTGCCACTACATAAATTAACGCTAAAGTAGGAGCACCAATCAGTTGCTTAGGAATATTGATCCATTAATTAGATTATGTAATGGAACCCGATTACTATATTGTGTCTTTCATAGAAATCTCATAGATGTAAAAATCATTATTGGACATTTCAGTGGTACAAGGTATTTATCTCATGTATCACTTAAGCCTTTTGGGAGTACTAACATGCTTTTCAGCCTAATACATAAACAGTTATCCATTAAATTTGCCCCTTTCCCTTAACAATTAATAAATCACAAGGACAAACCATCCCTCAAGTTGGTATTTATCCTATCGAATATGTTTCCAGCCATGATCAACTATATGTTGCTTTATCTAGAGGAGTTGTACCAAAAACAACAAAAGTTCTGGTAAAAAAAGGAAAAATTCGAAATAGAAAGGGTACACATATTAGAAATGTAGTATATAAGGACATATTATTAACACACATGCAATCATCAACTCAGTTAATTATGCTTCATTTTTTCCATTTCACACGCAATATTTTTATGTTAATCTTTATACTTCTACACGCATACACATATGTTTTCCATACCTATTATATACTCCACACCTATTATATACTCCATTTACATAAGGAATTTTTTATATGATCATAAATGGGTGTAATTGTAGTTAACATCGTTTTCTCAATTTTATTGTTTTTTGTCATATTTTCAAGTAGATTTTCTATAAATTACCTCATTGGGTTAATTTTATTATATGTAAGAACGAAAATTTCCAACATTACTACGAGAATAGAATTGTAGTTAACATAAAAAATCCCTTATAAGACATTTTGTAACTTCAACATATTACCGATGCCAGTCTCAAAAAGGAGAGAAAACAGTTATTACAATTGTATTTAGTTCTTACATATTACTTTCAAGTTATCGTTGTTATCAACGACCAAGAAAAAGCATGGAGAAAAATAATTACATCAATCTAAGTCCTATAAAATTTTATAACATTATTATGGTAAATGGTAATTCGAAATCTATATACTAGCATCAAGTAGTTTATACTTCAACAAGTATTGAGTGTTCATGCAGAAGGGAGTATCATAGGAGGTACGATCTTTATAGCTGAAAAGAAAAGATAAATTCCTTATATATTAATAGGCTGATTTATTACTTTTTAAAACAGAGACGATGCAAGTTTTTTAAGTTTCAAACATTAAAAATGCTAATTTTTAATATTTATTACATATCTCTACATATTGATGTAATGGTTGATTACTCTCTTTACCCAATTAGTTATTTCCTAAGATAACATAGCTCATCCATGTTTTGATAAATCGTCGATTTGTACATGTATGCACATAGAAAATACAACATTTTCTACACATCAATTCATTTCATGATTAGTAAAGAATCTTAGAAACGGTATTTTATAACACCAATTCCTCCTACGCATGTGCCAAAGCGCACACACACATACATATATATTGAATGTGTATGTTGCAATCCTATTACAATATCACAGAATGAAATAAACAAATGAATATTTTATTTCAATAAAATTTCAAAAGTACAAAAAATTACAAAAATAGCTTCCACAATATTTTCATACAACATTTTATATACACTCTTTCGTATACAATATTTTCTAATCACTATTTTCCTCGCCCACTCGAATATAGCTTTGATATCTTCTTTCTCCAGATCCAGACGGCAGCTTGTTTTACCTAACAAATATCAATGCAGTAAAATAAAAAAGGAACAAGTTGAAACTGCAAAATATAAATTTATTTAAAATCTACATTGCCTTAATTTATTTGTTTCTCTCTTTTCATATTTTAAATAGGCACAGAAAATAATGAACATGTAGCAGTACGACATGTATATACAAGGCCCTGTACAACTTGTTCATGTAGAACATAAATTTAAAATCAAGTCAGTAATGTGCAAAAGAAATTTAAGAGATGCACACTGTATCACTATGCATAACTTAAGGCCGAACAACATGAAATAAACAAGCACTTTATTTTCAAAAGGTAATGCATATGCAAATGTGCACATATCAAACTTGCACACATGCACAAAGCACGGTAAAAATCAAATCCACATCACAAACCAGCAGGTCAATCCCAAATGCTTTTAGACTCAATACAGTGCACAAGTGTAGGAGCAAGTGGAAGTGTACACATGGTCAAGCCCAAATGTTTTCAGGTTCAACACAGTGCACAAAACAAAACCAGAACTACTCCAGACAAAGAAAGTAACACAAGGTGCATATATGTATAACTAAGGTAAGTAAATTCAAGTTCAATTTAAAGTGTAAGTTCACAATGCAATACATTAATCAAGTTCAAGTGCAGGTGCACAAGACACACAAAACCACTAGAGGCAACAAGGGCGTGTATGCAGTGTGGTTATGAAATGCATAGTAATATAACTATACACGAACAAGATACAACATGGTCCAAGATACTGCAGTGAACTGAAGAAAATGCAAATGGATTCAACAGGAGTTCAAAAATGCACAAACAACAACAGACACCGATAACTCTGACAAGGCAGAGGCACACATAAAGAAAAGTGCACAACTCAAAAATGCCACAACACTCAAAGGCAAGCTCGAAGTGAAGCCTATCAAAGCCAGCAACATACACTCACACAATCAAGTACAGAGGAAAACACAAGCACATGAGATTGGTTTTGAAGTGCAAATGACCAGACATGCACAAGGCAGGACCACTAAGAAAATGAACACATGCACAAGGATAACAACACAACACCAGGAAGAAAATGCACACATGCACAAGGGCAGTAACTCACATGACCAGTAAGTAAATGCACATATGCACAAGGACTGCAACATACATGACCAGCAAGAGAAAGCGCACATGCACAAGGACATCAACATACACATAGCAAGCATAAAGGCCAAGTACACGAGAAACATAATCAAAAGTTTGGAGTTGAACAAGTCCAAAAATTCAGCCCGAAGTCACAAAGCTGAACAATTCAAAGTCAAGGACGAATATCACATAAATGTCAAGCCAAAAATTCAGACGAAAGCTAATTTAAGAGCAATCAGATGTCAAAGAAAAATTGGGATTGGAAAATTCAAATAAAAAATTCCAAAATATATAAAAATCTATGAAGATTTTTCTTAAATCGACCCCTATTTAAACCAATTCATCATCGACAAACTAAGTAATCGAATTCGAAACAAGAAAAATATGTATATCGAAATCATACCAAATTTAGTCTTTTCAAAGGAGCTTCCTTGCAGATGAGCTTCATACCCGACCCACGGTCCCCTGAAACGAATTCAGCTTCACTAATGTCGGAACCCTAGAGCTCAACGTCTTCTCTATGGTTTTGCCCAACTCATGTCGAGAAAGGAATCCAATATCCATCGCCGTTAGTTTACAAGGGTGGACATGTTGAATTTAATCTGGTGTGATTGGGAAACATGGAGAATGAAAATTATGGAGCAGTAGATGTAAATTAGGAAATTTATTAAACGAAAATTTGTGAGCAGTAGAAAGAAGTTCGATGAATGAAAATATGGTCTTGGGAGTTTGGGAAATTTGTGAAAAATTTATAAGTTGAAAATTTGAGTATTTAGCTAAAAAATTTCGGGAATGGAGCCAAAAGTTCTACAATGGGCGCATAAGAAAATTGGTGTATCAATATGAAAGTTATAGTATAATACACAATTTACAATGTTTTTTGGCAATATATTTACGCCTTCATTTTTTTTATTTTATTTTGAATTTCATGAAAATTTCAAATTTTATTTTTGGATTTAATGAATATTTTTAAATTTATTTTAGAAATTTTAGAAATATTAATTGTTAATTACGGTTATTAATTATAGTTATTAAATAAGATACTAAATAATAATTATAACTTGGAGTTTTTTTACTCAAAGTACTTCTTTGTGCACGATAATAAGTTTTAAGGACAGTACTTCTAAAAAATTAGTTCTAAGGACATTTTCAGAAAAAAGATAAATGAAGTTATCATTTTCAGTTATACAGAAATAATGATAAATAAATTTATTATTTATTGTATAACTTAAAAAGATAAATAAATTTATCATTTTTCTGTAAAAAATTTTTAAAACTAATTACTCAAAAATATTATTGTTAAAACTTATTAGCTAGAATGAGAAGCCCTTCAACTTAATTTTCAATTATCACTTCTTAATTATTAAATATTACCTCAAAAAATAAATGTAGAATTTAATGGGGACCGTTTCTTTCCACCCATTTCTTCCTTTTATATCAATTCGATTTCAACTGTCCATTTTCAATTCCTTCGTCGTGACTCTCTTCTTCTCGTTACTCTCTACTTCCAACCCGCCTTCTTGTCGTTTTCGTTTTTTCCTTAGCCCTCTTTTCGATTTCCCTTCCTTGCATCAGCTGCCGCCTTTCCCTAAACCCTAATTTCCTCTGTGTGCTTCCTTTGACTTCCTAGTATCGGCTACCATTCGCTTTTGCCTCTCCTTTTACTCTCATGTTGAGTCATCCTGTGCTCGGATTTGGTTCCAGTTTGTTTTTGGTTTGGGTGTTTCGTCTTGGGTTTGGGGATTTTACGATGTTATTGGTCTCTTCTTAAGGTATTTTTTGATGTATGGTGGAAGTATTTTAGGTGATAGTTGAGGGTTGTTCGTCTTGTGATGGGCTGAAGGTTCTATGAATTTATTTTGGTAGCTTATAGCTGATATCTTTGAGGCTTTCTATGAGATCTTATGCTCTGGTGGTTGGTTGGTTTGTTGACATGTGTTGTTTGGTATGTTGTTGTCTTCCTCCTCTGGCTAGTCTTCCTCCTCTGGCTACTTGGCGTCGATTCCAACATCGATCTCGAGTGCTTATTGGATTTGGTCTGGATATTGCAGCAACATGTTTTGGTCATTGTTTCTATTTCTGTATTTTCGAATGTATTAGTTTAGTTTGCATTTGCGCTTCTGGTATATGTAGATTTCACCCTATGTAGTGTTTGCTCTGCCAAGTGCAGCTTATAGAATATGCATCTTAAATTTTGATGATACAAAATCACAAGTAGAGGGAAATAAATATGCAAAAAAAGAACGAGATGATTTTGTTTCCTGTAATTAATAGGCATATTTGAGTTTGTTTATTTCTCTCTCTAATTGGCTTATCAAATTATTTTTTGCCATCTAATATTAATTTAGGCATTAAGTAATTGATTATATAAATAGAGACTAGAAGAGAGGGTAAAACTGTGGTTGAAAATCTATTTGCTAATTTTCTCTTCCTTATCTGTGTTCTTTTTATCCAACAATTTTAGCCATATAGATATTTGCTTACTTTCTCGATTTGGTTATTGATTCAATGGTATTTTATTTACTTTAGCTTTGTTCTATTAATTGTAAACAAAATTTTTGTGAATCAATAAAGTGGGTGATTGGGTGGAATATTTTGTGTTATTGCATTTTGGTTTCAATGCCGTCTTGTTTTTAATCCAAGTTATTTCTCTGTGGTTTGGGTGACAAAGATTCGTTGATAAAAGCTTCTGCAGAGCGCTACTATTTTCATAACAGTTTGATATTAGAGCACAGATCATCACAAAGTTTAGCGTAATTTTGTTTGAAAATTATTGATGTCGGATATGATTACGTTTTCAAATATGGCTATCTTGGATGAGAAAAATTGGGGTATTTGAAAGTCTAAGATGGAGGATGTTTTGTACCTCAGTGATCTTCATGATCCGATTGATGAAGATGGAAAGAAGCCCTCTGATGTAGATAGAAAATGGAAGAAGATGAATAAGAAGACGATTGCTTTGATTCGCAAGTATCTTGATGATTCGCAAGAAGATGAATAAGAAGCCCTCTGGTCGTACATTCTATTTTTATTTTATTCATATCCTAAAAATCTTAGTCTATCCTACCTAGGTCATGATCCACATCTACTCCATAAAAATTATAAATTCATAACTTTCACATACAGAATAAAATATATTCGTGCAAATAAAATTATTTAAAACTAAGCATTTATTACTTCATTTCTTACAGTACTTAAAACATGAAGTATCAAATTCAATATCTCCATCTTTGAAAATGTAAACTAAACAAAATTTTATTAAAGATTTAAAATTCCTTTGTCCCAAATAGGAATAAAATAATCTTCCTTTTTAGTACTTTTCTTATCAAACTTTTTCCCTTAAAAGTTACACTTTCTAATTTATGGCATTCAAAATTTTCTTGATTTTTTCAAAAAGGAACTTATGAAAAACTTTTCTTTTAATAGATTACTAAAATAAGGATGTACACCTTTTTGAAAATAGGATCTTTAACACAAAAGTTTCATAACTTAATTATCCTTCCATAATAATATGTTAGACCATTTTTGTTTCAATGAGTTTTCTAGCTACAAGAATTATTATTTACAAAATAGTCAATTCTCCACAATTATTATTTCGAAGTAATAGATGTTTCCTTCCAAAGTATACAATAATATTTATTACATTATCCCTGAAAATATACTATTATTTGACGAAATATACCTTGTAACTTTGCTTAAAAACTCTTTATAAATGCTTCTCCTTAAAAATATAAAATTCTCGTCTTTATAAATGCTTCTCCTTATATAAAAACATCTAATTTATTTAGTAATCACTATTTGAATCCAATTGATGGTCAAAGGTACCTTTTATAACTTTATACGACAAAAAATAGATGGAGTAGACAAAGATAACTCCTATCTTATTATATTACTCCTTCCAATATTTCATCTACCAGAATTCACAATTCTATTACTATCAAAATTCTAGCCATTATTCTCTTCATGACCTTATATGGAAATGTCCTTCTTACCTATCCTATGGGACGTTTCTTTTTTTCTATCTTCGATTTTTCTATTCCAAAATAGTTTTTATTTCTATTTATAAACCCCTAAAAAGATTTCTAAAGAAAGAACTTTTAGATATAAAAAAATCACATGAAAAAAAAGAAGAATCAAAGGACCAAAAATTGAAATCTTTTTAATCAAATTAAAAAGGTTAACAAATGAAAACTTTTCAAGTCATTAATTTACGATTAAACCATCCACCCTTTTGTCTTTAAAAAAATTCATCGCTTTTAAAAATTGCATCGCCTTTCCAAACTTTTCTGAAACCATAGTGGTATATTTCCAAAGTTGTCTAGAACTATAATTCTATTTCCAAAATTTCCAATTTATACAACATCTAAGAAGTTATAAAGGAAAGAATTTTCAAATTTATTGCATAGGAAATATAACATAGAAAAACTAGAAAAATAGAAGAGTACAAAAATAAGGAATTTGAAAGCTTTTCTGATTCAATCAAAATTTAAATTAAGAAGTTAATAAATGGAATTTTTTTTCAACTCTCAAGTCACCAAATTTGTAATTAAAATTACCTATCAAAATATTTCACCACCCTTTTTAAATTTACAATCTCTTTTCCAGCTTTTACAAAAAAATTGTGGTATAATTTAAAAGTCATCTAAGATCACTTTTTATCAAAAATTTCTAACTCATAAGATTTTAATCTTTTGAAAGAAACTTCCAAATTTTCAAGGGATTTTCAAAGAAACCCTTTTTTGTTCAAATAATGTCCTAAAGGGTTGGATTAAAATTATTCTTTCATTAAAACCTTTCCATTTACGACTATCTCTATTATTAAATATATCTATAAAGTCCACAATGATAAGGAAGACTAGGTCCTATCAAGGAGTCAATTAGCATACGGTTTCTAGCGTGCATCCATAAGTTGAGGTCATGCTCTCCCTAGTTTACTCCTAAAGGTATGATCTCCGCTCTACGAGTAAACAAAAGTAAGAGTAGAAATTATCTTTATTTATTCTTTCTACTCATAGTCGCATCTCCCATCCTTTTGGAACATGGTCGCAACTATTTTTATAGTTGGAACCTATAGAGTTAGACGTAAATTCAAAATAAGTGTGTATATATAATATAAGTTTTAGAAAAATCTATTGGAAAACCTTTTCGAAAATGACAAGTATGCCACTCATACGTATAGTATACTTTCCCCGTTGATTGGGCAATTCAGGCTCTGACACCAAATGTAACAACCAACCCCGAAACATGTATAAATTTCGTCCCAGAAAAGGTTCATCGAACTTAGATCCATTCGAAGGTAAGCTATTGGTAGAAATAAGAAAATAACATTATAGAGCCATAACTAATCATTTGGAGCTCAAAGCGGATGGAACAAAATATAATAGCAAAGTGTACCCATTTATTTTAAAACCGCAAATTTTCATAATATAAAATACCATCAAATCGCATCATAAATCCATTACAACAATGCCTATATACATAATTACACATAAAAACAAGTAATAAAACACATACTGTCACAAGCCAAGCTTCTCCATCTCTAAGCATCGTCATCGCCACCACTCTGTCCTTAACATGTGTTATAAGGAGGAGAGAGTCGGTACAACAAGTTTCCAGTGACTAAAAACCTCGAGTCTTACCTTTTTAGTTATTAGGTGGTATATTTCAAAATAAGAATATGTTTACGAAAAATAAACCATTAAACCATTTAATACTTCTATATAAGGAAAGAAGGCGGGTTTAACCACTTAGTACCTTCCATTTTAGAAGTAGGTTTCTAGATTCCTATATCCAAATCATACGTTATAAACAGCTAATAATGTGAAAGATGATACTAAGCCACTTAATACATTTTATTGAAAAATGCCTTAATTAAGGAAAATATCATAATTTAATACCTATTTCCAGGACGTTCTCCTTAGTGGTACTATCTAGCTGACATCATATGGAATCTCTTAGGCCACTTAATACTTCCTTGTGGAAAAAAGGCAGACTCTAGTATTTTAGTACCTTAATTAAGGCAGACTCCATCATTTAATACCTATTTCCAAAATAGACCCTCATTGAGATACCACCTAACATAACCACTTGACCATTTAATACTTCATCTGGGAAAAACCGGTAGTCCCTCAAACAACAACTTAATACCTCAAGACCCCAAAGCAGGACCTTCGTCTTATGGCCATACTCATAATGACGTCTCACATTAGCCCGATTATGTATAGGAACTAGTAGCCAGATTAGGTGGGTAGAGTTCCACTATAGAATTTGGCACTAACCTCGCATCATTACTAATATCTATCGTAACGATGTCTCACATCAATCAAAATGTACTAACTGTTGGTTGCCTCAAAGTGAAGGATAGACTTCAGTCATGTAACTCTATTAACCTCGGATTCTTATGACTTAGCCATAAATCAAATACTCTCTACACACACACACACTCATATCACCATTTTATAAATAAGCCCTTATAAGGAACCTTCCTTATTATGTCTTAAAATAAAAATTAGGCTATATAAGAGTTTTCACTTATTTTCTCCTAACAATAAACTTCCTTCGTAATAGGGGAAGCAAATGAAAATAATAATTACCTAATTAACTATGCTATATGCGCAATAATTGTACGTTAATCATGCTAATGGAGATAAAGAAATATTCGCACCTATTAAATTCTAAACAGATGGATTTTACGCCCCAAACTAGCATTAAACGTCAATTCTCTAACTAAAGGTTGTTACAAGTCTTTTATTCATATTCCCAAGATTTCAACATAAAAAAATTAAGGATTCTAATATCCAAAATAGGGAATAAATATTTGAAAGTCTAGTGGCTGGTATCTAATAAGACTTTTATTTAGTATGTGAGTGTATACTAATAAGTAAGCTAAATATAGCAATATAACATAATATAAAAGAAAAGTATGAAAATGAGAACGCTAGAGTTTTTGTACTGGTTCGGACCTCCTGTCCTACTATAATCTCGAAGCTTCCTTTTAGTATTTCACTAGATAATAACTCTTGCTTTGCCAGGAGGAATAGGCTAATACAAAAGTATTCCATTAACAATCTTGTATTCAATAAAACACGGATTTCGATTGTTAGTACAATTTTTCCTATAATCTCCTTTGAGTGATAGTGAGAGTGAGTTGCTTGGAATTACAGGAAAAAATTTAACCAAAATATAGATTTTGGTTGTAAGTGAATGAGAATATTAAATCAATGATAACATAAGAGATTATAAATATAGAAGACTGGAGGTGGTCTTTCGTGAAGATGTATTAAGGATAAAAATCTTATAACACTGTCTTTTACAGAAATTTCTTCGCAATGAAATATATATGAAGGTACTCCAAGAGCTTGTAAGAGACACATGATGCATCGGGAATATATAATGGTTCACCGATGGTGACTCCAAAAGCCTTTAATTTCATCATGAATAAATTTTGCCTAATTGACTTGAGTTCCACCAAATATAGCGTGTATGGCTTTGTGGTCATTTTGATAAATTTGCTCATGACTTCCTAATCGAGGAATTATTGTGTTAATTATAAAACGATTTAACAATCTAGGCTTTGGTCAGATGAACCAATTTCCATTATGGCATTCTATCTTCCCATAGTTGGTGCATAATTTCTTCATATGGCAAATTTCTATGATCGAGAATTTCTTCTAAACTAATTCCAGTAGAGGAACAATCGCGTAATCGACACATCGTGTTTATACTAATTTTCAAAACCCATAAGCACACACTAGTCCATTTAACCATCTTTCTTCATTTTTGGGTGTCCAAATATCATTATTACAAAAATTTGCATAAAAAAGAAAGATGGCTAGTAGATTGATTTGTACCTTTTTTCATCAAAGTTAATTAGATCATGATATCCGGAGACGACGGTAGTTTTTGAAGACCATATTCTCCAAATTTGCATAGTTGGTAAAAGAGACCACAATGAAGTATCTTTTGTTTCAGATTGTCGAATCTTTTGTTAGCGATCGTACTATTTGGAGCCCATCATGAATGTGTGCATTAATGACAAGATTGGTTTGAGAAGATGAAGACCGGCCTCTCTTTAATCTCTTGTTGCCTGGATTCTTTACTATTGATGCCATTTTTGAAGAAATAGGTTTTGAAAAAGCTAGGGTTTTTTACCGTGGGTAAAAACTGAGATGGTTTAGGTGAAAATGAAGCAGGGAGTAAAAAATTATTATAAAGAAATGTTGTCTGTAGTAGTCCGAGAGTTCTCTCAAACGTCTGAGAATTGATAATAGACGCTGAGATCACACAGGGGAATTTTTTCGAAAATTTTGATAGACGTCTGTCATATTCTCACAGGTGTTTGAGACATTCATATTTCTATTTATAACACTGATGTTTATATTTTCGACTTTTAATTTCATATTTTCATCAAAAAACACAGTTAATGATTATTATAATCAAGCAACATACAGACCAAAAAATATATGTTTTTTTTACAATTTTATTTTTATTTCTATATATATATATAATTATTTTTCCTCCGAAGCTTGTGAGTTTTTGAATCCAGTTCAATCACAAGGGTTTTTGTTATTTTTGGTTTACTCATGTTGTGGTTTAAGTGGAGACAAACTTGGACGAGCCGGAGTGCTATTCCAGTCTTGGTTTGATAAACCCTGTTTCCCATAAGTTTCATGGAGTAATGTTGCAAGTTTTTACAGGAGTCGATTAAACGAGATCTTTTATGTAAATAATTTTTTATTGGCGAATGACCACATATTGCTAGAATACATTTTTCGAGAAAGTTAAAATGAGATCCTTGACGTCGTTGCTCGTAACACATTTCTCGTTGAACTTCCATCATTTCTTGTTGATAGTGATTTATTTCATCCAATTTAGTATTAAGAAATGAAGATTCAAGATCAATCACTCGTTTACCCTTCTTTTCCTTCGGAGAGCAGCCGGTATGATATGTAGGTGATGCCATAATATTTAGTGAGAATGATCGATTTGAAGGAGGTGTGGTTTTTGTTTGATAATACGTAGGTGCTATTTAATGAAGACGAGTTAAAGTTGATAGTTGAGTTAAGTGGAGTCATGATCAGAAGACATGTTTAGTTTTTCTAAGTTTATAAATAATATACCCATTTTATTTTTCTTTAACCAAGTGTTTATGTATAAATATAATATATAGTCTACTTATAGTAAAATCTTTGTATGGATGGAACTATTTTAACCATAAATTTGCTAATGGTTTTGTTATGGTTGTTAAAAATTAACTAAATAATTCTAATACAGAAAATAGAGTTCAAAATTTTAACTTAAATAATCGGGACATATATTAATTAATTAATTCATTAAGTGAGCATATACCAAGGTCTCGTCTCAACTTTATAAAAGTTGATTCATATAATGGTTTAGTGAAAATGTCGCCAATTTGATTTTCAGTGTTAACAAATTCAGGAAAAATGATACATTTTCCACATTACTCTAAGAAAATGATAACGGATATCAATATGTTTCATTTGAAAATGATTAATTAGATTTTTAGACAAATTTATGGCACCAGTATTATCGCAATATATATGAGATTTAGTAATAATTTTTCTAAAATCTTGAAGTGTTTATTGCATATAAATTACTTATGTACAAGCTAAGGCCGTAGAGAAGTGCGCGGCTTCATATGTCGAGGGAGAAACATATTTTTCTTTTTACTAAACCATGAAACTAGAGATTGACCAATAAATTGACAAGTGCCACCTGTACTTTTTCTATCCATTTTACATCTATCGAAATCCGCATCGCTATATGATACTAGTTTGAAAGAGCTGTCTTTTGGGTAAAAAAAGACCATAATCGTTGGTGTTGGTTAAGTATCACAAAATTATTTTAATTACTCGATGATGTGAATCTTTAGGTTGTGCTTGAAATCTTGCACAGAAACAAACACTCATCGTTATATCCAGTCTACTGGCCATTATGTTTAATAGAGATACTATTATACTCCGGTATAATTTTTTCCATTTTCATCTTGATCTATATGTAAACTTGTGCTCATAAGAGTCATTTTACTTGAAATACTGTCCATTCCGAACCATTCTAATAAATCTCGATAATATTTTGCTTGATTTATAAAGATTCCGTTGTTTAATTGTTTTACTTGAAGACGTAAGAAAAAGTTTGGTTCTCTCATATGTGACAGTTCGAATTCATTTTTCATTATATTCGAAAACTCATTGCATAATTTCCCATTAGTGAAACCAAATATAATATTATCATCATAGATTTGTACAAATATTATATCTTTATTTTCTCTTTTTAAAGTGTTGTGTCAATTTTGCCAATTTGAAAGCCAGAATTAGATAAATGTGTTTTTAGTCGTTCATACCATGCACAAGGTGCTTGTTTTAATCCGTATAATGCTTTTTAAGCTTGAAAACATAATTTGGGTATATTTTGTGAGAAAATGGAGGTGGTTGTTCAACATAAACTTTTTCTTCTATAAAAGCATATAAAAAATGCATTTATTTAATTCTAAAAACATGCAAACGTTGGTAATATTCTTATAGCTTCAAGACGAGCTACAGGAGAAAATGTTTCTTGATTGTATCCTTGAGCAACTAATATTGCTTTTTTTCAAACAATGTTTCCATTTTCAACTACTTTATTTTTGGAAAACCCATTTTGTTCCTGTAACGGATTTATCATCTGGTCTTAGTACAAGTTGCCAAACATCGTTTCTTTCAAACTTGGCCAAGTTCCTCTTGCATTACTAAAATCTAAAAATCATCTTTTGATGCTTCTTTATAATTTTTGGGTTCGAAGTGGGATATGAATGCTACATGACTTATTTAATCTAGTTGATTTCTAGTTGAAACTTTAGTGTTCAAGTCACCAATTACATTATTAATCAGAAGGTCTTTTGAAATTTCCGGTGGTGATCTTAAAATATTATCATTATTGTTATTGATATCATTATTATTGTTTTCAATAACATTATTAGTAGTATTATTATCCATAATTTCTTCATCATAATTTTTATTATCTTTAAAATCCTCATCAAAGGAAACATGAAGACTTTCTTTTATAATGTTAGTTCGTTTATTAAAATTCTATATGCTTTACTTCGATCTAAATAACTACCAAAAATTCCTTCATTGGCTTTTGAATCAAATTTTTCCAAGATTATCTTTAGTATTTAGAATAAAACAACTAGAACCACATACACGAAAATATGATAATTTAGGTCTCTTTTTGAAAAATATTTCATAGCATGTGTTCTTAGTCATTGGTCTAAGTGTTACACGATTTAATACATAACATGCAATAGCAATGGCTTTCGCCCAAAAGTTCTTTGGTAAGTTACTACTATTAAGTAGTGTTCATGCACATTCTTGTAATGTGTGATTTTTCCTTTCTATTATACCATTTTGATGTGTGTGGGAATGGAAAATTATGACTAATTCCCTTTTTATGTAAAAATTTGTAAAATGTTCATTTTCATATTCTCCTCCATGATCACTTTGTATACTTTTGATTTTTAAGTTCATTAAATTTTTAATTCTTTTAGAAAAATTGGTAACATTTCAAACATATCACTTTTATGTTTCAAAAATAATTTCCAAGTATATCTTGAAAAATCATCGAAAATTATAAAAACATATTTGTTATGATTTATTGAACGTACTTGAGTTGGCCTGAATAAATCTAGGTAAAGTAGTTCAAGTGGTTTTTTGTAGAAAATTCCTTTTTATATTTAGTAGAACTTTTCTTTAATTTGACCTACATCACATAAATTCTTGACCTTCTAGTTGCTTTTGGGTAATCTTTTAACTAATTCATTTTTAGCTAGTTTGTTAATGTATTTAAAATTTATGTGATAAAAACGTTTGTGCCATAGTCATGCATTGTTATGATTTGCAACTAAGCATAAATCATTATTATGTTTGATATTCATGTTCAAAACATATATATTTCGATTTCTTAATCCTTCAAATATTATATATTTTTATTTTTGTCGAAAATATTACATTTATCCTTTTCAAAATCAATTTTAAATCCTTTATTACATAGTTGACTTATACCTAGTAGATTATATTTTAAATTTTCTACAGGTAAAACATTAGTAATTATAGAAGTAATTATAGTGTATTTTTGGCTCGTTCCCAGTGGATCATGTTTTCTTCCTTGTGTAGACGCTCTTCATGTAATTTCATGACTAGATGCTTTGCTTTGATGATGATTCATGTACTGAATGCATTAAACTATTGATGGAGTCAGATGAATACTAACATCTCAATTTAACCAGCTTGGAATTCCATCAAATTTTGCAGACATTCCTAGAAAACTCATTTGATCATGGTGCAAGAGGACTGGAGGATCCACAAGCACTATTATGATCACTAGTGATCAATCACCTCAGCATATTTTTGTCTTATTTTCCTTTAGCATTTCTTAGTTGATTCTTCTAATCCTTTTTGTTGATTCTTGAGTTTCTCTGATTTGACTTAGATGTTTTAACTTCCTTAGAATTCTGCTGGGTCAAAAGCTCGGATAACAGTTGTCATTTGCTTTTATAAGCAACGAGGTGTTCAAAATTAATAACGTGCATTGTTATTAATTTTAATTAAATTTTTCACAACAAATAATTATCAAAACAATAAACAAATAACTGGTGAGAAAATCTCACTTACGCTTCAGCTAATGCTTATGCATTTCTAAATGTCGAAAATGAAACGTCGTTCGATTTTGACTAAAATTTCAGCAATCTCCAAACTCAATGAATCCAACTTCAACGCGTAGATATCATCGTTACGAGTCCAACGCAAATAACCGTATCCAAATCGGACATCGTGGGGACGAGATATAAATTAATGAACATTTGAGATTAAATATTAATTAACATTAATTAATTAAGGTAATTAACTAAATTACCTTCCTCTCTCGTTCAACCCAGGCTGATTATAACCCTAAACCCATCGCGACTTCTTCATCATCGCGTTGCCGCTTTAGGTGATCGAACGTTGCCATATTATCATCGTTGATAGCAGCAATCCCCAACACCCCATCGCCGTCTACCACATGACCAACGACGCCTTTGTTCAAGAGAATGAACCCAAAAACTTCCGCACCATTATCGCCATATCCTTGCCACCACACTCAACCATTCAAGGATCGGCCACCATCGATGAACTTCCCTTCCCCTCGCCTACCATTTTCATGTTGACCCTGACAACTAGTTCGGCCTCTGGATGTTAGAGGTATATCAACCATTGGATGAGTAGCCAAATTACAAATTAGGGTTTTAGTTTTAGGAAATGGAAGAAAAGGGAGGTCCTTAGAAAATATTTCCAACACTATTCACCCTCTAAAATCTCGAATTCCAAACGAGACGTGCTCACTGGCGTTCTTAGCTAATTACCCCTATTCCGAACACAATGGAACCAGTGTCAGAACATAATTTCATCATATACAGAAGTTGGATTTCAAAATCAAATTATATTATATTTTAATTCCTAAAATTAATTTCTACTCATTTTGAGCTTGCACGACCAACCAGTACGTCCAGTCGTCATAAAACTCATCAGCATACAACGATTTATTATTCCGGATCTAATGGACTTTGTTTCATCAAAATCTGAAATAGTGCCCCGTAATGATAATTTCACATGTTAATTAAAACCAAATTATTCACTTTTAAATCTAAATTAAAAGTTTATTATTACCATTCTTATTTAAAATGAATTTAATTAAGCTTTAGAAATTATTTATATTTACTTAAAATTCAAGATATAATTATTTAGGTAATTCTAGTATCTAATTATAAACCATTCAAAAATCCAAATCGTTTTACTAACAATATATTATATTATTATTTATTTCAAATTGAATCAAACCTAAATATTTAAATAGATTAAATATTCGTATTTGAAATATTAGAAGTCGGGGGTCATTATAAAAACTAGCCAAAACATCGCATTTTAAATACTTAAAACCACAAGTAATTTACTATAGCATTTGTAAGTGCTATTAAAATTCGTTATTAAAACAATATTGAAAAGCACAATCTTTGCGACTAGTTTTAACCACTTCAACAAATTGTCTGTAACTTGATATTTTAATGCCCAGTACTAACATTAGGGTAATGAAAAACCATGTATAGGAATCCTTAAGAATATGTTTCCACTTATTCATAAAAATTGTCGAAAACAATGGATTCCAAAGTGCACTTATAACGACTATTCTCATTTCAAACACTTTCAAACAATCTTCAATTTTACACACAAGTTAAATAACCATTTAAACATCAAGTCAAGGTCATTCCACATGTTTAATAAGGTAACAGAAGTGGTGCTATACAATGTAAAGTAATCATTTGCTTTCGAAAGCAAGAGGGGTACAAAGTTTATAACTTTAGTTAATGTCACTTTAACTTTATACTTTGCACACAACGTATGTATACACAATATATACTTAATAGGTAGTGAGATAACTCGCTTAGATTCATGCATAACCCAAGCACAAAGATACAAGAACCAAAGAACCACATCCTTCAACAACACAAGCCTAAAGGTCCAACCTTTAGCATTTCCAAACCAAAGCTAGCTTCCTCCTCCTCCTCCTCCATACTCATTGGCCCATCCAAGATCCCCCTCTTCCTCTCACCTCCTCCTACTTCTTACTTTTTAATCAGGCTTTCCATGATGTCTTAGGCCCAAAGCCAAAGTTTAAAAGTGATTAGATAAGATTTGGTAAGCTTTTGAAAAAGTTAGAGAGTAATCAGGGGATTAATGCTTAAGCACTTCCACCATTTTCAACCCTCCTACTTCATCTCAAGCTTAGGAATTTTTATGACTATTTCCTAAGGGTATGCCCCTCCTTATATAGCCTTAGGAATATATTGGAAAAAGACCAAAAACCTCCCAAAATCCACATGAAAACTTTACACCACATAGCTTAAGTGTTAAATAATTTCCTTATTTGCTCATTTTTGAAATATCTCCTTTTTACCTCATTATCCTTTTCACACCTAACTTGATAAGATTAGGAAGCTTCTTATGGTTTTAGTGCAAAATATTTTTATTTCATTAAATTGATTTCATAAGTAAATAAGTGTATGTAAAAAAATTCTGAACAACTTCCGATGGTTAAATAGATGTTTATAATAAAACGATTTTCAGTCACATTATCAATTTTTTTTCAAAATATTTATTTTTATAAACATTTTTTCAAAACAAGTTTACATAATTACTTATGATTTAAAAAGAGGTTAAAAAGCTTATTAAATCATTTTAATAACATTTAATCTAAGATTCAAATATTTAAATAATTCACATATTTAAATACAAAGTGTCCGAAATTTTGGTTCGTTACGTTCTCCCCCACTTAGAATATTTCATCCTCGAAATTCCAATAGAAACAATTAAGCAACAACATACATCAATACCCAATGGTATTGCATGCCCATAAACAATTACATAACAATACCATATAGTACTGCAATCACTAGCAACCAAAGAAACAACATATAACAGTACTATACAGTACTGTAATCACTAGCAACCACAACTCATGGTTCACCCACGTACAAAAACCCATCATTGCACAAGGATGACAATGGATCTAGTAATGTACCTACTTTACGCTTAGCAGCTTGAGGTATTACTCAGTCGATCACTCATGCTACCCTAAGCAATTCGAAGAGTCATTCCCCAAATGCTCCACAAGCCAACATACATAGCACACAAATATTTTTAAAGCCTATATGATATATATGTGCCATCTGTACACAATACCAAATCCAATCACTTACTCGATCATATAAATTTTACTTCCGAACCAGTATAGTCACTTGACTTCTCTAGTGTGGACTTCGATCTGATTCCTTGATTAGAAACCTCTTTTCTCCTTACATATCCATATACTACGATAGAAATCTTCAGGATCATATCAAAAAACTATATCAAGTGTTCGTTGTCAAGAATTGAGTGAAAAATCCTAACTCGGATCGGTGTAAATCACCTCAAAATCCATGTTCTCGAATCCCAAATGAAGAACTACCATGCGAGTAAAATGATTTACGTACAACTTATGTACTCTATTCAATTGGTTTCCTAATTACACCAGTTGCTTTCTACTTTACTTTACATTCATTTATCACTTAGTATTCCTCGGCTAATACTAAAATCATTTATGAATCATTTTATAAAATTTTACTTCAAGCTATTAAACATTATATAACTTAAGTTCATATTCATGTAATACTCCACTATATCCTCAGAGCATATACAAACCATCCAATTCGTTTTACTTAACATGGATATTCAATCAATTTAAAATTTGTTTAAATTCTACTATCTCCTAAGTTTAAGTGTTATACAAACTCATCTTTATATTTCCACAAAACACTTAGCTTCAAATTTGTTTTTATACAAATTTCGAAGTTTCGACTGTCCAACATCACCAAAAATTTCATTTCATTTTAAAAAAAGTGAAAACTATCACCCAAATATATCAATTATGATGCACAAATCATTCAATCCTAATGCATAAGCTATACGTGTCCATAATGTAACTTAACTGAAACCTTTAGAACTAAACAACCGATCTTATTTCTAATCGTTTTGAAAAATATATATTTATAACTTTTGTGTACCAAATCATACTTCCAATATTAAACTCAAAATATGTTTTATTAAATCACTTTGTAGCAAATTACTACGGTATCATTCCCCACTTTAAAACTTGAAAATAAACGTTGACGATGCCGATGTTATAGTCATCACCAGAATCATTTTCCAGCGACAAACTGAGTTCAGTACATCCAAACCATGCCTTTCAAACTTAATCAAAATCATTTTCAAAATGGTATCAAATACTTCTTAATTATTACTAAGTCCTATGATGTCAATTCCAAAACCCAATTCCTAAACATTTATTTGCAAATAATACTAGTATTATTTTTCAAAACCTTAGAAAACCAATTTCTAAAACACTAGGATTTAAGTTCTCAAATTCTCGGTTTAAATCCTTTTCACATTTATAACTATACTTATAACCATATTTATATGTCACTTTCTTATATAAAATCATTGCCCAGATATTTGTTCCAAAATATCTTTCTTTCTCATTGTCTATAATAAACAGCTTTTGTTAAAATCAAATTTTAACCCAACATTTTTACCGAACACCTCATGGTCAAAGTGTGAAACTTAATTTACAAGGTGTTCATCTCAATGTTCCCACAAGTTACTATATACCTAACCATGCAGTAAAAAGGGAAAACTGCTCATAAACTGGTCAAGCAAGCAAATCAAACAACAAATAGTAATACAATTATTATCATTTCCTAACAACCAAACATATCATAAATAATTATCTAAACTTGTGAAAATTATTCTTTTATATATAAAATATAAGCTAAGGTAAAATTATTTCATTTATGTGTCGGTTTGCCCCGCCCATGTGTTTGGAGATCCTTACCAATAATGATAACAATTCGTATTGATCAGAATCCATAAGCCACTCTATAAATCAATCAACACAATACAAAACATTTTACAACAATACAAGTATGCACTCTAGTGCTATACACTCAACTCATAATAAGGCATTCCATTACCCTGTCTCTTAATGAGTTATACCCACCAAAGCCAAGGTTCTCACTTAATCTTCAGCTCTAATACCATTTGTAACGGCCCGTCTTCTCGACCCCCGAGTATTGATACTAATACATCCACGGTATTCACGTGTTGAGGGCCCAAATGCCGAAAAGAAGAATTGTTATGGTAAAATAAAAAGAATTAGAACAAGAAATAAGAGAACACAATATCAAAATCTCACATGCGGAACGATAATACATAATATCTCAAAAGGTCTTTACTTAAAAGAAAACTTTTATATACATACATCAATTAGAGTAAACTAACATATCATCAGCATGAACGATTATAACAACCTATCCTCCCAAATGTTGATACCAACAAATCAAATAATGCAGCAGAAAATAAATATAGTAGGAAATCATCCAGCTCCTCTCCAAGAGCACCAATAAACCATAGCTAAATCTGAAAACATACTTGAGCTGACCCAAGCATTAAGAAAATAACATTCGGATCAGTCTGGTAAACCAGCGTGATAAACTCAAATCACACAGATTTATTATATCTTAAAACCCTTCAAAATAAGTATAACGATCTCGGTTTTGAATCAAATTTAATTTGATAATTATTTTAATTTTTGAAATTAAATTGTGTAATTAATTGGTATATTAATTTGAGTTTCTCCAAAAACAAATAAAACATGTTCTTTGTAAGAAGTTGAAAAATAGAATTTGAAATTCAATAATAAATATGTTGAAAATAAATTGGATTTAAAACTCTACATTTTAAACTAGTAAAAGTTATTTTCTAAAATTTTAATGTATATTGGTTTGGAAGTTATATTTCAAATTCAAATTTTAAAAGATATTTGAAAAATAAAATTATTTGATATAAATAATTTTCAAAAGTTGTTTAAAGTTAAATTATCGAGCTCAGAGGTTATGTAGTTGATGGTTACTAGTGATACATTCCCAATTTGGTAACGTGGCATACGAAGTGCTGCTGATCATTTGTTGATCGAAGCATGACTTTTGTGAAAAGCATAGCTTTGTGGACGATACTTCTTCGAGCCTCACAACTCGAAAATGGTTGAAACATGAACGTTGCGGCAAGGTTTATAGGTGTGGTGCCCCTAGGGTATGTCCATTTCCTTCTGGATAAAAGTGATATCATGGTATGGAGCCTCGATATTTAACTGTGTGGTTTTGCTACTTGTTGGTGAATCTCGGGATAAAGGTCGGTAACGACCGGGGATGGCTACATCAGGACCTCACAACCCGAAAATGGTCGAAACAGGAAAGATGCAGCAAGGTTGCAAGGGTCGCACCCCTAGGGTATGTCCATTCCTTCTGGAAAAGGGTGGTATCATAGTATGGAGCCCAGATACTTAACTCATGTGGACAATGTATATTTATTACTGTGTGATGTTGCTTTGTGATTGAGGTACCTCGGATCAAGGTCGCAAATGATTGGGGGTGGCATATCTTAGGTGTTACTCCCGAGAAGGGAGTACAACGGCCTTGTGTTGGCAGAGAAATGGGTAAGTTCTCGGGGCGTCCCTCCAGAGACGTACTCATGTGGCAATGGGAAGTTCCTTGGCCTGACCATTTGTTGGAAATCCAATCATCCAATACGCGCCTTGTACGGTTTTAGTTGTAGAACCTGCCATTAAATATGGTAGCTATACTTGGCATACTATAATGGTACGTATGCTGGCTAAGATTAATATTATACTTGCAAATGTTTTCTTCACTATGCACTAATAATAATATCAAATGGATTTTGCATAGTAAGCATTTTTTACTATCATAAGGAGAAATCTCCCCCAAGTATGTGATTGCAAGTGTGTGTGCCGGGAGGCCTTATGGTAGTTTCTTTTTCCAAAAAGCATTGCGGATTTAAATATTTTAAAAAAAATCTTCTGTTGTCTGTTTTAAAGATAAACTATTTTGTTTGCTTATACTAGTCTCATGACTGATCCGGAGTTTATTGTTCCCTTCCTAAACTCTGGGTGCCCACAATTTTCCACATGGGCAGTCTAGAGTTGGGTTTTTCAAATAATCGAATAGTGGATGTAGATTCGATAGCATTCAATCTTGGGATTTTGGCAATCACATTCTGGATTGAGTTGCTTCACTTCAGCATTGTTTTTGGATCAAGCTTGTTGGATTGGAGTTCTTTAAGCTTTCGGTTTTGGATATAAAAGTCTTTGAGTATTTGGAGTCTCTGGAGTTTGGCATTGAAGACATTGTCTTTCCGTTGCTATTGTCTTGTATCTATCTTTGATATATTGATAGTCATTTATATTTGATATTCAGTTGTATCTGATTTTGTATCAATTGTGTATCAATGATATATGATATTATTCTTTTCTTCAGCTATGATGTTGTACTTAATGTGTTATAACCTCCGACGAACCAGATTCGGCGTTTGAATCTACGGCATTCGAATACAAGTGATGTAACGGGTGCCCATTTTCGAAGGTCGAGTCCGAGTCGTTAGAATTGGTATTAGAGCCAAAAGTTGAAACTTTAGCTCAGGAGTATAACACATTAGGTAACCCATTAGAGATAGGGTGAAGTATACCCAAGAATGAGTATATCCCTAAGATATCCGTCCGAATGCCTCAGTAAATTCTTTTACTATTCACTGATAGTAAGTATGAGTGCAAGAAGAAGACAAGATAGGGGACAGGAAAGTACCACTTCATATGGTCAATGCCTTGTAACAACAACGAAAACAATCTTTCTCTATCAATCTTCTTTGATCATCATCCGATTTTCAATTCTTTGATGATTCCTGACAATTCAAAGAAGAAGCTTTGATATATTTACATGAGACGTAAACTCCAGATAGCTGAAAATTGTTTGTTTGGATGAATTGTTTGCTTTGGTTGCTATGGTTGACAGGTATACTTTGGTTTATAAATTAAAAAGTTTTGGATTTATATCCACATATCTGTCTATTTCTATAGGGTCTAGATATGTTCTATGAATGGTTAGTTACCCCTTCGAACTAACCAATGCCCTCGTATATCTTCGTAGATCTAGTGAACCGATTATCTTGTGAGATATTGAATGAGTTCATTCTCATATTTTTGATATTCTGATTTGGTAAGCCAAATGCAGAATAGATGTTCCGTTTAATCTGAAGAAATCGTTTTTCTATCTTTGTGTATCCATCTTTTGTTGTCTCTTGGCAAATTTCGAGGACGAAAATTTCTTAAGGGGGGAAATCTGTAACGATTCCGGTTTTGAATCAAATTTAATTTGATAATTAATTTAATTTTTGAAATTAAATTGTGAAATTAATTGGTAAATTAATTTGAGTTTCTCAAAAAACAAATAAAACATGTGTTTTGTAAGAAGTTGAAAAATTGAATTTGAAATTCAATAATAAATTTGTTGAAAATAAATTGGATTTATATCTCTACATTTTAAATTAGTAAAAGTCATTTTCTAAAATTTTAATATATATTGGTTTGGAAGTTATATTTAAATTCAAAATTTAAAAGATATTTGAAAAAAATATTTTGATATAAATAATTTTCAAAAGTTGTTTAAAGTTAAATTATATTTTAAAGACTCATATATATAATCCATATATGTGTTTGTTTATTTAGTATAACTAGATTCCTGAACTTATACATATAAAAATGCATTTATTTTTATTTAGTGTAAACAAGATATAACGCATATATATGTAAATAAGATAAAATTAAATTTGTACAAATGTAAATGTGTAAGAAGATGAATACATACATACATACATACATACATACATATATATATATATATATATGTAAATATAAAAGAGTTAAGCAATTTATAAAATAAAGAGAGGGTTTAGACATAAAAATGCTCACTTTTACCAAGTGTAAATAAAAGAGACTATATAATCACAAGTGTTAACTAAAGAAGCATAAGATTAACAAGTGTCATGTTCTTTAAATTTTATTTTCATTTTGGAAAAAATAAAATAATAAGTAATGAAAAGAGGAAAACTTTTCTCTTCTCATTTTTGTTTCAGGAATTCAAAAATGAAACCTACAATTGAAAATAAGAAAAAAAATTCTCAATATTAAAACAAGTTGCAATTCAGGGTCTCAATTCAAAACCTGAAAATAATTCAAACAAACAATCTCACATCTGAAGCTAGCAAAACAGTTCAAATTCAAGCCTGGAAACAAGATCCAGAAAAGAAAATAAATTCATCAACTTGAAAACCAGAAGTACAAAGGCGAGTTTTAGTCAAAAATCTCAAATCTAGAACAAGGATCAGGAGCAAAAAAAAATCAAACAGCAAGGTAAAGGGTTCAATTCAATCAACTTCAACCTGATTCATAAGTAACTCAGGGATCAAGCAAGCTAACAACAACAGGTTTAAATTCAACAAATAAAGGATCAATAATCAAAAGTATAGATCAAATTCAAAGTTCCAGTTTCATTCCAGGTTTCTATTTTTCAAGTGAGCAAACTTTAGACCCTTAATATATTTATATGTGTTGCTTGATTTCTGATGCCTGTGATAATTGAAATGTTTAGTTATGGATGAAAATGCGGAGAATAAATTAAAAATGCCTGTGCATGTCTGATAGGTGTGAATATATCACTCTGTTAGTAAACAAGCATATGAAATTCATCTATATCTCAATAGATAAGCAGATTTGTGTTATGATCCTTCAAAGAAAGACGATGGTATTAACTAAATCTTGATTTTAAAAAATGTTCATAAGAAAAATTAAGAAGTAGTGAACTAGAAAATATAAATATACAGTGAAAAACCATATATCTATTAAAATGTGATGATCATAAGTTTGTTTTTCAATTTCATAAATCGATTCAAGATTGAAAATAATGATTTTAGAAAATCATTTCAGAATTTTTAGTTTTATAAATTGTGAGGAATTGTATATTGAACAGAAATTACATTTTTATAAATCTCTAGTGATCGACGACAAACTGTAGGCCGTGCTTATTGTCAAAGGTGGTTGGAGGATATAAGACTAGGGGAAAAATATTCTCTTAAATTCTTGTTCGCTACGGTGGCTGAACGAGAGCGAAATAGGGTTACACCCAAATGTGGTCAACGAGGTTGGAGAGGGTAGTCCGTCATCGACGTGGCACCGGAAGGCACCGGACCGGGGGAAAATAAACGTGGGTTACCAGTGGAGCTCATGAAGTGATTTTGGGGTCGCTGACGATCTATGGTGGCTGTACGTGGCGATTTTGTTAACCGAGTCTGGTTCCAGTTGAGTGCTGTCGCACTCGATTTTGAACCATGGCAATTTCATGGGTTATAGGTGTTCGGTTGATATGAGATGGTCATTGTCGATTTGTGTGTGGCCGCAACAATAACTGAAGGTGATTGACGCAATCGTGTACGTGCACGAATGTTGGTGTGTATCTGTCGACTGAGGAAGATGAAGGTAGCTCGGGGGCAAACTCGAAGAAACACGTGAATAACTCGGAGCAAATGAAAGAGATGTGTAACCCGAAGTTTTACTCGGGAAAATATAAAATTGGCTCGAGTTTTTGATCGAGCAGGTTGGGGTGGGCTCGAGATTTTTTTAACTTGATAATTTAACAGATTTTAAAGTTTTAAAGAATATAAACTAAGTTAAAAGAAAAGTATAGAACAATTTTTCAAGGTTTTAAAAATGTTTGAGATTATTTGTTCAAAAGGGGTAATTATATAATAGTTTGATTTTCAAATGTTTTTCAAGGGTGATTTAATGAAATAATTAAATAATGGATTTAATTACTAATGAAAGAATTGTCAAATAAAGGTTTTTTATCATAATTAAAATAATCAATTGAGATGAAGGGATGATAATTACTTAATGTAATTAATTTGTGTTTAACTAATGTAAGTGATTAGAATAATCACTCATTGTGATTAATTAGTGACTAATTAAGGATAAATAATTAGGGGTTAATTAATTAATGATTAGAGGTTAATTAATCAAGCGATTAAGCAATAATTACTTAAGGATAATTAGTTATGTGATTAATTAATTAAAGTAATTACTTTAAGATAATTAATTAATTAAGGATTAGTTAATTAATGAAAGTGATTAAGGATAATCACTTATTGTAATTTTATTAATCAAATGATAATTGAGGGTTAATTAATTTTGTAATTAACTTAAGGTTGATTAATTAAGGATAATTAATTTAATGGTAATTAAGGGTTAATTTATTGATTAATTAATTAAGGATAATTAATTAAAGGATGATTAAATAATTAAAGTATAATTATTTAATGATTAAAGGTTAATTAACTTATTAATTAATAACCGACTAAAGGATAACTAATCAAATGATTTCTAATTAATGTTATTTAACCGGGATTAGTAATCAATCTGATTTAAAATTAATCAGATGATTAATTAATCTGACTTATGAATGTTTGAATTCTATTGATTGTCGAATTGTTTGATATCCTTGATGTATTATGCTTTGTGCTATGAATTATTTTGGTGTGATCTGTGATGAATGTCATTTATTTATCTGTGATAAATTATTTATCTGTCATCTGTAAATGAAGATAAGCGTTATAGGAATATACCGCTTATCTATATTATAGTGTTGGAACCTGTGATGATTGTTGTGTTGCACTATTGTGTAAAATCCCAGGACTACACCTTACACACACAAATACAGATTGCATGGGGAAATTGGTTAAGTCACAAATTTCTGAAATGGTTTTAAAGTTGGATTTTGAATCCAAATGGTTCTTAGAAATGGATTTGGGTTAAAAGTAAAAAAAAGCTTTTGAAAAGGAGTTTTCAAAAATAAAAGTTATTTTGAATAACTTGATTAAGTTTTGGAATTTGAATTCAAAATTTGAAATTGAATTCTATGTTTGGAAACTATGGTTTAAAGATGTTATACAAGTTATATATGGGTTAAACCATTTTAAAGGTATTGATTTGGGAATTTGAATTTAACTCAAGGGCTTTAACTCGTGCAAATATGATTGGATTTTTTCGAAACGAAAACTATTTGTTTTCAAATGGTAATTGCTTTCATATAAAGAAATGATTTCCAATTTGTATCGAAAGATTTCATGTTTGAAATAAAATTGTGAATTGTTTTTGAAAGCTATGAATGAACCACTAAGAAAGATTGTTAAACTTTGTTTTGAAATCGAAGAGGATTTTAAATAGTGTATCTTTTATATATAAAAGATTTGAAATAGGAATTATTTTGAAAGTTATGAATGGATCTTCGTAAATAGTTTTGAAAGCTATAAATTGAGTCTTTGGGTTAATAGTTGGATGGGATAATCCAATTTGAAAAGGAAGTTGTTTTGAAAAGCTGTGAATGAATCTTTGTGAAATATTGGTGAACTTAACTGAAAGGTTTTGGATAGCATTTAAAGAAAGGTTTTGGATAATAAGTTGTGACTTAACTGAAATCCCATATCCATATGTTTTTAAATATTGCGCTCATTATTCGGTTCAGCTGGGAGAGGACCTTGTGTCATATAACCCATTCCGAATAATGATACAACGTTATGGATAGCATTTGAAGACCGGTGATGAAGTCCGGGTATTTTCGAGAACAAAAGGATAACCCGTTGATTGTCTCTGCACCGAGTCGCGCCGGTATAGAGATCTCCATATGTGATGGGGAGTCCGATCGGGATTGTGAATGCCTGGATTACAAGGGCTTCTTTAGAAGTGCCTACGGTTCTGTTCGGACCTGGAATAGACTTGTATAGATGTGTGCCTGACGTTACGCTTTGAGATGTAAAGCTGGTTTCTATCAAATACATTTCTGTTTGGTGGCGGAGATTTATTCTCTTATCTTAACACTCTTCTTTGAGACGTACGAGCTCAGAGGTTATGTAGTTGATGGCTACTAGTGATACATTTCCAATTTGGTAATGTGGCATACGAAGTACTGCTGATCATTTGTTGATCAAAGCATGGTTTTGTGAAAAAGCATAGCTTTGTGGATGAGACTGCATCAGGACCTCACTACCCGGAAATGGTCGAAACAGGAAAGATGCAGCAAGGTTGCAGGGGTCGCACCCCTAGGGTATGTCCATTCCTTTTGAAAAAGGGTGGTATCATCGTATGGAGCCCAAATACTTAACTCATGTGGACACTGTATATTTATAATTATGTGATGTTGCTTTATGATTGAGGTACCTCGGATAAAGGTCGCAAACAACCGGGAGTGGCATATCTTAGGTGTTACTCCCGGGAAGGGAGTACACCGGCCTTGTGTTGGCAGAGAGCTGGGTAAGTTCTCGGGGCGTCCCTCTAGAGGTGTACCCATGTGGCAATGGGAAGTTTTTTGGCCTGACCATTTGTTGGAAATCCAATCGTCCAATATGCACTTTGTACGATTTTAGTTGTAGAACATGCCATTTAATATGGTAGCTATAGTAGGCATATTATAATGGTACGTATGCTGGATAAGATTAATATTATGCTTGCAAATGTTTTCTGCACTATGCACTAATAATAATATCAAATGGATTTCGCGTGGTAATCATTTTTGACTATCATAAGAAGAAATCTCCCTCCAAGTGTGCGATCGCATGGTGTGTATACCAGGAGGTCTTGTGATAGTTTTATTTTCCAAAAAGCATTGCGGATTTCAATATTTTCAAAAACATCTTTTGTTGTTTGTTTTAAAGATAAACTGTTTTTGTTTGCTCATACCAGTCGCACGGCTGACCCGGAGTTTATTGTTCCCTTCCTAAACTTTGGATGCTCATAATTTTCCACACGGGCAGTCTAGAGTTGGGTTTTTTAGATAACCGAACAGTAGGTGTAGATTCGATAACATTCAATCTTGGGATTTTGGCAATCACATTCTGGATCGAGTTGCTTCACTTCAGCATTATTGTTGGATCAAGCTTGTTGGATTGGAGTTCTTTAAGCTTTCGGTTTTGGATATGAAAGTCTTCGAGTATTTGGATCTTCGGAGTTTGGCACTGAAGACATTGTCTTTCCGTTGCTATTGTCTTGTATCTATCTTTGATATATTGATAGTCATTTGTATTTGATATTCAGTTGTATCTGATGTTGTATCAATCGTGTATCAATGATATATGATATTATTCTTTTCTTCCGCTGTGATGTTGTACTAATGTGTTATAAACTCCGGCGAACCAGATTTGGCGTTTGAACCTACGACATTCGAGTACAAGTGATGTAATGGGTGTCGATTTTCGAAGGTCGAGTCTGGGTCGTTAGAATAAGGGTATCTCATAAGGACACGCCACCAATAAAAACGGATGGGTTTTTACCTTACGATAACCAAACCATTTCTATTATAAAATCCAGTGATAATATAATAATGTCTAAGGTGTGAAATATAAATAATCACATTGCTGCGATGCAAGTGAGTGTACATCACAACAATAATACATATACAATCACAACCGCTAAGGTGCGTTCGCTAATTGTGTAGGATTTCCACGTAGATCAATTCGGGGAAGCAAAATTCGAACTTCTGCACAAGGATCAGAGGTATCTTTTCGAAGTTTCATACATCTCTAGTGAATGTACCATAGGACAACCATACCTGGTCTTGCTAAAACCTGATGCATCGCTTCCGCATGCATATCCTAATAAGTATCTCCAGAAATAGAGTCGCATGCACCCTATGGGTTTTCTAACCCTACTGGCTATGTCTCCTATCTCTTTTTTTGGTTATAGCCACTGATGAGGCAACGTCCGACATTCTAGCCCACAAGTCACCACTCGAACATATCTTCCACACAAGCTCTAGCTTGAATTGATCATAGAACCACAAATGGATTTCTATGTCACGGTCCAAATCTCAGCGTTCGAAAATCAACACCCGTACTTCACTTGTACTCGACTGCCGTAGATTCAACTGTTGAAATTCGATTCATGTCGGAGCTTATAACACATTAAGTATAACAACACAGCGGAAGAAAAATGAGCATCATTGATATACAATATTAGATACAACAATTTGATACAAATGATATCAATATCAGAGATACAATAGTAGAAAGATAATAGCACAGCGGAACAATATCACTAGAAGAAAGAAGAGTCTCCAAAAGAATCCAACTCCATATCGCAACTCCATCTCCAAAACTCCAAACCCAAGAAGCTTGAACCAAAAACTCGAACCACCATCATCGACGCACTTAGCAAGGCCAGTCATCCAAAGACTAAACAAGACTTCCAGAGACTAAAGGCTATCGAATCAACACCTACTATTTGATTATCTAAAAAAACCCAACTCTAGACTGCCCATGAGGAAAATTATGGGCACCTAGAGTTTAGGAAGGGAACAATAAACTCCGGGTCAGTCATGGGACTGGTATGAGAAAACAAAACAGTTTTATCTTTAAAACAAACAACAAAAGATTTTAAAGTTGAAATCCGCAATGCTTTTTGAAAAATGAAATTACATAAAGCCTCCCACCCACACACAATGCAAGCGCATTATTGGAGAAAATTTCTCCTTATGATAGTCAAACATGTTTGATACGCTAAAATCTTTTGATATTATTATTAGTGCATAGTGCAGAAAACTTTTCGAAAGTATAATATTAATCTTAGCCAGTATAGACATTTCGAACTATGCCTACTATAGCTACCATCTAAACAGTGGTGAACACCATAAGTAAATGGCAGGTTATACAACTAAAACCATATAAGATGCGTATTGGATGATTGGATTTCCAAAAAATGGTCAGGCTAAGGAACTTCCTTATCAAATGGAAAGCCTTTGGAGGGACGCCCCCAAGAACCAAAACAGTTCCCTACCAACACAAGACTGGGTTACCCCTGCCTGGAAGTAACACTTGCAAGTAAGCCATCCCCGGTCGTTACCGACCTTTATCCCGGGATTCATCAACAAGTAGAAAAACCACACCGTTAAATATCGAGGCTCCATACCATGATATCACTTTTATCCAGAAGGAAATGGACATACCCTAGGGGCACCACACCTATAAACCTTGCCGCAACGTTCATGTTTTGACCATTTCCGAGTTGTGAGGCTCGAGGAAGTATCGTCCACAAAGCTATGCTTTTCACAAAAGTCATGCTTCGATCAACAAATGATCAACAACATTTCGTATGCCACATTACCAAATTGGGAATGTGGCATAACGTCTGAGCTCGCACATCTGAGAAAAGGGTGTTAAGCTAAGAGAGTAAATTCTCCACCACCAAACAGAAATGTATTTGATAGAAACCATCTTTACATCTCAAAGTGTAATGTCAAACACACATCCATACAAGTCTGTTCCGGGTTCGAACTGAACTGAATGCACTTCATAAAGAAGCCCTTGCCATCCGGGTATTCACAATCCCGATCGGACTCCCCAAAACATATGGAGATCTCTATACCAGCGCGACTCAGTGCAGAGACATTCGACGGGTTATCCTTTCGTTCTCGAAAATACCCGGTCTTCACCACCGATCTTCAAATGCCATCCATTTATGTCGTATCAGTATTCGAAATGGGTTATATGATACAAAGTCCTATCCCGGCTAAACCGAATAGTGAGCGCTATATTTTAAAATCATATAGATAATGAGATCTCAGTTAAATCACAACATATTGTCCAAAACTTTCTTTCAAATGGTTTAAACAAATTACCATTTTTAAATCTTTAAACAAAAAGATTCACTTCACAAAGTTTACCAATCTTCCACAAAGATTCATTCACAATATTTAAACAAAAGATCTATTTTAAGATCCTCTTTTGTTTGAAAACAAAGTTCACCAAATACTTCACAAAGGTTCCTTTATAGCTTTTGAAACAATTCCATTTCAAATCTTTTATATAAAAGATACACCTTTAAGATCCCCTTATTTGGAAACAAAGTTCACTAAACTTTAACCAAGATTCATTAATAGCTTTCAAAACAATTCACATTTCAAACTTGAAATATTTTCAACACAGATTGGAAATCCTTTCATTATATGAAAGCCATTATTATTTGAAAAAACAAATAGTTTTTGTTTCGGAAAAATCCGATTACATTTGAACAAGTTAAAGCCCTTCAAGTATAAAACTTGGGTTAGATCCAAATTCCCAAAATAATACTTTTAAAATGGTTTAAAACCCATATAAACACATTTATAACTTGTATAGCCTTTTTTAAACCATAATTTCAAAACATAGAATTCAATTTCAAATCTTGAATTTTAAATTCAAATCAAATTATATAAATTTCAAAACTTTATGAAGTTATTCAAAATAACTTTTGTCCTTAAAATTTCATTTCCAAAGCTTTTCATATTTAACCCAATTCCATTTCTAAAACTATTTGGATTCAAAATTCAAATTTTAAACCATTTCAAAAAAAAATGTGACTTAACCAATTTCCTCGTGCAATCCATATTTGTGTGTGTATAGTGTAGTCCAGGGGTTTTACACAATAGTGCAACATCATTAATCATCACAGATTCAATCATATCAATATCGACAAGCGGTATAATCTATAATGCTTATCTTCACTCACAAATTCACATATAAATAAATTCATCACAGATAAATAAATTAAATTCATCACAGCTCAAATAAAAAATAATACATATCACATAGCATCACTCATCAGGGATATCAACAATTCAAAACATTTAATACAATCCAAACTATTCATGAGTAAGATTAATAAATCATCTAATAAATCAGATTAATTACTTATGAATAAACTACTATTCCTGGTTAATCAATCGTAACGACCCGAAATTTTCAAAGCCGGAAATTCCAGATAGTTATGAAAAGAAGAAAGAGATAGAAGAAGAAGTAGAAGAACAGAAACACCAAACATCTCACATTCGCAGCGGATAAAATATAATAATAAATAATAACAGTCTACAAAAGAATATTATATCTGTCAATTACATTTTAATACATCAGAGTTTCACATATATACAGTCACTGAATATATACAATTACTATGTCATAGATATACAATAATATAATATAGCGGAAGCACTCCATACGTTCTTGCCATCCATCTCGCCTCCTGAGCTTCAGAACGTCCATACCTGAAAATCTATAATACTCGGTCTAACCCGAGCATTACACCAAAATAACACCCAGGTCAGGCTGGAAACCAGCGTGAGTAAACCCATCCAACATGGAATACAATCATACAACTTATATAGAACCTGGGATAACTCGAAGCAATTCACAAGCCATAATTTTTCTATAAACATCACCGATTTCACCCATCAATTTATAATTGCCGAATTTAGATTAAATAGTCCAATTCACTTAAATCATTTCATTCCATCCAATAGATTTTTCATATCAATCTATAAACATTTGAAGTGGTTTCGGGTATTTTCTAATACCCGACACCGGCCTCTTCGAGTTTCATGTCATTCTAACCCAATTTATCCAAATGAAATACACAACATTTCATATCAGAGATATCAACTCATTCAAAGCATCCAATATCAACCAATCATTCATAAGCAAATTTTATCACTTCCAAATTAATTCAATTGATTCTAATTGAATTTCTAACCTCAGTCACTTAGATTCCTTCATTTAACATTAATTAATTCCAAATCAATTAATTAGTCAACCCTTCATTATTCATCTTAATTAATCACCCTGGATTAATTATTTTCATTACATTCAAGTAATTTTCTTTATTTAATTTCATGATATTAATTATTCTTAACCAAATTCAATAAGTAAACTTAATTACTTCATAAATTAATTATCTATTTTAATTAAATTAATCCTTAATTAATTATATTAGTTATTTTTTCATAAGTCATTATTTATGGGTTAATCAATCTTAACTAATCAATCTTTGATTACATCATTAATTATATAGATTAAGGATTTCCAATTATACTTTAACTTATCAAAATCTAAATTAATTACATTAAATAATTAATCATTAATTAAATCATAAATATTTATCACTCTTGATTTATCTCAACCAGTAATTTACTATTTTTTTATTTACTTCATTAAATAAATTAATTACTCCTTTATTTACTATTTTAATTAATCTCTTAATTAATTTCACAAAGTACTTATATTTTATTAATCACATTTGGTAATTACTTATTAAACCATCCAATGATCATTCCAATTTAATATAAACTTAATTAATTAACCCAAATCATTAATTAATTTAATTAATTAATTTTCCATTTAAATTATCATACCTATTTAATGAATTACCGATTATTAAACCTTGTTTGATTTTAAACAAAACCATTTTCTTATTTACGATTTAAGTTCAAAACCATTTAAAATCCAAATACCTCGAGTCAAACCACAATTAGCTCGAGAAACAACCAAATCTAAAATCACTAGATCATCGATACACATCCAAACAATTCAATCATTCATCCAATTATTTAAATTTAACCATTTAAATTTATATAAAATCCAGAGCGTGAGATTACTCGCCTTTGATTTTGCTGTTTGCAATTCCATTCCAATTCGATTTTGTCTTCTCAGTTAAGACCTTGTATAGATATCATATAAATTAAATAACACTTGAATTTTAAATCAATAATTTATTATCATCCACTTATTTAATTTAACTTATAAATTGACTTAAATTCTTAAACTAAAAATCACCTTAAACATATATTTTAGTCCAGAAATTAAATAAGTTAATTGAAACAGTTTAATAAAATTTGATTTACCAAATATTTTATTCGAACAAATTTCTCAAAAAAAAGTAATTATTCCTCTTCTTTTGAAACCCATATACTAAAATTAATTTATAGTTTCCCAAAAATCTAATTTTATATAAATATTCAACATTTAAAAAATTTCTTTCTAGCCTCTATATACATGTACTACAATAAAATCAACAGAGTTGTTTTAAAATTTCTTTACTGTAAAAATAAAATTTCACATGTATATATTTATTCATTAATTAAATTAAATAAATTTAAATGCATATACCTTACTCACCAATTGCCTGCAATTCAAACTCGCACCCCGAAACTGGCTCGCATCAACTTCGCGACCATCGCCTTCGAGCATAAGCCCTTCCAAAAATCACATCGCCGCAGCCTTGTGAATTTTCTCCCTTCCATCGATCGCCACGCTCGCTCTGGTGACACCCCGAGCTTCACTGCCGGCCCAAAACGCAACCGAACACTCACTCGTGTCGCGCTTCCCTTCACTGCCAAATTACCGTGCCGACCTGCTGCCCAGTCGCGACACCGTCGCTCACAGATAGCCCCCTCCCCATCATCGAGTTCGAGCTCGATTCAACCTACGTCGCCATAACCCTAATTCCCAGCCTCGCGTCTTCCAAATCACCATGCTCTACCCAAACCCTAATTGAAGACGACTATGAAACCACAACTTCCCATCACGAAACTCATGACGCGCGATTTCCCCTTTTTTTTCTTTTCTTTTCTTTTTAAACGGCTTCGGCCATTTTTTTTAAATTGAGTTCGATTTCTTGCTTGAAGAATAAAGAAGGGAATGAGATAATATAACCATTTGGGAAAGCTTCCTGCGTACGATTGTTTATATAATTAAATATTGAAAATATCTCGTGTCGCACCGTGAAATTTCGAACCCCGAATCAGACATGCCGACAGGCGTTTATAAGTTTTTACCCGCATTCCGAACACAATGGAATGTGTTTCCGAAGCTATTTTGATCGTATGCGCGAGCTACGGAAGTAAACGATCAATTTTAAATTAAATTGTTTAAAATATTTTCTAAGCGTTTTGAACTGCCAGGGTCAAACGACAACTCCGATTACTACAAAAATTGAAATCCGATAATAACTAACTATTACGGATCCAATGGAACCAGTTTCATCGAATTCCGAGACTGTGCCTCGAAAGACTATTTAAAATGTTAATTTAAACGATATATTATTAAAATTGAACAAATTACCTTTAAATTAAATTTCAACCATTCTATTATATTCAGTATCATCACTATAATTTATAAGCCTTCAAATTATTTTAAACAGGCTTAGAGATTTCAGATTCAACAATTTAGCCCATTTCAATTATTAAATTCAATATTTAAATTACATAATTCAATGATTTAATTATCAAGTAAATATTGATACCTGGAATTTAAGTTAAAATTAACTTTTAAATATTCTAAATCAATTAACTATTCAAATTTAAATTGTTAGAAATTCCGGGTCGTCACATTCCTCCCCCCTTAAAAGAATTTCGTCCCCGAAATTACTAATTAGGAAGAATGGTCCAATACCCGTTTACTCCTAAACCCACAACTCAACCTCCTACCAACTATCTTTTATTAAAGACCTACTATCACTTCGGTCAATTTCCCAAAACCTTCTATAGTTTCCAACAATATTCTTTTGCTCAATCATTTAAATTTCAATTTAAAACCAAATTTTGAATTATCAAAAATTTCTCAAAATTTTTCTAACTCCCTAAATTTCCGAAAAATTTGGCCAGCGTCTCATTTGCGCGGCTAACTCGGTACAACTACAAAAGGCCTCTACGGGCTCCCAAATTCCAAAAGAAACAAAAGCCAAGTGGCTACATCAAAAACCCAATCCAATTTCATACAGAAAATTTAAACACATACCTTTTTGTCGGGCAATTCAAATTTATCTTTTGGAATCAAATCCAATTTTCTTTCCCTTTAATACCTGCATATCTTACTAACCTTTTTAATCATTTCATACATTTCCTTACGTAGGTTTCACATCTACTTCTATTCAATTTAGTTTTCCCATTTCCATATGAATTCAGTCAATTTTAAATTTTGAATATTGAATTTTATCTTCCATTTATAACTGATTCATATTAGTTTCATTTACTAATTTACTTCAATTTTCAATTTGAAATCGTTTTGTCGTTAACAAAATTTTCCCAAAAATTTTCTAACTCCCAAAATTTTCGAAATTTTTTGACAGAGTCTCCTCTGTACGGAGGAGCTTTTGCAATTTGATAAGAGATATAAATATATATACATCGACCCACACGGTCGGAAAAAACAAAAACAGCTCATATTTCCTACTTTTATTGCGTAGGCGTAACTTTATTTAGCATTTTAAGCAAGCGGCTTATTTATTTTAGCAAATAGCACAACCAAATCCAGCCAATCGGCCTTCAGGTACCTGTACTTACTCAGTTTAAACATATAAGCACTATATATATGAAGTTTATAACATTTCTCTTGTTTAAACAACTATAACACTTCAATTCTAAAAGAAATGCATTCAAAATAACTTCCACAAGCAATTTATATGTTTTCAAAACTAATTCAATTGCTTTCAACCAATTTATATACCATTTCCTTCAATTTTAATGGTTTACAACTCAATTTCTTACATTCAATTGATTTTTAACCCAAACAAGCTCATATTCCATCCAGTTGATTTCAAAATCAAGTTATCTAATCTCTCTCAACCCATAGAATTTTAATTACTTTCATTTATGCCAAACGACAATTATTTTTATGCAATTTCGACGATATTCGCTTAATAGAGTATTTATTTTAGTTTAAAACTATTTTAAATTAATTTTCTACTCATTCTGTATTTAATTCCATTTTATTTTCAATTTATCCACCAACCATACATTTCAACTCATTCATCACCGCATTGGTTTCATTTTAAAACTATTTCGTTGAGCTTGACTCATTCAATGCTTAAACTAATATCCATTTCCCAAAATAAATTTAACGCAAACCTTTTATTTAATAACCTTCCATTCTAATAATCCAATACCAACTAAAACTTTGATTTAATTTTTTTTATTCAAGCAGACTTCATCTATTTACTATTTAATTCGATTAACCCATTTATCCACCCCATATTTTTTTTAATTCACTTACTTAATTCATTTTCGAATTTATTATATTAATACAAAGCCATTCTCAATTTATTTTTACTTACCTGGGTTTTGTTTGCAATTCAAACCCTGTTTATTATAATTCATTTTCATTTCATTCGACAGCACTTCCATCATATCTAATTTACTTGGAAATTTCGTTAAATGTTATTCATTTCACACTTGAATTTTATTTATAATTCGAATCGTCCCCATTTCGATCCAACTCTGTTTTATTTTTTTATACAACATCTCTTCTTATTTAATTTATTATACAATTCGAATTCATTTCCAAACTCCATTATTGACTTACAACCCATTTTATTTAACCGAATTTAATTTTTTTTAACATACTCTATCAAATAATTATTTAGCCAATTAGTTTACTTCCAATTTTTAAATCAATGTTCGATTTTATTACAAAAACCACTTCATTAAATTTTCCTGAATTCACATTTTGTTTTATAATTCCAGTTTGGATTCCCTTTTTATTATCCCAAAATTCCAACATTTTTATTTAAAAAAAAATTAGAAATACCTTTTAAATTCAGATAATACTATTAAAATAGCCTTTTATAAAAATACTCTTTATAACTCGATGTCTCAACCAGTCCATCATTGTTCTCACAGAAATTCAATCATACGTTGATCAGGCTAGGACTGAAAATCTATAGGTACTTGGTAAACTCGTTTTCAACATCCAGTGAAAATACTTGGAAAATAATTTTATTGGAAATATAGGAAACAGTTTTGAAAATAGAGGAAATATCTTTAATGAGAATGCTCTGGAAATCATTACCCCCATCCATGGTCGCAGTTAACCCGATGGTTACGTTGCCATCCCGACAAATCCATAGATAAATGTAGGCCTCCGCGCCCCTCGATTACACCATGGAACCTGCTATAGATCGCTGCTACAACTGGGGCTACGTAGCTATCACAGCTAAAACCCATATAACTATAGGCATCAGCGCCCTCGAATTTCGCTGCCAAAAGAATGAAACTTCTCCACTCCACTCGACCATAGATCGCAGTCTACCGATTTTGCGTTGCCTTTTCGGAAAAATCAAGTGTAGACTGTTGGCACTCATCCTCCACACGATTTTCGCTATGGTCCCCACAGTAGATCGCAGTGATATCGAGTTACACTGCCGTCACAGCATAACCCAAACGCCCCTATAGGCATCAGCGCCTTCGACTTTTGCTACCCAATAATCCTCAGGAACTAGTTTGTCCGGACTCCTCACAGGATCAACTTTAGAACCCCCCTTGGGGCTCAAGGCAGCACCACCCGGTGGCACTCCTGAGAAGTTCATTTCAAGGGAGCGCCTTTTTCCCCAGAGCCATCATCAAAACACTTTATACTATACATATAGTATCTTTCAAATCATACACCTAGTATGATCTCATACAAGGCTCCTTTACACAAAATCGATTATCCCAAAAATCGATAATTCTCAAACTAGGCTTTCCCAATTTTAATATAGATTTTACCCAAAAATCAAAAGCCTTTCCAAATCCAAAGGTTTCCAAAACCTTTTTCCAAAATCCTCATAAGATCCTTTATATATATATATATATATATATATATATATATATATATTCAGATATATAATTTTTTTTTAAAAAAAACTTTGGATCATTTCAATCTCGTATAAAACTCTTTTTATACTTCAAACACTTTCAAAAATCCTTCCTTCTGGCAATAGATTCAACAAGGGGAGTTTCATCTTATATATAACAAAGATACATAACTTTGTTTATTCAAAATCAAATATTCAAATTTGATTACTCTTTTCAGTATCTATTTCATTCACGTCCGTACGATGTACACTTATCATCCATACGCTATACCAATCTGATCGCTCACTTGATCACACAATTTCACTTCCGAACTAGTATTGTCCACCTAACTTCCTGGTGCGGACACAGATCTGGTTTCTTGATTAGAAACCGTCATTCTCCTTGCATAGCCATAACTATGATAGAGAATATCCAGAACCAATCAACAATCCATATCCAGGTTCGCCGTCGAAAATCGAGTGAAAAATCCCACTTGGATCGATATAACTATATCGAAGTTCTGTGCTCGAATCTGGATCAAATCACTATGCGAATAGAATAATATACGTACATTCTACATATTTATTTCCATTGATTATCAGCCAAATCAATTTCCTTTCTATTCACATTTCCTTTAATTCCCGTTCACCTATTTACAATTGCCTTAATTCTCATTGAATTTTCACTTCAATTCTTATCTCAGTTGGATATTTAATTAATAACAGTTTGAACTCCGACCAGTTTATATTTAGAAAATAGCTTGAAAATTTTAAAAATAGATAAGTAGTTGGAAAATAATTATTAGTTTGCAAAATAGCTATAAAATAGTTAACTAATTGTAAAATAGTCGGAAAATAGTTGAATAGTTTCAGGAATTTTAGGTAATTGCAAAATAATTGGAAAACAGTAATTTATTTGTAAAATAGTTGAAAAATAGTAAATAGTTTAGAATACAGTTGAAAAATGGTTAAATAGCTCCAAAATAATTGCAAAACAAGTATAAAATAATTTGGCTTTAAGAAAGAAAGGTTGTATATATTAAATAGCTTGGAAACATAAGTTGATATTAAAATAATTTATATCGAAAATAGTCAAGAGTCAACGGTTCACTTCCCCAACAATTCAACTTAAATTTCCACTTCCTTTTAATTGACTCAATTCTAACTTGAATAGCTTCAATTTCTATTGATGTTTATTTAAACCCAATTCAAGTTGAATCAATCTTGATTCCCTTCCTAATTTAAGTCAAATTCCATTTGATTTTAATCCTGTTCAACTTTAATTATAATTTCAAATTATTCCAATAAATTTGAATTATTATCAATTGAACCCATTTCAAATTCAAATCATCTCAATATAATCCAATTCAATTTCCCATTTAAATTGTTAAACTTATACATCTTCAATCACCAATCCAATTAATTCAAACCAAATTCAATCTTTAAACTAATACAATTTCAATCTTGAATTTAAACTATCTCGAATTATATAAATTCGAGTTAAATTCTCAAAGGTTGGTTTAACTTTTTAAACCAAATTAAATTTTATTCAAAGTTTTTAATCAATTTAATTTCTGAGTCCAATTCTTAAAATTCCATTTTAAATTATCTTAACCTATGTATTTCAAGGTTCAAATAAGAGTTTAATACAATTTTATTTTAAAAAAAATTAATTTATTATTAAATTTTATCTTCCGGTTTGAAGCCAGTTCTTAAACAATTTTTAATTTACAAACTCAATTATTCAAATTTTCAGTTTAAAGTGATTCCATATCCTTAATTCCAAATTAAAGTTAGATTTCCCTTTTTATCTCAATAATGTATATATTACCACACTTCATTTCTCACTCATTTAAACAAATCCAATTCGCAATTTAAGGATTTTTAATAACAATAGGATGATATTATCCAAGTTATTTTAAAATGTCCATCCATTTTCCAATTTCCAGATCTCAAACCCATTTTAGGATCACACAAACTACCAATTCAAATTAACCATTTAACTTTCCAAGTTAAATTCTAATTTCATCTTAAAATTTCCAATTCAAGTTGTTCATTCAAACTTATTTAAATTCTCCCAAGTTAAATTCGATTTACTTAATCCAATCAACCTCATTCAATCCTTAAACTTCACAATAATAATCTTCCCACTTAAAAACTTATCACTTGTATCACATCCCATTCCAAATTTCAAACTCAACATTTAGAGTTTATTCAAAATATTTTTTATTTATGTATATTCCTTATTCATACATATTATTTCCTTTACACACGAGGTCATCCTTAAATTTTAAACCACTTTTGGTTTTTAATTCAAATCAAATTTTCAAACAACCTATTGTTTGCAACAAGTCCCAGTTATCCAAATAATACTTATTTATTATTTTTCATTACTTTGAAACAAAATTTTCAAATTCTAGAACCAGATTTAGAAATTCATTTTCAATCAATTAAATTTGGTTGTATTTCCGTTTTTTTTACTTAATTTAATTCCAATTCAAAACTTCAATTTGGTCGCATTATATTACTTCTTAATTTTAATTTCAATAATTTAACAACCAATCGCTTAATATCTATTAGAAGGAAATATTGCTTTATATATCAAAATATATTTTTATATGAAATCGTTTAAAACCTTAATATAAGAAAATAACAAGTACGCGCTCATATATATATATATATATATATATATATATATATATATATATATATGCTTACTCATTCTAGAGTACTACGGACTCTATTTAATGAGTAATTTCCACCAGAGCCAAGGTTCTCACTTAACCTTTCAGCTCTGATACCAACTATAACGACCCAAAATTTTCGGAGCCGAAAATTCCAGATAGTTATGAAAAGAAGAAAGAGATAGAAAAAGAACAGAAACATCAAACATCTCACATTCGCAGCGAATAAAATATAATGATAAATAATAACATCTGCAAAAGAATATTATATCTGTCGATTACATTTTAATACATCAGAGTTTCACATATACACAGTCACTGAATATATACAATTACTATGTCATAGATATATAATAATATAATATAGCGGAAGGACTCCATACGTTCTTGCCATCCAGCTCGCCTCCTGAGCTTCAGAACATCCTACCTGAAAATCTGTAATACTCGGTCTGACCCGAGCGTTACACCAATGTAAAACCCGTGTTAGGCTGGAAACCAGCGTGAGTAAACCCATCCAACATGGAATACAAGCATACAACTTATATAGAAACCGGGATAACTCAAAGCAATTCACAAGGCATAATTTTTCTATAAACATCACCGTTTTCACCCATCAATTTCTAATTACCGAATTTAGATAAAATAGTCCAATTCACTTAAATCATTTCATTCCAGCCAATAGATTTTACATATCAATCTATAAACATTTGAAGTGGTTTCGGGTATTTTCTAATACCCGACACCGACCTCTTTGAGTTTCATGTCATTCTAACCCAATTTATCCAGATGAAATACACAACATTTCATATCAGAGATATCAACTCATTCAAAGCATCCAATATCAATCAATCATTCATAAGCAAATTTTATCACTCCCAAATTAATTCAATTGATTCTAATTGAATTTCTAACCTCAATCACTTAGATTCCTTCATTTAACATTAATTAATTTCAAATCAATTAATAAGTCAACCCTTCATTATTCATCTTAATTAATCACCCTGGATTAATTATTTTCAATTACATTCAAGTAATTTTCTTTATTTAATTTCATGATATTAATTATTCTTAACCAAATTCAACAAGTAATCTTAATTACTTCATAAATTAATTAACTATTTTAATCACATTAATCCTTAATTAATTATATTAGTTAATTTTTCATAAGTCATTATTTATGGGTTAATCAATCTTAATTAATCAATCTTTGATTACATCATTAATTATATAGATTAAGGATTTCCAATTATATTTTAACTTATCCTAATCTAAATTAATTACATTAAATAATTACTCATTAATTAAATCATAAATATTTATCACTCTTGATTTATCTCAACCAATAATTTACTATCTTTTTTTATTTACTTCATTAAATAAATTAATTACTCCTTTATTTACTATTTTAATTAATATCTTGATTAATTTCACAAAGTAATTATATTTTATTAATCACATTTGGTAATTACTTATTAAACCATCCAATGATCATTCCAATTTAATATAAACTTAATTAATTAACCCAAATCATTAATTAATTTAATTATTAATTTTCCATTTAAATTATCATACCTATTTAATGAATCGCCGATCATTAAAGCCTATTTTATTTTAAACAGAACCATTTTCTTATTTATGATTTAAGTTCAAAACCATTTAAAATCCAAATACCTCGAGTCAAACCACAATTAACTCAAGAAACAACCAAATCTGAAATCACTAGATCATCGGTACAAATCCAAACAATTCAATCATTCATCCAATTATTTAAATTTAACCATTTAAATTTATATAAAATCCAAAGCGTGAGATTACTCACCTTTGATTTTACTGTTTGCAATTCCATTCCAATTCGATTTTGTCTTCTCAGTTAAGACCTTGTATAAATATCATATAAATTAAATAACACTTGAATTTTAAATCAATAATTTATTATCATTCACTTATTTAATTTAACTTAAAAATTGACTTAAATTCTTAAACTAAAAATCACCTTAAACATATATTTTAGTCCAGAAATTAAATAAGTTAATTGAAACAGTTTAATAAAATTTGATTTACCAAATATTTTATTCGAACAAATTTCCCAAAAAAAATAGTAATTATTCCTCTTCTTTTGAAACCCATATACTAAAATTAATTTATAGTTTCCCAAAAATCTAATTTTATATAAATATTCAACATTTAAAATTTTTCTTTCTAGCCTCTATATACGTGTATTACAATAAAATCAACAGAGTTGTTTTAAAATTTCTTTATTGTAAAAATAAAATTTCACATGTATATATTTACTCATTAATTAAATTAAATAAATTTAAATGCATATACCTTACTCACCAATTGCCTGCAATTCAAACTCGCACCCCGAAACTGGCCTGCATCAACTTCACGACCATCGCCTTCGAGCATAAGCCCTTCCAAAAATCACGTCGCCGCAGCCTTGCGAATTTTCTCCCTTCCATCGATCGCCACGCTCGCTCTGGTGGTACCCCGAGCTTCACTGCCGACCCAGAACGCAACCGAACACTCACTCGTGTCGCGCTTCCCCTCACTGCCAAAATTGCCGCGCCGACCTGCTGCCCAATCGCGACACCAGCGCTCACATATAGCCCCCTCCCCATCATCGTGTTCGACCTCGATTCAACCTACGTTGCCACAACCCTAATTCCCAGCCTCGCGCCTTCCAAATCACCATGCTCTACCTAAACCCTAATTGAAGACGACTATGAAACCCCAACTTCCCATCGCGAAAGTCATGACGCGCGATTTCCCTTTTTTTTGTTTTTTGTTTTTTTTAAACGGCTTCGACCATTTTTTTTAAATTGAGTTCGATTTCCTACTTGAAGAATAAAGAAGGGAACGAGATAATATAACCATTTGGGAAAGCTTCCTGCGTACGATTGTTTATATAATTAAATATTGAAAATATCTCGTGTCGCACCGTGAAATTTCGAACTCCGAATCAGACATACCGACAGGCGTTTATAAGGTTTTACCCACATTTCGAACACAATGGAACGTGTTTCGGAGGCTAATTTGATCGTATGCGCGAGCTACGGAAGTAAACGATCAATTTTAAATTAAATCGATTAAAATATTTTCTAAGCGTTTTGAACTGCCAGGGTCAAACGATAACTCTGATTGCTACGAAAATTGAAATCCTATAATAAATAACTATTACGGATCCAATGGAACCGGTTTCGTCGAATTCCGAGACTGTGTCTCGGAAGGCTATTTAAAATGTCAATTTAAACGATATATTATTAAAATTGAACAAATTACCTTTAAATTAAATTTCAACCATTCTATTATCTTCAGTATCATCATTATAATTTATAAGCCTTCAAATTTTTTTAAACAGGCATAGAGATTTCAGATTCAACAATTTAGCCAATTTCAATTATTAAATTCAATATTTAAACTATATAATTCAATGATTTAATTATCAAGTAAATATTGATACCCGGAATTTAAGTTAAAATTAACTTTTAAATATTCTAAATCAATTAACTATTCAAATTTAAATTGTTAGAAAGTCTGGGTCGTCACATTAATATTAATTAATTACAAACCATTTTAATTAATTATCCTTTAATCATTTGTTAATTAACCTTTAATTATAAATTAATTGACCTCAATTGATAAATCCATTTAACACTTAATCATTAAATAATTATCCTTTAATTATTTAATCATATTTTTAATTAATTAACCTTAATTAATTACGTTAATTAATAAATCCTTAATTAATAGCCATTTAATTAATTATCCTTAATTAATTACAATTAGTGATTATCCTAGTCACTTGCATTAATTAATCATAAATTAATTACAGTAAGTAATTATCCTTTAATTACTTGATTAATCAATTTAAACCATTAATTAATTACTTTTAATTAAGTAATTATCTTTAGGTAATTAATTATCCTTAATTACCCATATTAGTAAATCAACCTTTAACTTAATCACGTTAAGTAATTTTCCTTTATTAATTACATTAAATGATTATAGTTAATTAGTTTCATTAAGTAAATAACCTTTAATTACTTATTATTAGTTAATCATTCATTAGTTAAGTAATAATAAAATCAATTTATAAATTTACCTTTAATTAATCACATCAAACCATTGATTAATCTCATCCAGTAAATAACATTATCCTTTAAATTTCATTAAGAAATTACTCAGGACTATAATTGATTTTAAAAGATAAATTATTATCTTTATTAATTACAAGGTCATCTTTTAAATATTATTTTAAATATCCTTTGAGACAAATTATCATCATAACCTAATTTAACTTAAAATCTTTAAGAAAACAAACATTTAAGCTTCTTAATTAAATTCTTAATTATACCATTATATTTATTTAAAATGACTTTAAGAATAAATAAAGGGTTATAACACCTCAAGTTTAATTCAAATACTATAAAACCTTAAATTTCTTCAAAACCAAAGATAAACATTTATTATCTTATAAAAAATAAATAGATAAAAGGGTTTAAATTTTGATTTAATTGGAAAACTTGCTTAGTTTAAAATTTTAAAACTACGACATTACAAACCCGAGTCAAACACTGGCTTAACCCGAGCCTTACTTTGGGTTTTCACTCTCCTTCTTCTGCTTCAAGTTACACACATGATGACCCCGAGCCAAACCCGAGTTCCTCCTCTTCTCCCCCATTTTGTAAAATAACCAGATACATAAGATGCTCGTGCATGTGTACAGGTCGTCTGAGCAACGGTGATCGACGCTGACACTTCCCACACGTCAATGACTAACCCCTCAACCACCACGATCACCCAGAATCCGTCATTTCATGGGCATTCAAAATCGAGCTTCTCGTCCAAAATACTAGAACGAACACCTTCGATGAAAACCTCTTCGCCTCGACTATCTAGCTCACCAGGATCCACGCAAGCTTGACCAAATCTTCGCCACAACCTTACAGGTCGACTCCCCTCAGTCCTGTCCACTTCGACGCCATATCGATGACGAATTATCCTTCTAAATCACGACAAACAAAAACCATCCCTAAACCCAATTTCGTCGATCCCAAACCTATTTGATCATTTGGAAAATTTCGTACTATTTTTCCATTGATCTGTCACACATCATCTTCCTCTGACATCAAGCTCGAGGCTCGATTATTCTTTGATCGATGGAAATTGATAGAAATTCGAAAACAGTTCAACTCCAAATTTCGTAACATTTCATTGCTTAAAAATCATGAATTTATTATTAAAAATCAAGGTTTAAGAAGGCGAACAGGATCATATACTCAAAACTCAAATTTTAATCAACTAAATTTTTGACAGGATTTGATTTTTACTGTGTTTTCTATTTTTTAAAATAATTACTTGAAATTATTTTTAAAATTTAACAAGTCCAAACAAATTTTGTTTAGAGATCAAAACCCAATGTTGATTCCTTTGAGTAGTATAAAGTTTCAAACAGATTTTTAAAACCTGTCATGTATGCACAGAGGCAAGTTTTGCCTATTTTGTTAGACATGCATACTTTATTTACATACACACACACACACGTATATATCAAAGGTAGGTATATACAAATACCTTTCACAACAACATTCAAGTATTAATCATAACTATCAAGCGATCATCATCACAGACATAAGGAATCAAGAAAAATCTGGTTCAAAATTAAGTTTGCTCACCTGAAGATTGACAGAGCAGAGAACATAATTTTTGCCTTTGAATTTAAAAAACTGGAAGCTTTATTCCTTTGATCAAGTTTGAGTTTTACTAAGTTGAATCTTGATGTTGCTTGAATCTTAGCTGCCCTGATCTGAAGCTTTGTTTAGAAAATTTAGAACTAGATATTTTCTTCTGATTCTTTTAAATTTGCTTTGATCGTTTTGATTTACTTTGTTCTCTGGTTTTGATTCTTTTGATTCAACCTTTTGATTTCTTTCTGGATCTAATTTCCAGGTTTTGGATTTTTAGGTTTGGAGGTTGTGTAATTGTTTCAGGATTTTGAGTTTTTTTTTGAATTTCACTTGCTTTGTTTTCAGATCTTCTTTGAGATGATTTTTCCGGTTTTTAGTTTTACAGGTTTTGAATTCGGTTTCTTAGGTTTGAGAAAAAAATGGCCTGGTTTCTATTTGTTTCTTACATATATGTTTATGTAATTCAATTTCAAAAGAAAAGAAATGATTTTGCTTGCCACTTGTCTTTTTTCATGCTTATTAAGTCTACACTTGTCTTAATTCATGTGATTTTACTTACACTTGTTAACATTAGTATTTTTATGTTTTAAATCCTCATTTTAAATAATTTAACAATTATGTTTAAACCCTTCGTTAAACTTTTATTTGTTTACATTTTAAACCCTTATGTTAATTTATTTATAAATCATGTTTTTATAAGCATGTTATTTACATATGTATTATATTTTAAACATTTTAAATCTTCATGTTTATAATATTTAAATATAACTTTATGTTATATTTCCTATTTATATTTTCAATTTAAATAAATCCATTTTCTTTTACATATATATATATATATAACAAATTTTAAAATGTAATGTTTTCAAATCCAATACAAATTTAAATATGTACAAAATTTATTTACTTCAAGTATAAAGGAAAAGTATTTTAAACTTTTTATTAATTTAAGCAAACTATACTTATATCAATACAAAATAAAATTTTCAAATCATTGTAAATATAAACAAGTTTTTCTATTATTAAATTATATATTTTTCCAAATCCAATATATATTCAAAACTTTTATTTTTAAATTTCAAATTAAAAAATTAATAATCAATTTGTATTTATAATTGAGTAAACTATTATTTTTTTAAAAGTATAAATTTCATTCCAATCATAATTTATTTTCCAAATCTTTATTTACAACATATATGTATTTGAATTTCAAGTTCAAATTCCAAATTATAATCTATTTATAAAATATTTTTATTCCTACATTTTCAAATCAATCCACAATTAAGTTTATAATTAATATATTATTCAAAATATTTATTTATGAATTTCCAATTAGAAATTCTATTTAAAAATAATATATATATATATATTAATAAATAAACAAATATTTATTTGAATTTAGAAAAATACCAAATTGATTCATAATTTAATTCCAAAATTAAATTAATTTCCAATTTGAATTTGATTTAAAAACGGGAATGTTACAAATTCCCCCTTTAAGAAAATTTCATCCTCGAAATTTGCAAGGGAGACAAAAATGGATGGATACACAAAGATAGAGAATCGACTCATCAATCAAGCTAATTATCTTTTCTACATTTGGCTTGCCAAATCAAAATATCATCAATAAATATGAGAACGAACTCATACAATACTACACAAGATACTCGGGTCATCCATTCTATGAAATATATAGGGCATAGGTTAGTTCGAAGGACTAACCACTCGTAGAATATATCTGGACCCAAAAGAATAGACAAATAGGTTCAATTTTCCATAATTCTCAAACACTAGGTATGAATTTCAAACTCAGGTCGGAATCCCCAAAGTATACATCAACTTGTCCCTCTTCGGACCTGGATCCTCATAAGAAATCACAACAAAACTCTCTAAAGTTTGGTTTTGACCGAAATCGTTCTATCGATACATTTTAATTCATTTTCAAATTTCGTTAACCAATTTATTTCAAATAACTTTTCAAATTTATTAGAACTAAAAATGAAAAGCTGATAAGAATCTGATGAAGAGAATACAAATTAAGAACCTATCTATAATGATTCGTAGAGCCACTACGCCAAAACTTCTCCCTCGAGATGCCACAAAGCCATTAAAGAATTGAATTGGATCAAAGGAGATCGATAGAAAAGTTGTTTCCGTTGTCGCATGGTATTATGGTATTGACAATTTGTAGTGGTACTCCCCCTACCTCGTCCTCTTCTTGCTCTCATACTCACTATCAACGGATAGTAATAGAATTTTCCAAGGCATACGGACGGATATCTTAGGGATATACTCATTCTAGGGTATACATCACTCTATCTTTAATGAGTTACCTAATGTGTTATACTCCTGAGCTAAAGTTCAACCTTGAGCTCTGATACCAAAATGTCACGGTCCAAATCTCAGCGTTCGAAAATCAACACCCGTACTTCACTTGTACTCGAATGCCGCAGATTCAACCGTTGAAATTCGACTCGTGCCAGAGCTTATAACACATTAAGTATAACAACACAGGGGAAGAAAAATGAACATCATTGATATACAATATTCGATACAACAATTTGATACAAATGATATCAATATCAAAGATACAACAACGGAAAGATAATAGCATAGCGGAACAATATCACCAGAAGACAGAAGAGTCTCCAAAAGAATCCAACTCCATATCTCAACTCCATCTCCAAAACTCCAAACCAAAGGTAGCTTGAACCAAAAACTTGAACCACTATTATCGATGCACTAAGCAAGGTCAGTCATCCAAAGACCGAAGAAGACTTCCAGAGACTGAAGGCTACCGAATCTACACCTACTATTTGATTATCTGAAAAACTCAACTCTAGACTGCCCATGTGGAAAATTGTGGGCACCTAGAGTTTAGGAAGGGAACAATAAATTCTGGGTCATTCATGGGACTAGTATGAGCAAACAAAACAGTTTTATCTTTAAAACAAACAACAAAAGATTTTAAAGTTGAAATTCGCAATGCTTTTTGAAAATGAAACTTCCATAAGACCTCCCGCCACACACACAATGCAAGCACACAATTGGAGAAGATTTCTCCTTATGACAGTCAAACAAGCTTGATACGCAAAAATCTGTTGATATTATTATTAGTGCATAGTGCATAAAACCTTTCGAAAGTATAATATCAATCTTAGCCAACATAGACATTTCGATCTATGCCTATTATAGCTACCATCTAAACAATGGTGACCACCATAAGTAAATGGCAGGTTATACAACTAAAACCGTATAAGGCGCGTATTGGATGATTGGATTTCCAAAAAATGGCCAGGCTAAGGAACTTCATTATCAAATGGAACGCCTCTGGAGGGACGCTCCCAAGAACCAAAACGGTTCCCTACCAACACAAGGCCGGGTTACCCCTGCTCGGAAGTAACACCTACAAGTAAGCCATCCCCGGTCGTTACCGACCTTTATCCCGGGATTCACCAACAAATAGCAACAACCACATAGTTAAATATCCAGGCTTCATACCATGATATCACTTTTATCCAGAAGGAAATTGACATACCCTAGGGGTGCGACCCCTAAAAACCTTGCCGCAACATTCCTGTTTCGACCATTTCCAAGCTGTGAGGCTCGGCGAAGTCTCGTCCACAAGGCTACGCTTTTCACAAAAGCCATGCTTCAATCAACAAATGATCAATACACTTCGTATGGCACATTACCATATTGGGAATGTATCACTAGTAGCCATCAACTACATAACCTTTGAGCTCGTACGTCTTACAGAAAAGTGTTAAGCTAAGAGAATAAATTCTCCGCCATCAATCATAAATGTATTTGATAGAAACCAGCTTTACATCTCAAAGTGTAATGTCAGACACACATGTATAAAAGTCTGTTCCGGGTTCGAATGGAACCGAAGGAACTTCACAAAGAAGCCCTTGACATCCGGGTATTCACAATCCTGATCGGACTTCCCATCACATCTGGAGATCTCTATACCGGCAAGACTCAGTGTAGAGACATTCGACGGGTTACCCTTTCATTCTCGAAAATACCTGATCTTGACCATCGGTCTTCAAATGCTATCCATTTACGTCGTATCACTATTCGAAATGGGTTATCAAACACAAAGTCCTCTCCCGGCTAAATCATATAGTAAGCACTATATTTTAAAACCATATGGATAATGTGATATCAATTAAGTCACAACTTATTACCCAAAACTTTCTTTCAAACGGTTTAAACAAATTATCATTTTTAAATCTTTAAACAAAAAGATTCACTTCACAAAGTTCACCAATCTTTCATAAAGATTCGTTCACAATATTTAAACAAAAGATCTATCTTTGAGATCCTTTTTTGTTTGAAAACAAAGTTCATCAAATACTTCACAAAGATTCCTTCATAGCTTTTGAAACAATTCTATTTCAAATCTTTTCTACAAGAGATACACCTTTAAGATCTCCTTATTGGGAAACAAAGTTCACTAATCTTTAACGAAGATTAATTAATAACTTTCAAAACAATTTTCATTTCAAACTTGAAATATTTTCAACACAGATTGGAAATCCTTTCTTTATATGAAAGCCATTATTATTTGAAAAAAAATAGTTTTCGTTTCGGAAAAATCCGATTAAATTTGCACACGTTAAAGCCCTTCAAGTATAAAATTGGGTTAAATCCAAATTCCAAAATGATACTTTTAAAATGGTTCAAAACCCATATAAACACATTTATAACTTGTATAACCTTTTCGAAACCATAATCTAAAAACATAGAATTCAATTTCAAACCTTGAATTTTAAATTCAAATCAAATTACATAAATTTCAAAACTTTATCAAATTGTTCAAAATAACTTTTGTCCTTAAAATTTCATTTCAAAAGTTTTTCATATTTAACCCAATTCCATTTCCAAAACTATTTGGGTTCAAAATTCAACCTTAAAACCATTTAAAAAAAATCTGTGACCTAACCAATTTCCTCGTGCAATCCATATTTGTGTGTGTATGGTGTAGTCCAGGGGTTTCACACAATAGTGCAACATCATAAATCATCACAGATTCAATCATATCAATATCGATAAGCGGTATAATCTATAATGCTTATCTTCATTCATAGATTCATAGATAAATAAATTCATCACAATAAATAAATTACATTCATCACAGCTCAAATCAAAAATAATTCGTATCACAAAGCATCACTCATCAGGGATATCAACAATTCAAAACATTCAATACAATCCAAACAACCATGAGTAAGATTAATAGATCATCTGATTAATCAGATTAATTACTTATGAATAAACTACTATTCCTGGTTAATTAATATTAAATAATTATAAACCATTTTAATTAATTATCCTTTAATCATTTATTAATTAACCTTTAACTATAAATTAATTAACCTCAATTGATAATTTTATTTAACCCTTAATCATTAAATAATTAACCTTTAATTATATTTTTAATTGATTAACCTTAATTATTTACATTAATTAATTAATCCTTAATTAATTACCATTTAATTAATTATCCTTAGTTAATTACAATAAGTGATTATCCTAATCACTTACATTAATTAATCACAAATTAATTACAATAAGTAATTATCCTTTAATAATTTGATTAATCAATTTAAAGCATTAATTAATTACTTTTAATTAAGTAATTATCTTTAGGTAATTAATTATCCTTAATTACCCACATTAGTAAATCAATCTTTAACTTAATCACATTAAGTAAATTTCCTTTATTAATTACATTAAATGATTATACTTAATTAATTTCATTAAGTAAATAACCTTTAATTACTTATTATTAGTTAACCATTCATTAATTAAGTAATAATAAAATCAATTTATAAACTTTCCTTTAATTAATCACATCAAACCAATTGATTAGTCTCATTAAGTAAATAACATTATCCTTTAAATTTCATTAAGAAATTACTCAAGACCTTAATCGATTTTAAAAGATAAATTATTTATCTTTATTAATTACAAGGTCATCTTTTAAATTTTATTTTAAATATCCTTTGATACAAATTATCATCATAGCCTAATTTAACTTAAAATCTTTAAGAAAACAAACATTTAAGCTTCTTACTTAAATTCTTAATTATGCCATTATATTTGTTTAAAATAATTTAAGATTAAATAAAGGGTTATAACACCTCAAGTTTAATTCATATATTATAAAACCTTAAATTTATTCAAAACCAAAGATAAAAATTTATTATCTCATAAAAAATAAATCAAGAAAAAGGGTTTAAAATTTGATTTAATTGGAAAACATGCTTACTTTAAAATTTTAAAACTACAACATTATAAACCCGAGTCAAACACTGGCTTAACCCAAGCCTTACTTTGGGTTTTCACTCCTTCTTCTGCATCGGGTTACACACATGACAACCTCGAGCCAAACCCGAGTTCCTCCTCTTCTCCCTTATTTTGTAAAATAACAAGATACATAAGATGCTCATGCACGTGTACAGGTCATCTGAGCAACGGTGATCGATGCTGACACTTCCCATACGTCAACGACTACCCCTTCAACCACCACGATCGTCCAGAATCCATCATTTCATTGGCAATCAAAATCGAGCTTCTCGATCAAAATACTAGAACCAACACGTCCGACGAAAACCTCTTCGCCTTGACTATCTAGCTTATCAGGATCCACGCTAGCTTGACTAGAGCTTCGCCACAACCTTACGCGTCGACTCCCCCAGTCCTGTCCACTCCGACGCCATATCGACGACATATTATCCTTCCAAACCTAGAAAAACAAAAACCATCCCCAAACCCTATTTCGCGGATCCTAAACCTGTTTGATCATCTGGAGATTTTCGTACTATTTTTCCATTGATCTGCGACACATCATCTTCCTCTGACATCAAGCTCGACGCTCGATTGTTCTTTGATCAATGGAAATTGATAGAAATTTCGAAAACTATTCAACTCCAAATTTCTCAACATTTCATTGCTTAAAAATCATGAATTTATTATTAAAAATCAAGGTTCAAGAAGACAAATAGGATCATATACTCAAAACCCAAAATTTAATCAACTAAACTTTTGACAAGATTTGAATTTTACTGTGTTTTCAATTTTTAAAAATAATTGCTTAATATAATTACTTGAAATTATTTTTAAATTTTGAATTTAACATGTCCAAACAAATTTTGTTTAGAGATCAAAACCCAATGTTGATTCCTTTTAGTGGTATAAAGTTTCAAACAGATTTTAAAAACCTGTCATGTATGCATAGAGGCAAGTTTTTCCTGTTTTCCCAGACATGTACATTTTATTTACACATATGTACATCACAGGTAGGTATATACAAATACCTTTCACAACATTCAAGTATTAATCACCACTATCAAGCTATCATCATCACAGACATAAGGAATCAAGAAAAATCTGGTTCAAAAATAAGTTTGCTCACCTGAAGTTTGACAGAGCAGAGAATAGAATTTTTTTTCTTTTGCATTTGAAAAACTGGAAGCTTTATTTCTTTGATCAAGTTTGAGCTTTACTGAGTTGAATCTTGATGTTGCTTGAATCTTAGCTGCCTGGATCTGAAGCTTTGTTTAGAAAATTTTGAACTGGATATTTGCTTCAGATTCTTTTAAATTTGCTTTGATCTTTTTGATTTACTTTGTTCTCTAGTTTTGATTCTTTTGATTCAACCTTTTGATTTCTCTCTGGATCTTATTTCCAGGTTTTGGATTTACAGGTTTGGAGGTTGTCTAATTGTTTCAGGATTTTGAGTTTTTTTTTTTGAATTTCACTTGCTTTGTTTTCAGATCTACTTTGAGATGATTTTTTTGGTTTTTAGTTTACAGGTTTTGAATTTGGTTTCTCAGGTTTGAGAAACCAAATGACCTGGTTTCTATTTGTTTCCTACATATATGTTTATGTAATTCAATTTCAAAAGAAAAGAAATGATTCTGCTTGCCACTTGCTTTTTTTCATGTTTATTAAGCCTACACTTATATTTATTCGTGTGATTTTACTTACACTTGTTAATACTAGTATTTTTATGTTTTAAACCCTCATTTTAAATAATTTAAAAATTATGTTTAAACCCTTTGTTAAACTTTTATTTGTTTACATTTTAAACCCTTATGTTATTATTTATAAATCATGTTTTTATAAACCTGTTATTTACATATGTATTATATTTTAAACATTTTAAATCTTCATGTTTATAATATTTAAATATAACTTTACATTATATTTCCTATTTATATTTTCAATTTAAAGAAATCCATTTTCTTTTACATATATATATAACAAATTTTTAAATGTAATGTTTTCAAATCCAATACAAATTTATATATGTATAAAATTAATTCATTTCAAGTATAAAGGTAAAGTATTTTAAACATTTTATTAATTTAAGCAAATTATACTTATATCAATTCAAAATAAAATTTTCAAAATCATTATAAATACAAAACAAGTTTTTCTATTATTAAATTATAGATTTTTCCAAATCTAATATATATTCAAAAATTTTATTTTTAAATTTCAAATTCAAAAATTAATAATCAATTTGTATTTATAAATGAGTAAACAAATATTTTTTGGAAGTATAAATTTTATTTCAATCATAATTTATTTCTTTTCCAAATTTTATTTTCAACATATATGTATTTGAATTTCAAATTCAAATTCCAAATTATAATCTATTTATAAAATATTTTTATTCTCATATTCTCAAATCAATCCACAATTAAGTTTATAATTAATATATTATTCGGAATATTTATTTCTGAATTTCCAATTAGAAATTCTATTTAAAATCATTTATATGTATATATATATATATATATATATATTTATATTAATAAACAAACAAATATTTATTTGAATTTAGAAAAACCAAATTAATTCACAATTTAATTCCAAAAATTAAATTAATTTTTAATTTGAATTTGATTTAAAAACAGGAATGTTACATTCTATATCTCAACATATCTCAAAACGACACATGGATTCCCAAAATCACACATGGATTAACACTTTTGTGGCATTCCAATCTATATTTTTCCTCATTCAAGAGTAAATCCATGTAAGTTTGGACACTGGTTTCTCCAAGCGTTGTCTAGACACCTCATTCTTAAATCTCACAAACATACAAGTTTACTCTTTGGCTTTTAGTGTTAAGCCTAGTCAACCACCTTTGTCAAAACTTATATATCTATACAATAATACTTTAGAAATACTTGAAATATGATTTAAATATCTATCCAAAATAGTACTTGAAAGTAACCAATTCAAAAGTTTGATTAAAAGCATGTTTAACATCGCAACACTTTACTTCCAAAATTCATAAATAATCATTAAGACTATATTTAAACTTCTACTCTTTTTTTCGTACTCAAATACATTTTAAAAGAACTTTCATAAAAATATTTTAAAAATAAAATAATTTTGAAACCATTTAAATCATGAAAAACTAGCCAAAAAATCGCATTTTAAATACTTAAACCATAAGCGACCTACTACAGCATTTATAAGTGTCGTTAAAAGTCCTTGTTAAAACAATATTAAAAGCACAATCTTCGTGACTAGTTTTAACCATTTAAACAAATGACTTGAGACTTGATATGCTTATAGTAAGTACTACCATTAGAATACTTAAAAACCATGGAAAAAATTCCTAAGAATCTCTTTCCATTTATTTATAAAAATTCTTGAAAACAAGAGATTTCGAAGTGCACTTATAACGACTATTCTCATTTTAAATAATTTCGAACTTTCTTCAATATAACACATAAGATAAATATTAATTCAAGGCCATGCCATATGTTTAATAGGATAATATAAGTGATGTTATATAATATAAAGTTATAATTTGCTTTCAAAAGAAAGAGGGGTACAACGTTTATAACTTTACTTAGTTAATGTCACTTTAACTTTATGCTTTGCACAAAACATATATATACATAATATGTACTTAAGAAATAGTAAGATAACTCCTTTAGATGCCTAACCAAACACAAAGCTACAAGAACTGGAGAATCGCTCCTTCCATCAACACAAGCCTAAAGGTCTAACCATTAGCATTTCCAAAGCAAAGCCACCTTCCTCCTCCTCCTCCATGCTCACGGCCCATCCAAGATCCACCTCTTTCTCTCACCTCTTCCCACTTCTTACTTTCTAATCATGCTTTCAATGATGTCTTAGGCCCAAAGCCAAAGTTTAAAAGAAACTAGTGAGAAGAAAACCCGTTCTGCTAAGCGGCGTGGTCTTCCTAGATATCTATATATTTCGAGATGGTAGGTTATTACGCATACCAGGCTTTTTATTTAACTCAAAGTTTATGTTTTCACCTTAAACTCTCAGGTGCTTAACTAATTTTGAGTAGTTTGAGAGTTAGGGTTTTCAAGTTCTCTCTTACACGAGTAAGCTTCCGAAGACGTCCAGGAGGCAAGCTGACTATTAGGAGTTATTTTCTGTTTGATTCCGCTGTGATTGGTTGTAAAGACAAAATTGTTTATTTGCCTATGTTTAGACTATGATCAACCAAGAGATCATGGTCATATATCGCTCTTGGTGTATGTAATAATTATATTTTCTTTGAACATGGTTCATGTATTGGGATTATGTAAGGAATTTGAAGCATGATTTGAATTGGAATGAGAAATTTGTTTTAAGTCAAGTTTGAAAATTTTCATATCCATGTGTTTCAGTTATATCAATATATCTAACATTACCGCATTTGATCACCGATAATTAATAACTATGGATGACTACAACATCCATAGCCATTAGTTTTGGACCTCCGAATGTAGGATGTTACAAAATCCATAAGAAAAGGAGGCTTAAAATCCAATGGTTGGATCTAGAAAATGAAAGGAGGAGGTCAAGAAAGGATCACTCTATAAATATGTTACCTTTCATTCACTTGCCTCTTTGAATCATTCTCCTTTTAAACCTAGACTCTATCTTCATCTTTCTACCTTTCTGGAAAAAATTTAATGGATTCCAAGGCACGAAAAAAATCACAAAACAAAATCAAAGCAAACGAAATAACACAAATGCAAAATGGTGCTTTAGATTGTTGTAATTTCTGGAGGTGATTCAATTAGATGTAGAAGTGTTTATCATTCAAGGTACGAATCATAGGCAACATCAACAAGGTAAATTCCATCTGTTAGCTATTTATTTATTTCATGATATTATAAATCTAGTAGTTAATTCATTTTGAAAATTTTATATATGCATTTTCTATCTCTTGTAAGTATACAATTATAGATCTTAAAGTAGTATAACTTGTTATCATTATAATTGGTTTTCATTTGAAGTTGATAACTCTATTCATGATCTTCTATGTAATTTCTATTGATTATGATCTAAGTATAGATCTGCTAATTAACCTTTTATTCTAATTAACTTTATTTTATTTAATTGTTAACAATAGTTTACGTTGATTCCAATTTTGTTTTCTACTTTAAGATTCATACATATACATAAATGTGTATGTATATAAATGTATGTGCATGTTAAAATATTTTGCAATATTTTAAAAGGATCTAAAAAAATTATTAATATGTACATATAAATTATATTTAAATTTTTTGCTTAAGATCCGTTACCACAATGTTTTGCTAAATTAGATAATTGCATGTTTGATAATAAATCTTAAATTGATTACAACTGGCTTGGTTGAGTTGATTTATTAATTTTAAAGGATTGATCAACAATAGATACATAAATATATTTAAACATATATGTGTGTGTGTGTGTGTGTGTGTGCTACATACATGTACATTGTATTTATGTATAAATAAACATGAATCAACATAATATTATTATTAATACAAATTATACCTTGGACAATTTTTTTATTTTTAAATATCTATGTTTGATTCTGCTTTAAATTACTAACGTATACATATATGTTACATTTAGTTTTATTTATTAAGATCTATTTTCAAATTGATTTACTAAATCAGATCACTGCATGTTTGGTAATAAATCTTGAATTGATAATGGTTGACTTAACTGAATTAATTTTGTGTATTTGGAGGATTCATTAAACAATACATATTTAAACATATATGCACACATAATTAGTTAATAATACATCCGTATATTTGTTGTTGACTATTTATCTCCGTATATCATGATGCCTATTGGTTGTCATTTATATGGTGGATTAATTAAGTTTATCAAATGGAAAATCAAATCAATCATCTTTGTTACCCTTTATCTATTCTCATATTTCCTTTATGTGTTAAGCTATCCATTTACTTCTAGTTATATGTCTACATCTTGTCAGTAAATAATAATAGCTATTATATGTTGCTCTTACAGAATTTACACTATAATATATATGTTTATACTCACATTCATGACATATATATTGCTAATTAAAGACATGCATATAATTAATTAATTTAATTAAAAAGAGAGAAATGAAAGGTTTCTCTTTCTATATAAATAATATGCCCCCCATTAGTTGAATAAGTTAACATAATAAAATGAAAAGTTTCCTTCTCTAAATAAATTTATGCTTCCTTATTAATTCAATAACTCAAACGATAGGAAATAAAAGTTTACTTCTCTAAATAAATTTAATAAGTTACCGTTACACACAACTATGTACATAATAATATATTTGATAACCTTTAATATATATACATATTGAATTAAAGTAAAACTACATTTATAAAACTAAATAAAATTTTGATTTTATTTAAAACAAAATTAGAGAAGTTCTAAATAAATTTACACTTCATAGGCCAATTAAAGATCCAAAATGGGTAAAAATTTAAAATTCACCAATTTCTTTCACTGTGGGCTAACCCAATTCCTTCGGTAATTGGATTTTATTTGATACTGTATTGTTTTGTTTGTCCAAGTATCAATTAATGATTATAATTATATTTTATTACTTTTAGTGTGAGTTTTTAGAAAGTGTCGAATATTTAAACAGCTCTATGATTTATTTTATATGTTAACCCAAAAATGATCCGCTGTCAATGACATATGCTATGTCAGTGCGTTTTTAGATATGGATGGGATATATAGATATGGGTTGTTACATCTCTTTAAAAAAAGTGCTCCCAAAGGCTAATTCTTCTAAGGTATATACATCTGTTTTGCAATTAATATATGATGGACAAATTTTCAAAAGAGATCGATTTTTAAAAGTATTGGCATAAATAGGCTCCTTTGGAAACTATTTACAATTGTAGGCTAGTTTTGGCCAGCTTAGCAATGAGCTGGTCATTTAAAAAAAATACGGGGCACATTTGTGAAATGCGCCTCTTATAATTTACATTGACGCATCTGCCAAATGCGCCATTGTAAAATTTTCAACCTAACACAAACTGAAAGCAGAAGCTACTCATTTCTTTCACAATATATTCGATCTAGAAAATCCAATTTTGTACCTTTCTTTCATTCACCTAAAAAATTCATCAAAATCTCCTCGAAATCTCAAAATATATAAGGATTACTAGTCCGATTACTTCTGTCAGCTATCTGGCATCAATTTGAAGGTATAAATCTAGGTTAAACTCAAACCCTAGCTCAATTTTTAGGTATTTTCATATTCTACTTTTCATATATCTACTCTCTCATTTTTATGCTTTATTATGTCATTAGTATTTTTTTAGCAATTGATTGTCCTAAAATTAATTATGTTTTCCTTTTTAGAAGTATGTCAGATTTCATACCAATTATTTGCTACTTTGATGGAAAATTGACTATGAAAGAAAACAATACACCGGTATATGTTGGTGGTAAACAAAAAGGTTCAAAGGTAAAAAAATTTGCTCCTGTCATAAAGTAAAAGAAACCGTGTATAGGGTTACAAAAATTGATTCACAAAAGTATGATGTAAAACTAGTAAGCAAGTGGGTAATGGATTCTAGATCTTCTACTATCGACGTAAATGATGATGAAGGTGCCAATTCTATGTTTTCTGTTAATATGAAAGTGATTGAATTATTTGTAATAAAAGAGGAGTTGAGACATCTTGAAGAGGCATTTAGTACTAATTTGAACCAACATTCTACTCAAATTCTTGGTACTATTCCGAGTTATCCTTATCAGAGCAATCCAAGTCTAGTATTTTCTACTTGTGTGGTTACAAAATAAGTAATTTGTTGAAGTATTTACATTTGAGTAGTTGAAATTTATAGTGTTATGATCCCATTCTCTTTTTTTCATAGTTCTACGGTGCATCCGGGTAGTTCAAGCTCTAGATTGGAAAATGATCAATTTTTACGCTCTGTTCCTTCAAATGCTAGAGAGGTTAACAATGATGATGGCGGCCGTAGTTCATCGCATTTCGAGAGCATGCAAATTACTTCAATGGATAATGATATGTCATTGATGGATAATATGAAAGTTAATAATGAAGCTCTAGAGTTTGAAATTGATCATGAGAAAGAAAATGAAAATAATGAAGCATCTTTGGTGGAAAAAGATGATGATGATAAAGATGAACATATGAAATTTGAGACGCCTTTGACTGATGATTTATGTAGTGCGAAAATTATGGCGGCATCATTGATTGAAAATGTTACTCCTATTAGAGATGTATTTACCTCAGAATGTGTTGATTCTGGTTTTTAAGTGGGAATGCAATTTCAAACAAAGGAAATACTTATTCATCAGTTACGCGAGTGATCCATCAAGAATTCTGTTTCTTTTAAACCCATAAAATTCTGTAAAACAGAATACACCGCGATTTGTAAGGTTGATAAAAATTTCCATTGGAAAATACGTGCAATTGTCCCTAAAAAACATTGATGGGGTGGTGGGAAATTCGAAAATATGATGGCAATCATACTTGTGTTAATCTGGTTATAATTCAAATCATAAACAAGCTACAAGCAGATTTATTGCTAATAAAATACTTCCTTTTGTGAAATCGGATCTAAATACCACTCCTTCTGCGATTCAAGTTCTAATGTCTGAAACTTTTTTTTATCAAAATCAGCTACTTCAAGGTATATAGAGCATTGCGTAAAGCACTTGAGAGAGTTTTTGGAGATTGGGAAACATTATATACTTCCAAATGGCTGGATTTACTCAAAAAAATTTGGTAGACTTGTTTTATTCATGTGCTAGTGCTGCAGATGATTTGCAGTACAAAGAGTTAATGGGACATTTGAAAACTATTGCTCCAGATGCACATGCTTGGATTGAAAAGAATTTACGTGGTGCAGAGGAAAATTGGACTCTATGCAAGGATAATGGTGGAAGATTTATGACGATGACAACAAATGTGTCCGAAAGTCTTAATGGAGTTCTAAGAGGTGCTCGTGCTTTGCTAGTTAAGTCGTTAGTCGCAAGAACGTTATATTGCTTAAACGACTATTACAAGAAACTACGTTCTGATGCCGAGGGATTTGAAACGCAAATGAGTCCAAAAGTTGAAACTCTTTTAGCCAAAAGAGTAAAACAAACAAGATATTATGGAAGTGTTAGATTCAATCAAACCGAATGGCAAGTGAATGATCAATTTGGAAGAGCATTTACGGTGACACTATAAGATAATATATGTAGTTGCACTTGCAACATACCGTTATTGCAAAAGTTGCCATGTTTAAATGTGATGGCCGCTTGTGCTTGAACCATTGGAGGAGAAAATAGATCATATTACGACTTTTGTTCAATATGGTTTTCAATCGAAAATTATAAAGCAAGTTACGCTCCAAGTTTTCATCCTATTCTAGATAGTAGATATTGGGATGCATATCACGGTCTGAACATATTGCCACCGCCTACAAAAAGAAAGATGGGACGTCCGCGGTCGACAAGAATCAAAGGCATGATGGATAAAATGGGGGAAGAAAACAAAATACTTGTAGCAAATATGGTCAAAAGGGGCATAAAAGATCAACTTGTCTGTCAAAATAATTTGCATACGATTTATGTTAGCTTCTTGTGTCGAAGTGAATGATTTGAACGTATTTTGTATTTGATATTTCGTTTGGATGTTTTTCTTAAATTTGTATGTTATCTGTTAGCTTCTTGTGCCAAGATATCTCATTTGGATGATTTGAACATATTTGCATGTTGTATGTAGTAGAAAAGTAGCAGCACCAAATTGTCTTAGGTAGTAGAAAAGTAGCAGCAGCAGGTCTCTGTTAGGTGGCAGAATTGCCCAGGAGTATTTGGTAGGTGCGCCGATGTAATTTTGTACAGACGCACTTCTGAAATGCGCCCCGTGATGTGTATATACAAAGGAAGACAACCTTACTTCCTCGCATCACTCTATCCATCCTTTCACACAAAATCTCTAAAACCCCAAATTTTCTAAATTCTTAACCACAACATCAATTGCAATTATTTCTTTGTCAAATCTGCTAAAAAATGGAAGGATCGTCATCATCCTCTCAAGTTAGAGGTATAATCTTCAAATTAGAAGTGTACACATTTTTTGTATATTGAAATTTTGTTTGTTCAAAATATGCTATTTGTTATAAGAATTTTGTTGAAATTAGAAGTACTCACCTTTGTTACAAGTAATTTAATTGTCAAAATTTGTATTCAATTGCATGATATCCACACTTGAAGATTTTTCCTTATGGAATTGGTACCTGGTCCCGTGAATGCAAGTGTTTTGCATCTTTAAAATGAACATCGAAGCAATAATACGAACTTGATGCAGGTATTTTTTTTTTAAACATCTGTGCTTACATTAGAATGTTTTTATTTGGTTACTAATCCCACTTTTTTTTCTTTTTTTTCCTTTCTGAATGTGTAGAATGATGAGCCACTTGAGTGTCATGATCATTCAAGCAAATTAAAATTCATCAAGTCTAATATTCCAAGAGTTCAACTTGCATTACAAAGAGCTGGATTCAGGGAAATATCTAGATTGGGCTTTTTCAAAATAGATCATGAGCTAGTTACTTCATTGGTAGATAGATGGAGACCCGAGACTTCAACCTTCCATTTTCCCACTAGTGAAATTACCATCCTATGTTAGTTGTCTTCTAGGTGTTACAGTAAAAGGAAATCCAGTTACTATTAGACAACTAAGTAATTACGAAGATATTTGTCAACAGTGTTTAGGTGTGGTTCCACGTCGAATTGAGATAAGAGGTGCAACAGTTAAGTTGACATGACTTCGTGATATGTTTGCAAATGAGTCATCACCGGATGCTTCAAATGCAGAAATTGAATATCATGCGAGAGCTGTTATTCTACATTTGATATCTTGTTGTCTATTTCACGATCATTCTAAAGGACGACTAAACTTTTATGGTTATTGTTTTTACGAAATTTGGATGAGTGTGCCCAATATTCTTAGGGCAGTGCTATATTAGCAACATTATATAATGATTTAACAAATTTTGCACTCATGAAATCCAAATCGATAGCTGGTTGTCTCTCAGTTTTACTGGTATAATTTGCATAGATATATTTGTTATAAACTCGTATATAACATTTAATTCAAATGTATTCAAATTTTTGATTGATTTTACAACTTTGGGCATGGACACATCTTCCCATTGGTCGTCCAAATGTGACTTCATCCATGTAGATCCGACATAACATTGCCTTATAGTGCAAGGTAGTTAATTTCCAACTACATTTACATGTATGTATTTTTGTGCTAATAAAACTCTAATTGTATAACTTTTTATATAGATTGTTTGGTTCAAGGAGTTGGGTTGAGTCTCCAAAGCAGGTAGCCACTTACTATCGCTGCCAGCTTGACATGTTAACAGATGAAGCTATTATATGGAATCCGTACACACAGGATGTGCTAGTCAATCTTCCACAAATATGTCTAAGTGGGATGCATAGTTGGCTCTGTAAGACACCTATAATATGCATGCGAGATGTAGAGATGTATAATCCCAATCGAGTGATGCAACAGTTTGGTCTTCATCAACACATACATGATCCATGCGAACCAAAGCCGGATTTGGAGTTTGCTATCGTCCAGTGGAACGATAGACATAACTGTATTGTACACCAACAGTTTCCTACCATTCCTATTTCGAGATACATGACTTGGTACTGCTTGATTGCTCGAAGATTCATTGTTGTAGATCGAACTTTTCATGAACGAGCATATACCGCTCGTGCACCGCTTGAGCGAGATGTGGTAAATCTTCACATTATCGTGATATTTTTAGTTCGTTCACTTGAATTATGTTTCTAATTTTGAATAAACAACTACAACTTGTAGGTCATTGTACTAGAGATGGTAGGAAGAGGGTTGGACAATATCGCACATAGTAGAGTACTCGAACGAGAAGTCCAACCACGGTGTCTTGATTTAAAGAATTTAATGACACACTTCATTTTAGAAATCGATTAACACGGCAATTAAAAGAAGGCAGGATATACACCGATCGCAACCCGTTGGATCTTCTCAACCCCCACCTACTTAAGACGATCCAACTCCACCATGAGTATTCCTATTTTTAGTTTACTATTGTTTTCTTCTGTAATCGAACTATAACTTCTACTTTAATTCGAAAGTAATCGAATTCTAATTTTGTTATGCTTGAATTTATTTAATGGTAGTTTTATTTGTTGGCTTTTAAGTAGATAAATGTTTTCTATTGTTTAAGATTGTGCATTTGAATTTGGTTGTATACTGGGATTTGAATTGTTTGGTGAAGGATGTTGTCCAGGTTTGGACTTGTGATTTACACTGGCGCATTTGGCAGATGCGCCAGTGTAAATTATAAGGGGCGCATTTCATAAATGCGCCCGTATTATTTTTCAAAAAAAATGGCCAGCTCATCGCTGAGCTGGCCAAAACTAACCTATAATTGCAAATAGTTTCCAGAGTAGCTTATTTATGCCAATACTTTTAGAAACCAGTCTCTTTTGAAAATTTGTCCATATATGATATGTTATGGAATCATTATAAAACGATTTTGCATGTACATTTGATGTCTCCTAATATTTTATAAACTATAATCGCATACATATGTTTATATTGTTTGATATCTTTGATTACATCTTTAAAATACATTTATTTTTGTTCGACCATTTATGTGTGTATTAATTATATATTTTTCCTAAATAATAATGTTATAATTTTAATATTTTAAATTGTTTTATTATTGTACATTATATACATGTAGTATGTATATATATTCCAACTGTTAATAAAAAACTATATACAAATCTATATGTATATGTGTACAAAATATATTTACGTTTAAAAAAATTCCTAACTAACTTTAAATATAATATTATTATGCTTATTTTAAACCTAATATATAGAATAATATTTGAACTTACTTTCGCATTTTGTTAAAAAAAGGAATTCTTTCTGGTTGAACATATATAATAAAATATATATCATATTTATTAATATTTTATTACAAAATACAAAATTTTATTCTTTTATGCATTTTAAATAATTTTTATATACATAAATAGTTGTATAAATAAATAAATTTATTATTTTCGGTAATGAAAGATATTATATTAATTGTAAAATATTTATTTTAAATGAATAAAGGATACTTTAATTGTTTTATTGATCCACTTGTGAATTTTAAATTATTTTATGAAGTCAAAATTAGATATTTAAAATATCAAATTTGAATTCAAATCTATCTGGCATACTCAAATATATTTAAATATTTTAAAATTTTATTTTATTTACTATATAAATAAATAAAAAATTGTGTGTGTATATAATAACTTTTTGAGACATCAAATACATATACCATGGAGAATGTATGCGCATATATGTGATTCCCAGCATCTATATACATATACATTAACTATGTATACATTATTAGGTTACACTTGCCCGTTATACGCATATTGGAATATAATGAAATACTCATAATATTATGCAAACTAACCTCTAATTAAGTTCATTAATTAAATAAATCAGTAAATTAAGCAACATTGGATTTTATTTAGATTAACTAGATTGGATTTAGTTAACTCTTTAGACTTCATAGGCATATTATGATCCAGAATAGGGAATAAAAAATTAAATCCGCATATTTCTCCCATAACAGACCGGCCCTATTCCAATAAAAAGAACAAAGATCTCCCACTCCATTTATACATTCGATCTCCAATCTCAGTTGTAGGTTGGAATGAGCAGGAAGTAATCTAAACATAGGATGTTACTCGAGTAAATAATCAAATCAAATGTTGAATCACTGAAATCATCTCGAGACACGAATCATCGCTACCAATAAAAGTGTGTCACATGTCATTCGTATTAATTATGAAAAAATAAGTCTGCCTCTTCTCATAGAGTTGAACTTAGGGGGAGGGGTAATTCTGCTCATTTTTCATACAAAGGTATAATCGAGCTTGTTAACGTATGAAGCCCAATAACAAGGATTGGACCTGTCCAAAACCATGTTCATTAAGCAAGAGTTGACAAACATCTCCTACAACCCAATTTCCTATCCGCATATAATGGAACTATTCGAAACCCTATTTGCCTCCTTCTCAAAGGTAATGACCGCCCTCAAATCCCACCGAACAGTGCCTCTCGATTCCTCTCTTAGCACCATCTTACCCTATCTGCCACTTTTGGAGTCGACTATGAAAGGTCGACTCCCAAATTTTCCTTTTTGCACATGGGTCTTGTTTATACCTATCCTTGTTCACTAGGACTCCTTACCGACGATCTCCTTTGTCCACTTTGCTTTGTCATAAGTAGACATACTTTTGACAAAATCCTGGATGCCCTTATAAAAAGAGGTGGAATATAAGCTGGCCACATCTGGATAGCAGTTTGCAACCAATGTCTCTAATGAAATTTAGCATCCAAGACATTAATCATAGACCATCAAAGCATAATCTCTATAGTTATAAATAGAGGATCCAATGCATTGTATAAGAATCAAAATTTTATACACTTAGGACATATTATTGCTAGTTTTATGCTTTTGCATTCCTCTTGTAACCGAGAACTCAAGAAATAAAAGGAGAAACCATAATGGACGTAGATCTCTTCTAGATCGAATGATCTACATTTTATGTCATTTAATTTATTTGCACCGTATTGTACTCTATATTTTACATTTTTAACAACGTTTTAGTGAATAGACTTCATTAAAAACTGCCACTAATTATCACTTCGGAGTTGGCTAGAAATCTAGTCAACAATAACTTATATAAGACTCTCGATGAGTTGTTTTATAGTTGTTCCTTAAGAACCACAAGTATGTAACATTGTGGTGCCCATAATGGTCATGAATAAATCATTGTTCATCCTAGGGAGAGCATGACATATGCCAATCTTGTTCATGCATCAATATCTCATTCTCGCAACATATATTACTTGGAAAAGTTAAGGATGTTATTTCTTTGTACAATCTAATACTCATTGTTACAGACCATTCTGCAACTGTGAATGACCAAACACTGTCATAAAGATATATACTTGTATGTATAATATATCTTAAAATATTCTATGTGTGAACAGACACGCACACAGAGACAGATATATACACATAAACATACTAGTAAAATACAGAATATATTTTTATTTTGAACAACATTTATCATATCAGATAAATTATACAACTAAATTACATAATTCATTACTGAATTTAGGGACAATAAAGGCATTTCATATTGCCCTTGTTAAATAGGGGCAAAAAGTTCAACTAAATAGCACTTGCTAGAAGGATAGGCAAATTACGAGCCGCCTCTAAAAATCAAGCCCTTAATGATATTTAAGGGCGGATTGGACCATTAAATTGCCCTTACAATACCCAATGCCACCTAAGCAAGTATGACATGATAATTACACCGACGACGGTTTTTATTGTCTTTTAGCTACATATCGAGGTAAATATGTACGCCCCTATTAGTATTAGTTTTATTAAATTGATACAAGTAATTAAGATAATTAAAATCGATTATTTACAAATACCATCGACTTTTTTCCCAATTCAGAGTTTAGACATGAGTAAGCATGAAACAAAAATTTAGACCAAGCGTGTATTAAAAAGAACAGAAACATGAATATAACAGATATTTCATTTTCTGTAAGCATGAAACATTCATGATAACCAAAAGTTAAATTAAAAATAAATCACAACATCTATTAACATTAAAAATACAACTCCATAGAACCAAATTATCGGCTAAACATTCAAAAACCAAACCAAACTAGAATTACAGGTTAAATATCTAATTATATTGTAGAATTTTCATAAGAAATCTCTATTGACCTAAGTAAATCAAAGTCTTCCAAGGCCACACATATCTTACATCAGAAAGAAGCATGTGCATTGTGCGACTCAACGCTTCGTTGCTTTGTATTTGGTCCCAACTGTAAAGAGAAACAAAGCGAGAAATTGTTATTTATGACCATGAGTAATAAGCTATAATTTTGCCAAAATTTAGTTAACTAGCTTAACTTACATATATTGTATGAAGTTCAGCATAGTTTGGCATGCTCAATCAATGTCTTCTTTTGCTTACCAATCAGTGCTTTTTTCAATTATTATTAAGCTTTTTAATGTTTTCTCAAAATAGTTATTGCAATTTTCTCAAATAGTTATAGCGATCCATCGTACGAGCTTATTACTATCATCTTCCTAAAACATATCCACGGATGTACAATGAACTACATTCAAATTTTGTTTATTTCAGCTTTTTTGAACATCAACTTTTTCCACATTATTCATCTGTTATACTTCTGACACAATAATCCTCATTGGTAATCTTGTTCTATACAGAAATTACACAAAATAGAGTATTAATTTTAGAATAATCTTAGCAATAATGATCATAAAATAGGGGGGAAAAACTCACACTCAATACATAATTATAATACTAAATGCATTATGAAACCATGTCCGCTTTAAATATTGTAAAATAAGATTTTCATTTAGTATGTATATATCTATTTTATGTCATTTGAATAATTTCTTAGTGGTTAAATGGGTGCTAGCAAAGAACCACGGTAGAGCAATAAACAATAGATAAATGATTTTATCAAAATAGTAATATGTTCATCCTTGAATATAATTGCATGTTTTAAAGCAAATATGTTGGTTAAAGAGTCTAGCGATATTAAGTACTTCTTCATATATATCTAGGAGTGTTATAGTCAATGGTGCAATTAGGGGTGAACATGATTTGGTTAAACCAATTCATTCTAGTTGTTTGGTTTGGATTTGAAATTAGATTTGTTTATAATTGACCTGTAAAAAAATTTAGTTTGTTTGTCGGTTTAACCAAATAACTGAACTTTTACTATATTTTCAAAATTATCGACGTTATAATAAATTTTTTAGTTTAGTTTAGTGATCCAAATAACTTTTATTTACCATATATGTGTCAAAATTACTTTTAGAAAACATAAAAATGATAAATAAGAATACTTTAATCATATATTTATGCTTTATTCCAAATTACAATGAATATTCCAAAAATAAAGTGCAAAACGTTTTTATTTTGGTTAAGTCAAATTACGTACCGAACCAACCAATCTTAATTTGGTTGGTTTGGTTTGATTTTCATTTTTATTGGTTTTAGTTCGGTTGAACAATTTTCATCATTGGATAAACTAAATCAATCAAACGCTCACCCCTAGGTGCAATATTGTCTAACAAAGACTATAACGCAATATTATATAGAAAGAAAAAAAACATAGTAAACAAAATTTGAGAACTGAATAGAATTTGAGGTTTCCTCCCTCTTTCTAACACTTCTGTCCTTTAAGTAGGTCATGTCTCTTTCATATTATTTTTATACTATTTCCAAATTTATACTTCTAAGGTGGATTAGGTTGTTCTTTCATGCTAAATCTTTTCATTGACACGATACATTCCTAATTTTGCATATCTACTACAAACTTTGCATAACTAATATGCTAACAATTATACAAGTTTCAGCAATCCCTTATGCTAACAATTATGTATGTTCCAGCAATCTCTTATACCAACCAGTACTCTATTCTGTAAGCTTACACAATACAATATGACAAACACTTTTTTATTGAAATATAAACTGCCACACGCATTTTTTTGTGATGGATTATGTTTAGCTTGGGAAATAGTTAAGGTTTGTACCTCTTTATGAAATTTCTAGTGTTCATTTTTATGCATTTCCATTTTCCCTCGTAGATCCTATGGAATCGCTTTGAATGAACTTCCACGTTTTCTTAATAGGATGAGACCTGAGATGTGCAAGAATTGGTGGAGGAATGTCTTAAAACTTGCAATAACTATGCCACTGACGGTAGTGAAAGAATTAAGATGTATGGGATAAGCCAATGCAAACATAAGACTTTTGGGGTAACAATACATCTCATATGAAGATTATAACTTACTATGGCCTTAATTTTTCAGTAAAATGAGTCTGACAATCTTGTAGTATCTTCCTTAGAGAATCCAACACCAAACCCTCTCGAAGTTATCCACACTTATGCACTATTGGTTAATGCAAGTTATCTGATTCATAACACATTTCTCAATTTACAAGCAAATAAGTTGCTGCATAAAGTACAAACAATAATTTAAACATACATAAGAAGAAACTGGAAACGAGACTTCAGATGCTATTAATTGATACCAAATTATGAAATTATATATTATTGTTATCATTTTCAACTACTCAAGAAGCAAATTTCAAGAAATGAATTAGTAATAGTTAACGTCCACACATTCAGAATTAAAAGAAAAAACAAATTAAGATTGTTGTCTTCACTACAGATAAATCGGCGAAATAACATAACTTTCGCGTAATGAACATTCAATTTGTCATGGATTTCTTTAAATTTTTACTTTGGTCTTTGCAGTTGCAAAGACAAATAAATCAAAATTCTATTTATGCATCTCATTGTTTATAACTATACCCATTTCAACTCTATTTATGGATCGCTCTTGTGTTGTCACAAGACAAGTTTGTGATATCAAAAATATTATCCAAGTCATCTCAAAATGCAGACTCCAAATCTCACCTCAAAAGTGTTGGTGGCATAATAAGAAAACATTTGAACTACAAAATTAAACGTTGTAGTTGAATAAATGTGAACAAGAAAAGAATATGAATTGCCTATTTAACAATAGGATTAAATTCTCTGGAAACAATACTGCTAGCCAGACACATTGAAAATAATGAAAAAAAAAAAACCAATATAACAAAGCTCAATCTAGAGTAGCTAAAACACTAAAGTAAAATCAAAATATGAGTACGGGGAAAGTTGTAGACCTTCATTTCTATCATCTTTGTCTTAATTTAGTGTTTGAAATCTGAATCCAAAACGACAGCATCTTCCCACCAATAAGCATTCAGCGACCATCGTCAACGGCAAACATAAGCAGAAGAGCAGCGTAATTCTAATCCACTTATTGGAATCTCCATGAGAAAATTTTAAGTGTTTAATTTTAGGAGTTAGGGTTTGATGATCAAGAATGGAAAGAGGAAACTACGTATTAGAGATCGTGGTAAATGACTAGATAGGTAAAACGGATATGTGTAAAGATCGGACAGAGTAAGGGCAGATAAATGGGCCTTAATTACTGGTATTAATGACCAATACTGTATTTACCCCTAATTAAATATTTTTAGAGGCATTTAATTTATTTTGCCTCAGATGTAATGCCTCTAATAGTTACAAATTTGGTAGTGATATTGTTCTTAGTGCACCCTTTAACTTTGTCACTTGTTGATAAGGAAAGGTGCAGATTCTAATGGGAAATTGACCGATGATAGTTGGAGTGGATGCAGATGACGGTAAGGTAGGAAGTCAGCGACCATAAGTAGATGATATTTATGGTTAGGGGCTTGGTAAACAGATAAATAGTGAGAGACATGTTGGAACGAGTAATTTTTTTTGAAAAGAGAAATGTATAGCAAAGTTCCACGATGATAAAGGTGATTCGTTGGATTTGTGATGTAGGGTTGATTTGACCGAATAAAGTCAAATGTTGTGTATTCCTTATCTGTTATTTTTCTTGTGTTGTGTTGGCTGGAATTATTTGGCATTTAGTCTTGGATTGATGACATTCGTAACCATCTGCAAATTAGATTATAGTGTAAAACTACATGTGGGTATGTGTTGGTTAAATTAAATCTGCAACCATCACTTTGTTAGTGTACCTTAATGGCTTGAATGAATCCTATGGAAACTTTGATTCAACTGCTACAAAGAACGAAGAAATAACAGATGATTGCTCCCAACATTCTAGACATAAATCTTCCTGTAGAAATAGTGACGGACGTAATCTCAAGACTGCATGCATGGAAAACCAGCGTTCTATTTATAATGTCTATCAAAGGATTTCTCATCCATCACCAAAGATGTTAATTTCACCTGCACTCATCTTCGACATTCAGCACCCCTCCATGCATCCATCCATCATCTCATACAACTCTAATGACTCTATTTGATTCAAGTAGCCAATCTGGTTCAAATTTTACTGTGGAAAGAGGTAACCTTCCTTGATGATTGTCCAGAACGTATGCCAATCTTTGTTGTAGCCTCTTGTAATGGTCAAGTGTTTTGTGGAATGGATGATGAATGGATGCTGATTCTATTTGTATTTCTTACTGGTATTTTTTTAATCTGCAGCACATCTATCATACCTCGTGAAAAGAGAATTATCGATATAAACAATCCAAAAAATGCATTTTCAATTTTAATCCATGGTTAGTGTTTTCCAATTTATATTATATCACATTCTCTGACAAAAAAACTGATTTTCTACGCATGAAAATGATCAAGAACAATGACAACACATATGCAAATGATCAACTGCATTTGAATGGTGCTAGTTTACCTTAGGTATTCATATGATTGTCAAAAGTAGCCTACTGCTGAACTTATGACTTTTGTCGATCATCCTTTCTTAATGGATTATCAACCACGTAGATGTTTTATTGGGTGTCAAATAGTTTCCTTTATGTTTGTAGTCATGCAATACTTGTTTTGTTATCTACTGGGTTTCTATCCTTTTAGTATTATACATAATTCTCTAGTTAAATCATAATTTTAAGCTTTGTGATGAACTTGAAAGTATATTTGATCAGTTGGTGCAGCTGATTGAAATACCAAGTTCATATATTGGGATATTATAATACAACTACTGCATGAATTTCTCACTTCATGTTGCTGTGTAATAGTACACAACTTATCTATACGTTTCAATGCATTTCGAAATACAATGAGGTTAAGAAAAGCTAAGGCCATTTATTAAGACTGGTTTAAGATTCACAGCTTAGTTTAGAATCTTGGGGATTATATATGGCATTACCAATTTACCATTAACATATTCAGAATCTATGATATCAAGATGCAAGTTAGTTATGAACGCAGAACAGTCATTTTTTGTCATTGGCATGTTGAAGGTTTTGTTCATGAATCAATAAACGACCAATTCTTAGAATTAACATACAACGTATGCAACAACATAAAGTCTGGAAATCAGGCCAGAAAATTGTGCGGAAAGAAAACGAGTGGATTTTTAATCGTACGGCTCCCTTTATTCTCGCAGCAATCCACACCTCCCTCATCGGTGCCTCTTGGCACTTCCTTAACGTATAAGCTTTGTAACTTGGATTGAGCTTGTTAAGGATTGACCTTTCCCACGGATGAGGATTGCGCGGAAAGAAAATTTGGACGATACTTTATATGGGAATGAGGATCAAGCTTTCTAACAGTTGGAGCTTTATAAGAAAATTTGTCCAATATCTTTTGCAGTCATGTTGATTCGTTAGAAAACATGACCTTAATACCACATGAAGCAATCAAGTGAATGACTGAAGGAAATATATGTATGTATATATGTATATATACACACAGAGATACGCGCGCGCGCACACACACATATATAGACATCATAGGGAAGAAATTCTTTCCTTTGAGTGATGGAAATCAACAGATTATAAACTTAACGTCTAATGAAGCTATTAAACAACTAAAAATACAAAACTATAAATTAATCCATCTAGGACTTAATTGTTGTAAGAAATAGAGGATTAATTAGACAAAAAATAGGAGCCAAATTACTAATAGTGCTAATTGATGATAGACACCAAGACTTAGACAAAGCCATATTCGGAACAATAGAAGTAGATATGAACAATAACATTGGTATTGTTTACATATCACCAAATTTTACAATGACATTACAAGATTTTTACAAATACATAAAAGTAGTTATTCAAACTAAAGGATTTGAAAATTTTAATGGTAAGAATATACTACTTGATATAACATTTTTGGGAAAATGTATGACAAAATATACTTCCAAAATAAAAATAAAACTTGATGAAGTAATAAAAACACTAACATCCACTGGTATAAGATTTTTAAAACCAATGGAAATAGACTCGTCTATACTGGCAGGACTTGAATGGACTATCCAAAATCCTAATAAAAATAGAGATACACTTAAACCAAATGATGTGGTAACTTATACAAATCCCAATGGTTCTATAGCCTTAAGATTCAAAGATTATGGACCCTCTAACCAAAAAGATATAGATACAGACGATGAATCAAATTTTGAACTCCAAAGGAATTTGTAATGGACAAAATAATATATCCTAAAGAATTAGGAATGGTTCTCGAACCATTCGAACTATACGAATTAGAACAACAACTAAAAACAAACAATCAAATAGACAACAACACATTTTTCTATATAGATGATGAAAGTAATAATAGGATAAAAACAATAACCATGTTAGAAACCTTCTTGGAAGATTCAATCAAACAAAGTACAGAAGAACTTAATAATGAATTAACCAGTGAATATACCTATCACATAGAACTAATGGAAGGACAAGGAGAAAGTTCTCCAGTAACTTATCCTAAAGAATCCCCTCACAAAATGGATTATCCACTAGGACACCCTCCTAGAATAAATGTCAATCCCTATAATAACGAAAATAAAGATTTAAGAACTATAGGAAAAAGAATACCTACTGAAAAAACATTTTTTGGAAAAAAATCCGTAATACTTAATGTTACAGAATGTCATCCACAACTATTAGATACATATCTAGAGCAATGGACTGCTGCAATAGCTAGAGGCTATTCAGCCAAACATACAAATATAACAACTGGTGAAGAAATGGTTAGGATAACAGACAACTATTTAGGACATATAGCTAAAGGAATGTGGGAAGCATACAAAAGTAATTTCCCAGATGAAGTAGCCTCCCTAGTAGCACAAGGAGGAAATATATATAACTTTGCCTATCTAATACATAGGATAATAACAGGAAGGAAAGTAAATACTGGACTCACTCTTAGACAACAAGAAGCAATGAGAGACTTAGAACAAATACAATTGTTAGACTGGAAACACATAATAAAATTCTTAAATGAATTCTTGTACTATGCCACAACCTCTGCTAATTATTATTCTAAAAAAATAGAAGATAGATTATTTTCTAAATTACCTGGTGATTTGGCAAAGTTGCACGTTAACACTATATTATATACCACATGAAGCAATCAAGTGATTGACTGAAGAAGGAAATATATGTATATATGTATATATATGTACATATGTATATGTGTGTGTGTCTATATATATATATATATATATATATATATATATATATATAAACACCAAATTTGTAAGTACATTCAATACCGTTTCTTGGCAAAGTTGCACGGTGTTAAGTTAACACTATATTATGATTTGTGGGAGTAACAAATGAGGTAAGTTGACGCCTTAAATAAATAAGAGTGCAAACAAAATATTAATCCGAAATAACATCTAATAACAACACAAATATGAGCATTAAGAATTTTAAACGATGGCAATTTTGTGAATACAAACGCTAGTAATGTTTAACAACAACAAACCAGGAGAATATGGCCAAAGACGCCAAAGCGCAACATAATGCGACCTTTTTATACATCACGAACCAAACAAGTCAATGCGGAATAAAATGGTAAACATGAAAGATATATCAGCACATGATAAATAGCAAACGTTGAATAGAAAATGAATGTTTTCTAATCATTGAGGCCGCAGCATTATTACTTATGATTGTAAATGTAACCCTATCTAATTAGATCATCATTGTTATTTAGTAATCTGATAAACTAAATATTAAACATTTTTTTTTTGTACATAGTCGTTTGATACACTTCTGATTGTAAGTTAGCATAATTTATGCATTGAAATTTGTATCCCATTTTGTTGCAAGCTAGGTTTTAGCGGCAGTAGGGGATTTAGAGGGACCAAAATCAAAGATATTCAAACTAAAGTATGTCCAGTAACGGTCCATACTTTTGTGTTGCCCTAGGCAAGATATAAAACAAAAATGCAATATGTAGATTTTTTTAACTTTATAGCAAGCAAGAATTGAACTGAGATGTTTTTACATCAAAGTTCAACAACATACCATCATACTAAATTTCAACTGTAAAATTATTGAAATATAATTGTTGAGAAAAATCATTGAGACCATATTTTACATAAATAAAAATTGTATATTGTTGCCCTCTCATGGTTGCTCTAGACGGTCGTTTTGCTCGTCTTTTGTCCTAAGATTGGCTCAGAATGTGTCCTGAGACGACTCAATAACCAAGCGGGACCCATGAGTTGAAAGTTTCGTCCTTTTATGTACGCCATTCAATTTTACCTTAAAAATAATGTCAAAACAAAGTCCATATGTACATTTATAGACAATAATGTACGAGTCATAGCTTAAAAATTCACTTTGTGCCTTTAAATTGTATTAAAAACCAAAATTTAACTTTGTAAACCCCAAGCAGTATGTGTCCATCTCTAAATTTCTAATGCACATCGAGATAAAATGAACAAGCATTAAGCAACTAAGAGGCTCTAGATCTTTAAAATTTGGATTAATAATTTATCTCTTATATGCAATTCTACAATTTGGAAGTTTCCGTATCCAACAAGTGATTCAAATTTATGAAAGTGACTCTTGGGGAAACAGTCACCAACTGATGAGAAAATATTACCTTTCTGCTATAGAAATCAGGTTTTATAAGTTGATTCCTGTTTTTCAAAGACAAAGTTAACAATTCATGCCTAAGAAATAAGCCTTGTTTGTAAAATGTGGTTCTCTTCAGTAGTATCAGAGTAGCTATTTTCTTGTAATGCAATCTATGATTTCCTCCATCATAGTCCGACTAAAAACTCGTATAAACTACTGAATCTCATTCATTTTACACAAGCATTAACTGTATTTCTTTACCTAATTTAGATTGAGTGTCGAATTTAGATTGGAAAAGCAGCATGACGAAGATTTTTCCTACTCTGGCTATTTCCTTTATTCTCTACCTTCGTCATAACCCAAGCCCAAGGTGTTAAAAAATACACATTAGTTGAACCTTCCTATATGAATACCGTTCACTAGTGCCCCATGCCTTGGTCGTAATTATCAAAATTTGTAAACTTGTATAAATTTACGTAAATAAATGAATGAAAAGAAACCGGAGAATTTTTTATCGTGTCACAGACTCACAGCTAATGGTCAAGAACAATAAACTGAAACAAAGATCTATAATCAAAGCGTAGAGTTGAACCACCATTCATCATACTCTTCACAAACATCAAATACCAATGAAAACACTATCATTTTGTCATGAACTGATCATAACAAGCATGTTAGGAGACGGTGCTAAAAGATTTACAACAAGGACAAACCATCATGAACTCTTAAAATAAAGCGTCACCACATGAAATTTCTCCATCAGCTGGGAGCTATCTGGCAGCGCTAAGGCGTCTTCTGCATTCATGATCAAAGTCTCAAATCCTGCCTTCAACTCCTCTTCCTTATCCCCCAAATGCTTCATCAGTGCAAGTGGATAATCACTACCATTGTAACTTTGTGCATGCGTCATAATCCACTCAATGAAAGGAAGAAATTCATTTACTATAGAGTACAACAACATCAAACATTTCTTCTCTTTTATACTTTCATTGTTCGCAACATAATTGCTTATATTCCGTTCCATCGTTTTCATATTTTTTACGATTCTATTCTTCAACATTTTAGCACTGCCATAACCAGAACTAGAAGAGCATGATGAAGTCGACGTCCTATCTGTACCTATCCTTTTGATTTCAGAGACCAATTTCTCACTCATTTGTCTAAATTGCTTTGACATGTCATTTTCCATCTCTTCCTTTGAGGCTTCGTCCTGCGACATTGAAGGGATCTTGATAATGTCACATAGCATTTGGAGCGAACTGCTTATTACTTTGTCATAAAATCGCATCATGTCCAAGTTACTTAATTCATCTTCAACCTTGCTTCCAAGTTCTTCCAGTCTTCTTTTTACACCTTTCATTGCTATCTTTCTTTCAGTTAATTTGTCCAACGATAGCTTTCTCGTTCTTGAGCGTTTCCTTGCATTTGCCTCGTCTTCTTCAATGAGCTTTTTATATTGATCTTTCGCGTCATCCTCCTTGAAGTACTTCATCAAATTTTGACAGTATGTCCTATCTCTTTCAGAAGCATACTCCACCGACCTATGAAAGAGCTTCTTGAAGGGCACAAATTTATCTTCCACACATTCTTCTGGGTCCTGTGCAGTATCTGATAGAAGTAAACCGTTAAGCCTTTTTTCCATCTCTTCCATATAACAGTCTAGCGCAAGTCTATTCAGAAATGCAGATCTACAGTTGACCCCATAAAAGTTTCCTAATTTCATAATAACTAAAATACTAGGAAGAACCACCAATACTACTATGTATAGTCGTATTCTCGAACGATCTGCTTCTTTTTCATTATTATTGAACTCTATTGCCATGATCTTTTCAATCTCATTCAGACTCTCCACGGTTTTCTCTTTCAGTAAGTCTATATCAGTGCGAGAGGACAGGCTATATGTGGTTGCTTTTATGATCTCAAGATTCATGCGTTTGTAGAGGCTGGAGAATTCATTCTCTAGTGTAAGTGTGGTTTTTCTTTCTTTGGTGAAAAAGAAGGATATTAATGAGATTGCAGAAGAGGCAACTGATGATAGATAAGGAATGGTGCTTGGATGTTGGTTAGGAATACTTTTTCTTGCACCCTCAATTAAATATGAGCCATATTCTTGTAAGATCATGACAGCCACTTCTTTCAATTCTTGATTATTTGTAAATGAGACTAACTGTTCTCTCAGTTCTTGATTATCCGCAGATGAATGATTAGCAGAGGAAGATGATGAAGAGGAGGGGCCTGCTTCAGCCTCTCTTGATCTTGATTCTTCCATTGTTTGTAAAGAACTGTAAATGATAGGCAGAAAGAGAGGATTGTATTCAGTATGTATTCTGTAACAAATTTTTGAATGGTTATTTATACCTGATGCTAATGATTGGTAGGCAGGGAAAGAGAGTGATAAATACATAGGCATGTAGCGTTTTGTTTCAAAATTAAAAGTCGGCGGTGCATAAAGAAAAATGGGTCTTCCATGTATGTAACTTGTTGGTACTTGGGCCTAGCTCGCAAGAACTTGGTGAATGAAATTATGCGAATGTGCTAATATTTGTGAAAGAACTCGTATAAAGAAGGTAATAAGAAAGAAATTAAGTACAAAAACAATTTAATCAGTGAAAACAATTTAGATTGTGTCCATTGATGATTTTAAAGCTCCTTATGCATTAACAATTATACATATATGTTAAAAGGGAACTTACCGAAAAGCACAATCTTCAAGTTTAAAAATATGCAGTGGTCATTTTCCAAAAACAATTTTTAAAAAATCCCTCTATTTTTAAGTTTCACGAATCTACAAATATTTTCTAAGAAGAAGTATTTAAAGTTTCTAAAATGTAAATATTTTCAGAGTCCGCAGGTAAATATGTAAATATTTAAATTTTTGAATTGCAAATATTTATAGAGAACTCTACGAATATTTATATTTTTTTCAATACATTCAAAAAACTAAAAAAGATTTGTTTTCATCACAGAAAATACGATTAACGACTAAAATTAATTTTGAATTTTTTTTTTCTTTTACCAAAATAAAAAATAATGATGTAACTTAAAGCATATTTTTGAAATGATTTTCTATATATCACATCTGAAAATATGGGACGTAACCAATTTTTCACAATATATCCGACTTGAGGTTCTTAAACTGCCATAACGTCAAACTTAAACCATAAAATATGAAATGTTTTCATGTGTTACTGTTTGTCTTATCAAAACATATGTTAGATATTGTTTAAAATAAGATGGGTGTTCTCAATAGAAAGAGTGCAATAATGGTGGAAATTTACTCCAATGTGCATAAAAGAATCATTGTTCCACAAGACGACATTTGACTTCAGATATCATTCAATCTAACAAATGAGTACATCGAGTTTTGATTATTTTGCTTTCAAGCTACAATGTAGCATGTGATTAATTTTCTTCGATCAGCTGCCTTTGCACTGATGAAATCATTCTAAAATTGTTTGGTTGATGCTGCAATTGTAAAACATTGGTACTTCTATTCTGCAATATTATGAATCTCGAAATAGTGTTCAATATTTAGGAAATTAAATAAGGCGCATGAAAGGGTAGAAGTAACACTTGATTTTCATAACGAAATTCTAATCAGATGAAGGTATATACATTTTTTAGGCAAAGGAGCGACTGTTCATAATCCACTACACTAAAATACCAATTTGGCAACTGACAATGCCAATTGTAACAGGTCTATTACAACTATCAGTTGCCGGTTTCAATATGCGAAGTTATAATAGGATTGAAGCTTTTTACAACTGGTTTGAACCGTTGTAGGTGCCCGTTGTAATATAGTATTTTATAACTGTTTATGTCAGTTGTTAAAAAATGCAAAATAAAAAAGACACGTATTGTTGAATATATTAGTTTATGATTTTTCTTTTTGATATAATACGTGTGTGTGTATAGCATATTGTTGGGATCCCTCCTTAATTGGAGAGTTTCTAGAAAATTCTAGACGTTTCTAGAGAAATCTAGAATTTTCTAGAATGTTCCGGAAAACTCTAGAGAAGTGTAGAACTCTCTAGAAGCTTGTGGAAGAGTGTGGAACCCTCTGCGATATTCTAGAGATGTGTGGAACCTTCTGGAACCTTACGGAAGAGTATGAAAGAATAAAGAAGGGAATAGAAGAGTGTAGAGATTCCTAGAGAGTGTGGAGCATTCTAGAGAATCAATCTCTACCGTCGGATGCAAGTAATCTCCACCATTCATTATGGAGGTTGAGTAGTATAAATAGGAGAAGGAGCCCTATTACTAGCCATCCAAGGAAGAAGCCACTTCTTAGAGTGAGAAAAAACTTGAGAGTTAGAGAGATCCTCTTTCCGAGAAAAGAGTGATAGCTTGAGAAGTCTTTATCCTCAAGCTTGAGTGAGCCACCAAGTGTGAGTTACTTTTGTAATCATATTATTGTAATCCTACTATTCTTTTGTATAGTGGAAGAATCTCCATATTGGAGAATTATAAACTCTTGTGCTTCCATTGCTACTTTTAATCTTAAAGTGTCTATCTTAACTTCACGAAGCGGGGAAGAACGAGATTTCCCTAACAGTGGTATCAGAGCGAGGTTCATCCGTAGCCGTAATCAAGCTCGTGTAAGTTCAAGATGGAGGATATTGTCGCTCATGATGGAGACATGTTCAAGCTCACAGCTAACAACTACTCCTATTGGAAGCCAATGATGGAGGACCACTTGTATTGTAAGGATTTGCATGAGCCCATCATCTACAAAAATAAGGTGGAAGGAAAGAGTGATGCTCAGTGGGAACTGTTGAACCGTAAGGCTGTTGCTATGATCCGTAAGTACATCGACAAAACTCTCTTCGAGCATGTTTCTACTTATACCAATGCCTATGAATTATGGACAAAGCTTGAGTCCATGATTCAGAAGAAAACGCCTCGCAACAAGGCCAATTTAGTTCGACGGTTGGTGAAATTGGAGTATAAGGATGGTCATAGTATGATTGAGCACTTGAATAACTTCAAGGGGCTCGTAAATCAACTAACAAAAATTGATATGAAGATTGATGATGAGCTACAAGCCCTTCTACTCCTTATTTCCTTACCCGAAAGTTGGGGCACACTTATTGTCACGCTAAGTAACTCAGCTCCGGAAGGAAAGTTAACTATGGATATCGTCAGTGACATCCTTCTTGGTGAAGAAGCAAGGAGAATGGAACGAGATGAGTTTATCCATCCCGAAGCTAATGTTGTTGAGAATCAGGGTAGGAATGAAACCCGTGGACGTAGTAAGAGCCGAAATCCCCATCAATCTCGAGGTAGATCCAAGTCACGCTCGAAGATTGCATGCTATTACTGTGGAAGGATGGGCCACAAGAAATTGGAATGTCGAAGCTTCAAAAGAGACCAAAAGGCCGGTAATGTTAAGCCTGACCAAATAAGCCTAACAAAGAAGCAAGAAGAAAAGAGTACCACTGCCATAGTATTAAAGGAAGATCTGTTATATCTCGTTGGTGAAAGTAACATTCTAAACATTGCTTGTGATGAGAGTTCTTGGATTGTTGATTCTGGTGCTTCCTTCCATGTTACTTCACATGAAAAATGGTGCAAATGGGAAATCAAGATAGAAGCAAGATTGTTGGAATAGGAGACACCACTCTTACGACAAGCACCGGGTGCAAGCTTGTTTTGAAAGATGTGAGGCATGTCCCGACCATGCGACTCAGTCTTATCTCCGCTGGAAAGCTAGATGATGACGGTCTAATGAATTACTTTGGTGAAGGGAAGTGGAAGCTCACCAAAGGAAGTTTGATAATAGCTCGAGGAAAGAAGGTAGGATCATTGTATGTAATGCAAGCTAAGCTATGCAAAGGAGAAGTAAACATCTCTACTGATGATATGTACACATGGCATAAACGATTTGGGCACATTAGTGAGAAAGGTCTTCACATACTCGCTCAGAAACAACTCCTCCATGACATGAAAGGTAAACCACTTCATCCTTGTGCTCATTGTTTAGCTGGAAAACAACATAGGGTTGCTTTCCAAAGATCTTCTCCGTCCACAAGAAGAAAGAACATTCTAGACCTCGTGCACACTGACATATGTTCGATGTCTGAGAGATCCATTGGTGGTGCTCTATATTTTGTCACCTTCATTGATGATCATTCAAGGAAAGTATGGTTGCACCTGTTAAAATCAAAGGATCAAGTGCTTGATGCCTTCAAAGAATTCCATGCTCTGGTGGAGCGTGAGACTGGACGGAAGATCAAGTGTGTACGATCAGATAACGGAGGTGGATATAGAGGTCCTTTTGAAGACTATTGCAAGAAATATGGCATTAGGCTAGAGAAGACTCCACCCCAGATACCACAATTGAATGGGCTAGCTGAGAGAATGAACCGAACCATTGAAGAAAGAGTTCGTTGTGTGCTCTCTCATGCTAAGTTACCCAAATCATTCTGGGGAGAAGCTATAATGGCTGTGGCCGACATTTTCAACCTCACACCATCAGTTCCTTTGGATGGGGCCATTCCTGAGGAAGTTTGGACGGGCAAGAGGGCTTCATATAATCATCTCAAGGTGTTCGGGTGCAGGGCATTTGTTCACATCCCCAAAGATGAGAGAGCTAAGCTTGATGCAAAAACAAAGGAGTGTATTTATCTTCGTTCACCTAAGGATGAATTTGGGTACCGGTTGTGGGAACCAATTAACAAGAGGGTTATTCGCAGTAGAGACGTTGTATTCTTCGAAGACCAAACAATTGAAGATATCAAGAATTCAGAGAGGCCAAGATTGAGAAGCAGTAAGAACATTGAACCTACTCTGGTTCGACATGAAGATAACAACACACAAGAAAACAGTGAAGCTGAAGATCATGAAATTCATGATGAACCAGTTCAGGAAGAACCTCAATCTAGCACTCCAATCGCACCAGAGCCAAGACGATCCTCAAGGGATAGAAGACCATCCACCCGATACAACACAGAGGAGTACGTTACGCTCACTGATGAGGGGGAGCCTCAAAGATATAAAGAAGCAATGAGTGATTGTCATAAAGAAGAGTGGAGAATAGCCATGCAAAAAGAAATGCATTCCTTGCATGAGAATAACACAAATGAACTAGTGGAGCTACCAAAAGGGAGAAGAGCTTTGAAGAATAAGTGGGTGTATAGAATCAAGACCGAAGAGAACTGTTCAAAGCCTCGCTACAAAGCTCGATTAGTCGTCAAAGGATTTGGACAAGAAAAAGGTACTGACTTTGAAGAGATATTCTCTCCCGTGGTAAAGATGTCATCAATCCGAGTTGTGCTTAGACTAGCAGCTGTGCAAGATTTGGAGATTGAACAACTCGATGTCAAGACGGCGTTTCTACATGGTGACCTAGAGGAAGATATCTACATAGAACAGCCTGAGGGATTCAAAGTTCTAGGCAAAGAAGATCTAGTGTGCCGCCTCACGAAGAGTCTATATGGACTTAAGCAAATACATCTTGACAAGGTTCACACAGATGAGAACTGGTCTGACATGATGACCAAGGTAGTACCAACAAAGAAGTTTGAAGACTGCTGTCAAGGTGCCGGCGTACTACTACCCCCCAATTAAGTCGGAAGGGGGAGATTTGTTGGGATCCCTCCTTAATTGGAGAGTTTCTAGAAAATTCTAGACGTTTCTAGAGAAATCTAGAATTTTCTAGAATGTTCCGGAGAACTCTAGAGAAGTGTAGAACTCACTAAAAGCTTGTGGAAGAGTGTGGAACCCTCTGGAATATTCTAGAGATGTGTGAAACCTACTGGAACCTTACGAAAGAGTATGGAAGAATAAAGAAGGGAATGGAAGAGTGTAGAGATTCCTAGAGAGTGTGGAGCATTCTAGAGAATCAATCTCTACCGTCGGATGCATGTAATCTCCACCATTCATTATGGAGGTTGAGTAGTATAAATAGGAGAAGGAGCCCTATTACTAGCCATCCAAGAATCCAAGGAAGAAGCCACTTCTTAGAGTGAGAAAAAACTTGAGAGTTAGAGAGATCCTCTTTGAGAGAAAAGAGTGATAGCTTGAGAAGTCTTTATCCTCAAGCTTGAGTGAGCCACCAAGTGTGCGTTACTTTTGTAATCATATTATTGTAATCCTACTATTCTTTTGTATAGTGGAAGAATCTCCATATTGGAGAATTATAAACTCTTGTGCTTCCATTGCTACTTTTAATCTTAAAGTGCCTATCTTAACTTCACGAAGCGGGGAAGAACGAGAATTCCCCAACACATATATCTTATATATAAAGAAAAATCTTGAGTCAAATGGTCAAAGTGAACTTTTTTGTCATTTTCTAAAATATTCCAGGTCATTAGTTCCAACAGTCTACCGTGTTGGGATATTTTCGTCAATTACAGAAACTAGGTAGTGGACATAACCATCTTTCACGTTTTTCTGCGTTAGTTTCTCCCCCAAAGGATAATAACTTCGACAACAAAACAACGGCGAAAAGTTTGTAATAGAGGCCGATATATTTCTCAAAGTAAGATCCAAAACATAAATTACTGATTTGGTTTCTAGGGTTTTGTCTTCCTTTTATTAGGCTATCATTCAATTTTTTGATTTTTTAATTTGGCGATTTATGTCCAACTCATTTTGTTTATTGTCTTTCTTTTCAATTTTTGTTACTCATTCTCTCCTTCCTTCTACTAAAATGTAAGGAAGAAAAATCCAAAACCCCAGCTAAAGTATTAAGGTTTAAGCAGTGGTTTTTATTTTTCATCCTCCTTTGTTGGTTAATTATCTTGATTGTAAATATCAAATCTTTTGTTTGCACTATAATCGTCAACTAATTTTATTGCATTGGTTGGAATTTTTTCTAATTATTTTTCTTACTTTGCATAATGGGAAGCGGTCAGCTCCTTTTTCTGAGATCGGTAAGAAACAAGAGGCAAACATTAAATTTACCTTTTTACCGTGCGTTTTCCCCGTGACCCACTGATTGTATATTTGTCTCTGATTGACAGGCGTTGTACCTCACTTTGGATTTATATGTACCAACCATTATATATGTGATATCACATAAAGTTTTGCCACACTAGTTGGTTAACATAATTGCGCAGACTCGATTAAATTCATATAATAGTTTACATAGTTTTTTGATGTAGCGGCTTTATGTTGGTTATAATATGTCATGAAAGTTTCCTAAAAGTGTAATAAAATAGTTTTTCGGGGAAAACGTGAGATGGAAGTTGAGTTATATCATTGAGGCAAAGATTTATTCAAAAACCGTTGAATCATAGAAAAGGATATACAAGCGTGCAAGATCATAGTCAATAATTGCTGGACATGCTTTTATGAAATAGCCGATCACTGATTCCTTATATCTATTTGCTTCAGTTTCGTATCCCAGTAAGAAGGAAAATTTGTATACAGGATAGAGAGTATTTCATGATATACAATTGTTTCATATGTTAGTTTGCTGTCTAGGTATAGTTTTTAAAATTTAATCTAAGGAAAATAGAAGAGTGGATGGGGAACATGATGTCCTAAATAAGATATGGGTTTTGGTAAACTCTTTATTTTTCTTTAACTGATTTGTTCTACTACTATATCATCTTTTGCGTACTCCAGATGATAGCTTATCAGTTCAAGTACTGAGATTCCAAATGAAGCTAGGCTTAAATTCTATTCCACTATCATCATATATTTTTTGGAAGAACATGTGTATGCATTGTGTGATCAACGCATATTTCTCAAAAATTTAAGAACTGTTTTTCAGTTTAACTTGAGATTAAAAGTCATCATTTCTATTTATCTAAAAAACATATATATAAGGATAATCTGAACTAGAACATTCCAGGATATTGGTTGATACATTTGATTTTTCAATCTCAACCTGTGTTGATTGTATAATTATGAGTTTTTTATGTTTCTCTTCATTAATTTTCTTATGTGCTGCAGATCTCTTGACATGGCACTATAGCTTTGACCAGAAGTTTTCTTTGTCCATAGTCAACAAAGATGGATTGGTAAGTATAGATTATCATTTCTGTTGATTATTTTGTATACCAGTCTCTATCTATAAATCCTGTGTAGTTTGGTGCTTCTTCTGGAGTTCGAACTAACAGTTCAATTTTATCCCTAATTTAAAAGGTTGCCAATTTAAACTTGAATTTAGGTTTCGGTAAATACATTCGAGATTTTATATTATGCAACACATATATTTGCGATTCTTTTATAGTAACAAAGATAAAGGTTTGTACTGTATACTAACAAAGATGATTATCCCTTGTTATGTATCTATCAGATGCTAGAATGAAACTGTGGCATCTGAAAAGTACATCAGCAAAAAAAATCCTTTTTTAACAACATCATTTTTTTAAATTTTTTTAGAGCGATCGTTGAAAACCTTAGTTGCTTTGGTTAGCGAAGAATTTATTGATAGTCTTAAAAAATTCTCATCGCAAAATGCTACCATATCTATTTCAGATTACCTACTATATGTAATGAAGAACGTATTCTAGGAATCAAAGTTGTTGTCTATGGTTTGCATGAACATGCAAATATAATCCATAATTCCATAGGTTTATTACTTTTCTTTTTGTCCACGTAAGCTCAGTCTGATATAAAGCTTCTTTCAATGTTTGATACAAAAGTTCCATATACACATCCATCGGACGAGAATGCGTTCTGAAAGTCAATGAGTCAAAGAGAAGCCTTTTTCAAATTGCCAATACTACCCATTATATTTATATGAAAAAAAGTGTAACAAAAAAACAAGGGTATATATGAATTTTCATCTGCACCACGTTTTCCAGTTAATTTTTACTCCTTTTCTTGCTCACGTCAGTTTCTTACCTCATTTCCTCACGTTATTTTCTCGACCCAAAGAATAAAACAAAAACAAATTCGATAATAACTATGAAAATAAACAAAAATGGAAATTTCAAATCCTGTATTGAAGCTAATAGTTAATAAACGATTAAATCGCTTATTATGTCAGAAGAAGGTTTGACCTAGGTTCTTCTCTCCCTTTTTGGATTTTGAAAGCGACTTTATATGGTCCTCATAGAAAATCAATGATATGAAGGTAAGATTTTTGTTAAATTTCTAATTTTTAAAAATTCCTTTTTGTGTGAATGGTATAAATTTCCTGATCTGAGATATAGGGTTTCCCCCTTTCATTCTCTTTTTCTTTTGAGGATATGTGTCTATTTCATATATCTCAAGGGCTATGCATTATTTGTTTGTGTTTGGCAAACAATTTGAGAACTGAAAAGTTGCATAAATATTCTACTATTTACAAAATTGTTCATTATTCAATGAGAATTGCTACTTCAAAATCTCATTGTCAAATTATATACATCAATATCTCATTGCTACTTAGTTAATGTTTAATGGTTGAAATGAGAATCAGTTATCGTGATGAAGAAAAAACTATTAGAACTCACCTTAGAGGTTAGTTATACCACTAGGACTTGCATAATTAGTAAGCACTATATACCAGAGTTAGCTGCTTTACTAGCTTGGAAGTTCTTTCCTTTTGTTTCTCCTTTTATAAAATATGGCAATCAAATATATATGGCAAATATCTCCACATCCCTATCTCTTTAATTTCTCTTTCCATTTCCTTCATGCACAGAACGGGTAATTAAATACCGAGAATATCTCCAAAATCTATTAATTTTGGAAATATTGTATCACCAAAAAAAATCCTAATAATCTCCACCTTGATACAATATCTCTTCCAAACCAAGATACTCCAAAATGAATGCTTCCCAATGAGTTCCTGCAAATGCCACCTCTCATTGTACTTTGTTAATGAACTCCGGTAAGGCCACCGTCCACCAACAAAGTGTTGGAAACACTCAAAAAAAATAAGGCAGACGTTGTGCAACCAAAAAATAAACTCATATCTCTTCATACAAGAAGAATGCCACATCTTCTCTTAACTTCAACCAAGTTACTCTCTTCCCCATAGTGCCACCATGTGGCACCTAGCACTCCATCAAGTGAATCAAGTTCGAGCAATGCTCGAACTTAGTAGCAGGTAAGGCCTTCGTAAACATATCTGCTGCATTGTCATTTGTATGAACCTTTTGAAGGCGAACTAACTTCTCTTCATTCATGGAGATAAGGAAAGACTCTCTTACCTCTATATGCTTTGTTCTAGAGCTGAAAGCCAGATTTTCAGCTAAATGAATTGCACTCTGACTATCACAATTCACCAAACAATTATCTTGTACAAAGCCCAAATCACACAACAACTTCTTCAAATAAAGTGCCTCCTTAGCTGCCTCAACTGCAGCTATCAACTCTGCCTCTGTAGTAGACAAAGCAACTATAGTCTGCAACCTCGCTCTCCAACTAATAGTCGTTCCTCCAAGAGTGAACACATAGCCTGAGGTTGACTTCCTTCTATCTCTATCTCCGGCATAGTCTGAATCACAAAATCCAATCAAGTTGAAATCTTTATTTCTGCCGCCAAAGACAAGACCATAATCTGATGTTCCTCTAAGATATCTAAAAATATACTTCACTGCCTCCCAATGCGATTTTCCCGGATTTGCTGTATACCTACTAACTAATCCAACAGCCTGAGCAATGTCAGGTCTAGTGCACACCATAGCATACATCAAGCTACCTACCGCACTCGCATAAGGCACCTTTTTCATGTAGGCCTTATCCTTTTCTGAGATCGGAGAGCCTTTGTTAGAGAGCCGTATATGCAAAGGCATGGGTGTACCGATAGCCTTTGCTCCATCCATGCTAAACCGAGCAAGCACCTTTTGAATATATTCCTTTTGAGTAAGTCTCAAAAGTCCAAACTTTCTATCTCTTTGGATTTCCATCCCCAAAATTTTCTTTGCTTCTCCAAGGTCTTTCATTTCGAATTCCGCTTTTAATTTCAACTTCAACTCATCAACTTCAGCTTTATCCTTAGAAGCAATCAACATATCATCCACGTACAAAAGCAAATACACCCAATTACTATTCTTTAAATGCTTGAAATAAACACATACATCTTTAGTACTACGATTAAAACCATGTGAAAGCATAAAAGAATCAAACGTTTTGTACCATTGTCTAGGCGACTGTTTTAGGCCATAAAGAGATTTCTTCAACCTACATACCCAATCTGATTTTCCATCTACAATAAATCCTTCTGGATGCTTCATGTAAATGGTTTCTTCCAAATCACCATGCAAGAAAGCAGTCTTCACATCAAGTTGTTCTAACTCCAAATCGTGAGCAGCAACTATCGCAAGTAGGATTCGAATTGAAGTTTGTCTAACAACTGGAGCAAATATTTCATCATACTCCAACCCCTTTTTTTGTGAAAACCCTTTGGCTACCAATCTTGCCTTATATCTACCATCGTCTTTCAGCTTGAACACCCACTTGCAACCTATGGCTCGGCTTCCTTGAGGTAGTGGTACCAAATCCCAAGTCTTATTCTTCTGCAAAGACTGTATCTCCTCTTCCATAGCGCAATTCCACTTCGAATTATCATTCGACTTCATGGCTTCTTCAAGGCTTAATGGTTCATCATGAACAACATGTAAAGCATACTCAAACTGATCATCAAGGCTCAAATTTGCATAATCCCAATCTCCATATCTAATTGGAGCTCTCTTTGGTCTCTGACTAACCCGAATGACTATATCGCCTGACTCTCCTTTAGCTCCACCTTGAGCTCCATCTTGAGCTGAATCCTCTCTAGCTTCATGACCATCTCCATCACTACTAGAGGAAATCTGTGGACTATCATGTGATGTATCATCAACTGTTCTATCGCCATTGCCAATAGTAATAGCTGTACTTCGGCTTTGAAAGTTGGGAATCTCGGTCTTTTCGGCCTTCTCATCAACTGAATCTGAACCGTCTGATAAACCTTCCGAAGGTTTAAACATCGCTGACTCGTCAAAAGTCACATGTTTGGAGTGTATAACTTTCTTCGTAACTAGATTCCAAATTCTGTATCCTTTTATTCCATCTGTATAACCAAGAAAAACACACTTGGAGGCCCTAGGCTCCAACTTATCTTGTCTTGTATTGTGAACATAAACTGGACATCCAAATATACGAAAATAACTTAATAAATTGCTTTTACCTCTCCATAAATCCTCTGGAATCTTCCCACCAATGGCTGAGCATGGAATCTGATTAATAATATGTGATGCAGTCGAAACAGCTTCAGCCCAAAAACCCTTAGACATACCCACAGTCAATATCAAGCAACGGGCCTTCTCAAGTAGAGTCCTATTCATCCTCTCAGCAACCCCATTGGATTGCGGATCACCAGGTGTAGTAAAATGTCTTCTAATACCGCGTTGTCTGCAGTAGTCGAGGAACTCTTTGGAGACATATTCGCCGCCATTATCGGATCTAAGAATCTTTAGTTTCTTTCCTGTTTGGTTTTCAACAAGAGCTAACCAAACCTTAAAATTCTGAAATACTTCCGACTTAGCTTTCATTACATACACCCAAACCTTGCACGAGTAGTCATCAATGAATGAAACAAAATAATAAGCTCCACCAATGGAAGCAGTAGGGTATGGCCCCCAAACATCTGAATGTACATAATCAAGTACACTCTTAGAAGAATGCATACCGTCACCAAAAGAAACTCTGGTTTGCTTTGCCAATACGCACTCCTTGCAAAAGTTCAACTTGTTGAAGATTTCTCCCTTGATCTTTTTCTTCTTATGAAGCAACTCTAAGTTCTTCTCTGAAGTATGACCTAGTCTCATATGCCAAAGCTTGGTAGCATCCAAACTTTTAGAACTATCAACTCCAACACATAATTCTCCATGAACAGTGGTACCCATCAACAAATACAGATTTCTTACCATAACACCCTTCATCAATACAAGTGCCTCTCTAGAAACTCTCAAACCATCTTTGACAATGGTTATCTTGCATCCCAATGATGCCAATTGGCCTAATGATATCAATGACTTCCGAAGACCAGGAACATAGCGAACATGTGAAAGTGTGCGAACGATCCCATCATACATGCGAATGCGAACTGAACCAACTCCCATAAACTTACATGTAGCATCGTTTCCCATAAGGATGGAACTTCCTTCTTTAGCATCAAAGGAAGAAAAATAATCCTTATTAGGAGTCATGTGAAATGATGCTCCAGAATCTAATACCCAGTGGTCTGCAACATCTGATACAACCGCTGTCAATAAATCGCTATCATCTTTCTCCATCGCAATAGATGAAGAACCTTCAGTCTTCTTCTCCAGATCTGGGCAGTCTCTTCTCCAATGGCCTGGTTTCTTACAATGATGACACCTTCCATCTTTTGACTTACTCCGCCAATGAGGCTTCCTAGAATTGGAACGGCCCCTGTAATTCTTCACTTTCTTCTCTGCTCTACCTGTCTCAATAAATAAACCTGAACTACTATTACTTCCTCCACTACTATCACCAACACCAAACTCTTTCATATGATCTCTCAACTCCTCACTGAGCAAACCTGTCTTCACATCATCTAATGTCAATGTATCTCTACCATAGATAAGGCTGTTAGCGAAACCAGTGTATCATTCTGGAAGCGAACACAACAGAATCATTGCTTTGTGTTCTTCATCAACTTTCAACTCAACAGACTTCATCTTCATCAACAGGTCATCAAACACACTTAGGTGTGTTTTAATTGAAGAACCTTCCTTCATTTTATAAGTGAAAAAAGACTTCAATAGGATCAGACGGTTAGTTAGGGATTTCTTCATGTAGAGGTCCTCCAACTTCTTCCAAATGCCTTTGGCTGTGGTTTCCTGACTGATTTCAGAAATGACATTCTTTCCCATAGCAAGCTGGAGAGTAGTAAAGGCCCATTCTTCCATCTCTTCTAATTCCACTGATGAAATATCAGTAGGCAGTGTCTCTGTATCGAATACTACTCGATGAACGCGATTTCTCCTCAAAACTGCTTTCATCATCCATTGCCATTTTTCAAAATCTCCTTCACCATTCCACTTCTCTATCGTCAACTGTGATCCTGAAGCCACATAGGAGCCTCTGACGTATGGAGCAACTACTGGCGCTAAAGTACTATTTGTACTATTTTCATCTCCTCCTGCCATTCTACCAAAACACCTTCTTTGCGAATCTAGCTTTGATACCAGTCGTAATGGGGAGGGGTGATCAATCCCTCTCAGCAGAAAAATAGGATCTTGCAATTTGGCGTGATAGAACAAACAAATAATTATAGATCACAGAAAATAATAATAATATAGAGACAAGAGGAACACACAGATTTATAGTGGTTCCACTATCGCGAGATAGTGTACGTCCACTTTAATGGGGAAGAGCTTTATTACTATTTGAAGAGGTTACAGAGTAAAGAAATGAAGAAAAATAAATAAAAGATTGTTCTCTCACATCTGATACCTTAACATTCTCTATGCTTCTCTTTATATGTAGAGAAAAGTTACTTAGGGATGAAGCAATTGATTTATGTAAATAAATCAATTCATGGAATAATAATATTCCCATTAATTGCCTTGCCATGTAATTGATTGATAATATTCCATTTTCTCCATCAATCAATTATTTCCCTATTTGATTCCTTTTATTTCTCCTTTTATAAAATATGGCAATCAAATATATATGGCAAATATCTCCACATCCCTATCTTTTTAATTTCTCTTTCCATTTCCTTCATGCACAAAACGGGTAACTAAATACCGAGAATATCTCCAAAATCTATTAATTTTGAAAATATTGTATCACCAAAAAAAAATCCTAATATATACCACTAGGACTTGCATAATTAGTAAGCACTATATACCATAGTTAGCTGCTTTACTAGCTTGGAAGTTCTTTCCTTCAAATGTCATTGAATCAAGCACTATAATAGTAATCTATATAATCAATGTAGGTTGATAAAACTTAATCTTCATCAAGTATGCACATAACCTTTAGTTTGTGTTAACTATTTATGAGTTGCCTTTTCCATATGTGTGATATTTAATGAGCTTTAGGGTGCATTTGGTAATTAAGAAGAAATAATTATATTAGCGTCTCAAAAGCTAATTTTATACATCTGTAGGCTAAAATAGTCATTTTTACGATGATTTTAAGATATATGGTGATTTTAGTTATGGCTAGGTGGTCTTGATTCATTATCCTATCTCAGCAATGCGATAATGTTTGTATTTGACCACTTTGATTTCCTATAAGCATCAATGCTGATGATACGTACTTAACTTGAACCGAAAACTCTATATGTAAAGCTTTATTTAATACTGATCTTTGTTAGCTACTGATGGCAACATTAATGCTTTATCAAAGATCACTTAACAACATCATTAGTATATGGAAGGCCTGGAAAAGCTAGATTTTTTTCTTTTTTCCCTTACAGATAATTTTTCTAAGCATCTAAATTGATCCATGCATCTACTAATTTCATATATATGATATCAATGATTCTATTTTAATGATATTTGATTTATTTAAACTAAACAATCAGAGATGTTTGAAATTAATTTGTCTTCACATATTATAAGAAGGTGAATGGCAAGTGAATAGCGATGATCAAATTTTTTTGGTGCTAAGTGGAAGAAAGTTCAGATGACCTCTATATTGATTTCTTATAAGTGTGAAAGAGATAATGAATGGTGAAATACCACCACACAAACCCGGAGGTAATGGAAGAAAGGTATTTTACATTTTGATGATTGTAGTATTTTTCTTTTAAACTAATTGTTTTCGAGTTGAATACTTATTTGGTCATTATATATGCCCATTGGACATTGTAGAGGTACATGAATCAATGAGCATTCAACATAAAGAAGGATGGACCGTTTTTTTTTTCATTTTTTCTACAAGGCGATTAATATGCTTAGAAGAGTTGAACTGAATTTTGCTTCATTGTAGCACCTACTCACTTTATCTTTCTTTCTGCTTCTTCTAAGCTGAAAAAGTATTTATTTTATTATTTAACATATATTTCACTAAGTTATTGTTGCAAAATGGTTAATTGTTGAGGATGTCAAATGGAAAATTATTCACCGGTGTATAATAACATAATTTCTATGTCATGGTTTGCTTTAATTATTATTTTAACGGCATGCTTTAAATTTTTATCAATTTATCGTCTATTCACTTATAAGTAGACATATTATTACTCAACAAAATCAAAACATTGATTACTTAATTTTATAATGTATAGCTGACCTTTTGAATTTTTCAATAGAGTAATTGCTACACGAAGAAGAGATGAATTTCGTTTACCTTCATCTTGATGCCTTCCTAGGTACTTTACCTTCTGCTTCTCATAAGTTGATAATTACTCAATCGTCTATTCACTTATAAGTAGACATATTATTACTCAACAAGATTAAAACATTGATTACTTAATTTTATAATGTGTAGCTGACCTTTTGAATTTTTCAATAGAGTAATTGCTACACGAAGAAGAGATGAATTTCGTTTACCTTCATCTTGATGCCTACCTAGGTACTTTACCTTCTGCTTCTCATAAGTTGAGAATTACTCAATTATTAAATCATTTATTCCATTATGGTGTTATGGCTTGCTTTAATTATTATTAGTCTCTCGACTAAACATATTAATGGATCAACATAGATGTTAACTCTATTTTTGATCATGAAAGGAGAAAGATTTCTATTTTCCAATTTCTTAAAGTTGTAATGCTCATTTGGTTACTTTTTACTATACATTGTCAAAGGGGTGGAGTTTTAAGGCTAGAAAAATTATTTTTCTATCGGTATTTTTTTCTAAATGTTACTTCTATTTGTTAACAAATATATTAATTTCATCTTACAATGTTTAACGCAAATGATATATCACTTGAACATTACATGCAGTCACTGCACTAAGTTTTCATATTTCTTATTTTACCATCCGTTACACTTAGATCAATAGTGTTACATCATTATACAATAATATTTTCCTATTCGCTACTAATTTATCATTTTTCTAACTATCATTGATCTTTTTTTATTAAAGATTGAAATACTTTTTATAAAACACAGTAAGAGAAATATTTTGTCTCATAATGAAGTGTATGTTAGGTGTGGCTCGCATTGTATTAGAGTGGGTGCGTAGATTGGATTACGATTAGTCCCACATCGCAAGATATTCTAAAAGAGATCAACATATATATGAGATTGGTAGCTTGTAACAACAAGGGACTCCTTTTGTTACAAATAAATATTGCCATGAAAATATATATGCTCTGAGGGATGTAGGGATATCCAATCATGACGTTGGCACCAAAAGAGCTTCATTCAGCGGTCTGCTCCAATATGTGGTTTGAGCTCGGGATTCTCATTAAGGTGGAGTTATAAGTTAGAACGGGGTCTGCTCCAATCGTGTGAAAGAGAACTCTTTGTGAAACAGCTTGGCCCAACTGCTGGAGGTGGTAGCGACCTAATCTACACTACTGGAGGTGTTAGTGACCTTATCAAAGTCTTTGAGTACTCTGTATAGCTTCAAGTTGAATTGAGAAAAATGCTCACTAAGGTGGAGATCTGTTAGGTGTGGCTCGCATTGTATTAGAGTGGGTGCATAGATTGGATTATGATTAGTCCCACATCGTAACATATTCTAAAAGAGATCAACATATATATGTGATTGATAGCTTGTAACAACAAGGGATTCCTTTTATTACAAATAAATGTTGTCATGAAAATATATGTGCTCTGGGGGATATAGGTATATCCAATCATGATGCTGGCACCAAAAGAGTTTTATTCAGTGGTCTTGCTTCTTCTACACTGAATGAAGTGCGCGCATAGCGGAAGATGCGAGAGGGTGCCGAAAATTACAACAGTGTATATCTTTGTATATGATTTTTTTTGGATACAACATTTTGTTACTCAGTTACAAGCATATAGTCCTTTCTTTCATTAAAAAATTGAAATAATTCTTATGAAACACACTAAGATAATTTTTTTCTCTCATAATGAAGTTTGCATATCTTTGTGCAGTGTATTTTTTCTTTTTTTTGCGCTACATCATTTTATTCTGCACTTACAAATTTATGACATCTAATAAGTTCATAGCTTTGCATAAAACATTGGAGACAATAAAAGACACTGTCTAATTCCTAATGATATAAACTCATGGGTTTTTGGCTGTCAGATTGGTACATTTGCGAAGAACACAAGAATAGTGACGATTTTAAAGGAGATGCATCATTTTCCAACTTTGGTCTATTGTATTTTACTGTTTCAATGATTCTGGAGAAGTACCAAAGAAAAATAAAGCACTAATCAAAGTTAAATGTTACATTTTAGAAGCAGAAAGGTTGGAATCCTATATTTGCAGGTGAACAGTATCCAAGTGAAGCTATCATGTGACTGCATGTGACTGTTCTAAAGCATGGTTGTATGCATGATGATGCATGTGACTTGGTTTGTGCATTCATAAAGAACAAATGCAGGGAGAGTTTGATGCAAGTATAATCTGAAGCATCCGAGCATGCATAATAAAGCTTGCATGTGACTGCGAGCTACCCAAAACTGTATGCACGGTTGAAGCCTGTATTTAGTGCCCGCAAGCATGTTATGAGGGTTGCGTGCATGATGAACGCAGTGAACTACTCAGGGCTAGAACTCTAAAATTGACTATTTTGATTGACTGATTCACTGTGTTTTTACAGTCAAATTAAATTTGTAATCAGGGCATGTACCAGTGATGAAATTAACATGCAAAGATGGTACAAGAGATGAAAGTTTTGAAAGACAGAAATGAAAAGTATGTTAATTCCATCTTAGTTCTACTGTTAGTCTCATACTCATTATTTGGTAACTACTAACGTATTGAGTATGAGCCTCTTCAATGTTTTGTTTGGATTTTATTTTGATAATATGGAAATTAGCTCAAAAAGGAAATTAATTGTGGACCTAATGAAAAGTATGGAATAGTGCCCCTGCGTGTAATTAAATTGTTTTAGTTTGATATTAGTTGATTTTTACAGTTTGTTTCTGGAGATTTAAAAAATCAGTTGCTTTCCACTTTCTTCGTTATTACACCAATAAGCAAGACTGTATGTATAAACACTTACTTTTGAGGGCTAGGGAATTCGATCGACACACCCTGATCGATCCTCCGTTTTAAGCTGAGCTCTCGGCACTTTTCGATCCGCTGTTTTTACAACATGATTTTTGGATTATTAAATGCCCATGCAAATAACAAACGGGTAAAGTGAGACTGTAAGTCATGTCAAATCACAATTGACATGAATTACTTTTATATCTCCTACCATGTGAGTTACATTAACTGTAAGATAACGTTCATCTTTATATTTAGTTCTCACTAGATTTTTATCCTTGGTACTTCAAAAATGAGTTACAGTAAATACATAATGATTCAAGCAACACTTTAAAAATTCTCATCATATTTAACTGTTCTTTTCCAAGTTATTATCAGAACTACAATATAAATAATCTCCATACATATAAACGATTCCGTTAAAATAAACCATTTGATAAATTACTTTGTATACCAATTTTTTTCCCTTCAATCTTTGTGAACAACTGCCTTTCAACAAGAGAAATATTTTGGATACTTATTTTTTTCCTATAAATTTATATTATGCTTCTCTTTTTTTTGTTGGATTTAGAATTGTCATAGAAACAAAATGTACATACTTTGCTTTGGTTATGGAAAAATAGTGATGTAGAAAGCAACGAGAGTTTGTGATGAACGGAGTATCATGGGAAGTGCGATCTGTATGGTGGACAAGAAAATTTCTTTATATATTTATATAGTCATTTATTACTTTTAAAAGAGAGATGATGCAAGTTTTCTAAGTTTCAAACCACCGAAAGCACTAATTTTAATATTTGTTACATTTTTCTAAATATTGATATAATAGTTGATTACTTTCTTTACATGTTTAATTATTTTTTCAAATAACGTAGTCTTATTCAAGTTTTGATAAATGGTTGACATGTGCCTGTACATGCATAAAAAATTTGAGACATTAAGTATGCGTCAACGTCATTTCGTAAGATCCAAAAAGTCTTACAAACGGTGTTTTTTAATACAAGTCCCTCATGCACACGTGCATCACACGTGCTCTAGTACTCGTATATATAATGCAAATAGTTTGGTAAACAGGTCAAAGTGAATCCTTTTTCTAACTTACAACACTACCCTTCTTCGCCTGTGAAAGAGTTATAGTAGTAGGGAAAAATCAGACTTTTTTTTTGAAAATCCAGGAGAACCCGGGAGGCCGTTAAACTCCTGAGGAGGATATAGTAAAACCATCCGCTGATCCAAGGCTCCATACACCGGGTAAATTTATATAGGATGGGGAAGCGCATGGTAGGAATCGAACTTGGGTCTTTTTACCAAAACCCAAGCCTCCTTTCCACTGCACTGCACCCACAGACTAAATTAGACTTTTGCTCATCACTGCGATCTGTGTCCATTTCCTTCCACGTTCTCACCCATCTCAAACTACGTTCTTCCAGAACCCATCTTCTTCAACACGTATGCTTCCTTGCCACATCTGTACACTTTCTCACCATAATCACATGAATCGATTCCTACTGCATCTTCGACCTATTACTTTTGAGGTAAAATGTCAATACGAGATTGTAGCATGCTAAAACCGCTCGGTATTCATGACGGTGACCAATTTTGTTCTGCCTTATTTCATGAAGTTGTCGTGTAATGGAGGACAGAGTAATCCAATGAAACCACAATTTTATGCAGCCATGCCTACATTTTGTAGGTCGTCGAGTACAAGGTTGGGGTTATGTCTTTTGCTTATAAGAGGTGTTTTAAATTTTAGAATCACACTTTTTCTAGATTTGCTAAATGGAGTTTTAGATTTCTACATGCGTTGATAGTTTCTACCTGCGATTTATACATTTATACAATTTTTAAACATATATGACTAAAAATTATACGTAGTTTAGGTATATAGTAAAGCATATCTCCTTTTGATTTTTTTTCCTTAGTAATATTTTGATCAAACAAAAAGATTTAAGCATACCTTCTTTTGATTTTATTTTCTTGGTAATATTTTGATCAAACAAAAAGATGTTAAAATCTTACAAGGGGCAGTAACTTTGGGTCTTGGCATAGCGGATTGGAAATGGATAATTTCATTTAGTTATGATCATTCAATTCCCAAAAGAACTAGATTGATATGCATGTTTGTGGTTTTCCCTTGACATAAATGCATGAAGACATGTCCGTGGGTGCGACGCAGTGGAAAGGAGGCTTGAGTTTTGGTAAAAAAAAAGCAGGTTCGATTCCTACCATGCGCTTTTCTATCCTATGTAAATTTACCGGAGGTATGGGGGCTTGGATCAACGGACGGTTTTACTATACCCTACTTAAAAGTTTACCGGCCCACCGGGTTCTCTTGCGTTTTCAAAAAAAGTGCAGAGACGTCAACAAACAAGGGGACATCAATATTAATTTTTGTGGACACATCATGAAACTATAGGATATAATATTATAAGGTTACATTAAATATTGTGATACCTTTCCAAATAATATTATAGTTTCTGTGTTTTCATTCGACTGTGGTAACATCTGTTCAAAATTCGCTTAAAAACATCTATCATTTAAAGTATAATACACTTTTGGTACTGTATAGTTAACTCATTACAGAAAAGAACAACAAAAATTATATTAGTTTCCTATCATTGTATTGTGCATTGTATGCACAAGTTTTATACTATTTGGTTAATAATATTAGTTTGATATATTAATACTACAGTTTTACATATAAGTTTGTAGGTTGTTTAAGAGATTGAATGATTGCTTGGTTATTTTACTCATCTACATGATGTCATGTTTTAGTATGTTGTTGCAGCCACATGTCACAGGTAGGTACATAATAATACCTTTTCATGTTCAAACTTATTCTTAAATTCAATTGCAAATCTAATTTCACATCCATGCTTAGATATATAATCTGGTAAAGATTAGTAAATGTTGATGCTCTATTGTGGAAGTATTATGAGATTCTGTTTAGTTGTAGTATATTTAAATGAAGTAGCATTAGCATCCCAATAAAGAGAAGAAAAGAATAATGAAGCAATATTTCATGTAAATTGCAGCACTTTAATTCTTCCAATTTTCCATTTTCTAACTCTATGTGATAGCATCATCACGACCATGGAATAGTTCTTTTGTTATGCTTTGACAATTTATCCTATACATACGTTAATGCAATGATAATATTACTTTCAATGTTGTCTTGATTTGGTATGTGATTGATTGGATGTACTTGGCGCAAACTAATCCACTTTGGTACAAGTTCTGACTCTTAGTTATGTCTATAATTCATTCAAATTTTGATGAATCATTAATGTAAAAGAATGCTGAATTAAGTCTCGGATTACTGTTGAATTTATGTTTGTCAACGTATATATGTTATATTTTCTTAAAATGGAGTGTAGTAAAGAAAAATGGAATAAAGATCTTGATTCAAAGGTAAAGTTGGCACTAAATTCAAAGATATGGATTACGACTATTTGTGGATAAAGTATCTTTATTTTCGTTGCTTTAAATTTTTTATCCAATGGTGAACTGAAATGCTCATATTGTCTAACCATATATTCTAACCCTTTTCAATAATTATCATGAAATACGGTGTTATTTTATAACAGCGTATGAATATCAATGTGAAAAGGCATAATCCCATTGTCATAGACCTAAGCTCTGTTTTTATTGTTCTTACAAAGTTGTCATCTGTTTGTTTCAATATTATATATACGTATGGTCATTATTTCACAACAAATTAATTTATTACCAGTTTTCTTGAAAGTGAAGCCTTTTTCAACTTGTCAAGAGTACCCTCTGCTTAGTCTAAAAAGAAGGATAATTTCATCTTTCTCAACGTCCATCACGTTTTCAGTCAATTATGTATCACGTTGTGTATACTCTTCTTCCCTAATCCATTACTTACTTTTCTTCCCTAATTCATATCTAATTACAACTGCAATGCATTTCTACAGTAGTTCAAATCTATCATTTAGGACGACACTCGGATCTACATCAGCCTCCGCTCGGGCCCGAGCACCCCAACCTCTCAACGTAGCCATTCAAGGCGGCATTAGCAGTAAAGAGGAAGGTGTTGTCACGGTTGTTTAGCTACAAATTTTTTTATGATCTATAACTACTTCTACTCTCAAAATCATAGCTTTGTTGAAATATGGCAACGTCTTTTGATTTAATTGATCTCATGTTAAGTAAAACTTGATTGGTTTATCAGTTTAGTGTTTTAAGGTTTAATTAATTTGATTATTAGATGTCAAATTAGTTATTCTATTTACAAAACTTGAATTTTTTTTTTTTTTTTTTTTTTTTGAATGTTGTTCAAATTTTTAATTATTTTAACATTGCAAAATACTTCTGTAGGTTTGTAAGGTGTGCATGCGCTAGATGTTTCCTTTTGGGTATACTTAATTTCAATTTGTTGTTTGGCTAGCTATTTTCTTACTGCTTTTGATTTGATCCTCATTACAGCTTTACAAATTTTGTGCAGTGGGTAGTTGATGAGAGGGGAATTTGTTTGTTCGTTGAATCATTTTATGATAGATTCCCAATACAAAACAGAAACAAGACATTGATGTTCATCCTTTGGTCAATTCACAAGTAGTTATTGCATGATGTTGATGCATTGAAACCTATAACTATATATTTTGCTTAATGATTCATTCTTTTATCAAGGTTCAAGAAATTGTATGCCAAGAAGACTAGATTTGAAGAAATTATTTGAAATAAGCAGGCTGTGTTTAACATTGAAGTAATTTTAGTTCAATCATTCTGGAGTACAGTAATATGTCCGCTTATATGAAATTTCAAAGGCACTTGATGACAGGGATAATCCATGCATTGTGATGAACTGTTTTCTTGAGTATATGATTATTATTGACTAACTTTGCTGTAAAGTTATTTTATTTCGTTCCTTTTAGAGTAAATTGATGTATCCATTTTTATGAAATGTCAAATATACTTTGATGATAGGGATAACATTTTTATTTTAATTAAGCATGTTGTGTTTAACATTGAAGTAATTTCAGTTAAATCATTTTGGAGTACACTGATATTTCCATTTATGTGAAATTTCAAAGGCACTTGATGACAGGGACAATCCATGCATTTGTAATGAAGTATTTTCTAGCGTACATAATCATCAATGACTAACTTTGCAGTAAAGTAATTTATCCACTTTTCCTGAAATGTTGAATATATTTCTATGATAGAGATAATTTTGATAACATGTACACTACAAACAGGGACAATTTTATCAACGCACTTCGGAGTTTCATTCTTAGCCATGTATGTGTGCTCAACCTCTAAAAAATCAATTGAGTATATCTTTTTTAGAATCAATAGTACTTTTTACTAGTATCCCCACACTTTTTTATGTATATGTGTGCGCGCGTAGGAGCGCTTGATGGCACCCCTGTTTAGGAGCACCTCAATTGCATCCTAATTTCAGATACAAGTTTCTATTTAAATAATTAGGTAAGTGGAGAGAGAGTGTTAGTGGAAAGAAAGAGAAACAGAAACATAAGGTGGATATCAGGAGGCTGTAGAGGTGCAACACTGTTTATGGTGTAGTTGAATATATAAATATATGGACACGCACTTATGATTATATATATATATATATATATATATATATATATATATATATATATATATATATAACAGAGAATCATCTTACTTACACCATCTCTGTTACATCATTGCAAAACTTTCTCTTCCTCTCTCACTTAGTATCTCTTCCTCTTCATTAGTTTAGAATCAAAATAAAAGAAAGCTCTCTTTCTCTTTTCATGGCTACTTAGTCTGGTTAAAACAATTTGACTATTTCAGTAATATGGGTACAATAAATATGTAGAAAACTATTGATTTTGTGCATGTATATGCATAAAAAATGTAATATTACACACATGTCAAAGTAATTTTGTAAAATCCAAAAAATCTTAAAATAGTGTTTTTTTTAACATCAATTCCTACGCATGTGCATCACAGGTGCCAAAGTACTCGTATATATAATGCAAATACTTTGGTAGTGAACCCTTTTTCGAATTGACCAAAATGTCCTTGCTCCACGTTACGCACTAAAGGAGTTTCGATCAGTTTATCGTCCCACCATCTCCACGTCCCTACAAAATAGATGCAACTTCTTTGTGACGATCCAGAATTTTGAACATTAGAAATTGAAATATTTAATTGATTTAAAATGTTTGAAAGTTATTTTAACTTAAATTTCAAATATCAGAATGAATTTGACAATTAAGTTATTGAATTTAATTTATTGAAGTTGAGTAAAAATTTGAATCTTCAGTTTTAAGCTGATTTAAAATACTTCAAAGGCTTAGAAAATTTATATTGATAATACTGAAGATAATGGAAGCTTCAGAATTGGATTTGAAAATGAATTGTTCAGTTTTGAAATTATATCGTTTAAATCGATATTTAAAAATAGCCTTCCGAGGCATAGTATCGGAATTGGACGAAACTAGTTCCATTGGATCCGTAATATTGTATTATTATCGGATTTCAATTTTTGTAATGTTTAGAATGATCATCTGGCCGTACGAACAGCAAACGCGCTGAAATTAGTTCGAAATTTAATAACTGGTCCAAAAAGCTATCTTCTCCATACGATCGAATTTGTACTCGGAACCTTTTTCATTGCGTTCGGAATCGAGGTTTAACCTTATAACGCCTGGCGGCATGCCTCGATTGGAGATCGAGATTTTGAGTTGCAAAATTTAACGACTTAAATCGAATTTAAAAAATATAAATAATATATATTTGTGTATTTAATATAATACTAATTCCCAGGGCAAACTTCACGTTTCACCATTTATAACACTTGGCATCTTTCCTCCTACACGTTTCCTCTAAAAAAATGATGTTGAATGGCTCGTTCAAAGTAAGAAGAAAAAAACGAAACCATTTTCGTTCACATTTCAACACGGTAACTTCAAAATCATGGCCGAAAGAAAAAAGAGATCCCTTCTTCAACTCAAATAAAAATCGAAACCCTTTCCCCCCTCGGTTTTCGTTCACGAATTCAAATCTTCAAGTTTTGAAACCAATTCAAAAAAAAAACCAAAATCGTGCAGCTCAAAATCAATGGCCGCTCGTGATAATGGCCGAAATCGACAGATAGAGAAATCGACAGTTAGAGATAATCGACAGTTAGAGATAATGGCCGAAGCCACTCGTTTTCCCTCTCTCATCTCCTCTAAATCACTTTCACAATCAATTCGAAATCCTCCTCTAATACCTTATCAACTTCATAAAACCTAATCAAGCAAATTGGGGGAAAAGCGTGACAGTTAATCATCGAACGCGTTCAAGCGCGTTCACCTGAGAAGAGGAGGTATAGTCAAGTAAAGGCCTCGACCGTGTTTGGGGGAAGGGGGGTTTAGGCCGAAAGTCACAGCTAGGGCATTCACGAATTCAAAGGCGACGGCAGCAAGGAAGCGCTTGCACGCGTGGGGATGACCGAGCTCGACTTCGTTGTGGGGTTCGTTTGAAGGTCGCGATGTCGACGAGTAAAGTATTGTCAATGCCTGGAGGTATTTGTTTAAGTTTAAAAATTAATAATATATATATATATATATAAATAAATATTCAAAAAACAGGAAAGGAAAAAAAACCAAAACAGTCTATTTAATTATATGTATTTATACAGGAAGATTTAAAATGTTCAAAATTCATGTAAAAAATTGGATTTTTAACCATATAGATTGTTTTATATGCAGTTTGGAATAAAGGAAAATAAAAACACAATTTTTTGGGTTATAAAATATATATAGGATGATTAATTTATTTAGCAAACTTATTAGTTTAAAATTTTAAAATAAGTCATTAAGGTGATTAATTTGTCTAATTAACTTATTTAAATTTTTTAAAAGGTTCTAAAATGGGAAATTTATTTGTTTAAAATCTAATTGTTGGTTAATTAAATTTATCAAATGAAAATTTATTATTCGATTTATTTCAAATATTAATAAGTTGTATAAATGTTTATACAATGTCAATATCTGAATGGAAACAAGCTGGAATGAAAATGGATTGCACGCAAACCAAAGGTGAGATCTTCTCACTCAAATTATAATAATTGAAAATTTCAGTTATTGATTGATTGTTGAATTGTGTTAACTAAATTTAAAATGGTTGATTGTGTGCTTGGATGATAAATTGTTATCAGTTGCATTGGATTAGACCCTATGCGCCGCATAATAGCGGATGATATTGTATATTAAACCCATATACCGCGATATTCCACCTCGAAGTGGAATTGGTATTATATATGTATTTGGAGCGATTGATTTCCCATATTACATAACGGATGAGACCCTATACGCCGCATAATAGCGGATGCTATTTTATAAATCCCATATACCGCGATATTCCACCTCGAAGTGGAATTGGCATTTAATTGTTGTGCTAACATCCGTGGATGCAGGAAAGCAGGTTGGAGGGATCCAACTGGATTCCTCAAATATTGAATTTGTTTCATATGTTGTCTGTTGATTTTTTTATAATCACTGTGTGATTATATTTGTTATTGAAATCGTTGAAGGCTATAGTTTAGCCGAATATTTTTTTGTATCGTAGGATACCGGAAATAAATAAAGTTTGATTTTTGGAAATTAAAGTAGAAAATTCTAAGTAAATTCATTTTTAAGAATTGGGTGAATTTAAATAAAGGAATTTAAATAGATAAAGTTTTATCTTTGAAAGCTTATCGAATTAATTCCAAAATATGCGAAAAGATTTTAATAAATGGATTTTAAATAGTATTGTTTAAAAGTTGAAGAGTTTATTTTAAATACAGATTTTAATTAGTTTGGGAGATATAAAAGAATTTATTTTAAATAAATTTGAAAATCAATTTGAAAATTGATTTGGTATTTGAAAATAAATAATATGGGAAATCGATTCGGAATTGATTTGGTGTTTTAAAAATAAATCGTTAGGAAATTGATTTGGAAATCAATTTGGTGTTTAAAATAAATGTTTGGAAACTCAATTTGAAAATTGATTTGGTGTTGATAGTGAATATTTGGAAATCGATTTGAAAATTATATATCAGTAGAAATTTAAAAATTTAAAATTCACGATGAGAATTTTATAAGAGAAAGGAATTTTTTTTAAAAATAAATGTTGTTTTATTTTTAAAAGTGTGGAATGGAATTTACGGATTTGGAACGTAAATTCAAAATAAATCCAAAAAGATTTATAAATTGATTGAACGAACCATTTTTAGAATGGAAGGTGTACTTTCCTTGGAAAGCCGATTATGTTTTCAATATAGTTTATAAATATAAATTGAAGTTGTAAAGATGGTTTTAAAGAAAGAATATTTTGGAGAAATTATTTACTTAGGTTATTTTGAAAATCTGTAAAGTAAAGATATATTTTAATTTATTGTAGAAGTGATTATTTAAAGTTTTTAGTTGATATTTGTTTAGAAATTGGATATTTAAATAGTTATATCCTATCTACTAATTTTATTTTAAAATTAGTTCGGACTTGAATTTTTATATGAGACATTAGTATAATATTTTCATAAATAATATTTAAGCAAGTGTTTCAACATAGTTTTATTTTAAATATTTCCAAGTATATTTTGAATAATAATTTTTAAATTATTTTAAAATATTTTAACTTGGTAGATTTTCAGTAGAAATAAATAAATATTTGAAAACGTTTTCCGCGTAAGGAAAAATGATTTGAAATTTGTTTTCAAAGTATTGAAATGTGGAAAAGTGATTTGAAATTTATTTTCAAAAAGATTGAAAGGTGAAAATTGATTTGAAATTTGTTTTCAAAAAGTTGGAGTGTTAAAATTTTACCTGGCGAAGATATTTTGAAAATAAATAATTGGGGGAAAATTATTTAAATCTTGGTGATTGTTTTGAATGTTTATTGATAGTTAAATAACCGACTATCAATATTTGCCTTTAAATGGTATTTGAATTTCGATTCGATCGGCGGTCGGATTCTAAATAGATATTCGAAAACCACATCGAACCTTTGTGATTGTGATGGATCTTTTATTTAAAAGATCAAAGTGGAAATTGTTGTGATTTGTTTGAAATCTGAATGTAACACTTATTTTAAAAAAATAAGCGATCGTTATTCGGATTAGCCGGAGAGGGCTTTATGTCATAAAACCCATTCCGAATAATGATACGACAAAATGGGATTGCATATGAAGACGGTGTTGAAGACTGTGTATTTTCAAAAACGAAAGGATTACCTGTCAAATGTCTCTACACCGGGTTGCTCCGATATAGAGTTTTTATCACCCTTTGTGATGGGAATTCCTGACGTGATTAGTGAATATCCGGATTTGCAAGGGCTTCTTTGAAGTGCCTTCGGTTCCGTTCGATCCTGGAACGGACATGTATGGATGTGTGTCCGACGTTACACTATGAGATGTAAAGCTGGTTTCTATCAAATACCTTTCTGTTGGTGGCGGAGACTTTATTCCCTTAGCTTAACACCCTTCTCTGAGACGTATGAGCTCAGAGGTTACATAGTTGATGGTTACTAGAGATATATTCCCAAATTGGTAATGTGACACCCGAAGTGCTTCTGATCATTTGTTGATCAAAGCATGACTTTGTGAATAAGTGTAGCTTTGTGGACGAGACTTCGTCGGACTTCACACTCCGAAAATGGTCGAAACAGGAAGGATGCGGCAAGGTTATTTGCGGGTAGTGCCTCCTGAGGGTATGTCATATCCTTCTGGAAAAGGATAATAGCATGGTATGGAGCCCATATATTTTATCTATGTTGATGCTGCAAATTTATTATACTTTGTGGTTGTTGCTTTATGGTTGAGGAGCCTTGGGTAAAGGTCGCAAACGACCGGGGGATGGCATACTCATGTAGTAGTTACCTAGTTACAGAAGTAACCCGGCCTTATGTTGGCAGAGAGCTGATTAAGTTCTCGGGGTATCCCTTCAGAGGCGTACCCATGTAGCATAGGAAATTCCTTGGCCTGACCATTTGTTGGAAATCCAATCTCCAATGCGCGCCTTGTACGGTTTTAGTTGTAGAACCTTCCATCTAATATGATAGATATAGTAGGCATACTATAATGGTACGTATGATGGCTAAGATTAATATTATACTTGCAAATGTTGTCCACTATGCACTAATAATAATATTAAAAGAGATTTGCGTATCAAGCATGTTTGACTATCATAAGGAGAAATCTCCTCCAATTGTGCGTTTGCATTGTGTGTGTGCGGGGAGGCTTTATGGTAGTCTCATTTTCCAAAAGCATAGCGGATTGCTTTTCCTTTTCTTTGTGAAAATAACTGTTTTTAAGATCTCACACCAGTCCCATGACTGACGTGGAGTTTATTGTTCCCTTTCTAAACTCTAGATGCCCAGCAATTTCCACACAGACAGCCTAGAGTCAGATTATCAGTTATTCTGGAGCGAAGTCAGAAAAGAGATGCTGTGGAGATCAGGAGCAAGCTGGATGGCGAGGCGTATCCCTAGTATATGTAATATTTCCTTTCCGCTGTTATGTTGTACACTCTGATAATGTATGTATAAACTGATATAGTGTTTTTGCTCTAAAGATGTTCATTTATCTATTGTATATTGTTCCGCTGCGAAATGTGAGATTCTGTTTGTTGTTTCTGTTCTTCTTCTATCTTCTTCTTCTTAAACCCTAACAGTTTGGTTTTTAGGCATTCGACCGTGCGACATTGGATAACGTGGATGTATCGATGTCAACTTTCAAGCGACGAAAAATCGGGTCGTTACACTGTGGTATCAGAGCATTTTGTTAAGCGACAATCTTGGCTCTGGTGGGGATCACTCATTAGAGATAGGGTCGGTAGTACTCTAGAATGAGTTTGAGTGTAATAATAGATATGAGCGCGCATTTGTTAGTGAATATAAAATTGTTTTATATTGTGTTGACTTATGGTTGATTGTTTATAGATTCTGGTCGGTGCGGCTTGGCCAATTGTATCGATAGGGATTTCTAAACTCTTAAACGCGATAAACCGACACAGTATTGTTTTAAAAATCGGGTAAATGAGATAATTTTACCCAAACTATTTTTGTATGGAAAAGAAATAATTTTCTGTAAACTATATGGTTGCTTGGTTGTTAGGAAGTGATAATATTAAATTATTATCATTGATTATTGAATAGAAAATTGAAATCGTAACTCCAAAGTTAAGAAATAAATTCACATACAAATGGAATTTGAGAATGTAAATTGTAAATGTGATTTGTAATTTGAAATGGAATTCCAGAGAAAGGTTTTGAAAAGAATTAAAAGGGTTTGAAAGTTTTGAAATTTGGAAAAGATTGGAGATTTGGAAAAATTTTAATTGTTTTAAGTTTGGAAATGATTTTCAAACGTTTTGGAAAAATGTTTTTGAAGGGATGAAAACTCTAAACTCTTTTCAATCACTGGAAAATAATTTCGGTGATGACTGCAGCATCATCGATGTTCATTTTCGAGTTTCCACGAGAGGAATTGCTGCCGAATTATTTTAAATAAAAGTTGTTTGTAAAACTGGGTTTGGATTTTGGAAATTCAAAAGATAATTTGAATTGATTTAAGAAAAAGGTTTTGAAAAGATGGAAAGACTCTAGAATCCTATTTTAAATATTTATAGAATATAATTGAGTTGGCAACTTATAGATTTGAAGTTGTTAGAATAAAATTTAACTTGAAGAAAAGTTAAGATTGAAATAGTGTGAAATGTAAATAAGTTGGAATACTTATTGAAGCTTAAAAGTTCGAATTAAAACTGAGCAAAGTATTGAAATAAAATTAGTGAGTGAAGCTAATTGAAGGAATGAAAAATTTGATATAGCTTGAAATAAATTGAATTTAATATTTATAAGTAAAAGGTAAATCAAGTTCATGTGAAACTGGAAAACCAGTTTAAATATAAGTAGTTTTGAACCAAAGTGGTAAATTGAAAATAAATAAAGGAAAATATATAGAATATTTATATCAAACTTAAGGAGAAATGGTAAAATTCTTAAGTAAAATTTGGAGTTGCGAAAATATTCTAAATTGATAAATGGACAAAAGAATAAAACTGGAATTGAAACTGAATATTGAAAACCAATTTGAATTGTGTGAAATGAAATGAAGTTGTAAAATTAGTTCGAAGTGAACTAAAGATAATAAAGGTGGAAATAAAAAAATGGTGTAACGACCCAGAATTTCTGTCATTTGAAATTCATATATTAAATTAATTTTAGATATTTAAAAGTTAAGTTTATAAGATGAATAAATAATATTTTGAATAGTGATTTAATTGGATAATTAAATTGTTAATATAATATTTGAAATTGCGTAAATAATTGAAAATTGGATTTAATATGAATGAAAATGTTTTATAAAGTTGATATAAATGCTATTTGAATTATAACGATGATTACATAACTTTTAAAATTGAATTAAAAGTAAATTTGTAGAAATTGAATATTTTAATATTTAATTAACGAGTAAAAATAGCCATTTTTCAAACAGTCTCGGATTTTGATGAAACTAGTTTCATTGGATCCGTAATGTTAAATTATTATAAGATTTCAAATTTCGTGTCAATCAGATTTACGGTTTGTCCGGGGCAAGCTAAAATGCGTAGAATTCTGTTTAAGTGAATTTTAAATTTAAATAATTCGATTTGAAAACCTATTTGACGATGAGATGGCTCCCGGTATATATTCCATTGTGTTCGAAATAGAGGTAAAACATTACAAACGCCAAGCGGCACGCTTCGTTTGGAGTTCGGAAAAATTTTGGACGAATAGTGTCGTCAAATTTTCAATAAAAGGATGTTGTAATCTTCATTTTACCAAAACCCTAGAACAACTAGGTCTAGCGCCACCCTCTATTCCAATGGCCATAATTTCGCAACCTTTTCTCCTCGATCTCTTCAAATCCGTAAACAATTACGAAACACTCTCAACTACAAAGTGATAGATCACATCGAGACCTTCGATATGAACGGTGATGATCGAAAATAACTTGATGGAGGGATGGCAAATTGAGCTTGAACAGCCGGCAGTCGTGCACGAAAATAAGGACGAGGGGACAACCGAGTTTCACGGCGTTCGTACTGGCGGCGTGTCTCGCGTAGGCGCTCACGTTGGTGCCATTCGATCGTGCTCCGGTGGCTTGGTGGAGGAGCGGCCATCGTGGATTGTATGCATGCATATGGGTTTCGTTTGCACGCGATTGTGCCTGGAAGAAGAAAAGCACGAACGGCCATGATTTGCTTGGATAGATCAAACGGCCTGGATGAAAAAGTTTGAAAAATAAATAAAAGTTGAAATTGATTATATATATTAAATTGTACAATCTTTAAAATAGCGTAACTTTGTCATACAAGGTCCGTTTTTGATGAAACAACTTGCATTGGGTTCGTATGGACGAACAATACGCGATGGAGCTAGTTTGGAGTTTATTGGAGCTAGTATGAATTTTGGATAAAATTAAACGCGCGTTTAATTTTATTCGAAATAAAACACTGAAACTGCTTTCGGAACAAATGTGAGTATAACTCACTCTTTCTGACTCACTGATATATTTATATAAGTGAGAATAAATATTATTTATGATGATTGTTTGGATGATATATGATATATAGATTGATATTTGGATATATACCTGCCTAATGGAGCAGATGACCCTATACGTTCCTGTGTATGAGCGATGACCCTTTGTACGCGCGTCTGCCTTGAAGCGGACATTGTACACATATTCTAATATGTATATTTGTTGCAGGTGACAGGTTGGACGGATCCAACTGGATTCCTCACCCATATTGATTTATTTACAGATATTGTGATATATGTTGTTATCATATTATATATGATATTTTAGATGCAATGATTGATGTATTTAGTGCTGTTGCAGCATTGGGGCTATTTTTGTAATTTTAAAATGTTGAAGTGATGATTTCCAAATTTAAAAGGATTTTAAAGTGATTTTGCAAATAAATTTTTTATTGAATTTTAAATTGTAAAGGAATTGAATTTATTTTGAATAAATAAATATTATAATTTTTATGTTATAAAAATTATGATTTTTGGTGAAATACACTTAAGTATGATTTTTGGAGTTATACAAGTTTTAATAACGATTTGTAAATTATTAAAAGGACTGGTTTATTTAAACTGAGATTTTTGAATTATTATAAACGGTATATAGAAGATTTACAAAATTGAATTTTTAATAAATCGAAATAATGGGATTTAAAAGAAGTTTTATAAGTGTTAAAATGAAGTTATAAACGAAGTTTATTAGTGTATAAGATTTATAATATGTGAAGTTATAAAATAAGTGAATTTGTAATAGATGATTTATAAGTAATTAACTTATAAATTGGATTTGGCATATAAATGAGACGAATGGAATTGGTTAATAAAAGAGATTTATAAATTGAAGTTTTTATAAAATGTAAATGTGAATAATAAACATTGTTTTATAAATCTGAATTTGATTGAATTTGATAAGTTAAATATAGAAGTATATTAAAGGAATTATATCCATGATTTTGGACAGTGGATAATCCTTTAATAAATAAATGTGTAGAAATATCGGATTTGGTAAACGAATTATATGAATAATAATCATTTAAGTTGAATAAATGTTTTGGAAGTGATATTTTAAAATAAAGTAAAATGGTTTGAAGATGTTTTAAAAATGTGTTAAATATCGAATACATAGATTTCAACATTCATTGTTGAAATAGATGTTTTCGAGAAGTAAAGGAATGATGGACTATAACACTGTTGTTATAGTAAGTGATTTCCGAAAGGAAATGTTTTTATATAGTATGGCATTTATATATCTATCTTATTTTCGAATCCCTATACAAGTGATTTTGGGTTGTCGTAACGATGTTTTACGCAACATTCGTTTTGACCCAATAAATGTGTTTAAAGAGAACGTTTTCCTTATAGAATAAAATATATACTTAAGCATGATTTAAGTATATGAAATATTTTTCAAGTGTTGAAAATAAATAGAATTGTGAATTACTTATTATTAAATAAGTATATGGAAATGTTTTCCAATGTTGAAATATTGAAATGGTTTTGTGATTATATCTTTTTAAAGATAATTTGAAGTGAATATTTGGCAATGATTTAATTAATAAAAGATTAATTAAAAGGGCCTAGTAATTGTTATGGTGCTGAATATTTGTTTGTTTGTTTTGATAGTTAAATAACCAATATCAAACTTGGCCAAAATTTTAGTTCCTCGACTTGATGTGGGAACGATTTAGTCGCACACTTAGTACGTTGCCTTTTGTGTAGGCTTGATTATCGTATGTGTTAAGGATGTTGATTCGTATAGTGCGGAGTATTACTCCAATCTATCGAGTTTCCTTCTTGGCCCGAAGGATAGCAAGTTGAAAGTTGGAGACGTGATAAGTCTATGAGGCTTAGTTTCTATATGAGGTTGAGAAACGCTTTTGCGTTGTTGGTGCAAAGAGACCGGGATCAGATTTATCTGAAAACCACTTCGGACCAACGTATATGCGACGATTGTGTAGGTTGCTTGTGATGATATTCCGGAGTTTCATAGTGGGGGACTGCTTGTTAATCGTTTGGGTTTAAAATCTCAATATACATCCAGTAGCAGTGGTCTCTTCATTATGAAATATCCAATGCAAGGACTATTCGCTACTAATCCTAGGGATTTCTCGACATGATGTGGTAGGAAAGTACCTTCGGTTTGTCTTGTTCCTGGACAACTTGTATGGATGTTTTTCTAATATTGCATTTCTATAGATTACGTACATTGGTTTTACAAACGTACATCAGTGGTGGCGGAGAAGGCAACTTCTCTTAGCTTAACACCCTCCTTGAGACGTATGAGCTTAAGGGTTGTATTTTTGTGGAAAGCAATTAGTAGTCAACGGAAATGGACGTGTGGCATTCTAAATGAAGTGATTGTGCTTTGTGAAAGGTAATCGTTACCTCTAGCCTCATCAACCAGAAATGACCAGAAATGACCAAAACAGTTAGATGCAGCAAGGCTAAGTGGGTCATTCCCAAGTAGGATATGATCATCCTCTTCTAGATATATCTTTACACGCTATGACGTCATGTATCTGATTATTGTGGTTTGTATGCTATGAAAGCCCTCGGTAAAGGTCGTTAACGACCGGAGGATGATATATTCGGTACCATCTAGTTATAGAGGTAGGACGGTCTTGTGTTGGTAGAGGATCCTTTGTGATGATCCTCGGTGCATTCTTCTAGAGATGTACTGTTGGAAGATAGTCCCTTCACCTGGTCATTTGTATGGAAATCCAAACTCCACTACGTGTTTTCCATTTTGATTGTATTACCCAATTGGGCTATGTGCTGGAATTTAATCAATGTAACAATTTCGGCTATGATTAATATTATTTGTATATAGTAGACACTACTATAATATAAGAGGATTTGATATGATATGTTTTAGTTATCGTAAGGTAAAAACATGTCTGTGTTTATGTGTGGACTTGTCTTACGAGATACTTTTGTTTTGATAAAGGAAAAGTTTGGTAATTTAATAAATTCAGATGAGTGTGTTTCTCACGCTGGTTTACCAGACTGATCCGGTTATTCTTTCCTTTCAATGCTCGGGTCAGACCGAGTATGTTTATAGGTTCAACTTTGTTGCTTTTGGAGCTTCAGCAGGAGAGCTGGAGATCTTCATTTTCGTACATACCTATTTGTTTTGATTATCCGTTGTGCATTTCTTAGTTGTTTTAAATTATGGACATTTGTAAGGACAGGTTATTATAACTGTTCAGGCTGATAACTGTTGATTGATTGTTGACTCTGATTGATGTGTGTATATGTATAGTTTTTGTTCTTTAAAGATTATTGATATGATATTATATATTTTCCGCTGCGATGTGAGATTCTGTATTGTTTTGTTTGGTTCTATCTTCTCTCTTTCTTCTCTTCTTTTCTTCTCTCTTCTTTTCTTTCTCTTGACTTTCCGTCAATCTGTGCTTTTTGGGTTGGACATGTGTGGATTATTGTCGATTCAAAGGGTACGGACTTTTGGGTCGTCACACGTGGTATCAGAGCTTAGATTTTGCACATTCCTAAGCTTTGATGTGTACTCAGTATAGATAAGGATAGTAGCACCCTTGATTGAGTTTGAGTGTATTATATATATGAGCGCGTATTTGTTAGTGAATATAAAATTTTATATTGTGTTTGCTTATCTGTTGAGCTATTTGTGAATTATGGTCAGTATGTGGGACGCCATATTATCGATAGGGATTTCTAAACACTTAAACGAGGCAAGTTGACATAGTATCATTTTAAATTAGGTAAATGAAATAATTTTACCTCGATTATATTTTATATATAAAAGAAATAATTTTTCAAAATTACGAAAGTGTGAATAAATTGGATTGTTTGGTTGTCAAAATGTAAATATATATAAGTTAATAAAAGCTATTTGGATAATCTAAATAGAAACAACAATTGTAAAAGAATGAATTATATAAGCAAATGAGTTATAAAAGATGGAATTATAATTAATATGATTTAGAATTGTGAAATAATCTCATATATAGGAAATGAAACAATGTGAGTTACAAATAGAAAAGGATTTAAACTAAGAATTTTTGAAATTTGAATCCTGTTGATTTTGAAAGTTGTTTTTCAAAGTTAAAGAGGTTATATTGTTATAAATCTAAATAAGATAAATGCATTTGAAATGAATCTTATATAAGTGAATTGAAATTATATAAGTAAAAGATTTGTAAATGTGATTTATAAATTGAAAGAATTTTTAAAAGAATATAAAGCACTGAATTCACTACTATTGCTGAGAAATAATAAGGGTGATGACTGCAGCATCATCAGTATCATTTTCGAGTTTCTGTGTGATGGATTTGCTACTAAATTAAATTGAAATTGAAGTTTTGTTATGATAAACAAATTCGATTTAAAATCCAAGTTGTAATTGATAAATATAAGTAAAATAAGTTTTGGACTTATAATATATGAGATAATAAAATTTTAGCTTTGGTAAAGTTGAAATAAATGTGAGTTAGCGTAATAAAATATATGATTTGAAATTTAACTGAAGGAAAGTTAAATAAATTGAATTGGATTTTAACTGGATTATATAAGTTATTGAAATGGAAATTAACTTAAAAGATAAGTGATTATATAATATGAATTTGGAAGTATGAATAAATAAGTTGTATAATTTATAAAATGAGAAAATGTAAGTGAAACCAAACATTAAAATGGTTAAACAATTTTGTTAAGCGAAACAAAATCTAAATTTGAATAGCAGAATGAAATTTGACTTAAGTAAAAGTTAAATAAAATTGAATTTGAAATGAATTAGAGATGAACTTAAGTTGTATAGTGGAAGTAAATTCAAGTGAGAATGAAATAAAATATAACTTAAGTGATGTTAAATGATGTTGATTTTGGTATCGAAGTAAATTAAAAAAGTGAATTAATAAAATGAAGTGATGAATGTGAATTTGAGTTATATAAGGAAATTTAGCTTTATTTGTAGATTGAATTAGCAATTGAAATAATGAATTATGGATTGAATGTAATTCAATCGAATGTAAATAATTGATAAGGAATAGTAGATGTAAGTGTTAATTCATTGAAAAGCTAATGAAGTTGAGAATTGAATAATTGAATGAAAGTCAATTAAATGTTAAACCAATTGAAATTAAAAGTGATGAACCAAATTGAATGTAAGTAAAGTAAATTAATTTGGTAATGTTGGATATACATTGGTTGTTAGATGGATGTTAGTTGATTGTAAATAGAAATGCGTTAAATGTTGATGAAGTTGAATTAATGAATTTGGAAGCTAAATAATTGAATTCGAATTGGAAGTTAAGTAAATTTAAATAGAATTGAATTTGATTGAAATGGAAGTGAACCAACTTGAATGTAAATTAGTGAATGTAATTTGAATAAATGAATGATAAAAAAAATCCAATGTAAATAAATCAAATGCGATTAAATTGAAAATCAATTCAATGAATATTAATAAGAAGTGAATCATTACACCAGAAAAGACATTTGGTAGCGTTGAAAAAACGCTACCATAACTTATGGTAGCGTTTTAGAGAATGCTGCTATACGACATGCAACTAAAAGTCTAAAACTTTTTGTTGCGTTGTAGTAAACGCTACTAAAAGTCACTTTTAAATGCAGCTATAGGTTTTTTCTGTAGGGTTAAAAAAACGCTACCATAAGTCTTCATTTTTGGTTGCATTTTTTGCTTATATGCTTTTTTTGATTTTCGGTAGCGTTTTTAAAATGCAACTGTATAATTTTTATATTAGTTTACATTTGTTTCTGTAGCATTTCTGAAACGCTACTAAAAGTTATTGGTTGTTTGGTAGCATATTTTAAATGCTACTATGTACGGTTGATGGTTTATACCATTTCCAGCAATCGCTTATATACTATTCATATTAAAACGAACGATCAATCGCATAATTTCATATATTCAAACAAACAATTAAATCACATAATTAGCATATACAAACAATCAATCATATGATCATCGTATTCAAATAATTGCAAAAACATGCTAACCTCACAATCAAATATAATATCCATAATCAATTCGATAGTAGTTTTTCAACAAAATAAGTCACATACTACAAGCATTCACAGACAAGTTTCCACAAATGGTACTAACAAAATACGACAACATATATAACAATTAAATTCATGTTCGTTGCTTGATTACCAATAGTTCTTTGTTGTCAACAGTCTTCGCTTAGAGAGCATGGACATAAAAAGTTTCCTGAGACATAAAGGCACCATTTCTAGTATATCAAAATGAAATTTTAGAAAGGTAATAATACCTCAAGCACTTTTTCCATCACATCCATGTCTAGGATATCAGGCTTAAATCCCACGCCATTACCGGTAATGTGATGAGGACCTAGCAGAATCAATGTTAGTCGATGAACAAAGAGTTATAAAATCTTTAGTTCCAGTGTAAAAAAGAAGGCTGGCTTTAAAAAATTTCAACTATGCATCAAGAGTTATAAAACCAAATTCACAGCTATCATCTTTACATGCTTCTGCATACAAGCCCAAACACTGCTGCCTCCTTCATACCAAACTCATTCAACAATCTCTGTCACCGCTTCTTCATTCCATAAGAAAACTTCACCATTCATACAATCATCAAACTGACCACCAACGCATAACAGCCATTGCCAAAAACTCTCCCTGTCAAACTGTCACACATCAAAACACAGCAGTCCACAACCGCTTCTATACTTCGTACTTCGACATCACCAAAAAAAATTACCTTCCACCAGTAAACTACAACTAGATAAATTCCTACTACCCCCTACATTCTCCTCTCCCTCAAACATCATCCATCTCTCTTGCAAACTTCACTGCATCGACTTCCTCCGCTGCCACAGCCCCTCATCACCATCTGCCTTGACTTCACCACTTCCTGCTGCAAACAATTCTTTCACAACACATCATTTCCTACGACACTTCATACCCCTACTGAATCTCCACCATCACTCTAGTCAGTATCCTACTACTGCAACCATCTCAAATCACCAATCCACACAATACTACATAATCAAACAATTTGCTATTGATAGTTTTCAATCCTACTCTGCCTGTTTTCAATCCTGCCGACAATGTTTTTAATCATCTATCCTACAACTATTAACCATCCACCTTCATTAACATTCTTCACTGCATATAACAACCACTAGAAACTGTCACCTCCATCAAACTGCTGAAAACATATACTCGAAGCGCGTTCCCCTTCATTACCATCTCCAGCCACTACATCTCAATCAACAACTTGACTTCGAACACCACCCTTCAGCAACCACTCGTGAAAAACACAGCTATCAAACCGCCTACCACTTCTGCTGCTACAACCAAATTTCCACAAAACGACGAACACTTCACCAGCCTAGACTTCGACGCTCCAATTAGCATCACTCCATTCCAATTAGCTACAGTTAAATTTTTCCAAACATTAAAGTAATTCTAATCACCATGTAACTGAGAACCACAATGGTATATTATAAAATCATGCACATTAGATGACGTATTTCTTTATACTCAAAATAAAACAAGTATTTACATTAGGTAGTGTTGCATTGTTGAATATTGTGCATGCTCCTCTCTCTTTCTACAACATTAAATAGATCTTAACTGCTAAAGTAAATCAAAAAGAGATTCCAGTTAAAACATTCAGAAACCCGAATTCAGTTGAATCAAAATTCCATTATGCAAATCTAAAACAAATGTTCAAACACGTTTTTAACCAAATAATAGTCGATGTAAAAACATTTTAGTTCAAATACTAGCGAGTCTATTAATTCAAACTCAGTGATACTTAGAATCGAGTAATGTAAAAGCTTACGGTTAGACTGATAACAAAAGGGATACCCTGGCATTATATCTCATGGTACATAAAAAATGAAAATGTTAAAGTGTGTATAACATTGATTTATTAACAGTAATACTATATCTCATGGTACGTAAATTATTGCCAAAGGCATAATTTATCTCTTGGTACATTATTTATTTATGTAATAATAATGCAGTCAAAGAAGCAACCGTTATTGATAATATTATTAATATAATTTCAACCAACAGTATATTAGTATTAATCATTTATTGACCACCATTTATTTCCATACATTCCTACCTAACCAAATCATATATTGATATATAAAAGAATCTTTAGAATTGCCTTTCTTTAATGTATTAACAAGCAGGCATTGACTACCATTCAATGCATGATCAAAAATAGAGATAGTATTATGTAATTGATGGGCTGGCATGCAACTTCAAAGAAAGTTAACTCATCATCAGTAATTATAAGAACTTGATTCATCATTATGTAATAAAATAAATGTTTTATTAACCCAACTTTACTGCCATGAAAATTGCAGTATATGGCTTTTTTGCCACAGAGAGTGATAATTGTCTTCAGAAACGCATGTGTAACTTCTACTATAAGCACATCAATAAACATATTATTCATGGATGGTAGTTTTGAGGAATATATGGTTCCTACATAATAGTTTTAGACTGGTTCTGCACTCATCATTGGATTGTTACAAATGAAAGGATATGTACTAAAGCATCAAGGCAAACAAATTATTGTGGAGTAAGGCCTAAGGACCCGAGATCTTGCTTCATATGTATCAACAATTAATTTCGATGGATGTTATCTCAACAAATAAGTGGGTCCACTACCATACCATTCAACCAGGTTTAGATATTGACAACTATACACTAAGATATAAATTCATACTCGATATATCCTAACTCATCTACAGAACTAGAAATTACAAGCAAACATAAACATACTCTAACTAAAGTTATACTATAGTTAAAGAATCAAAAATTTTTACTGACTAATTAGCAAAACGGAAAAACAACTTACTTCATTGTCCAAAAGCTGTAGGTTAAGTGAGTAAGGCTCGTTTATACTCCGATTTACCAAAATCCAATGTCGAGCAACCCTAACTTGGACAGTTGACAAATTTGTTCCATACACCAAGTTGGACAGTGATTGAACGGTTTGGTTCATTATGCCTACAGTAATCAAACAGCAATGAATTTCATAATGTATAATGAACTGCAACATATTACTTAATTGAATAATAGAGAAACTAGAGGATGCAACAACGTTGTTTGCTGTTTGTTCTTTACTTGTGGGTGAAAAAAGGGTCTTGCTTAAAATTTGGATAATTTATCAGCCTTGTTTTGCAGCAAACAAAAGGTATAATAATATGTCAAGTAGAAGGAAATGGGATGAAATAGTGGAGGCAGTTGTTAAAACTACTCTATCATTGCTGCCACCGAGTACTGTTACACAAAGTATTCAACCCATTACCTTTTCGAATGTTGTTCAAACTGATGGTCAAAATGCTTCGTGCGTGATGGTGGCACATGCTTTGTGCGTGAATTATTTTTCTACAAATTATATATGTCTAACACATTCAAGATGAATGATTTATTTAAATACTTAGCCATATTTTTGCGATAAAATTATTTGTAGTTAGTTTGACTTTTTTCAATCTTGTAGCATCTAATTTTTTGAAGAAAATATTTAGAAAAATGGTCATAAATGAAATCAGGATTGTCTTTTAAACTCATTTACTTTGTCACTGCAGTAATTAAATTGTGTACCTTTCACTTTATAAGAAACTCTTCCTCCCTAAACAATATAAGTACACTACACACATACCCTTGTTAACTAATCAGAATATATTTATGCCCACAACTTTTTGATGATATATCAACTGTATTTGTCAGAAAATCATGATACCATGTCTAACCAATACATTGATGGCAGTCGTTACAAGAAAAATTTGATTTGTCTTCATTACAAAATGGGTTTTTTACAAAGTAAGCTAATACCAGTGACATTGTAGGACAAAGAGACACCAAATGATACTTGAACTTAAAATATTTGATCCACACATAAACCATCAATGTGTGCTCAATGTATGCGGATATCCTAATATCACTTTACTGTCTTGTAACATGAAATAGCAACTAGAGTCATGGAAACAAATATGATCAAATAGACAAATCATAATACATTACCAAAGTATTTTTAAAAAAAAAATCAATCATATAAGCTTCCATTATAGCAACGAAATTTTTCATAAACTTAGTTAATGTATTATTATTATTGTAATGTAAACTTAGTCATGTTATTATTATTATTATTATTATTATTATTATTATTATTATAAACTTAATTAATTTTTATAAACTTACTTTTTTTTAATAAAACTTAGTTAATTTAGTTAATTATTATAAACTTAATTGTATTTATTGTTGTTGTTAGTTATAAAACTTAGTTGACTTAATTAATTTATTATTCTTATAAACTTAGTTAATTTTTATCAAACTATACTTTATTATTATTATAAATTTTGTTAATTTTTTATCAAACTATAATTTATTATTATTATAAGCTTAGTTACTTTTTTTATCAAAATTAGTTTATTATTATTATTATAAACTTGTTATTTTTTATGATATTTAGTTAATTTTATAAACGTATTTTTATAAAAGTTAGGTAATTTATTCAATCTATAGTTTATTATTATGGCGGAATTAATTTGATGGACCAGTTCACAACACGACGTAGCATATACAAAAATTACATTAAGATAGCAAGTGGATCAAACATCCAAAAAGAAACAGCTAACAATACAAAATTATACCTACATCCAGGTGATCAGTTCCAAAATATCGGCGTAATGTCTATATCAACAAGCTACATATGCATAAAAGCATAGTCATCTTCAAACATTTCAAATAATACAATATAGCTACATGAAGTTTTAACAAATGTTGCATCTTCTCTTTAGACTATAAATACCTCAGGGCAGAGGACATCCACTTTGATACCTTCACGCCCTAATGAACCAGAAGACCCACTAAACTAAACAACACCACATGCATTTAAATGAAAATTGAAATCAGTTAACTAACTGTTTGTTGATCATAAGTATACATTCATGATTGACTGCCGAATGTACCTTTACTTCCTGAATAGTTTGGATAAGAAACATCGGTTTATACCTCCTCCTAAACCAAGATTGACAATGACTCTAGGTTTCTTAATTTTCTCATTGTTTGACTGCAAAAAAGGTTACACAAATTAATTGTGGAGTAATTTAGTCAGCCATAACAAGTTTGTAAACCCAAACACTTTAACTACAGATCTGATACTATGGATCTTCACATAATAAGTGTATGCAAGGCAATTTTAATCATGACAAGCCTTATACATCGAATAATTGCCGATGGTGTTTCATTAGCTCAGTGACTAACAAAATTGGTTAATACAATGTTTTTGATACCAAAAAAGAAAAGAACGCAACCAACTTGTATGTTTCTTGGTGCAATCATTTGACTTTGAAGTATTAAATTTTACTTCGCATAAAATGTTCATAAATCTAAAACCTGAGTTCTTTTTTTTAATAAACAAATAAATACCTTGAATAATTTTTGACCTATCACGCTGGGGCCAAGAGGCCCAAGACTAAAAAGATTTATCCTATAAAGCTTAAGATGTTATAGCATGAATACCTGTTGCTGAAGAGATACAGTCAGCTCTGGGCAAATAGCAAGGATGGCCTCTGAATCTGGAACTTGGGAATTGTAAAGTTTCTCTGCTAGACGAACAACACCAGACATGACACGAACGTTGAACCAGAAGGAATATTCATGCATGCATTTAGCCACATCAAATCAAAGACAAGCCTTTGTAAGTTTCCGTGTTGAACTGAAAATTAAAAGGTCGCAAAAAGATCAGCAAAAAGACCTAAATTATTATCCCCGCATAAGCTGAATGCCTTTAAAGTCATCTGCCTATTTTCCACAAGAAGCCTGGCTAAGTTATCACCAAAAGATGCAATTGCTGCGGCACCTGTAACAAAATAGCAAACAATTTGTGAATATGAAACATTGCAGTAGCATTATAATTAGTAATAACTAATCATGTTCAAAACATTGCATAGGTTCTTTCAAACCTAGTCTACTTTGCATAAAATGTGTTCATTCTGAAAATCATAGACAGTGATGCCATTGACGGTCTTATTATATACAGTATGCATGTCATTTAGTTATTAACAAAACAAGAACTGTTTATTTATATGGAGTCCACCTCATAAAACTATAACACGTTCTTATAAATTTATGCTATTATCAATGTACAGCTAATGGCAAATACAGTAAAAGCACGAAGACAATAATTGCAGATTGAAGCTGCATATACAAACACAGAGATATATGTGTGCCTACGCACAGGCGTGTATTAAGGAATAAGCCGAGGGTCCAAATTTAATTTTGTCAAAATGAGCGTAATACAGAGAATAATTTGAGGCCCCTTAATTTCCAGATTTATAATCATTTTTCTATCCGCATTTTTCCCTACTTAATTTTTCAGGCCCTGTACCAGTACTTGTGTTTTATATCACAATATTTCTACCAGATTAGCTATTTATTTTGAACATATGATCGATAAAAACACGTTTCCATTGGATTTTTTTTCCTTATAATAAACTAGTGTAAATCGCGCGTAGTGCATCTAACAGTTAGAAATACTATACTTTTTATTTAATAAGAAATTTATGGACGGGTGTGTGATATAAGTGCAAAAGTTTCGATTTCCACAACACTTTTATTTCAAGCAAATTGATAGTGAATTCCGTTGATGGGTGATTGAAAAGTGGATGGTGGTGGAGATTGCAAACCGATTGTGAGAATACGTTGATGAATCTAGCGTAATTTCGAAAATTCAAAAAGACACTGTGAAAATCTATTCGTTAAATTTTCTATATTAATAGCAGAGATAAATAAAAATTTAGAGAAATTAAACTCAAATGTGTCGAATGAAATACTACTCACTGCCAGTTTCATACCCATTTACACAATCTTAGCTTTGCACAAGTTTTTAGTAGCAGTATCAGGGGCAAAAATTAAATATTATATCATTAATAAGAAAGCCTTGAAGTCCAACATAATTCTGCCTAAGGAGTTTGAGATGATCTGGAAACCTGAGCTACTACACGTAGCAACATAATTGTGCATTATATATGTATATTGACTATTGATGTCTTTAGATGTTGTGTTCATTCACCATGGTTCAACAGATCATATCTTGAAAGTTTTTGTAATAATAATTTGCCTTAGGCTCGCTTAATACAAAAGGAATATTCTTTACATGCTGGTCAATTCATCGAGATGATAATATTTTTGTGGAGTTCTTCCTAAATTTTTTATCAAGTATCTACGGAAAGGTTCATCTTCTTTTGCATGGGACTACGAATTGCTCGTGCTAGTGACCAATAGCTACACTTGAGAAATATCATTTACACATCTAAAACATAAAGCTGCAACTATTCTTTGGCATGAATGACTAGGTTATAAGCTTCTAATAAATAATTTTCTCATTTAAATTACATCATACATTGAGTTCTGATATGGATCTATCTTAGCAGAATACATCAAAATGAGTGGGATGAAATGCAATAGCAAGCAAATTTGAATATAACAAGTTATTGTTACTTGCAGTATGGGATACCACATGTTAATGGAAGTGAAGGAAAGGCTTCAAATTCCAGCTGGTAACATCGGTCTTTATGTTCGATGGAAAAGCCTTGAACCTTTTTGACATAAATCTTATTAACTTTCCTGAAATCATGTAGGTCATCACTAGCTTTTAGTACCTCACCAAATACAAAAACATGTAAACTTTGATAGCATGGGCATAAAATCTCAATATAGCAGGTGCATTCTTTAAAGAAGCTGCTTCTTTTTTGTTGGTAATAGTAGTAGTAATAGACAAAAACATAAGTGGGAGCGAAGGGAAAATATTGAAAAGCTTCAGGAGATGTAAATTAGAAACTTTGGGCAGTGGCAAAGAAGAGAAAAATCAATAACCTAACAGTACCACGAGCCGTGAGTTTACGGTGGTGGCAATCGATTGACAACTGGGATTAACATGTTTTTAACTTCAGATAAGATTTACTTGTAAGGAAAAACATAAGCAAGAAATTTATATTTGTATACATTTAGTTTTGTACCTATATTCTTTGTTCAATGCAATTATGTATACATGTATACATTTTTAACATTTGTGATCTTATTAAATATCATTCTGTACCAATTTTATGTATTTGTATAGATGGCATTAAATTGTTAATGGACATACGCTAACATTTATAGTGCAGTGGAGATGCAGTTTTATTCATAATGATAACAGTCTTTTGAATAATAAACCAAATATTGTGATTTATAAAATGCAATACTTAGTATTTACTTTACACGGCCCATACTTAAAACTCATTTTATGGTGTTCAAACAAGATAACGTATCCAATTATCAAACCAGGAAAGCTGACCAACTCACAGTCAATATACATCTTTGTTCTCGTGTTTATTATGAATATTTTTTACTTTCAATTATTTTATTATTATGAAATGAATCTGAAGTCTGTAAACTTGTAAAGATGCTTCAAGGTAAATAAACAATAAATTGAAGTTCTAAATACATGATAACATGAAGCTTTGATTAAATCTTGAAGATTAATAAAAATTTAGTTTAGATCAAACAACAATGGCAAGAAATTATTTGAAAAGATAATGAAAGTTCGTTAATATAAAAAACACTTCAGATCAAATATATCAGGCACTGAATTATTAACAATTTTTTCATAAAAAAGGCCTTCATATTCATTAATAATTAAGGAAATTAATACAATCTCTGTGTTTTACAGTCACACCTTACATAAAATTCCACAGAATGATATATTTCTGTCTTAGCAGACTACAGCTTACATAAAGTTTCACATAATGATATATGTCTACCTTACATAAAAGACGTTTATATTCATTTAGTTGTGTCAATCATGCACAAATATTTTGTCAAATAGTATATGTCTGTCATAGCAGAATATTATTTGAATAAAATTTGTCATTAATCTGGTTAATTTTTGGTTGAGTGGTCCTTTAGTTCATATCAAATCAATGCAAAAAGCAAGTGAATATTTATCTTGTAATTTTCTAATATTTAACTAGTATGACCATATGTGCATTGTTATAGTGATAAATGTGCACTTACTTTTTTTAAGACATTAAATAAAACAATGGACCAAGGCCCAAAAAAGAAGAGACCGGGTACAAAGCATTATTACTCATATTTACACAACGACATCTAAACATATCAAAACCTAGCTGTTTAGTTACTTCATTCTATCTTTCTCTCTGCAACAAAAAACTCAACCCTAGAAAATTAGGGCTTTGCTTCAGTGACAATTTACTCCATCTCTCAAGCTAATGAGAAATCCCATCTCAAGGAGATATCTTCATATTTGCTATTTTCTTGTCTAAACGCTGCAGAAAATGAAAGTTTGGACACAACACATGCAGTGTTTCCACTATATGCAAGACAGCTTCTCAAATTAGTGGCATGTTCTTTTCAAGTCTAGCAATGAAGTTGCATGAATCTGAATGTTTTGCAGCTCGACTAAAAGTATTTTAAGTTGCTACTTAATTTGTAAGTATTTAGATATTTTCATTTATTACAGAACTTCAATTATGTTGCCTTGGTAACTATTAAAATACGTTTGAATTAATAATTAGATGACTGATTATTCGATTTCTGTAAAAAATACAGTTTAAAGACATGAACAAAGGCATTGACAGTATAACCAAAAGGCAATATACTAGTAGAAGAACTCAACAAAGAATACAAAGAAGACATTAACAAAACTTGGGGACTGATAATTCACTGCTATTACAACGACCGAAGGAAAAATCACTAACTCTTGAGAAAAAAGGCAAAATTCGTGATTGATTTTAAAAGAAATTTCCTCATTCTATCAACTCAAATAATAACAGCAAACATGTAGTTATTAGGGTTCTTGCAGTAACATCAAACATACTACAGAAATTAAAATACCTTAGCCAAATTAGGGTTATGCATTACCTCGATCTGTCTATTCAGGGCTTGTGAACAAATCTGAAGAAAGCAAACGGATGGAGGGGGCAGATGGATGGAGATAAATAGCGCAAGACGAAGTAGCGTGAATGCATAAGAGAGGAATTTCTTTGAAAGAGGGTAGAAACCTAATAACGTAGGAAAGGAGATGGGAAAAACGTGACGACTTATTACTATTGGGTGGGATAGGGGCTAAATTTTGGAAGCCCGGGATAAAGGAAAAATAAATAAAAAGAAATGGTCAAAATAACATTAGTTGCATTCGTATTACAAACGCTACCAATATATGCAACCAAAGGTAGATTTTCTTGTAGTGAATGTATATTGATTTGGTTATGGAGTTGTTGGATGATAGTTGTTTGATGGTTGGATTTGTTATTTTGATTGCATTTGCTATATTGACATATATAGTTGTTGGTATATGTTGTATATGTAGGATCTAGATTAACCCTAGAGGGGGGGTGAATAAGGTTATAACAAATTTTTGCGAATTAAACACAGAAGCAAACTGCAGAAATAAATATGCTGAAAAATAAATCACACACAGAATTTACCCAGCTTCGGCAACCCCTGCCTACTGCTGCATTCCCAGATTTCTATTAGAATTAAACAGTTTCCCGCTTACAAACACTCTAACAGACTTGCAAACCCTACTACCGCCTATAGAGTTTTGCAAACTTGCAAACCCTGCTAACTGGACTAACTCTAACTAGACAATCTGTCAACACCTAAACCCTAGGTGATAAATTATCATGTTTTGTTTTGAAAAGAACATACAAATAAACCAAATTATAAAAGCAAGCACTAAATTTAAAACTATTTAAATTATCTTGCCTTTATAAAAATAAAAAAAAACTTAACCCAATACAAACATAAGATATGCGGTCACTTCCCTTTATCTTATTTTACCCGGTCCATTTTCTTTTGTTTGTGAGAAAAAAAATGGCCGATCCTTTTCTTTTTCAATTTAGGGCTTCGGTTCTTCTGTGAGATTTGGGGCTTTGTTCTAATGATTGATTCTTTGACTTGTGTTGATCTTTCTCACGCTCGTTCTCTGATGATTTGATGCTTGTTGCTAGCTCGTTCTCTGACAATCGAGTTTACTGTTGCGATATGTAATCTTTTTGCTTGTTTGTGGTTTTGTGATTTTCGAACTCGATTGTTCTGTGTCTATGATGATTTCTTGGGGTGTATTTATAGGGTTGAAACCCTAATTAACACTGTCAGATTTGATTTCTTCACGTCGTTGATTATTTTCCTGAATTTGTTCTGGATTTGGAGTATTCCTTTCTTGATTCAATTTCGAATAATTGCTGACCATATTTGAATTCGAATTAATTGATTCGAAGATATCTTGCTGTATTTGTTGTCTCGGTCCTCATTTGAATTAATACTGTCCATATATGAATTCGAGAAATTTGCTGCAAAGATTTCTTTCCAAATTAGAAATCTTTGACTTAATCAAAGACTTAATCAAAAAAATACGAATTTATTCTTTCGGCTTGATTTCTGCACTGCCTTGTACTTGCCACTGTCTTGTGTTCCTACTGCACATTCACCAGTTTACTATATATGTGCATATATACATTTGTATGTGTGTATGCATATATTTTTGGGTTTGTACTTTCATTGTGACTTGATTTTGCTATGGGATTGAATCAGAACTTCATTTGATCTGCATGTAGTTGTGATCTGATTCTTGATAGCTTGCTGGTGCATGTCATTTGTTTCTAGCTCGAATTCGTCTTTGAGGAACACCGTACTTGTTGTTATGATGTTTTGAACTTGATTCACTTCATGTTGCATTAGTCACTTGCATTGGTGCATTGCCTTGTACATCCATGTTCTTTACTTGGTTGTTGTCACTGGTCTGCTGCCATGTTCACGTGCACTTGAGTTTGTTTCCACTGCTTTGATACAGATGCTACACTTGTTCATGTTGCCTTGAGTTGAACTTATCTTGGGTTTGACCTTGTTTGTGACTTTTGTGCATTGTGCTATGTTGTTGTATGTGCATTGTGTTATTGATTTTGGTCGAGACTTTGTTTGTTGCAGTTTGTCACTGTAATTGCTATTACATTTCTACACAGTGTTGCATTTGTTCATGTAGCTCTGTTGTTGCTGTGTTCCATGAGCATGCTTCACTGCATTATGAAAATGTTGCATTGTACTCTGACCATGTTGCACAATTTCTGTTGTTTCCAGTTGCACTTGCTTACTGCTTGATGGTCTTGTGACTCTTGCCATGTCTTTGTGCATTTTAACCTGTAACTTGAACTTGAATCTGCAACCTTCACTGCATTATGAAAATGTTGCATTGTACTCTGTGTTCACTGTTGCACTTGGTGTTTGTAGCTGTTATGCAGTTGCTATGCATCACTATATATATACTATGTTCTGTACTGCATTGATGCAGTTTCCATATTTTGTGTATTTTGATGTTTCATGCTGCTGTGATGCAGTTTCTTTCACTGTTGTATCTTTGAGAGATTGCACTGCTTCATGTTGAATTTGTGCAGTGTTGTACTTGTTGCCTTGTATCACTGGTTCATTCTGGTTGGTGCATTCTGATGCTGCACTTGGTCTTTGTTCTTCTCTGTTATGTTGCTTTGAATGAATTTGTGTTTTGTTGTAGTTTGTGCACACGAGTTGGCGTGGTAGTGCACACGTATACGAATGTATACGTGTGTACTGCAGCCACTTATAATTGTCTGTCCCTGATAAAAATTACTGATATGCATAGATATTACACAATCAAAGATGATGACAATAACCCATGTATCTGAGTCACAAACAAATTTTATTTTTGCAAATTTAAATTTGTTTGTTTTTCAGATTACTGTTGTAGTTGCTAATTATACAGGTACACAGGAGACAGGACGAGAAGTGGAGCTGGACAATGCAGATAGATGCAGATGTGCAGACAGAGTGAAAAACTGAGTGTTGAGTGTTGTAGTGAGAAAAGTAAAATGTATGAACTGATGTATGTATGTATATAGAGAGAGCTGAAAACTTTGTATTGTTTAAGTGTTGTAATAAAATATTATTTTGAATAAAAAATACTAGTTGAATTATATAGATTCTGTGCAATAGTATAATTATTCAATATGAATATAGTCCAAACTGCAAACACATATATATATTGATATATATATGTTTGTTATCATCAAACAAAAAATCACATCAAACAGTATATTGATATTACTTTCATATATACATGTTTCTCATTGTTTGTTGAGTGCATATTAGGTGTGGATGGCGCTTGCTTCGCTTTTGGAGCTCGCTTTCGCGCTATATTAGCCGTATATGCTCGCTAATAATAAATAAGGTACATATCTCGGATTACATATCGTACTTTTACACCTTTTTCCCTTTGGGATGCCCCATCCTCGATGATGAGAGTATATTTGTGAGATATATATATATATATATATATATATATATATATATTGTTTTTTTTTCAGATTGAACCATGCAAAGGAGACCTGGCGAATTTTTTTGAAAATTCAAGGCGATAGAATCAATTTGTGATAACTAAAATTTTGGTTTTTGAGTTAAAATTTAAACGATATTTGTGGGTTTTGAAAAGATAACTATGAATGTATTTGAAAACTTAGTAAAGTTTTTGTAAGAAGTTTAACTAATGGATTTTGAAAAAAGTTAAAAGGTTTAAACTTTTGGTAATCTAATTTGAACGATTTGTTTTTGAAAATTTAATGGATTTTGTACTTTTTCTTACTTAGTAATTTCGAGGACGAAATTCTTTTAAGTAGGGGAGAATGTAACGATCCAGAATTTCTGTCATTTGAAATTCATATATTTAATTAATTTTAGATATTTAAAAGTTAAGTTTATAAGATGAATAAATAATATTTCGAATATAGTGATTTAATTGGATAATTACATTGTTAATTTAATATTTGAAATTGCGTAAATAATTGAAAATTGGATTTATTCTGAATGAAAATGTTTTATAAAGTTGATATAAATGCTATTTGAATTATAATGATGATTACAGAACTTTTAAAATTGAATTAAAAGTAAATTTGTAGAAATTGAATATTTTAGTATTTAATTAACGAGTAAAAATAGTCATTTTTAAAATAATCTCGGATTTCAACGAAACGAGTTTCATTAGATCCGTAATGTTAAATTATTGTAAGATTTCAAATTTCGTGTCAATCAGATTTACGGTTTGTCCGGGGCAAGCTAAAACACGTAGAAGTCTGTTTAAGTGAATTTTAAATTTAAATAATTCGATTTGAAAATCTATCTTTCAAATACGATCGAATAGGCTCCCGATATATATTCCATTGCATTCAAAATAGGGGTAAAATATTATGAATGCCAGGCGGCACGCTTCATTTGGAGTTCGGAAAAATTTCGGGTGAATAGTGTCGTCAAATTTTCTATAAAAAGACGTTTTAATATTCATTTTACCAAAACCCTAGAACAACTAGGTCTAGCCGCCACCCTCTATTCCAATGGCCAGAATTTCGCAACCTTTTCTCCTCGATCTCCTCCAATCCATAAACAATTACGAAACACTCTCAACTACAAAGTGATAGATCACATCGAGACCTTCGATATGAACAGTGATGATCGAAAATAACTTGATGGAGGGACGGAAAATTGAGCTTGAACAGTCGGCAGTCGTGCACGAAAATCAAGACGAGGGGACAACCGAGTTTCACGGTGTTCGTACTGGTGGCGTGTCTCGCGTAGGCGCTCGCTTTGGTGTCGTTCGATCGTGCTCCGGTGGCTTGGTGGAGGAGCCACCATCGTGGATTGTATACGTGCATATGGGTTTCGTTTGCACGCGATTGTGCCTAGAAGAAGAAAAGAACGAATGTCCATGATTTGCTTGGATAGATCGAATGGCCCAGATGAAAAAGTTTGAAAAATAAATAAAAGTTGAAATTGATTATATATATTAAATTGTACTATATTTAAAATAGCATAACTTTGTCATACGAGGTCCGTTTTTGACGAAACAACTTGCGTTGGGTTCGTATGGACGAACAATACGCGATGGAGCTGGTTTGGACTTGATTGGAGCTAGTATGAATTTTGGGTAAAATTAAACGCGCGTTTAAATTTATTCGTAATAAAACACTTAAACTGCTTTCAGAACCAATGTGAGTACAACTCACTCTTTCTGACTCATTGATATATTTATATAAGTGAGAATAAATATTATTTGTGATGATTGATGATTGTTTGGATGATATATGATATATTGATTGATATTTGGATATATTCCTGCTTAGTGGAGCAGATGACACTATACGTTCCCGTGTATGAGCGGATGAACCTTTGTACGCGCTTCTGCCTTGAAGCAGACATTGTACACATATTCTAATATGTATATTTGTTGCAGGTGACAGGTTGGAGGGATCCAACTAGATTCCTCACCTGTATTGATTTATTTACAGATATTGTGATATATGCTGTTATCATATTATATATATGATATTTTGGATGCCGTGATTGATGTATTTAGTGTTGTTGCAGCATTGGGCCTATTTTTAGAATTTTAAAATGTTGAAGTGATGATTTCCAAATTTAAAAGGATTTTAAAGTGATTTTGGAAATAAACGTTTTATTGATTTTTGAATTGTAAAGGAATTGAATTTATTTTGAATAAATAAATATTATAATTTTTATGTTATAAAAATTATGATTTTTGGTGAAATAGACTTAAGTATGATTTTTGGAGTTATACAAGTTTTAATAATGATTTGTAAATTATTAAAAGTACTGGTTTATTTAAACTGAGATTTTTGAATTATTATAAACGGTATATAGAAGATTTATAAAATTGAATTTTTTATAAATCGAAATAATGGGATTTTAAAGAATTTTTATAAGTGTTAAAATGAAGTTATAAACGAAGTTTATAAGTGAATAAGATTTATAATTTGTGAAGTTACAAAATAAATGAATTTGTAAATAGATGATTTATAAGTAATTAACTTATAAATTGGATTTGGCATATAAATGAGATGAATGGAATTGGTTAATAAAAGATATTTATAAATTGAAGTTTTTATAAAATATAAATGTGAATAATAAACATTGTTTTATAAATCCGAATTGATTGAATTTGATAAGTTAAATATAGAAGTATATTAAAGGAATTATATCCATGATTTTGGACAGTGGATAATCCTTCAATAAATAAATGTATAGAAATATCGGATTTGGTAAACGAATTATATTCACGATTTTGGACAGTGAATAATAATCATTTAAGTTGAATAATTTTTTTGGAAGTGATATTTTAAAATGAAGTAAAATGGTTTGAAGATGTTTTAAAAATGTGTTGAATATCGAATACATAGATTTCAACATTCATTGTTGAAATAGACGTTTTCGAGAAGTAAAGGAAATGATGGACTATAAGACTGTTGTTATAGTAAATGATTTTCGAAAGGAAATGTTTTTATATAGTATGTGATTTATATATCTATCTTATTTTCGAATCCCTATACTTGTGATTTTGGGTTGTCGTAACGATGTTTTACGCAACATTCGTTTTGACCCAATAAATATGTTTAAAGAGAATGTTTTCCTTATAGGATAAAATATTTACTTAAGCGTGATTTAAGTATATGAAATATTTTCCAAATGTTGAAAATAAATAGAATAGTGAATTACTTATTATTAAATAAGTATATGGAAATGTTTTGAAATGTTGAAATATTGAAATGGTTTTGTGATTATATCTTTTTAAAGATAATTTGAAGTGAATATTTGGAAATGATTTAATTAATAAAAGATTAATTAAAATGGCCTAGTGATTGTTATGGTGCTGAATATTTGTTTATTTGTTTTGATAGTTAAATAACCAGCTATTAAACTTGGCCAAAAATTTAGTTCCTCGACTTGATGTGGGAACTATTTAATCGTACACTAGTACGTTGCCTTAGTGTAGGCTTGATTATCATTTGTGTTGGGGATGTTGATTCGTATAGTGTGGAGTATTACTCCAATCTATCGAGCTTTCTTCTTGGCCCGAAGGATAGCAAGTTGAAAGTGGGAGACGTGATAAGTCTTTGAGACTTAGTTTCTATGTGAGGTTGAGAAACGCTTTTGCATTGTTGGTGCGAAGAGACCGGGATCATATTTATCTGAAAACCACTTCGGACCAACGTATATGCGACGATTGTGCAGGTTGCTTGTGATGATATTCCAGAGTTTCATAGTGAGGGACTACTTGTTGATCGTTTGGGGTTAAAATCCCAATATACATCCAGTAGCAGTTGTCTTTTCATTATGAAATATCCAATGCGAGGACTATTCGCTACTAATCTTAGAGTTTTCCAGACAGAATGTTGTAGGAAAGTACCTTCGGTTTGTCATGTTTCTGGACAATCTGTATGGATGTTTGTCTAACATTGCATTTCTATAGATTACGTACATTGGTTTTTACAAATGTACATCAGTGGTGGTGGAGAAGGCAACTTCTCTTAGCTTAACACCCTCCTTAAGACGTACGAGCTTAAGGGTTGTATTTTTGTGGAAGACAATTAGTAGTCAACTGAAATGGCCATGTGGCATTCTAAGTGATGTGATTGTGCTTTGTGAAAGGTAATCGTTACCTCTAGCCTCATCAACTGGAAATGACCAAAACAGGGTTAGATGCAGCAAGGCTAAGTGGGTCATGCCCAAGTAGGATATGATCATCCTCTTCTAGATATATCTTTACATGCTATGAAGTCGTGCATCTGATTATTGTGGTTTGTATGCTATAAGGGCCCTCGGTAAAGGTCGGTAACGACCGGAAGATGACATATTCGGTACCATCTAGTTATAGAGGTGGGCCAGTCTTGTGTTGGTAGAGGATCCTTTGTGATGGTCCTCGGTGCTTTCTTCTAGAGATGTACTGCCGGAATGTAGTCCCTTCACCTGGTCATTTGTGTGGAAATCCAAACTCCACTGCGTGTTTGCCATTTTGATTGTATTACCCAATTAGGCTATATGCTGGAATTTAATCAATGTAACAATTTCGGCTATGATTAATATTATTTGTATATAGTAGACACTACTATAATATAAGAGGATTTGATATGATATGTTTTAGTTATCATAAGATAAAAACATGTCAGTGTTTATGTGTGGACTTGTCTTATGAGATACTTTTGTTTTGATAAAGGAGAAGTTTGGTAATTTAATAAATTCAGATGAGTGTGTTTCTCATGCTGGTTTACCAGACTGATCTAGGCGTTCTTCCCTTTCAATGCTCGGGTCAGACAGAGTATGTTTACAGGTTCAGCTTTGATGCTTTTGGAGCTTCAGCAGGAGAGCTGGAGATCTTCATTTTCGTACATCCGTATTTTTTTGATTGTCCATTGTGCATTGCTTAGTTGTTTAAAATTATCGGCATTTGTAAGGACAGGTTATTATAACTGTTCAGGCTGATAACTGTTGATTGATTGTTGACTCTGATTGATGTGTATATATATACAATTTCTGTTTTTTAAAGATTATTGATATGATATTATATTTTTTTTGCTGCGATGTGTGATTCTGTATTGTTCTGTTTGGTTCTATCTCCTCCCTTTCCTCTCTTCTCTTCTTTTCTCTTCTTTTCTTTCTCTTGACTTTCCGTCAGTCTGTGCTTTTTGGGTCGGACATGTGTGGATTATTGTCGATTCAAAGGGTACAGATTTTCGGGTTATCACAAATGATTTGAGATAAAATGAATTGGAATTTGTCATGAATTAGTAAATGAAACTAGTTTAAAATAGTAATATAAATCAGTTATGGATGAAAGATAATTGATAAAATTCAATATTTAGAAGTTAAATTGAATCCAAATAGAATTGAAAGTGTAAATTGAATTCAATTGAAATTGAAAATGCAAAGTTGAATGAAAATGCATATATAACTTCAATAGTGAAGTAAAAATGGTATAAGAAGTAAGTACGAACTTTTGTAATGGAATGTGCAAATGATTTTTGAATATAGAAATTGGAGATGGTTGTTAAATAACATACATGTGATATAAAGGAAAATGGAATTGGGATTTGATTTCGAAGATAAAATTTAATTTTCCCGAAAAGGCATGTATTTAAATTCCAGTATGAAATTTGATGATTTTCGTGTCTAGCCGCTTGGCTTTTCGTTTTCTTTTTGAAATTTAGAGGCCCATTGTGGCGTTTTGTAGTCGTACCGAGCTAGCCACGCAAAGAAGGCGCTGGCAAAAAATTTCAAAAATTTAGAAAGTTAGAAATTTTTTGAGAAAATTTGAAATTTAAATTTAAATTTAAATTGTGAAGTAAACAATGTTGATTGGAAACTATGGAAAACTTTAGAAAGTTATTTGAAGTGAATGAGTCTTGAATAAAAAGATTTATTTTGGCAAATTGATGAAACTGTTTGGTTTTGCGAAAAAATTATAAATGGGTTAAGGATCATTCTTCTTAATTAGTAATTTCGGGACGAAATTCTTTTAAGGCGGGAAGGATGCGATGACCTAGAATTTTAAACATTAGAAATTAAAATATTTAATTGATTTTAAATGTTTACAAGTTATTTTAACTTGAATTTCAAATATCAGAATGAATTTGACAATTAAGTTATTGAATTTAATTTATTGAAGTTGGGTAAAAATTCGAATCTTCGGTTTTAAGCTGATTTAAAATACTTCAAAGGCTTAGAAAATTTATGTTGATAATACTGAAGATAATGGAAGCTTCAGAATTGGATTTGAAAATGAATTGTTCTATTTTGAAATTATATCGTTTAAATCGATATTTAAAAATAGCCTTCCGAGGCACAGTCTCGGAATTGGACGAAACCAGATCCATTGGATCTGTAATATTATATTATTATTGGATTTCAATTTTCATATTGTTTGGAGTGATCGTCTAGCCGTACGAACAGCAAACGCGCTGAAAATTAATTCGAAATTTAATTTAATATCTGGTCCAAAAAGCTATCTTCTCTATACGATCGAATTTGGACTCGGAACCTTTTTCATTGCATTCGAAATAGAGGTTTAACCTTATAAACGCCTGGCGGCATGCCTCGATTGGACATCGAGATTTTGAGTTGCAAAATTTAATGATTTAGATTTAAATTTGAATTTGAAAGTTATAAATAATATATATTTGTGTATTTAATATAATACTAATTCCCAGGGCAAACTACACGTTTCATCATTTATAACACTTGGCATCTTTCCTCCTACACGCGTCCTCTAAAAAAAATGATGTTGAATGGCTCGTTCAAAATAAGAAGAAAAAAAAGAAACCATTTTCATTCACATTTCAACACGGCAACTTCAAAATCATGGCCGAAAGAAAAAAAGGAGATCCCCTCTTCAACTCAAATAAAAATCGAAACCCTTTCCCCCCTCAGTTTTCGTTCACGAATTCAAATCTTCAAGTTTTGAAACCAATTCAAAAAAAAAAACGAAATCGAGCAGCTGAAAATCAATGGCCGCTCGTGATAATAGCCGAAATCGACAGTTAGAGAAATCAACAGTTAGATAAAATGGCCGAAGCCATTCATTTTCCCTCTCTCGCCTCCTCTAAATCACTTTCACAATCAATTCAAATTCCTCCTCTAATACCTTATCAATTTCATAAAACCTAATCAAGCAAATTGGGGGAAAAGCATGACAGTTAATCATCGAACGCGTGCATGCGCGTTCATCTGAGAAGGGGAGGTACAGTTAAGTGAAGGCCTCGACCGCGTAGGGGGGGGGGGGGTTCAGCCGAGAGTCACAGCCAGGGCATTCGCGAATTCAAAGGCGACGGCAGCAGGGAAGTGCTTGCACACGCGTGGGGATGGCTGAGCTCGACTTCGTCATGGGGTTCGTTTAAAGGTCACGATGTCGACGAGTAAAGTTTTGCCGATGCTTGGAGGAATTTTTTTAAGTTTAAAAATTAATAATTTATATATACATATATAAATATTCAGAAAATAGGAAAGAAAAAAAACGAAAACAGGAAAGAAAAAAAACAAAAACAGTGTGTTTAATTATATGTATTTATACAGGAAGATTTAAAATGTTTAAAATTCATGTAAAAAATTGGATTTTTAACCATATAGATTGTTTCATATGCAGTTAGGAATAAAGGAAAATAAAAACACAATTTATTGGGTTATAAAATATATATAGGATGATTAATTTATTTAGTAAACTTATTAGTTTATAATTTTAAAATAAGTCATTAAGGTGGTTAATTTGTCTAATTAACTTATTTAAATTTTTTTAAAAGGTTTTAAAAAGGGAAATTTATTTGTTTAAAATCAAACTGTTAGTTAATTAAAATTATCAAATGAAAATTTATTATTCGATTTATTTTGAATATTAATAAATTGTATAAATGTTTATACAAGGTCAATATCTGAATGGAAACAAGCCGGAATGAAAATGGATTGCATGCAAAGCAAAGGTGAGATCTTCTCACTCAAATTATAATAACTGAAAATTTCAGTTATTGATTGATTGTTGAATTGTGTTAATTAAATTTAAAATTATTGATTGTGTGCTTGGACGATAAATTGTTATCAGCTGTATTGGTCTAGACCCTATGCGCCGCATAATAGCGGATGATATTATATGTTAAACCCATATACCGCGATATTCCACCTCGAAGTGGAATTGGTATTTTATATGTATTTGGAGTGATTGATTTCCCGCATTATATAGCGGATGGGACCCTATGCGCCGCATAATAGCGGATGATATTTTATAATCCCATATATCGCGATATTCCACCTCGAAGTGGAATTGGTATTTAATTGTTGTGCTAACATCTGTGGATGCAGGACTGCAAGTTGGAGGGATCCAACTGGATTCCTCAAATATTGAATTTGTTTCATATGTTGTGTGTTGATTTTTTTACAATCGCTGTGTGATTATACTTGTGATTGAAATCGTTGAAGGCTATAGTTTAGCCGAATATATTTTTGGTATCGTAGGATACGGGAAATAAATAAATTTTGATTTTTGGAAATTAAAGTAGAAAATTCTATGTAAATTCACTTTTAAGAATTGGGTGAATTTAAAGAAAGGAATTTAAATAGATAAAGTTTCATTTTTGAAAGCTTATCAAATTAAATCCATAATATGGGAAAATATTTTAATAAATGGATTTTAAATAATATTGTTTAAAAGTTGAAGAGTTTATTTTAAATACAGATTTTAATTAGTTTGGGAGATATAAAAGAATTTATTTTAAATAAATTTGAAAATCATTTTGAAATAGATTTGGTATTTGAAAATAAATAAATTGGGAAATCGATTTGGAATTGATTTGGTGTTTTAAAAATAAATCATTTGGAAATTGATTTGGAAATCAATTTGGTGTTTAAAATAAATGTTTGGAAAATCAATTTGAAAATAGATTTGGTGTTGAAAGTGAATATTTGGGAATCGATTTGAAAATCATATATCAGTGGAAAATTTAAAATTCATGATGGGAATTTTATAAAAGAAAGGAAAATTTGTTTTAAAAATATATTTTATTTTATTTTTAAAAGTGTGGAATGGAATTTACTGATTTGGAACGTAAATTCAAAATAAATCTAGAAAGATTTATAAATTGATTAAACGAACCATTTTTAGAATGGAAGATGTACTTTCCCTGGAAAGCCGAGTATGTTTTCAATATAGTTTATAAACATAAATTGAAGTTGTAAAGATGGTTTTAAGGAAACAATATTTTGGAGAAATTATTTACTTAGGTTATTTTGAAAATCTTTAAAGTAAAGATATATTTTAATTTATTATAGAAGTGATTATTTAAAGTTTTTAGTTGATATTTGTTTATAAATTGGATATTAAAATAGTTATATCCTATCTATTAATTTTATTTTAAAATTAGTTTGGACTTGAATTTTTATATGAGAAATTAGTATAACATTTTCATAACTAATATTTAAGCAAGTCTTTCAAAATAGTTTTATTTTAAATATTTTTACGTATATTTTGGATAAGAATTTTTAAATATTTGAACTCGGTAGATTTTCAATGGAAATAAATAAATATTTGAAAATGTTTTCCACGTAAGGAAAAATGATTTGAAATTTGTTCTCAAAGTATTGAAATGTGGAAAAGTGATTTGAAATTTGTTTTCAAAAAGATTGAAAATTGATTTGAAATTTGTTTTCAAACGGTTGGAGTGTTAAAATTTTATCTTGCGAATATATTTTAAAAATAAATAATTGGTGGGAAATTATTTAAATCTTGGTGATTGCTGTAAATGTTTATCGATAATTAAATAACCGACTATCAATATTTGCCTTTAAATGGCATTTGAATTTCGATGTGACCGGGGTTCGGATTCCAAATGGATATTCGAAAACCACATCGAACCATTGTGATTGTGATGGATCTTCTATTTAAAAGATCAAAGTGGAAATTGTTGTGATTTGTTTGAAATCTGAATGTAATACTTATTTTTATAAAAATAAGTGCTCGTTATTCGGATTAGCCGGGAGAGGACTTTGTGTCATAAAACCCATTCTGAATAGTGATACGACGAAATGGGATTGCATTTGAAGACGGTGTTAAAGACTGGGTATTTTCGAAAACGAAAGGATTACCTGTCGAATGTCTTTGCACCGGGTTACTCCGGTATATAGATTTTATCACCCTTTATGATGGGAATTCCGGACGTGATGAGTGAATATCCGGATTTGCAAGGGCTTCTTTGAAGTGCCTTCGGTTCCGTTCGATCCCGTAATGGACTTGTATGGATGTGTGTCTGACGTTACACTTTGAGATGTACAACTAGTTTCTACCAAATACATTTCTGTTGGTGGTGGAGGATTTATTCTCTTAGCTTAACACCCTTCTCTGAGACGTTCGAGCTTAGAGGTTATGTAGTTGATGGTTACTGGTGATATATTCCCAAATTGGTAATGTGGCACACGAAGTGCTGCTGATATATCGAAGCATGGCTTTGCGAAAAAGTGTAGCTTTGTGGATGAGACTTCGTCGGACCTCACACCCCGAAAATGGTCGAAACAGGAAGGATGCGGCAAAGTTATTTGGACGTAGCGCCCCCTGAGGGTATGCCATTTCCTTTTGGAAAAGGGTAGTATCATGGTATGGAGCCCAGATATTTTACCTATGTCGTTACTGCAAATTTATTATACTTTGTGGTTGTTGCTTTGTGGTTGAGGATCCTCAGATAAAGGTCGCAAACGACCGAGGATGACATACTCGTGTAGTAGTTACCTAGTTACAGAGATAACCTGGCCTTGTGTTGGCAGAGAGCTGGTTAAGTTCTCGAGGCGTCCCTCCAGAGGAGTACCCATGTGGCATAGGAAGTTCTTTAGCCTGACCATTTGTTGGAAATCCAATCTCCAATACACGCCTTGTACGGTTTTAGTTGTAGAACCTTCCATCTAATATGGTAGCTATAGTAGGCATACTATAATGGTACGTATGCTGGCTAAGATTAATAATATACTTGCAAATGTTTTCCACTATGCACTAATAATATTAAAAAGAGATTTTGCGTATCAAGCATGTTTGACTATCATAAGGAGAAATCTCCTCCAATTGTGTGCTTGCATTGTGTGTGTGCGGGGAGGCCTTATGGTAGTTTCATTTTCCAAAAGCATAGCGGATTTCTTTTCCTTTTCTATGTGAAAATAACTATTTTTAAGATCGCACACCAGCCCCATGACTGACCTGGAGTTTATTGTTCCCTTTCGAAACTCCGGATGCCCACCAATTTCCACATGGGCAGCCTAGAGTCAGGTTATCAGTTATTCTGGAGCGAAGTTAGAAAAGAGATGCCGTGGAGATTAGGAGCAAGCTGGATGGTGAGGCGTATTCCTAGTATATGTAATATTTCCTTTCTGCTGTTGTGTTGTACACTCTGATAATGTATGTATAAACTGATATGGTGATTTTGCTTTAAAGATATTCATTTATCTATTGTATATTGTTCCGCTGCGAAATGTGAGATTATGTTTATTGTTTCTGTTCTTCTTCTATCTTCTTCTTCTTAAACCCTAATGGTGTGGTTTTTCGGCATTCGACTGTGCGGCATTGGATACCGTGGACGTATCGATGTCGATTTTCGGGCGTCGAAAAATCGAGTCGTTACATTATTCCCCCAATTTCTTCGTAAGACCCATTTCGAATCTTTAAAATCCCTAGCTCCAACTAATTCGACTAAAAAAACGAAGAAGAGAAAAGAATAGTATTATGGGAAGCGATTGGGGTTATTGTTGACGATGAGGTGTTGGCCTGGTGACCGTCCATGTGAGGAATAAACGAATTGTGTACTTCGAGTCATGCATTGGCATGCGTGGGCCAGGCAACAACATGAATTCCAAGAGCAGTGCCTGGAAATATTTGGCACTATGACTCCGATGACGATGATGGGAATTATGGCTGGAGATAGATAAGGAAGTCGGGACGTAGTATTGCAGGCAGTGAAGGCGTGAGGTTTTGGGCCACATTGAAGTCTGTTGTAGTGGTTCTAGATGATGGATGACAATCAAAATAGCCGGTAGTGATAGGCGATGCCGAGCCATGTGGCTGATGGAGACAGTGTGGGGGCTGACCAGGACTCCGACGCTGGCAGGTACGTGTTCATCGCTCATTGTTTCATATATAAATCTGAAATACACTGCATTTTTTCAATTTCTTTGTCGGTGAAATAATAGATTTAGGATTTTGGTTTTTGGCTTTAGTAAATCCTTTCACATATATTTTGATTTTGTGACTATATTTCACTTAAAATTAACGTTATTTGAAGTTAATCCGAAACTTAGACTGAAAAAAATTGTTGTTTTATTCACGTTTGTTGAAAAACTCCATTATTTTGGATGGTTTATAAATTTGATTCCTAATACATATCAAAGCGTACAATAGAATTTTCCAAAGCTCAACATGTATTTTCTTCTGACTACGTTCAATATATTTTCTTAAATAGTACACTTTTGATCAATCTCTTTCGATCTGGAATAATCAACATCCAAAATGTGGATTTAAAATTTGAATCTATGATTATTACCCGAGGTCAATGTACATTTATGTGTTTTTCCTTCTTCAAAAATATCTGGACCAACTGCCTTATAGTTTCTTCTAGTTTATGAAGTATAGAATATATCTAAAGGACGTTGATGCATACGGACCCAACAGTTATTCCATTCAATATTCATATAGCTATTTCAAGACTTCATAAGAAAATCGTAGGAAATGATGTAATTTTTTAACGCACATGAAAATTACAAATGCAATGTTACAATATTAGAAGAAAAGAAAATAGCATAAAAATTACTCTCTAAATTGCTTAAAGAAAAGTAAGCGTTAATGAGAATTTAAAGGATATTTTGTGTCCATCACTTTACTCAGTTCTGTTAGCAAGCACGAATTTTTAATTGAATGAAAAGCACTATTGTTAATTTAGTTATGACTATTGCATTTCTCATAGTTTCAGTTCAGGTTGACTGCCTTTTTAATTACACATATCATATAGCATTTCATCGTCATAAGTACTACTTTAATAACTTCAAACTGTATTCTAAATGTAAGTAGAAAAATTTATATAATACTTTTAGATTACCGGGATGTTTTGTTCGTAATGTTAAATATATCAGTTTTGTTTTGGTTGGAGAATATTTTATGAATAGTGTTCAAGTTTGAGAATTCTATTTATCATTTATTTTTTTACCTATCATATATAATTACTAAGCCGTAAACAAACTACACAGAAGTTTTCAGTATGTAAATCCACAAAGTCTAATATTCCCTCCACTTTCATCTTTTAAATATACCACTCACTTTCATGTATCTCACAGCAAATATATTCTCTTCCATTATGAATATATCAAGATAACAACATTACCTTATTCAAAATCTCAAATATTATCAAGAACAATTATAAGAAAAAATAAGTCAAGCAAATGCAGAATATTACAAGCTTAAACAAACGAAACCAAACCTCGGAGAAGAATGGCCTGGAAAAGGAGGAGGATATGGCCATAGAGGATGGATGGGTATTGGTGAAAAATACGTAAGTTAAATATGACTACAATTCAGAATTTGTATTACCAATGGCTAAAGTAGAAGAAAGTTTGTATACATCTTTTTGTGATCAAAAGTTTGATTTTTCCTTCTATGGTTTGGTAATTGTGCATGCTCCACGTATCTTTTATGATTACCTTTGATTTAATGTTTTAGTTGCACTTAATATTTAGGTACAACTTATCGAAGTTAATTTTTTATATCTATTGGGCTTGAAAAGGTTTTATTTAACTATTAACAATTTTCAGTTTCCATGTAATAATCCAATATATGATATAAACTCTCTTTATACCGTCAATGAATAACTCTTTCTTTTACGCTCTTGCACTTCTTTTTTTGGTTTGATGATGAAATGTGCACTCGACTCCTATTTTGGTCTACGTTATTCATGACGATGTAAGAAGCCTGTAGAACTCACACTTAATACACCATATATGGGTTCACCCATAGTTCTTTAGTTTCTTACATTTGTGCCATAAAATTTTGCCTGGTTGGTTTTATATTATGATACGAAGCTTAAGTGGTAGCTTTCTATTATATTCATTACCCTCCCATTATTTATGTAACATTTATTATTTCTAAAAAACGTGGGTTACAAATTATATTACTAGATTTCTCCCCATCCAGTCATTATTTTAGTTATTTATAATGTAGACTGCGCCCACCTATGCGGGCATGCACGCACATAGACACACATATGTGTATGCATTTAAGTATATATTTATATGATATCGTTCATTGTTCTTTATTTGTATCTTTTTATATGGGTATTTAAAGATGTTCTTGGACCATTGATGGACTTTCTGATAACAACCTAAAGCAATTGAGGATATATGGAGATTTCATTGGAAGTGCTGAAAGGTATGGCGGAAATTCATCCTTACAAACCGTATTCAAATTTATGAAATATGTTTCAGTTCTCAAGCGTTATACATTAATCCATTATGCAGTATGTTTGACCTCCCCACTCCTTTATATCCACGATATTTCCTCCTTGCATTTCTGGGAAGTCTTACCAAGGTAATTGAAGTTAAGTCTCCTTCAACATTTCTTTAGCTATAAACAAAAGCAATGATTAATAGGTTAGGTGATATAACAGTTAATCAGTTCTATGCCATGACCTGTAAGTTGACATATATTTATGCTTATCTTTCTCTTGTTTTTACTTGCTTTAACAAGAAAAAAAGTTCTTTTGAATAAAGTATACAAGACATGAGGGACTATGTAATGTGGGTGCATGCATGTATTGTCACTCTTTATTTCAATACTAATATGATTGATACGACCAAAAATTTCAATACAAATAGGATTAGTTAAGGATATTTCTATAAGTCTCTTAAACCAGGTTTTCAAAGATACAATTGTAAGATTATGACAGCCTTCTTCTCCACTTCTTTATTTCACGCATAAAATCATATCTCTTATCAATAGAAATTAAATCATAAGTTTAGTTTAATTTTAGATCTCATTCTTTCTTTTCGCTTACATCAATTAAGATGCACTAATCGCGATTGGGTGCAAATTAAGATGTCTGTGTAGGGCCTTCGGTTAATAATTTAAGGCTGAAGTTTGTGTTTAAATGTGGCGATGATTTTGAACTGATAATGTTTTATTGATCTATTGTAAATGAAATAGTGAGGTTGAAAAATTAAAAGAGAGGGTAAGTTAAGTCAAATAGTAATATTACCACGAAAAATTGTTTTTTACCTCGCACTGTAGGAGTATGCTAGGCTGACAGTATTGTTTCTATTTTTTTTCATTTCTACGTGGATTTATTGTGTTTTGCAACAAAGATAAGTTAACATACTTTGTCGCGCACATCCATCCGACATGATACTCTTGACCTTTTATTAAAGAATTTTGAAAGAACAATTGAATTACAGAAATGATAAAAGAGAAAATGATTTTATTGAATATAATCTCGATACAAATTGTAGTGATCTTAGTGCATATTTATAAACAAGGTTCTCTATAGACTAAAATTGTCGTGGCTTGGTGATAGGCTTTTGGGCCCAATAACCCATATTACAAAGAATGGTTCAGATTTAGTGCTTGTAGAAGTAATGGCTGAGATCAAAGTGACGGGGATACATACATACATACATACATACATACACATATATATATATATATATGATGGTAAGAGATCGTTTGTGATGACCTAGAATTTTGAACATTTGAAATTGAAAATATTTAATTGATTTTAAATATTTGAATGATAGTTTAATTTGAATTTCAAATATCAGAATGAATTTGGCAATTTAATTATTGAATTTTATTATTGAAATTGGGTAAAATATTATATCTTCAGTTTTAAGCTGGTTAAAATATTTCAAAGGCTTAAAAAATTTATATTAATAATACAGAAGAGAATGGAAGCTTCAGAACTGAATTTGAAAGTGATTTGTTCAGTTTTGAAAGTATATCGTTTAAATCGATATTTCACAACAACAAAAAGTGTCTTTTATAGCGGCATATAGCCGCTATTAATCACAACCATAACGGTTTGATAAGCGTTGTATATCGACATATTATAAAAAACTGTTGAATATTTATAACACAAAATATGCGGCTATGGTTAAGCTTAGTTTTATAACGCAAATTCGCCGTTATGGTACGTTAATTCAATAGCTCATTATAGCCGCTATAATATAGCTAAATCTCAACGGAACTGGAAATCTTTATAACACCATTTTGCCGCTATAAAATATTTATTCAATAGCTCATTATAGTCTCTATAATACAGCTAAATCTCAACGGAATTGCAAATCTTTATAACACCATTTTGCCACTATAAAATATTTATTCAATAGCGGTCATTTCATGCTATTAAATCAACATGTTAGAGTATTGATAAATTCTTTTACAGCTCATATATGCCGCTATAAAAATCGTAGATACACTTTTCAAGAGCTATGCCTATATATTACATTTTAATAATAGCAATCAAACTAAATCTTCATAAACGAATAAAGATTATAATCAACAAATATAACACAAGAGCATGCTCAGAAAGAAATGTGATATATTTTTCATTACAGTGTACTGCAACTTGCCTTTTATTTCATACAACCACAGTGCTTCTGACAACTGTTACTGCTGCTATCAATCCTCTCTACTTCCATCACCAGATACACTTTCATATCAACTGCCATAACACTCTTCCTCTCTTCAACTACAAAACTTCCAGACATTCACTAAACTTCCCGTCTCTGTTAACCACATACTGCCTTCAGCCACTTCAACAAGTAACCACCTAACCAATCAATCACCACTTCCACTCTTCCAACATACATCAGTGCTTTCACATTCATAACATACAACAAGCTTACACATACATCCAACTGCAATTTTGATTTTTGTGACTGCACTTTCCAACCGCTTGTTCACAGCAAAACAACACAACCACTTCCATCAAAACCAACAAACACTTCCATCAATACACTTCAACACTAACTCACAATCACCACAGTGCTTCTATCTTCAAATCGACTGCAGCAGTTGCCGGTATTGACAACAACTCCATATCAACAACAACAACTCATCTTCACAGCCTTAACAGAACCAACTCAAAACTTCAGAATCATAACCCATTCCTTTTCCAGTGCAACACCCAACACATACACCCTCCTTCACAGTCATTCCAAAACTTCACTACAAACATTCAAACATCATACCACTTCCCCGACCACTCTTCACCATTCAGAAACATAATCGCCACTGCCTATTGCAATTCACCACTACATACTCAACAGTCATCACCATATGATGTCCTCTCTGACTGAAGCCACATCAAACTATACCTTCAATCAACTCTCCACAGCCATTGACATCATCGGATACAGCTGCACAATGGCAACTCACCTCAGTCTGCCTCAACACCTACCTGTCAGGAAAGCCTTACTACTGCACACTGCATCCCCTTTACTTCACAAACCATCACCTTCCTCGACCAGCAATCGCAGCGTACCCTCTGCAATTCGACCACCAGCCAACATATATCCTCCTTCTTCACTGCAACCACTTCCTGTCACATATCCAGAAAAACCCAATCACATACAAACAGTGTTTCACCACCAACTCAAATAGGCAGCCAACTACACCCAACACCAATACAAGCCTCTCAACTTCCATCACAAACCATTCACATACCACATTACAACATAACTGCAGTGCCCCCACTTAACTGCCTGAGACAGTGCATATCACTTCAAGTACCTCCACTAGCATCACTTCCCTCCACTTCAAGCCCTGCATCACCAAACTACGTAATCCTCCACAACCGCTCGAAAATCGCAACCCCGCAAACCAAGAACCGCCTTCGATCAAATTCCAATCGCTTCGAGCACCGAGCAAGTTATTATTATTATTATTATTAGGCTTGTTCTGGAAGTGTAAAGAAAAAAGAACCTGGTATATATGAGACTTAACAGAACCAGAGGTCACCAACAATCTCTTCCCAGTGGAATCCAGTGCTATTTCATGGCTGCATTGTTCTCACTCTCTTAGTAGCAGAACATGTTCAACATATATCATCACTCATTGGCATACACTATCTTGAAGGCAAATGTTTTTAAATGCATAGATCATTGCCATGTTATTATTGGTGATGAATGAAAACATTTTTCATTCAAGCAAATGGTAAATGTAGAAATGTAATGATTTTTGTTTTTCAAAAATATGGTGCATGTTACCTGCTGTAGTCTCTGGATCAAAGAACTTGGCCTTGATTATGCAGGCTCCATTCAAATATCTACATCGACCAACTTTATTACATAGGCACAATGTTGACTATTCTACTTTGAGGAACATAAAGCATACTAAATATACAATAAGACGGTGGCGATTACAGAGTAGTTGATCTTTAAAAAATAAAGAAAAATAAGATAAGATGTTAAGTAATAATACCTTTCCAACGACCAATAGTGAATATAAAATATGAATGCTTAGGAAAATACAATCTAATGCACGCTTGTAGCCACATTGACCACACTTGCACACACCCAAATTTGCACACACAATACACATTTTAACACAAACACACACGCGCACGCACACACACCCAAGCTGAGATACACACATGTGTACACACTCTCGAACTCATTAAGAAAGGACACACAATAACTCACTAATCCATTCATAAACGCAAGCAACATGAGCATAAATGTTCACTGATACACCAAAACAAACTCAAGCAAACAAAATCACCACGTATCAGTTGCAATTTATAAAACATAAGCAAAAGGAGCAGCATAAAAGTTCCACCTACAACATGTATATATCATTGTATATACTATATATTATTTCCATTAAAAAATAAAAAAAATAAAAATAAAAGAGGAATGATTCATAGCATTGACCAAATTGGAAAACCATGAAAACATACCTGTAAGTTGTAACTAGTCGATGCAGAAATATCAACATCATATTTTTTGCCAGGTTCAATCCTAAGCACGTCCTCCCCCTATACCAAAAGAAAAATAGCTATATGATTTTAGATCTTTCTAGTGAACAAAAAAAGAAGGAAAAATCACCACTTCTTATTTCAAATCATTAGTTAAAAACTGTCGTATCTGCAAACATGGGTCTGTACAGCGAATCATGATGGTATGAACTTCAATGGTTTATTTATGTTTATTTATACAAGTACATCCTTCCTAAGTAATAAATAAAGAATCGTAATACAAGTTAAAGTGTCACTATACAAAATATCTTTGTAACTGTAACGACCCGCTATTTTGGACTATTCGCATCCGCACATGTCGGACTTGAATAATTCAAAATACCGAATTGTTAATTTTAAATTTGGTAAACTCAGATATATAGTAAATAAATAATCACAGAATCACAGACACGGAGTAATAATATGCAGCGGAAGTAAAAGAGATAGTAGATCATGAAGCTACTATATAAATATATAAGATACATCAGAGTTTACAACAGAAGAGAAATACGATACAACAAATACAAATCAGAATACATCACTGGAATCATCGAATACTGAAAGCAGAGTAGATGGCTGGATCTTCAAGCAAATCTCCAACTCCAAAGGTGAGTCTCGAAAGCTGAGCCACTCAGTCTGACCCGAGCGTAAAACAAATACAAAACACTCGAGTCAGGATTAATATTCTCATATCAATAAATCCAACTCAAGTGAAATAGCAATCGAAATATAAGTAACTTAAAGGATGTTGGAATCACCATCCTCTAAGGATCCGTTAAACTATCAACTATATAGTATTGTACGCTAAATAGATAATGTCTATCAGTAATATAAAGTATCAAAATAGTGTTAAGGCGTTACCATTATCCCCCTTAACACGTTTTTATATAAATGTCATAGTCTATACAGCACTGTAAACTCCACCGTAAACTGGTGGGATATCAGGGAGTACTCCATAGGTATAACACAAAACAAATTCGTAGTGGTCGCGTATATAGGGATACAAGTATGACAATGCACATGAGGCAATACCCAAGGTAGTGAAACTACCGTTTGCCTGATCCGGACTGGTGAGAACGCATCGCCGCAGCGATCGCAACACCGCGAAACAACACTCCTGAAATTCCGAGGGTGCACCAATCGATAACAAGTAATGAGTAGTAGTTACGAAGAAGTGTGTTCGCTCGAGGTGGCTAACCCCATTTGGCCCGGCACGGCTCCTGTTTTAGTCATTTCCAATTTGACACAAGTGTCAAGGCTATCCATTATCGTTCTCTTTCTTCAGTCATCACGTACATCATTCCAACCACTTCATTCTAGATCATCCCTCCGCGTATAGTTATTAAAGTGGTTTTCGGTTTAGATAGAGAGTATATCCATAACCGATTCCGGTTTCTTTAATAACTTTCGTAATTATTACACCGATTGGTCGTTTAATATTTTCAAAACCAAATCAATTTCGATTTCAATTTCAATTCGTAAACCAATATTTCATTTGTCTTCAAAAATCAATTTCCAAAATGTACGTTTCAAAACTTCGAAATTACAATTTCAAAATCTTATAATTCAAATTCAACTTTTATTTAAACAATTCAAATATCGATTCAAGTTCGTGTATCAATTTCATTTCGAAATCATTAATTTAATTTAATTTTCATTCAAATCAATTCAAATTCATTTATCGATTTCATTCAATATTCATTAAGTTAATTTATTATTCAAAACAATTTCTATTAATTTCCAATTCGTTAAATCAATTTCTTAAGTTCAACTTCATTATATCAACTTAGAAATTAAGTTCAATTAGATTCGTCAAATCAATTCTTTAAATTTCAAGTCTTACGTTAATTTCGATAAATCACGTTCATTTCAATAAATCACATTTTATTTCTTATTAAAGAAATTCGATTTCACTTATTTAGTTACTTAGTTACAAATTTCGAAACTCAATTAATAAAGAAACTAAATTTCTCATATTCAAAAAGTTTAATTTCACTTATTACCTTACTTAAATAATTTTTCAAACTTTAATAAATAAAGAAACTCAATTTCATTTATTAACGAAGTTCAAATTCACTTATTCAAAAGTTCAATTTCACTTATCAATGAATTCAATTTTTATTTAATTATCAAATAATTAAATCTCATTCAATTATTAAATCATTTCAATCTTTAATTATTATAATTTCAAAACTTAATAATTACAACTTGATTATTAATTCAAACTTAATTATAAAATCATTTCCAGCTTTATTCAATGAATTCAAACTTGATTATCAAATCATTTCAACTTAATTATAATTTCAACTTAATAATTCCAAACTTAATTATAATTCCAAACTTAATTATAATTTCAAATTTAATTATTAAATGATCTCAAACTTAATAATTTCAAAACTCAATTATTACTAATTCCAAATTATTTATTAATAATTCCAAATTTAGTTATTAAATAATTAAATTTCAAACAACGTTCTTCCATCAATTACTACGTTAATATTTGCTTCAGATTTCAATCTTTACACTTTCCTTTCATCAAATTTTACGTTCCAATTTTTTTTCAAAACCTTATTATTCAAATAGAATCTTTATTTTATTTCAAATCAAATCATTGACCAATCGGGTTTATTTTAATTCTCTATCCTAAGTTAAGTTCATTTTGGGTATTTATCATTTCAACCCGATTCCAATTTCAATTTAACATCAAAGCATAGCAAAGGGAACTTGCAGTGTGATAACATGGATGATGTCAAAATAAATAAACCAACAATAACAACAATCAATAATAATCCAATAATCAATTCAAATAATCCCGAAATAATCGTATTAATTCACATTGTTATTTGTGCGAATTAATATAATTATTTCTAGAATCTACACTATCAGTACATGTAGATTAAAGATTATTACATTACGGTTTTCCCACTCGTCGTTCAATTTCAATTTCAAATTTAATAAGACGACAATTAATCCAATATACGTTCAATGGTTCAAAGTATAATTTATCAAGTTCTACGTGTCAATTAACTTAACAATTAAATGGGGTCATATTATTCAAATTAACTAATCAAATTCAATACATACGTCAATTCACAAATTTAAGCTATCCTACGTCAAATTCAATTGCATAATATTCATCACTTTATACATTACAATTTTTCATCCAATATAAACAACAAACAAACAATCAATTATCAACCAAACTGGATTATTATTGCATACATAACAGATAACGGTGTCAGATGTCAAAGGTGAACTGATACATAAATAACAGTGCAATAAATAACAGCAGTATATTTCAATTGTCGTTTCAATTGAAATCGAATTTAATAAATAAAAGAATATTAATCGTGAGTGATTGCTCACCTTTCAAGGCTAAAGAGAACAGAAGATGACACAGATACGCACACGGATACAGACACTGAAATTGAATTGCGAATCCAAGCAAAGCAAGATCGGCACGAATCGACGAACAGACTGAAAAATAGAAATGGACGAAATCAAATCAGGACCGGTTTATGATGATAACTTATATAAGTGAATCTATATGTAAAACTGTGCGCTAAATTCAAACATGTATTAAATTAAATATATAAGCATGTATTCCAAAATCCATTGTAATCTTTTAAAACGCGCAAAAAGTAATCATGCTTAAATATATAACGTTGTATTTTGAAATAATTAAATATGAAAAATGCTTACATTTAAAAACAAATATATATAACCAAGACATTGATCAAAAAAATAAGCCAACCCAACTATATATATAATTATATAGATTCGACAATTATATTAAACTTGTATAAAATAAATAGTATATGAACTAAAATATGAAGAACCAAATATCTTTTACACGCCACTAGCTTCCCGTGTATTTAAACTCCTACTATTTTACATATATCTTACTGCAAATATACATATAAGCTGTAATAGAGATTTTAAAACAAAACCCAAAGTTTACCGCTTGCATAAAAATAGTTTTCGGCGACTGTTAAAGAGTATAATTAAATTTCAATCAGTTAGGATTCTGTGATTAGATTTGTATTCAATTCATACGCATGCGAGTTCCAGTTTGTATATGCTTATCAATTAATGGTTAAATTTGTATTCATTCATTTGTCAAGGCATGCGGTATCAGGATATGATAACCTTTTGCAAATATAATCACAATCTAAAAAGAACTTTATGCAAATATCAAACAAATGGCACAAACAGACGTAAACTTTTACGCTGCTCTGTTTCCACTGCTCAGTGCAAAAAAAAAATTGGTTTGCACTGATAAGTACAAATAAAAATTTCACTAATAAGTGGCATAAACAGAACCCATATAAATTAACAGTTTTTCAAAAACTTGTCTAAAACAAAATTTGATAAGTACTCAATACGCGTTCGTTTGTATATATTAAAACAAAATTTGATAATATATATATATATATATATATATATATATATATACTAACACCCACGTATTAATACCTCAAATCAACCCATTTCTATCAAAATATATACACAGCAAAGAATAGATTCATCCACTGTTATAGACTGAAACATATATGCGATAGTGGAATAAAATATTTATATAAATATACTTTATTACTGCATATACCTATCCATACCTTAATGCATATTCAAACGCAAGGTACTCGACCATCAAGGAGGAGAGAGCATGCGTGGGAGTGAGATAGTAGGCTAATGGGCGGATCTGGAAGGTGATGATGGGTTTTGTGGCCAGACATAGGTAGACGTAAAGGCTAGCGGCGAACGGAAGTTGGAGGGAAGAGATACAGGCTGGACGATGGGAAGATGGAAGGAGGTAGGGCGGAGGTGTCGAAGCCGCCGGGACTTGGGTGACTGGTGTCGGCTTGGAGTAGTATAGGCCGGAGGCTGGGTTGGTGGATGTTGCCGAAGAGGTCGGAGCGGAGTACCGTCTCGAATGAAACAAGAGAGAGGAGGAAGTGTTTGGCGGCAATCGAGGTCGGGATGCAGTGGCTTCTTGGCACTAGGTGGATGGCTAGTCGGCAATGGTGGTGAGGTGGTTCGGAGGTGGACTACGGCTGCGATGGCTTGCGGGGCGGAGTGGGGTTTCGACGGTGGTAGGGTGGCGGAGGCGAGGGCGGGATGGCCGTTCAGGTTGCTGGTGCACGGGTGTGCTCGGCCGTGTGGTGAGGAGTACGGTGGCCAGTTGCGTGCTCGCGTGGTTCTCGAGGAGGGTAGATGGCTGTAGTGATCAATTATGAATGGATGCTTGAGAGGGAAGACACAGAGAACAAAAACAAGGCAAAGGAAATGAATAGTTAGTAGAATAAAACCTACGTATAAATTAATATCATTTGTTTGTTCCTAAGCAAATTGAAATTGCATTGGAAAGGTGGAACAGTAATTGCCTTGACATCAATTTCCAGAAATATTAAAGGTTAGGGTGTGATTACACGGTGGGAAAAATAGGAACGGCACCAGAACTCAAAGGTTTAGCAACGTACCGATACGATTGTCTGTACCACGATATCGTCAGGTACCGAAAGTTTGAAATACAGAAGGGAATATATCGTAGAGATTAGTACGACGAGATGATCAAACGGTATACAGGTATTAGCGGTACGATTGAATTCTAAAAATTTGAAATTTTATAATAGCGGAAAATGCATAAAAATCGTAGAAAAATAAGATCGACAGAGCCAAAGATGTCCGAATTTGGAAAAACGACAAACTGACAACTTGCTCAAAAGATGGTTTAGAATTTTCTATGTAAAAATATTTTGGTTTTGAAAACGTTTTATTTTCATCGTTTTTTAACTGATTAAATTAAAGTAAATTTACGCACGAAATAAACTTTCATATTTTCGGACGAGACTTTACCGGTTGCTATATTTAACTGGACGCATTTCAAATATTAAATTTATATTTCAAAATTTTATCGTTTTAATTTCGCAAAATTTCAATTAAAAACGTTACTAAAACCGGTTAAATTTACGGGTCGTTACATTCTCCCCCACTCAAAACTTTTCGTCCCCGAAAAGGAAGGAAGTAGGAGAATAAAAACAACCAAAAGAAATAGACTTGAATTACGTAATAACAGTTAATTTAAACCTTATAAATTTTAATTTAAATAAGTTCATATTCAACAATTTTGTTTTTATATTCAAGATTTTCATTAAATTGTTTTGATTTCATGTTTATTAATGCTAGATACAAAAGGTTTCTTTCGAATGAAATTCAATTTAAATTCAACTAATTCAAGAAACTACCTTAAGTTGATTTAATTTATATTTATCAACTTTCAAAACAAATTTTATTTATTAATCACATCAATTATTTAATTAACTTATTATTCTATTTATCACCATAAAACATTTTATAGTAAAATTTAAGTGTATAACATTTATTATACGCAATCAAATTTTATTTATAAAGACATTTATATTGTATGCAATCCAATTTTCTTAAATTAACAATTTCAAAGATCGTAAATTTGAATAGTCATTTATTATAACATACTTTATTCGATAAATTTAATTCTTCTTTATTCCAAATTATTATTACATTTATTTTACTTAATATATCTTATCACATATATATTAAGTATATTTGCATTTATTATAACTATTCAAATTTATTTAAAAATTCCTTTGATATCATTTTATGTTGTATAATATTCAATTACATAATTAAATTTTGAAAATTTTAGGTAAGTTATATATAATGCAATTGAGTATTATCCAATCAAATCTTACAATTTACTTATTTCAAGTTAAGTGTTTAGCCAAAACTTTTGGCTTTATTGAAAATCATCTTTAAATCGAAATTTTAAGAATAAATTTTCGATTAATTTTAAACTATTTAGAGATAATTATGTATATGCTATATGTATCAAATCAAATTAAATTTAAATTTACATACCTATATGTATAAATCAAATCATACTTAAGAAATTTAAATCGATTTAATTTCCAAAATAAAACTGTAGCAAAGCTACGAATTCGTCTCTCCACTTCGAAAATCGAAAATGAATGTCGATGATGCGGCCGTCATCTCCGAAATTATTTTCCAGCGACAAAAGAGAAGAGCTCTGATTTAAAAATTTAAAATTCCTTGAAAACGATTTCTTATTCAAAAATACTTTATATAATTACATTTTCAAACTTTTAAAAACAAAGTTCGAAATTATCGGAATTTAAATTCTCAAATTTTAGTTTAATTCGCTCCAAATTCAAAATCAAATTGTAACTAAGTTTTATAAATTCATTTATTTATATTGCAATAGTCAATGGTTTACAATAATCAAAAATTTATTTTCAACATTCAATTCATTAACTATTTAATTTTTCGAAAATTTATACTTATATACAATAAAATCATTCAATACTATTTTATTTACCAAATTCGAAAATACTATTGTGTCAGTTTGCTCTCTTCAAGTGTTTTGGAAATCCTATCGATAGCGTTGATCAGACGAATCGATCGAAAACCCAAAACAACATCAACAACTCAAACAACACAATATATATAACATTGTTAACATTAATTTATAAATACACTTCTTCGTTTGACCAAAAAAAATAGATTTCAAAACAAGTATAGAAATTCAAATTTGATGAAAATCAAATCAAATCAAAAAGAATTTTTGATTCGATAATAAGTTCGAAACATTAGATAAGGTAATTCAATTAACAGAACCGGAAGATAGATAAGCATATTTAATTCACGGGCAACCTTCTGGATCAACCGTGACTTCAAGAATAAGATCGATGCTGAATTCCGAGGTAAATCAACATTTGATCTCAAGAGATGGAATTCAGGCATAGCAAGGAATGGGTAGCATCGTAAACCGAGGATACGGAAATCTCCGGTAAATCAATGTCTATTGTAAAGGTGTTTCACCCATTTACAAAAAATTCGAAGATTGGCGAGACCGCCGATTAACTATAAGGGCCATTCGAAGTGAAGTTATGGGATGCTCCAGAATTGGAAGAAGATGAATAGTGAGGGACGAGAATGAATTTCGGAACCGAGGGAACGTTCCAAAATTCAAAGGAATTGAGTCAAAAGGAAGAGATTGAAACTCGAGTAGGAGTGATTCTGTAAATACATTTACCATATATGCTAAGTTTTGCCTAGAGCTACCAAAAGCTCTGATACCAACTGTAACGACCCGCTATTTTGGACTATTCGCATCCGCACATGTCGGACTTGAATAATTCAAAATACCGAATTGTTAATTTTAAATTTGGCAAACTCAGATATACAGTAAATAAATAATCACAGAATCACAGACACAGAGTAATAATATGCAGCGGAAGTAAAAGAGATAGTAGTTCATGAAGCTACTATATAAATATATAAGATACATCAGAGTTTACAACAGAAGAGAAATACGATACAACAAATACAAATCAGAATACATCACTGGAATCATCGAATACTGAAAGCAGAGTAGATGGCTGGATCTTCAAGCAAAGCTCCAACTCCAAAGGTGAGTCTCGAAAGCTGAGCCACTCAGTCTGACCCGAGCGTAAAGCAAATACAAAACACTCGAGTCAGGATTAATATTCTCATATCAATAAATCCAACTCAAGTGAAATAGCAATCGAAATACAAGTAACTTAAAGGATGTTGGAATCACCATCCTCTAAGGATCCGTTAAACTATCTAGTATGTAGTAGTGTACGTTAAATAGATAATGTCTATCAGTAATATAAAGTATCAAAATAGTGTTAAGGCGTTATCCCCCTTAACACGTTTTTATATAAATGTCATAGTCTATACTGCACTGTAAACACCACCGTAAACTGGTGGGATATCAGGGAGTACTCCATAGGTATAACACAAAACAAATTCGTAGTGGTCGCGTATATAGGGATACAAGTATGACAAGGCACATGAGGCAATACACAAGGTAGTGAAACTACCGTTTGCCTGATCCGGACTGGTGAGAACGCATCGCCGCAGCGATCGCAACACCGCGAAACAACACTCCTGAAATTCCGAGGGTGCACCAATCGATAACAAGTAATGAGTAGTAGTTACGAAGAAGTGTGTTCGCTCGAGGTGGCTAACCCTATTTAGCCCGGCACGGCTCCTGTTTTAGTCATTTCCAATTTGACACAAGTGTCAAGGCTATCCATTATCGTTCTCTTTCTTCAGTCATCACGTACATCATTCCAACCACTTCATTCTAGATCATCCCTCCGCGTATAGTTATTAAAGTGGTTTTCGGTTTAGATAGAGAGTATATCCATAACCGATTCCGGTTTCTTTAATAACTTTCGTAATTATTACACCGATTGGTCGTTTAATATTTTCAAAACCAAATCGATTTCGATTTCAATTTCAATTCGTAAACCAATATTTCATTTGTCTTCAAAAATCAATTTCCAAAATGTACGTTTCAAAACTTCGAAATTACAATTTCAAAATCTTATAATTCAAATTCAACTTTTATTTAAACAATTCAAATATCGATTCAAGTTCGTGTATCAATTTCATTTCGAAATCATTAATTTAATTTAATTTTCATTCAAATCAATTCAAATTCATTTATCGATTTCATTCAATATTCATTAAGTTAATTTATCATTCAAAACAATTTCTATTAATTTCCAATTCGTTAAATCAATTTCTTAAGTTCAACTTCATTATATCAACTTACAAATTAGGTTCAATTAGATTCGTCAAATCAATTCTTTAAATTCCAAGTCTTACGTTAATTTCGATAAATCACATTCATTTCAATAAATCACATTTTATTTCTTATTAAAGAAATTCGATTTCACTTATTTAGTTACTTAGTTACAAATTTCGAAACTCAATTAATAAAGAAACTAAATTTCTCATATTCAAAAAGTTCAATTTCACTTATTACCTTACTTAAATAATTTTTCAAACTTTAATAAATAAAGAAACTCAATTTCATTTATTAACGAAGTTCAAATTCACTTATTCAAAAGTTCAATTTCACTTATCAAAGAATTCAATTTTTATTTAATTATCAAATAATTAAATCTCATTCAATTATTAAATAATTTCAATCTTTAATTATTATAATTTCAAAACTTAATAATTACAACTTGATTATCAATTCAAACTTAATTATAAAATCATTTCCAGCATTATTCAATGAATTCAAACTTGATTATCAAATCATTTCAACTTAATAATTTCAAACTTAATTATAATTCCAAACTTAATTATAATTTCAAATTTAATTATTAAATGATCTCAAACTTAATAATTTCAAAACTCAATTATTACTAATTCCAAATTATTTATTAATAATTCCAAATTTAGTTATTAAATAATTAAATTTCAAACAACGTTCTTCCATCAATTACTACGTTAACATTTGCTTCAGATTTCAATCTTTACACTTTCCTTTCATCAAATTTTACGTTCCAATTTTTTTTCAAAACCTTATTATTCAAATAAAATCTTTATTTTATTTCAAATCAAATCATTGACCAATCGGGTTTATTTAATTCTCTATCCTAAGTCAAGTTCATTTTGGGTATTTATCATTTCAACCTGATTCCAATTTCAATTTAACATCAAAGCATAGCAAAGGGACTTGCAGTGTGATAACATGGTTGATGTCAAAATAAATAAACCAACAATAACAACAATCAATAATAATCCAATAATCAATTTAAATAAACCCGAAATAATCGTATTAATTCACATTGTTATTTGTGCAAATTAATATAATTATTTCTAGAATCTACACTATCAGTACATGTAGATTAAAGATTATTACATTACGGTTTTCCCACTTGTCGTTCAATTTCAATTTCAAATTTAATACAACGACAATTAATCCAATATACGTTCAAGGGTTCAAAGTATAATTTATCAAGTTTTACGTGTCAATTAACTTAACAATTAAATGGGGTCATATTATTCAAATTAACTAATCAAATTCAATACATACGTCAATTCACAAATTTAAGCTATCCTACGTCAAATTCAATTGCATGATATTCATCACTTTATACATTACAATTTTTCATCCAATATAAACAACAAACAAACAATCAATTATCAACCAAACTGGATTATTATTGCATACATAACAGATAACGGTGTCAGATGTCAAAGGTGAACTGATACATAAATAACAGTGCAATAAATAACAGCAGTATATTTCAATTGTCGTTTCAATTGAAATCGAATTTAATAAATAAAAGAATATTAATCGTGAGTAATTGCTCACCTTTCGAGCTAAAGAGAACAGAAGATGACACAGATACGCACACGGATACAGACACTGAAATTGAATTGCGAATCCAAGCAAAGCAAGATCGGCATGAATCGACGAACATAACTGAAAAATAGAAATGGACGAAATCAAATCAGGACCGGTTTATGATGATAACTTATATAAGTGAATCTATATGTAAAACTGTGCGCTAAATTCAAACATGTATTAAATTAAATATATAAGCATGTATTCCAAAATCCATTGTAATCTTTTAAAACGCGCAAAAAGTAATCATGCTTAAATATATAACGTTGTATTTTGAAATAATTAAATATGAAAAATGCTTACATTTAAAAACAAATATATATAACCAAGACATTGATCAAAAAAATAAGCCAACCCAACTATATATATAACTATATAGATTCGATAATTATATTAAACTTGTATAAAATAAATAGTATATGAACTAAAATATGCAGAACCAAATATCTTTTACACGCCACTAGCTTCCCGTGTATTTAAACTCCTACTATTTTACATATATCTTACTGCAAATATATATATAAGCTGTAATAGAGATTTTAAAACAAAACCCAAAGTTTACCGCTTGCATAAAAATAGTTTTCGGCGACTGTTAAAGAGTATAACTAAATTTCAATCAGTTAGGATTTTGTGATTAGATTTGTATTCAATTCATACGCATGCGAGTTCCAGTTTGTATATGCTTATCAATTAATGGTTAAATTTGTATTCATTCATTTGTCAAGACATGCGGTATCAGGATATGATAATCTTTTGCAAATATAATCACAATCTAAAAAGAACTTTATGCAAATATCAAACAAATGGCACAAACAGACGTAAACTTTTACGCTGCTCTGTTTCCACTGCTCAGTGCAAAAAAAAAAAAATGGTTTGCACTGATAAGTACAAATAAAAATTTCACTAATAAGTGGCATAGACAGAACCCATATAAATTAACAGTTTTTCGAAAACTTGTCTAAAACAAAATTTGATAAGTACTCAATACACGTTCGTTTGTATATATTAAAACAAAATTTGATAATATATATATATATATATATATATATACTAACACCCACGTATTAATACCTCAAATAAACCCATTTCTTTCAAAATGTATACACAGCAAAGAATAGATTCATCCACTGTTATAGACTGAAACATATATGCGATAGTGAAATAAAATATTTATATAAATATACTTTATTACTGCATATACCTATCCATACCTTAATGCATATTCAAACGCAAGGAACTCGACCATCAAGGAGGAGAGAGCATGCGTGGGAGTGAGATAGTAGGCTAATGGGCGGATCTGGAAGGTGATGATGGGTTTTGTGGCCAGACATGGGTAGACGTAAAGGCTAGCGGCGAACGGAAGTTGGAGGGAAGAGATACAGGCTGGACGATGGGAAGATGGAAGGAGGTAGGGCGGAGGTGTCGAAGCCGCCGGGACTTGGGTGACTAGTGTCGGCTTGGAGTAGTATAGGCCGGAGGCTGGGTTGGTGGATGTTGCCGAAGAGGTCGGAGCGGAGTACCGTCTCGAACGAAACAAGAGAGAGGAGGAAGTGTTTGGCGGCAGTCGAGGTCGGGATGCAGTGGCTTCTTGGCACTAGGTGGACGGCTAGTCGGCAATGGTGGTGAGGTGGTTCGGAGGTGGACTACGGCTGCGATGGCTTGCGGGGCGGAGTGGGGTTTCGACGGTGGCAGGGTGGCGGAGGCGACGGCGGGATGGCCGTTCAGGTTGCTGGTGCACGGGTGTGCTCGGCCGTGTGGTGAGGAGTACGGTGGCCAGTTGCGTGCTCGCGTGGCTCTCGAGGAGGGTAGATGGCTGTAATGATCAATTATGAATGGATGCTTGAAAGGGAAGACACAGAGAACAAAAACAAGGCAAAGGAAATGAATAGTTAGTAGAATAAAACCTACGTATAAATTAATATCATTTATTTGTTCCTAAGCAAATTGAAATTGCATTGGAAAGGTGGAACAGTAATTGCCTTGACATCAATTTCCAGAAATATTAAAGGTTAGGGTGTGATTACACGGTGGGAAAAATAGGAACGGCACCAGAACTCAAAGGTTTAGCAACGTACCGATACGATTGTCTGTACCACGATATCGTCAGGTACCGAAAGTTTGAAATACAGAAGGGAATATATCGTAGAGATTAGTACGACGAGATGATCAAATGGTATACAGATATTAGCGGTACGATTGAATTCTAAAAAATTGAAATTTTATAATAGCGGAAAATGCATAAAAATCGTAGAAAAATAAGATCGACGGAGCCAAAGATGTCCGAATTTGGAAAAACGACAAACTGACAACTTGCTCAAAAGATGGTTTAGAATTTTCTATGTAAAAATATTTTGATTTTGAAAACGTTTTATTTTCATCGTTTTTTAACTGATTAAATTAAAGTAAATTTACGCGCGAAATAAACTTTCATATTTTCGGACGAGACTTTACCGGTTTCTATATTTAACTGGACGCATTTCAAATATTAAATTTATATTTCAAAATTTTATCGTTTTAATTTCGCAAAATTTCAATTAAAAACGTTACTAAAACCGGTTAAATTTACGGGTCATTACAGTAACCTTGCATATGTAGTCCAAAAACTTAAATAATTCCACATGTTGACTTTACAATTAAAGTGATTATTACATCAATATAATCCCAAACTGGTTATATATTTGAATGTACATGCTTATAATAATTATATTCACTGATACATTTGTAGTTTAAAAAAGTTTGTGGTTTTGTACGGGTGAAAGAAAAAGGTGAAAATTTTAATATGAGACAGAGGAGTGTATATTTGAATATATACTATGTATTTAAAGATGGGGGAATGCAATCGTTTTGTTGAAGCATTTAACCAAATCGTTATGATGTATATATGAAAACGGTGAGTAACTTTTATTATTATACTGACTTAAGCAAAAAATTGAACACAAGCCCAACCAATACTCTTGTGTACAAAGGAAAAAAATGCTTCAAATTTTATAAAAATTATCATAGACTATGGACGTACCTTGGGTAATTGGTTTTTTTATATTAGCACAGGGTGACTTACTGCTCAAAATGGGTAGGATATAGTTTATATTTGCATGCTTGGTACTTTTTTCAGGAACAGAGTAAACAAAACCAATATTTAATCATACCGTAGCAAAGTAGTGATAAGCAGATAATAAAGAAAAAAATAAAGGACCTTGTTTTACTTTATATTAAAGCTGCACATACATGTAAGAAAACATTAAAGTCTTAAATTTCTTTTGGTCGATAAAAGCATGAATGGATTTGCATGGACATACAACATATGAAAGGAATGAAAGGATTGAAAACATATAGTAAAATGCATTTTTGTTATAGTGAATGAAAAAAGATAAATTAACATGATTTACAGAAAGCAGTAACAAAATAATTTGCAATGTTGTTATATATAGGTTTTTACCACTCCTTGTCTGTTGTGGTGGGAAGGAAGGGGAAGAATGTAACTTTAATCGTTGTTTGCAGCAACAAATCAAAAAAATGGGCATCTGATTAGAAAGTATGAGTTAGAGATTCATGGGAGTAAAAAGAACTTAATCAGCTGAATGAGAGGAGGAACACTACCAATATTTAGTTTAAATGATAATCCCAATTAATTTATCATTTATTATGTACTCTATTATGTAAGAATTGTCCATATTATAATACGAGTCACTTCAATTACGAGAAACCACCTTTTTATGCTTGTCTCAGTTAACATTCAATTCATTGAAATCAACGTTTGTTTACGAACTAAATATTGGATTTATTATTGTTCTTGAATAATGCATACACCCATAAATAGTTGTATGCCTATACACATGCGCATGGACACAATTTAGCTGTGTGCACGAACATGCACTCTACAAAATAATGTAACTCATGCGTACAATGTAGTGGTTCAAAGCTTTAGATTACAAGCAATACATGTTTACACTTATAAGTGCCACAAACTATGTGGGCAATCTATCACAACTTGAAAGTTAAATTCAGTAGGGGGTGTAATTCAAAGTTAACACATATTAACAAATTTGCAACAGTAACTTCAACAAATGAAACTCAGAATCTCAAAATAGTCTGAGAATAAAGAATAGGGTTTCACGTTTAATTGGCATCAATGAAATAGTATACTGAAATATGTATAGGTATATGTTTTCTTGGCAATCATAGGTTAGTAATCATAGTTTCAGATGCTTCAGATAGAAGCTAGTAGAAAAAAGTACAATACCGCAAGCAATATAAAGAGTTCAACCGAAGTGAACTTGAATGAATTAGGACATATAGAGATGACATTCAGGATATAGAACTTGAAATGAACTGAAGTGACTTTTATTGTTGTTGTTATTATTAGTTCTTGGTGATTTCCTCTCAAAATGTTTTTATACAACCAGCGAGTTAGAGTATTTGTAGTTTAAAAATTAAAGTGAATACAATGTTGATTAGATTAAGGAGAAGTGACTTTTTTGTTTCTTATTTATAATTCACAATCATCGGTAACGTATCCAATAAACTCGTACCCGAACTAACTTCACTCAAATTATGGTTCATTCTGAATCATATCCAAGGTTCATAGGTTGTACAAGGACCTACCCTAATTTCTTTTCCATTCATCATGGCTAAGTAGTTTGGTTGTAATATCCTATTTGAGTGTTTATCTAGTGAGTTTTGAGAAAACATATAACCAACAGGTTCTGTTCTTATTTGCTTTATTTGACCTCTTTTCATCAGTATATATGGTCATTCAAGTTGTATGATGCTGTCATCTTGATCTTAGGCCAAGTACATCACATAAGACGAGTTGTTTTAGTTTCCGGTTTAATCAAGCTATAGCTAATGGTAATCTACTAAATGCTAAAGAGGAATAACAGATATACACACCCGAATGACCAAATGGAAACACAAATCAATCCACTTGTTAAGAGCAACGTTACATAAATTCAAATGCAATGTCAAAGAATCAACAACCATCGACTTCAAATTTTTTTCATATAGGGTTGATCAACGAAAAGGGTCTATCGATAGATTTTATCAACTACAAAACTTACAAAAATTAAAAAAATTAGGGCTAGTAATTACTTACTTGATTCAGGGTTTCTATCTGCCTGTAACATGATTGTGGCCTTTTCTTATGGAATAGAGGCAAACTGAATAACCACGTAGTCAAGTAGAGAAGGGATTGTTCAGCATCTTCGAAAGTGGTAGGGAGGTTGTGTTTGAGGATGAGATGGTACTCGATGAGAGGACGACGTAGAGGAAAATGGCGGGGAGGGTTGCAGTGGGGTGGAAGACTGCCATATCAAAGGAGGTGCGAATAAGCATGGCAACGATATTATGGCCAAGAAAATAAGATCGAGGACTGGAGGAGATAATTTGAGGAAGAGGGAACGGAAAAATAATTTAGGAAATGGCGGCCACGAAAATGAGTAAGAGGGAAGGGAAAATAATTTGGGAAATGGCGGCCACGAAAATGAGTATGAGGGAAGGGAAAAATAAGTTGGGGAAATGATAGAAAATAAGAGTCCCTTCATTCAATGCGTTACGCTCCAATTCGAATTAAAAAAAATCAAGGGGAACAATAACGCTAAGGAATAAAGCATTATCTATTGCTGTTATAAAAGGCAACTTTTCTTGTAGTGTTTAAAAATAGCCTTTCGGGACACAATCTCGGATTTCAACGAAACTAGTTCCATTGGATCCGTAATAGTGTATTATTATTGGATTTCAATTTTCATAGCATTTGGAGTTGTCATGTGATCATACGGATAGCAAACGCGCTAAAATTTATATCGAAATTTAATTAAATAACTGGTCCAAAAAGCTATTTTCTCCATACGATCGAATTTGGACTCAGAACCTTTTCCATTGAGTTCGAATTTGGGGGTAGCGCCCTCAGGGTATGTGTATTTCTTTTTGGAAAAAGGTGGTATCATGGTATGGAGCCCAGATACTTAACCTATGTGGTTGTTGCAAATTTATTACTTTGTGGTTGTTTGTGTTGAGGATCCTCAGATAAAGGTCGGTAACGACCAGGGATGGCATACTCGTAGGGTTATCTTGTCACAACTTTATTTAAAGCGTGAGGTAACCCAGCATTGTGTTGTTAGAGAGCTAGTTAAATTCTCGGGGTGTCCCTCCAGAGGCATACCCATGTGGCATAGGAAGTTCCTTAGCCTGACCATTTGTTGGAAATTCAAAGAAACAATACGTGCCCTGTATGGTTTTAGTTGTATAACCTACCTTTTACTTATGGTGGTGACCCGCCATTTAATTGCTAGTTATAGTAGGCATAGTATAAAATGTCTATGTTAGCTAAGATTAATACTATACTTTTGAAATGTTTTCTGCACTATGCACTAATAATAATATCAAAAGGATTTTACGTATCAAGCATATTTGACTATCATAAGAAGAAATCTGCTCCAATTCTATGTTTGCATTGTGTGTGTGGCAGGAGGCCTTATGGTAGTTTCATTTTTTAAAAGCATAGAGGATTTCTTTTCCTTTCTTTTTGAAAATAACCGTTTTTAAGATCTCACGCTAGTCTCATGACTGACCATGCTTAATAAAGCATGACAGGGGGTTCTCGCTTCGCGTTTGGTGGCGAACGACAGACTCTTACCCCTACATTCCCCGGGAGTGGGTTGGCTTACCGGTTAGGGGAGTCGAAAGGCTAGCCATAAAAGCAAGTCCAGGGTATCATTGTCTGCCACGGCGGGTCGTTATATGGCCGATGTCGTCGACCATTACAAAGTGGTATCAGAGCATTTGGTTAAGCGACAACCTTGGCTCTGGTGGGGATTACTCATTAGAGATAGAGTCAGTGGTACTCTAGAATGACTTTGATTGTAATAATAGATATGAGCGCGTATTTGTTATTGAATATAAAAATTGTTTTATATTGTGTTGACTTATCGGTTGATTGTTTATAGATTCTGGTCGGTGCAATTTGGCCAACTGTGTCGATAGAGGTTTCTAAACTCTTAAACAAGATAAACCGACATTGTATTATTTTGAAATAGGGTAAATGAAATAATTTTTCCCGTTTTCGTATATAAAAGGAATAATTTTTCGAAAATTATTAATATAGTATATGGTTGCTTGATTGTTAGGATGTGATAAAATTAAATTATTATCATTTAAGTGTGAAATTGAATAAGAAATTGAAATCATAACTAAGAAATAAATTCAAATACAAATGGCATTTGTAAATATAAATTGTAAAAGTGATTTATAATTTGAAATAGGAATTCCAACGAAATATTTGAAAATGTTTTTGAAGGATTTGAAAATTGAAATTTTGGCGAAAAGTTTAAATTCACTTGAGTTTGAAAATGATTTTCACCATTATTTGGAAAAATAATGGTGAAATTGTTTGGGAAATATTTTTGAATTGGGTTTGAAATATGATGAGATTTGGGATTTAAAAATATTTGGAAATGTTTTGGAGGGATAAAAGCGCTAAACTCTTTCGGTCGCTGGAAAATAATTTCGATGATGATCGCGACATCATCAGTGTTCATTTTCGAGTTTCCAAGAGAGGAAATGCTGCCAAATTATTTAAAAATTGAAGTTTTTTGGAAAACTAGGGTTGGTTTTGGAAATTAAAAAGATAATTTGAATTGATTTCAAAAATGGTTTTAAAAAGATGGAAAAACTCTGGAATCCTATATAAAATATTTCTAGAATATAATTGAGTTTGGCAACTTATAAATTTGAAATTGTTAGAATAAAATCTAACTTGAAGAAAAGTTAAAATTAAAATAAGTGTGAAATGTAAATAAGTTTGAATACTTATCGAAGCGTAAAAGTTCGAATTAAAACTGAATATTTTGATTGAGTTAAATTAAGTGAAATGGAAAATTTGTCAAATTGGATCAAATGAAGCAAAGTATTAAAATGAAATTAGTAAGCGAAACTAATTGAAGATAAAAATTAAATTCATATGGAATTGGAGATCTATTTTAAATATAAGTAGTATAAAACCAAAGTGGTGAATTGAAAATTTAATATAAGAAGTATATAGAATACTTATATTGAACTTAAGAAATGGATAATGGAATTCTTAAGTAACTTTTGAGTTGAGAAAATATTCTAAATTAATAAGTGAATAAAGATTAAACTGGAAGTTGTAAAATGGTAATTGTGAATAAGTGAATGAAAAATCAATGTGAATAAAAGGAAAGAAAATTGATATAGCTAATAATTAATAGAAATAAATACATAGATGTACGTATATTATTTTCGTATAGCGATTTGATCCAGAATTCGAGCATAGATTTCGAGATAGTTATATCGATCCGAGTTGGGATTTTTTACTCGAATTTCGATGGCGAACTTGGATATGGATTTTTGGTTGATTCTGGAAATTCTATATCACAGTTTAGAGATATGCAAGGAGAATGACGGTTTCTGATCAAGAAACCAGATCTGAGACCGTAGTAGGAAGTCGGATGGACGATACTAGTTCGAAAGTGAAATTGGGTGATCGAGTGAGCGATTGAATTTGGTATTGCGTACCAAATAATATATGTATATCATACGGGTTTGAATGGAAATGAATATTGAAACTTTTGTAAAGGACTGTGCAAAGTGATAAGCAGGATATATAGGTATGTTAAAGGAAAAGGATAAATTAGATTTTTTGATTTCGAAGATAAATTTAAATTGCTTGACAAAAAGATATGTATTTGAATTTCTATATGAAATTTGATGATTTTCTTGTCTAGCCACTTGGCCTTTTGTTTTCTTTTTGAAATCTAAGGGCCTGCTGTGGCATTTTGTAGTCGTATTGAGCTAGCTGCGCAAAGGAGACGCTGGCGAAATTTTTCGAAAATTTACGGAGTTAGAAAAATTTAGAGAAAATTTTGATAAATTTAAAATTTGAATTTAAATTTAAATTTGAATTGTTGAGAATATGACGCTGTTTGGAGACTATGGAAGGTTTTGAGAAGTTAATTGAAGTTATAATGGGTTTTTAATAAAAAGATTTGTTTTGGAAATTTGATAAAACTATTTGGATTGGGAAAATAGTAAACGGGTTAAGCATCATTCTTCTTAACTAGCAATATCGAAGCGAAATTCTTCTAAGGGGGAAGAATACGACCTAGAATTTTAACATTTGAAATTGAAAATATTTAATTGATTTTAAATATTTGAATGATAGTTTAATTTGAATTTCAAATATCAGAATGAATTTGGCAATTTAATTATTGAATTTAATTATTGAAATTGGGTAAAATATTATATGTTCAGTTTTAAGCTGGTTAAAATATTTCAAAGGCTTAGAAAATTTATATTAATAATACTGAAGATAATGGAAGCTTCAGAATTGAATTTGAAAGTGATTTGTTTAGTTTTGAAAATATATCGCTTAAATCGATATTTAAAAACAGCCTTCTGGGGCACAGTCTCGGATTTTAACGAAACCAGTTCCATTGGATCCATGATAGTGTATTACTATCGGATTTCAATTTTCGTAGCATTTGAAGTTGTCATGTGATTATACGGACAACAAACGCGCTGAAATTTATATCGAAATTTAATTAAATAACTGGTCCAAAAAGCTATTTTCTCCATACGATCGAATTCGGGCTCGGAACCTTTTCCATTCCGTACGAAATAGGGTATAACATTATAAACGCCTAGCGGCATGCCTCGATTGGAGATCGAGATTTTGATTTGCGTTTATCGAAGCGATTTGAGTTTAAATTAAAATATATATATTCATATATATGGGCAAGGTGACACGTTGAGGAATTTATTACACTTATTCGATTTATTTTGTGAAATTTTTACACGCGTTAAAAATAAAGAAAATACGACTTTCCCACTTTTAAAAATATGACTTGCAAATTCTTCTTTTTCTGTCCTTCTTCGAAATCGAATTCCTCTCCACTGATTAATTTAGCCCAATTCAAAACGAGATAAAAGAAAATTTAATGGCCGATCGAAATCACGGCCCTCTTCCCTTTTCTTCCGATTGTTCGAAATCGTGATTAACCTCCCTCTCATTTCTCAATCTAATCGAATCGAGGCAAGGGGAAGAAGCACAGCCGCGCTTGGGTGTAGATCGCGTTCAAACGATAAGCAGCGGCACAGCGTGACATTGGCAAGGCAAAGCATGGGTGCTGGTAGCATTGTGGTCGGTGGCATCGGAGTCCCGAAAAGGTGAAGTCGATGGGGTTCGCCGGTGTTCATCTAGTTCGCCAGTGCGAAAATGGCCGAGGGCCGTGGACGGAAGGCGACAGCAAGGTGGGTATCGGTCGAGATGGTGATGGAGTTTATTGTGACTGTCGCGTTGGTTGAGATTCCATGCTTGTCGATGCCGAGTTAGCTGTGCCAGTGAGGTATATCATTTTCAGTTTAAAGATTAACATATTTACTTATAAAAAAAATTATTATTTAGACAAATTAGATTTAAACAGTTTGTTTAATATTAATAGGTATGATTTTGGCAAAAGGAAGGAAAATATAGGAATTTGATATAATTGGAAGTTTATATAGAATTAGATTTTTAAAATCTATATAGATTATTTTTTTAAATGTATATGTAGTTTTTAAAGAAAACATACGTATATACATTTTAACTTACTAGTTTATTTTTAATATGTATTTGGGTTAATTAATTTATTTAATAAATTTATTTAATTCATTTTGGTTACTAAGGATTATTAAAAGAAATTTGTTTAATTTAATTATTAGTCTAAATTAGATCAATAGATGGAAAAAGGTTGTTCGATAATTTCAACTATTAATCAACTGTATAATATTTATACAAGGTCTAAAACTATGAAGAAACAAGTCGAGATGGAAATGGATTGCAAAATAAAGGAAAATGTGAGATCTTCTCACTCAATTGAAAATATTGGAATTTAAAGTTATTGTTTGATTGTCTGATTATGATAGTATATATAGTAGTATATATATACATATTGGTGTGATTGATTCCCGCATTATATAGCGGGTGAGACCCTATGCGCCGCATAATAGCGGATGATGTTATATAATCACATATTCCGTGATATTCCACCTCGAAGTGGAATTGGTATTTAATTGTTGTGCTAAAATTTGTGGATGCAGGGGGACATGTTAGAGGGATCTAACTGGATTCCTCACATTGTTGAATTTATTTGTATATGTTGTGATGTGATAATCTATGAATGATTATATTGGTGTGAATAATTATATTGATGAATGGAATTTATTTTAAGGCTATGGTTTAGCCGAACATATTTTTGGTATCGTAGGATACCTGAAATACATATATGATTGGATTTTTGGAAATTAAAGTAGAAACTTTTAAGTAAATTAATTTTAGAAAATTGAATGAATTAAAAAAAAGGATTTAAAAAGGGTAAAGGTTGATTTTTAAAATCCTATTGAATAAATTCCAAAAATATGAGAATAAGATTTTAATAAATGGATTTGAGTAATATTGTTTAAAAGTTGAAGAATTTATTTAAAATTAGGATTTTAAATAGTTTGGGAAAAATAAAGGAATTTATTTTAAAAGATAGTAAAATTTGGAAATCAATTTGGAATTTGATTTACTGTTTGAAAATAAATTTGGAAATCAATTTGGAATTTGATTTGGTGTTTGAAAATAAATTTGGCAATCAATTTGGAATTTGAAAATAAATTTTTGGGAAATCAATTTGGAATTTGATTTAGTGTTTGAAAATAAATTTGGAAATCAATTTGGAATTTGATTTGGTGTTTGAAATAAATTTGGAAATCAATTTGGAATTTGATTTGGTGCTTGAAAGTGAATATTTGGAAATCAATTTGAAAATCGTATATCAGTGGGTATTTGGAAATTTAAATTGACGGTGGGAATTTATAAAGTAAAGGGAAATTTGTTTTAAAAATAAATATTGGGTTATTTTTAAAAGTGTGGATAGAAATTTACGGATTTGGAAATGTAAATTTAAAATAAATCAAGAAGGATTTATTAATTGATTAAATGGACCATTTTGAAAGGGAAGGTGTATTTTCCCTGGAAAGCTGAGTATGTTTTCAAAGTAGCTTTTAAAATATAAATTAAAAGTTCCAGAATTGGTTTTAAAAAGAATATTGTTGGAGAAAATTATTTTAGGAAATTGTTTTTAAATCTTTAAATTGAATATTATTAAGTTAAGTATAGAAGTAATTATTTTTAAGATTTAAATTGATATTTGATTTAGAAAATGGTTATTTAAATAGTTATACTGTATCAAAAAAATTTATTTTTAAAATTTATTTGGACATGAGTTTATATGAGATATTAGTATAATATTTCATAACTAATATTTAAGTAAGTGTTTAAAATTGTTTTTATTTTAAATGTTTCCATATATATATGTATGTGTATATATATATGTATGTATGTATATATATATATTTGTATGTGCTTTAAAATTTTAAAGTATTCGGACTTGGCAAAATTTTCAGTGGAAATAAATGATATTTGGAAATTTATTCTACGTGAGGAAAGTGATTTGAAATTTGTTTTCAAAAGTTTTGAGTGTAAAATATATCTTGCGAAGATATTTTGAAAATAAATAATTGGGGGAAAATTATTTAAAATCTGGTGATTGTTGTGAATATTGATTGATAGTTAAATAACCGATTATCAATATTGGCCTTTAAATGACATTTGAATTTCAATGCAACCGGGGGTCGAATTCCAAACGGTTATCTGAAAACCACATCAAATCTTTGTGATGGATCTTTTATTTAAAAGATAAAAGTAGAAATTTATTGTGATTTATTTGAAATCTAAATGTAACACTTATTTTTAAAATAAGCGCTCATTATTCGGTTAAGCCGGGAGAGGACTTTGTGTCATAAAACCTATTCCGAATAATGATACGATGTAATGGGATTGCATTTGAAGATGGTGTTGAAGACCGGGTATTTTCAAAAGCGAAAGGATTACCTGTTGAATGTCTCTACACTGAGTTGCTCCGGTATAGAGATTTCATCACCTTTTGTGACGGGGAGTCCGGACGTGATTAGTGAATATCTGAATTTGCAAGGGATTCTTTTGAGGTGCCTTTGGTTCTGCTCGAACCCGGAATAGACTTGTATGGATGTATGTCTGACGTTACACTTTGAGATATAAAGCCGGTTTCCATCAAATACATTTCTATTAGTGATGAAGAATTTATTCTCTTATCTTAACACCCTTCTCTGAGACGTACAAGCTCAGAGGTTATGTAGTTGACATTTACCGGTGATATATTCCCAATTTGGTAATATGGCATACGAAGTGTTGCTGATCATTTATTGATCGAAGCATGGCTTTTATGAAAAGCGTAGCTTTGTGTACGAGAACTCACAACCCAGGAATGGTCGAAACATGAAGGATGCGACAAGGTTATATGGAGGTAGAGCCTGTAGGGTATGTCCAATTCCTTTTGGAAAAAGGTGGTGTCATGGTATGGAGCCTAGATACTTAACCTATGTGGTTGACTTTGTAGTTGTTGGTGTTAAGGATCCTCGGATAAAGGTCGGTAACACCAAGGATGGCAAACTCGTAGGGTTATGTAGTTACAGCTTTATTTAAAGCATGAGGTAACCCGGCCTTGTGTTGGTAGAGAGCTGGTTAAGTTCTCGAGGCATCCCTCCAGAGGCATACCCATGTAGCATAGGAAGTTTCTTAGCCTGACCATTTGTTGGAAATCCAAAGAAAAAATATGCGCCCTGTAAGGTTTTAGTTGTATAACCTGCCTTTTACTTATGGTGGTGACCCGCCGTTTAATTGGTAGCTATACTAGGCATAGTACGAAATTTTTATGCTGGCTAAGATTAATATTATACTTTCGTAATATTTTCTGCACTATGCACTAATAATAATATCAAAAGGATTTTTCGTATCAAGCATGTTTGACTATCATAAGGAGAAATCTCCTTCAATTCTGCGTTTGCGTTGTGTGTGTGGCGAGAGGCCTCATGGTTTTTTCATTTTCCAAAATCATAGTGGATTTCTTTTCCTTTCTTTGTGAAAATAACTGTTTTTAAGATCTCGCACCAGTCCCATGACTGAGCTTGCTTAATAAAGCATGATAGGGGGTTCTCGCTTCGCGTTTGTTGGTGAACGGGATATTTTTATCCCTACATGCCCCTGGAGAGGGTTGGCTTACCGGTTAGGGAAGTCGAATGGCTGGCCGTAAAAGCAAGTTTAGGGTACCATTGTCTGCCACGGCAGGTCGTTATATGGCCGCTGTCGTCGACCATTATATCATAGCATTTGGTTAAGCGACAACCATGGCTCTGGTGGGGATTACTCATTAGAGATAGAGTCAGTAGTACTCTAGAATGAGTTTGAGTGTAATAATAGATATGAGCGCGTATTTGTTAGTGAATATAATTTTTTTTATATTGTGTTCACTTATCGGTTGATTGTTTATAGATTCTGGTCGGCACAGTTTGGCCAATTGTGTCGATAGGGGTTTCTAAACTCTTAAACAAGATAAACCGACACAGTATTATTTTAAAATAGGGTAAATGAAATAATTTTTCCCAAACTATTTTCGTATATAAAAGGAATAATTTTCCAAAAATTATTATTATAGTATATGTTTGCTTGATTGTTAGGAAGTGATGATATTAAATTATTATCATTTAAGTGTGAAATTGAATAAGAAATTGAAATCATACCAAGAAATAAATTCAAGTACAAATGGGATTTGTAAATATAAAGTGTAAAAGTGATTTATAATTTGAAATAGGAATTCCAAAGAAATATTTGAAAATGTTTTTGAAGGATTTGAAAATTGAAATTTCGGTGAAAAGTTTGAATTCCCTTGAATTTGAAAATGTTTTCAAAGGTTTGGAAAAATAATGGTGAAATTGTTTGGGAAATATTTTTGAATTGGATTTGAAATATGAGGATATTTGGGATTTAAAAATATTTGGAAATGTTTTGGAGGGATAAAAGCACTAAACCTTCTCTGTCGCTGAAAAATAATTCTGATGATGATCGCGACATCATCGGTGTTCATTTTCGAGTTTCCAAGAGAGGAAATGCTGCCAAATTATTTAAAAATTGAAGTTGTTTGGAAAACTGGGGTTGGTTTTGAAAATTCAAAAGATAATTCGAATTGATTTCGAAATGGTTTTAAAAAGATGGAAAGACTATCAACTCCAAGAAAGTAGTTTAAGTCACCGAGATCTTTAACAGAAAATTTCTGATTTAAGTAGTACATAGACAATTATGTAATTACAAAATTTAGTAAATAAAGAGTTGTCAGATTTAGTAGCATCGTAGCCCAGTCCAGTGAGAGTCTCTTTAAGCTTTTCAAACCACACCCTTGGGGCCTGTTTCAGCCCATAAATAGCTTTGTTTAATCTGTAAACTAGATTTTCTTTTCCTCTGTATGAATCCATGTGGTTGCTCCATATACACTTCTTCCTACAAAACACCATTCAAAAAGGCATTATTTACATCAATTTGTTTGATGTTCAAATTTCTATACAAGGCAATAGTAATAACAGTTCTTATAGTAGTGGGTTTCACAACAGGTGAGAAAGTCTCATTGAAGTCAAAACCACTCTGTAGTGAATATCCTTTATCTACTAGTCTTTCCTTGTATTTAGAAATTGTATCATCAACATTTTTCTTTAGTTTAAAGGTCCATTTACACCCCACAATATTTTTGTTTTTGGGTAAGGAACAAGATCCCATGTCTTGTTCCTCATGAGAGCATTGTATTCTTTTGACATGGCTGATTTCCAATTCTCATTCTTCATTGCTTAGTAATGAGTGCTTGGCTTTTCAGTGTCTAAGGTTGCAGTGTAGGTCTTTGGCTTGAAAATCCCACTTTTTGACCTTGTTATCATATGATGACCTGCTGTGGTATCTTGTTGATGTTTACTATTTTCTTCTTGTTGCTGAAGATCATTGTAGATCTATGTTTCTTCTGAGATTTGATAAGGTGTAGAATATAAATTTACTCTTTGTTGAGATACATGTGCAGGTGTGTTTGATGACTCAACTTGCTCATGACCTGGTCCATAGTTGGACTTAGTGTGTTGTGAGCCAGATTCAATCGTGTGAGAACTGCCATCAACATCTGTTGATGCTTTGGGAACTTGTATCACTTCCTTAGGTAAGGCAGGTATGGGAGGCAGAGAATCTTTTGGGCTATATTGTAACAGCCCGAAAATCCATAGCCCTTGAGTTAACACTATTCTACAACAATCAACTCAAGTTGTACAGAAATACGAACCATTTGGGTTAAAGAAGAAGAGGTAGAAGGAGAAAATAGAAAACAACAGCAGAATCTAACCATCGCAGCGGAATAAAATATAATAAATAATAAATAATCTTTACTCAAACATCAAATATCTCTGTTTATATATTACATTATCAGAGTACATCAATCACAGCTCAACATCAATATCATACAATGGATACACAACAACTCAACACAGCGGAATATATATATATAACAAGTATGAATGTACGTATCGTCAGCCAGCTCGTCTCCTGAGCTCCACGGCATCATATCCTGTATCCTATAATACTCGGTCTGACACGAGCATTACAGTTAAATAACACCCGAGTCAGTCTGGAATACCAGCGTGAGAAAATCACACCCAATTGATTATTAAAGTTTCAAAACTCCTTTGAAAACAAAAGCATCTCGTAAGACCACGCCACAAATAAACATGTCGGGTTTTTACCTTACGATAGCTAAAACATTTTTATTAAAGTCTTCTGATATTATAATAGTGTCTATAGAAAGTAAAATAGAATCTAGCTGAAATGCTTGCATCTCACGTTTCAGCAATAGTTGGGCACAATCAAAACCGTACGGGCGCGTATGGAAAATGGATTCCAACTAATGGCTAGGCACTGGGGTACCACCTGTCACAGTACCTGGTCTAGATCAGCGTACCGAGGAGCCACCCTAACTCCCCTGCAATACAAGACCGGAACCATCCCTTACTGGACAGTCCCGAGCAAGATCACCCCGCGGTTGGGATCAGCAACCGCCCACTAAGCCGAAATAAAGGGACATCTAGACAGGGATGACCTCACCCTCTAGTGGGGGCTACCCACGAAGCCTTGCTGCATAACCCCTGATTTTCAACCATTCCCATTTGATGAGGCTTGAGGCTAAGCGTTACCTTTTTTAGAATATATTCCTTAGAATGCCCATCGTCCACCTGATGATGTTTTGCAAGCATTCATCCATACAAGTCCGTCCCAGGTTCAAACGGAACCGAAGGCACTATTCCTACTACATCCATTTTGGAAATATCCTCAGGATTAGTAGCGACTAGCCCTTGCACTTCACTGCTCCATCTTCGAATCCAAAATCGTTTTCACGAAATGTACAAATCGGATCGAAGTGGTTTTCGAGAAATAAATCTCGATCCCGGTCTCTTCGAAACGATCAACGTAGTTGTCCTATATTGATAGTTGGTTATTTAACTATCAATTAATATTCTCAAACATCCATCCAAAAAAAGAAAATTTCCCAAATTATTTATTAACCTCAAAGTTATCTTCACAAGATATTATTTCCACTTTTAAATCCTTTGGAAATGGTCTTAAACCATCTTTCTTTTCAAGACAAACTTTCCCAAATATTTTCTGTCTCCTCTGGGATCAACAAGCACAAAACTAGATTTTTTAAAATAATTCAAAACACTTTACTTTTTAAAATATACTTTAAAGCATTCAAGTTAAAACTACTTCAATAGTTTGTTAAAATACACACTATATGAATATTTGAAAATAAGGTTACTTAAGAAAATATAAAACTAGATTTTTTTTAGAAACAAAATACTAAGTCATTCTTCCAAAAATTTCTGCCATAATAGATTTAAAGAAAATACTTATTTTAGAATTTAAATATTAAAAAATAATAAATTATCTAAAACTTGCTTTTTAAACAACTTAAAACTTTTAACTTATATTTAAAAATTTACTTTAAAATCGTACTTGGTTATCCAGAGGATAATTCCAATTTCAATCACTTAAATCAATTTCCCCAAATTGATTTCCAATTTACTCCATTTGAAATAAGTTTCTTTAATTACTCAATTCATTTCCACATTCATTAATTATGAACTTTATTTATTTTTATTTTTATCGTCCGTTTGATTTTAAATCATTTGACTGAAATATACAAATTTAAGATCTTATCCAATTTTCTTCTTTACTTTTCAACAAATTTAAATCTTAAATTTTAAATAGATGTTTTGTTCTTTTAAATAATAATACTGAAATTTAAAATTCATTAATCTTCTGGTTATTCAAAATTTTCCTTACAGTGCTCCAGATTTATCTATTAGAATTTTAAAGTTACTTTATTACCTTCCCGATTCATTCCTAAATTTATTCAAATTTCTATAAATTATTTTACTTACGAATTCACTTCTTTTATTTTCTTTCCAAAATCCAATTTTTATATTTTGGTAATTCATTATACCTAATTATATCAATTAAGCCACAAGATTCAATATCCCAATATAATTCATCATAGAATATCAAATAATCACAGCAGAGGGTAATAAATAACTTAAATATATGTTGAGGGATCCAGTTGGATTCCTCCAACCTGTTTTCCCTGCATCCATAGATATTAGCACAATATAATATGCCAATTTCAAAATATCCCATACTATAACACAATATAAATCAAACATCCCAAGATGTAGTATATACTAAATATAATCAATCAATTCATCCATTCAACCAATTGTTTAAATTTAATCATTTAAATTTAAATTTAAATTTAAATCTAACCGAGTGAGATTTACTCACCTTTGCTTTTTATCATGCCATCCACCCAAGCCGACTTGATTTTTCATGGCTTCAGACCTTGGATAACAATTACACGGTTTATAAATATTTTAAGAAATCGAGCAAATCAATTTACTTTTAATTAACTTAATTAACATTTGAATCAAGCAATTTATTATCATTCACTTATTTAATGTAACTTATAGTTCGACTTAAATTCCTAAACTAAAAATTTCCTTAAACCGGTTATTTTTAGTCCAAAAATTAAATAAGTTAATTAAACTAGTTTAACCACCCCATCTATCATTTTCCCATTTAAATCCTTATACTTTCAAAATCTATAGTAACTTCTGTTACTTAAATATGTATGTACATTATACAGATTCATATAAACTCTATAGCCTTTAAAATCCTATGTTTTCCTCTTTCTTCCTTCAAATCTGAATATATATATGTTTGCAAAATTCAATAAAAATAGAGATTTGTTTTTCTGTACATAATTTAAATCCTAAACAGTAAGTGAATATATTGTATGTACTCTCTAATCTATATATATTTGAACTACAATCGACCGTTAGAATTTCTCCATATCTATATACCTATTGGTTAAATAAAATGAATAAATGACTGCTACCTTACAATCGAATGACGAACGCGGTCCTCCATCGCTAGAAGAACAACACCGCTACTTCCATCCTCAACTCGCGACGACTAGATGCTCGGAATCGAGCCGACCTCGATCCATAATCTTTGGAACCGCTCGACACTCCACGATTCCGAACACTCGGTCAACCCCCTATCTCGCAACTCTACCCCAACGCGGCTCGAGTTCTTCGACGCAAAGGTCGTGGCTCGATATGAAATGGAAGCCTCTCCCTGGAGCTCGATTTGGGAATTAGATTGATAACATTTTAATTTTGTTTCAACTGAAACCGTTGTGGACGAAGAGAGGAGGGAGAACGAGGTTTTATTAAGTATAGCTTGGCCATTGATTCGTGACCGGGTTTGAAAGAGGAATGCACGATTTGGGGAGAAGCAAGAAAGAAAAGAAAACAAACTTGATTTGAAATTAGATTTTGCTGGAAGCCATATTCGTTTACTTTTATTTTTTTGACAAAGCTTTGTTAAAATAAAACGAGGGTAGGTCGGTTATATAAAAAAAAATCGTGTGCAACAGAGATGAAAGAGACGTGATTGAAAAGGTACCCAACTGTACATCTGATTTGACCATTATATAATTTATTTTTCTTCTACTTAAATACTGAATTTTGATATAGTTTTCAGCGCGTTTACCTACCATACGCTCACACATCAACTCCAAACACTACAAAATTTGAAATCCGATAATAATTCAATATTACGGACCCAACGGAACTGGTTTCGTGAATTCCAAGACTGTGCCTCGGAAGGCTATTTTTAAATTCAATTTGAAACGATAAAAATTTCAAAACTCAACAAAACACTTCCAAATTTAATTCTAACACCTTTACTATCTTCAGTGTTATGAATATAAATTTTACAAGCCTTCAAATTATTTTTAACAGGCTTTAAAACTCTAGATTCAACCTTTTAACCAACTTCAACTTATTTAATTCAATAATTTAATTATAAATTAAATAGTGATATTTGAATTCAAGTCAAACTTAACTTTTAAATATTTAAAATCAATTAAATATTCTGATTTTATATGCTTAAAAATTCCGTGTCATCACATTCCTCCCCCCTTAAAAGAATTTCGTCCTCGAATTACTAGTTAGGAAGGATGGCCTAATACCCATTTACTTTTTCCCGAAACCAAACGGTTTCTAACAATTCAGCATTTTACCAACTATTTTCTTATAAAAGACTCATTATCATTCTTATTAGCTTCTCAGTCTCCCATAGTTTTCAAACTATACTATTTGTTTAACCATTCAAGTTTCAATTTGAAACCAAATTTTGAATTATCAAAATTTTCTCAATTTTTTTTCTAACTCCCTAAATTCCTAAAAAAATTTCCAGCGTCTCCTTTGCGCGGCTAGCTCGGTACAACTACAAAATGGCTCTACGGCCTCCCAAATCCAAAAAGAAAACAAAAAGCCAAGTGGCTCGATCAAAATCCCAATCACATTTCATATAGAAACTTAAACACATACCTTTTTATCGAGCATTTCAAATTTATCTTCTGAAATCAAAATCAATTCTCTTTTCCCTTTATATTACCTACATATCCTGCCTAGCACTAATATCCAATCACAACTTTCAAAACATTTTATCTACTTCCTTACAAAATGTCAATATCCATTCGTTCAAATATTACTCTAGATTATATTTGAAATATTAATTTCCAATTGAGAATGCACCATTCCCTTCTTAAGTTAGTATAAGCAATTTATATGTTTCATATATTTATTTTCATCTCCCACTTTAGTTTATATCTATTTCTATTCACATTGATTCTTTCATTTCCATACGAATTCAATTTATCATTAACTTTAAATACTGAATTTATTTTCCATTTATAACTAATTCATGTCATTATTTTAGTTAGTTTCGTTTACTAACTTATTTCAATTTCCAATTTGAAATGGTTTTGTTGTTAACAAAATTTTCCAAAAATTTTCAAAAAAAAATCGAAAAATTTTCTAACTCCCAAAATTTTTGAAAATTTTTGGCAGAGTCTCCTTTGTACAGCGGAGCTTTTGCAATTTGACAAAAGAGATAAATATATATACATCGACCCACCCGGTCGGAAAAACAAAAAACAGTTCATATTTCCTATTTTCATTGCGTAGGCGTACCATATTTAGCATTTTAAGCAAGTGGCTTATTATTTTTAGCAAATAGCACAACCAAATCCAGCCACATGGCTTCCAGGTACCTGTACTTTCTCAATTTAAACATGTAAGTGCCAAATATATGCAGTTTAACTATATTTAACTTGGTTGCAATGGTTAAAACATATGAATTCTAAAAGAAATGCACATCAAACATTTTCCATAAGCAATTTATACAATTTTCATACTAATTCAACTGTTTCAATTAATTTACAAACCATTTTCATTCAATTTGAATGGTTTAAAACTCAATCGCTTACATTTAATTTATTGTTAAGCAAACCGAACTCATATTTAATCCAATTATTCTCAAAATCAATTTATTTTACTCCTATCCATCCAAGGCATTGTAATAACTTCCATCTACATTCAATAACAATTTATTCTTTACAATTTGACGAGATCTATGTAAATAAATAAGCACTTGTGTTTTATAATCAATTTAAATTAACTCCGACTCAACTTACACTTAATTCTATTCCATTTCGGATTTATTCACAATTCGTATATTCTCATTTTCATTACATTTAAAGTTGAATCTGTTCACTTACATTTTATTTTATTAACCAAACTAGTTTCATTATTCAAACAATTTCCATTCAAGACCACTTGATCTAGCTCGACACATTTTGATTAAATTCCATTCACAATCCATACATTTACATTTCATTCCATATTTGTTTATTCCAAACTATTTTATTTAGCTCAAAGACAATCTAAGCTATTCCATTCAATAACCATTTCAATTTTTCTTATAGACTCCAAGTTATTTCAATTCCTTAACATTTTAAATGGTTTACAATTATTTATTTAAGAATTTTCATTCCATTAAATATTATCTGTAACTCACCAAATTCTATTTCGATTTAAATTTATTTTCACTTGATTTAAATCCAACCCAATATCATTAAACTTAGTGTAAGTTGAATTAAATTCAACTCTCCTTCATCTATTCAGCTTAAGTCAATTTATTTCAATTTATTCCAAATTTTATACATAAGCTCATTTTCATTTTACAAGTATTTTTTTTTCTCTTTTATTACTCAACTTAACTCAATTGATTCCAAGGCCATATCCAATTTATTTCCACATATCTGGATTTATTCTCAATACAAACCATTATTATTTTAATCCAATTTCATTTTATTCGATACCTTTCCAATTATATTTAATTTGTTAACATTTCAAGTCAAATTTTAATTAATAACTCAAGTTCTGATTCCACCATTCATCTTTAACTTACCATCAGATTTTATTAACTCACAATTCAACTTCATACTCTATTTTTTTTTAATTAATTGCAAGACCACTTTCAATTATATTTTCTTCACTAATAATTCAAGTCGAATTTAATTTATAACTTGAGTTTTATTTCCAAACTTCAATATTAACTTACCAATTCAGCTTTTATTTAGCTACCTTGGTTACCATTATATATTTCGTTATCTAATTTATTAACAAATTACTTCTCCACTATTTATAGTTCAATACTTGAAATTTAACCCCAAATATCACTTCATTTAATTTTCACAAGTTTAATTTATTTTATAATTCAAATTTTGATTTTTATTTTATTTTTCAATTCATCAAACAATATTTACTTTGGATTTTCTATTCCACTTTCAAAATTTATAAGTCACAGCTTATTATTGACACAATCCCATCCATTATAGGCTTGAATATATTATTCTTTTTATTTTAACTCAAGCTTTATGCTTATTTATATCCCAAGCATATTTTTATTCCATGCAATTTAATTCTGATTCTTTTATAAGTTAATTTAATTTATTTACTTCAATTCCAATCCTTATTCAATTTATTTCCCATTCATTCAGGTAAGAATTTAATTCCATTCATTAATTCAATTGAATTCTCATCCCAATTCAATTTTACTTTAACTCGGATTTATTTAACTCAATTCGATTCCAATTTGATTCGAATACAACTGGATATTATTTTCAGCCTACTCAATTACTTCAATCCAGTTAAATTTTATTTCCCAATCCAAGTTAATTTCATTTTTAACTTTTCCCTTTAAATTTAAATTCCAACATTCAAAGCTCATATTTCCTTCCTGATTTAAAACTCATCTCAATTCATAAGCTCATAATTTATAAGCTTACAATTTATCTCATCAGGATTTTTAAACTCCCGGCTTTGGTTTCAAATCATTTTGAAATCTTCAACATCTCAAATCACAATTCTCAAAAGTTAAACCAATCCTTTTTAATTCCTAACAAATTTCCTTTGAAATTTCAAAAACAAACAGGTTTTTCCTGAACAAATCAATTTGGCAGCAATTCGTCACTTAGAAACTCGAAAATGAATACTGATGATGCTGCGCAGTCATCACCAGGATTATTTTCCAGCGACTGAAGTGAATTTAATGCTATTTCCCTTCCCAAATTTATTTGAAACAATTTTCTTCCAGAAATACTTTTAAAACAATAATGTTATTATTGTCTTCAAAACACTTCAAAAAACATTTCCAAAATCTCCGGGGTTTTAAATTTCCAATTTAATTTGAATTCAATTTTAATTATAACCCAATTATATAATTTATGCTCATATAATTTATTTCCATTTGATCATACAAGTAATTCCAATTTTTTATAATTTTATTTGTTTAAAATATGATCATCCAAACATCCAAGTTATATAATAATTTAAGAAAATATTTCCTTTATATCAAAATATATTTTGGGTAAAATTATTTCATTCGCCCACATTTAAAACAATACTGTGTCAATTGTTCTATTCAAGTGTTTAGAAACCCCTTCGATACAGTTGTCCAGACTGTGCCGACGAAGGTTCATATGCCACTCAATAAACCAATCAACACAATATAAAACCATCTTTATATTCACTAACAAATACGCGCTCATATCTATTAATACGCTCAAACTCATTTTAGAGTACTACGGACTCTAATTGAAATGAGTAGTTCCCACCAGAGCCAAGGTTATCACCAACCTAAGCTCTGATACAAGGTGTAACAGCCCGCAAATCCGTACCCCTTGAGTTACATTATTCTACAACAATCAACTCAAGTTGTACAGAAATACGAACCATTTGGGTTAAAGAAGAGGTAGAAGGAGAAAATAGAAAACAACAGCAGAATCTAACCATCGCAACGGAATAAAATATAATAGATAATAAATAATCTTTACTCAAATATCAAATATCTCTGTTTATATATTACATCATCAGAGTACATCAATCACAGCTCAACATCAATATCATACAATGGATACACAACAACTCAACACAGCGGAATATATATATATATATATATAACAAGTACGAATGTACGTATCGTCAACCAGCTCGTCTCCTGAGCTCCACAGCATCATATCCTGTATCCTATAATAGTCAGTCTGACCCGAGCATTACAGTTAAATAACACCCGAGTCGGTCTGGAATACCAGCATGAGAAAATCACACCCAATTGATTATTAAAGTTTCAAAACTCCTTTGAACAAAAGCATCTCGTAAGACCACCCACAAATAAACATGTCGGGTTTTCACCTTACGATAGCTAAAACATTTTTATTAAAGTCCTCTGATATTATAATAGTGTCTATAGAAAGTAAAATAGAATCTAGCTGAAATGCTTGCATCTCACGTTTCAGCAATAGTTGGGCACAATCAAAACCGTACGGGCGCGTATGGAAAATGGATTCCAACTAATGGCTAGGCACTGGGGTACCACCTGTCACAGTACCTGGTCTAGATCAGCGTACCGAGGAGCCATCCAAACTCCCCTGCAATACAAGACCGGAACCATCCCTTACTGGACAGTCCCGAGCAAGATCACCCCGTGGTTGGGATCAGCAACCGCCCACTAAGCCGAAATAAAGGGACATCTAAACAGGGATGACCTCACCCTCTAGTGGGGGCTACCCACGAAGCCTTGCTGCATAACCCCTGATTTTCAGCCATTCCCATTTGATGAGCCTTGAGGCTAAGCGTTACCTTTTATAGAATATATTCCTTAGAATGCCCATCGTCCACCTGACGATGTTTCGCAAGCATTCATCCATACAAGTCCATCCCGGGTTCGAATGGAACCGAAGGCACTATTCCTACTACATCCATTTTGGAAATATCCTCAGGATTAGTAGCGACTAGCCCTTGCACTTCACTGCTCCATCTTCGAATCCAAAATCGTTTTCACGAAACGTACAAATCGGATCGAAGTGGTTTTCGAGAAATAAATCTCGATCTCGGTCTCTTCGAAACGATCAACGTAGTTGTCCAATATTGATAGTTGGTTATTTAACTATCAATTAATATTCTCAAACATCCATCCAAAAAAAGAAAATTTCCTAAATTATTTATTAACCTCAAAGTTATCTTCACAAGATATTATTTCCACTTTTAAATCCTTTGCAAATGGTCTTAAACCATCTTTCTTTTCAAGACAAACTTTCCCAAATATTTTCTGTCTCCTCTGGGATCACCAAGCACAAAACTAGATTTTTTAAAATAATTCAAAACACTTTACTTTTTAAAATATACTTTAAAGCATTCAAGTTAAAACTGCTTCAATAGTTTGTTAAAATACACACTATATGAATATTTGAAAATAAGGTTACTTAAGAAAATATAAAACTAGATTTTTTTTTTAGAAACAAAATACTAAGTCACTCTTCCAAAAAATTCTGCCATAATAGATTTAAAGAAAATACTTATTTTAGAATTTAAATATTAAAAAATTATAAATTATCTAAAACTTGCTTTTTAAACAACTTAAAACTTTTAACTTATATTTAAAAATTTACTTTAAAATCGTACTTGGTTATCCAGTGGATAATTCCAATTTCAACCACTCAAATCAATTTCCCCAAATTGATTTCCAATTTACTCCATTTGAAATAAGTTTCTTTAATTACTCAATTCATTTCCACATTCATTAATTATGAACTTTATTTATTTTTATTTTTATTTTTATCTTCCGTTTGATTTTAAATCATTTGACTGAAATATACAAATTTAAGATCTTATCCGAATTTCTTCTTTACTTTTCAACAAATTTAAATCTTAAATTTTAAATAGATGTTTTGTTCTTTTAAATAATAATACTGAAATTTAAAATTCATTAATCTTCTGATTATTCAAAATTTTCCTTACAGTACTCCAGATTTATCTATTAGAATTTTAAAGTCACTTTATTACCTTCCCGATTCATTCCTAAATTTATTCAAATTTCTATAAATTATTTTACTTACGAATTCACTTCTTTTATTTTCTTTCCAAAATCTAATTTATATATTTTGGTAATTCATTATACCTAATTATATCAATTAAGCCACAGCATTCAATATCCCAATATAATTCATCATAGAATATCAAATAATCACAGCAGAGGGTAATAAATAACTTAAATATATGTTAAGGGATCCAGTTGGATCCCTCCAACCTGTTTTCCCTACATCCACAGATATTAGCACAATATAATATGCCAATTTCAAAATATACCATACTATAACACAATATAAATCAAACATCCCAAGATGTAGTATATACTAAATATAATCAATCAATTCATCCATTCAACCAATTGTTTAAATTTAATCATTTAAATTTAAATTTAAATTTAAATCTAACCAAGTGAGATTAACTCACCTTTGCTTTTTATCTTGCCATCCACCCAAGCTGACTTGATTTTTCATGGCTTCAGACCTTGGATAACAATTACATGGTTTATAAATATTTTAAGAAATCGAGCAAATCAATTTCTTAAACTCTATAGCCTTTAAAATCCTATGTTTTCCTCTTTCTTCCTTCAAATCTGAATATATATATGTCTGTAAAATTCAATAAAAATAGAGATTTGTTTTTCTGTACATAATTTAAATCCTAAACAGTAAGTGAATATATTGTATATACTCTCTAATCTATATATATTTGAACTACAATCGACTGTTATAATTTCTCCAGATCTATATACCTATTGGTTAAACAAAATGAATAAATGACTGCTACCTTACAATCGAACGACGAACGCGGTCCTCCAGCGCCATAAGAACAACACCGCTACTTCCATCCTCAACTCACGACGACTAAATGCTCGGAATCGAGCCGACCTCGATCCATAAGCTTTGGAACCGCTCGACACTACACGATTCTGAACACTCGGTCAACCCCTATCTCGCAACTCTACCCCAACGCGGCTCGAGTTCTTCAACGCAAAGGTCGCGGCTCGATTTGAAATGGAAGCCTCTTCCTGGAGCTCGATTTCGGAATTAGATTGATACCATTTTACTTTTGTTTCAACTGAAATCGTTGTGGACGAAGAGAGGAGGGAGAACGAGGTTTTATTAAGTATAGCTTGGCTATTGATTCGTGACCGGGTTTGAAAGAGGAATGCACGATTTAGGGAGAAGCAAGAAAGAAAAGAAAACAAACTTGATTTGAAATTAGATTTTGCTGGAAGCCATATTCGTTTACTTTTATTTTGACAAAGCTTTGTTAAAATAAAACGAGGGTAGGTCGGTTATATAAAAAAAATCGTGTGCAACAGAGATGAAAGAGACGTGATTGAAAAGGTACCCAACTGTTCATCTGATTTGACCATTTTATAATTTATTTTTCTTCTACTTAAATACTGAATTTTGATATATTTTTCAGCGAGTTTACCTACCATACGCTCACACATCAACTCCAAACACTACAAAATTTGAAATCCGATAATAATTCAATATTACGGACCCAATGGAACTAATTTCGTCGAATTCCGAGACTGTGCCTCGGAAGGCTATTTTTAAATTCAATTTGAAACGATAAAAATTTCAAAACTCAACAAAACACTTCCAAATTTAATTCTAACACCTTTACTATCTTCAGTGTTATCAATATAAGTTTTACAAGCCTTCAAATTATTTTTAACAGGCTTTAAAACTCTAGATTCAACCTTTTAACCAACTTCAACTTATTTAATTCAATAATTTAATTATAAATTAAATAGTGATATTTGAATTCAAGTCAAACTTAACTTTTAAATATTTAAAATCGATTAAATATTCCGATTTTATATGCTTAAAAATTCCGGGTCGTCACATATATACTTTCTTTGACATTTTAATTTTTGATTCCTTGAAAGGAAATTTTTTTCATTGAACACTACATGCCTTGAAATAAAAATCCTGCCATTACTGTCTAAACACTTATATCCCTTTTGGTTGGTAGTATAACCCAAAAAGGTACAAGGAGATGACCTGAAATTGAACTTATGAGTATTGTATAGTCTGAGATAAGGAAAACACCGACAACCAAAAATTCTCAAATGTTGATAGTCTACTTTGATGTTAAACAGAATTTCTATTGGACTTTTAAATTTCAGAATCTTTAATGGTAGCCTATTAATTAGAAAGACAGTTGCAGTAAAGGCATCTGGCCAACATTTTAATGGCATGGATGCCTGTGCAAATAAAGTGAGACCAGTCTCAACAATTTGTCTGTGTCTCCTTTTAACAAGCCCATTATGTTCAGAAGTGTAAGGGCATGTTGTTCTGTGAACAATCCCTCTCTTCTGAAAGTACTGCTTTAGAGGCATGTACTCTGTTCCACCATCAGATTGTATTACTTTAACTTGACAATTGGTTTGTCTTTCTACCTGAGATATGAACTGCAGTACAACATTATAAGTTTCATCCTTTGACCTTAAAAAATATATCCAAACATATCTAGAATAAGCATCAACAAAGGATATATAGTATTTATAGCCATAATCACTGTGTAGTGGTGCATACCCCCATAGATCAGTAGCAACTAATTCAAGTGGTTTGTTGTAAAGTGTTTCTGAGTTTAAGAATGGTAATTTATGACCTTTTCCCATTTGACAGTATGTGCAGACATATGGCATGTAATATCTTTGAAAGAAATGTTGTTATTATTACAATTATAGTATTTGGATGTCCCAATTTACAGTGCCACATATCAAAGATCTTACAATTTTCTCCCTTTTTGGTTTCAAAATTATTACACCATATTCTTTTAGATTCTGGTTTTCTTGGATTATTCGCACTGAACTTGTACAGACCTTTATATTCTTTACCCTGCAAGAGAATATCTCTAGTTAGGATATTCTTAACTAAGCAATAATGTGGATAAAATTCAAAGTAAACTTTGTTATCTTTTGCAAATTATGACACACTCAGCAGATTTTTTCTAATTAGTGGCACCCTTAGTAAATTATTTAAATATAGTTGCCTTTTTCCCATGATGTATGAACTGCCAGTGTATGTGATTGCAATTGATTTTCCATTACCCATGTGTATAGAATTCATACCTTTGTATTCCTTGTTCCCAAGATTTAGATTGCTCAAATTGTTGGTGATGTGATTTGTGGCTTCTGAATCTGGATACCAATCCTTATCTTGAATATGTTCTGGTTTTGCAATCTCTGTTTGCTGATGTCAGGTTTTAGATGGGTTACTTGAATCATGTTGAGCTTGTGCCATATTTGCACTGAAATTTTGATTTCTTTGATTGTTGTTGCTTTATCCTAGAATGTAATTCAAATTTAGCCTGAAGTAGCATTTTGCTGCAGTGTGGCCCAGTTTTTCACAGATCTGACACCTAGACCTGCTATTACCATTCCATCTGCCTCTTCCTCTGGATCTGTTTGAATATCCACCCCTTTGCATTGTCTGTTCTGGTTTATTGCTGACTTGTCCTTTTCCTTTGTGGTTGGCAACATAATTTACAGAGAAATCTGATTCATGAACTTTCTTGTTATCAATTCTTGCCTTATGTGCAAGCAACACAGAATGAACATCATCTACCGATGGCAGAATTTTGTAAGATGATATAACTGCCACCACTTCTTCATATTCAACATTTAATCCGTTTAATTTTGTTATTATTTGCTTAGAATCAGAGATCTTATGACCTGCAGCTTCCAACAAGTCATAAGTTGTCTTGATTTTTGAGAGGTATTCTCTCATATTGAGATTGTCTTTCTTGATGTTATGCAACTGTCTTTTATAGAACATCACTTTCGCGGTATATTTGACTATTGAAGACCTTATCAATTGCAGTCCAGATTTCATTAGCTGTTTTACACCCTATTACATGTGATAGAAGACTCACATTTATGGATGATAGCAACCATGAACATATGAGTCTATCTTGTCTATGATATCTTACATACTCCTCATTATTAATAACTTTGTTTTCTTTGTCAGTGATGCAAATTGGTGGAATATTATGGTTCCAAGAATGTAGCTCCAAAGCCTATAACCCTGAATTGCTGTTTCGACTAGAAGATTCCGCAGAAGATAATTATCTTCAATCAGATGTACTGTTACCAATTGGCTCTGTGGGCTTATCACAGTCTTGATCAAATTTTATGTTGTGTTAGAGAGTTGAGATGCATTTGGGTTGGATGATGTGGCTGAGCTGTCTTCTTCAACCATGATGAATCTGATTTAACAGTGACAGAGGATGACAGATCAAAAAATAAGAATGAAACAGTCTTGATCAAGAATTAGGTTTCAAGAATATAGAGATTAATGCAGAACTGATAAGTTGCAACCAAAGAAAACTTTAGATGATGAACTTTTTGAAATTTCTGATGGGTTTTCTTTCTGGATGGCAATTTTTTGCTTGTTGTGATATTTTTCCTGGTTTCTTGATATGAGTTTCTGAGATTTTGATTGCTTCCATTCAAGATTCAGTATTGAATCTTGTTGTAGCCAGAGATGACAAGCTGGTGAGGCACAAGATTCAAGTGCTGGATCAATCTCTTAGATGATGAGATTTGAATCTCTGATAAGAGATGAAACTCAGATGATGATGATCTATTTGGTGAGTTTTATTACTCCTTCCTTTTTCTTTTTTCTGTTAAGGAGTTTCTTTATAGCTCTGATACCATAAATTTTTTTTTGAAAGAACAATTGAATTGCAGAAATGATAAAAGAGGAAATGATATTATTGAATATAATCTCGACAGGAATTATAGCGATCTCAGTGCATATTTATAAACAAGGTTCTCTATAGACAAAATTACTGCAGCTTGGTGATGGGCTTTTGGGCCCATGAACCCATATTACAAAGTATGGTTCAGATTTAATGCTTCTAAAAGTAATGGCTGAGATCAAAGTGATGGGGATATATATTTGATGGTAAGAGATCATTTCTCAATATTTTAACAAAAATTTGGGGTCAAACATCAATGCATTTCGATAATCTTGTAAATAGTCAATATGTATGGCAATTGTAGGATGAAATATATTAAGAAGATGACTAAGTTTATATATTAATGGATGTATTTTGCAGGCATATACAAGGCAATTAACTTAAGGCGAACAATGACTGGCTGAAAACAAAAGAAAAGCTAGACAAGGGCTCATAATGCTCCTAGAATAGAATACAACCACCATTTAGAAAAAGAAAAATCTTCAAAGAAGAAGAATAACCTTTCCATTTTTAATTTCCATTTTATTACTACTTCTATGAGTTTAAGTTATGTTCTTTGTATTATAATTCGGAAAAAAATGCAACTATGGTGTTTAATCCATTATATCACCATCTTTTTAATGAAATAGTTTTTTATTGTTAACAATGATATTAATAGTTAGAACCATTTTTGAAAATTATCGTACGGCCATTAAAGCTAAACATGAATGGTACAGGTCATTGACCTGATTTATTATACGAGTGAGCCAATTAGTTTATTATTTGAATAGTTCATATGTGCCTTCACATAAGCGTGCGATAGCACCGAATTCACATAATATTATCTACCATATTATTTCTAACAATGTACTACAATAATATTTTTATTCTACATCATCATTGCTCTACCGTGTTCCCTATTGCTGTACTCTACCGCGTTACCTATTACTGCTCCTATAAAGTTTGCTAAATACTAGGCTAACGTGTACACTTACCACAAAAAATGAATAATCACATATGATACACATGACAACATATCTACAACATACCCACTACTTTATTATCTAGCTTCATGCCCACGTTGTCTTACCCACATCAGCTCACATCTATAAATTCTTCCACATCTACAAATTTCACTTAAGACTTTATATCACTTTCTCCGGATGGTTAGCCACTACATAAATTAACGCTAAAGTAGGAGCACCAATCAGTTGCTTAGGAATATTGATCCAAAAATTAGATTATGTAATGGAACCAGATTAATATATTGTGTCTTTCATAGAAATCTCGTAGATGTAGAAATCATTATTGGACATTTCCATGGTACAAGGTATTTATCCCACGTATACCACTTAAGCCTTCTGAGAGTACTAACATGCTTTTCAGCCTAATACGTAAACAATTACCCATTAAATGAGCTTTTCCCTTAACAATTAATAAATCACAAGGACAAACCATCCCTCAAGTTGGTATTTGTCCTACTGAACATGTTTCCATCCATGGTCAACTATATGTTGCTTTATCTAGAGGAGTTGTACCAAAAACAACAAAAGTTCTGGTAAAAAATGGAAAAGATTTGAAATAGAAAGGGCATACATATTAGAAATAAGGACATATTATTAACACACATGCAGTCATCAACTCAGTTAATTATACTACATTTTTTCCACTTTACACGCAATATTTTTATGCTAATTATTATACTCCTACATGCATACACCACATCTATTATATACTCCACACCTATTATATACTCCTGTTTAGGGATTTTTTATATGATCATAAATGGGTAGTAATTGCAGTTAACATCGTTTTCTCAATTTCATTGTTTTTTGTCATATTTTCAAGTAGATTTTCTATAAATTACCTCATTGAGTTAATTTTATTGTATGTAAGAATGAAAATTCCAACATTATTACGAGAATAGAATTGTAGTTAACATAAAAATCCCTTATAAAATATTTTTAACTTCACCATCAACATATTACCGATGTCGGTCTTAAGCGTGTGACAAAGAGGAGAGAAAAGGATTACTACAATTGTACTTAGTTCTGTAAGAATACTTTCACGTTATCATTGTTATCAACGACCAAGAAAAAGCATGAAGAAAAATAATTACATCAATTAAAGTCCTATAAAATTTTATAACAATATTACGGTAAACAGTAATTCAAAATCTATATACTCGCGTCAAGTAGTTTATACTTCAACAAGTATTGAGTGTTCGTGCGGAAGGGAGTATCGTAGGAGGTACGATCTTTATAGCTGAAAAGAAAAGATAAATTCCTTATATATTAATAGGTTGATTTATTACTTTTAAAACAGAGACGTTGCAAGTTTTTTAAGTTTCAAACTATTGAAAATGCTAATTTTTAATATTTATTACATTTCTCTACATATTGATGTAATGGTTGATTACTCACTTTACCCAATTAATTATTTTCTAAGATAACATAGCTCATTCATGTTTTGATAAATTGTTGATTTGTGCATGTTTGCACATAGAAAATACCACATTTCCTATACATCAAGTCATTTCATGATTAGTAAAAATCTTTAAAACGGTATTTAATAACACCAATTCCTCCTATGCACGTGCCAAAGTACTCATATACACACATATACATATATATTGAATGTGTGTATTGTAATACTATTACAATATCATAGAATGAAATAAACAAATAAATATTTTATTTCAATAAAATTTCAATAGTACACACAATTACAACAATAGCTTCCACAATATTTTCATACAACATTTTATACACATTCTTTCGTATACAATATCGTGTAATCGCTATTTTCCTTACCCACTCGAATATAGCTTGGATGTCTTCTTTCTCCAGATCCAAATGGCAGCTTGTTTTACTTAACAAATATCAATGCAGTAAAAATAAAAAAGGAACAAGTTGAAACTGCAAAATATTAATTTATTTAAACTCGACATTGCCTCAATTTATTGGTTTCTCTCTTTTCATATTTTAAATAAGCACAAAAAAATAATGAACATATAGCAGTAAAGCATGTTCATGTAGAACATAAATTTAAAATCAAGTCAATAATGTGCACAAGCAATTTAAGAGATGCACACTGTATCACTATACATAACTTAAGGTCGAACAACATGAAATTAACAAGCACTTTATTTTCAAAAGGTAATGCATATGCAAATGTGCACATACCAAACATGCACACATGCACAAAGCACAGTAAAAATCAAACCCACATCACAAACCAGCAGGTCAAGCCCAAATGCTTTTAGACTCAACACAATGCATAAGTGTAGGATCAAGTGGAAGTGTACACATGGTCAAGCCCAAATGTTTTCAGGTTCAGCATAGTACACAAAAAAAAAACCAGAACTATTCCGGAAAAAGAAAGTAACATAAGGTGCATATATGCACAGCTAAGGCAAATAAATTCAAGTTCAGTTTAAAGTGTAAGTTCACAATTTAAAACATTATTCAAGTTCAAGTGCAGGTGCACAAGACACACAAAACCACAAGAGGCAGCAAGGTCGTGTATGCGACGTGGTTATGAAATGCATAGTAATACAACTTGTGCACGAATAAGATACAACATGGTCCAAGCTACTACAGTGCAACTGAAGAAAATGCAAATGGATTCAACAGGAGTTCAAAAATGCACAAACAAACAACAGACACCGATAACTCAAACAAGGCAGAGGCACACACAAAGAAAAGTGCGCAACTCAAAAATGCAACAACACTCAAAGGAAAGCTCGAAGTGAAGCCAATCAAGGCCGGCAACATACACTCACACAATCAAGTACAGAGGCAAACACAAGCACATGAGATCGGTTTTGAAGTGCAAATGACCAGACATGCCAAGGCAGGACCGGTAAGAAAATGAACACATGCACAAGGATAACAACACAGGACCAGGAAACAAATGCACACATGTACAAGGGCAGCAACACATATGACCAGTAAGTAAATGCACACATGCACAAGGGCAGCAACATACAGGACCAGCAAGAGAAAGCACACATTCACAAGGACATCGACATACACACAGCAAGCATAAAAGCCAAGTATACGAGAAACATAATCAAAAGTTTGGAGTTGAACAAGTACAAAAATGCAGCCCGAAGTCACAAGCTGAACAATTCAAAGTCAAGGACGAATATCACATAAATGTCAAGCCAAAAATTCAAACGAAAGCTATTCTAAATGCAATCAGAAGTCAAAGCAAAATTATGGTTGGAAAATTCAAATCAAAAACTGCAAAATATATATAAATCTATGAAGATTTTTCTCAAATCGACCCCTATTTAAACCAATTCATCATCGATAAATTAAGTAATCGAATTTGAAACAAGATAAATATGTATATCGAAATCATACCAAATTTAGTCTTTTCAAAGGAGCTTTCTTGCAGATGAGCTTCATACCCGACCCATGGTCCCTTTCAACGAATTCAGCTTCACTAATGTCGGAACCCTAGAGCTCAACGTCTTCTCTATGGTTTTCAGCAACTCATGTCGAAAAAGGAATCCAATATCCATTGCCGCTAGTTTTAAAGGGTGGACATGTCGAATTTAATTTTGTGTCAGTGATTAAAAGATCTACCTCATAGGACTGACTCTTTCTGAGCTTCACTACCGCTACGCACCTTGATGCCCAACTAGAACACTCCTGGCCTCTCCGCGAACTATTAGATCTATCTAAGCTTTTTTATCTGGATATCTAAAAAAGAATCGATTTCATTCAACGATTCAAAGAACGCCCCCCACCCCCGCTCATGAAACGACTCTGTTGCACGACCTGTATTCGGAGTTTCCCTGGGGTTGGTAAAGCGAAATGGGGGCCACCCTAGCCCATTGAGAGCATAGTGATCCTTTATCAAAGAATGACTCGCGGGATGTCTTTGGTGCGACTGTAGTGCTTGTAAGACGCAAGCACCTAACTGCAAAGCATAGAGGAAGATCAGTCATTTTGCCTAATAAGTCAAAAACTATCCATCGAAACTAATCTAGTTGAGCCGAAGTGTCTTTGGGAAATATGGAGAATGAAAATTATGGAGCAGTAGATGTAAATTAGGAAATATGTTGAATGAAAATTTATGAGCAGGAGAAAGAAGTTTGATGAATGAAAATTTGGTCTTGGGAGTTTGGGAAAATTGTGAAAAATTTGTAAGCTGAAAATTTGAGTATTGAGCTAAAAAAAATTTGAGAATGGAGCCAAAAGTTTTGCTATGGGCGCATAAGAAAATTTTCGGGTCAATATGAAAGTTATAGTATAATACACAATTTACAATGTTTTTTGGCAATATATTTATGCATTTACTTTTTATTTGTTGAATTTCATGAAAACTTCAAAATTTTATTTTTGGATTTCATGAATATTTTTAAATTCATTTTAGAAAATTTTGAAATATTAAATGTTAACTACGGTTACTAATTATAATTATTAAATAAGATACTAAATAATAATTATAACTTGGGGATTTTTACTCAAAGGGGCTTCTTTGTGCATGATAATAAGTTTTAAGTACATCACTTCTGAAAAATTAGCTCAAAGTACAATTTTAAGGAAAAAGATAAATGAAGTTATCATTTTCAGTTATATAGAAATAATGATAAATAAATTTATAATTTTCCTGCATAACTTAAAAAAGATAAATGAATTTATCATTTGCTTGTAAAATTTTTTTTAAACTAATTATTCAAAAAAATTCTTCTTAAAACTTGTTACCATGAATGAGAAGCCCTTTTAACTTAATTTCCATTATCACTTCATAATTATTAAGCAATGTAGAATTTAATGGGGATCGTTTCTTTCCACTCCTTTCTTCCTTCTAGATCGGTTCGATTTAGACTTTCCATTTTCAATTCCTTCGTCGTGACTTTCTTCTTCTCGTTACTCTCTACTTCCAACCCGCCTTCTTGTCATTTTCGTTTTTTTCCTTTGCCCTCGTTTTCGATTTCCCTTCCTTGCATCAGCCGCCGCCTTTCCCTAAACCCTAATTTCCTCTGTGTGCTTTCTTTGACTTCCTACTATCGGCTACAATTCGCTTTTGCCTCTCCTTTTACTCTCATGTCGAGTCGTTCTATGCTCGGATTTGGTTCCAGTTTGTTTTTGGTTTGGGTGTTTCGTCTTGGGTTTGGGGGTTTTACGATGTTGTTGGTCTCTTCTTGAGGTATTTCTTGGTGTATGGTGGCTGTGTTATAGGTGATAGTTGAGGGTTGTTCGTCTTGTGATGGGTTGAGGGTTCTGTGAATTTGTTTTGGTAGCTTATAGCTGGTGTCTTTGGGGCTTTCTATGAGATCTTATGCTCTGTTGATTGGTTGGTTTGTTGACATGTGTTGTTTGGTATGTTGTTGTCTTCCCCCTTTGGCTACTTGGCGTCGACTCTGCTGGCTGAAGCTGCTACCCAATATTGTATATAATCTGACAGGTCCAGATCCTGTGGTGCGTTTCTACCTTCCAGCATCGATGCCGAGTGCTTATTGGATTTGGCCTGGATATTGCAGGGTCATTGTTTCTATTTTTGTATTTTCAAATGTATTAGTGTAGTTTGCATTAGTGCTTCTAGTATGTACATTTCATCCTATGTGGTGGTGTTTGGTCTGCCAAGTGCAGCTTGTAGAATATGCACTCTAAGTAGTGTTATTTATAGCATAGGCATACGGCCTATCTCCTGGTCTTTAATCTAGATTAGTTTCTACTGTTGCTGAGGAATCTGACTCACATCCGTATTCATTTGGCTATAAAACCAGCTTGCTGCTACAAAGTAATAATACTTTATTCTATCTGTAAAAAATATATTAAATATTACTTATCAATCATTACTGTCTTAATTATTAATTATATTCATTAGTAATATTTGCAGTAATTATTAGCTATTAAATATTAAATATTACTTTTTATTTATTAATTATTAACTATATCTTCTTAATTTTAATTGAACATTAATAATTGAATTTTACTTATTATGTATATATTATTAATTATTAATAGTAATAATTAATTAAATATTAATTATCCAATAGTAAGTATTAATTAAAAATTATTAAAATTAATTGTTCAATATTAAATAATCATTTATTATTTCTTAATGATAATTGAATATTAATTATAAAATGTTAATTATTATTTATTAATTATTACCGTTATTAGTTATCGATTAATAATAATTATTATTAGAGGGAATTAGGCACAAGAATAAACTTTAAAAATAAAATTTGGTTGAATGACACTATGTTTTATTTTTGCACTGAAGGACAAACTTTGAAAGAAAATTTGACTGAAGGACAATGTTATTTATAACTAGCATTATATTCTATTTTTACACTACAAAATGCTAGTTAAAACTAGCATTATATTCAGTTTTACAATGTATAAAATGCTAGTTATATTTAGCATTGTCCTTCAACCTATTATTTTTTAAAGTTTGTCCTTCAGCTTAAAATAAAGATGATTGTGCTTTAGCCTAATTTTTTTTCTTCTAAAATTTGTCCTTATGCTTATTTTCCACTAATTATTAACCATATAAGTTATCATTTATGCAGTATTAAATATACATTACTATTTATAAATTATAATGTTGGATTTAAAATCGGAGAAAAAAATTAAGGAATTTTAATTGAACAAAATAGAAGAAGCGCAAAAAAAGTTTGAAACTAAATTTTTGCAAAAGAGGAACTAGTAAACATTATTATAAATTTTTAAATATTAAGTATATATTTTTATTTATACGTTATTATTCTAATTGTTAACTATAATATATTAATTAATAATTAATTATAATAAATTATTAACCATAATTTATAAATTATTTATTGGTAATCATTAATTATAGTAATATATTAATTATCATTTACAATTTATTAATTATAAGTTATCACTTAAAAATTATTAAGTATTAATTGATAGTTATTAATTATAAATTATTACATTTTAATTATAGTAAAATTTTACTACAAATACAATAGATTGCTTACTTGTTTTTAATGAACATGATTATTTTCAAGAAAATGTCTTAAACAAACAACTTGGTAATATCAAATTTTCAACCTTTTAAAAACTTTGGGAAAATGTCAATATTTACAACGGTCAAAACTACTAATTTGTTATAGATTTCTATGACAATTGGTCAAAACAAACAGTTATTAAAAATACGTTTATTACAACTGTCAGGAAAAAGTAATTGTTAAAAACAAGGAATGACTGCCAACTCTCCAGAATTGAAAGATGATGGAAGAAAAGTCCCTTCCAAAATGATTGTGAAAATTAGGTCCTTATTTTTAGTTTTCAATTAATTTATGCCACTTTTGCTCTTAATTTCAATGCTGGACCAATTTTTTTTTTTTTTGCGCGGGGTTGGGGGGGGGGGGTTGTTTGGTAAAAAAATAACAAAACAGATACTTAATTTACATAAGTTTATGAGTAGGGACTTTTTGTGCACGAGCTTTGAGAATAGGGACCATTCGTCCAAAACCCCCGTTAAAAATACATTTATTATAACTGTTAGGAAAAACTAGTTATTATTACGACCGTCATTTTGCGAACTTTGTAAATGACTTGTTGCAATATGGTCATTTTCTTACGTGATCGCAGGGAATACATTGAAGTATGGTCATTCTTGGTGAATAAACATACTTATCCATTGACCTATACAGGTCGATTAAGAAGTCCGCTATCTAGTTTCTGCATTTACAACTAACAGTCAATTGTTAAGGATAACCGGTTGTTTTAATTTTATTTGATGATATTCTATGTTTTATTTTGCTAAGTCGAAAAACATGATCTAATTTGTGTTTTTCTATCCAAAAATGCACATATTTGATTCAAACTCAACACAACTCGACTTCGCTTGGCTCAGCTTGACCCGACATTATACTATCGAATGGATGACATGCACATGTTACTTAATTTGCACATGGATCCCTACCATAACATGAAGCTGTATCAAAATGCACAAAGAGCTAACCTTTTCTTACCGAAGTTTTATTTACGTAAGTTGCCTCTTACATTCTCTACACCGTTGGATCCAAACTTTATCACTTTTCTTCTCCCGTTTAACTCATCTCTTCTTCAAAACAAACTAACAAAAATCAAAAATAAATATGAAATAAACACATAAAATATTATTAAAACTTATCAAATTAGCTTGGGAAAGTTTCTCTTGTCAAATATATAGTAAAACTTTTCATAAATATTGATGTCTTGTGGACTAGAATTTATACATAGTGATTTCCCATCAAAGTAGAAATTTTTTTGACTAAGCTATTATGTGTGACCAAGTGGGACATGTGTACTTTTGGTTCTGTAATGAGACTTGTGACGCCCCACCTCTATGCTCACAATAACAAAGGTTATTATAAGGAATAATGTCTACTATTGTGAAGAATAAGGCTTGTTAGAAGCGACCATCCGTAAGTTATGCCTTAGACGAGTATTGATTACATCGATAGGAGTTGTGTAAGTTACTCCCAAAGATATAAACTCAATCCAAATCTAAAACGGAACTACGGTGGCTAAAGAAAAATTCAGAACAACTCATAATAACTACAACACTGATAGTATAATCACATCAGAACAGAAATATCAGATATATATAGCGGAAGACAAGTCTGGATGCATGCTACAACAATCGATAGTTCACATGAACCAAATGTACATATAAATGTCATCAACATACATGAGACGAGAATCAATAAACCAAAAGTACTCCTCGAAGTCTAGACGAAAGATGATGTGAAATCCCAAAAGCTGAAGCTGCAACTGAATCAGAGATAGCGATTACCCTGAAACAACTCGATCTGACCCGGGTATTATTTAAAAGAAAATAATAAACAGATCAGTCTAATTTAAACTTAGAAATAAGTGTATGATAAACAACACTTAAGCAATTAATTATAGTCTCGAATAAGACTACTCAACATAAATAATCAATATAGTTTAAATGAAGAAATCTCAATTTAAACTCCATCAAAATCAACTTTCAAATTCACAATTGAATTAAAAACAGCAAAATGCAAAATTATAATCTCAGATGAGACTATACACAAACTCAACTCTCAAATTTATAATTGAATTCAAAGCAGCAATTCACAAAATCTAGAAATCAAAATAGATAACTAAAAAAATCAGCATAAAAGTGGATCGATCCCAGCAGATGGCAACTTTTAGCTACGCCGCACATGGATCTCATATGGCCGAAGCCTACCAAGTACTATAATTTTTCACGCCCATCAGATGACCCGAAGGTCCGCAGAGTGACCCAAAGGTCTAGTACTGGTAAATGACCCGAAGGTCCATCAGATGACCCGAAGGTCCAACAATTGACCCGAAGGTCCAGCAGAGTGGCTCGAAAGCCCAAAAAATCATCAAAATCATCGAACAACAAATATTTCAATTAACGAGTCCAGAATTAACCGAAATAGTAAAAGTATGGTTCCATACTCTGCACTTTCGCTAAATCGTTTAAATCTCTTCATCGTTTCCTTGAAAGTGCAAAATTGTGTATTTTATATAAATAACATTTTACGTTCTCAAACGGACAAGTCTGGAATTAAGAGAATCAGTAAAAGTAAGGGTTCATAGTCCTCAATTTTGAAGCATTTAAATCGATTCCTCATTCTTTTGAAAGCGTGAACTGTAAAATTTTTGGAAACAATTTTAGCTTAAAACGATTTGAAAACACGTGATTAAAACAGCAATATCTGTAACAATTTCGACAAAAAAATTGCGCTTCACAAAACACAGTAAAAACGGATATCAAATCAGCGTTGCGGAATAACCGCTTAAAAATTCACTTTAATTTGACGGTTGCTGAAGTCAAAACGACAGTAGTTTATTCGTCAAAAAAGTCATCAAAACCACACGCCTCAAAAATATAATACCGGCATAAAAATTCCGTTATAAAAATAATGACAACTAAATATGTTTTAAAACGTAACACCGGTTCACGTAAATTAAATAGTGGACTGCACCACTATATTTTCATCAAAAATTTCACTACTAATATGTGTATCCAAAATTGGCACTGGAAAATGAAGAAATGAAAATATGTGACTTTAAAACTAGTTTTCGCATGCCACCTCATTGTACAAAATATCATACACAAAAAAATGTAAAATAAAAAAAAACATACACGCACAAAATATACAGAGGAAGATGACTCATATCTTTCCCTTGCACGCATATTTCGCATGTTTTACAAAGTAAGGCCTGATTACTATAAATTTTACACGCCTGCATGAATTACAATGTTTGCCCTGACACTTACATACACGCACATAATACTAATCTTCGAACGAAACTAAAATTGCCCGGCACAAGAAAAAACTAACACATGTACGAAATGCAAGGCCCTGAACTTACTATATTTTCAAAGCTACAATTACACAATGCACTTGACACAATATTGGCTATATATTATTGCACGCACCTGAACATCTATATGCGTGAAAAGTAAGGTTGACCTGAACTTAAATTACATGTTTTACAACTTTTCCTTGCCTGGACTTAAAATTTTTCTAGTGCATGCATCAACTAAACAAGTAATGGTGTACCAAGAAATGTACACGTACATGAAGTTTGGGCTTGCATTATTTTGTGCTACACATTATATAATGCACAAACGAAATGAAACAAAGTGACCTGTCTCACTACTGTGCACACATGAAGAACAATGGTGAAACAGATTTTTTTTTGTGCAACCTATTTACATGCAGGTGAAGAATAGACCAAATATTAACCAGGCTTGCACACACACGAAATGATGAAGTGAGGAGAATAAATTAGAAATGTGAGTTTGTTACTCACCTAAATATTTGCTTCAAGGCCAATGAACAACCCAGATCTGAAAGAGAGCCAAATTCAAACTGCCATTAATGCATTTCTCTTAGCTACCGAAGCTTTAAAACAAAACGAAAAAATGTTGCAGCTGTTTCACTTTTCTTTTATTTTATTTTTTTCAAAAATATGTATAAGTTAAACAAAAGAGTGTGCTGGCCTTCATTAAGGTACATCTGCATTAAAGGCATAACGTGCTTTGGCTAAGAAAAGGACACGGCTTGCAACCGAATGATGAAAATGATAAAAATGTGTTCACCTTGCTCTTATGAACCTAGGGTGACAGCAATGCAAATATGAAGAAAGATAATAATGTAAATTGTTCACTTGCATTTTAAAATGGACCATCCATTTTACACATGAAAGGCAAAGCAATAAAACACAAATTGTTATAAAGTTGGACCACTTCTCATATTTGTGTTTTATTTTGTTTTTGAAAACCAGGCCCTATATGTTACACGTGAATGAATTTTGCAAATTCATTTCAGCTGCTACCCCATGTTGGAATTCAACTGGCTTTTAAATAATTTTGCACTATTTTATTTTTTTCGAATTTAAAATTTTAAAATTTCTATTTAAAATATTTATTATGGCGGTAATAAAATCATGGTCATTACAAACTTCCCCCTTATAAAAATTGCGTCCCCTTAATTTTCATACTAGAAGTCGTTTATAACACAAATTATTCATCACAACAAATATTTGAAATAAAAAGATGAATAAGAATGCTCACCCTCACTAGAAGAGGAGAGAAAACTCGGATAAGAATGCTCGACGAATTCTTTGGTTTCCCAAGTGCAATCTTTAGGGTTTGCGGACCGTTGAATTTTCACAAGCGGGACTTCTTTATTCCGAAGGCATTTAACCTCCGAAGCTAGCACACGAATAGGATTTTGCACAATAGACAAGTCGGGTGAGATCTCAAGATCTTGTAGCATATGAGGATCAATAATAGAATCCGAATCTCTAAGGCACCGACGAAGCTGGGATACATGAAATACGTCATAAATTCCCGAAAACTGAATATGCAGCGATACACGATAAGCAACAGGGCCAATGCGTTCCGTAATAGGAAACGGTCCAATATATCGAGGAGCCAATTTCCCGGAGCTACTAAAACGCACCACACCCTTCATCGGGTAAACACGAATGAATACAAGATCGCCAACAGAAAATTCCAAAGGCTTCCTACGATGATCGGCATAAGATTTCTGCCTATTCTGAGCCTCCTTCATTCTCTGTCTAATAATATCAATCCTCTCAGAAGAATCACGAATATAATCGAGGCCGAGAACTAACTTTCTCCTCGATTCCAACCAACAAGATGGTGATCGTCACGGCCTTCCGTAAAGTGCTTCGAAAGGAGCCATACTGATACTGGATTGAAAACTGTTGTTATAAGAGAACTCAACAAGAGATAAGTGGTCTTCCCAACTACCACCAAAATCAAGAATGCAAGCTCGAAGGAGATCCTTTAAGACTTGATTCACCCTTTCAGTCTGACAGTCAGACTGTTGATGATAAGCTGTACTGACATTGAGCTTTGTGCCCAAAGCTTTCTAAAGGCTCTGCCAGAAACCACTAGTAAAAAGCGGATCTCTATCACTAACAATAGAACTAGGCACACCATGAAGTCAAATGACTTCTTTAATAAACAACTTAGCCAATAAAGGAGCAGTCCGATTGGACTTGATAGGAATAAAATGGGCTGATTTAGTCAATTGGTCAACAATCACCCAAATACTACTATTGCCCGACCTCGAATGAAGTAGACCATCAATGAAGTCCAAAGAAATCTGATCCCATTTGCATAATGGAATCTCAAGAGGTTGCAAAAGACCACTGTGACGTTGGTGTTCTGCTTTAATAAGTTGACAAGTCATGCAACGACTTACATAACTTGCAACATCACGCTTCATACCCTCCCAATATTATAAGCGTTTCATATCAACATACATCTTACTACTACCCGGATGGATAGTATACTTAGAACGATGACAGTCCTCAAGAATGTCATTTCTAAGGTTAGGAACATTAGGCACGATCAACCTTCCCTTCTTCCGAATACAACCACGAATATCAATATCGAAATCCTTCAGATCATCACTTCGGGATTCTTATTTACAACTCTGAATAAGATAAGCAATATGTGGATCTTGCTTCTGGGCATCGGCAACACGGTCCAACAAACTAGGACGAGCTTCCATGCTAAATAAAAGCACGGGAGAATCAGAAACTGAAGGACGGTCTCTAATATCACAATGAGATAAAGCTTCCAATATATTCCACTCTGCTAGCATCATGGAAACAACAACTTGCTGCTTGCGACTAAGCGCATCAGCAACATGATTACCCTTACCAGGGGTATACTGAATATCGAAATCATATGAAGCAAGAAATTCGAGCCAACGCTGTTGCCTCATATTAAGTTCTTTCTGAGTGAATAGATACTTTAGAGATTTGTGATTAGTGAAGAGAATAAAATGCTCGTCCAATAAATAATGTCGCCAAATCTTTAGAGCAAAGACTATAGTGGCTAACTCCAAATCATGGGTAGCATAACGAATCTCGTTAGGCTTTAGTTGTCTGGAAGCATAGGAAACTACTCTATCCTTTTGCATAAGAACAACACTGAGTCCAAAACCACTAGCATCGGTATAAACACCAAGATCATGATTCACTTCGGGAACCACTAAGATAGGAGCATAAGTAAGGAGATCTTTTAACTTCAAGAAAGAATACTCACACTTATCTGACCAAATAAAAGGAACAGCTTTTCTCGAGAGAGTGGTAGGCGGTAAAGCAATACGAGAAAAGTCCTTAATGAACCGGCGATAATAACCCGCCAATCCAAGTAAACTACGGATCTCAGTAATGGTCTCGGGCCTCTTTCAATTCTGAATAGATTCGATCTTGGAAGGATCGACAGAAATACCATCGAAAGAAACAATATGACCGAGAAACTTTACCTTATTCTTCCAGAAGTGACACTTGGAGAATTTGGCATAAAGCTGATGCTGACGAAGAGTGCTCAAAACAATCTCCAAATGCTGAATATGATCGGCTTCAGATTTGGAATAAATAAGAATACCATCAATGAAAACCAAGACGAACTTATCGAGATATTCCCGGAATATCCGGTTCATAAGATCAACAAAATACGCCGAGCGTTCGTCAAACTGAATGGCATAACAAGCCATTCGTAAGAACCATAACGAGTGCGGAATGTGGTAAGAGGAATGCTATCTACTGCAACTCGTAATTGATGAAAACCGGTAGCAAGATCGAGTTGGGAGAAAAGCTTAGCGCCACTTAACTGATCGAACATGTCGTCGATCTTAGGTAATGGATACCTATTTTTGATAATGAGCTCATTAAGCTTGCGACAATCAATGCAAAGTCTAAGAGTACCATCTGACTTCTTAACAAAGACAATGGTAACGCACCAAGGAGACGAGCTAGAACGAATAAAATGCTTGGCTTCCAACTCAGATAATTGTTGCTTGAGTTCCTCATTTTCCTTAGCAGACGTCCTCGTAGGAGGACGACTGATAGGATGAGCACCAGAGATAAGATCAATACGGAACTCAATTGCCCTCTTTGGCGGCAAACACGAAATAGGCTCAAAAACATTAGAAAAATCACAAACAACTGGAATATTATCAATGACATCCTCCAATTCGAAGGAAGAAATGAAAGCATTCGAAGTATGATCCACGCTTCGAAATATAGTAGATAACCGCTCGATAGCATCTAGATGCTTGAGGTATAAAGTTCTTTCGGGACATAGGATTTGAACTTCATAACGGACGAGCCAATCCATACCCAATATCATATCAAAACCAAGATGATCCATAACATGCAGATTCGCATGAAAGGAAAAACCACATAGGATAATCTCAACATCAACACATGACAAACCAAGAGTAACGGAACCACCAATAGGATTTACAATCCTCTTAGGGTCGCAAAGAGTAACAACATCCAAAGGAAGAACATCAACAAGCTCCTTTGATACGAATGAGTGTGATGCACCCGTATCGAAAAGAACTCTAATAGAACGACCATGAAATAAAAAAAACCTTCCAAAATAGAAGGAGTAATACCTTTAGGCTGAGAAGAATCACCAAAAGCTTTAGCAACATTAAGCTTCCCAGATTCGAGACCCCTAGAAGCAGTAGGACAATCGAAAATCCAATGACCCTCTTTCTTGCAATAGTGGCAAATGCGAGGCTTAGGACAATTACGGCGAAGATGATCCAGAGAACCACAATTATAGCACGCCTTTTGAATAGAAGGTGCACTACTAGGCTGAGAATTAGAGGTAGCTTGCTTCTTCTTCTTCTGGTTGGAAGAATAAGGCTTATTAAATGGAAACCTCTTCTTATTGAGGTTCTTAGACACCTCAATCTCATCACCACTTTCATGTTCCTTTTCAACAGCTTCAAGGCAAAGAGCCGAATCAACAAGCTCCTCAAAAGAGAGCTTAAGCTGGAGCAAAAGAACTTTCTTCAAATACTTCTTCAAACCATCAACAAAATGAAGATTTTTCTTACGCGGAATGTTAATGAACTCAACTCCGTATTTGGACAAGGCCTCGAAAGATGCAACATAATCAGAAATAGAGGATTTTCCTTGCTTCAACTCAAGGAAACTACGAGCAAGATTAGCCTTTTTCGATTCAGGAACGAACTTAAGTTCGAAACGTTCCATAAATTGGATCCATGAGAGAGAGGACTCATCAACCTCCGCAATAAAAAGCTTATACCAATCAAGCGCATGCTCTTGCAACATGCTAGATGCTACGAGAACGCGATGATGATCAGAAAGATCCATCCGAGAAAATATGCGCTCACAAGTGCGCAACCAAGTCTGAACCTCCCTTACACTTTCCGATCCCTTGAAAGGCTTGCCTCCAAAGTGGGAATAGTCACTACACTTGCGAGCGAAGGCAGACTTTCGAGTAGGAGCTGCGAGAGTAGCAACAGAAAGCTGAATACCCTGAAATAGCTCCATAAACTGATCAGTTGACATATAGACTCCGTCCGGATGATAACCACTAGACGGACCTGCAGTAGAACGCTTCCCTCTACCTCTTCCAGCCATAGGCTGAGAGAAAAGAGAAGGTAAGGACTAGTTAAACAGCACACAATTGATAAGAAATTTAACAAATGGAATACTATGGAATATGAGATTCATTCCTAGACATATTCCAACATGTTAAAGAGGAAGGAATATATTAGAAAAGTATGAATAAACCCTCGAATAGTTGTAAAGCATGTTCCATTCTGCTTCTGTTCTGTGTTTCATTATAATTTGTTCTGAATTTCAGCTCTGATACCAAGCTGTGACGCCCCACCTCTATGCTCACAATAACAAAGGTTATTATAAGGAATAACGTCTGCTATTGCGAAGAATAAGGCTTGTTAGAAGCGACCATCCGTAAGTTATGTCTTAGACGAGTATTGATTACATCAATAGGAGTTATGTAAGTTACTCCCAAAGATATAAATTCAATTCAAATCTAAAACGAAACTACGGTGGCTAAATTTCTAGAACTACTCATAATAACAACACTGATAGTATAATCACATCAGAACAGAAATATCAGATATATATATAGCCGAAGACAAGTCTGGATACATACTACAACATTCGATAGTTCACATGAACCAAATGTACATATAAATGTCATCAACATACATGAGACGAGAATCAATAAACCAAAAGTACTCCTCGAAGTCTAAACGAAAGATGATGTGAAATCCCAAAAGCTGAAGCTGCAACTGAATCAGAGATAGAGATTATCCTGAAACAACTCAGTCTGACTCGAGTATTATTTAAAAGAAAATAATAAAGGGATCAGTCTAATTTAAACTTAGAAATAAGTGTATGATAAACAACACATAAGAAAATAATTATTGTCTCGAATGAGACTATTCAACATAAACAATCAATATAGTTTAAATGAAGAAATCTCAATTTAAACTTCATCAAAACAAATTTCAAATTCACAATCGAATTCAAAACAGCAATACGCAAAATTATAATCTCAGATGAGACTTTACACAAACTCATCTTCCAAATTCATAATTGAATTCAAAGCAGCAATTCACAAAATCTAGAAATCAAAAAATAATAATTAGAAAAATCAGCATAAAAGTGGATCGATCCCAGCAGATGGCGAATTTTAGCTACGCCGCACGTGCATCTCATATGGCCGAAGCCTACCAAGTACTATAATTTTTGGCGCCCATCAGATGACCCGAAGATCCGCAAAGTGACCCGAAAGTCTAGTGCTGGTAAATGACCCGAAGGTCCATCAAATGACCCGAAGGTCCAACAATTGACCCGAAGGTCCAGCAGAGTGGCTCGAAAGCCCAACAAAATCATCAAAATCATCAAACAACAAATATTTCAATTAACAAGTCCGGAATTAACCGAAATAGTAAAAGTATGGTTCTGTATTCCGCACTTTTGCTAAATCGTTTAAATCTCTTCATCGTTTCCTTAAAAGTGCAAAATTGTGTATTTTGTATAAATAAGATTTTATGTTCTCAAACGGACAAGTCCGGAATTAAGCGAATCAGTAAAAGTAAGCGCTCATAGTCCTCAATTTTGCTGAAGCGTTTAAATCGATTCCTCATTCTTTTGAAAGCGTAAACTGTGAAATTTTTGGAAACAATTTTATCATAAAACAGTTTGAAAACACGTGATTAAAACAGCAATATCTGTAACAATTTCGACAAAGAAATTGCGCTTCATAAAACACCGTAAAAACGGATATCAAATCAGCTTTGCGGAATAACCGCTTAAAAATTCATTTTAATTTGACGGTTACTGAAGTCAAAACAACAGTAATTTATTCATCAAAAAAAGTCATCAAAACGACACGCTTCAAAAATATAATACCGGCGTAAAATTTCCGTTATAAAAATAACGGAAACTAAACACGTTTTAAAACGTAACACCGGTTCACGCAAATTAAATAGTGGACTGCAACACTATATTTTCATCAAAAATTTCATCACTAATATGTGTATCCAAATCTAGCACTGGAAAATAAAGAAATGAAAATATGTGACTTTAAAACTGGTTTTCGCTTGCCACCTCATTGTACAAAATATCATACACAAAAAAATGTAAGATAAAAAAAAAACTTACACGCACAAAATATACAGAGGAAGATGACTCATATCTTTCCCTTGCACGCATATTTCACATGTTTTACAAAGTAAGGCCTGATTACTATAAATTTTCCACACCTGCATGAATTACAACGCTTGCCCAGACACTTACACACATGCACATAATATTAATCTTTGAACGAAACAAAAATGGCCTGGCACAAAAGAAACTAACACACGTACGAAATGCAAGGCCTTGAACTTACTATATTTTCAAAGCTACAATTACACAATGCACTTGACACAATATTGGCTATATATTATTGCACGCATCTAAACATCTATATATGTGCAAAGTAAGGTTGACCTGAACTTAAATTACATGTTTTTCAACTTTGCCTTGCCTGGACTTAAAATTTTTCTAGTGCATGCATCAATGAAACAAGTAATGGTGTACCAAGAAATGTACACGTGCATGAAGTTTGGGCTTGCATTATTTTGTGCTACCCGTTATATAATGCACAAACAAAATGAAACAAAATGACCTGTCTCACTACTGTGCACACATGAAGAACAACGGTGAAACAATTTTTTTTTTGCGCAACCTATTTACATGCAGGTGAAGAATAGACCAAATATTAACCAAGCTTGAACACACACGAAAAATGATGAAGTGAGGACAATAAATTAGAAATGTGCGTTTGTTAGTCACCTAAATATTTGCTTCAAGGCCAATGAACAACCCAGATCTGAAAGAGAGCCACATTCAAACTGCCATTAATGCATTTCTCTTAGCTACTAAAGCTTTAAAACAAAATGAAAGAATGTTGCAGCTGTTTCACTTTTCTTTTCTTTTCAAAAATATGTATAAGTCAAACAAAAGAGTGTGTTGTCCTTCATTAAGGTACATCTGCATTAAAGGCATAACGTACTTCGGCTAAGAAAAAGGACATGGCTTGCAATCGAATGATGAAAATGATAAAAATGTGTTCACCTTGCTCTTATGAACCTGGGGTGACAACAATGCAAATATGAAGAAAGATAATAACGTAAAGTGTTCACTTGCATTTTAAAATGGACCATCCATTTTACACGTGAAAGGCAAAGCAATGAAACAAAAATTGTTATAAAGTTGGACCACTTCTCGTATTTGTGTTTTATTTTCTTTTGAAAACTGGGCCCTATATGTTACACGTGAATGAATTTTGCAAATTCATTTCAGCTGCTACCCCATGTAGGAATTCAACTGACTTTTAAATAATTTTGCACTATTTTGCTTTTTTTGAATTTAAATTTTTAAAATTTCTATTTAAAATATTTATTACGACGATAATAAAATCACGGTCGTTACAAGACTCGTAACTAATCTCGCTCGAAATAATAACAAGCTATTATTCCTAATATTTTTGATAAGTCATTTTGTCATCATATGAATGTAAAGAGTAGCACTGTCATGGATCGATAATAATCCTTAGAGTTTATATTGTATCGATTGTAGTTCTTAGTCAAGGTTATTATATAAAATACTTAAACATGAATTTGTAGCCAAGGTATATCAAGAAACGAAACATAATATGTTTGATGGACAAGTGTATGTGAAGCTCTTGGAGACGGTGAATGATGCATCGCTCATGACTCCTTATGTGAATACACCCACAGTTTACATATGCATGGTCATTTGAGAACAAATAAAAAATGACTCATGAAGATGCTTTTACAACTAATTGTGTCTAAGTTGAATAATAGATATCACTTGACGATGTACGATAATGTTTTGACCTGAGAATACTATTAGTCTTATATCTGGAATATACACTTTGATTACGGACATTCTCATGATCCAATCATGTTACAGTCGCAAATGATTTTATTTTAAAACGCATGAAGTGTAACTCTACTCAAGAAATGAGTTTTCTCCTTTACTACAAGAGGGCTTGTTTCTCCGTTAAAATATATGGACGTGAAGTCACAAAAACCTTTCTCCAAAGTAGTACAGATAAAAATAAACATTGTTGGACCGAACCAAGTGATTTTGAAGGTTGAATTTTGCAGTTAACTACTGATGTTGCATGTGTTAACTGATGATTGAGATCTAGACATCTAAGTGGTGTGATGTTAATGAAGTGACATAAATTGTACAACATATCATTGCTTAAATGTGTAAATTTTGAAACAATGTAGAAAGACTTTACATAGATGGTCTATGTAACGACCCCTAACACATTTAATATTAATTAGAATTTAACATCTTTTTAATCTGAATGAATGATTAAAGACAATTTTGAGTAGAATTGTCTTTTTAGAAATTTTTATATTTTCATTATAGCGCAAAATTAGAATTTTGGATAGTGAAAGCGGGACATCTAATAATCTAGTCTGGTGACAATCATAATAATCCAATCCAACAAAGAGAATAAAAAGAAAATCAAAGGACATAAAAAATGGATAAAGATGGAAAGGAAAGAACACATTAATATAATGAGATTCGGTTATGTCCACGTCCTCGAACCCAACAACCATTATTATTTCTTCACTTTACGAGAGAGTTAAATGATATGAGAAGAATACAAATCATTTAATAAATTTCACTCACTCTAAAAGAGATATGGAAATAGGGATCTTATTGAAGATATTTTATGGAAAATTCTCTTATAAAAAAGTATTCAAATGTATTCATATATATAGGTGTGAGGATGAAGATTGCCTTGGAGATAAGATTGAAATCTTTTTGGATTTAATTTCAACATAAATTAAGAATAATAGTACTTATTTCTATTTTTATTCACTGTTTGGTTGATTCTCCATACATATTTTTCTTCTTTGTTGATACCATAAAAAAAATTAAATCAGTTAATTGATGTCTTTCTATTCTGCTTTTCATATACATCCATATTTGATTGATTGCTTAAATCAATTAATATATCATCTTAAATCAATTAATTACCTTCATATTTTCTTTTCATAGTTGATTGATTGTATGAATCAATTAATATATCTTCTCCCTTTTAATATTTGGAATATATTTGAATGATCCAAATTTAACACTCTACCTCGATTTAAATATATTCATCAATCAACAAAACTGGTTGTTGAGTCAGTGCCCATGGTGCTAGATACCTCGTAACGCATTAATCAAGTTTGAGCAATGCCCAAACTTGTCCTTTTGGAACCGACTTTGTTAACATATCAGCTGGATTGTCCTTTGTGCGTATCTTCAGTAACTTTATCCTATTTCTCTTCTTTTTAGGCATAAGAAAGAAATTTCTAACATTAATTTGCTTTGTCCATGTACTGTAGGCTTGATTCTCAATAAGATGAATGATGTTTTGGAAATCTAAAAGCAACTCCACCGTCTTCTGCATCATTGATAAATCCTCCAAAAGCTGTAGCAAGTACAATTCTTCCTTAGTTGATTACACAACAGAAATAGGCTCTACCCCTATATCTGATAAAACTATAAAGGATTATAGCTTGTATCTCCATGAAATTGGGATTAAGCGAAGTGCATAAACATAACCCAAAATCGATTTTCTACCATCTCTATCGCTAGCATAAGCAATGACAAACATACAACTACACACACACACAAAAGTTGGATTTAAAACTAGTATTTTAGATTAAACTTGTACTTCAGAAGTGAAATAAGAATTCATGATTTTTACAAAATAGTAAACTTAAAAAAGGAGACAACCAATTTAAAATTTGCATAAAACTCCATTCATAAAGTTTAGACAAAAAAGACTTACATTCTTTTTTGTAACCAAAATTAGTCATGTAATCAATTTTAAAGGAATAATATATAATTAACGTATACAATTCATATACAATTGCATATGTAAATTTTATAAAGTACAAAATAGATTGTAATCAAAATTAACTTTCATATTTTTTTATAAAACTATCAAAATAAAAGAAATTGGACAAGTCGGACATATGTAAATTTGTGATAAGAACAAATGGATCTTAATAATACATAGAATAGCAACTAATTAGCAAAGGTGATAAAGAGTCTAAACATATCAGTTTGATATCAACATATATTATGAAGGGATGAAGAACATATGTAGACCTGAATTAAAACAATACAATAGTCAAATATTCAATTGAGATGGAAGAGAGTTTGATTCACATTATAAAATGATAAATTAAACACATGATGAATCTTATAAATCCAAGAATATGAATGAAAATACATATAAATAACTTAATTTGAGAATTACCGTGGATATTGCTTATAAATCACACCTTGTAACGATGAATCAATAGCTCCCAGACTCTATTGAATCATTCTCCGGATCTTGCAGGGATCAAGAGATAAAAACCACGTATTATTATGATTTTATTAAGGATTTGATTTTGGATTTTTTTTATCCTATTCCACTATGAAATTTCAACAATGACATGAAAGGAGAAGAAGAGAAAAAAATCCGAATGAATGGATGACATAAAGGAGACAATAAAAGATCCTTTAAGATAGTGGTCGTTTTCTCCATTTTATTTCTCCTTCACCTTTTCATTTCATAAAATCTCCTCGTCTAACTATTTTGGCTGGCCATATCAAGGAGGGAATGGGCCTCAATAAAATTTTCAAACCCATGTAGTATTTAATCCACTTAAATATAATTTAAATATTCTATTGATATTGTATATAGATATGCATTTTTATAACTTATACTTATGCACTCTATTAAATACTAATGATATTCAAAAAAATCAAATAAAATTTTAATAATTAATATTTCACAAATTTTAGTTAAATTAATTGGTTCCAAAACCCACTTAGTATTTATTATATTTAAATCTAATTTTGAATATTCTACTGACATTGTATATCAATACGTGCATTTGTAACATTTGTATAAGCACTTTATTAAATAATAATAGTACTCAAACAAATAAATAAAATTCAATGATTATAAATTAATTAAATCATATAGTTCATTCGGAATATTCATCACTTTGGTTATGCGACTTAAAGGTTTAAATGCAGTTAGCAATTAATATTAAACAATTCAAATGTTAACGTTGCCATGCCAACTTAGCTAGTGGTGTGAAATTTTGGTTGAATTTATCGTATACGCATCTTTCGGTAAAATCCATTCACTTGTTATAAGCGACACCCGATAGTAACAATTATTTACACTAATTCTCTTTCTGTCAAACTATATCACATTGGACTTATGGAATTTGGTTTTGATCAAAATTACAACATTGCCCCTATTTAACTTTGTAAGTTCAAAAACAAAATGCTTGATTTAATAATAATAATCATTATTAATTGTATTTCTCTAACTAGAGATTTTGACTTTGAGTTGACTATAGCTGACCGTGATACTAATCCTATATAACTAAGGAGATCAATTCTCTACTGAATATTGTTTCACTTCCAATACTTCAATTCAAACCCAACTATATTCACTTTGTAACAACCTACTTCAGAACTGGTCTAAATTTCGATCCAAATAAAGCCCATCCAAACTTAGATCCATTCTAAGGTAAGTTATTGATGGAACTAAAAAAAGAACAGTAAGAGCCATAACTAAATTTTCAGAGCTCACAACCGAAGGAACAAAATATAATAGTAAAGTGTATCCCTTTATTTTAAAACCATAAAATGTCATAATATAAAATACCATCAAATCAAATCATAAATCTGTTACGAAAATTGTCTACATACATGGATACACATAAAAACGCCAAGCTTCTTCATCTCTAAGCATCATCACCGCCATCACTCCACTCTTAACCTGTGTTGTAATAAGAACGAAGTCAGAATAACTAATGTCCATTGAATAAAAATGTAGAGTCTTACCTTTTCAGTACTTAGGTAGTATATTTCAAAATAAGAATATGTCTATGAAAAATAAACCATTCAATCATTTAATGCTTCTTTATAAGGAAATGAGGCGGGTCCAACCATTTAATAACTTCATTATAGAAACAGGTTTTTCAGAATCTCATATCTCAATCATACGTTATAAACAACTAATAATGTGAGAGAAGATACCAAAGCCATTTAATACATTTTATTGGAAAATAGGCTGACTCTGGTCATTTAATACCTTAATTATGGTATATTCCATCATTTAGTAGCTATTTCAAAGGCGTGCTCCTCAATGGTACTATGTAGCTGACATCATATGGAATCTCTTAGGCCACTTAATACTTTCTTGTCGAAAATTGGAAGACTCTAGTCATTTAATACCTTAATTAAGGCAAACTCCATCATTTAACACCTATTTCAAAAAGAGGACCCCTATCGAGATACCACCTAACGTAAGCCCTTGACCACTTAATACTTCATCTGGAAAAAAGAGGCAGGCCCACAAACAATCACTTAATACCTCAAGACCCTGAAGCAGGCCCTTCGTCTTATGGCCCATACTCATAATAACGTCTCATATTAGTCCAAATATTCATAGGAACTGGTAGTCAGATTAGCTGGGCATATTTCCCTTATAAATTTTGTGACTAACCTCATGTCATTACAAATATTTATCATAAGGATATCCCACATCAATCAAAGTGTGCATAGCTACTGGTAGCGTCAAAGTGAAGGGCAGACTTCCGCCGTGTGACTCTATTAACCTCGCATCCTTGTGACTTAGCTATAAATCAAATACTGCACATACACACACATACTCACTCATCTTACCGTTTTGTGATATCCCGATATTTTCAACCATACGCATCCGCACATGTCGGACTTGAATAGCTCAAAATACATCGTTGTAAATAAAATTTGGCAAATCTCAGAATATACAGTAAAAACATAATCACAGATCACGGACACAGAGTAAATAATAATGCAACGGAATTAAAAGAGATAGTAGTTCATGAAGCTACTATATAAAAATAAGATACGTCAGAGTTAAATAAGGTACAACAGAAGAATAACAGGATTCGTCAGGTACAAATCAGAATACATCACTGAAATCACTGAATACTGGAAGAAAAATAGATGGCTGGATCTTCAAGCAAAGCTCCAACTCCGAAGGTGAGTCTTGAATGCTGAATCACTCAATCTGACTCGAGCGTAAAGCAAAACACAAAACACTCGAGTCAGGACATAAATACTCATGTACTGTAAGTCAACTCAAGTGAACAGTAACAAAATGCATCAGTAACTTAAAGGATGCTTGGGATCGCCCATCCTTTAAGGATCCGTTAAACTATTTACTATGTAGTAATATTGCGCTATTATAATAATGTCTACATTAAAATAAAAATACTTTTAAATAGCGTTCCGGGTTACCCATATAGCCCTTCATACATAATAGTCCTAGTAGCCCATCCAGTATTAGCATATCTCCAGATCGGGAGACTACCCAAAATACTCCACGGGCTACGGAAGAAAACCAAACTCGTAGTAAGGCTCGATATGGTAGGTGACACGGCACATAAGGCAATGCCAGGGTTGATATACCAATTACGCACACAGGCTGGTGGTAACGCAGCAGCCACTACGCCTACCTTGGAACACACTCCCAATCAAAATCGGAGGATGGCCATCTAATCAACCACAAGTAAGAGTATAGTATTGAAGGAATGTGTCTGACCAGAGGAACTATCCCTTTTTGCCCGAGATCGCTCCTGTTTTAGCCACCTTATACCAACTCATGAGAGTTGGGTCCACGTAATATACCTCAAGAACTACGCCACCATCCTACTTCGTTCTGGAAACTCCACCGAGTACACAGTTGTTAAAGTGGTTTTCGGAGTTGGCAGAGAGTATGACAACTTCCGATCCCGGTCTCTTTAACAACCAATCATTATTATAACGCCGTGGTCATTTCAAAATAGTTTATACTTCAAAAAGATCAAATCATTTCATTTAAAAACCATATTCCTTTCAAAATAGTTTACACTTCGAAACCAAAACAATTTTTATTTCAAAACTATTTATTCAATCAAAATGGTTTATACTTCGAAACTAAAATCATTTTTATTTCAAAACTATTTATTGAATCAAAATAGTTTATACTTCGAAACCAAAAATATTTCAAACATATATTCATTTCAAAATCATAATACTTTCAAAGTATAACTCTTTCGAAACCAAAAATACTTAAAACAATTACACTTTGAAAATCATAACATTTCAAAATCATACATTTGAAATCATGAAAATTTCCTTTAATTCTTTACATTTTACAAATTTATTAAATAACCAAAATTTCAAATTTCCAATTTAATTCAAATCAAACCATCAGTTTCAATTCAATTCAGTTTCCTTACAAAACTTTTCAAATCTTATAAATTTCAAATATAGATTTGATCTACAAAAAAACCATCCAATTTTAACTTATTTCCAAACTTTAATATCCCACATTTCAAAACTAAACTTTATTATTTCATATATTCATATCTCAAATCTAATTTCATTATTATTTAGTTTTGAAATATTCATTTCATAAATCCAATATCTTTAAATAAACTCAAATTACAAATAAACCAAATATCCTTTCATACTGATACAAACTTCAAATATTCATTTATCAAAATCAAGTATCATTCCAAATTCACTTTCTTTATCAAAATAAAGATTATATCATTCAAAACCATTTCGAAATCAATAAAATATCATATCTTTCAAAACCTCGTTATCAAATCATTATTTGAATTCAATTTCAAATATTCAAATTTAAATATCATTTAGAATCAAATATGTCACTCATTTATTATTTTAAATATCATTTCAAAACCCATGTCAAAATTCCATTCAAAAATTCATTTATCCTATTATATTTCATTCCATTTAACACATAACCAAGTTAACCTTATTTAAATTCAAATTAAATTTAAATTCCTTAAAATTCAAATTTAAATATCAAAATATATTCAAAACTCCTTATATTTCACTAATAATCAATTTCCAAAAGTTAAATCATTTAACACTTTACAATATAACTCAAACAGTGTTAAAATCTATAACATTCCAAAACATTGTCAAATTATAACAACGACATCATTTAAAAGTGCTATCATAGCTTGTAGTTTCCAAAATAGTTTAGTTCAAGAATAACGATATTTATAAAATGCTGTAATAGATATTAGTTATTTCAAACATAGTTACGTTCAAAAACAACAGCATTTGAAAGTGCTGTCATAAAACTGCAGCATTTTTAGAAATGCTATTAATAAAATTCCAGATTTTATTATAATTTTTCGAAAACAATTAAACTTCAATTTTAGCAAACTTTAAACTTATAAATCATATTTCTAGACTTCAAAATTTCTCATTTAAATAATTTTTAACATATGATTTATCACAATAAAATTTTATAATTAAATATCCAATTAAAACTCACTTTCATTAGTTAAGTCAAAATTCACTGTTTATTGACTTATAAATTTAATAAAACTTAACATTTTACTTTAAATATCATTTCAAAACTTTAAATTAAATTTCCATTATTTACATACATTTTTCAAATAAAATTTAAAGTCAAGAAATCATATTTACTTCAAATTTGCATACTTAAATTCACAAATTCAAAACTTAATGTTTAACTTTCTCAAAACCATAAAATACATATTTTTAAATCAAATTTCATACTTTAAAATACATATCTATATAAAAATCATAAAAAACTATACCACGGGATCTGTATATAATTTTCTAACCTAGGTCAAGTGATACAGATATATATCATTTCAATCCGTAGTTTACAAAGAAAACTCGGGTTCTATCATTTCAAACCCGCAATCCCAATTCAAATAAAATACAATAAAAATCACTCAGGCTTACCATTTCTGCCCAAAACAATTTTTCCCTATTCTAAATTCCGTTCGGATATGTATCATTTCAACCCATAGTGATTCTATTCTAACAGGGAACTTGCAATGTGAACATATACAGAAATAATATAACAATGTCAATATCACAATATAATGTCATATATCAGATGTCAGGTGATAATTTAGAGTTTTAAAATGGCAATAACATGGCATAGGATATCATATGATCATCATTAACTTGCATAAACATTTTATATTACTATAAACTTGCCATCAATTTACTATTTCATAAGTAAATATGTCAGAGTGAGAAAGACTCACCTTTTCAAGTTGAAGACCACTACGACACATAAAATGATTCCAAAGGCACGACAAGCACGGTACAACACGACTAGTGATTCAGATGAGTGGAGAGAGCCAAGATATCATCTTGTCACAACAACCAAAACAAGACATTGCAATATAACATATAAATATGTTTAACACAAAACGATATAGAAACAAATTGAAATATAAGGCAATAATGAACAAGACAGATTAGACCTTGCTTCAACCACTCCAATGCTTGGCCATAGGGTTCATACGCTCAGCTATGAAGGTGCTAAAGCTTGGGTTATGGCATCATATAGGTGCACCATTTGGTTCGGCTATGCTAAGTTTTGGGCTTGGCCCTACATACTTAAGATATGGTCTGATCTAAAGTGATGTCTAGAGGTGGTGTAGGTAGGTGGTAGTGGAGCTAGGGGTGTGGCCAAGTCAAGATATGAAGGAGATAGTGGAGTTTATGGCTAGGCTAGGCAATTTTTGTGGAGTTTTATGCAAAGTTGTGGTGTTTTGGTCACATGGAGGTCACGGATTGAGGTGGTGGTCAGAGGAGAGGCTGATGGTTGCTGTGGCTGGTGATGGTGGAGATGATGGTGGAGATGAAAGAGTAGTGGCCTAGCAAAGAACAAGGAAGATCAAGTCAAAAATCAATGTAAAATAAGAAGAAAAATAAGAAAGAAGTCATAAAAAAACTTACAAAATTTTCTCTCAAGAATGAGTGGCCGTGAGCTTATGAGATGAGAAAGATTTCTCACGTGAAAAATGAAGGAATACACGGCTAAGCAAAGGAATGAACGGCCAAAAGCAGTGAAAAGCCAAAAGAAAGATGAAAGGACAAGGGTAATGAAAAGTCACCGGAAAAATGAATGGTCTAAATCTCTTTGTATTTCTATTTCTTTTAAATTAAATATAACAAAATAATTTCAGTAAATAAATTTAAAAACCGAAAAAAAGTGAAATAATATGAAAATAAATAATTAAATTTAAAGAAAATAGAAAAAGAATAAAATAATTTGCTTAAAAATCCAAAATAGTGTTCAAAAATTACAAATAAATCATCACTAGCCTTTGAAAAATATCCACTTCATTTGAAAAATATTATAAAGCAAATATTCGAAATAAAATAATTTATTTATCATTTCTAGAATGAAACAAATAATTAAATTGGAGAAAAATAGAAAAAGAACTTAAGCAATTGTTTAAAAATTGAAAACAGGGCATGAAAATTACAAAGAAAAATACCATTGGCTCTAGAAAATTTCTATTTCACTTTAAAACAATTAGAATGTCAAATAAATAAAATAAATGAGGAACAAAATAAAGTGAGAATGAAAATAAAATAAGTTCTTAAGAAAAATATAAAGATAAATAAAGAATTACTTTAATCAATTGAAACTGGAAATTAGAAATTTTAAAACAAAATACAACTGACACTGGAAAATGCCAATTACACTTTAAAAATGTTTTAAAACAAAAATATATACAATACATGTTATTTACCCATATAAACATAAATTAGAACATTACATGACTAAATACAATATTATTTATATAATTTAAAATAAACAATTTTGTTAAATACAGCAAATTTCACACAATAATTAAAAAGACATAACTTTCATATTATAAATCAGATTTCAACAAAATAAAAAGCAGCGTTCTTAAAATTTTATTTAATTTCATAATAAAGGATAAAATTAAAAAATTTCAAACTTTCAAATTTTAAATTTAAAAGTCAATGTTTGACCATTTTGACCAAAATTCACTTTTTTGGAAGATATTCAATTTATACATGTTTGAAATTATAATCTACATTAAAATCAAAATTTATATTTAAAATAGCAAAATTATTCATTTTAATAAATAAAAATAAAGTTTTTAAATCAATAATTGAATTATAATAATTAAAATATACAATTAAAATAATCAGAAAACACAAGGTTGTTACACGTTTCGTAAATAAGGCCTTATAAGAACCTTCCTTATTATGCCTTAAAATAATAATTAAACTATATAAGAGTTTCCTTTTATTTTCGCCTAACAATCAATTTTCCTTCATAATGGAGGAAATAAATGAAAATAATAATACCTAATTAACTACACCATATACGCAATAATTATGCGTTAATTATGCTAATAGAGATAAATAAATATTCGCACCTAATAAATTCTATACGCATGGTACGCCCTAAAACTAGCGTTAAATGTCCATTCCCTAACCAAATACCGTTACACATCTTTTTTCTTAAAATTCCAAAGATTTCAACATATCAAAATAAGGGATATTAATATCCAAAACATGGGATGCATATTCATAACCAAAACTGCAATAAACGACTTGTAAACAAAATAGAAACTCAATTTATTACACCAATTCAATGGAATATTCTAAATAATAGGAATTGCAATCTAAACTCCATATTCTATTCAACTCTTATTTTACAAAGAAATAGGTAAGAATAAGTGGTTTAAATTATAAATTGAATTCGTAATCCGAAACCCTTATTTCATCGAAGAATCACAATTTGAGCCGAAGAAGAAGGAGAAGTGGAATAGATTATGAGATCATTAAAAATTACATAAACGAAACAAATTGATCAAATTAATGTAAATAATTGAGAATCTTAACATAACATGGACATTTCGAAATAAAAAGGAATTTTAGGGATTTTATCTATCGTATTTCGAAATTTCAAAAATCCTTAAGGCATAATAAAATTCATAAATAAGTATACTAAAAAATTACTGAAAAAAGAAATACTAAAGTTTCCACTCACTGAATAACCTTAGCTTTGCCTTTCTTGAATTCTATGTCTTACAATCTCTTTCAGAATCTCCTTCTTTTGGTATATACGCACACAACATAGAAGATGTATATTTTATTAGATTCAGAATAGTTGGAGAATAATAGAATGAGAATAGGTTGGAGGAAGAATAAATAAATAGAAAATAGATTGGATTCTTACCTGATTTCTCTATAGAGTTTCTGAATATAATGTGGAGAGACAACAATGACAGAGTTTCGCTATTATTTCCAAAATATTTATGGATAAAAGTGAAATGTCTACTGTCTAGTTTTTTAGTGGTTGGAAACGCACCAAAAGTGTTGAATAAGAATGGATTAAAAATTAACAAATCTAGAACATACAACACATCAAAATAGGTTCCACAGCAAGAAAGTGGTCGACCCCCATGCCTCTAGCGGTTGACCCCTGCGGTTTACCCCTACGGTCAACCTCTAGGTTGACCCCTTGAGGTGCTAGGTCGACTTTTTCCCTTATTTTGGGAAGGTATTTACGCTGCTTGACTGTTTATTGATTTCATACCCTAATTAACTTTTGTATTAGTTGCCAATTTTGAACGTTACTTAACACCCAAGCCTAATCATAACTAATTTCAAATTTTGAATTAGGGGATTAATTGTTTATTTGAATCTTATTCAAATTATGTTAAATCTAAAAACTTCAAACTCTCGTAAATTCTTCGTTCGTGCTTCTTGTTCAACATATTATATATGGAAATTAATCAAAATTTTGCCACGAATGCAATGATATTACTTTCGTAGTCGAATTATAACTTTTACAAAAATACTTTCTACGTTATGGCATTTACTTTAATTCACTCCATTTATTAATGGTTCATTTTATGAAGTGCCATATTCTCTCCCCTTAAAGGGATTTCGTCCTAAAATCTTTCAAGGGGCGAACAGCTTAATGCGCAACAACATCATGTTATACAACCAATTTATCTGCACAACTATTTACTCAATCAACATTGCAATGTGATTATGTACTGCAGACATACTAAAATGAGCTCAATCCTAACGTGAATATGTAATCGTATCATGAAAGTATGTATGCAAATACCTTAAACATGCATAAATATTTCTTCATGAGTGTAAAGTGATTGAGAAAAAGTGGAGAAACCATCTCTTACTATCCAATATAGGAACTATGATGCAACCAAAATCCTAATTTTGGTAAGAGAATTTTCCAAAGAGAGGCTAAGGATGAGGTGTAACGTCCCGCTTTTTTGTACGCTTCAAATCGACGATAAACCACACACGTCGAAATCAAACCATTCAAAAGGGCAAATTGTTATTGGGATGAATAAGAAAAGGCAGAGAAAGAAAAAAACAAACAGAATCTTGTAGCAGAACGATAAAATATAATAATCAAATAAACAATACATGAAGCCGTTTTACAAAATATTCGATTATACTTATACAATACATATCAGAGTTACACATACTAAAGAATAATAAAATGCAGTGGAGTACATGATGCAGTGAATAATAATTAATTGTAATACAATTCTTCGTCTTCGTCCTCGAGAAGGAAAGTCTTCAAATCCTGAAATGCTCAGACTAACCCGAGCGAATTGAAAAGACAAAACACTTGAGTCAGAACTAAAAGATCTTACGTAAGTTAAATCAACGTTAAATAATATGAGAGGAACGGCGTCAGAGATATTTTTGGAATTTGACATCTCCTACCCAGTGTCTAACGTGAGTGTAGTAACTTAAGAGATGCTCGGGATTCACATCTCCTAAGGATCCGTTAAACTATTTACTATGTAGTAATATTTCGCTATTATAATAATGTTTACAGTAAAGTAAACTTACTTTTAAATAGCATTAAGGCTTTACATTTTCCACCTTAACAAATAATAGTCCCAGTAGTCCATCCAGTATCATGGTTCCTCCTGATCGGGAAGCCACCAGATACCACACGGGCTACGGGAGAAAACCAAACTCGTACTGTAACATTCCCGAATTTGGTTAATTTAAATTCGATAAATTATTTGAACTTTTGAATTTAAATTAACTGAATTTCTAGAGAAATAAAAATATTATTAATGTTAATATAAATAAATAATAGATAGTTTGGGTCTTAAAAAAATAAAGAATAAAATAAGAAGAAGAAACATGTAACGACCCGAAAATTTCGATCCAGAAATTTTCAGATGGTTAGAGAATAGAAGAAAAGAGAAAGAAGAAGAAACAGAAAACTAAACCTCAGAATCTCACATTCGCAACGGATAAAATATAATATCACATAAATAATAGTTTTACAACGAAAAACTTATCAGCATTTTCACATTTATATATATCAGAGTTACAATCAATACACAACAGTGGATAGTCTAAGACAACATATTCTAGTTATAACATAGCACATCACAGCGGAAAACACCATACGATCCTGCCCTCCAGCTCCCCTTCTGAGCTCCAGAACGTCCTTACCTGAAAATCTGTAATACTCGGTCTGACCCGAGCATTACATCAGAGTAACACCCGGGTCAGGCTGGAAACCAGCATGAGTAAACCCAACAAGCATGAAATACAATGCATACAACTTATATAAACCCGGGTAACTCGTTATTTACTACAAGCTCACATCTTGCTATAGTCAATACATATTTCCACAAGCAATCCCTAAGTACCTTTACTTAGTTTTCATATAGTCTAGTCATTTAAATCATTCCATTTCAGCCCTGGTGATTTCACATATCAACCCATAAACATCATTGTAGGTTATCAATCGAAGTGGGTTCGGGTATTACTGATACCCAATCCCGGCTCTTCGAATACAAAATTATCTTAACTCAAATGATTCGAATGAAGAATGATTCAACTTTAAATACAGAGTGTCATTATTTAATCCAACGTATCATATCACAAAGCATCACCATCACGTACCAGGGATATCAACTAATCTAAGGTACACAATGCCATAAATCATTTATAAAAAATTATTTAATTAAACCATCTCTAATTTATTCAATTAACCGACATTGAATCCAATCAATTACTTAAATTTCTTTTTAAAACCTGCTTATTAATTAATTTCAAACCAATTAATTAATCATCTAATAATCATCCATCTTAATTAATCCTTTTTGATTAATTATTCTTAAAATTACACTAAGTAATTTATTCCTAAATTAATCACATAGATTAATTATTCTTAACCGTTCACATAAATTAATCTTTGATTAATTAACAACATTCATTAGTGATCCTAAACCACTTCTGGTAATTTCTTTTTATTAATCATCTTCAATTAAATTTTCCTTAATTACTCACAACTAAAAATTTAAAGATAAATTCTTTTATCTTTATTTAATACTTAATTACATCATTATACTTCGTTTAAACATTTGCAAATTTGTCATATAATTGAAAGATTTGGAAACATTCATCAAATCAATTATACACTTAAAAGTTTATAACATTTTCTTTCAACAAAACAATTTTAAAACAATAAATTTTAACTATTTAAACTTTGAAACTTATTCAAACTTGTTTAATAAATTTTTATTCTTTTAAATCTTAATTAAACATTCTATTAAACTTCCACTTTAAATATATCTAAAGTTTAGTTAACATTCTTTATAAATCTTATTATTTCTAATATTCCTTAAAACATGCTAAACACATTTTTCCCTTTTAAAACACATTATTTAAAAACTTATTAAAACTTTAAACTTGTCTGCAAACGCTTGCTTATTTCTTCACCTTGATTTTCTTTACTTAAACAAATCGGGTAAGTTCATCTTAAAACCTGCATCTGATTTGTACCTTTAAACCTGCATTCAAGAACTGGTACCTCCCAGTTTCCAAGCAACTCGATGCTTTGGAAACGACGCAGCATCCATTAATGTGAGATTTACCAAAACTAGGTTTTTAAACTTCTACAACCTACCGCCGCCGCCACGATGGCACATCCACCCACCAACCATTTTTGCCGAACACTCCACTCATTCAGCTAGCTCCAAAAGAAACCCCAACGGTCCAAACTCTTTTGATCACCCAGAAACTTCCATTAACCCATTCCCAGACATTATTGAATTACCCACCCAAACCAATATTAAAAACCCATATTTTAATTTTAAAAATCTTAAGTTGGGAATGGAATTCGAATTATATATGTAATTTAGCAGATCATTGAATTTGATTTCAAAAAATTCCTATGCTTCTCTGTTCTTTTCATTCTTCCAGAAAATATTTACATTTATTATTCTTGAAAATATTTTTCAAAACTTAGTTTAGTGTTTTTAAAAAAAAACAAACAATCTTTGTTTAAATGCCTCAATCTAGAAGATTCCAGTGTGAAGAATATAATTTTGAAGTCTAAGTTCACATCTCTGAACTTAAACCAGAGAAGCATGTCATATCCAGTCATTTTCACTCCATTGACATATCATATACAGGTTTTAGGATCATATAACTATCATGCAGCCTTACTTTAACATACACTTCATTTTTAATTCAACCATATGTCACATGCATCGAAACTACATATGAATTCAGGTTCTACAGATTAAAGGCAGGGGGTTAAACCAAGTTCAGAAATTTTACAATACATTCACATACACATACATGCAAGGCTACAAGAAAATTTACTCACTAATCTCACTTATAGATATTTTTTTAAATTCTGGATTAAGTCAAAATTAACTAATATGTTTGAAGTCCAAAGTTTAACAAAAATCAGATAAAAGAAATTGGATTTAGTTCTAAAATTCCTTATCCTGTGTCAAGTACAGAGAAAAAAACAAGTATTTCAGGCATGTATACTCTACAAACATTTACATCACAGATATATTTCAAATATCAATGCTCGACCAAACCTCAATCATCTCATATTCAAACAATCAGATGTTTATCTATTAGTTTTTAAACCCTGAATATGCAGACAGAGGTCAGAGTTTGAAAACTCAACATGCATCCAAAACATCAACCATTCATAAGCAATCAGGTTTTAACCAGTTTAAGCTAAGTTAACCCACATTGTTACAGATGAAAGAAAACAGTTTATACATGAATTTTTGGCCTGTAAACTAGAAACAGAGACTACCTATAAATATATAGGGATGCAGAAGATCATACATGCAAACCATATTAACATGCATGCAACAGAAAAATCAATTTCATCCAAAATAGTGTAGATTACTCACCTGTATAATATGCAGAGCAGATTTTATTAACAGAGCAGTTTAATCTAGGCTTTTGAATACTTTAGATTTGAAGAATACTGAATGCATGCCTTTAATTTGTTGTATTAAACTTGCTGTTGAACATTCCTCTGCATGCCTTTAATTGATTGATAAAAAATGTTGAACTTGCAGGTTGATTTTGAGAAGAACTTCAAATTTGTTGTTTGCAGGTTGAACTTCATTAGCTTTTAGTTTAAAAATCTCAGGTTTTGATTTGCTTTTGTGATTATGAATTTCAGGTTTGAGGAAATTTAGGTTGCCATTAAAATTAGAAAGAATGAAGAAAGAAAACAAAGAATGGAAATGTTTGAGAAAAATTAGTTTTCTTCTTTAATCATTTATTAAAAATTAAAATAAAATAATGCCACATGTTTTAATGCATGCCATATTAATTACAAGTTTAATTTGCATGAGTTAATTTGTTAACAAGTGTCTAAAATCCTTGCATAATTGTTTTTAAAACCTTATTGCAAAATTAATTATATTTATATTTATGTAATATGGACATCTATGTTTATATAAATATGAATCTAATAATTTATTCACATACTACTTATGTTTATAAACAATTTTAATTCAAGAGATTAATTATAAAGAAAGTTTATTTATAACTTTCTACATACAATTTATTTTAATTTAAACACTTTAAAAAAAAAAAAAACAAAACTTTGATTAAATCTTTTATAAACTATCACACTTAAAATAAGCAATTATCTTATACTTGAAAACAAATTGAACTAATCTTTAAATTATCTTTTGGAAAATATTTTTAATTTTAATCTATTGATAATTTGAATATGTATGAATTCGTAAAACAAAGAATTTTTAAATCCAATTTATTTACTACAATATTTATTTAATAAGGTAATCATTCCATATCTTGTTTTAAAATAGAAATTTGTATTATCAGAATTTATACATGTACATACATATCCGAATATATTCTAACTACCCAAGTTTTATTAGTTCAATCAGACATAAATTAGAATTTTTATTAATTAACCCAGTTAATTATCAATTAACAGACATTTCAAAATTTGGGTTATCACAATCCTCCCCCCTTAGAATCTTTTCGTCCTCGAAAAGGAACGAAGCCAGATTTTATAAAAAATATTTTAAAACCGGTTAAAATATTCTTTGATCATTTTAAAATACTTTAAAATTTTGTAATACTGCCAAAATAGTTTTATAAAATATACTTTTTATAACTCGATGTTTCAACACGTCTGTCCACGTTCTCACAGAAATTCGGTCATACGTTGATCAGGCGTAAGACTGAAAATCTGCAAGTACATAGCAGACCCGTTTTCAACATCCAGTGAAAATATTTTGAAAAATAGTTTTATTGAACATATCGAAAACAGTTTTTGAAAATAGAGGAAATATCTTTAGTGAGGATGCTCTGGAAATCATCACCCCCATCCATGGTCGCAGTTAACCCAATGATTACGTTGCCGTCCCGACAAAATCCACAGATAACTGTAGGCCTCCGCGCCCCACGATTACACCATGGAACCCGCTACAGATCGCAGCTACAACTGGGATTACGTAGCTATCACAACTAAAACCCATATAACTGTAGGCATCAGCGCCCTCGAATTTCGCTGCCAAAAATGAAACTTCTCCACTCCACTTGACCATAGATCGCAGTCTACCGATGTTGCGTTGCCTTCCCGGCAAAATCAAGTGTAGACCGTTGACACTCATCCTCCACACGATTTTCGCTATGGTCCCCACAGTAGATCGCAGCGACATCGAGTTACACTGTCGTCACAACATAACCCAAATGCCCCTGTAGGCATCAGCGCCATCGACTTTCGCTACCCAATAATCCTCAGGAACTAGTTTGTCCGGACTCCTCACAGGATCAACTTTAGAACCCTCCTTAGGGTTCAAGGCAGCACCACCCGGTGGTACTCCTGAGAAGTCCATTCCAAGGGAGCGCCTTTTTCCCCAAAGCATCATCAAAACATTTTATACTATACATATATAGTATCTTCAAATCATACACCTAGTATGATATCATACAAAGCTTCTTTACACAAAATCGATTATCCCAAAATCGATAATTCTCAAACTAGGCTTTCCAAATTTCAATATTGATTTTACCTAAATATCAAAAGCCTTTCCAAATCCAAAGGTTCCCAAAACCGCTTTTCAAAATCCTCATATGATCCTTTATATATATATTCAGATATATAAAATCTTTTAAAACTTTGGATCATTACAAACTTATATAAAACTCCTTTATACTTCAAACACCTCAAAAAACCATTTTCTTCCGGCAAAAGATTCATCAAGGAGAGTTTTATCTTATATAACAAAGATATATAACTTTGTTTATTCAAAAATCAAATATTCAAATTTGGTTACTCTTTTCAATATCATTTTCATTCAAATCTGTACGATGTACACATACCATTCGTACGCCATACCAATCTGATCGCTCACTCGATCACACAATTTCACTTCCGAACTAGTATCGTCCACTCAACTTTCTAGTGCGGACTCAGATCTGGTTTCTTAATCAGAAACCGTCATTCTCCTTGCATAGCCTAACTATGATAGAGAATATCCATAACCAATCAACAATCCATATCCAGGTTCGCCGTCGAAAATCGAGTGAAAAATTCCACTCGGACCGATATAACTATCTCGAAATTCTATGCTCGAATCTGGATCACATTACTATGCGAATAGAATAACATACGTACACCATACGTATTTATCTTTATTGGTTATTAGCAAATCAATTCCATTCTATTCACATTCACTTTGATTTTCATTCACTTACTCACAATTGTTTCAATCCATTTGGATTATCATCTTTATTCTTATCTCGATTGGGTATTCAACCAATAACAGTTTGAACTCCGTCCAGTTTACTTAGAAAATAGCTTGAAAATTTTAAAATAGATAAGTAGTTGAAAAATAATTACTAGTTTGTAAAATTGTTGTAAAATAGTTTGGTAATTGTAAAATAATTGAAAATAGTTAAATAGTCATAGAAATTTTAAATTATTGCAAAATAGATATAAAACAGTAATTAGTAGTTGAAAATAAAAAAAAAATAGTTAGAAAATTGTTAAACAGTTTCAAAAATAATTGTAAAACAAGTATAAGATAGTTTGGCTTTTTTTTAAAAAAAAAGTTGTTTATATAATGAATAGCTTGAAAAAAAAATAGGTCTATATTAAAACAATTTATATTAAAAATAGTCCAGAGTCAAACTGTTCACTTCCCAATCTCCATTCTCATTAATTCAATTTAAATTTCCTCCTCCTTTTAAATTGACCCAACTCAATTTTTAAATAATTCCAATTTCTATTGGACTTGATTTATTCCCAATTCAAGCTGAATTAATTCTCAATTTCTTTTCAAATTTAAATCAAATTCCATTTGATTTTAAACATATTCAACTTTAATTACAATCCCAAATTATTCCAATCACTTTGGACTAACGTCCATTTAATTGAACCCACTTCAATTCCAAATCAAGTTGAATTATTCTTGATTTCCTCCCAAATTTAATTTAAATTCCATTTGAATTTAAAACTATTCAATTTTAATTATAATTCCAAATTGTTCAAACTAATCCAATTCAAATTTTCAATTTGAATTTTATACTTATATATCTTCAATCACCATTTCAATTAATTCAAACCAAATTTAATTTGAACTAACTCAATTCAAATTCCAAATTTAAATCATCTCGAATTATATAAATTCGAGTTAATACTTCAAATGTTGATTTAATTCCTTTAAATCAATGTACCTTTTTATCCCAACACTGGATTACCAAACTCCATTTCTCATTTATTTAAACAAATCCAATTCACATTTTAAAGATTATTAATAACAATAGGATGATATCACTCAATTCATTTTAAAACATCCATCAATTTCCAATTTCCCAGATCTCAATCCCATTTTGAGATCACACAAATTCCAACTTCAAATTAAACATTTAACTTTCCAAGTTAAATTTAATTTCATCTTCAAATTTACAAATCAGGTTGATCATTCAAACTTAATTAACTTTTCCCCAAATCAAACTCAATTCACTTAATCTAATTAACCTTGAATTTCCATTTCAAATTCTGAACTTTTCATAAATAAGCTTCCCACTTATTTAGTTCAAAAACTTATCACTATGGGTATCACATCTTATTCCAAATTCAGAACTTACCATTTAGAGTTTATTTCCAATCAACTTTGATATTATGTATATCCACACATATACATATTTACTTCTTTTACATACCAAGTTATACTTTAAAATTTTAAACCACCTTTGGTTTTCAATTTAAAACAAATTACTTTAAATTTTCAAACAACTCTTGTTTGAAATAGGATCATTTCATTCAAATGCATTAAATAATATTATTTATTATTTCTTTAAATTAATTACATCATTAATTAATCACATTCGGTAATTAACTTATTTCTCAATTACCTTTATTAAGTAATTTTCCCTTAAATTACTTATCTCCAGTTATTTCATTTAGTAACTCCCTCTTTATTTATCATTTCCAATTATAATCCATTAATTAATCTCATTAAATAAAGTTCAATTAATGACATAAATTAATCGATTATCCTTATCCGGCAACCTTTCCCAAATTCAAGATTTAATTTCAGTTTGAATTCATTTTAAACTTATTTTTATTTAATTTCAATTTGGTTGTAATTCTATTACCACTTAATTCTTACTATTACTTTTAATTTAATTAATATTACAACCAATTTCCTTAATATAATAGATAATCTATTTCTTATATAAGATTTATATACTTTTGAAATCATTTAAAATCCTTCATATAAGAAAATAACAAGTACGCTCTCTCATATTATATATATACACTCAACTCATCCTAGGGTATCACTTACCCTATCCTTAATGAGTGATCCCAACAGAGCCAAGGTTCTCGCTTAACCTTCTGCTCTGATACCAAATGTAACGACCCGAAAATTTCGATCCAGAAATTTTCAGATGGTTAGAGAATAGAAGAAAAGAGAAAGAAGAAGAAACAGAAAACTAAACCTCAGAATCTCACATTCGCAACGGATAAAATATAATATCACATAAATAATAGTTTTACAACGAAAAACTTATCAGCATATTCACATTTATATATATCAGAGTTACAATCAATACACAACAGTGGATAGTCTAAGACAACATATTCTAGTTATAACATAGCACATCACAGCGGAAAACACCATACGATCCTGCCCTCCAGCTCGCCTCCTGAGCTCCAGAACGTCCTTACCTGAAAATCTGTAATACTCGGTCTGACCCGAGCATTACATCAGAGTAACACCCGGGTCAGGCTGGAAACCAGCGTGAGTAAACCCATCAAGCATGAAATACAATGCATACAACTTATATAAACCCGGGTAACTCGTTATTTACTACAAGCTCACATCTTGCTATAGTCAATACATATTTCCACAAGCAATCCCTAAGTACCTTTACTTAGTTTTCATATAGTCTAGTCATTTAAATCATTCCATTTCAGCCCTGGTGATTTCACATATCAACCCATAAACATCATTGTAGGTTATCAATCGAAGTGGCTTCGGGTATTACTGATACCCGATCCCGGCTCTTCGAATACAAAATTATCTTAACTCAAATGATTCGAATGAAGAACGATTCAACTTTAAATACAGAGTGTCATTATTTAATCCAACGTATCATATCACAAAGCATCACCATCACGTACCAGGGATATCAACTAATCTAAGGTACACAATGCCATAAATCATTTATAAAAAATTATTTAACCAAACCATCTCTAATTTATTTAACCGACATTGAATCCAATCAATTACTTAAATTTCTTTTTAAAACCTGCTTATTAATTAATTTCAAACCAATTAATTAATCATCCAATAATCATCCATCTTAATTAATCCTTTTTGATTAATTATTCTTAAAATTACACTAAGTAATTTATTCCTAAATTAATCACATAGATTAATTATTCTTAACCGTTCACATAAATTAATCTTTGATTAATTAATAACATTCATTGGTGATCCTAAACCACTTCTGGTAATTTCTTTTTATTAATCATCTTCAACTAAATTTTCCTTAATTACTCACAACTAAAAATTTAAAGATAAATTCTTTTATCTTTATTTAATACTTAATTACATCATTATACTTCATTTAAACATTTGCAAATTTGTCATATAATTGAAAGATTTGGAAACATTCATCAAATCAATTATACACTTAAAGTTTATAACATTTTCTTTCAACAAAACAATTTTAAAACAATAAATTTTAACTATTTAAACTTTGAAACTTATTCAAACTTGTTTAATAAATTTTTATTCTTTTAAATCTTAATTAAACATTCTATTAAACTTCCACTTTAAATATATCTAAAGTTTAGTTAACATTCTTTATAAATCTTATTATTTCTAATATTCCTTAAAACATGTTAAACACATTTTTACCTTTTAAAACACATTATTTAAAAACTTATTAAAACTTTAAACTTGTCTGCAAACGCTTGCTTATTTCTTCACCTTGATTTTCTTTACTTAAACAAATCGGGTAAGTTCATCTTAAAACCTGCATCTGATTTGTACCTTTAAACCTGCATTCCAGAACTGGTACAGGTTCTTATCTAAACCAGGAATCTCATCACGAAACAAAGTAAAACCCGAGAATCCTCTCCAAAATCCCCGAGTAATACAAGAAGACCCCCTCCTTCCTCGTTTACTTCGAGTTACGCAAGGCTCTACGCGAGAGAAAACTCGAGTTTCCCTTCATCGCTAAACCTCAAACACTTAAAGACTCAGGTGGCACACGCGTGCACATGCACAGTCACCAGAAGCCACTCTGACCATCGACGAACTCTTCGTCACGTCACTTGTCACTGCGGCATTCAATTCCCATCCTCGAAACACTAACGCAAGCTGCAAATCGAAAATTGACCATCCAGTTGAAAACTGGAACTTGAATCCCTGACCAACTCCACCTCGAATCTCCCACTGCCTACCACCAGTGCCTTCTAAACTCCGGCCATATCTCCCTGATTAACCCACGCAGCTACCTCCCAGTTTCCAAGCAACTCGATGCTTTGGAAACGACGTAGCATCCATTAATGTGAGATTTACCAAAACTAGGTTTTTAAACTTCTACAACCTACCGCCGCCGCCACGATGGCACATCCACCCACCAACCATTTTTGCCGAGCACTCCACTCATTCAGCAAGCTCCAAAAGAAACCCCAACGGTCCAAACTCTTTTGATCACCCAGAAACTTCCATTAACCCATTCCCACACATTATTGAATTACCCACCCAAACCAATATTAAAAACCCAGATTTTAATTATAAAAATCTTAAGTTGGGAATGGAATTCGAATTATATATGTAAATTAGCAGATCATTGAATTTGATTTCAACAAATTCCTATGCTTCTCTGTTCTTTTCATTCTTCCAGAAAATATTTACATTTATTATTCTTGAAAATATTTTTCAAAACTTAGTTTAGTGTTTTTTTAAAAAAAACAAACAATCTTTGTTTAAATGCCTCAATCTAGAAGATTCCAGTGTGAAGAATATAATTTTGAAGTCTAAGTTCACATCTCTGAACTTAAACCAGAGAAGCATGTCATATCCAGTCATTTTCACTCCATTGACATATCATATACAGGTTTTAGGATCATATAACTATCATGCAGCCTTACTTTAACATACACTTCATTTTTAATTCAACCATATGTCACATGCATCGAAACTACATATGAATTCAGGTTCTACAGATTAAAGGCAGGGGGTTAAACCAAGTTCAGAAATTTTACAATACATTCACATACACATACATGCAAGGCTACAAGAAAATTTACTCACTAATCTCACTTATAGATATTTTTTTAAATTCTGGATTAAGTCAAAATTAACTAATATGTTTGAAGTCCAAAGTTTAACAAAAATCAGATAAAAGAAATTGGATTTAGTTCTAAAATTCCTTATCCTGTGTCAAGTACAGAGAAAAAAAAAAGTATTTCAGGCATGTATACTCTACAAACATTTACATCACAGATATATTTCAAATATCAATGCTCGACCAAACCTCAATCATCTCATATTCAAACAATCAGATGTTTATCTACTAGTTTTTAAACCCTGAATATGCAGACAGAGGTCAGAGTTTGAAAACTCAACATGCATCCAAAACATCAACCATTCATAAGCAATCAGGTTTTAACCAGTTTAAGCTAAGTTAACCCACATTGTTACAGATGCAAGAAAACAGTTTATACATGAATTTTTGGCCTGTAAACTAGAAACAGAGACTACCTATAAATATATAGGGATGCAGAAGATCATACATGCAAACCATATTAACATGCATGCAACAGAAAAATCAATTTCATCCAAAATAGTGTAGATTACTCACCTGTATAATATGCAGAGCAGATTTTATTAACAGAGCAGTTTAATCCAGGCTTTTGAATACTTTAGATTTGAAGAATACTGAATGCATGCCTTTAATTTGTTGTATTAAACTTGCTGTTGAACATTCCTCTGCATGCCTTTAATTGATTGATAAAAAATGTTGAACTTGCAGGTTGATTTTGAGAAGAACTTCAAATTTGTTGTTTGCAGGTTGAACTTCATTAGCTTTTAGTTTGAAAATCTCAGGTTTTGATTTGCTTTTGTGATTATGAATTTCAGGTTTGAGGAAATTTTGGTTGCCATTAAAATTAGAAAGAATGAAGAAAGAAAACAAAGAATGGAAATGTTTGAGAAAAATTAGTTTTCTTCTTTAATCATTTATTAAAAATTAAAATAAAATAATGCCACATGTTTTAATGCATGCCATATTAATTACAAGTTTAATTTGCATGAGTTAATTTGTTAACAAGTGTCTAAAATCCTTGCATAATTGTTTTTAAAACCTTATTGCAAAATTAATTATATTTATATTTATGTAATATGGACATCTATGTTTATATAAATATGAATCTAATAATTTATTCACATACTACTTATGTTTATAAACAATTTTAATTCAAGAGATTAATTATAAAGAAAGTTTATTTATAACTTTGTACATACAATTTATTTTAATTTAAACACTTTAAAAAGAAAATAAAACAAAACTTTGATTAAATCTTTTATAAACTATCACAATTAAAATAAGCAATTATCTTATACTTGGAAACAAATTGAACTAATCTTTAAATTATCTTTTGGAAAATATTTTTAATTTTAATCTATTGATAATTTGAATATGTATGAATTCGTAAAACAAAGAATTTTTAAATCCAATTTATTTACTACAATATTTATTTAATAAGGCAATCATTCCATATCTTGTTTTAAAATAGAAATTTGTATTATCAGAATTTATACATGTACATACATACCCGAATATATTCTAACTACCCAAGTTTTATTAGTTCAATCAGACATAAATTAGAATTTTTATTAATTAACCCAGTTAATTATCAATTAACAGACATTTCAAAATTCGGGTTATCACAAAACATTAGCAAACAAATATGAAATTGTTTTAAAACAATAAATAAAAATATATAACAAGGCAAGAATTAGTGTTAAACAATAAAATAAAATATGTGATAAATTACATGCTAATAGCTAAAACTTTAAGATTAAATTAAATTTTAAGAAAATATACTTTTGTAATAAAATTTATATAATTATAAAATGACTTAAGAAAAGAAAGAAAATATACATCCAATATGAAGACATAAGAAAACAAAACTCTTCCATTTAACAAAATAAAGTAAGTTTGTATTAAATAAAAAATAAAAATAATAAATTAAGATTGTTGTAAGTATACAAGGGAGCAAATGAACATTGCATACATACTTACATTTAATGCTATACACTTCAGCCCATAAAACAAGATCTGCCAAACCAAACTTGTACTGGCAAGAATTTAAAGTAAATACTGCTGTAAACATGCTTTCATTAAATGCCGTTACTCCTAAGCCACCCTTGAAGGAAGGAGGAAAACATGGGTTGTACAAATCCTATACACAACCTTCTACATACATTTATACATCCACAACCTCAAGTTCATTCGTTTAAACATATTGCAAAGATCAGAAATTGAAAGGAAAACAAACATCACCTATATTCAAAATTTGGAAACATTTCACTGAAGAGAAAATAGAAGAGGATCAAAAACAGTTTTTCAAAACAGGAATATCTTTGTTTCAGTATTTGTCAAGTGACTAAAACCTATACTTTGTTCAAATTCTTGGTGCTTGAATTCTTGCAGTAATAGCTCTGAACTTGTGTTTGATTTTCCTTGAAACATTTATTTTTCTTCTGTTTCTGTTTTTCCTGTAACATGTAGTTACAGTGAACCTTAGAACCCACTCTCCCATCTTCTTTTGAAAGAGATTTGAGATGCAAAGTGTAACGACCCGGGAATTTCGAACCCGAAATTTACAGATAGTTAAGAAAAGAAGAAAAGAGAAAGAAGAAGAAAACAGAAACAAGACACAGAAACCTCACATTCGCAGCGGATCAAATATAATATCAAATAAAATAGCAGTTATACAAAGAAACTATATCAGTTAATTTACATTTAAAATACATAAGAGTTACACATATACATAAATACTGGACAAAACAATCATGTCCAGAGACTAAAATATCACAGTGAAAACTCTCCATACGTCCCTGCCATCCTGCTCGCCTCCTGAGCTCCAGAACGTCCTTACCTGAAAAATCTGTAATACTCGGTCTGACCCGAGCATTACATCAAAGTAACACCCGGGTCAGGCTGGAAACCAGCGTGAGTAAACCCAACTAACATGGAATACCAAAACAATCAACTTATATAAACCCGGGGTAACATATATCAATTTATCCAATTCACAATTTTGCTATAGACAACACTTATTCCTCACATCCATTTTCTAAGTACCAAGATTCAGATTTAAATAGTCCAATTCTTTTAAATCATTTCACTCCATTCTATAGATTTCACATATCCATCTATAAAAATCCGAAGTGGTTTCGGGTATTTCCTAATACCCGACTCCGGTCTCTTCGAATCCAATGTTATCCTAACCAAGTTACCCAAGTGATTAAATCCAACACTGGATGTCACTTTCCCACAGATAAACATTACCCATTTATCATTGATATTACCAATATCATATCAACAGGATGTCACAGCATATCATCCCATAGTTATCATTCAATTCGGACATTCAACAAAAATTATTCATAAACAAGCATTATCATAATTAATCATCAAATCCTGCTTAATTAGTTAATGAAATCATTTAATTAATTCATCACTCCTTGATTACCTTATCAATCAATCAATCAATTTATCTCAAATCATATATTAATGTTTCTTTAATTATCAATTAATAACCCTCAGTTATTAATTAATCTTCTTTAATACAAAGTAATCAATCCTTCATTATTTTATAATCCATCAATTATCTTCTAATTAACTGATTAATTAACCATCCTTCATTGATTAATAACCTTAATTATTAATCAATATTTCTTAATAAATTAATTAATCCATAATTACCAGTTGATTAAACAGTTAATCAATCCTTAATTTATATTGATTAATCTTTAATTAATCTTGAATTATAGATTAATCTTCCTTTAAGTATTAATTAATAAAATCTAACTTATTAATTAATAAATCTTAATTACACATTAGTTACTTCTTGATTTTAATTTTAAGTAATCTTGATTTCCTAATCAACTCTCTAATTGCTAAATTAATCAAGCTTAATTACTTAATTAATTTATTCTTAATTACCAAATTTCTCAATTAATTAATCTCTGATCATTTATTAACAATAAATAATCCTTAATTACAATTAATTAACTTTTAATTGATCAATTTATAACCCTTACTTAATTACCAATTAATTATCCTTGATTTATCACTTAATTCATTCTTTAAAATAGTCTTCACATCTTTGCTCAACCAAGCTTTGGAAATAATCAATATTAGAAATAAATAGTTCATGAAATAAATTTTCAAAGCTTGGTTTTTGTTAAGCTTATATTGGTTAACATCGTTATTTTAAAACTTTATTTAACTCCAAACTAAGATTCAAATTTTACTTGAGTCCGTATTTAAACTTAGTATTAATACTTATTTTAAATTCTTGCTTTATAATTTAAATTTCGTTTTTAACTTTTAAAAACAGAACAGGTTTTAAAAAAAACTGTGACCTGATTCTTTCCCGAGCCACACAATATTGCTTCGAGTCTAATCTAAATAAACTCGAGCAAACCATCAAGTTACTTCGAGTAAAACTCGAGCAACCCTTCCCTGCCAAACCAGAAAACAACAATCTCCAGAAATGTCCACCGTGCACATGCACGGTGATTTTGAGCGCCTTCAATCAACTTCGGCGATAATCCCATATCGACAAACATCCCAACACCACATCGCGGTCATCAGATCGTTACAACAAAATCGAAATCAATTTCGAACTTGAATCCCAGGCCAGGAATAAAACCTGGAACACCCACTGGAACAACACATCAAACCTGTAAACACCTCATCTCCGATCCTCCAACCATCAGCGAGTCCGCACCTCCGGTTACTCCATCGCCAGAACCTCTTCCACCGTCCCCTCGAATCTTATAGCACTCGATCAACCGAGGAAGTCGAACCAAACCCAAACCTCGACCCAGATAAAACTAGGGTTACAAATCCAAAATCTAACATCTCCACCTCCATAGTAGTTTTGATCAACTACTGGCAATTTTCCGCTAACCTCCAATCACCCTTCCAGCTCCAGGAAGATCCACGACACTCCCGATCCACTAGATCGCCGGAGGTTACTCGAATATCATTTCCTAGTCAACCCAAAAATACCCCTCTTTCTCTTTACTAAAATTTATAATTTTATCAAGTTTTTGTTTAAGTATTTGATTTATATCCCTGAATTCATCTGTCACGGCAATTTAATTTTGACTTATTTTAAGTTTTACTTTTTTTTTTTGCTGTCCAGAGAAAATACAAATTTATCTTAATATAACAAAATTTTAAGCTAAGCTCTATGGTATAACAATCATATTTTGTTCAAGATATAAATCTTAACAAAGATTGGATCATGCGCAAATGATTTTTGATCTGATCTAGAGCCTGGAACCAACATCAAAGAAAAATTTCAAACACACAGTAATACACACCCATATGTTCATATATATACTCAGGGATTTACTTACAAGTATGCTCACCAAACAAACTTACTTCAGAGTTTTAACAGGCCACAGAACATATACTTAAACATCTAATAGTGATGTTATTCACAGTCTTCCCAAACACAATCAAAGGAGACCAGGTTGGAACACTCACCTGAAAAAGGTTTGAAACAGAGAGCTGCCCTTCTGTTTAAAAACTCTGCAATTTTGATCCTCCCTTTTTTTATATTCAACAGATGGTATTTGAACTTGAAGATAGGGTGATGTTGCAGGTTTGTAAATTTGAAGTTGCAGCTTTTAAATTTTCCTTTTGATTTAAATTCAGATTTTTACTTCTCAGTTTCTAAAGAAAAATTTCAGTTTTGAGTTAAGAAATGAGAATAAAGAAATTTGAGATGAAGAAAGAAAGTTGGAATAGAAGAGGAAAACAAGTTTTCTTCTTAAAATAATTTATTAAAAATTAAAATGAAATGGTTGCCACATGTTGTTAAACTTACATTTGTCATCTTAATTGTTTAATTATTTTACAAGTGTTTATGAGAGGATTAACATGTTTACACATGTTTTAAGTGTTTTTAACTAAATTTTTACTTAATTTAAATGTAAATATAACTTACTTAATTTAATTCTCTTAATAAAATAAAATTTACGTATGTATAAATAAATTTATTTTTAAAAGAAATATTCTAAAATTAATTATAATGAAAATATATTTTCTTATACATGTTATTTAAAATCTAAAACATTCATATATACATTTATAACCATATTTAAATTTAAACACTTTAAAAAGAAAACAAAACAAAGCTTGTTTAAATCCTTTTTAAACTATCATATTTTAAAAACAAACAATTATCTTATAATTTGAAAACAAATAAATAAATCTCTAAATTAGCTTTTGAAGAATATTAATTTTTTTTAAACAAAGCTTTTATATTACAATTCATTCATATATAAATTAAATTTCAAAACAATATCGAATTATAACATTAAAACAATCATGCAACCAATTTATCACACATTCTTCAGATATTTATTGCAGGCAGCATATCTTAAACAGATTTGACCATTTGTTAAATCAATATTCTACTAATTAACTCAATTATTTGTCAATTACATATGTCTAGGATTCCGGGATATCACATTCCTTCCCCTTTTGAATCTTTTCATCCTCGAAAAGGAACGATACCAGAATTATCAAAATGCTTAAAATCATATAGATTTTCTTTGATTTTTTTTAAAACACTTTTAAAATCTATATAATATTGCCAAAATAGTTTTATAAAAATACTTTTATAATTCGGTGTTTCAACAAGTCCAACTTCGTTCTTACAGAAATTCGGTCATACGTTGATCAGGCGTAGAACTGAAGTTCTACAAGTACTTAGCAGACTCATTTTCAACACCCAGTGAAAATACTTTGAAAATAATTTAATTGAAAATATAGAAAACAGTTTTTGAAAATAGAGGATATATTTTTGGTGAGAATGCTCTGGAAATCATCACCCCCATCCATGGTCACAGTTACATTTCAGGGTTACGTTGCCATCGCAGCAAAAGTCCATGTAACTGCAGGCTCTCCGCGGCCTCTCGATTACGCCATAGATCCCATACAATAGATCACAGTTACATCCAGGGTTACGTTGCCGTCGCAGCAAAAGTCCATGTAACTGTAGGCTCTCAGCGGCCTCTGATTTTCGCTGTCAAAATGAAACTTCTCCACTCCTATATAGGTCGCAGTCTGCCGATATAAAATCAGACGCAGACTGTTGGCTCTCAGCGGCACACACGACTTTCGCTATGTTATACCATAGGTCGCAGTTACATCCTGGGTTACGTTGCCGTCGCAGAAAAAGTCCATGTAACTGTTGGCTCTCAACGGCACACACGACTTTCGCTATGGTATACTCTACTCATAATCCTTAGGAACTAGTTTTGTCCGGACTCCTCACAGGATCAACTTTAGAACCCCCCCTTGAGGTTCAAGGCAGCACCACCCGGTGATACTCCTGAGAAGTCCATTCCAAGGGAGCGCCTTTTTCCCCAGAGCATTATCAAAACATTTTATACTATACATATATAGTATCTTTGAATCATACACCTAGTATGATCTCATACAGAGCTCCTTTACACAAAATCGATTATTCCAAAATCGATAATTCTCAAATTAGGCTTTCCAAATGTAATATTGATTTTACAAAAAAAAATCAGAAGCTTTTCCTAATCCATAGGTTCCCAAAACCTTTTTCCAAAATCCTCATATGATCCTTTACATATATATATATACACACAGATATATATAATTTTTAAAACTTTGGATTATTTCAAACTTGTATAAAACTCCTTTATACTTCAAACACTTTCAAAAACCATTTTCTTCCGGCAAAAGATTCATCAAGGGGAGTTTTATCTTATATAACAAAGATATATAACTTTGTTTATTCAAAATCAAATATTCAAATTTGATTACTCTTTACAAAACTACTTACCATATCACTTACTTCCATAAACAAAATTTCAACCATAGAAATATCCAATTTCCACTTTACTTCATCATATATTTCACAAAATATATTTTTCATTTCAAAAACCATTTCACATTTCTTATCCACAAATTCCCAGTATCAATTTTATTCAAATTCGTACGATGTACACATATCATCCGTACGCTATACCAATCTGATCGCTCACTCGATCACACAATTTCATTTCCGAACTAGTATTGTCCACCCGACTTTCCAGTGCGGACACAGATCTGGTTTCTTGATCAGAAACCGTCATTCTCCTTGCATAGTCATAACTATGATAGAGAATATCCAGAACCAATCAACAATCCATATCCAGGTTCGCCGTGGAAAATCGAGTGAAAAATCCCACTCGGATCGATATAACTATCTTGAAATTCTATGCTCGAATCTGGGTCAAATCACTATGCGAATAGAATAACATACGTGCACCCTACGTATTTATCTTTATTGGTTATTAGCCAAATCAATTCCATTTATATTCATATTCATTTTGATTATCCTTCACTTACTCACAATTACTTCAATCCATTTGGATTATCACCTCTATTCTTATCTCGATTGGGTAATTAACCAATAACAGTTTAGAACTCTGTCCAATTTATTTAGAAAATAGTTTGAATTTTTTTTAAAAATAGACAAGTAGCTAGAAAATAATTACTAGTTTGTAAAATAGGTGTAAAATAGATAGAAACTAGTTAAAATGATTATAAAATTTTAGATAATTGCAAAATAATAGTAAGATAGTAATTAGTTTTGTAAAATAGTTGAAATATTGTTAAACAGTTTTCAAAAATAATTGTAAAACAAATACAAGATAGTTTGGTTTTCAAAAGAAAGGTTGTTTATATAATGAATAGCTTGGAAAAATAAGTTTACATTAAAACAATTTATATTAAAAGTAGTTTAGAGTCAAAACTGTCCACTTCCCAATCTCCATTCTCATCAATTTAATTTAAATTTTCACTTCCATTTTAATTGACCCAATTTCAATTTAAATAACTTCAATTTCCATTGAAATTGATTTAACCCCATTTAAGTTGAATTAACCATAGTTTCTTTCCAAATTTAACTTTATTCATCCATGATCTCAAATTCTTCTATTTCAGATAAATTTCAATTGAACTAGTTCCAATTTCAATTCATTTCAACTCTAGTTTGAATTAATCCAAATTTTCAAACTCCATTTCCAAATCAAGTTGAATTGTTCTTGATTTCCTCCCAAATTCAATTCAAATTCCATTTGAATTTAAAACTATTCAATTTTAATTACAAATTCCAAATTATACAAATAAATCTGGACTAATTTCAAATTGAATCCACTTCAATTCAAATTGTTTCAAATTAATCCAATTCAAAATTTTCATTTGAATTTTATACTTATATATCTTCAATCACAATTGCAAATAATTCAAATCAATTTCAATTTGAACCAATTTCAATTCAAATTCCAAATTTAAACCATCTCAAATTATATAAATTCGAGTTAAATTCCAAATGTTGATTTAACCCTTTTAAACCAAGTTAACCTTTATTAAAGCTTTTAAACAATTTAATTTCAAGTCAAATTCTCAAAATTCCATTTTAAATTATCTCTATAATGGATATATTACCACACTTCACTTCTCATTCATTCAAACAAATCCAATTTACAATTTAAAGATTATTAATAACAATAGGATGATATCATCCAATTCATCTTAAAACATCCATCAATTTCTAATTTCCAGATCTCTAACCCATTTTGAGATCACACAAACTCCCAAATTCAAATTAACCATTTAACTTTCCAAGTTAAATTCCAATTCCATCTTGAAATTCTAAAATCATGTTGATCATTCCAACTTATTTAACTTTTTCCCAAATTAAACTCAATTCACCAAATCCAGTCAACCTTACCCAATTTGAACCTCCATTTCAAATTTTAAACTTCACATTAATAATTATCCCATTTAAAAGTTCAAAAACTTATCACCTTGGGTATCACATCTTATTCCAAACTCAAAAATCACCATTTAGAGTTTATTTCCAACCACCTTTGATATTATGTATATCCACATGTATACATATTAATTTCTTTTACATACCAAGTTATACTTTAACATTTTAAACCACCTTTGGTTTTAATTCAAAACAAATTTCTTTTTAAATTTTCAAACAACTCTTGTTTTAAATAGGACCATTTCATTCAAATGCATTAAATAATATTATTTGTTATTTCTTTAAATTAATTACATCATTAATTAATCACGTTCGGTAATTAACTTATTTCTTAATTACCTTCATTAAGTAATTGTCCCATAAATTACATACCTCTAGTTACTTCAAATAAAATAGCAGTTATACAAAGAAACTATATCAGTTAATTTACATTTAAAATACATCAGAGTTACACATATACATAAATACTGGACAAAACAATCATGTCCAGAGACTACAATATCACAGTGAAAACTCTCCATACGTCCCTGCCATCCTGCTCGCCTCCTGAGCTCCAGAACGTCCTTACCTGAAAAATCTGTAATACTCGGTCTGACCCAAACATTACATCAAAGTAACACCCGGGTCAGGCTGGAAACCAGCGGGAGTAAACCCAACTAACATGGAATACCAAAACAATCAACTTATATAAACCCGGGGTAACATATATCAATTTATCCAATTCACAATTTTGCTATAGACAACACTTATTCCTCACATCCATTTTCTAAGTACCAAGATTCAGCTTTAAATAGTCCAATTCCTTTAAATCATTTCACTCCATTTTATAGATTTCACATATCCATCTATAAAAATCCGAAGTGGTTTCGGGTATTTCCTAATACCCGACTCCGGTCTCTTTGAATCCAATGTTATCCTAATAAAGTTATTCAAGTGATTAAATTCAATACTGGATGTCACTTTCCCAAAGATAAACATTACCCATTTATCGTTGATATTACCAATATCATATCAACAGGATGTCACAGCATATCATCCCATAGTTATCATTCAATTCGGACATTCAATAAAATTATTCATAAACAAGCATTATCATAATTAATCATCTAATCCTGCTTAATTAATTAATGAAAATCATTTAATTAATTCATCACTCCTTGATTATCTTATCAATCAATCAATCAATTTATCTCTAATCATATATTAATGTTTCTTTAATTATCAATTAATAACCCTCAATTATTAATTAATCTTCTTTAATACAAAGTAATCAATCCTTCATTATTTTATAATCCATCAATTATCTTCTAATTAACTGATTAATTAACCATCCATCATTGATTAATAACCTTAATTATTAATTAATATTTCTTAATAAATTAATTAATCCATAAATACCAGTTGATTAAACAGTTAATCAATCCTTAATTTATATTGATTAATCTTTAATTAATCTTGAATTATAGATTAATCTTCCTTTAAGTATTAATTAATAAAATCTAACTTATTAATTAATAAATCTTAATTACACATTAGTTACTTCTTGATTTTAATTTTAAGTAATCTTGATTTCCTAATCAACTCTCTAATTGCTAAATTAATCAAGCTTAATTACTTGATTAATTTATTCTTAATTACCAAATTTCTCAATTAATTAATCTTTGATCATTTATTAACAATAAGTAATCCTTAATTACAATTAATTAACTTTTAACTGATCAATTTATAACCCTTACTTAATTACCAATTAATTATCCTTGATTTATAACTTAATTCATTCTTTAAAATAGTCTTCACATCTTTGCTCAACCAAGCTTTGGAAATAATCATTATTTGAAATAAATAGTTCATGAAATAAATTTTCAAAGCTTGGTTTTTGTTAAGCTTATATTGGTTAACATCTTTATTTTAAAACTTTATTTAATTCCAAACTTAGATTCAAATTTTACTTGAGTCCGTATTTAAACTTAGTATTAATACTTATTTTGAATTCTTGCTTTATAATTTAAATTTCATTTTTAACTTTTAAAAACAGAACAGGTTTTAAAAAAAACTGTAACCAGACTCTTTCCCGAGCCACACAATATTGCTTCGAGTCTAATCTAAATAAACTCGAGCAAACCATCAAGTTACTTCGAGTAAAACTCGAGCAACCTTCCCTGCCAAACCAGAAAACAACAATCTCCAGAAATGTCCACCGTGCACATGCACGGTGATTTTGAGCGCCTCCCATCAACTTCGGCAATAATCCCATATCGACAAACATCCCAACACCACATCGCGGTCATCAGATCGTTACAACAAAATCGAAATCAATTTCGAACTTGAATCCCAGGCCAGGAACAAAACCTGGAACACCCACTGGAACTACACAACAAACCTGTAAACACCTCATCTCCGATCCTCCAACCATCAGCGAGTCCGCACCTCCGGTTACTCCATCGCCAGAACCTCTTCCACCGTCCCCTCGAATCTTATAGCACTCGATCAATCGAGGAAGTCGAACCAAACCCAAACCTCGACCCAGATAAAACTAGGGCTACAGATCCAAAATCTAACATCTCCACCTCCACAGTAGTTTTGATCAACTACTGGCAATTTTCCGCTAACCTCCAATCACCCTTCCACCTCCAGGAAGATCCACGACACTCCCGATCCACTAGATCGCCAGAGGTTACTCGAATATCATTTCCTAGTCAACCCAATAAAACCCCTCTTTCTCTTTACTAAAATTTATGATTTTAGTTTCAAAAATCAAGTTTTTGTTTAGGTATTTGATTTATATCCCTGAATACATCTGTCACGGCAATTTAATTTTGACTTATTTTAAGTTTTACTCTGTTTTTCTTTCTTTTTTTTGCTGTCCAGAGAAAATACAAATTTATTTTAATATAACAAAATTTTAAGCTAAGCTCTATGGTATAACAATCATATTTTGTACAAGATATAAATCTTAACAAAGTTTGGATCATGCGCAAATGATTTTTGATCTGATCTAGAGCCTGGAACCAACATCAAAGAAAAATTTCAAACACACAGTAATACACACCCATATGTTCATATATATACTCAGGGATTTACTTACAAGTATGCTCACCAAACAAACTTACTTCAGAGTTTTAACAGGCCACAGAACATATACTTAAACATCTAATAGTGATGTTATTCACAATCTTCCCAAACACAATCAATGGAGACCAGGTTGGAACACTCACCTGAAAAAGGTTTGAAACAGAGAGCTGCCCTTCTGTTTAAAAACTCTACAGTTTTGATCCTCCCTTTTTTTTATTCAGCAGATGGTATTTGAACTTGAAGATAGGGTGATGTTGCAGGTTTGTAAATTTGAAGTTGCAGCTTTTAAATTTTGCTTTTGATTTAAATTCAGATTTTTACTTCTCAGTTTTTAAAGAAAATTTCAGTTTTGAGTTAAGAAATGAGAATAAAGAAATTTGAGATGAAGAAAGAAAGTTGGAATAGAAGAGGAAAACAAGTTTTCTTCTAAAAATAATTTATTAAAAATTAAAATGAAATGGTTGCCACATGTTTGTTAAACTTACATTTGTCATCTTAATTGTTTAATTGTTTTACAAGTATTTATGAGAGGATTAACATGTTTACACATGTTTTAAGTGTTTTTAATTAAATTTTTACTTAATTTAAATGTAAATATAACTTACTTAATTTAATTCTCTTAATAAAATAAAATTTACATATGTATAAATAAATTTATTTTTAAAAGAAATATTATAAAATTAATTATAATGCAAATATATTTTCTTATACATGTTATTTAAAATCTAAAACATTCATATATACATTTATAACCATATTTAAATTTAAACACTTTAAAAGAAAACAAAACAAAGCTTGTTTAAATCCTTTTTAAACTATCATATTTTAAAAACAAACAATTATCTTATAATTTGAAAACAAATTAATAAATCTCTAAATTAGCTTTTGAAGAATATTAATTTTTTTTTAAACAAAGCTTTTATATTACAATTCATTCATATATAAATTAAATTTCAAAACAATATCGAATTATAACATTAAAAAAATCATGCAACCAATTTATCACACATTCTTCAGATATTTATTGCAGGCAGCAGATCTTAAACAGATTTAACCATTTGTTAAATCAATATCCTACTAATTAACTCAATTATTTATCAATTACATATGTCTTGAATTCCGGGATATCACACAAAGCAAGTAAAGTACGGTTTAAATTTACACTGTGTTTCAGAAAAACAAATCAAAGTAAAAATTTGTAGTTTTCTTTTCACTGGAAAAAAAATGTGTAAAGTACTGATATGCTCAAATCTTTGGTTTACAGAGTAAACTATACACAAATCCAACATCTTCTTCCTCTCCTTGCTCCTGAAGAATGTTAGTAATCAAGTTAAAATTTTTGTTTTAATCCTCAAACAAGTTTTTGTAAAGTTATTTAAACATACAGTAAAGTATTTTCGCTGTAATATTGTTTTACAGGTTTTAAGTAAAATTTGAAAAAAATAAAATGTTGAAAAATATAAATTCAAGGTTATAATCTGAATCTATACTAAAATCTATGATTTTTAAAACAATAATGAGAATTTTTAATGAAGTGTTTCAAGAGCAGTTTGAAACTTTGATCAATTTGCATTTTTCTAAATTCCTAACAATTGATTCAATTATAGCTGCTAAAATTTAGTTTGTAGCAAGCTTGAACATCAGAGACTTCACGAAAATTATCAAAGAAATTTTATATTGCATAGATTTGGAATACGATTTCAATTTTGGGGTTTAGCCTAAATTTTTTAGTGGGTTGAACGTGCGATAATTTCGACACCTAGGGGCGATCGAGTTGCAAACGCTCTTGGGAAATGATAGTACGAACTGCCGACGTGCGATAGCCCGAACCATGGATTTTCTAGTGAACTGAGGCGTGGTGACTATGCGTTTGGATTGGGTATGCTCGAGTTTCAGGTGCAACGAAAAGGTGAAAAACTGATTTCGAGGCGATGGCTTTGAATTGATGATCGAATTCGAGTGATTGTGAGTTTTTCGATTTTTTGAGGGTCGCGATGGCCACCGGAGCGGCGGAGTGGCGACGTGCACGTGCACGACTTGGCCTCTGTGTCAGTGGGAGGATGGGTCTGGGTACTCGGTGATGTTTTCGGGCATGTGGGGTTGGAACTCGGGGTCGAACTCGAGCATGTGGAGAAGGTTTTATTCCAGTGTTGGTTTATAGGCTTTAATATAAAAAAAAGAAGGAGAAGGAACAGACGCGGGGAGGGGAAGAAGATGTTTCGGGGAGAGATGGTGGGATACTCGAGTTTTGACTCGAGTAAAGCCTGGGTATTCTCGGGCTTTATAAAGTTTAAAGCAAGTGCTGTGGCAAATTTTAGTACTAAGGAATAACTAATACTTGATTAGTTTAAGCAAGAATTTATTTCAAGCAAACTTGATTTAAATTCTGTAGTTATTAATGAATTGATTTTCCAAGTTTAAAGAGAATTTCTAAATGTTAATTAAGATGAATAAGTTTTGTAAATTAATATTTTTGAAAAGAAATTTAGAATGATTTAAAATTTGTAATTAAAATTGATTTAATAAACAATTAAGTGTTCAAATTAAATTGTCCATTAAGAATTTTTTTTCCAGATAAATTAAAGTCGACAAATCAAATTTAGTGGTTAATTAAAATAACTAATTTTGAAACAATAAAATGAGTTAATCAAGATTTAAATTATTTATCCAAATTCTTATCATTGATTTAAAATAATTTAGTGGTAAATTTATTTGAACCACATTGGAAAATGATTAACTATCGTTGTGCATTATATTGATATTTCTGTTCTGATTGTGATACTGTGTGATATAAATTGCCATGTACTGTACTATGATTGTGGTTTGTTCTGTATTGATGTGAAAAGCCTGCTCGCCTGTAAAACGGCATTTAAACTTCGATGCGGCAGGGAATTGGATTTCAGTTTGTTATCCGAAACCCACATCGAACCGGTGAATTTTTGTGAACGACATATCTACATGTTTTTAAAATTGACGCTCACTATTCGATTTAGCCGGGAAAGGGCCTTTGAGTCGTATAACCCATTCCGAATATGTGATACGACGTTATGGATAGCAGTTGAAGACCGGTATTGAAGACCGGGTATTTGCGAGAGCGATAGGATGACCTGTCGATTGACTCTGCACCGAGTTGCTCTAGTATAGAGTGCTCCATATGTGATGGGGAATCTGATCGGGATTGTGGATATCCGGATTGCGAGGACTTCTTTGGAAGTGCCTTCGGTTCTGTTCGAACCTAGAACAGACTTGTATGGATTGTATATCTGACATTACAAATTGAGATATAAAGCAGATTTCTTTCAAATATATTTCCATTGGTGGCGGAGAATTTATTCTCTTAGCTTAACACCCTTAGAGGTTATGTAGTTGAAGGTTATCAGCGATACATTCCCAATTTGGTAATGTGGCATGCTGATTGTTGCTGATCATTTGTTGATCGAAGCATGGCTTTGTGAAAAGCGTAGCTTTGTGGACGAGACTTCGTCGAGCCTCACACCCCGGAATGTTCGAAACAGGAAAGATGCGGCAAGGTTATTGGGGGTAGCACCCCTTAGGTTATGTGCATTTCCTTCTGGATAGAAGTGGTATCATGGTATGGAGCCCAGATACTTAACTTATGTTGATATCATAGATATATATATGTATTACTTTGTGATTTGTTGTTGGGACCCCGGTTAAAGGTTGGTTACAACCGGGAGATGGCATACTCGTGTCAGTAGTTACCCAGTTAGGGGTAACCCGACCTTGTGTTGGCAGAGATCCGGTTAGGTTCTCGGGTCATCCCTCCAGAGGCGTACCCATGTGGCCCAGGAAGTTCCTTAGCCTGACCATTGTTGGAAATCCAATTCCCAATATGAAACCCTGTACGGTTTTAGTTATAGAACCTACCATTTATTTATGGTGGCTCCTCACTATTTAAATGGTAGCTATAGTAGGCATAGTTCGGAATGTCTATGCTGGCTAAGATTAATATTCTATTTTCGAAATGCTTTCTACACTATGCACTAGAAATAATATCAAAGAATTTTTTTCTCTCATACCAAGCATATTTAACTATCATAAGAAGAAATCTCCTCCAATTCTGCGTTTGCATTGTGTGTGTGGCGGGAGGTCTTATGGTAGTTCCATTTTTAAAAGCATACCAAAAATTCTTTTATAAATCTAGTTCTTTGAAAGTAACTGTTGTTTATGTTTACTCATACCAGTCCCATGACTAATCCGGAGTTTATTGTTTTCTTTCCTAAACTCTAGGTGCCCATTATTTCTACACAGGCAGCCTAGTAGCAGGTTTCTGTATTTTGGAGTAGCAGAAATTTAGAGCTCTTATCTTGGATATATCTTGGGAGTTTTTGGAGATTACAGGTGTTTAGCTTTTGGCAGTTCGTTATCACCTCTCTCACTTGAGGACTTTTGGATATTTGATCACTGTTGTATTATCATGATGTTGTATTTGGAGTTGTGGTGTATGTATTATATACTCTGTTGTAGTATGGATATTATGTTGATGTTGTAACTGTGATGATATTTATGATATTGATTCTGTTCCGCTGTTTTATATTCATCTAATTGTTGTTATAAGCTCCGGCGATGCGAATTTGACGTCGTTTATCGGACATCGAGTTTGGGTCGTCACAAGTGGTATCAGAGCTTGGTTGAGAAAGAACTTTAGCTATGGAGTATAACACATTAGATGGCTCATTGGAGATAGGGTGAAGTATACCCTAGAATGAGTATAACCAAGACTGAAACTCTAAATTTTATTAGTCTATTTCTTTTACTACTGATATTTCTTAAGATGTTTCGTTCGTGTATTTAAATCAGTTTTCTTACTAATTACAGATAGTAAGAAATGAGCGGACGAAGTGGAAGAGTTAGGGGGTCAAGGAGGTGCCACAGCACCTGATCAAGGTCCCTCAACAACAATAGTGGCAGTTCAGCAACAGCCGAATCTGGCTGATTTACCCAAAAGTTTCTCGAGACTTGGTGGTAAGTCGTTCAACGGAAAAGAGTTGATTGTTGAGGCTCAAGGCTGGATAAGATCGTGTGAGAAAATCTTCAGAGGGCTAAAATTGGAAGACGATCAGAAGCGACTCATAGCTTCTTGGCAACTGCAAGATGAAGCTTCAGCGTGGTGGGAGACAATCACGGTAGATAAGCCAGAAGACGAGTTTTCTTGGGAAAATTTCAAAGAATTGTTTGAGAAGCGATATTTGCCATCAGCCGGAATTTCTCGAATGTATCAGGAATTTATGGACCTAAAGCAGGGAAGTTTATCGATCGAAGAGTTTCTGAACAGATTTAATGAATTGTCTCGTTTTGGTCCCGAATTGGTGAATACGCCTTTACAGATGAACGAAAGATTCATTCGCGGGATGAATAAGGAATTCCATGAAAGAATGACGGGCCACGTTAAGGAATCTTTTTCGGATTTAGTTGATATGGGGTACAGACATGCTACCCTTGATGTACAAGTGTTGAATATGCGCTTATATGATTTTTGTTTGATGATAATAAACATATGTACATTCGTTTAAATGTATTTGTTAATGTACTATTTTATTTTTCATAGATTAAATAAATATTTGCTGAATAAAATTAAATAAACAGAATTTGAATTCAAACAGAAATTTTATTCAAACAAATATTTATTACATTTTTGAATAGTACAAATTCAAGCTCTCACTATACATATACAATTTTGATTCTAATTAGATCACAAATTCAATGTACATAAATTCCTCACTACATATCACTCACACTCGTAGTTTATCTTCAATTTCATTCCGGTTATAATCCAGCATCTGAGAAATCTGCAAAAATATTCACTAACGCAGTAAAATTGAAAAAGAAATATTTTTGCAATATAAAATGAAATATGATTTTTGAAAATATGATTTGCCTCGGTTATTTGGGTTGTTCGTCATCATTCACAATTGAATTCATCATACACGAACAATGTGACATACACAGTGTATCACTGTACATGCCACAAGGCCGTGCACATCGATATACACTTGATAATGCTACAGGGATAGGTGAGCACAGGTCAAACCCAAATGAAAAGCCGGGTTCAACTCACGTGCAATATATTTAAAATCACGACACGAGCACAAGGTCCAACCCGAGCTTTTGAAAATGGATTCAACTCAAGTGAAATTTCAAAAATCAACATGAATAAATGCAAAGACCAGTAATGCAACGGTGATACGACAGATGCATTCAAAGTACAAACCAGTTGCAACATGGATGTCACAAGCAATGACCAGAACACAAAGACAGGAAGACATGAATGCAACAACAAAACCAAATGAAGACCACAAGTACAACAACTCCAGCAGTGACAAAGAGTATTGCAGTAATGAGTATGCTAAAACAAAATCTGTTTCAAACCAGTTGCAAACAACATGAATGTCACAAGTAAGTAACGGCATAGCAACTTCCACAAGACACAATGAAGTTGTATAAGAATACCAGAGACTACAAAGTATGGAGGGTGCAGGTGCAGACCACAAAGACTCAACAAAGGCTACAGACAAGTAGCAGTGTGCAGAGTGAAGCAACTGTGAAACTGAACAGTTATACTAATGTGCCAGAGAAAGGAAGATCACAACGTAGTATCAATAATGCATGAAACATATATACAAGCAACCGAAGGGAACATGACCAAAAGATCAGAGACAAAACAATGCACAAGCTTAATGAAACAGGTAGTACAAATACAAGTTGCCAGCATGCAAAATACTCATGAAATAAATGGAATGCAACTACAGTGATCAAATGGATATCAACATGGAAATGGATCGAGCTAGTGCAACAAATAAAACATAATGCCTTTCCAGAATAGAGATTTGTATTTTTTATGCAACAAGAAAATCAAGAAACAGTCAACAGGCCAGAAACTCAAGTGCACCAGTGACACAAGTGATACAAGTCAAAACGCAGACAATCAATACAATGCATGTACAACAGGTAAATGAGGATGCAGTGAAGCATGTACATGGGTAAACAGCAAGTGGAGAATGCATCACGAGTTCAACATAATGTAACCAGATTTTGAATCTAGATAGACCAACACTAAGGTTCAAGTGTTAACAAGACTCAGTGCAACAGAGAGTATGCAACATGACAAGTACTCAGTGATCAAACATGAAAACAACAAGTACAACTGAAATGCAAACAGTTCGAAGATGACAGGAGATTAAAATTGCAGACCAAGCCAGTGGTAGTCAAATATCACAAAAGCCAATGCCGAGAAACAATGTAACAATGCATACTGTCGAAAATCTAAAACGTATCTTTGAAAAAGTCACAAAGTAAAAGTGGAAAGTTTATGCCGTATCAACCAAGAATAAATTGAACGCTTCAAAATCAAAGCCGTGCTCGTCAAGGCAAAAATATCAGGAAAGGGAAAATTAGGAAAGTGTTGAATGAATACGAACAAATTCAAGTGTCTCGGAATTCATATAAATACCACACCAAAAAATTCATCATTGGCATCGAGTTCGAGTACGAAAATCATAAAAGCATAAAAAGGGAAATTACATACTGAAGCAACAGTGAACTCGATCGTCTCGAAGCAACCAAGTCCAAATTTCATAAAAAGATCAACGAAGGAGCAGCTGCGAACGAGCGCGAGCAAGAGCAACACAAATCAGAGAATTGAATTTGAAGAAAGCTCTAATTTTTGCAAAAGAAAAAAAGCCCTAATTTCAGAAAAAAGAGAGAGGCCGCCATTTTCTTCACAGAAAGAGGAACGGGCAAAAGAATGGGCCGGCCTTGTTTTATTAAAAAGGGTTTTAGTTATTATTAGGGTTTGGGTTTATTTTTGATAGGGTTTAATTTTTATATTTAGTTTTATTTGAGCAAAAATTGTGGATTCAAGTTTGTATTTTAATTTTTGCTCTTCCTTTTATTTTTGAAGTCTGTTTTTCTTTTCGAGTCAAAGTCTTGGTAAAACACCACCTAGGTTGTAGGTAGTGTCAGATTGTCTAGTTAGAATTAGTTCAGTGAGCAGGGTGTGCGAGTTTGCAAAAATCTATAGGCGGGAGCAGGGTTTGCGAGTTTGCAAAACTCTATAGGCGGGAGCAGGGTTTGCGAGTTTGCAAAACTCTATAGGCGGGAGCAGGGGTTGCGAGTCTATTAGAGAGTTTGTAAGCGGGAGCAGGGTTTGCGAGTCTGTTTGAGTGTTTTTAAGCGGGAGACTGTTTAATTCTAATAGAAATCTGGGAATGCAACAGTAGGCAGGGGTTGCCAAAGCTGGGTAAATTTTGTGTGTGATTTACTTTTCAGCATATTTATTTCTCTGCAGTTTGTTTTTGTGTTTAACTCGAGAAAATTTGCTATAACCCTATTCACCCCCCCTCTAGGGTTAATCTAGATCCTACAAGTGGTATCAGAGCACGGTATTTTTCTTTAACTCTAGAGTCATCAATCCACCAAATAGTGCTTTTTCTGAGGGGCAATCTATTGCTAGGCCACCCATGTTTAATAGGAATGATTATGCTTATTGGAAAGTTAGGATGGGCATTTATCTTAGTTCTGTTGATTATGTTGTTTGGGATATTATTGAAACTGGCTATAAATCTCCCACTATAACTGTTGGTGATACTGAGATTCCTAAACCTAAGGATAGGTGGGATGCTAACGATAAGAGATTAAAAACTACAAATGCTAAAGCCATGAATGCTCTGATCTGTGCTCTTGATAAGAATGAATTTAATAGAATTTCTCATTATAAAACTGCACTGAAATTTGGCATACCTTGGAGGTGACACATGAAGGAACTTCTCAAGTCAAGGAGTCTCCTCTAGCCCTATTCAGCAATGAATACGAGAACTTTGTGATGGACAAAGGCGAGAGCATAAAGGACATGTTTGGACGCTTTTCAACTTTGGTGTACAACGCTAGAGCGCTTGGGAAGGTATTCACTGAGGTAGAGCTTGTGAGGAAGGTGCTACGAGTCTTACAAATGAACTTTGAGGAAAAAGTCACAGCAATACAAGAATCTAAAGATCTGAGTAAACTAAGCATGGAGGAGTTGATTGGCAACTTGATGACATATGAGCTTGAGCTAAAAGCAAAGGAGGGACGCAACAACTCCGAACCAAAGAAGAAGATGATTGCCTTAAAGAGCAAAGAAGAGAGCAATGAAGAAGAAGATCCAATTGAAGAGCTTGCAATGGCTGTCGATAATCTTAGAAAATTGTCAAGATTCAAGCTACGCAAGAAGAAAACAAATGGTAATAGGTCAAGAGATTCTAACAATTCCGATAATGAATTGACGTGCTTTAACTGCAACAAGCCTGGCCACTTCAAACAAGAATGCCCACTTCTCAAAAACAACCAAGGAAAGAAAAAGAAGAAGAAGGCCTTTGCAGCACTTGGGATGATGAAGAAGGAGAGGAAGTTTCAAATAGTAGCTCAGAGGAGGCTAACTTGTGTCTTATGGCAAAATCTGATTCAGGAGCAAGCTCAGAGGAATCTAGTGAGGTAGGTGACTATTCTTCTAAAGAACTTGTTTTTATGTGTCTTGATCTTACTAAAGTAGTTGATACTCTTGAATTTAAAATTGAAAAACTGAAATCTGATAGGAGAGAACTTGCTCGTGAAAATTTTAGGTTAGAAACTGAACTTGAAAATATTCAAAACCTAGACTGTAAAAAATGTAAAATTTTAGATTCAGAATTATCAAGACTTAAGAATAGCTTTGAGAATCTTGAAAAAGAAAATTTGAGTCTTAAGGAAACCATTGACACTAGGAAAAAGGATTTTATAAATAGATGCACCTCACTTGTCACTGAAAACACAACACTAAAAACCAAAGTCCAAAATCTTGAGAAATCCCTGAATAACTTTTCAAGAGGCGAAAAATCTTTCAACATGCTATTGGAAAATCAAATTCTTGCTAACAACAGAAAAGGACTAGGCTTTGGGAAAACACAAGTTGAGGATAATGCAAAAGGTAAGAGTGTCTTTGATAGATGTGAAATAATTGGATATCGTGTTGAAAATTATAGTCATAGGAACAAGAACACAAAATTTATACAAGTTTGGGTTCCTAAGAATTCTACAAACAAATTTCATGTCTATCGGAACAAGAATAAAAGGACTAAACATGTTTGGGTTCCAAAGGGATTGTTTATTCACAATGCTTCAGCCACTAACAATCATGGACCTATAAAAACAAATAGGTCACAAAAATCTTTCATCGTGTAGGTATGGTGGCAGGCTAAGGAACAATAATATTGTTCTCTGGATTTTGGCTCTTCCAGAAACACAACGGGCAACAAAGCAAAGTTCCTTAGCCTAGTACAAAGGTGACAGAATCACGATGGGCAACCATGAAAAATTATCGTAAAGGTAAAACAGGTGAAGGTATATTTATTGATCGATATATTAAATGTGATAATCTGCACCGTATTCTGAATTAAATCAGTCAATAATAATGTGATGATAAAGAGATGATGATTTTGATTCTGACTTGTTCAACATAGTTGGCCAATTATATTCTCTAGATTCTTGGATTTACTTCATATATATTTGTTTGAATAAAATATAAGAGAATGCCATTTAAAATGCTGTTTGAGTTTTTATGCACATTTCGTGATCTGATCTATCAAATTTAAGCAGTGATGTTTTGGAGTGAAAGAGAAATTCAGATGCAGATCATACTGGTAATCTAGTTGACAGAAAACTTACTAGTTGAACGTGATTTATGGTGAGACATTTAGTAACTGCATCGTTTTTCAAAGAAAATATCTGCATATTCTTCATTACAAATAATTTTCAAATAGCAGAAATTTTTCTCATACAACCCCTTCGAGAAAATCATTGTTGACCATATTTTCAGATTAGTCATTTTTATTTGATTTTAAATGATAAATTTTGACTAATCCGACTCCCTACTAATTAACAAAAAGATAAATAGTGATTGAAAAGGTGATAAGTGTTGATATTTAACATACATTATTCAAGAGAGTATATTTGGAAAATTTCTTTAGGAATTCAAACAAGAGTTATAAAAAATTTTGTTGGGTAAAGATTTCATGACCATTTCTATATCTATCATATTTCTATCGACCATTGTTTATCAAAACTTAAATATAGTTTGTAGATATGTGGTACTATAATCAGGGATCATTTGTTTTTCATTTCATATTTTTTTTGTAAAAATAAATAAATATCCAAAGTATTCACTCTCATTTAAAAGTCCTCACGGTTATGCATGGATGAATTACTTGGATTTTTGATTATGTGCTTCCATGCTCATTTAAAAATCCTTACGGTTATGCATGTATTGAACGCATATCAAAATTAATTAATTAAATAGACAAGTTGATTCTAATCCTATTTATAAGTCCTCACGGTCATGCGTGGTTAGAAGATACTTGATTTCATTTTTTAAAATTAAATTGGAATACTACTAATCTCATTTAAAAGTCCTAACGGTTATGCATGATTAGTAGATATTCAAATTCTTGATATAAATGTACCACAAGTTGATACAATTGTATGATTTTATATTAGAACATCATTTCCATTCTTTCTAAAAGTGGAATATGCGCCTAATAAAGGTAGTTATGATTTTTGTTTGATTTTTATTGAAGTTTAATATTTATATTCAATTTGCGTTTAATGTTGGATTAATATCGACCACTCTATCTCTATTTTCTCTAACACTATCATTCTTTTGCTGATAACAAAAGGGGGAGAGAAAAGTTAAGATTTTGTCAAATAGAATCAAGCAAAGGTCAAATAATTTTCCATTTGCATCTAGGCTTATTTATATATTTCTATTTATATGCATATATGTAGGGGGAGCATCATGTAGAGAGGAAGCATTTAAATAGGGGGAGCCATTAGAGCATATAATTGATAAATACAATTAACACAGTCAAAATCTTAAATGCATGTTTGTTATCATTAAAAGGGGGAGATTGTTGAATATGCGCTTATATGATTTTTGTTTGATGATAATAAACATATATACATTCGTTTAAATGTATTTGTTAATGTACTATTTTATTTTTCATAGATTAAATAAATATTTGTCGAATAAAATTAAATACACAGAATTTGAATTCAAACAGAAATTTTATTCAAACAAATATTTATTACATTTTTGAATAGTACAAATTCAAGCTCTCACTATACATATACAATTTTGATTCTAATTACATCAAAAATTCAATGTACATAAATTCCTCACTACATATCACTCATACTCGTAGTTTATCTTCAATTTCATTCCAGTTATAATCCAACATCTGAGAAATCTGCAAAAATATTCACTAACGCAGTAAAATTGAAAAAGAAATATTTTTGCAATATAAAATGAAATATGTTTTTTGAAAATATGATTTGCCTCAGTTATTTGGGTTGTTCGTCATCATTCACAATTGAATTCATCATATACGAACAATGTGACATGCACAGTGTATCACTGTACATGCCACAAGGCCGTGCACATCGATGTACACTTGATAATGCTATAGGGACAGGTGAGCACCGGTCAAACCCAAATGAAAAGCCGGGTTCAACTCACATGCAATATATTTAAAATCACGACACGAGCACAAGGTCAAACCCAAGTTTTTGAAACTGGATTCAACTCAAGTGAAATTTCAAAAATCAACAAGAATGGATGCAAAGACCAGTAATGTAACAGTGATATGCACAGATGCATTCAAAGTACAAACCAGTTGCAACGTAGATGTCACAAGCAATGACCAGAAAAAAAAGACAGGAAGACATGAATGCAACAACAAACCCAAATGAAGACCACAAGTACAACAACTCCAGCAGTGACAAAGAGTATTGCAGTAATGAGTATGCTAAAACAAAATCTGGTTCAAACAAGTTGCAAACAACATGAATGTCACAAGTAAGTAACCGCATAGCAACTACCACAAGACCACAATGAAGTTGTACAAGAATACCAGAGACTACAAAGTATGGAGTGTGCAAGTGCAGACCACAAAGACTCAACAAAGGCTACAGACAAGTAGCAGTGTGCAGAATGAAGCAACTGTGAAACTGAACAGTTATACTAATGTGCCAAAGAAAGGAAGATCACAACGTAGTATCAATAATGCATGAAACATATATACAAGCAACCGAAGGGAACATGACCAAAAGATCAGAGACAAAACAATGCACAAGCTTAATGAAACAGGCAGTACAAATTCAAGTTGCCAGCATACAAAATACTCATGAAATAAATGGAATGCAACTACAGTGATCAAATGGATATCAACATGGAAATGGATCGAGCTAGTGCAACAAATAAAACATAATGCCTTTCCAGAATAGAGATTTGTATTTTTATGCAACAGGAAAATCAAGCAACAGTCAACAGGCCAGAAGCTCAAGTACACCAGTGACACAAGTGATACAAGTCAAAACGCAGACAATCAATACAATGCATGTACAACAGGTAAATGAGGATGCAGTGAAGCATGTACATGGGTAAACAACAAGTGGAGAATGCATCACGAGTTCAACATAATGTAACCAGATTTTGAATCTAGATAGACCAACACTAAGGTTCAAGTGTTAACAAGACTCAGTGCAACAGAGAGTATGCAACATGACAAGTACTCAGTGATCAAACATGAAAACAACAAGTACAACTGAAATGCAAATAGTTCGAAGATGACAGGAGATTAAAATTGCAGATCAAGCCAGTGGTAGTCAATAATCACAAAAGCCAATGTCGAGAAACAATGTAACAATGCATACTATCGAAAATCTAAAACGTATCTTTGAAAAATACACAAAGTAAAAGAGGAAAGTTTTTGTCGTATCAACCAAGAATAAATTGAACGCTTCAAAATCAAAGCCGTGCGCGTCAAGGCAAAAATATCAGGAAAGGGAAAATTAGGAAAGTGTTGAATGAATACGAACAAATTCAAGTGTCTCGGAATTCATATAAACACCACACCGAAAAATTCATCATTGGCATCGAGTTCGAGTATGAAAATCATAAAAGCACAAAAAGGGAAATTACATACCGAAGCAACAGTGAACTCGATCGTCTCGAAGCAACCAAGTCCAAATTTCATAAAACGATCAACAAAGGAGCAGCTACGAACGAGCGCGAGCAACACAAACCCGAGAATTGAATTTGAAGAAAGCTCTAATTTTTGCAAAAGGAAAAAAGCCTTAATTTCAGAAAGAAGAGAGAGGCCGCCATTTTCTTCACCGAAAGAGGAATGGGAAAAAGAATGGGCCGGCCTTGTTTTATTAAAAAGGGTTTTAGTTATTATTAGGGTTTGGGTTTATTTTCGATAGGGTTTAATTTTTAAATTTAGTTTTATTTGAGCAAAAATTGTGGATTCAAGTTGGTATTTTAATTTTTTCTCTTGCTTTTATTTTTGAAGTCTGTTTTTCTTTTCGAGTCAAAGTCTTGGTAAATCCCCACCAAGGTTGTAGGTAGTGTCAGATTGTCTAGTTAGAATTAGTTCAGTGAGCAGGGTGTGCGAGTTTGCAAAACTCTATAGGCGGGAGCAGGGTTTGCGAGTTTGCAAAACTCTATAGGCGGGAGCAGGGGTTGCGAATCTATTAGAGCGTTTGTAAGCGGGAGCAGGGTTTGCGAGTCTGTTAGAGTGTTTGTAAGCGGGAGATTGTTTAATTCTAATAGAAATCTGGGAATGCAGTAGTAGGTAGGGGTTGCCGAAGCTGGGTAAATTTTTTGTGTGATTTACTTTTCAGCATATTTATTTCTCTGCAGTTTTTTGTGTGTGTTTAACTCGAGAAAATTTGTTATAACCCTATTCACCCCCCTCTAGGGTTAATCTAGATCGTACAAGTGATATCAGAGCACGGTATTTTTCTTTAACTCTAGAGTCATGAATCCACCAAATAATGCTTTTTCAGAGGGGCAATCTATTGCTAGTTCACCCATGTTTAATGGGAATGATTATGCTTATTGGAAAGTTAGGATGGGTATTTATCTTAGTTCTGTTGATTATGATGTTTGGGATATTATTGAAACTGGCTATAAATCTCCCACTATAACCGTTGGTGATACTGAGATTCCTAAACCTAAGGATAGGTGGGATGCTAACGATAAGAGATTTAAAACTACAAATGCTAAATCCATGAATGCTCTGATCTGTGCTCTTGATAAGAATGAATTTAATAGATTTTCTCATTGTAAAACCGCACTGAAATTTGGCATACCTTGGAGGTGACACATGAAGGAACTTCTCAAGTCAAGGAGTCTCCTCTAGCCCTATTCAGCAATGAATACGAGAACTTTGTGATGGACAAAGGCAAGAGCATAAAGGACATGTTTGGACGCTTTTCAACTTTGGTGTACAACGCTAGAGCGCTTGGGAAGGTATTCACTGAGGTAGAGCTTGTGAGGAAGGTGTTACGAGTCTTACCGATGAACTTTGAGGCAAAAGTCACGGCAATACAAGAATCGAAAGCTCTGAGTAAACTAAGCATGGAGGAGTTGATTGGCAACTTGATGACATATGAGCTTGAGCTAAAAGCAAAGGAGGGATGCAACAACTCCGAACCAAAGAAGAAGACGATTGCCTTAAAGAGCAAAGAAGAGAGCGATGAAGAAGAAGATCCAATTGAAGAGCTTGCAATGGCTGTCAATAATCTTAGAAAATTGTCTAGATTCAGGCCACGAAGAAGAAAACAAATGGTAATAGGTCAAGAGATTCTAACAATTCCGATAATGAATTGACGTGCTTTAACTGCAACAAGCCTGGCCACTTCAAACAAGAATGCCCACTTCTCAAAAACAACGAAGGAAAGAAAAAGAAGAAGAAGGCCTTTGCAGCAACTTGGGATGATGAAGAAGGAGAGGAAGTTTCGAATAGTAGCTCAGAGGAGGCTAACTTGTGTCTTGTGGAAAAATCAGATTCAGGAGCAAGCTCAGAGGAATCGAGTGAGGTAGGTGACTATTCTTATAAAGAACTTGTTTTTATGAGTCTTGATCTTACTAAAGTAGTTGATACTCTTGAATCTAAAATTGAAAAACTGAAATATGACAGGAGAGAACTTGCTCGTGAAAATTTTAGGTTGGAAACTGAACTTGAAAATATTCAAAACCTAGACTGTAAAAATGTAAAATTTTAGATTCATAATTATCAAGACTTAAGAATAGCTTTAAGAATCTTGAAAAAGAAAACTTGAGTCTTAAGGAAACCATTGACACTAGGAAAAAGGATTTTATAAATAGATGCACCTCACTTGTCATTGAAAACACAACACTAAATACCAAAGTCCAAAATCTTGAGAAATCTCTGAATAACTTTTCAAGAGGCGAAAAATCTTTCAACATGCTATTGGGAAATCAAATTCTTGCTAACAACAGAAAAGGACTAGGCTTTGGGAAAACACAAGTTGAGGATAATGCAAAAGGTAAGAGTGTCTTTGGTAGATGTGAAATAATTGGATATCGTGTTGAAAATTGTAGTCACAGGAACAAGAACAAAAAATTTATACAAGTTTGGGCTCCCAAGAATTCTACAAACAAATTTCATGTCTATTGGAACAAGAATAAAAGGACTAAACAATTTTGGGTTCCAAAGGTATTGTTTATTCACAATGCTTCAGCCACTAACAATCATGGACCTATAAAAACAAATAGGTCTTTCATCGTGTAGGTATGGTGGCAGGCTAAGGAACAATAACAGTGTTCTCTGGATTTTGGCTGTTCCAGAAACACAACGGGCAACAAAGCAAAGTTCCTTAGCCTAGTACAAAGGTGACAGAATCACTATGGGCAACCACGAAAAATTATCGTAAAGGTAAAACAGGTGAAGGTATATTTATTCGATCGATATATTAAATGTGATAATCCGCACCGTATTCTGAATTAAATCAGTCAATAATAATGTGATGATAAAGAGATGATGATTTTGATTCTGACTTGTTCAACATAGTTGGCCAATTATATTCTCTAGATTCTTGTATTTACTTCATATATATTTGTTTGAATAAAATTCAAGAGAATGCCATTTAAAATGTTGTTTGAGTTTTTATGCACATTTCGTGATCTGGTCTATCAAATTTAATCAGTGATGTTTTGAAGTGAAAGAGAAATTCAGATGCAAATCATATTGGTAATCTAGTTGACAGAAAACTTACTAGCTGAACATGATTTATGGTGAGACATTTAGTAACTGCATCGTTTTTCAAAGAAAATATCCGCATATTTTTCATTAAAATAATTTTCAAATAGTAGAAATTTTTATCATATAACCCCTTCGAGAAAATCGTTGTTGACCATATTTTCAGATTAGTCATTTTTATTTGATTTTAAATGACAAATTTTGACTAATCCGACTCCCTACTAATTATCAAAAAGATAAATAGTGATTGAAAAGGTGATAAGTGTTGATATTTAACATACATTACTCAAGAGAGTATATTTGGAAAATTTCTTTAGGAATTCAAACAAGAGTTATAAAACTTTTTGTTGGGTAAAGATTCCATGATCATTTCTATATCTATCATATTTCTATCAACCATTGTTTATCAAAACTTAAATATAGTTTGTCGATATGTGGTACTATAATCAGGGATCATTTGTTTTTCATTTCATATTTTTTTTTAAATAAATAATTATCCAAAGTATTCACTCTCATTTAAAAGTCCTCACGGTTATGCATGGGTGAATTACTTGGATTTTTGATTATGTGCTTCCATGCTCATTTAAAAGTCCTTACGGTTATGCATGCATGGAACGCATATCAAAATTAATTGATTAAATAGACAAGTTGATTCTAATCCCATTTAAAAGTCCTCACAGTCATGCGTGGTTAGAAGATACCTGATTTGATTTTTTAAAATTAAATTGGAATACTACTAATCTCATTTAATAGTCCTAACGGTTATACATGATTAGTAGATATTCAAATTCCTGATATAAATGTACCACAAGTTGATATAATTGTATGATTTTATATTAGAACATCATTTCCATTCTTTCTAAAAGTGGAATATGCGCCTAACATGGGTAGTTATGATTTTTGTTTGTTTTTTATTGAAGTTTAATATTTATATTCAATTTGAGTTTAATGTTGGATTAATATCGATCTCTATCTCTATTTTCTCTAACACTATCATTCTTTATCTGATAACAAAAGGGGGAGAGAAAAGTTAAGATTTTGTCAAATAGAATCAAGCAAAGGCCAAACAATTTTCCATTTGCATCTAGGCTTATTTATATATTTCTATTTATATGCATATATGTAGGGGGAGCATCATGTAGAGAGGAAGCATTTAAATAGGGGGAGCCATTAGAGCATATCATTGATCAAATACATTTAACACAGTCAAAATCTTAAATATATGTTTGTTATCATCAAAAGGGGGAGATTGTTGAATATGCGCTTATATGATTTTTGTTTGATGATAATAAACATATATACATTCGTTTAAATGTATTTGTTAATGTACTATTTTATTTTTCATAGCTTAAATAAATATTTGCTAAATAAAATTAAATACACAGAATTTGAATTCAAACAGAAATTTTATTCAAACAAATATTTATTAAATTTTTAAATAGTACAAATTCAAGCTCTCACTATACATATACAATTTTGATTCTAATTACATCACAAATTCAATGTACATAAATTCTTCACTACATATCACTCACACTCGTAGTTTATCTTCAATTTCATTCCAGTTGTAATCCAGCATCTGAGAAATCTGCAAAAATATTCACTAACGCAGTAAAATTGAAAAAGAAATATTTTTGCAATATAAAATGAAATATGTTTTTTGAAAATATGATTTGCCTCAGTTATTTGGGTTGTTCGTCATCATTCACAATTGAATTCCTCATATACGAACAATGTGACATGCACAGTGTATCACTGTACATGCCACAAGGCCGTGCACATTGATATACACTTGATAATGCTACAGGGACAGGTGAGCATAGGTCAAACCCAAATGAAAAGCCGGTTCAACTCACGTGCAATATATTTAAAATCACGACATGAGCACAAGGCCAAACATTCAACTCAAGTGAAATTTCAAAAATCAACATGAATGGATGCAAAGACTAGTAATGCAACAGTGGTATGCACATATGCATTCAAAGTACAAACCAGTTGCAACATGGATGTCACAAGCAATGACCAGAACACAAAGACAGGAAGACATGAATGCAACAAATAACACAAATGAAGACCACAAGTACAACAACTCCAGCAGTGACAAAGAGTATTGCAGTAATGAGTATGCTAAAACAAAATCTGGTTCAAACCAGTTGCAAACAATATGAATGTCACAAGTAAGTAACGGCATAGCAACTGCCACAAGACCACAATAAAGTTGTACAAGAATACCAAAGACAACAAAGTATGGAGTGTGCAAGTGCAGACCACAAAGACTCAACAAAGGCTACAGACAAGTAGTAGTGTGCAGAGTGAAGCAACTGTGAAACTGAACAGTTATACTAATGTGCTAGAGAAAGGAAGATCACAACATAGTATCTATAATGCATGAAACATATATACAAGCAACCGAAGGGAACATGACCAAAAGATCAGAGACAAAACAATGCACAAGCTTAATGAAATAGGCAGTACAAATACAAGTTGCCAGCATACAAAATACTCATGAAATAAATGGAATGCAACTACAGTGATCAAATGGATATCAACATGGAAATGGATCGAGCTAGTGCAACAAATAAAACATAATGCCTTTCCAGAATAGAGATTTGTATTTTTTATGCAACAGGAAAATCAAGCAACAGTCAACAGGCCAGAAGCTCAAGTACACCAGTGACACAAGTGATACAATTCAAAACGCAGACAATCAATACAATGCATGTACAACAGGTAAATGAGGATGCAGTGAAGCATGTACATGGGTAAACAGCAAGTGGAGAATGCATCACGAGTTCAACATAATGTAACCAGATTTTGAATCTAGATAGACCAACACTAAGGTTCAAGTGTTAACAAGACTCAGTGCAACAGAGAGTATGCAACATGACAAGTACTCAATGATCAAACATGAAAACAACAAGTACAACTGAAATGCAAACAGTTCGACGATGATAGGAGATTAAATTGCAGACCAAGCCAGTGGTAGTCAAATATCACGAAAGCCAATGCCGAGAAACAATGTAACAATGCATACCGTCGAAAATCTAAAACATATCTTTGAAAAAGTCACAAAGTAAAAGAGGAAAGTTTTTGCCGTATCAACCAAGAATAAATTGAACGCTTCAAAATCAAAGCCGTGCGCGTCAAGGCAAAAATATCAGGAATGTGAAAATTAGGAAAGTGTTGAATGAATACGAAGAAATTCAAGTGTCTCAGAATTCATATAAATACCACACCAAAAAATTCATCATTGGCATCGAGTTCGAGTACGAAAATCATAAAAGCACAAAAAGGGAAATTACATACCGAAGCAACAGTGAACTCGATCGTCTCGAAGCAACCAAGTCCAAATTTCATAAAACGATCAACAAAGGAGCAGCTGCGAACGAGCGCGAGCAAGAGCAACACAAACCAGAGAATTGAATTTGAAGAAAGCTCTAATTTTTGCAAAAGGAAAAAAGCCCTAATTTCAGAAAAAAGAGAGAGGCCGCCATTTTCTTCACAGAAAGAGGAACGGGCAAAAGAATGGGCCGGCCGTGTTTTATTAAAAAGGGTTTTAGTTATTATTAGGGTTTGGGTTTATTTTTGATAGGGTTTAGTTTTTAAATTTAGTTTTATTTGAGCAAAAATTGTGGATTCAAGTTTGTATTTTAAGTTTTGCTCTTGCTTTTATTTTTGAAGTCTGTTTTTCTTTTCGAGTCAAAGTCTTGGTAAATCACCACCTAGGTTGTAGGTAGTGTCAGATTGCCTAGTTAGAATTAGTTCAGTGAGTAGGGTGTTCGAGTTTGTAAAACTCTATAGGCGGGATCAAGGTTTGCGACTTTGCAAAACTCTATAGGCGGGAGCAGAGGTTGCGAGTTTATTAGAGTGTTTGTAAGCGGGAGCAGGGTTTGCGAGTCTGTTAGAGTGTTTGTAAGTGGGAGACTGTTTAATTCTAATAGAAATCTGGGAATGCAGCAGTAGGCAGGGGTTGTCGAAGCTGGATAAATTTTGTGTGATTTACTTTTCAGCATATTTATTTCTCTGCAGTTTGTTTTTGTGTTTAACTCGAGAAAATTTGCTATAACCCTATTCACCCCCCCTCTAGGGTTAATCTAGATCCTACAACAAGAAGCCCCGGTAGAGAAAGGAAATTCAGGCGATCAAAATTGGAAAAAGCAGAACTTTGGAGGCAAGAAACCTTGGCAAGGAAACGAGAAGAAGAAGAGCATTCAGGGAAGCACGGCAGAAAATGTCACTTGTTACAACTGCAAAGAGAAGGGCCATTATTCAAATAACTGCCCAAAGCCGAAGAAGCAAGCTAAAGAATGTTATAATTGTCACAAGCCTAGACATGTTGTTAAGGATTTCCCAGTGATGAAGCCAGCACAGGTGGCAAATGTTTATGCGATAAAGAAAGACCCTTCAACTTCGAAAGCCGATAAAGGAAAAGGTGTTTTGGAAGGTAACCTTACTATTTATAATAGAAATGTTAGAGTTTTATTTGATACGGGAGCTTCACATAGCTTTATCTCTCAACAAACCGTAAATGAATTAGGACTTAAAACTAAATTTGTTGACGATCCTATTTGCATGAAAAATACGGTTGGAGGTCCCATAAATCTTTGTTTATATTGTAAGAGAGTTCCTATTTCATATGCTAGCTATCGATTTCCTATCAACCTTTTTGTCCTCGAATTTAATGAATTTGAAATCTTACTCGGTATGAACTGGTTATCGAGATACGAAGCTATATTGGATTGTAATAATCGGACAGTTTTAGTCAAAACAAGTTTGGAAATTTTATTGAAATCTCTTGTGAGGATCCAAGTCCAAGGAGAGATAGATTGATGTATACTTTGGGATATCTTTAACACACTTTGCAGTCTATACCAGTTGTTCGGGATTTTTCCGATGTATTTGAAGAAGTGAAATCTTTACCTCCTCATCGAAAAATAGAATTCCGAATTGACTTAGTACCCAATGCTCGTCCTGTTGTTCACGTAAGTCGCAGGATGGCACCTAGGGAAAAGATTGAATTGGTTCATCAAACTGATGAACTACGAGCAAAAGGATTAATTCGACCCTGTGTTTCTGAATGGGGCTCAGCCGTCGTATTTGTTGCTAAATCAGACGGATCTTTGAGATTGTGCGTAGATTACCGCGATCTAAATAAACAAACTCTTAAGAACAAATTCCCTCTACCAAGAATTGATGATTTATTTGATCAGTTGCACGGCGCTCGTTTCTTTTCAAAAATGGATCTAGCCCAAGGATTCCATCAACTACGAATCGTCGAAGATTGTATTCATTTAACTGCCTTTAGGGGTCCTAATATGTTCTATGAATGGTTAGTTATGCCTTTCGGGCTAACCAATGCTCCAGCATACTTCGTAGATCATACGACTCGTGTGTTTCGGGAAGTTTTGAATAATTTTGTGCTTGTATTCATTGATGATATTTTGATCTATTCTAAGACTAAAGAAGAGCATGCCGAACATCTTAAAACCGTATTGGAAATATTGAGGAGAAATGTTCTATATGTAAAATTTTTCAAATGCCACTTCTGGGTCAAAGAAGTCAAATTCCTTGGCCATATTGTTAATGAAGAAGGAATTTCGGTAGATCCTAGCAAAATTTTCGCTATTCTTGATTGGAAACGACCCACTACTCCAAAAGAAGTTCGAAGCTTTTTGGGTTTAGCAGGCTTTTACCGGAAATTCGTTCAAGATTTTTACAAGTTGGCTAGTCCGTTGACTAAGCTAACGATCAAAAATGCAAAGTTCATTTGGACTCCAAAATGTGAAGAAGTTTTTCAGGAGTTGAAAAAGAGATTGACCACTGCTCCTGTTCTCACTATTGTTAACGGGAACCAAGGCTTATCTGTCTATACTGATGCATGTGGTGATGGGGTAGGTGCAGTATTAATGCAAAATGGAAAGGTAGTTGCCTACGCGAGTAGACAATTACGTCCACATGAGAAGAACTACCCGACGCACGATTTGGAACTTTTGGCTATTGTTTTCGCCTTAAAAATCTGGCGACATTATCTTCTGGGTAAGAATATTTTCAGCTTTCTTAACAATTTATGAAATTAACTCAACTAAAGAAATATACCTAATAAACTCTCTTTGTTTTAGGTGAAAAATTTGAATTATTCACCGACCATAAATCTTTGAAATATCTTTTCACCCAGAAGGATCTGAATTTGCGACAACAACGTTGGTTGGGATTTCTGGCATCTTATGACTTAGATATTCTGTATACGCCAGGAAAAGCCAATGTGGTTGCTGATGCTTTGAGCAGAAGACATGCTGTTCTTGCATATCTAGTTATCACTCCTACTCTTCTTAAAAAGATCGCGAATAAGCAATATGAAGATGAATTTCTTCAGGAAATTTATAAAAGAATTTGCCAAGGAGAAGACACTAGTTTTGAGATGGATAATAGAGGAGTAATAAGATTAAAAGGCAGGATTTGTGTTCCTGACTTCCCTGATCTGAAACGTGAAGTTTTGGACGAATGCCACAAGTCCAAACTTAGTATCCATCCAGGAGTCAACAAAATGTATCGTGATATTAAAAGAACATTCTGGTGGAAGACAATGAAGAGAGACATATCCATTTACGTGAGTTACTGTGCTACTTGTCAGCAAATCAAAAGCGATTAAATGGAAGTAGCCGGTTTACTTCAACCTTTGGAAGTACCGAAATGGAAGTAGGATCAGGTACCGATGGATGTCACCGATGGATTGCCACGAACCAAGAAAGGCAATGAAGCGATATGGGTTATTGTGGACCGTCTAACCAAAACTTCTCACTTCATTCCAGTGAAATCCACTCGGACTGCGGCAGGCTTGGCAGGTATATATATAAAGGAAATTGTTCGCCTCCATGGTATTCCCAGCAGTATAGTGAGTGATCGTGATCCGATCTTCACCAGTAGATTTTAGGAGGCATTCCAAGACGCTTTGGGAACGAAATTAAATTTCAGCACTGCTTATCACCCACAATCTGATGGGCAGACTGAGAGGGTCAACCGAATTTTCGAAGACCTACTGCGTGCTTGCGTTCATGATTTTGGTGGTTCTTGGGAGGACCATTTGCATCTGGTTGAATTCTCATACAATAACAATTATCAGGCCAGTATAGAAATGGCTCCTTTTGAAGCTTTATATGGTCGCCCGTGTCGATCACCTACATGCTGGATCGAATCAGGTGACAGACTTGTTCTTGGACCAGATATGATAAAGGAAGCCACTGAGAAGGTAGATTTTATTCGAAAGAAGTTATTAACTGCCCAAAGCCGTCAAAAGAGGTATTATGACCGCCAAAGAAGGAATTTGAAATTTCAAGTTGGAGATTCTGTATTTCTGAAGGTGTCTCCGATGCGGGGAGTATTGAGATTCGGGAAAACTGGAAAGCTAGCACCGCGTTATATTGGTCCTTTTCCTATTCTGGAAAGGATTGGTCCTCTAGCATATCGAGTGCAGCTGCCCAGTTGGTTGTCTGGCGACATGATGTGTTCAACATTTCTAATCTTCGGAACTATGTGCACGATCCAGATGATATTATTGAAGAAGATGCTCAGCAGGATCTAGAGATCACTCCTAACTTGGCAGTTAAAAGAGATCCAATAAAAATTGTAGATCGTGATGAGAAGCGATTAAGAAACAAAATTGTGAAGCTGGTCAAAGTTCAATGGAGTGGCGATCCAAAGGACCGTACTTGGGAGACTGAAGATAATATGAAGAAATCATATCCCAACTGCAGAATAGACATCTCGGCTTAATCTGTAAGTCATTTCCTTATTTTTCTGAATTTGTATATTCTTTGTTTGCGTTTCTCTCTCTTTCAATTTCGAGGACGAAATTTTCCTAAGGAGGGGATATTGTAACATTCCCGAATTTGGTTAATTTAAATTCGATAAATTATTTGAACTTTTGAATTTAAATTAACTGAATTTCTAGAGAAATAAAAATATTGTTAAAGTTAATATAAATAAATAATAGATAGTTTAGGTCTGAAATAAATAAAGAATAAAATAATAAGAACAAACATTAGCAAACAAATAAGAAATTGTTTTAAAACAATAAATAAAAATATATAACAAGGCAAGAATTAGTGTTAAACAATAAAATAAAGTATGTGATAAATTACATGCTAATAGCTAAAACTTTAAGATTAAATTAAATTTGAAGAAAATATACTTTTGTAATAAAATTTATATAATTATAAAAGGACTTAAGAAAAAAAAGAAAATATACATCCAATATGTAGACATAAGAAAACAAAACTCTTTCATTTAACAAAATAAAGTAAGTCTGTACTAAATAAAAAATAAAAATAATAAATTAAGATTGCTGTAAGCAAACAAGGGAGCAAATGAACATTGCATACATACTTACATTTAATGCTATACACTTCAGCCCATAAAACAAGATCTGCCAAACCAAACTTGTACTGGCAAGAATTTAAAGTAAATACTGCTATAAACATGCTTTCATTAAATGCCGTTACTCCTCAGCCACCCTTGAAGGAAGGAGGAAAGCATGGGTTGTACAAAGCCTGTACACAACCTTCTACATACATTTATACATCCACAACCTCAAGTTCATTCGTTTAAACATATTGCAAAGATCAGAAATTAAAAGGAAAACAAACATCACCTATATTCAAAATTTGGAAACATTTCACTGAAGAGAAAAGAGAAGAGGATCAAAAACAGTTTTTCAAAATAGGAATATCTCTGTTTCAATGTTAGTCAAGTGAGTAAAACCTATACTTTGTTCAAATTCTTGGTGCTTGAATTCTTGCATGAATGTAATAGCTCTGAACTTGTGTTTGATTTTCCTGGAAACATTTATTTTTCTTCTGTTTCTGTTTTTCCTGTAACATGTAGTTACAGTGAACCTTAGAACCCACACTCCCATCTTCTTTTGAAAGAGATTTGAGATGCAAAGCAAGTAAAGTATGGTTTAAATTTACACTGTGTTTCAGAAAAAAAAATCAAAGAAAAACTTTGTAGTTTTCTTTTCACTGGAAAAAAATGTGTAAAGTACTGATATGCTCAAATCTCTGGTTTACAGAGTAAACTATACACAAATCCAACATCTTCTTCCTCTCCTTGCTCCTGAAGAATGTTAGTAATCAAGTTAAATTTTTTGTTTTAATTCTCAAACAAGTTTTTATAAAGTTATTTAAACATATAGTAAAGTATTTTCACTGCAATATTGTTTTACAGGTTTTAAGTAAAATTTGAAAAAAATAAAATGTTGAAAAATATAAATTCAAGGTTATAATCTGAATCTATACTAAAATCTATGATTTTTAAAACAATAATGAGAATTTTTAATGAACTGTTTCAAGAGCAGTTTGAAACTTTGATCAATTTGCAATTTTCTAAATTCCTAACAATTGATTCAATTATAGCTGCTAAAATTTAGTTTGTAGCAAGCTTGAACATCAGAGACTTCAAGAAAATTATCAAAGAAATTTTATATTGCATAGGTTTGGAATACTGAGTTCAATTTTGGGTTTAACCCTAAATTTTTCAGTGGGTTGAACGCGTGATAATTTCGACACCTAGGGGCGATCGAGTTGCAAACGCTCTTGGGAAATGATAGTACGAACTGTTGACCTGCGATAGCCCGAAGCGTGGATTTTCTGGTGAACTGAGGCGTGGTGGCGATGCGTTTGGATTGGGTATGCTCGAGTTTCAGGTGCAACGAAAAGGCAAAAAACTGATTTCGAGGCAATGGCTTTGAATTGATGATCGAATTCGAGTGATTGTGAGTTTTTCGATTTGTTGAGGGTCGCGATGGCCACCGGAGCGATGGAGTGGCGACGTGCATGTGCACGACTTGGCCTCTGTGTCAGTGGGAGGATGGGTCTAGGTACTTGGTGATGTTTTCGGGCATGTGGGGTTGGAACTCGGGGTCGAACTCGAGCATGTGGAGAAGGTTTTATTCCAGTGTTGGTTACAAGTCGTGCTATGGTAGCTGACATGGCACAACTAGGCAATGCTAGGGTAGATATAATAATTACGCTTCTAGGCCGGTGGTAATGCATAGCCGCAGCTACCGCCCACCTCGAACCACACCCCCAAATACAAATCAAAGGTGGCCACCGAATCAATCCAAAAGTCAAAGTATAATATCGAAGGGATGTGTCCGATCAAAGGTGCTACCTCATTAGCCCGTCAATCGCTCCTGTTTTAGCCACTTATGCTAACTCACGGGAGTCGGGTCAACGTAATTACCTCAAAGGAAACGCCGCCACCATCCAACTTCATTCTGGAATCTTCACCGTGTACACGGTTGTTAAAGTGAAGTTGGCATAGAGTATGACAACTTCCAATCCCAGTCTCTTTAACAACCAAACGCTATTAAACACCGCGGTCATTTCAAAATAATTTACACTTCAAAACCAGGATATAATGTTCATTTCAAAACCATATATATACGATATCATTTCGTTTTAAAAACCAAATCGATATGATATCATTTTAAAATCATAGTATTTCAAAGTTACAAAATTTCGAAACCAAACACTTAAAACTATGACACTTCCAAAACGTAATACTTTGAAATTTATAACTTGGAAACAAAACTTCCTTCCCTTACATGGTTTAAATAGTAAAATATTTTATGAAATAACTTAGCTTCTTAAATTTCACAAATCAATTCCAAAACAAGCCGAATTTCTAAATTTTAAATTTAACCAAATCCCCAAATCATAAATTTCAATTCAATTTGGTTTTCAAATAGGCCATTCCAAACTATATAGATTCCAAACAGATTTGATCCACAAAATAAACCATTTCAAATTCAATATATTTCAAAGCTTACATATTCAATATTTCAAAACTAAATTTTATAATTCATATATATGCATACCAAATTTACTTTACTATTACTTCGTTTTGAAATATTTGCTTAATAAATCCAATATGCTTTAAATAAAACTTCAAATTTCAATGACTGAATATTCCTTAATTTATTTAGACTTGATATATTCACTTAAGTCACCTTAAATGCGAATTAAGTTATAAAAATATATTCTTTTAAAATCTCAATTTCAATAAGTTCCAAATGGATTCTTATTAAATATAACGCTTAATTAAATAAAATCTTAGATCAATTTCAAAACTATCTTCTCAACCTTGATTTATAAAAATAAATATAAACCCTATATTAAAATATAATTTAAGTAAATACTTATCCATATTATATTTTAATAAGATCAAACTTTATTATTAAACTTATTTTATACTTTAAACAATTTTATTTCATAGCTTAAAACCAAGAATTTAACTATATATAAAATAATATTTCTAAAATATCCAAATCAATATCTCATAGAATCATAAATTTCTTTACAAAGCCATAGAAACCATTTCAAAATATTTTTATATATAGACCGCAATGTCTGTGTAAAATTTTCTATCCTATGGTAAAGTGATACAGATATTTTCATTTCAATCTGCAACTTAAAATAAAAATACGGTTATATATCATTTCAAACCGCAATCCCGAATGAAATAAAAACTCATAACTACTTGTAGCTTATAATAATATAAAATACAAAATCCATTCATCCAATATCGACCATCAACTATTTATCACAATCATCATCCAGTCCAAAGAGTAACATCAATATATAATAGAAAATTAATAACAAGTATTTATTGGCTGTTTATATTTAGTAATAAATTAAATAACAGTTTATATGCAATAATAAATTAAATAACAATTTAATTAAATAAATTTAATTTAACGGGAATGATGATAAAATATAGCAAACACTCATAAATAAATTTCTAATCACATCAAAAATTAATTTAACACACATAAGAAATTTTAGAAGTTGTGAGTGGGTTAAAACACTCACCTTTTAGGTTTAAATTGAATTTAAATCCAATTTAAACACAAAAATTGAACAGTCTCAGAATCTGTCCAAATCAGCGCTGAAATGTCCAGAATTCCAATACGAATCTAGCAGAGAAAACCGCGCGCAAAACGGACCTCGTATGCGAAAGTTATGTCGGTTAAAACATATGAAATCAAAAATTAAAATAAAAAAATAAAAAAAAGCATCACAAACTCTCACCACGTCATCATCTTTGCTGAAATCCTACAGAGAAACGTGCCTAGACAACCATGCACACACATCATCAAGCTGGAACAAACCCTCGCCGCCTCCACGTACGCAAACATCGCCGCTGCAACAGACGTTCGCCGCGACCTCGCCTGGCCGACCCCCTTGACCCCGCCGTGACGTTGGTTGACACCTAAAAGCACCGGCCGCCACAAACAAATCAAAACCCTATCGAAAATTCAGCCCAATCCAACCATTGATTCATCAAATAAACTGCATAGATGAAGTCCCCTCTGTCCGCTCTACAAAACCCAGTAATAGATTCGAAGATCGGACGATTTTGGTCGCGGCGTGATGAACGACTGTGGATAGTTCATCAGTTTCTGGCCACACCGAAACCCAGATTGAAAATGAATCATATATTTGACTTGCACTAGTCGAGAGTTTCAAATCCATATATAATTCGATATAATTTGAGGAGATTAAATTTTCAATTTGATTTTGAATTGCAGTTGGATTTGGAATTTGAGAATTTCTTTGTCTGCCATTGGGGAAGAGGAGAAGCAGTAAGAATTGTAGATACCGACAATCAACAATGAGGAATAATTAGGATTTATAATGAGGTATATATAGGCAGAACAAAATAGGAGCAAATGGGCTAAATTGGTTTGGAAAAATCGAACGGTAATGGCCCAAAAAGCCCGTTCTAACTCCGAAACGAAATTGGGTCAACCCATATATCAAAATAGTTGTTTTAAAATATTTTAAAGTCAATGGAACAGGTTTTAGGTCCAAATTCTATCGTATGAAGAATTTATGCTAAAATCAACTTATATCAAATTGATTTCAATTGATTTCAATTTCATTGATTTTTAGGCATTTCGAACCCGTACGATCAAAAGACAAGTCCGATCACTATGAAACTTCAAATCTTACAATAATTCACCGTTACGGATCCGATGAAAATAGTTTCAACGAAATCCGAGTCAGTGGCCAAAATGGCTGTTTTCCTATTAATTAAATAAATTAATATTAAATTTATCAAATCCCTATTTAAATTCAAATCCTATAATTTATAAATTTTATCATCTTGGATTACTTTAGTAATTTAAAATCCTTTATAACCAATTCCCATATTAATTTAAGGTTAATTAGTTCACCAATTATAATATCAAATTCCAATTCCATTAAATTCATGAATTATCGATCGAAATTTCAATGAAATCTATTTTTTTGATTTCTAAACCTTGTTATTCAATCCATTATCACCAAATAGATAAAATTAACATTGGTTCATGGTTTATTACATCATTATTCCCAAATTTCATCTTAATCTCCATTAACGTAACATCTAAATATTTAATCTCAATTAATTGCAATAAACCCAATTACAATAATTTAAATACAAATAAATAAATAAATCTTGATTCCCATTCTTATTATTCAAACGATCATTATCCTATTCATACTTTATTATCAACCAATAATTATTGCAATTCATTATCTAATATAGATTTTATCAAATTACGATTTATTACGTATTATTCCATCAATTAATATACTTTGAACCTATTCCCAATTCATTAATTACAATCAATTATAACCTTACACAATTGGTTTCAGTTAATTGGGATTGCACTAAATTAATTATTTATTCACTTGCATTAACATTATTACCTTTAATTGCAATTTGATTGCCAATTTTATTTAACACACTAAATAAATAAATAACATATATTAGTTGTCACCCATTTACTTTTACTTACATTTACATGTTTATTACTTACATTTACACTGTATTATTTCATTAATTAATTTAAAAATTGTCCAATTATGAATAACATTAACATTATTTTCAATATTATCTTAATCAACATTAACGTATATTAAATTATAATTACTGTAACTGATTTCCAATTTAAATTAACAAGCTACATAAATAGGTAACATACAATAATCGTTACGTTAATCTTTAGTCTCATTAATAAGATTTTATTACTTACAAATCAATGTTACCATTTATTTTCATAATATTAATTTCATCTAATTCCCATTGACTATCTATTATTTCCTTGAAAATCAAATATTCCATTTATTTGCTTATGTTCCATTTATAGTCAAGTATAACATATTTTCATTAACTGGCATTTCATTCAACCCATTAATTATTAACCATAATTAGCATTGTTTACCTCGCTTTCTCGTTATTATTCCATAAATATGATTCCAAATTTTAGTTCCTTCAGTATTAATTACACAATCATATTAAATTAACAAAATTTAATTTTTTTATTTATTTATTCCAAATTTAATTACCAAAATCTTATTAAATTAACAGTTTTTAATTATCGAAATTTGCGGGTCGTTACACTCTCCTCCACTCAAAACTTTTCGTCCTCACAAAGGAAAAAGGAGGGAAAGAAAGAATTAAGTAAAAAATATATCTTATTCAAAAATACAAACTTCATAAACAAGTAAATTTACAAAATTTATAAATATGAACAAAATATACCAATTTATAACCATTAAATCTTTCTTATACTCAAATTAATAAAGTTTGGAAAACATTTTCCAAAATATTTTCTTTGTCCAAAATTTACGGAAAATTTCGGCAGGTCTCCTTTGTACGGAGAGGCTCGGGAGAAAATATAATATCAAATATAACAATATATAACATATATCTTCCAAAATAATATATCCCAACACAGGAAAAATAATATAATAGCGCTATAAACCGTAATCCAAAAACGTACCTATTTGTCGGACAGATAACGCTTATTTATGAAAGCAAAAGCTGTAGCAATTGCTTCCGTAACCTGTATTTCACTTATATAATCTAAAAGAGTTAATAATTATATAGAATGAAATATTTAAAGTTGTTTCAACTACTAAAAAACAATCAATGTCAAACAACAAGAATCACCTGCAACCACAGTATACACATCAAATACAAATCAACCATCCAAGCAAGGCAAGCAATTGATTTGTTCGGGTTAAGACACTTTAAATCACATAGAATGAAAAATAACTATGAAGTATTCCATTTACTCAACAATCTTAGATAAACTCAATAGATTATTCATACATCTAAACAAATTTAAAATATTCCTACCCAAACAACCATAAACCAAAACAACCAACAATTTCAAACAATAGATTAAGTTCATTCTCATTAATTTCATTTCATTTTGTTGTCTGATTTCATTTTCATTCATATAATGGTTTATCGTTTTATTTTACATATATTTCTCACAGATTTTTATATTTCCATTCATTCATTCAATATTCATTTCATTTATTTATAATACTTACCCTTCTATTATATTTAATTATTAGTCTTTCAATTATACTTAAGTTTATAACAACTACAACATCAAATTCTTATTTATTTAAGAATTTCATTAAATAATTTTATTATTTCAAATATACTAGTATAATATCCTATTACATTTCTTATAAGCATTAGAACTTTTAATATTTGGTAAGTTATATATATGCTTTTAAGGATGTAGTTGAAAGTTACATAAGTTTATTTTATTTCTTTTTAATTAACTTAATGTTCAATACTAATAGCCTTTGTTTTATATGTTGCAAATTTCAACCTTCTTTTAATTTCATTTATAACTTAGCATTAAATCTCTTATTTCCTTTAGAGGTTCCAATTATTAATTAGTTACCTTCCATTTCACTACAATAATTGAAACTATTGACTAATAGAAACTTAAGAACTAAATACCGGTTAAATTTCAAATCATTTTAAAATAATAGATAATGTATACACTTACAATTTATATATCCAATAAAAAAACCATTTGAAATTTATATTTGTTTCTCAAAATAAATCTGTAGCAATACTACTACAGTGGCCTTCCTACTTAGAAACTCGAGAATGAATGTCTATGATGCGTGCACTCATCACCGAATTTATTTTCCAACGACGGAGAGGGGAGTATAGAATTTATTTCCTTTCAAAGTTCCTTTAAACCAATTCTTTCAAATCATATTGACATATTTATCAGAAAATACTTCTAACTAATATTGTTAATATATTCCAAAATCCTTTTGAAAGAAATTTAAAAATGCCGGAATTAAGTTCTAAAATTTCCAAATTTCATTTTATCTTAATTTCAACCTCGTTTCAACTATTAATTATAAATTTCATTACCTAATCAACCAATATATTACAACCAAATATATGTCTTATTTATAAAAATTTATTTTATATATACAGAAAATATAATAGGCAAAATTATTTCATTCACCTATATTTCAAAACAAATATTGTGTCGGTTTGTCCTATTAAGTGGTTAGAAATCCTTATTGATGTTATAGCGTCTTATGCACCAACCAGAATTTATAAATACAAAACGGAACAAATTAATACAATATAAAAACCTTTTTATAACACTAACAAATACGCTCTCTCTCTCTCACACACACAAACACACACTCAACGACTCATTACAAGGTATTACGACCCTATTGATAAAGAGTCAGACCCCACAAAGCTAAGGTTTATCGCTAAACCTTGATCTGATTCCAGATGTAACATCCCGCCTTTTTGTACGCTTCAAATCAACGATAAACCACACACGTCGGACTCAAACCGTTCAAAAGGGCGGATTGCTATTGGGGTGAATAAGAAAAAGCAGAGAAAGAAAAAAAACAGAATCTTGCAGTGAAACGATAAAATATAATAATCAAATAAAGAGTACATGAAGTCGTTTTACAAAATATTTGATTATACTTATACAATACATATCAGAGTTAGACATACTAGAGAATAATAAAATGCAGCGGAGTACATGATGCAATGAATAATAATAAATAATAGTAATACAAATCTTCATCTTCGTCCTCCAGAAGGAAAGTCTTCAAATCCTGAAAAGCTCAGACTGACCAGAGCGAATTGGAAAGACAAAACACTTGAGTCAGAACTAAAAGATCTTATGTAAGTTAAATCAACGGTAAATAATATGAGTGGAACGACGTCAGAGATGTTTTCGAGATTTGACATCTCCTATCCAGTGTCTAACATGAGTGTAGTAACTTAAGAGATGCTCGAGATCCACATCTCCTAAGGATCTGTTAAAGTATATACTATATAGTAATATTTCGCTATTATAATAATGTCTATAATAAAGTAAACTTACTTTTAAACAGCATTAAGGCTTTACATTTTCCACCTTAACACGTAATAGTCTCAGTAGTCCATCCAGTATCATGGTTCCTCTGATCTGGAAGGCACCAGAGGATACCACATGGGGTACGGGAGAAAACCAAACTCGTACAAGTCGTGCTATGGTAGGTGACAGGGCACAACAAGGCAATGCCCGGGTAGATATACCAATTACGCTTCCACGCCGGTGGTAACACATAGCCGCAGCTACCGCCCACCTCGAGCCACACCCCCAATACAAATCAAAGGTGGCCACCGAATCAATCCAAAATTTGAAGTATAATATCGAAGGGATGTGTCCGATCAAAGGTGCTACCTCTTTTGCCCGTCAACCGCTCCTGTTTTAGCCACTTATGCTAACTCACGGGAGTCGGGTCCACGTAATTACCTCAAAGGAAATGCCGCCACCATCCAACTTCATTCTGGAATCTTCACCGCGTACACGGTTGTTAAAGTGGTTTTCGAAGTTGGCATAGAGTATGACAACTTCCGATCCCGATCTCTTTAACAATCAAACGCTATTATAACACTGCGGTCATTTCAAAATAATTTATACTTCAAAAACAGGATATAATATTCTTTTCAAAACCATATAAATACGATATCATTTCGTTTTAAAAATCAAATCAATATGATATCATTTTAAAATCATAGTATTTCAAAGTTACAAAATTTCGAAACCAAACACTTAAAACTATAACACTTCCAAAACGTAATACTTTGAAATTGACAACTTGAAAACAAAACTTCCTCCCCTTACATGGTTTAAATATTAAAATATTTTATAAAATAAACTAGCTTCTTAAATTTCACAAATCAATTCCAAAACGAGCCGAATTTCTAAACTTTAAATTTAACCAAATCCCCAAGTCATTAATTTCAATTCAATTTGGTTTTCAAATAGGCCATTCCAAATTATATCGATTCCAAACAGATTTGATCCATAAAATAAACCATTTCAAATTCAATGTATTTCAAAGCTTAAATATTCAATATTTCAAAACTAAATTCTATAATTCATATATATGCATACCAAATTTACTTTACTATTATTTCGTTTTGAAATATTTGCTTAATAAATCCAATATGCTTTAAATAAAACTTCAAATTTCAATAACTGAATATTCCTCAATTTATTTAGACTTGATATATTCACTTAAGTCACCGTAAACGCGAATTAAGTTATAAAACCATATTCTTTTAAAATCTCAATTTCAATAAGTTCCAAATTGATTCTTATTAAATATAACTCTTAATTAAATAAAATCTCAAATCAATTTCAAAAATATCTTCTCAACCTTGATTTATAAAAATCAATATAAACCCTATATTAAAATATAATTTAAGTAAATACTTATCCATATTATATTTTAATAAGATCAAACTTTATTATTAGACTTATTTTATATTTTAAACAATTTTATTCATAGCTTAAAATCAAGAATTTAACTATATATAAAATAATATTTATAAAATATCCAAATCAATATCTCATAAAATCATATATTTCTTTACAAAGCCATAGAAACTATTTCAAAATGTTTTTTTATATAGACCGTAATGTCTGTGTAAAATTTTCTATCCTATGGTGAAGTGATAGGGATATTTTCATTTCAATCCGCAATTTAAAATAAAAATACGGTTATATAGCATTTCAAACCGCAATCCTGAATGAAATAAAAACTCGTAACAACTTGCAGTTTATAACAATATAAAATACAACATCCATTCACCCAATATCAACCATCAACTATTTATCACAATCATCATCCAATTCAAACAGTAACATCAATATAGAGCAGAAAATAAATAACGGGTATTTACTGGCAGTTTATATTCAGTAATAAATTACATTACAGTTTATATGCAACAATAAATTAAATAACAATTTAATTCAATAAATTTAATTTAACCGGAATGATGATAAAATATTCCAAAACAATCATAAATAAATTTCTAATCACATCATAAATTAATTTAACACACATAAGAAATTTTAGAAGTTGTGAGTGGGTTAAAACACTCACCTTTTGCATTTAAATTGAATTTAAACCCAAAAATTGAGCAATCTCAGAATCCGTCCAAACCAGCGGCAAAATGTCCAGAATTCCATTACGAACCTAGCGGAGAAAACTGCGCGTAAAACGGACCTCATATGCGAATGTTATGTTGGTTAAAACATATGAAATCAAAAATTAAAATAAAACAAAAAAAAGAATCACAAACTCTCACCACATCATCATCTTTGCTGAAACCCTACAGAGAAACGTGCCCAGACAACCACACACGCACATCATCATGCTAGACAAACCCTAGCCGCCTCCACGTACGCAAACATCGCCGCTGCCACAGACGTTCGCCGCAACCTCGCCTGACCGACCCCCGGACAACACCGTGATGCCGATCGACACCTAAAAGCGTCGGCCGCCATAAACAAATCAAAACCCTAATCAAAAATTCTGCCCAATCCAACTATTGATTCGCCAAATAAACTGCATAGATGAAGTCACCTCGGTGCAATCTACAATACCCAGAAATTGATTCGAAGATCGGACTATTTTGGTCGCGGCGTGATGAACGACCGTGGATAGTTCATCTATTCCTGGCCACACTGAAACCCAGATTGAAAACGAATCATATACTTGACTTGTGCTTATCGAGAGTTTCAAATCCATATATAATTCAATATAGTTTGAGGAGATTAAATTTTCAATTTGATTTTGAATTGCAATTGAATTTGGAATTTGAGATGTAATATCCCGGAATTTATGGCAATTTAAATTTAATAATCTGTGTTTAAATTTAAATTGAAGTGATAATTTTTGTTAATAAATTTGATTTGATTTAATAATCTTCTTTATTTAAATATTTAATTTGTGAATTTATTTTTAATAAACTAATAAATCTGTTTTCTATTGAATAATGTATATGTATTTATAGATATTTTAAATAGATAAGTTGTTTTTAATTAAATTAGTATAACATAATTTTAATGTTTTGAAATTAGGAATTGTGATTTATTTTTAATTTAAGCTTTTCAAAAATATTTAATAAATAACTAAATGATTTTAAATATGTAAGATAAATATTTTATTGGTTTAAAATTCATTTTTAACTTAAGTTTGAATATTTAAAATAAGTTACAAAAATATTTGTGTTATTCTTTTTAAAATATTGATTTATAAAATGTGATTTGTTAATTTAATATGTAATTTAAAATACAATTTAATTTATGAAACATGTATTCATTTAAATTACAAGTAAATTAAAACCTCTTTTATAATTTTATTTTAATTGTTTAAAAGTATCTTTGTCAAATGATTTATTTGTATATTGTTTATTTATAATAACACTTTGCTTTATTCTTTAGAAATTAATTATATACATAACTAGGTGTTAATGGAACTAATTAATTAAGTTTAATTTTCTTTAACACTTAATTAAAATAATAAATCATTTAAAGAGACATATGTAAGTATATAAAAGACTAATCTAACATGTGTGGAGAGAATAAGTAAGTAAATTTACAAGTGTCATAATTATTTGTATTTCTCTTTAATTTTTAATAAATCATAAATTTAGTCTATAAACACTTGCATTCTTTCTTCCTTTGCCTTTTTCTCATTTTCATTTCTTAACTAAAGAAAAATATTCTCAGCTGAAAACATTCACTTCAAAACAATCTTCAGTTCATTCCTCAAATCAGTAACCACTTTCAAAACCCATAGTTCATTTTCAAATAAAAATGTAAAACCTGCAAATCATTCCCTGTAACTCCTCAAACCCAGAAATACAACTGCAATCCCTGTAAACCAACTTGCAAATCTATGCATTTTACCTTCTTCGATCTGAAGTCTACATGCATGTACTTTCTAATCTGCATCCTCCAAGACAAAGCCTGCATTTCATCTGGAAGCATGTATAAATCAAGATTAAAAGCAAGCAAAAGGTCTGCATTTCTTTGCATCTGGAAGCAAGGGCCTGCATTCATGAATTTTCAAATCTGGAACATGCAATTAAATTTTTGCTCTGCATTTTTCAAGTACAGGTGAATAACTCATTTTTAAAAAAAATCTGTTTAATAGGTTAAGTTGTGTATGCTTTATAAATTACAAATGAACTTATATGAAATTGTTGAAATGTTATACCTGTAAATGTGTGCCTGTAAACATGTTGATGACTGTTGCTTGATGTTCTTCAAAATTTCAAACTCATGTTTGATCCCTGAAATTCTTTACTTGACTTGATTGTTGCTATGACTTAAACTTTTGAATAAAACATGGTTGTTTTAGAATTAAGTATGTTTAAAATTTTATATAAATTAAACAAAATTGTCTGTAACCTGGGAATCAAGTTATACAGAGCAACAATTAGTATAGAATGAAAATTCAAACTTTATGATTTATTGCTTCAGGTTTATTAATTGAAACAACAAGTGAATTCATGAATTTTAAATCAAACATTATAATTTATAGTGTTGTGAAACAAGTGCAGTAATGAATTTACTGCATCTTACAATTTGGTTAAGTACATTTGATTCTTGCATTTGATTTGATTGAGTTGGCTTCTGGAGATAGAGTAGCTATCAAATATTGTAGGAAAAATACTAAATTGGATTACAATTACATATTGATGTTGAATTTGGGATTTTTATTTATGAACCCTAGTTTATTTGGGTCTCTGATTTTGTTTGAATGTGGGCTTTTGGGTTGATCGAGTTCAACCGCGATTCGTGTGGTGATAGGTGGTGGTTTGATGATGTTATCGCCGGAGTTTCAAGGGTGGTAGTGGCCGGAGTTGGGTGATCTCGTCGTTGACATGTCGAGCTTGGAAAAGGAAGTGTTGTTCCAGTTTTTGTTTTGTTTTAAAACTTGAATTTAAATTCAAGTTGAATTATGGGTATTTGAGGTTGGAAGTGTGATGAGGGGTCACTGGTCGATGGGGAATGGTCGTTGATAATGGCCGGAGATGGGGAGTGGGTGCACAGTGAGGTGTTGTGCATGGTTCTGTTGAAGTGGTTGCAGGGTTTTGAAGCTCGTGATTTTCTCTGGAAATTTGGGAAGAAACTCAAAGCAAGGAGGTTATTGACTCAAAGTAAACTGGGTAGTCTTGGTGTAATGTTTCAGGTTTTAACAGAAACCTGTTTTCCAGGTTTCTAAATTTTCAAAGTGAAAGTAAATTTCAAACAAAAATCTGAAAACTAAGTTGAATCTGAATTTAAATATAAATTCAATTAATTAAATTTTGGGTTTTTGAAATAATTTAAATTTTGAAATTTTTAATTAGTTTTAGAGTTGATCAGGAAACTGTTTCCCAGGTTTTACAAATTGATGTAAAAAGAAAATGCAATCAAAATCTGGAAATATGTTTGAATCTAGAATTTAATTTAAATTCAATAAGTTATAAATTTTAGATCTTTGAATTAAATTTAAAATGCTCTTAAATCCAAGTTTGGTTTTAAACTAAAAACAGAAATTGTCTTTCTGTTTTGAAATTTTAAAAGTACAGTTTCAAATTTAAAGTTGAAGTTCAAACTGTAATGTTTTAACCTGAAATCTAAATATGCAATCAATAAATTAATTCTTGGATTTTGAAACAATTTGAAATCAAAAATTTAAGATTGTAACAAACTAAAACAGGAAACTGTTTTTTCTGTTTTTTTTTTCTGTTTTGAATTTAAAACAAATTTTAAAAATGCAACTGAAAAATTTAAAACAAGTTTAAATTCTAGGAACAGAATTTGGAAGCTTAAGTTTGAATTTAATTTAAATCTGGAAAGTTTGATTTAGATTTTTAATTTTTTACAGTATAAAGAACATTGTTTGAATTAAAACTATAAGTCTTAATGTATGAAATAAAGCTTAAACTAAGTTTAAATTTAGTTTAAAAACCTGAGATTTGACTTTAATGTCAGTTTTTAAAATTAAATAAGTTTTTAAATTTAAATTTGTTTTGACTACTTTAGAAAGTTTAAATAATTTGAATTTGAAAATGAAGATGGAGATGTAAGTATAGTTTTAAATTTTTAAGTTGAATCTGGAATGAAAATTTAAATTGTGTTTCAGTTTGAAATTTAAAAAGAAATTTTTAATTTGAAATTTATTTGAAACAAATTGTTTAAAAATACTTTGTATAAGAAGAATGTTTCTTAATTTAAAACTTAAGAAATTAGTTTCATTTAAATTATTAAATTAATTTAAATGGAATATTAATTATTTAATTAATTAATAATGTGGATGATTAACTAAGTAAATTAATAATTTTTAAGTTAATTATTTAAGATTTGAGATTAATTAAATAAAGTTAATTAATCTATAATTAAGGATGGTTAATTAAGTTTTAATTAATGATTAAGATTTATTTAATCAAGTGATTAAGGATTAATTAAAATTGTAATTAACACTTAATTAATTAATAATTAGAGATTAATTAAATTGTAATTAAAGATTAATTAATTGATAATTAATAATGATTTAAATATAAGTTAATTCTTAATTTAGTAATTAAGAAATGTTAATGAAGGTCATTAACTTAAGATTAATTAACAATTAATTAATGTGATTAATTCTTGATAATTAATTAGATTAATTAATAATAATCAATTGTTTAATTACTTAATGAAAGTAATTAATGAATTAATTACTTAGTGTAATTAATTTGATCAATGTGATTAGTTTAGATTAATTAAGTTAAATTAATTTAAACATTTGTGGATTGTTAATAATTACTTTATGTAATTTATGGATTTATAATTACTTAAGGAAGTAATTAATTTAAATATTTACAGGATGTAATTAAAGATATTGATTATAGAAGTAATTTGGATTTAAATTAGTTTGAAAATTAATCAAGTGATTAATGAAGATAATTAATTAAGAATAATTAATTTATGGGATGAGTAATCTATACTATTATATTAATAGTGAGTTCAGTTTCGAGCTCACAGAAGCCCCTACCAATTTTTGGAAATGAACAGTCTTATCGATTTTTTTTCTTTTCGTTCCTTTCCACTTCTGTCGTTTCTCACTTCTCTCTAGAAATAATTAAAACGTACATGCTTGCTCCTTTCTCCCACCCGGTTTCGGTTCACTTCTCCCATCACCAGTCCCCTTTCGGTTTTCCCTTCCCCGCGTTCTATAATCTCCACACAAACAAAGATAAAATCGGTTCATCCTTAACTCCCTTCGTCTCCAACTATCATAATATTCCAAAACAAACACCGATCCCAAAACGTCGCCGACTTCGCACCTATTATGGCTGTCTTGGATATCGGCAGCAACGATAGGGATTACGACGCCATTGAAAAAGGGATTAATTGGCTCCATGTCTACCAAACTGCTGTCGCTTGAAGGCGTTTTTCGCTTCCTCCAAAACTCAAACAGATAGATAAAATTCTGGTATGTCTTTTCCCCAATTCAAATTTTGTAATTATTATTTTTCGACTCCGTATATCGGTTCTCCTTCAAACCTGTATTTAACTTTAATTTCAGCTTTCTTCTGTTCGTTGCACCATTTTCTGTATGAGGCGTTGGTGGAGCAAGTGTTCCTGTCATGTTTGAAAATAAGAGCTTCGATGTTGACCTTCTATGTAAATGAATTTATTTGTCGCTCTCGCACGATGTCCGCGCTGCTGTGTTTTTAGCTTTGTTCGTCTTGGCTTCAGTCGTTTTTGCTGCCGCATTATACATTATAATTTACATGTTATTCATAAAAGGGGAATTTTCTCTAGAGTTCAGTTAGAATAATGTGGACTGTATGTGTGTGGTTAGTTTTTGCATAAAGTTTCATGGTTTTAAATTGAAGAACAATATCAATAGCTTGATTATAGTATTATAAGGGCTGGTCACTAACTGTTTCATCTCATAACAACAAAGCATTCTCTGCTTCGATGTGAAGTCAGGTAAGTATTTGTATATATACGAGCAAATTGATCCCCCCGTGTAGCACAAATTTCCAGCCAGGTTGAAGTTACTCAAGACTGTTTATCTTTTACTTTACTTACTGTACGATTCCATTTTACTTTTCTACTGCTTCATGCATGTGACAGCCTGCAATTGCTAGCATCTCAAAAATATTATTTGTTCTAACACGAATTTGCTTTCTTCATCCTATATACCATTGATGCTTCAGTGATTCTCAATTTAAATTGCCTTCTTATGGACGAATTGATCATTCTAATTTCTTTTTCTCTTTCTATCTATACTGTTGTATTGTTCGCATACACAGAGCAATGTAGTATTCGATAAAGTTAAACTTTAGCCGTGGTTTTTTTGTTACCCTATTATATTTATGTAGTCTTTGCTGTATTTTCATTGTGAATCATTACGTTTAGTTTATTTTTCTAATTCGCAATACATTTAGCTAATCATTTTATAGTACATGTAAATAAACTTAATATTTGCAATCGATAAAAATAATATCCACATGCAACGCTAATCTATGATTCCAATTATTTAAGACATGTCTGAACTTATTATAACATTAAATATTTCATTAGTTTTTTTGATACATATCTCATGCATACTAAAATGAATGTTCATCTTATACGCAGGCGTAAACAACGTGGCTATATATCTTTGCAAAAAACATCTTATTTTAATAATGTTTGAATATTACAATTTGTATTTATGACGCACCTCGGTCAGATCTTCAAGAATTTACACAAATCGCTGCCCTAAATAACAACCATAAAAACATTAGTAACTTAAATCCCCTCTTATATGAGATCAGCCAGTGTATGCACAAGCTAGAGATATCAGTTGCAATGAATATATTTCTTAGTTATACACTTATTTGTTTGATCTTTGGAACACTTCATTTTGGGGGCACCGTATAGGATGTAGTAAATAGTAATTAACGAATGGTGTGTTCTCATTACCTCTGCACATTGGAATAACTGCAAACTTTTGAAAACTGCATTTGTCTAACACATGTACTCATTTTCCATTGTCAGTCTAGCTAAATTTCTATTTCAACTCGATATTTTAAACAGTCAACCATATTGGTGGTACTAAGATGTGCTGTGTTCCGATTAAGTAATTTTTTTTCTAACTACACATATGGATGAACTCATACACATGTTATCTTATTACTAACAACATATGACAAATTGGCCCGCTAAATTCTAGGTTCGCATTGTGTCTTCTTTCTACGATCATATTCCATGATATCTCTTTTGTTTCCCAATCCACTGATAGAGGTGCGACTTTACGTAAACTATTGTGATTTTTTTGCTACCTTATTATATTTATGTATTCGTTGCTGCATTTTCATTGTGAATCATTACGTTTAGTTTCTTTTATTAATTTTCCATACATTTACCTAATCATTTTACAGTACATGTAAATAAATTTAATATTTGCAATGGATAAAAATAATATCCACATGCAACGCTAAACTATGATTCCAATTATTTAACACATCTCTGAACTTAGTATAACATTAAATATTTCATTAGTTTTTTGGATACATATCTCATGCATACTAAAATGACTGTTCATCTTATACGCAGGCGTAAACAACGTGGCTATATATCTCCGAAAAAAATATCTTATTTTAATCATGTTTAAATATTACAATTTGTATTTATGGTGCATCTCAGTTAGATCTTGACGACTTTAAACAAATCGCTGCCCTTAATAACAACCATAGGAACATTACTACCTTAAATCCCCTCTTATATGAGACCAGCCAGTGTATGCACAAGCTAGAGATATCAGTTGCAATGAATATCTTCTTTACTCGTACACTTATTTGTTTGATCTTTGGAACACTTCATTTCTAGTGCGCTGTAAAGCATATAGTAAATAGTAATTAACGAGTGGTCTGCTCTTATTACCTCTACACATTGTAATAATTGCAAAATTTTGAAAACTGAATTTGTCTGATACATGAAATCATTTTCCACTGTATGTCAACTACATACTCTTTCGACTCCATATTTTAAACTGTCAAGCATGATGGTGGTGATAAGACGTGCTATGTTCCGAAGGCGTATTTTTTTCCCTGACTAGACATATGCATGAACTCATACACGTGTTATCTTATTAGTGACAACATATAACAAATTGGCTCGCTCAAATCTATGTTGGCAATGTGTCTTCTTTCTATGATCATATTCCAAGATATCTCATTTGTTTCCCAGTCCACTGATAGAGGTGCGGCTTTACGTAAAATGTTGTGAACTTACAGTTTGTAGTAGCATTTTCGGCAACGTTTCACATCCAAGCTCGCTATCAGCTTCGTGACATCGATAACTGCTTTCATTAGGCTCAATCTTAGGTTGTACTGTATTAAAAATGTTACACTTATTTAATTTGTAAGCGTTTCATTCAACAGACAATTACAATTGGCATGCTCTGTTTATTATTCTATTTTATTTAGTTCGAACGTAAACAATGAATATTTTTTCCCTCTTCGGATTTTTTTCACAACATCGTTTTCTTCCTCAATTCTTCACGTCTTTGGCTCCTATGATTTGTACAAACAATTAGTCAGTGAACTAAATGGGCAGTTTGTACTAAATGCTGATTTCGGGTGTTTCTCCCATGTGCTACCTTGCTCGCTTTATAGCATGAATATTAGTTTCCTCGGCATCCACATTTGTTCCCCCCATTTTTTTAAACCAGTCGTGGTATGCCCCAACATTCAAATAACTTTGTTGCTCTTTAACCCCTTGCTCCTTTATTCATACTATTTGTCTAACATGTGGCATGCTGCGCACTTCGCGCTGCCTCTTTGTCCCTTGAATTTTCTATTACTTATTTTTGTGTATTGGGATTGAAAATAGATGCTGCATTATTCTTATCCCATTTACATTCGACGTTCGCTATGTTCAAACCACTATATGTGACTTCCACTTAAAATTCCTATGTTCCCTTATTGAAAATAAGAGTCACTCTTTTGCATGTTTAACAAATGAATTTAGGCTATTATTCTCAATTGCATGACAATTGGAACTTTTAGACGCTCTGTTTTAGATTGAAAAATTTCTAATACATCTGTAGCATTTTTGACAACTGGCCCGTGTGTGATTATAACAATGCTAGGAATATATCAATGCCTTTATATTTGTTGTAAGACGTTGACTGCTTTTGCCGCAGTGGATCTTACAGACGGTTGCTGCAACGCATTTTACATCTGTAGTGGACCTGTCCATTTTGTTAGCTAGGTCTTCGCCTAACTGTAAGTAATATTTGGTTCCTTTAAAATCGATCATTTTACGAATGCCATGCTCCTCTCTTTTGCTTTAAATATAGATTGAGTTTTGTTATCCTGGTTTTCTACGTACGCCATGGAACTGAAAGCTTTTTCCTTCGGTCTTTTCACATTATGTTTCTTTTCGGTCCATTTATTTATTTATTGTTCATTTTCTTTTACTAGTTCGTGTATTATGAACTGCCTTCTTCGACCAATTGTAATCCAAGCATGTACAATAAGGTACAAAATTTTGTCTTATATATGACAACCAATAGTGTTCCCATTTCATTACTTAACAAAAAGGCCTGAACCATTTTTAATCCATAGAGCGTTGTGCTTCCGTTTCCTAATTTAAACTACTTTGAGAATTTCTTCACTAACTGTGCAATATTTTTTTATAATGTTTTTCCCTGCGCTGGTTAGAATAATATGTGCACTTCGGAATAGTACTGTCATACATTCAACTTAATATACACAATTGAGGCATGATTATTGCACTTTGCATTCTGCGTAAACCAACAAATGGTTCTCCTTCGTTCCTAAATACATTGTACTACCATGCTTCTAATCTTTGGTTATCTGTTTTACGAACCTTCACTTTAGGCAACACATAATACTTAACCAAGCATCTACAGTCTGTATACATGCTTTGTGCATATATCACTTTATCTCCTCCGCTCCCTATATTTTCTTATATTTCAGTAACCACACGCAAAAGTTAAGGTTGTAAATGTAAAGTCACATTTGGATATATGTAAGAATGAACTGCGCATATATTAGACCCGTATCTTCATTTCCAATCGTTAGGAACATAATTAATGCAACAGTGGTTTAGTATAATGAAAATGGCAACCGTGATTTCCTAACTTTTCTGTTTGTAACAGATATAATTTTGGGGATGGAGGCAGGTAACAAAAATAGAAAGAGGAAATCAATCAGTAGGGCAACCTCTCCTTCTGACAAATCAACCCCGTTGTTTGAACCTGCGGCCAAACTCTGTGTTAGTGGTCTACACCGGAGCAGTCTTCTTCCCCAAACAACGTCATCCAGTACACATATTACCCAATTAGACTTACCCCCGTCTAATGTAAGTATGGTTTCTCCTTATTTTTCCTTTCTCTGTTACAGACCCATATTACTTGACATGTCTACCTTCTCTTTTCTAATAGTCGGTGCGTGTATCAGATGCGGTCCTTACTAATTTGACTGTGAAACGAAGATACAATAAGTCAGGTAAAAACTCGCTGGCAGCAAATCTAAAGAAATTCACTTCTGCAACACCCGATGTTTCTGGTATTGCATATCATCGAACGTACAATCTACATACATCGACTGATGACGAAGATTGTTCTCCGTCGCTGCCATCAGCACCATCTTCTGCCTCATCTGATGTACCTTCCTTTACTTCAAATCCGTTAAGCTCTGTTCCTGATGAACAATGCAACAACCAAACAAACCATTCATCCATTTCAAAGAATAATGGTACCATTTCTCACTTATCTCCCCTCCATCACATCTCTCTCATAATTATTAATTAAACATTGTAAATCATAGCTCCATAAAATGTGCCCCACCGTCTCAAAATCATTCCTAATTTTTTCAAAAATTTGTTTTCTTCTAAACCGTACAAATAATCATTTTTTCGCATCATTTCCGTTATGTATTTTCCATCTTTCTTTTTTTACGAAATAATCCCATTGTTGGCTGATGCATAGTTTTAGAAAACCATAATCCAACTGGTTCTTCCTATTTGTTCATTTCAATATGTTGAATTAGTCTGACAACATCACGTTGCAGGTGCACCTCTCATTCTCCAACCAAATACGTTTCCTATGAGTAATAGTTTGGATGAACCAACGACCAGTAGATCGACAAGTTCTTTGCGTCCGGTTTACCTGCTTCAAGATATAAGTGTTGTTCCAACTAATAATTTGTCTTTCCTCCATATGCTCCTGTTCAATTAAACATCTTGACCAATCATAATGTCCTTGTAGGTAAATGGAGGAAACGACGTAATCGAGTTCTTGTGTTGCAATCGAAGAAAATCTACAATTCAACAAATTTAAGCAATGGTGACCAATTTTTTCATTCGTCCAAGTCCTATATATTTTTTCCCTGCCTTCCAAGTTTGAATGCGAAGTCCCCTAACTTACTAACAATTTCTTCACAACAGTGTGCACTCTTCAGTTTTGTTCTTCAGTCACAAGTACGATGAGGCATAGAGGCGTACAAAATACAACAAACACTGACATAGCCAACTCCAGCCTTTGGTTTTGTAGTCCCTTGGCAAATGTTTTCCTTGCCAACCCTAATCTAGCAAAAAATAACATACGCCAACGTAGGTAATCCTCGGTACTTTAAACGTGTTGTCACATTACTTGGTCATGTGAACTTATTTTCATTCCCGTCATTTACATATCTTAGGTTGTATCTTTAAATCATGGGATTTCGGCCCTCCTACTAACACATGCCGTTATTGCGGTGCCACTGTTTGGTTCGAGGAGAGAAATCGGAAGGATGATATCCCCAGCTCTGCCAACTTCTCAGTCTGTTGTCAAGGTGGAAAAGTTTGCTTACCTCTGTTACAAGAAACCCCACCTCTGCTGAAAAAATTAGTAGATTATAAACAAGGTGGAGGGGCTTCCCGTTTTCGAGAACAAATCCGAATATATAATTCTATGTTTGCGTTCACATCAATAAGAGAACATGTGGACAATAGCGTTAATGATGGTACATGAGTTTATGTATTTAGATTAAATGGCGAAAATCATCATAAAATTGGATCTCTACTACCCGTTGATGGCGTTCCCAAATTTGCACAGCTGTACATTTATGACACAGAAAAAGAAAAAGAAAATAGACTGCGCATTTACTCCAGAAACAAGACTACAGTGGATCCAAATTTGGTAGAACAACTAATACACATGTTTGATGAAACAAATGAACTTGCTAAGGTATTCAGAACGGCAAGAGATAGATTCAAAGTTGGCACTTTACATGATGTTAGCATTAGAATTGTTTCTGGAAGGAACAATGATGGCAGGCAATATAATTTACCCACTTCTTCTGAGATAGCTGCTTTAATAGTTGGTAATGACAACCAACCGGGTGCCCACAGAGATATTGTGTTGGAAGAGAAAACATGCATCCTGTGTCGTATAAACGAAAAGCACCCCAGCTTCATGGCAATGCAGTATCCAATTCTCTTTCCTTATGCTGAAGATGGATATAGGTCATGTATTGAATATCGCAGTGCTCAGCTTGCCTCTGATGGTGAAAGAATTTTTCTAACAATTCGTGAGTACTATGCATTTCGCCTGCATAATAGACAGAATGAAGGGCAAACTTTACTTAGAGGAGGCCGTTTACTTCAACAGTATATTGTTGACGCATACACAAGTATTGAGGAAGATAGATTGAGATGGATTAGAAATAATCAATCGAACATACGATCAGACCTTTATAAAGTTTTACAAGATGCCGTGCTTGCAGGGGATACGTCTGCTAGATCGATTGGTAAACGAACAATCTTACCTTCCAGCTACACCGGCGGTCCTAGATATATGGTTCAAAATTATCAAGATGCGGTAGCTATTTGTCGATTGGGTGGATGTCCAGATTTGTTTATAATGTTTATCTGTAATTCAAAGTGTCCAGAAAACAGATATATGCTTGAATTAATTCCAGGTCAACAACCTCATCATCGACCTGACATCATTGCCCGTGCCTTCCACATAAAACTTAAACAATTTATCAAAGATGTATTTAAAAACGGACATTTTGGATGAGCTAAAGCAGGTACAATCATCATGCCTTTCTGCATATAGACATATATGCACTGCACTGTCCATCTACATTTCAATTATGTACGTACTGATCGATCTCTAACTTTACGATTTCTTTTCCTATACAGTTGTCTACACAGTAGAATTTCAAAAAAGAGGCCTACCACATGCTCATATCTTACTGTTTTTGCACTCCGATGACAAACTAAAGACCACATTGCAGGTTGATCGGATTGTAAGCGCTGAAGTGCCAGACCCTGCCGTAGATCCCATCGGTTATGATGCAGTTGGACAATTCATGGTTCATGGCCCCTGTGGAGTGGCTTATAAACATGCACAGTGTATGGAAGGTAGTGTATGTGGAAAACATTATCCAAAATCTTTTGTGAATGATACAAGCTTTGACAAAGACGGTTTTCCAATTTATAAATGTAGAAAAAATGGCCATTCCATACGCACATCTTCGGAAATTACAGTTGACAGTAGCTGGATTGTACCTCATAATGTTGACTTATTGGTTAAATATAATGCGCATATAAATGTCGAGGTATGTAATAAAATTAAATCTATTAAATATTTGTTCAAATATATCAATAAGGGACATGATAGAGCAACAATAATCATCGAAGAAAATGTTAGAAATAAAGAAATATCAACTTACCAACATGATGAGATCAAAAGGTATCTTGATTGTCGATACGTGTCTGCTTCTGAAGCATGCTGGCGTATTTTTGAATTTGAGGTTCAATATCGTAAACCGTCAGTACAAAGACTAAATTTTCATCTTCCAGGAGAGCATACAGTTACTTTCACCGATAATGATAGCATATCTGAAATTGTAGGTAGGCGAAATATTGAACGAACTATGTTCACAGAATGGATGAGAACTAATATGCTACATGTTGATGCAAGATGTTTGACATATGTGGATTTTCCGTCAAATTGGGTATGGTACGAAAAACAAAAGCAATGGAGAAGAAGGAAACAAGGTGATAAAATAGGTAGAATATACTACGCGCATCCAACTTCCGGGGAAAGGTTCTATTTACGAATGCTTTTAACCGTTGTTAAAGGCCCAACATCCTATGAGGACATTAGAACTATAAATGGTACGTTATATTCAGACTTTCAATCTACATGTGTCGCTCTAGGATTGTTAGAAAATGACAACGAATGGAATACTGCGCTCTTAGAGGCTGAAAACTGGTCTTCTGGAAATAACTTACGTCAAATGTTTGCGACGATGCTACTTTTCTGTGAAATTTCCAACCCATTTGAGCTTTGGAACAACAACTGGAAAATGCTCTCCGACGACATACAATGGAAACAACGTCGCATCAGAAATAACACAGATTTGTTCTTAACAGAAGAAGAACTAAAGAACTATTGTTTGATAGAACTTGAAAATATACTTAATTTAAACAATCGTTCTTTAGCTGACTTTCCTCTTATGCCAATGCCAAATTTATCATTACACCGTCCACATCACAATAGACTAATAGATGAGGAGCTAAGCTATGATTGTTCTACTTTACAACAGGAAGCATGTACGATGTTGTCTCAACTAAACGTAGAGCAGCAAAATGTTTTCGATGTTGTCTCTACATCAGTAGACAAAAAAGCAGGAGGTTTTTTCTTCATCTATGGAAGTGGGGGCACTGGAAAAACTTTCCTATGGAATACAATAATTACAACAATGCGTTCACCTGGTAAAATTGTTTTAGCGGTTGCATCGTCCGGTATAGCATCTCTACTACTTCCAGGAGGTAGAACTGCCCATTCTAGGTTTAAAATACCAATCGACGTCGGAGAAGACACGACATGCGGCATTTCAAAGCAATCAAATCTTGCAAAGATCATAATACGATCAGATTTAATTATTTAGGATGAGGCTCCTATGGCACATAGAAATTCTTTAGAAGCTTTTGATCGCACTCTTCGAGACTTGATGGACGACGGTGTCAACTGTTTACATGAACATACCTTTGGTGAAAAACTGTTCTTTTGGGAGGAGATTTTAGACAAGTACTTCCTGTTATACCAAAAGGATCAAGAAATGCAATCGTCCAATCCTCCATAAACAAATCTCAGTTATGGTCCAAATGTCGTGTTTTCAAACTAAACCTTAACATGCGGCTAAAGACGACAGATGGTGCACGTACTGAAATTAAAAAGTTGGAGAATTTTACAAAATGGGTCCTCGCTGTGGGTGATGGAAAAGTTCCTGCCACTGCATTGCAACAAGGAACTGAGCCAACATGGATAAAGATACCACAAGATTTGTTAATCAAAGAAGCTTCAAATCCAATTGCAGCAATAGTAGATCATACGTACCCAGACTTAGAAAAACGATTGAAAGAGCCAAATTATTTACGTCTACGATGCATTTTGGTTCCAACAAATGATTGCGTGGAAGAAATTATTAGCTACATAACATCAACTATTTCAGGATCTTTAACTACATACCTTAGCGCAGACACAATAAGCCCGGCCTCTGAAGGAATTGAGGATCAACATATTTTGTTTCCTACTGAATTTTTGAACACTTTGCACCCTTCAGGTATTCCTGGCCATAAACTCAACCTTAAAGTAGGGATTCCGATAATGCTTCTTCGAAATATAAATCAAAGTATAGGCCTCTGCAATGGAACACGTTTGATCGTTACCCAATTAGCAGCAAAAGTAGTTGAAGCTGAAATTATTACTGGGACCTATGTAGGAAATAAAGTGTTCATTCCTCGAATTGTCCATACATCGGCAAATACAAAATGGCCATTTATTCTCCGTCGATTGCAATTCCCAATCAAAGTTTGCTTCGCTATGACAATTAATAAAAGTCAAGGACAGACTTTACATCATGTGGGTGTGTATTTGCCACGACCTGTGTTTTCTCATGGTCAACTATACGTAGCTATATCAAGAACAACATCACACCGCGGTCTTAAATTGCTAATTAAGCAACAAGGAGCGGAAGAAGTCGGCTATACTGAAAATATTGTGTTTCACAAAATATTTGAGGATTTGTAGCTACCTTCACTCTATTTTAGTTGAATATTCCGTTTTTATATCCATGTACAGAAATTGCTTCCTACGTAATTTACTCAACCGCACTATATTTTCTACTATATTGTAAAGATTGTTCATATTTGCCAGTCAACTTAATTTTTGCGACAATAATACTATTCCCACAAATTCCCTTCAAACATTGATCATCTTACCCCTTATACAAATTGGTCTTTGCATTTCATTGGAAACGATATAGGAGACTCTTTTGAAATCTCGATTTTACCTTTACTTGAAAAATCATTAGACTATCTATCCAGTCACAAAAAATTGTTTACATTTCTTCCTTTCTTAATGAATTAATTGATTTCATTACTCAATCTATCTGTTGAGTGGCTTAACATATAAGATTTATGTTACCACTTATCTTCAACATGGATCTTTGTAGTAGATCACCTCCAGTGCAGTATATTTTTAATCCTTGCCCCTGTTGAAATTACAAGGTTTGTAACTATTCTTTCCACTATGATCTCATAAAAATACAACATTAGTACAGCCGTATTTGTTTCTCCTACATTATAAATTATTTGCAAACAGTACATGCTTATTTATTACCCATTAATTTGCTATTAATAGTTTGTCAGCAAAGTTTTTTCTACTTTTAGACAATTCCCCTCACTCACTAAAATTTCCACTGCCTCCTGTCTATACCATCTTAGATGTGGATATGTATGATTTTTATTTTATGTTCTTCCTTCCTTTCGCTTAAAAGTTTCTTGGTGTTTTTTCTCCCTAAGAGTGAAAATAATGATCGACATAACATACATCCAAATTTGTCAATGCAATTCGTACAACAGAGCGAAAACGGCATACAAACTATTTGATTGAATCGGATTGAATTGATATTGATAGATTGTACGAAAAAAAATTGTTCATTGTCTAACCACATAAATTTGTTTGACCATACCAAATGTTTAAGCACATTTAGCATCATACCATTTTGTTCCATGCAGAACCTGAGAAAGAAATCATATAATTTGGCACATTTAAACTTTTCATCGATCAATACTTCGGTTTTCACTTTGCATTCTTCCTTATTTATATTTCTGCCATTGTTTTTTTCTTCATTTATTAATTATGATTCTCTAATGAAACTGAACAAGAAAGAATTCAGATCAGTTTTATCCTTTTCTATTAATAGTTTCCAAATGAGAAATAGTATCGTACAAATTTCAACTTATGTTTATCTGCATAATTACATTCAACAGAATGCTATTGCTTTCGTTGCCCGCTTCATGCGATGCTTTTCTGCTATTTTAGTTTCTTTGCAGTAATGCAAATATTTTGTATTATTTTTCATAGGCTTAACGATGTTGTTTCGAATCATATAATAACTACTTATTTTAGTATTACATTTTTAATGGTATGCTACAAAAATAATCATATAATACTGTATAAATTATTTGCCCTGCTAACAGTTAATACTTAATTATTACCCATTAATTTGCTTTTAACTGTTTGCCAGCAAATTTTTTACCTGCTTTTACACAATTTCCCTCACTCACTACAATTTCCACTGCGTCCTCTCTATACCGTCTTAAATGTGGATATGTATGATTTTTATTTTATGTTCTTCCTTTGTTTCGCTTAAAATGTTCTTGGTCTTTTTGCTCCCTGACAGTGAACATAATGATCGACATAACGTGCATCCAAATATGTCAATGCGATTCATAGAACAAAGCGAAAAAGACATACAAACTATTTGATCGAATAAGCTTGAATTGAAATTGCTAGATTTAATGGAAAAAAATGTTCATTGTCCAAACGCATAAATTTGTTTGACCATACCAAATGTTTAAGCATATTTAGCATCATACCATTTTTTTCCATGCGAAACTTGAAAAAGAAATCATATAATTTGGCACATTTTAATCTTTCATCGATCTATCCTTCGGTTTTCACTATCCATTCTTCCTTATATATAGTTCTGCCATTGTTTTTTCCTTCATTTATTAATTATGATTCTCTAATGATATTGAACAAGAAAGTATTCGGATCAGTTTTATCCTTTTCTATGAATAGTTTACAAATGAGAAATAGTATTGTACAAATTTCAACTTATGCTTATCTGCATAATTATATTCAACAGCATGCTATTGCTTTCGTTGCCCTCTTGATGCGAAACTTTTGTGTTATTTCAGTTTCTTTGCAGTAATACTAACATTTTCTATTATTTTTCATTGGGTTTAGGATGTTGTTTCCACTCATATAATAACTACTTGTTTTTTAGTACTACATTTTTAATGGTGTATTACAAAAATAATCTCAACTAACCGATTAATCATACTCGATTTTCTGAAATACATCTCTAATTTTTTTCATAGTTGTTGCTTCTCTGTTTGAATACAAAAGCACTATAATAAAATAGACATGATAAATATACTATTCTAACACATAGGTAATCAAGGTAAGAAATTTTTAATTACACTTTACCTGGTATTTATACACCTTCACTTACTATAGAAAATAATATAGCCAAGTGAAGGTATTATGATTTATCAATTTAAAACATTATTGTTGGTAAAGTTTTTTCTCCTCATTTTTTGATCTCTGAATCAGAGTCAATTGAAAGGTAAAGTTGATACCTTATGAATCATTTCATCAATTATAGCAAGTATGTTGACCAACTTCCCAAAAAAGGGTAGTGAACGGGTATATTTCAGATCATCCAAAAAATAGAGAAGGAGCTAAAAAGGGCCTCTTGATTTACATATCATTTTTTCATATGTTTCTCTGTTTTGAAATTCAAGATTATTAGGGTATGATGTTGTAGGCAGATCATAACACTAATATAATAATTCAGTATGCAATGCCTCATGGTTTATTTGCAAAGCATACAATGAAGACGACGAAGGCTTGAAAAAGCTAATTAAGATGGAAAAGTAGGCGAACTCCCATGACATCATATCTAATTTACATCACCACTGATCAATTCATTCGGTAAGATATTTGGGGATGTGGCTAGAAAATGTTTTGCATTGTACGAATATCCTATAGGCTGTTAGGATATGGCAAAGATGGGAGTAAAAAACTTCTTCTGCTCTGATGCAAGTTTCCAACATTTCTGGGTGAACTCATATTCCAAAGCAATATTTCTGTAATTCCTTACTATATTATATTAAAATTTTGTTCATTCAAACTACATGGTTATAAATTGAACTTTGTATAATGTATAGGCATTAAAAAACAAGTACCAAATTGACATAATCACTTAGTTGTCATGTTCTTTCTAAAAGAAGTCATGTCACAACATGTAAATTAAACATACAAATTTGTTTCTTCATGAAATCTGGCAATTGTTTCGTGAATTATCGTAATCATTTTTAGATGCAAGTTATTATCGTGAGCTTTAATTTATAGATACTATCAGGCCTATTATTAACCTTCACGATTTATTCGTAACGATTCAATTTGTATAGTTTCAGATATCATTGATCTGCACTATGCAAAAGCAAGAGAGGTGGTTTCGATGACATGTTGATAGAGGTGCAGTTAGTTTTTATTTTTTTCAGTAGATTTTGCATTTGTTGATGTGTCAGTGGGTAGATTTTCGTATCTTTTAAGCCCCATTGTGACTTTTCTATTACATTTTAGTACATTAGACTTGAGCTGTAGGTTTTAAACTTTTATATGCTTGTGCTGAAACATTTATCTTCCCTTCACCTATAATATATTATAATATTGCAGTGTATATGCCAGAATTGAGCTCTTACCGAATTAGCAACTTTATGTTCATTTCAAATCTTTCCTATATATTTTGTACAGTGCTACTTATTTCAAAGAATGATTATGTGGAAGGCCACACATTCATTTAAATGGTCAAATATATATTTTGTCAAGTGGAGAGCCACATCGATGGTTTACAGATTCATTGTGCATGTAATGTCAGTTTACAGTAATTGAATGATATATTTCTGATTCTTATAGACTTAATTATTTGTTCAACAATTTGTGTTGAAATATATGAATAAAATTAAGTACTATTATTACTTATACACATAAATAGACTCTTATTCATTTATTGTTTGTTATAGTATAAGGTTTACTAATCATAGTTTTTTCTAATATATTTTAAAATTTGTGACGGTGTATTAAATGATGTGTATATTATAAGCTTTTATCATCTTAGAATGTCAATTTATGATTAATATTATATTTTAAATTGTTAAAATATGGAAGGAATATTATTTGCTGCATGTACTTTTGTAGCTACAATACTTTTTTGTCTCTTAAGTGTGTGTCATCATCATCAAGTGTTCAAATGAATTTTTGTTCATCAAATTAAAATAATAATTATAGACTAACAAGATTAATATTAATGAATAAAATGGTTTTTTCTCCTGTCGTTTGGGGTCGTGTTCTTGCAAACGATGGTGATAGGTGGAATCATGTCCATTTATGGACTCGCATTTTAGATCCTTTAGCTACAATTACAATGAAAGAGCCTATATGAAATAGGAAAGAGAATAAAGTAATTCTTCACTACATTAAACTGTATACTAACTTTTATTAATATCATTGCTTGATAAAGTTGCTCAGTGGGAGTATTGAATGCAATTGTTTCTAGGGCAATAATTTCAGCTTGAGTTTATAATTCTTTTTTATAATTGACTTTTTTATATATCATTGGATTATTTACAACAGCAGTAGCATTTAATCGTTACAACTATATATAGAGGGCAAAAACATATGTGATTGAAAAAATCTTTCTTTTCTAACATAGCCTGGTACAGATATCCTTCGTGGTAACCATTATCAACTGAAAGATTATGGAGTATCATCTGACTTACAAGTTCGGTTGCTTGGTTTTTTTGTACCCAGTTGTGGCATTCTACGAAAATAGCTCACAGCCTCCGGTTCTCTTGCACAGTTATAACATTTCCTACCCGCTGTCACGTGCATCAAAATTTCATCCTCGACTGGCATAAAATTATCGGTTTTTAACCTAAGTAGGTGTTGGCTCCTACTACAAGAGAATAACAAATAATGAAGCTTCTATTATTATACTGAAATCGACTCCTCGATTCCTCAAAATGATAAGTTTGGATGTAATTGTCAATGTAGTATTTTTTCTTCAATATTTGATAAAATTGTTTTTGTTACTTTGCAGATTTTTTCTACTGATTTTGGATAGGTATTTGTCTATTTTAGTTCACATGAAAATCATTGTTCCGTAATTTTTTTTCCTGCTTTGTTGTAGGGTTATGGGATAGTAAACTGAAGCTATGGTTTTGTTGGTCACCATTAAAGAGTGTGAATTTGAAGCTTGGGAGCTTGGTATTTACCTACGCATTTTTTAGGTGTTTTTATTTTTTTATTACAGTGCAAACTTGCTGAATGTCCTCAGCGCTGACAACTTCAACAACGAACCTTCTTCCAACGGACAAAGTGCACATGCATCCGGTTTCACTCATAGGTACATTTTCAATTACAATTATATTTGCCAAATATAATTTTTTACCCCATGTTATTATGACAAAATATTTTAAAAGAATAATATATATAGTATATTCAACATATTGTTCCAACTTCCTGCTAGAATTTAGTTGACATACAAATAAGTCATTAGACTCTCTACTGCCTCAACATTAGATCAATGGGAAATTATGAAACCATTGTTTCCTTCATTTCTACATTTTTTGGTAGGACTCACCTGATTGTTTATGCTGTTTTCAGCTTTTATGTTGCAATCGAATTTGCAGCCATGGTTAAACCAACCCTGTGGCATTTTGGTTAATGATCAAGTACACCATCGAACTATGGCAATACCAAATTACTACCTGAAGCCCTTACCAAATTCATTCAACCAACAATAAAGAGAGTTTGTATGCATTATGAAATATAATGTTTTCCTATGTTTGGAAATTGTCCACGTCCTGATTATTTTCAACGGCTTTGTTTTACCTCTTTTTAATCAATTATCATTCAAAATTAAAAGACAAGAAAGGTCACCATCAACCATTTGTTCATTGTTGCCTACAGCAATCCTAATGCATAGTAAACGTTGTAGTTCTTTATTTTATTTGTTATTAGTTCAATTAGATGTATTAAAGATAAAACTATAAAAGATGGAACGCTATAGATTTTGTAACCTAGCATGATCATTACCATATTCTATAATGTTTGCCTTTGTTTTTCTTACAGGCATCCAATTCAAGCATTTGAAATCAGTTTTATTAATCATCATATTTCATACTTACTATTTTTCATTTATTATAGCAAAATTTACATAAAGTTAACTTATTAAAAAAAACTCCTCACTGAAAATGCGAACGCGGTAAAATGTATGCTAAACGGGGTTTGAAATATCTTAGTTTTTGCATACTTAATATTACTTTATAGTTGTTTTTAAACACAATGATATAATGGTGTTCGTATGGGCAAAAAGTGCATATTGATAAGAAACAGATTTTATTACTTTATTGAATAATTTCTGCCTCAGATCCGATTAGAAAAATCACATTTGAATTTTTATACTGTTGAACTATTATGCCATTTGATTTGATAATTTTACGGTACACGTAATTTTATCAACCAATCATTTTGGTTGCGACACACAATTTGTTTATTTTCCAATACTGAAGATTGAGCATCTTTAGGTGTAGGTTAGCCATAGTTTATTTTTATACCATCTGATTGCAAGTACTGTCTGTTATAATTGAGCAAAGTTAGATTAAGATGTAAAAACTACGGACCCACTTAGTTCAATCTGAATCTCTTTTGTGTCAAATTGAAGTATATGAGTGATCTTTATATGTTAGTGAAATTTAATATACATTTACAATAACTACATGCAAAAAAACATGGTAGTGCTCTGCGTGTGCATTTTTCCTTTTCATCCTCAATATCTACATGTTATATGTTGAGCAGATTCACCACTTTTTGTTCAAAATGTTCAAAATATAGAAGGTATGCTATAATGATTGTTTTAAGCTGGTCACATGACTATTTTAATGTAACAGCTATTTTTAACTTTCCAAAACGACATGTAACCGCTATACTGTATACATTGGATTTCATATTCTTCAGCTGCCCATTGATACACCTATAATAACCGACGATTTAATGCATGTTCGAAGCAATAAATAACTATTAAGTAAACTGCACCCTATTTTTTCATATCTGTATCTTTTTAGTTCAAAACAGATGTTTTAAAGTATTTTTACTTTTATTTTCTACCAGGAAGAACAGACCATGGGCATTATAAGTATAACGATTTTTAATTTTTATTCCTTATTGCTTTATCCAGGAAACGAAATTGCTGTTTCAAATACATACCGATAAAATGCCATTGACCTTTATACAAATACTAAGGAATAGCAAAAGACGTCAAGGCAATAGCAAGTACATTTACTTCTTTACCAAAAAAACAAATTAGAATATGATAATATACTGTCTTAACTATGACTTCTGGATTACTAATCTGAGTTATTGTGCTTAGAATTTATGATGATGTCTGTTTATATTACGTACCTCCTGGCATTTACACCATAAGATAACTTAAATTTATCAGTTTTATAATTGTTTACACTGCCTCACATTTATTGCGACAGATAACGAAAAGACACCCAATATTATAAATTCAATCCTTTATAACCTGCAGGCTATCTCTTGCTCATATGCAAATCGGCTAATCACAACATATTTTCTCCTCTTCAGACAGTCATGGAAACTACACACTCATCTATAAATTCGCTGACTGTTGCCAGTGTTGGAGCAATGATCCGAGTCCGTGTTGCAAGGATGTGGGACTCCATCAACCTGAAGAGCAATGATGTTTTCGGTTTTAACATGCAGTTGCTCGATAACAAGGTTAGCCTTACAAACGTTTCTGAATTTGTTCGTTTTCTACACTCTAATTTTGTCCCTCCATTTTTTTGCTAACGTTTGTTGCCTTTAACAAAATTTTCACACTGTTATACGCCTGCGTGCGTGCTCTTCATGTCAAGACTTTATTTCTCTATCATCTCCTAACTTTAGTTCTCTTCTTGATTTACAGGTTTAGATTTCATATATTCATTTTCTTTTCTTTGTTTTACAAACTAATGTCCGTACAAGTCAGGATTACATTGTTAAATTAACTTTTATATACATAAAATGTTGGTGACGTGCTATACCCTTTAGTTTACTTAATCTACATTCTTAACTACTAGATTTTAAGTTCTGCACACAAACATTCTCTTCTCACCCTCAATTATTTTCCATACGTTGCATGTCTATGTGTGTAAATGTATTAATTTTAGCCTTTTTCCTTTAAGACTCTACTTACGGTTGTACAGTATTTCATTAAATTTTATTAACAATCTACATATGCTTTGAATGTTTTTCTTTTCGTTGTATTGCTTTAACCACTTTGGGTTTCACATATTGTAACACATTCTTCTACTTAATATGACATTCTAGCGGTTTTACAACTCTTTTATTTGATGCTCAATATTACCAAACTAACGCAACCGTATAACGGTTGTCTAAGCATCAAAAATTTAAAACATTGTAAATTCTAATATTTTACTCTGAATGTTTGAATCTTCACCATATCCTTATATTCTTCATGGATAGCAAATTTATGTTAGAATGTCTATTGAATTTTTTAAACTTCTTGTGCTTAAAATGGAATATCAACTGTATTTGTTATTATTTCTATCAAATATTATGGTTAGATCCAACCATATAGAAACACAAATGACCTTGGGACTTCAAAGTAAATGCTTATATTTCAATAATTTTTAGTAAAGAGAGAAGCAAGGTTTTTTTTTTTTTAATAATGATGCACTAAGTGTTGTGCAGAAATTCAGTTGATTCGCACAAACTCCAAAAACGCAGCGGAATGCTAATGCGTGGAAAAAATCAAAAAGAAGGATCTAGCTTGTCGATTAATTACCAACAACAAATTCAATGAAAAATAATCACAAAAAAAAATACAGAAGAAAGGAGAACACAGAGATTTAACGTGGTTCGGCTAGATTGCCTACGTCCACGGACCCAACAACTATTCTTTATTTCACTGAAGAAAGAGAGTACAAAAAGAGAGATTACAAAATTATAGGTAGCAAAGTGGAGAGACTAACCTATAATTATAAATTGAATAATCAATTTATCCAAAGACTTGTTTGCGCTCAAAACCCCTAATTGATGACTGTAGAAATTAGGGTATACTGAAGAAGAGGATAATGGTGGATGCTTTCTCACACGCTCACACACATATGAAGAAGAAATTCCTTCATTTAAATAGGCATGAAAATGAAGGATGCTTGGTGATGAAGAAAATTAACTTCCAGATTATGTGACAACCTTTCCAGATTACTTGATTTGATTCCAATGCACATAAATGATAAAAAATCTATGTTTCCATAAATTTCTATTGCTTAAATTAATCTCCATGTATAAACTTCTCTATCTTCATATAACAAATCTGACTAATTGATTGATTAGCAATTAATTAGTTTCCATTCTCTAAAAGATACCACGCATATCTTTCCTCTTTATCATTCCATATACAGCCTAATTAATTGATTGACTGAATCAATTAATTATTTTCTTATATTCTTTGGAAATATTTGAATCACATAAATTCAACACTCCACCTTGATTCAAATATAACTATCTCTCTGCATCACCACATCTCGACAAATTGTTGGGTCTACGTCAACAAGTTCAATGTGAACTAGTATGGGCAATATTGCCCAAATAGAGCTTCCAAATCTTTCCCAAGCACAAGAAAGATAGTATGCACATCAACAAATATAATGCATACGAGAAAGTACCAAAATTCTTCAACAAATCCGATGTTGGAGACGAACATGTAGATACTAATCTTCGAGAGACCAATGGAGATTTAACAGCGCGCTTCACCTTCTCCATTCCAAATTGAGTGAGGACATGCTCAATATTATCTACTCCAATCTCCTCCACAAGAATTTTGCTAGACTTTCCTATGTCAACATCAAAAGACTCACCAACAAGCTCCACAACATTCAAAGCATAAGATGAAGAATCATCGCTACAAATATGCTTACAAATTGGGCCAACTGAACCAAAAGGCCTTTCCAGCAAGTGAGCTCCACCTATAGTCTGAACCTCTGTAATCTTCTCATCAACCATGGTATCATCGGAAATACCAATATCTTTCTGAATATGGAAACAATCTGATGACTCCAAATGTGTTTGGCAATTTTCTGTCCTCCCAATATCATCACTTGATAGAGGCTCCACCTTCAACAAAGACCTCTCATCAAATATCGCATGTCTGCTAGTCATAATTCTCTTAGTTGTTTTACACCACAACCTATACCTCTTCACTCCTCTATAGCCTAACAAAATGTGCTTGCTTTTCCTAGGCTTCAACTTATCATGTCTCTCATCTTCTAAATAAGCTGAACAACCAAACACTTTAAGGAATGAATAATTAACAGGCTCTCTTTTCCATATCTCTTCTGGGATCATCATATCTATGGTAATAGAAGGTGTGCGGTTGATGAGAAATACTGCCATAGACATCGCTTCTGCCCAAAATCCCACTTCTAGACCAGTAGTCGTTCTCAAGCTCGTAGCTCTCTCCCACAATATCCGACATATGCTCTCCGCCACTCCGTAACAATGTGACTCAACAGAAATAGAAAAATCTCTAATTACATGCTCGGACTCACAATAGTTAGTGAATTCTTGTGACATAAATTCACCACTATTTCCAACTTTGAGAACCTTCAAACGCTTCCTCGACTGCTTCTCTACCAAGGTCTTCCACTTACAAAATTGGGCAAATATTTCATCTTTGGCCTTTAAGAAATAGACCCAAACCTTACGTGAGAAATCATCCACAAATAAGACGAAGTAACTATCTCCACCAAAAGATGCAACAAGAGTGGGTCCTCGCACATAAGAATAAACATACTCTAGAAACTCTATAGTTCTAGGTCTTCCAACATCAAATGTGACATGCTTCTTCTTTCCAAAAGAACAATCTTCACAAGAGTTAGACTTCGACTGACAAACACCATCAACCAACCCACGCTTCTTCAATACTTCAAGACTCTCCTCATCAACATGACCTAAACGAAGATGCCATGACTGAGTAGAATCTGAAATACTAGAATCAGTAGAAACTACCGACTCTTCTAAGACCGTCTCTCCATGAAGCACATAAATATCATTAACTCGCACCCCTTTCATCACTACCAAGGAACCCTTCGCCACTCTCAAATTCTCTCCATCTATTATTATCCTCATACCAAGTCTACTCAGAGCTCCAACTGATAATAAACTTCTACGCAGCATCGGAACATGTCTAACATCCGTGATAGTCCTAACAACACCATCATGCATCCTAAACCTCACACTTCCAACGCCCACAACATGACAAGATGTGTCATCCCCCATATGAACTGTTCCATCATCAATTTTCTTGTAACTGACAAAACAGCTCCTATCTGGCGTCATATGACAAGAGGCTCCAGAATCAATCACCCAACTTGTATGCTCTAAAGGTGAAATACTGGCTGAAAGTAATGATGTATTACTATCACTTATATCCGCATTTGATCTAACTGCTGGCAAAACTGAAGCTTTCTCCTTCTTCTCTCTCTTCTTTCTAAGAGCTGGACAATCCCGTATGAAATGTCCCTTCTTCTTGCAATAATAGCAAGCACCCCTTCTAGGACCCATGAAATGAGACCTACGCATATCTCTACCTCCAAGGTGCTTCTGCTTTTTATCTCTTCCTTTAGATGAACGAAGTTGTTGCTGAAGAACATCGTCATTAGTCTTCACCTTCCATGTCCCAAAAACTCCTTTTCCAACAAATTTGGTGATGCCATAATTTTTCATACCACTACTGAAAGAATTTGTCATTGATAACTAATCTAGAACAAGACAGCTAGCTCTGATACCAAACTGTTGTGCGGAAATTCAGTTGATTCGCACAAACTCCAAAAACGCAGCAGAATGCTAATGCGCGGAAACAATCAAAAAGAAGGATCTAGCTTGTCGATTAATTACCAACAACAAATTCAATGAAAAATAATCACCAAACAAAAAAATACAGAAGAAAGGAGAACACTGAGATTTAACGTGGTTCGGCTAGATTGCCTACGTCCACGGACCCAACAACTATTCTTTATTTCACTGAAGAAAGAGAGTACAAAAAGAGAGATTACAAAATTATAGGTAGCAAAGTGGAGAGACTAACCTATAATTATAAATTGAATAATCAATTTATCCAAAGACTTGTTTGCGCTCAAAACCCCTAATTGATTGACTGCAGAAATTAGGGTATACTGAAGAAGAGGATAATGGTGGATGCTTTCTCACACGCTCATACACATATGAAGAATAATTTCCTTCATTTAAATAGGCATGAAAATGAATGATGCTTGAAGATGAAGAAAATTAACTTCCATATTATGTGACAACCTTTCCAGATTACTTGATTTGATTCCAATGCACATAAATGATAAAAAATCTATGTTTCCATAAATTTCTATTGCTTAAATTAATCTCCATGTATAAACTTCTCTATCTTCATATAATAAATCTGACTAATTGATTGATTAGCAATTAATTAGTTTCCATTCTCTAAAAGATACCACGCATATCTTTCCTCTTTATCATTCCATATACAGCCTAATTAATTGATTGGCTGAATCAATTAATTATTTTCTTATATTCTTTGGAAATATTTGAATCACATAAATTCAACACTAAGGGCTTTGGTTCCAAAAGTAAATTGTACGCTAATATATTACTTAGTTTCCATAGCCCAACTGAAGCTGTTACCGTCTTTTAACTTCATGTTTGTAATTTTGTCGTTTTATTTGGTAGTCTACAATCTGCAAATAATATTTCTTCTTATGAAATTAATTGCTTCGCAGCATTCTTCTTCCCAAATTTGGATAGTACTAACTACTGCAGTTTAACATCTACCATTTCTTAATGTACATTACACAAATTTTTTGATATCGCACCTGGTACAAATACAACCTATACTGCTTTATCCATTTTATTGCAAAGGAGTATATTTCTATTTAATATTTACATTTATTACAACTTTTTGGCTTCTCCAGGTCTGCATTAATTTAAGGACATTTTGTCATTTTGCAACACTTCTGTCATTCTTTCCCCTTATACAATTATGCCTTTGACTTTACGATTTATTTATGCTTTCACTCTCCAAACTACGAAAGGGCTGTCACTGAAATACAAAACATTGTACAACAGTATGCTTTCTAAGCGTTAGTACTAAAGCAGGGGGAGGGAATAATTGTACAAATTCTATAAAACATTTATATAACTTTGTTAAGGAATTAAATATGTACTGTAAAACTTCATTAGCATTTATAAACACAAATTATTTTATGGATAACAGCATAAGATGTGGATTTGTTTAATCCAATACAATATGTACTAATTCGAGTGATCTATATTTTTAAATCGATTATCACTGTCTGATTTTAATTTTTTCCATGAACCGCAGGTTGCTAATACAGTTTGTACAAAATATACAAACATATATTGACAATAGCGCAAAAAAATTTCAGTTGCGACTGCAAATTACATATCATACCTTTGTCTAATTGTGAATTTACAAGCTTATAATCTATTAAACACTTTGTACGAAATTGCTTTTAATAAACATAATTATTGTGCTTACCCTTAGCTACAAAGCATTATGCGTTTGACGTAAAAAACGTTCATTTGTATGTTTGTTTCACATTGAATACTGATTGTAAAGTATGGTAGTTTCAGCAAATAATGATATTAACTTTTGCATAGCTTACCATCATAGATTGGCAAGAGCTGGAACACGTTAACTCATTGCTAATATTTATATATCATATATTATCATCATTAAGTTTTATCATTTCATTTACATTCATATGAATATTGGTATTTGTGGTTCACATTTCCAGAATGAAAATATATACGTATTCGGGAACTAATGCTTTCTCTTAATTCAGGATGGAGAAATACATGCAGTTGTAGGGCCCCGTTTCATGCCACTATTCCTTGGCAAGCTAAAAGAAGGGTTGATCTACGACATAGGTGAATTCAATATCGTCCCTGCTGGTGACAGATATCTTCCGCTCAACAAAGCCATTAAAATCGACTTCACTGCTTTGACAACCGTGGCTGAAGTTGACAACGATGATGACACCATACCAGCTCATAAGTTTTCCTTTGCAGACTATCAATCCATAATTAATAGGACCGATACGATAAAATACTTAACTGGTAAGTATACTACATCCCATCTTCTTTCCATTTCATCTTATTAGCCTGCCAGTTACCCATTTACAAATCCATTATAAATCAACCAATCAAATTAGATGTCATTGGGGTCCTCCACCATGTTGGTGATGTCGTAAATCAATCTGTCGGGAATGGTTCAGTAACTACTAAGCGTGAGCTTATCCTATATCTTAACTGGTATCTGTAACTTCTGTATTATTTCATCCCTCGACATACATGCCATTGAATTTCTATAGTATTCTTGGATGACCATTATTTTATCTCAACTTCAGTGGTAACCGGATTGCTGCTACACTGTGGGGGAAACAAAGCAGCCTTGATAGACGACTCCGCTATAGTTGACGCCACCAAAACAATTATCCTTACATCAATGACCGTAAAGAATTACCGGGGTATGTTTCCTATATCTACGTATCATCCTATACTTTGTATATCTATTTGTTAGCATAAAAACATTGCTTCTGCTTTGACGTGCAGGTAAGCCAAGCCTGAGCTCAACTACTACAACATTTATTCACACCGATTGGGATATTAGTGAGAGATCTGATCTACTGAGGAGGTCAACCCCGCTAACCTCCTATCAATATTACTTGCTACGTAAATAGAAAATATGTTAATAGGAAACAGAAATAACAAAACATCTGCTCTATTTTATGTCTCTCTATTTATCAGGAGGAATTTTTTTTTTATTTCAGCCTCCTACTAACCCTCCTATTTTTTACAATTTTTCCAGCTTCCGCAAAAGGAAGCTGCCTGCGTTTTCAGCTGAAGACATGCAGTTCAAAAAACCAAGTGGGATAATCACTGATAGGTGCATATCAGAAATAATAAGCTCGGATCTCCCATCTGTGTATGACGTAAGTACAGTACTCCTCCCTGCCTGCCTAATTGCCTTAATTAGAAAAAAATTATATTTCAATACATTACGCTTCCTTCAACTGCTATCTAACGAATTGTTTTTAATATAATGGTTGTCCAACCAGTTGCCCTTTTCCTGGGGTGATACCTGTATTCCTGCATAAACGATCTTATACTGTTTGCCCAAACTGTGCATGGACAACAATCATTTTCAGCTTCGAAATTAACTTTATTAGGTTTTATTGTTGCACCAATTTATTATATTCACCTAAAATACAAAATTTCCTTTTTTAAATGTTCTTTCAAAAATTCAAAAATCAAAATTTATAATATGTTCTTCATGTCGCGTGATTTGTGTAACGAATGCGGATTTTGCCCGCTCGAAAATCGACATCCATACTTCAAATCGTATTCGAATGCCGTAGATTCAACCGTTCAAATCCGATTCGCCGGAGCTTATAACAACATTAAGTAAACAACACAACGGAATACAAGAATAATGCATTGATATACCACACAGATACGATATCTGATACAATAGATGATCCAATAGATATCAATATACATCAGAGATATGATACAATAAATAGCAGCGGAAAGAAAATAGATAACACTAGCAGCGGAACAAAATAACTCTAAGATAGTCTTCAACGAAGAACTCCAAATCTGAACTCCATCTCCAAGAACCAATCCAGCAATAGCTCGAACTCCCCATAACAATGCACCAAGCTAAGCAAGACTGGTGCGAACCAAAGACTGAACTAACTCCAGATAATCCACTGGACCTAACTATCTGAAAAACCCAACTCTAGACTGCTCGTGTAGAAAATAATGAGCACCCAGAGTTTAGGAAAGGAACAATAAACTCCGGATCAGTCGTGGGACTGGTGTGAGCAACAAAAAGAGTTTATCTTTTAAAACAATCAACAAAAGATTTTAAAGTAAATTCGCAATGCTTTTTAGAAAATGAAACTACCATAAGACCTCCCGCCACACACACAATGCAAACGCAGACTTGGAGGAGATTTCTTCTTATGATAGTCAAACATGCTTAATACGCAGAAAATTTCTTTGATATTATTATTATAAGTGCACGGTGCAGAAAAGCATTTTGAAAGTAGAATATTAGTCTTAGCCAGCATAGATACCATTATATTATGCCCGCTATAGCTACCTCCTGAGGAGGCAGCTTCTACAACTAAAACCGTACAAGGCTCGTATTGTTTCTTTGGATTTCCAACAAATGGTCAGGCCAAGGAACTTCCCATTGCCACATGAGAACGCCTCTGGAAGGACGTCTCCGAGAACCTAACCGGATCTCTGCCAACACAAGGCCGGGTTACCCCTAACTGGGTAACAACTGACACGAGTATGTCATCCTCCGGTCCTTTAGGACCTTTAACCGAGCGCTCGATAACCAACATCACACCATAATAAATAGAGTGTTTTCCACATGAGTAAGTATCTGGGCTCCATACCATGATATCACCCTTTTCCATAAGGAAATGAACATACCCTAAAGGGGCGCTACCCCCTAATAACCTTGCCGCATCTTTCCTGTTTTGACCATTCCGGGGTGTGAGGTTCGACGAAGTCACGTCCACAAAGCCACGCTTTATACAAAAGCTGTGCTTTGGGTCAACAAATGATCATAGAAATGATCACCAAGATAGACGATCAAATAAATGATCCTATCACAAATAATCAACACAATGATCATTTCACAACAACACTCAGCATGTCACATTACCAAATTGGGAATATATTGATGATAACCTTCAACTACATAACCTCTGAGCTCGTACGTCTCAGAGAAAGGTGTTAAGCTAAGAGAATAAATTCTCCGCCACCAACAGAAATGTATTTGAAAGGAATCTGCTTTATATCTCAAAGTGTAATGTCGGACACACAATCCATACAAGTCTGTTCTGGGTTCGAACAGAACCGAAGGCACTTCCAAAGAAGCCCTTGCAAATCCGGATATTCACTAATTACAATCGGACTTCCCATCACATATGGAGTCTCTATACCGGGGCCATTCGATGCAAAGACATTCGGCGAGTTGTCCTTTCATTTTCGAAAATATCCGGTCTTCACCACCGGTCTTCAAATGCTATCCATAACGACGTATCACATATTCAGAATGGGATATATGACACAAAGGTCCTCTCCCGGCTAAACCGAATAGTGAGCGCAATATTTCAAAAACATATGGATATTGGGATTTCAATTAAGCCACAACTTAAAACCCAAAACTTTCTTCCAATTGGTTTAAATCAATTACCATTTCAAATCTTTAAACAAAAAGATTTATTTCAAAAAGATCAATTCATTGATTTCCAAAACAATTTCATTTCTATAGGATTAACTCGTTAAATCTTTAAATCAAAGATTTAACTTATAGCTTTCAAACCGTTTCTATAACTTGGAAATCATTTTCATTTTAAACTAGAAATCTTTTTAACACAAATTTGGAAGTTCATTACTTATGTGAAAGCTATTATTATTTGAAAACAAACAGTTTTCGTTTTCAGAAAAATCCAATTATATTTACCTGAGTCAAAGTTCTTAATTCATATTCATATTCCCAAATTAATACATTTTAAAATGGTTCAACCCATATATAACTGGTATAACATTTTTAATCCCTAGTTTCAAATTATAGAATTCAGTTTCACAATTTGGAATTTAAATTTAAATCAAATTATTTAAATTTCAAACTTTATCAAGTTATCCAAAATAAATTTCATCTTTGAAATTCCATTTCAAAAGCTTTTCACTTTAACCCAATCTTATTTTCAAACCATTTGAATTTAAAATTTTAAATTCAAAACTATTTTCAAAAATCTGTGACTCAATCGATTTCCTCGTGAAATCCATATTTGTGTGTGTATGGTGTGGTCCAGGGGTTTAACACACAATAGTGCAACAACATCATTATCATAGATCAAAGCATAGAAATATAGTTGATAAGCGATATAAGCTATAACGCTTATCGTCCATTCACAGATTCATAAATAATATACAAATGTATATAAATAAAGGAATAATTTCACACAACTCAATTCACAGAACAAAATATTACAGATCAGATAGGGAAATCAATTCAAGGCATCATATATAATACGATCATTCATAAGTAAGGTCAAACATTTGATATAAATTAATTTATCAAACACTTTAATTAATTAAATTATTCTTAATCAATCATATTAATTAAATTGACTTTTGAACCAATTATATAATTAATTAACCTCTTAATTAATTATTTCCATAAATTTTCTCTTTAATTACTTATCATTAAGTAATCATATAATAACAAATCATTAATTACCAATTTATCTTTATCATTGATTAAATCAAAATATCCAAATTTAATTACAATTAGTAGTTAACTCCTTAATTTCTTTCATTAAGTAATTTACAATTTACAATTGATTTAATTAATTAATCTAATTTGTTATCAAAATTTATCACATTACTTTTGTTATAAAGAAATTTAAAAGAGTTTGAAATCAAATTCCTCCTAAGTTCATATATCAAAGTATACTTACACATTCTAAACTTATTAACATTTAAATTTATAAAACTCATTTTATTTCCAAAATCTTAACTTCAGATTTAAACTCAAATCCAGGTTTAAAAATGTTGATTTTAAACTTTGTTTAGAACTTCCTTTACAATTTCAAATACCATTTTCTAAATTCAATTTCCTTTTGAATACACTTCATTGTTTAACCCCTTTTTATTAATACTACAATTTGAAAAAAAAAAAATCCAAACTAATTTGAGTTTATATTTAAACTTCTGTTTTTAAACTTGTTTAAGCTTGTTTTAAAATTTGATTTTTTTTTTAAAATCCAGAAAACAGAACAGGTCTGTTATAAAACCTGGACTAACATTTACCCGAGCCCCTTATCATTTTGCTTCGAGTCCAACACGTCAAAACCTCGAGCAAACCACCAACCTACTTCGAGTCAAACTCATACGTACTCGAGTCATCCCCTGAAACATTCCATCCCCCCTAACGTGATGACCACCAGATATGCCAATGCCCACGTGCACGTGCACGGAGCGGCGACGACCCATTGGCGACTGGTGAAGCCTCCTACAAGTCGCAAACGACCTCGACATCGACCACGCATCAACGAACGAGCCGATCACATCACCGTTAAAAATCAAGCACAGCTCGATAAACTCGAACCCATCATCAAGCACAAAGAAACGATTCGAAAACCCACTTCCGACCACCTGACGCTCAACAACTCCGGTCATACCTCCGCCACCCCCCAAGCTCCATTCTCCTTCAATCGCGTGCCACTCGACTCACGGTGGAGGTTGCGGTGGCCAAAAAATTCGAGCACAACAAAAATTAGGTCTACGAAATAAAAACGATCACCGTAGTCGCCACCGTCCATGATGCCACCTTCGCCCATTTTTCCTTCGACCGCCGTAGGCTCCTCCTCCTCCCCTAGCAACCCCGACGTCTCCGGTCTACATGATCACTAGAAACCCAAAATATTCCCATTTCCATTCAAACCCAAACCACACCTTCATTTTGATTCTAAAAATCCTGATCTTGGCGTTAAAAATCATATTTTAGTTTACTGATTTGATCTATATCACTGAATAAATGAATTACTAAGTTTGAATTTTCACTTACATATGAACACTTGCACTGTTGTTTTGGTTTACAGAGATATGTGCAAGTTATTTTAATTTAAATTGACTTTTAAAATTAAGTTCATAATCAAACAATCAACTTTTGTTTATAACTCAAATCCTAACTGAGATCAAATCAAATGGTAAAGACTTCTTATCAAAATCTTAGTTTAAGACAAACACAGGCAAAACAGATTCATAGCAGCCCTTATGTATTCACATATACACACAGAGGAATCATCACAAACTAAGCATTTAAAGCATACTTACTTCTAGTTATCCACATGCAACTGATAGTTAGCATTTAGGTTTTAAAATGCAAAGTTACTCACCTGTTAGACCTGATGAGCAGAGCACCTGATATTGAAAAGTCTTTTGAAACTTTTGAAAACATGCTTGGATGCTTTTAAAACTTTGAACTGGATTTGCTTTGGCTTTGAAAACTTAGTGCTGTTATGCTTTTAATCTTGCTTTAGATAACTCAGGTTTTAAAGAATGTAGATGCTTTTGATTTCCAGATTATACTTGAAAACAGGGCTTTGATTTTCTTGATCTTCTTTTGTTTTTTTTTTCTTAAAGTGAAGTTTTGTTTTAAGTTTTGAAATAATATTACTATATATTTACACAACCGGAATGAATGAAATGAAATGGGAAGGCTGATATGTATAAAATGTGATGTTTACAGTATGTTATTTGTACAGTGTATCATATTATATCTTATGTTTGTACAACAAGCATTGCTCATCTTGCATGTTGCATTAATTGCTAGAGGTAGGTTGCTGTAAAAATATTATTTCTTTCTTCCCCCAGAACTTGTTTTATTTGTTTGTACAGTTTGTTTCCATTGCTTCTTGTTTACATCATTGCTTTGCATATTTATTTGTTTGAATACTTTTATTTGCATTGCCTAGCTTGTATTTGTTTTCTCAACCTACATATACTTATTTTTTTTCTTCTCGTACAGCTTATTTATGTGTACCATACTTAAAAATATTGTTTCTGGTTTGACAAGATCTGTTTTGGGCTGGAGATATCTTGCATTAATTGCTTTGTCCATATTTCCATGTGTACAACTATACTTTGGTTTGTTTCATTGCATTTATTAGCTTGTTTTTACTTTGTTTAATAGATTTTCTTGCATGCATACATATTCTACTTGATGGCTAAAGATAATGTTGTGGCTGCAGATCTTTATTTGTATATTTGCATTAATTGCTTTGTACATGTTTATGCATGTTTATCTTTTAATTTGTTTGTTCTTTATTTTATTACTTTGCCTTTGTTTGTTTCTATTATCCTTTTGTTTTGCCTGCACATTTTTTTTTAGTTCTGTTTTTATTATCTTCTTTGGCGAGCTTTTTGTACTTTTGCTTTCTAGTCTACTTATTAAATTTTACTCGGCTGCACACCTATTCATTTGAATACTTGATTATACTTACTTTTATTTTGTTTTGTTTCCTTCTTTTGTTATGTTTATTTACTTGCTCTTCATATTTGTTTTATGCTTTGTATTTGTTTTGTTGTTTCTTTCTTTTGTATGCTTATGTAAATGACATTTGTCTTGTTTTCCTTTATAAGTTTTCATACCTATATTTGAATATATTTTAAAATTTACTTTGTTTGTAGATATTTTGTTTACTTATTTTATTATTTCCTTTGCAACTGCTTTGTAATAAAAATGACATTCCTATTTTATATGTTGTTATAATTTAGCTATGTGTTCATTTTTACATTCTATAATTTATCATATATATATATTCTTATTCCCACTTCTAATTTTAAATATTTAATTTAACTTTAATAGTTAATTTAACTTACATAAAAAAATTCAACTTAAATTATCAAATATTTAATTACTTATTTTATAGTATAGCTTGGTTGTATTTTATTTTTATTTAAAAGTTTAACTACCCATCATTTAATTTCTTATTTACTATTTACTATAAATCCCAATTCAAATACAATTTAAATATTCAAATTTTAAATTTATCCCAAAATTTATTCAGAATTTACATTAACTATCAATTTAAAATTAATTAAAATTCGAGATCGTTACAATTTGTTTCTTATTCCTCTTATCACCTTTATAAATCATACATGCAATTTGATATGTTTATCTTCATACATCTTTTTTAACGTTGATTTAACCCTCACGATAATTACTGTATAACTACATTTGACTATCTGTTTTCTCTTGCCCAAATGACATATAAATATTTGATCATTAGGATGCTTCATTACTGTATTTACAAAATTTATTTACAACACATATGCATAATAACAGTTCAGCTGTCCATATTCCTTTTCTTGCCTTTCCAAACGGTTAAGCTTACAAAGCCGTATTTTTAAAACTCTTTATTCCACAAAAGTCGTATGTGAGTTCCAATTTATATTCTCTTTTCCTAAATTAATTAGTCTGACAAATAACTGTTTCATCTTTAAAGAACAGTTGTAACTACACTTATCTTTTTTTCTTCAGATCTTTTAAATCCTAATTTAAAAATATTAACTTTTATTCCACAACATTGTCGAAGTACATTTTCCTTTCGACTCATAAGTTTGTTCTCAAAAATTCATCGCCTAAATATTTTAATAAGAAACATTGACGCCTACAACCAGCTTCAAAAAAAACTTATTTACATCCTTAGTCGTCGTATGGACATTATTTTAGTTCATCTACTTCGACATGCACTATAACATTGATCTAATACTTCATTCTCTTTATTACATTAATTACTGTCATCACATACACCATCACCAACAAATTTGTACTTCATTTACATTCATATTTCATAAAGTCACAAATCAACCTCTCTTTGTTAGGGAAAAATATTTGCATTCGAAGCAAAAATAACAGGGATTTCTCTCGACAACGGATGGGAATACTTATCCTGCAACATTTGCAAATCCAGTATAACCACATCAGGACATAAGAATTACTGTAGCAAGTGCGATAGAGTTATCGAATTTCCATTGCATAGGTAATGAGATCACAATTTAGCTTCCACATAGATCTACCTTGACCACTCAGCTGCCTTTGTCTTCTCTCCCTTACTAGGTTTCGTTTGGAAGTAATTGTTGATGACGGCACTACATCTGTTCCAATTGTGCTGTTTGACAGGGTGGCTGAGTTTGTTCTGAGACAAAAGGCCAAAGCTTTGTACCTGATTCAAAGAAATGATGTACTTTTGGATTCATCGCAGTCATCGTATATCTATTACAACTCACTGTAAAAAAATTAATCTACAAGATATTTGCCACTGACAAAATTTAAATTTTGCCTTAAGGTCGGGGGTGAGAAGAAAGTCACAACCATTCTCGAACATCTCATTGGTAAAACAGAAAATTTTCAGGCCAAACTTGACACATTTGCTAAGTCTGCTGGAAAGAAAAAATTAATTGCAACTAGAATTACTCCTTCTGCCGACAGCATAAGTACGCCCCCTGAAATAAGCAATGCTTAGGTACCTATTTCACCATTCATGTATATACGTCCTTCAACAAGCAACTCTTATGTCCACGAAACTACATTTATACCTGCATTTTTTTTCAATTTAGCCCTGCATAGATTATTTTCTCAACAAGCTATTACATTAACTAACACACTTTAACACTGCAGCTTCCACCTTCCTCGGACAACAAGGTCACTCAGCTTAAAGGAAATCCCCGAAAGAAAAATTGTATGGTTGCCGCTTAGCTTCTAAGTTGTTTCTTAACGTATCTCCAGTTATGTTGATTGTTGTAATGCAGTTACTTCTTCTGTTCTTTGTTGTCCTTCTTCTATTGCATGTACTCGGTTTGGTTTGAAATAAAGCATTACAACTTGGTTCCCACTGCATATCTTTAAACATCCTACAAACTAATATTCGCCGCACCCCTTTCGTGCAAATACAGTTAATATTCCATACTTAGCACTTTTACAATTTCATCTTCCCCCAACTGTATAAATTCATCACATCTACAAAACCTACCTAATAAACAATACCAATTTAAAACTATATATCAACTACATGTCGCACTGTTACAAACGGTGCTCCAGCCTGGAATGACAATTCCAACATATATAATTTTTACCCTCTTTCTTCATGTCCCCAATCAGAATCCACGATACGTAGACAAATATCATCAAAGAGTCATGAATATATGGTTCTAACATTTCAGCTCTCTTTAATTCAGCACAAACATTCAAACTTTTTGCTCTGTTACATTTGCATACATATCCACATTTATTATGCCAAATTTGACATAGGTAACACTTACATAGTACATGCACGGAATTGGGGTTAGGAACTCTTTGAATCGAACAATCTTCTCAGACAACCAACTATCCCTAACCATAATATGGAGTCCAACAAATCTTTATTTCCAATACTTAAGGTATTAATTTCATGCCTGTGATTACCCAAAAATTAAACTTTTATTCTAACCTCCTCATTTTTTTTCACGTTCATAATTCCTTATTGCCCTAATGCATTTATTTTTCACCTTAGGTTGACATCCATGGACAGGTAACGTCACGATCATATCCTCTTATTATCCTTCCTACACTCACTGATATTACATTTATGCGGGCCACTTTTTTCCCATGCTGTCCCCAAAAGGTCGACGAAGAAATAACGCTACTTCAATCCAATTTGCGCTCCAGGGGAATCCAAGTTAACATATCCCCACATGGTTATCTCCTCCGGTTACATATAACAAAAACATAGCAACTACACCTTTTTTCTAAAGCATTATACTTATGCTATCATCTGTTGCACTGCAGGCCCCACAAGAACTAACTTCTACCCTGGAGCGATCCAGGATTGAAAAAAGACGTCTTCACCATCTGAAACAACAAATCCGCTCAAAAAAGGTAGACGCCATCCAACACCTGAATTGCATGTTCCCTTTCAATGCATGTACTAAATTACATTCTACTCTTTTACAATTGAGATATAGGTCCATAAATACATGTGCTCGGAACAAGTTTTGGACCAAAAAATTAAAAACCTAGAACACTCCCTTCCATTCCATACAAACCCATCAGCAATAAGGTAATCGAACTAACTTAGGTAACAACTATCTGTCCTATCATTCTAATTAAATTAAATAACATTACCTCATCTTTTACCAGGTTACAGTACGACTAAACAACTCCTTTGCTGGTGTGTACATTACAAGCTCAGACTTGCTATCTGTTCTTAGCACTCATAAGTTTACAACCGAAAATTCATCCTTCACCAAATTTACCACTGCATTCGGTTTCAAACAAAGGTGAGTTTGCACTTAAAATTATATTAACCGTAATTTATGCCTGAAACTGTCTGGTGAAATTGAGTCTGCGCACATAAAAAACCTTAACACTTCATGTCTTTTTTCCCGTCTGGAAAAGCTTGGGGACAGACCTTTTTTCGGAAGGTAATAGTCAAAAAAACAAAAACAAAAACAAGTTTCCAATTATTCTCCTACAATTATTTTCTAATACTTTTCTTCACCGTTGGAAAATTATATCTGTAGTTCATACAAATTCAATATCTTCAAAGTCAAACAATTTTAGATGAATATCCGTTTTTTAATATGACATATTAAACTAATGCAGTTCATATTGCACATGAACTCGGTTTTAACCTAAATACATTTCGTTTGTGAAGTTTCATAATTTGAGGGTTATACTTTTCACTGCCTGCAGTACGTAGAAGACATGGTTTTCCTTTGATTGCAGACTCACGCATACCCTACAAATAACAACTGTCTTGGTCACTGCAGCACCTATTGAAGTTTAACAATTTGACTTCTTTTAAACTAATCTATGTCATTCAAATTTTTGATCATTGGCAGCCTCTGATTCTACTATCATAGTTTCCATTCAAGTTTTGTGAAATACAACATCACCAAAAAAAAAGCAACATTGTTTCAGGTATGCTTCTTACTATATTCAACATGTTTTTGCTACTGTCCTTGCATGTATCGTAATTGAATTATTTATGGTCATGAGGTGTTGGCTTCCATATTTTTTTTAACAGGTTGCTTTTGACCTTGTGTCCGGCTTTTCAAATACCGTAGAAAAAAAATGCACTTGCCATCCAACGCATATTGTGAAGATGCAGGGCAGTTATTAATTTAAGATTTTGTCTTCTTAACGTCTGTCATCATTGAATGAAAATTGTACAACTATTTTCGCACTTACTTTGCTACTGTGGTACATTTGTTCTCCAAGGCCTCATGTCCTGCGTTTTTGCACCCTTTTATATAAAGTACTGTTTTTTAGTCAGCAGTTGCTATTTTGTATCAGATCCATGTATGCGATATTAATTAACTTCAAACATTTGTTTGGTATCAATTTCTTTGCCTAAACTATTATTATATCAGTTGCTGTTTTTTTTTTTTTTGAAACTGGGTACTTATATTTACAAAGTAGGCAGCACACAAGTCTGCAAGAATCATCATGGCGCACAGTTTAATATGCCAGAAGCAGGGCCGACCTTGTCGTCAACAGCCTAGCGTTTTACCACTGCACCAAGGCCTCGGACATCAGTTGCTGTTTTGTCTGTACATAACCTGATTGTTGTTCATTTGCTCTTTTCCTACTACAGTCTTCCATTTTTTCCATTCAGCCTTTTATTTTCTCTTTCCTGGTGGGAATAAAGGAATGTTCGGCTGTACAGTTATGTTTAAGCTCAAGTTATGTATTTCAATTATGAGTTTTTTTCGTCTTCATACTTCAATGCACGCCAACTTTTATTTGACGTTAGTTTAGTTATTTTAACCATTAACATGCATTTGATGTCCTAACGGTTGAAGATGGGTCTAATAGGCTGCAATATTAATGTCAGGTTCTACAACTCTCATGTATAACTATTTACTGCACTAACACATACGTGTTCACTGTATCATGTACTTACAATTGGCATTGAAGGTTGGCTTACTTTCATAGTTATATAGAACAAAAAAAAAATAGATACAAAGCATGCGATCTACCGGCCTAATCATCAATCTTTATATATTTGTATACCCATTATTTTTAATTGCAATGAATTATGTTGGCTTTCAATGATGAGTTTACCAAAGATAAATGCAACCCAGATGGCTTGACTACAAAACTGGAAATAGTTGAGTGAAGTAGATATGTAGGCTGAACTGTGTCACGGCTACAACAAATATACATTATTAGTGATATAGATTAGACTGGGACAGGTTGGATCGTACAAATACATGTAGCAGTGCTTGACTGCAACGCAATGCAAAGGATGATTGAAATGCATAACTAGACTATGGAGTATTGACTGGGTGATATGTAGTTGTGGATGAGTTGTAATAAGTAGCATGTGGACTGGCTGACTAAGTTGCAATATGAGGCAGTATAAGAGGCCTAAAGTGAGCGGCTAGATAATGAATGAGCTGAGGATTGTGTACAACCTACAAATATGTAGTGCCAGAATCGTAGATTGATTACCCAGTAAGCGCCAGGAAAAGGTGGAAATTACCTGAACATTTTGGCCTAGAAGTTCTTCTGGTGGTCGTCTTTATCTATAGAAAGATGTTCAATTTGAAGCTCATAACTTGGTTTAAAACATAGGAACCATCATCGCATATCAGAGTGTCACTGACATTGATTAATAGCAGTAATACTTGTAGAAAAAGAAATACATGAGCAATGCTCGGTAGAACGACAGACAGTGTTATCTAATAGAAAAGTAAACAAAAAATATAGATGAATGAGCAGGAAAATCTTATGTCTTAAAACGTACTTTATAACATTTTGAATCAAAAGTAACATTCTAAAATAGAAATAATATGCTTTGCAAATAAGAAAATGATTGTGCTACTGCACAAACACAGAAGACTATCAAGAGTGCATGGAAGCATTTGGTGGTCACTTCAATCAAAGCTGGCATGATTTTTAGCCCCATCCATGTGACTAGAAGGGCAATACTGTGTTATAATTTAAAGTTACTACATCACTCATTGCCGAACTACTTTTTGAAAAAAATTAATCATGTAATATACATATTTAAGATTATCTAATTTTATGATTTATTATGTTATTTGAAAGGAAATGTTGAGATAAAAAACCATAAAATTGTATAATTTGTATTGTGCGCTATGTACGGAGTTTCTACATGTTTTTTTTCTAAATTCTACAAATCATTATTTTCTTGAATGAAATATAAATGTACTATGACTGCATCTTTTAAGAATGAAAAGGATTGTATTTTAAGATAATTAAGTTTGTTGCATGTAAGGTTCAATTTGTCATGGATTTATAGTGTTTTACTCCACCTTATCGTCTATTTAGCATGTTTTGTGTTTCATCATTCCATTGATATCATATTCATATAACATTTTTTATGCGTAATATGATTTAATTTTTCCTATTATTAGGGAATTGGAATTGGATTTTTCTCTACAGGAAATGTGATTGGAGTGGCACGTGCTATTTATAAAGTTTAGTTCCATCTTCCAACGTTCATTCCACTATTGCGATATTTATCAGCAAAAATAGAAATTTCCTGCGGTAGGTCATTGGACTAATGGATTGCTATTCGTGCAGTGGATAAATCTTAAACTATGAACTTGCAATGTATATTAAACCTATGATAATCTTTTAAGTGGAAATTTGTGTACTCTTGCTATAAATATGAAACCTTTGTGCTTGATATTCATACATTATGCTAATTTTCCATTACTATGTTTTTTATCAACAAAATTATAAAACCTCGATTAGTATCAAGCACTAGCATTGTTCGCCTTTACTTTCGAGTAAATTTTCGTTTATCACAAAATAGTTATTTTTTATCATTATTTTATTAATGTGATAAAGCAACTAAAATGGAATATTTAGCAAGACATTTTCAAAATATGCACAGGATTGACATGCTTTGCCATGTGAGTATTGATGAAATTGGATGGGCGTAACATACTCATAAAGAAATAATGCTTGAGTTACCTCATTTTAAGTTTGACATGCTTTACTCTTATATATTTGTATGAGTTCCACCAACCAATCTTGAATATCAGCATATACATACAGTGGTATTTTTGTTGAAATATTGTTACTGATTATAAGATGTATTCTCACTACGTTTTTAATTTCCAATTATATGAAAAAAATTTAAGCCATGATTTACAAAATCATATGATTAGTATAATGTAATATTATGGAACACACACAATATATATATATATATATATATATATATATATATATATATATATATTCATCTATTACTGAGCCAATTGCTGTACGCATTTTTCATTGCTTAAATTTGCAGTATTTTATGGTTTTAGTTTCTTTACACTCCCGCTTTTTCAGCTACACTTGGAGATACTTTTTAAGGACATGCACGGGATTATCGTTTTGGCAATTTATACAAATATAGATAACCAGTTTGAATTTTAGTCATACCATGTGATATATATATATATATATATATATATATAGTTGAAAAGCGTAGATATATTTGAAGGACTGTTGTTATTTTTTATTTCATCCGTCTTTACAGTAATGTGATTTGTTTTATTACAAAACATGCATGGAATTTGGATGTAAGTGGATGATTAAATTTTATAATATCTGATGTTTATCCTGTGGACATCTTTTGTAGTCTTTATTTGGTGTTGGTTTTTGAGACATGCATTCATATATCAAGGAATAGAAGGTACATAATGTGTGTGAAATTAACATTCGGTTGTAACTACGCACAGTATCCATGTATTTCATTAAGTGGAAATGTAGTGCTTTCTTTCCCAAGTAAATAGTAATGTATAAATATGGTTATATTCTTAGAGAACTTTTAATGATATATTTCTGCACTGGCTTCTCTGTGTGTTTTATAACATAAGAAATTCAAAAGTTTAAAATACTTTTGGTAAATAATACTGTATCTAGCATGATTCACTACTGTGCTTAGCTGTATTCAACATTTTCAGACCAAAAGAATAACAGGTAGAGAACAATTAAAAAGTTGATAGCCAACGACCAAGTGATAAAGAACAGATACAAATAATTTAATAGAGATTTACATTTATTACTTTTAAAAAGGGATTAATCGAACTCCATGTGCCAACATCTATTTCTTCTACTTTTTCTCAAACTAATATTTATAATTAAAGATGTACTTATTAAGCTACAATGTTGCTGCCTGGTCCTAGATCTTTGTTCAGAATTTAATAATGTGCTAAATCTAAAATGTTAATTAATCCAGTATTTAAATTTACATTTGAAAGTAGACTTACTTTGTGTACCTTTGGTTATTGTTTTCATGTATATTTCACTATTCTTCTTTTCAATAACATAAAATTGTAGTTTAATGATGCCTTACTTTTTATACGCTTTGTTTCTTACCTTTTTTACTTTATATTCCTTAAGTCATTGATTTTCCTGTTCTTTCATTTGGTGTGTAACTACAATATATTCACCACACCCGTGTGCGAAGCACGGGTTTACACTAGTTAAAGTAGTTAATTACTGAATGGTTATTAATCAAGGGTGATTAATATATGTGTGGATTAATTGAAGATTAATTACTTATGTAATTAATTTATATAGAGATTGATTAAATATAATCAGAAATAATTAATTAATTAGTAAATTAATGATGTAATTTAGAATTGATTAATTAAGGTATAATTAATAATGAATAAATGATTAATGTAATTAATTTTAGCTAATTAATTAATTAAGCAATTACAAGTCAATTGTTTGCAAAGGATTTAAGTAATTAACTTTTGTAATTAACTTATAAGCTAATTACTTTTAAATAATTAGAAATAGTTAATCAATAATGATTAATTGGAATGAATATTGAGTTGATGATTTATAAATTGATTTATAATCAATTGATGATTAAGTTAGGTAGGATTTTGATGATGAAGTAATTAATTTAATTTATTTTAAATTAATTAGAGTTTAGGTAATTAATTTAATTCATTTTAAATTAATTATAAATGGAATGATCATTAGATCATTGCTTATGTTTGATGATTGGTATTGATTGCCTGGTATGGTTTGTAATCTCAGTTTGAGATGGGAGATGTATGTGATATGGATGTGTTGATTGCTTTTGGAAGATAATATTGATTATCTGATTATGATATGAATTATCTGTTGATAATGATAAGGTTGATTATCTACTGTGTTGTGAATTATCTATCTGTATGTATATAGATAATGAATTGAATTGTTTTAAACTTTAAAACAATTTGGACCTTAAAAGACACGCTTTGGATTTCGATGAGACCGGGATCGGGTTTCCATATTTGGATATCCGAAAACCACATCGATCCAAATTAACGTTAGGTCGTTAATCTAAGTGGAGCGAGTGAAGACTCGAGGTGTAAGGGCTATACGTCAGTATAACTCTATGGGTGATTCCGTAATGAGTTTGAAGGAATAGTACTTATAGATTTAAGATGGTGATTCAAAGTGCAAGGGTTATTGTCGTTAACTCTGAGGGTGATTCCAATATGAGTGTAACGAGATAATGCCTTCGGTTTCGTTCGAACCCGGAACGAACTTGTATGGATTGAATGCTTTCAGAACATCGTCAGGTGGACGATGAGCATTCTAAGTGTTAAGTCCTATAAAGGTAATCGTAACCTCAAGCCTCATCAACCGGGAATGGCTAAAACAGGGGAGGTGCAGCAAAGCTTCGTGGTTAGCCCCCACTTGAGAGCAGGATTTATCCCTGTCTAGAGGTCCCTTTATTTTCGGCTTAGTGGTGCGGTTGCTGATCGCAAATGTGGGGTTGTCTTGTTTGGAACTGTTCAGTAAGGAACGGGTCCGGGTTTGTGTTGCAGGGGATTGGGAGTAATCCTTGGTACGGTGATCTAGGCCACGTACTGTGACGGGCGGTACCCCAGTAGCCCAGCCATTGTATGGAATCCAAAATCCAATAAGTGCCAACGGTTTTGATTGTATTACCCACTTTTGTAGCTAGTAGCTAGAATTTAATGAATGTAACAATTTCGGCTATTTCTTATTTACTTGAAAACCCTAGACACTATTATAATATCATCGGATTTCCTATCAAATGTTTTGGTTAGCGTAAGGTAAAAACTTTTCCATGTTTATGTGTGGGAAGTCTTACGTGATACCTTTTCTTTTCAAAGGTTTTTCAAAGTTAAGAAACTTTAACCTGTTACTATCACCAGGCCCATGTCTGACCCGGAGTTATTTCTGTTTTTCTTTAACTCTTGGGTACTCAAATTTTTATGAGTAGCCAAGGGAGTTCAGATTAGGATTCAGGTTAGCTTTGACGAATTGTGAAGGAGTAGATGGAGCAGGAGGCTTCTGCGTATAGTTATATAGTTTTTCCGCTGTGTTGGTATCTCTGAGTGTTTCTGTATTGTGATTGAGTTGTAATAACTAGACAGATGTTTATAACTGTCTACTATGTGTTGTATTGTATGTGTAACTCTGATATTTGATGTATACTATGTAATACTTATGTTATTAATATAATTTATTCGTTCCGCTGTTGAGATTCTTGTGTTGTTTCTTCTTTCTCTTCTTCCTTTTCTCTTTTCTATCACTTTCTTTCTTAAGGATGATACGACTTTTTGTGGAGGAAAAAGTCGGGTCGTCTCAGCTGGTATCAGAGCATTAGGTTGAGTGAATACCTAGGCTCTGTAGTGGTGTCTATCTTGAGAGAGTGTATTTGTATTTTTAATATCTATATATTTCTACCTATTTGTTGGATTACCTGTTCAGGTTTTACCAATGTAAGTTATAAAGATAGATGAGGTAGAAGTGTGTATAACACGACTACCATTGGTCGGAGTTTGATGCATGAGGTTGGAATTGTATTGTCGAGACTGTAGACCTAATACCGTCTCGAGTAAGTTCTATAGTGATGAAGGACTTCATCAATCTCCGAAGGTAACCTGTAAAGGTACGGAGTTCATCTTTGAAGTACAGAGTTGAGTTTGGATCTGTCGTTTAGACAGAGGCCAGTGAGTGATGATATTTTGATATCTCAGGAAGTTGTAGCTGCGTGATGAGATGCAGTGACCATGGATATTTCCGAAGATGTTTCTTTGGAACAAGAATAAGAAGTGAGTCTGCTCGGTGATGTGGTTGAGTTTAGCAGAGTGTTCTGATTTGATAAGGAGTCTTCTGGCTGAGTAGTTTCTCTGAAGTGGAGTTCAGAAGCAGCAGTGTGGATCTTTTTCTTTGGTAGGTTGGCTAGGCCAACAAGCTGTTCTGTTTGGTTGAGTGAGAGCAGTTTCTTTGGATTTAGGCTGAGTTGATCGCAAAAGTGACTTACGGTAGTGTTCTTTTGGATTGTTGGAGATTGTCCGGATTTTCTTCCAGAAAGTCGGAGTTTGTCTGCATCTAGAGGTCGAGTTTTCTTTCCAGAATGGAACTGGTGGTTCAGTTAGTAGATAGATGGTTCCTTGAGATAGAAGTTGGTGAAGCAACTTAGGATTTGGAGAAACATCTGAGTTTTCTTTATGGATATATGGAACCATATTTTTGTGTTGGGTTGTCTAGTCTGTGCTTGTGCTCTTCGTCAGCATTTTCTTCTGTTTCGGATCAGAGTGGTGCAGCGGAAGCAGTTTGGGGATGTTTCTGTTTTCTTTTTCGGATATGAAGAAGTCTGTTCTATCTTCTGTTGTTGAGAAGCAGGGTTTGTGTTCTTGGTTTTTGAGTGATCTTAAGGAGATCATTGGATTGTTTTGATTTAGTCTGTTTCTAATGGAATCAGTAAGAGTTAAAGCTGATCAGGATGGATGTTGGTAGCCCAGGATCGTCCGAAGAGTTTTTATGGATAAGAGACGGAGAAATTTGGATTCTGGAATCGAAGATTTGATTTAGGATAATTTTTTCCTGATCCAAGGAGCTATAAGTTTGGGAAGCTAGCTCCGAAGTGTTTTGAGTTTCTTCTGTGTTTTGGGTAAGATCAGTGTTTGGTTTTCTACAGTTGAATTGCCAGTTTGGATACTGGGATTCAGTAAGTTTTACGTATCTCTGAGGGAGTACGTGTTTGATATTTCTGGTTGTAGAACCAGCAGTTTAGGATGGTTTGGTTGTTGAGTCAGACTCGTTTGTAGTCTGATATTCTGTTTAGAGTTGTTGATAGGAGCTCTATAGCTTAGTAGTATTGATTGATTTGATTCTATAGAGAGAGTATCCCGATATATATATATATATATATATATATATATATATATATATATATATATATATATATATATATATATATATATATATATATATACCGGGGAAACTCGTGAAAGTTTTATCCAAAATTCTTTTGGATAGTTAGATTTGTTCTGATTGTGTGAATTGGTTGCTTCGATTGTTAGCATGTGATTAACATATGCTGTATTTTAAAATAAAATCTGTTAATAGATTATTAAATTACCTTTGTTTTAAATTTCGGGGACGAAATTCTTTTAAGGGGGAAGGATTGTAATATCCCGGAATTTATGGCAATTTAAATTTAATAATCTGTGTTTAAATTTAAATTGAATTGATAATTTTTGTTAATAAATTTGATTTGATTTAATAATCTTCTTTATTTAAATATTTAATTTGTGAATTTATTTTTAATAAACTAATAAATCTGTTTTCTATTTAATAATGTATATGTATTTATAGATATTTTAAATAGATAAGTTGTTTTTAATTAAATTAGTATAACATAATTTTAATGTTTTGAAATTAGGAATTGTGATTTATTTTTAATTTAAGCTTTTCAAAAATATTTAATAAATAACTAAATGATTTTAAATATGTAAGATAAATATTTTATTGGTTTAAAATTCATTTTTAACTTAAGTTTGAAAATTTAAAATAAGTTACAAAAATATTTGTGTTATTTTTAAAATATTGATTTATAAAATGTGATTTGTTAATTTAATATGTAATTTAAAATACAATTTAATTTATGAAACATGTATTCATTTAAATTACAAGTAAGTTAAAACCTCTTTTATAATTTTATTTTAATTATTTAAAAGTATCTTTGTCAAATGATTTATTTGTATATTGTTTATTTATAATAACACTTTGCTTTATTCTTTAGAAATTAATTATATACATAACTAGGTGTTAATGGAACTAATTAATTAAGTTTAATTTTCTTTAACACTTAATTAAAATAATAAATCATTTAAAGAGACATGTGTAAATATATAAAAGACTAATCTAACATGTGTTGAGAGAATAAGTAAGTAAATTTACAAGTGTCATAATTATTTGTATTTCTCTTTGATTTTTAATAAATCATAAATTTAGCCTATAAACACTTGCATTCTTTCTTCCTTTGCCTTTTTATCATTTTCATTTCTTAACTAAAGAAAAATATTCTCAGCTGAAAACATTCACTTCAAAACAATCTTCAGTTCATTCCTCAAATCAGTAACCACTTTCAAAACCCATAGTTCATTTTCAAATAAAAATGTAAAACCTGCAAATCATTCCCTGTAACTCCTCAAACCCAGAAATACATCTGCAATCCCTGTAAACCAACTTTCAAATCTATGCATTTTACCTTCTTCAATCTGAAGTCTACATGCATGTACTTTCTAATCTGCATCCTCCAAGACAAAGCCTGCATTTCATCTGGAAGCATGTATAAATCAAGATTAAAAGCAAGCAAAAGGTCTGCATTTCTTTGCATCTGGAAGCAAGGGCCTGCATTCATGAATTTTCAAATCTGGAACATGCAATTAAATTTGTGCTCTGCATTTTTCAAGTACAGGTGAGTAACTCATTTTTTTTAAAATCTGTTTAATAGGTTAAGTTGTGTATGCTTTATAAATTACAAATGAACTTATATGAAATTGTTGAAATGTTATACCTGTAAATGTGTGCCTGTAAACATGTTGATGACTGTTGCTTGATGTTCTTCAAAATTTCAAACTCATGTTTGATCCCTGAAATTCTTTGCTTAACTTGATTGTTGCTATGACTTAAACTTTTGAATAAAACATGGTTGTTTTAGAATTAAGTATGTTTAAAATTTTATATAAATTAAACAAAATTGTCTGTAACATGGGAATCAAGTTATACAGAGCAACAATTAGTATAGAATGAAAATTCAAACTTTATGATTTATTGTTTCAGGTTTATTAATTGAAACAACAAGTGAATTCATGAATTTTAAATCAAACATTATAATTTATAGTGTTGTGAAACAAGTGCAGTAATGAATTTACTGTATCTTACAATTTGGTTAAGTACATTTGATTCTTGCATTTGATTTGATTGAATTGGCTTCTGGAGATAGAGTAGCTATCAAATATTATAGGAAAAATACTAAATTGGATTACAATTACATATTGATGTTGAATTTGGGATTTTTATTTATGAACCCTAGTTTATTTGGGTCTCTGATTTTGTTTGAATGTGGGCTCTTGGGTTGATCGAGTTCAACCACGATTCGTGTGGTGATAGGTGGTGGTTTGATGATGTTATCGCTGGAGTTTCAAGGGTGGTAGTGGCCGGAGTTGGGTGATCTCGCCATTGACAGGTCGAGCTTGGAAAAGGAAGTGTTGTTCCAGTTTTTTGTTTTGTTTTGAAACTTGAATTTAAATTCAAGTTGAATTATGGGTATTTGAGGGTGGAAGTGTGATGAGGGGTCACTGGTCGATGGGGAATGGTCGTTGATAATGGCCGGAGATGGGGAGTTGGTGCACAGTGAGGTGTTGTGCATGGTTGTGTTGAAGTGGTTGCAGGGTTTTGAAGCTCGTGATTTTCTCGAGAAATTTGGGAAGAAACTCGAAGCAAGGAGGTTATTGACTCGAAGTAAACTGGGTAGGCTCGGTGTAGTGTTTCAGGTTTTAACAGAAACCTGTTTTCCAGGTTTCTAAATTTTCAAAGTGAAAGTAAATTTCAAACAAAAATCTGAAAACTAGGCTAAATCTGAATTTAAATATAAATTCAATTAATTAAATTTTGAGTTTTTGAAATAATTTAAATTTTGAAATTTTTAATTAGTTTTAGAGTTGATCAGGAAACTTTTTCCCAGGTTTTACAAATTGATGTAAAAAGAAAATGCAATCAAAATCTGGAAATAAGTTTGAATCTAGAATTTAATTTAAATTCAATAAGTTATAAATTTTAGATCTTTGAATTAAATTTAAAATGCTCTTAAATCAAAGTTTGGTTTTAAACTAAAAACAGAAATTGTCTTTCTGTTTTAAAATTTTAAAAGTACAGTTTCAAATTTAAAGTTGAAGTTCAAACTGTAATGTTTAAACCTGAAATCTAAATATGTAATCAATAAATTAATTCTTGGATTTTGAAACAATTTGAAATCAAAAATTTAAGATTGTAACAAACTAAAACAGGAAACTGTTTTTTTCTGTTTTGAATCTAAAAGCAAATTTTAAAAATGCAACTGAAAAATTTAAAACAAGTTTAAATTCTAGGAACAGAATTTGGAAGCTCAAGTTTGAATTTAATTTAAATCTAGAAAGTTTGATTTAGATTTTTAAATTTTTACAGTATAAAGAACATTGTTTGAATTAAAACTATAAGTCTTAATGTATGAAATAAAGTTTAAACCAAGTTTAAATTTGGTTTAAAAACCTGAGATTTGACTTTAGTGTCAGTTTTTAAAATTAAATAAGTTTTTAAAATTAAATAATTTTTTAAAATTAAATAATTTTTTAAAATTAAATAAGTTTTTAAATTTAAATTTGTTTTGACTACTTTAGAAAGTTTAAATAATTTGAATTTGAAATGAAGATGGAGATGTAAGTAAAGTTTTAAATTTTTAAGTTGAATCTAGAATGAAAATTTAAATTGTGTTTCAGTTTGAAATTTAAAAAGAAATTTTTAAATTTGAAATTTATTTGAAACAAATTTTTTAAAAATACTTTGTATAAGAAGAATGTTTCTTAATTTAAAACTTAAGAAATTAGTTTCATTTAAATTATTAAATTAATTTAAATGGAATATTAATTATTTAATTAATTAATAATGTGGATGATTAATTAAGTAATTAATAATTTTTAAGTTAATTAATTAAGATTTGAGATTAATTAAATAAGGTTAATTAATCTATAATTAAGGATGGTTAATTAAGTTTTAATTAATGATTAAGATTTATTTAATCAAGTGATTAAGGATTAATTAAGATTGTAATTAACACTTAATTAATTAATAATTAGAGATTAATTAAATTGTAATTAAAGATTAATTAATTGATAATTAATAATGATTTAAATATAAGTTAATTTTTAATTTAGTAATTAAGAAATGTTAATGAAGGTCATTAACTTAAGATTAATTAACAATTAATTAATGTGATTAATTCTTGATAATTAATTAGATTAATTAATTAATAATAATCAATTGTTTAATTACTCAATGAAAGTAATTAATGAATTAATTACTTAGTGTAATTAATTTGATCAATGTGATTAGTTTAGATTAATTAAGTTAAATTAATTTAAACATTTGTGGGTTGTTAATAATTACTTTATGTAATTTATGGATTTATAATTACTTAAGGAAGTAATTAATTTAAATATTTACAGGATGTAATTAAAGATATTAATTATAGAAGTAATTTGGATTTAAATTACTTTGAAAATTAATCAAGTGATTAATGAAGATAATCAATTTAGAATAATTAATTTATGGGATGAGTAATTAAAGTAGTTAATTACTGAATGGTTATTAATCAAGGGTGATTAATATAAATGTATGGATTAATTGAAGATTAATTACTTATGTAATTAATTTATATAGAGATTGATTAAATATAATCAGAAATAATTAATTAATTAGTTAATTAATGATGTAATTTGGAGTTGATTAATTAAGGTATAATTAATAATGAATAAATGATTAATGTAATTAATTTTAACTAACTAATTAATTAAGCAATTACAAGTTAATTGTTTGCAAAGGATTTAAGTAATTAACTTGTGTATTAACTTATAAGCTAATTACTTTTGAATAATTAGAAATAGTTAATCAATAATGATTCATTGGAAAGAATATTGAGTTGATGATTTATAAATTGATTTATAATCATTTGATGATTAAGTTAGGTAGGATTTTGATGATGAAGTAATTAATTTAATTTATTTTAAATTAATTAGAGTTTAGGTGATTAATTTAATTCATTTTAAATTAATTATAAATGGAATGATCATTAGATCATTGCTTATGTTTGATGATTGGTATTGATTGCCTGGTATGGTTTGTAATCTCAGTTTGAGATGGGAGATGTATGTGATATGGATGTGTTGATTGCTTTTGGATGATAATATGGATTATCTGATTATGATATGAATTATCTATTGATAATGATAAGGTTGATTATCTACTGTGTTGTGAATTATCTATCTGTATATATATAGATAATGAATTGAATTGTTTTAAACTTTAAAACAACTTGGACCTTAAAAGACACGCTTTGGATTTCGATGAGACCGGGATCGGGTTTCCATATTTGGATATCCGAAAACCACATCGATCCAAATTAACGTTAGGTCGTTAATCCAAGTGGAGCGAGTGAAGACTCGAGGTGTAAGGGCTATACATCAGTATAACTCTGTGGGTGATTCCGTAATGAGTTTGACGGAATAGTACTTATAGGTTCGAGATGGTGATTCAGAGTGCAAGGGTTATTGTCGTTAACTCTGAGGGTGATTCCAATATGAGTGTAACGAGATAATGCCTTCGGTTTCGTTCGAACCCGGAACGAACTTGTATGGATTGAATGCTTTCAGAACATCGTCAGGTGGACGATGAGCATTCTAAGTGTTATGTCCTATAAAGGTAATCGTAACCTCAAGCCTCATCAACCAGGAATGGCTAAAACAGGGGAGGTGCAGCAAGCTTCGTGGGTAGTCCCAATTGAGAGCAAGATTTATCCCTGTCTAGAGTTCCCTTTATTTTCGGCTTAGTGGTGCGGTTGCTGATCACAAATGCGGAGTTGTCTTGTTTGGAACTGTTAAGTAAGGAACGGGTCCGGCTTTGTGTTGCAGGGGATTGGGAGTAATCCTCGGTACGGTGATCTAGGCCACGTACTGTGACGGGCGGTACCCCAGTAGCCCAGCCATTGTATGGAATCCAAAATCAATAAGTGCCAACGGTTTTGATTGTATTACCAACTTTTGTGGCTAGTAGCTGGAATTTAATGAATGTAACAATTTCGGCTATTTCTTATTTACTTGAAAACCCTAGACACTATTATAATATCATCGGATTTCCTATCAAATGTTTTGGTTAGCGTAAGGTAAAAACTTTTCCATGTTTATGTGTGGGAAGTCTTACGTGATACATTTTCTTTTCAAAGATTTTTAGCAACTTTAACCTGTTACTCACACCAGACCCATGTCTGACCCGGAGTTATTTCTGTTTTTCTTTAACTCTTGGGTACTCAAATTTTTATGAGTAGCCAAGGGAGTTCAGGTTAGGATTCACGTTAGCTTTGATGAATTGTGAAGGAGCAAATGGAGCAGGAGGCTTCGGCGTATAGTTATATAGTTTTTCCGCTGTGTTGGTATCTCTGAGTGTTTCTGTATTGCGATTGAGTTGTGATAACTAGACATATGTTTATAACTGTCTACTATGTGTTGTATTGTATGTGTAACTCTGATATTTGATGTATACTATGTAATACTTATGTTATTAATATAATTTATTCGTTCCGCTGTTGATATTCTTGTGTTGTTTCTTCTTTCTCTTCTTCCTTTTCTCTTTTCTATCACTTTCTTTCTTAAGGATGATACGACTTTTTGTGGAGGAAAAAGTTGGGTCGTCTCTTGAGAATTTGTTTGTCTGCCATTGGGGAAGAGGAGCAGCAGTAATAATTATACGTACAGACAATCGACTATGAGGAACAATTATGGTTTATAATGAGATATATATAGGCAGAACAAAATAGGAGCAAATGGGCTAGATTGGTTTGGAAAAATCGAACGATAATGGCCCAAAAAGCTCGTTCTGACTCCTGAACGAAACTGGGTCAATCCATATATCAAAATAGATGTTTCAAAATATTTTAAAGTCAGCGGAACAGGTTTCCGGTCCAAATTATATCGTATGAAGAAGTTATGCTAAAATCAATTTATTTCAAATTGATTCCAATTGATTTTAATTTCATTGATTTCTAGGCGTTTTAGGCCTGTACGATCAAACGACAAATCCGATCGCTACGAAACTTGAAATCTTATAGTAATTCACCATTATGGATCCGATGAAAATCGTTTCGACGAAATCCGAGTCAGTGGCCAAAATGGCTATTTTCCTATTAATTAAATAAATTAATATTAAATTGATCAAATCACTATGTAAATTCAAATCCTGTAATTTATAAATTTTATCATCTTGGATTACTTTAGTAATTTAAAATCCTTTATAACCAATTCCCATATCAATTCAAGGTTAATTAGTTCAACAATTATAGTATTAAATTCCAATTCCATTAAATTCATAAATTATCGATTGAAATTTCAACGAAATCCATTTATTTGATTTCTAAGCCTGGTTATTCAATCCATTATCACCAAATAGATAAAGTTAACATTGGTTCATGGTTTATTACATCATTATTCTCGAATATCTTAATCTCCATTAACGTAACATTTAAATATTTAATCTCAATTAATTGCAATAAACCCAAATACCATAATTTAAATTCAAATAAATAAATAAATCTTGATTCCTATTCTTATTATTCAAACAATCATTATCCTATTCATACTTTATTATCAACCAACAATTATTGCAATTCATTACCTAATGTTGATTTTATCAAATTATGATTTATTACGTATTATTCCATCAATTAATATACTTTGAACTTATTTTCCAATTCATTAATTACAATCAATTATAACCTTACAATTGGTTTCAGTTAATTGAGATTGCACTAAATTAATTATTTATTCAGTTGCATTAACATTATTACCTTTAATTGCAATTTGATTACCAATTTTTTTTATCAATAAATAAATAACATATATTAGTTGTCACTAGTTACTTTTACTTACATTTACAAGTTTATTACTTACATTTACACTGTATTATTTCATTAATTAATTCAACAAATTGTCCCATTATGAATAACATTAACATTATTTTCAATATTACCTTAATCAACATTAACGTAATATTAAATTTTAGTTATCGTAACTGATTTCCAATTTAAATTAACAAGCTACATAAATAGGTACATACAGTAATCGTTACGTTAACCTTTAGTCACATTAATAAGCTTTTATTACTTACAAATCAATGTTACCATTTATTTTCATAATACTAATTTCATCTAATTCCCATTAACTATCTGTTATTTCCTTGGTAAATCCAATATTCCATTTATTCGCTTATGTTCCATTTATAGTCAGGTATAACATATTTTCATTAATTGGCATTTCATTCAACCCATTAATTATTAACCTTAATTAACATTGTTTACCTAGCATTCTCGTTATTATTCCATAAATATGATTCCAAAATTTATTTCTTTCGGTATTAATCACACAATCATATTAAATTATCAAATTTCAAATTATTTATTTATTTATTCCAGATTTAATTACCAAAATCTTATTCAATTAACAATTTTTAATTATCAAAATTCGCGGGTCGTTACATAAGGAGTCTTCATGCCTTCCATTAGTTTTTCTCCCCATTGTACTTGGACCATTCTAATTCTTTATTGCGAAGCTTCCTAGGTCCGTACTCCATAATGCATGTAGTGGCATGGGAAGCTACTGGCTCCATCATAATAATCTCCTAATTGATTAGGCTCTACAACAATTACTATGCTATGAAGGTATTTCCTCAAATGCAAAAAACGTCATGGACACCAACCAACATAAAGTTTTCTTTGTTTCTCCATATTGGGAAAAGGACCGAGAAATTTGGTGCCTACTTTCCAACAACCCAAATCATACGACTTTCACATGCTATCTAATCAATTCCGACTTTTCCAAAGTATCACAATAAAAATTTGGTCCGTGTAGAATTTGTCAATGGTTTCCTACCCACAATTTGACAATATGCATCATCCTCTAAAAAATGCTTCGAGGGTGCCATATCAATCGTCTATTGATGACTACAATTCTATGCAAATTCTACTAAGGGTAAGTGCTACTTCTAAGGTCCTCCTAAGTCTAAGATGCAAGCTGTAACGACTCGGTATTTTCAACCATTCGCATCCATTATAAGTTCATAGGTAGACACTCATGCCGGGATTGAATTGCTCAAAATATCGCATTGTAAATAAATTTTTGACAAACCTCAGAATATACAGTAAATAAAAATCACAGATCTCAGACACGGAGTATATAAAAATGCAGCGGAAGAAAAAGAGATAGTGGTTCATGAAGCTACTATATAAAATATAAGATACATCAGAGTTAAATAAGATACAACAGAAGAGTAACAGGATACATCAGGTACAAATCAGATACTTCACTGAACCACTGGATACTGAAACAAAATAGATGGATGGATCTTCAAGGAAAGCTCCAACGCCGAAGGTGAATCTTGAATGCTAACTCAATCAATCTGACCCGAGCGTAAAGCAAAATACAAAACCCTCGAGTCAGGACATAAATACTTATAAACTGTAAATCAACTCAAGTGAACAGTAACCAAATGCATCAGTAACTTAAAGGATGCTTGGGACCGCCCATCCTCTAAGGATCCGTTAAACTATTTACTATGTAGTAATATACGTTATATACGGTAGTGTCTAATCAGTAAAGTATAATCATATAGAAAATAGAGTTAAGGGGATGGTGAACCTTAACGCGGTCGGATCTTTAAAACCAAAATTGTAGTGGGCTCGATATAAGGATATGACACGGCACGCAAGGAAATGCCAGGGTGGATACACCGTTTGCACTCCCGGACCGGTAGTGACGGCAAGCCAGCAGCTTCCGCCCACCTCGAACAATACCCACGAATCAAAGTGGCGCCACCAAATCGAATCTCAACAGTAATAGAATGGTTTCCGATGGAGCATGCTCGATGAAAGGGTGCGACCCTTTGTGTAGCCCGGTATAGCTCCTGTTTTAGTCATATATGCCAACTCACGGGAGTTGGGTCCACGTAATATACCTCAAGAACTTCGCCACCATCCTACTTCATTCTGGAATCTCCACCGCGTACACAGTTGTTAAAGTGGTTTTCGGTATTGGCCGGCTATAAGACAATATCTGATCCCGGTCTCTTTAACAACCAATCGTGATTATAACCCGTAGTTATAACTTTAAAACAATATTTTATACTTCAAATAAAATATCCTTTTCAATCCAAATCTTTATCAAAATAAAGATTAAATCATTTCCAAAACCATTTCAATATATCATCGTAAAATATCTTTCAATTCTAATATTTATCAAAATAAATATCAAGTCGTTTCTAACCATTTCAATATATTAAATTTTCATACCCTTTCAACACTACCTTTCAAATCATTTTAATATATCAAAATATCATAACCTTTCAAAGTTTCAGTTCCAAAATATCATATCTTTCAGAACTTCTTTTTAAATCATGTTAATATCAAAATGTCCTATCTTTCAAACTCCGTTTTCAAATCATTTAATATCAAAAATATCATATCTTTCAAAACTTCGTTTCAAATCATTTTAATATATCAAAATATCATATCCTTTCAAAACTTCGTTTCAAATCATTTTAATATATCAAAATATCATATCCTTTCAAAACTTCGTTTCAAATCATTTTAATATATCAAAATATCGTATCTTTTCAAACTTCATTCATTTCAAATCATTATTCATTTTATTCAATTTAAAATACCATTTCAATTCATATTTCAAAACAGTTTATATTCCAAAAATTCTTTTTTATCATTTCAATGAAGTTATTATGTTTAATAATTAAATTATTAAATTTCCAAAAATTTCAACTTCCAAAGTTCATTTATTCACTTAAGTTTATCAAAACAGTGAAAATTCACTTTTCGCATCATTTAAAAAACTCTACGGAAAGTTACATTCAAAACAGTTCAATTTAACAAAAGACAACGTTTAAAAATGTTGTAATAGAGTTTTCTTAAATTTCAAATAAACTTAGTTAAATTCAAAAATCGTAGTACTTGCAACAATTTCTATAATAGTTTTTTTTCAATAGTTTTTTTTTTAGTTCATTATCATCAACTACAGTATTTACAATTGCTGTAATATCATTTACATTGTAATTAATATCATTTCAAAAATGCAGTCAATTAACTTCAAATATTCAATAAAATTTCTCAACCAGTTATATTTTTGTTAAACATTTTTAACTTATAAAGTCATACATTTTCACATTTATACCATCATTTAATTTTCCTCAAGTTCATGTTTTTACAGGGTTAAATTTCCATTCAAAAATCAAGATTTAATAATAATCCACTTATTAAAATGTAATGTTCAATTTTAAAATCCGTTACATTAAATTTCAACTTAACACTTAAGTTCAAATTCTCAAATATAACTTAGTTTTTATTTTTATTTTCTTAACTAAAAGTTCACTTTACGTCAATTTCATAAATTTCCAATTCTAGTTATATTTCAAAGTTTCAACTTAAAATATTTATTCATTTCACATTTCAACTTTATTAAAAAAAATCATAAATACGATAAAAATCATTTTAAATTCATTTAAATTCAAATTATCATAATTTTATCATAATTTCATACTCAATTAAATTTCCAATTAAAATTAAATCAAAATTTCCAAAATAACGTACGTTCATAATTTCTAACTTTTTCATTAATTCATTTCACTTACAATTATTCAGAAAAGCAATAATATTTTACAAAAATTTTATTTTTATTAAATTTCAAATCAAAATACTACAATAATTAAATTTGTAAAATATTTAAAAAAATTTAGAAAAACATATTTTAACTACGGGCCTGTATAAAATTTTCTACGCTAGGTAAAGTGATACGGGTAATATATCATTTCAACCCGTAATTTACAAAGAAAATCCGGGTTTTATCATTTCAAACCCGCAATCCCAAGTTAAAATAAATTAAATAAAATAAATTAGGCCTATCATTTCATCCCGTAATGATTCTATTCTAACAGGGAACTTGCAGTGTAATCATATACATGAATAATATAAACAAGGTCAATATCACAATATACAGTCATATATCAGATGTCAGGTGAAAATTATCAGTTTAAACATGGTAATAACATGGCATAGCATATCATATGATCATCATTAACTTGCATAAACATTTTATATTACTAAACACTTGTCATCAATTCACTTTTCATAAGTATAAATGTTAGAGTGAGAAAGACTCACATTTTTCAAAGCTAGAGACCAAAACAACATACAAGCACGACTCCAAAGGCACGACAAGCACAATTGCACGACTTTTGATTTGAGTTGAAAGATAGCCAAGATATGATTTTGTATTAACAACCCAAAAAAAAAAAAACAAGACAATATATAAACATTCAACATAAAATAACATTGAAACAATTTTGAAATACAAAGCAAAATGAACAAGATAGATTGGACCTTCCTTCAACCACTTCAATGCTTGGCCTAAAAGACACTTATGCTTGGCTATGATGATGCTTTGGCTCATGTATGACATCATATAGGTCAAGTTTAACATCATATAGGCAAGGCAACAAGTGGAGATAAAGGAGATGAGGCAAAGGTGGTCAAACTAGCATGGTGGGCTTGGCCTTGGTCAAGGTGGTCAAACTAGCATTGTTCAAGGGCATTGTTGCATTTTTTTTGGAGTTTGGCACCATGGTGGGCTCGGCCTTGGTCAAGACCAGAGGGGTAGCTGGTGATGATGGCAGGGAAGAGGTGTAGGAGGTGGTGGCCGTGGCTATGGAGGAGAGGCGAAGCAATACACATGAGAAAACAAGGCAAAATATAAGAAAACAATGGAAAAAGAAGAGCAAAAAGAAGAGGAAAAGAGGAGCCATTACCAAACCTTTCTAGCCGTGAAAAATGAAGTGGAGAGGAATGTTTTCATGTGAAAATGAGGTAAGAAATGCACAGCTACAATAAAGAAAGGAACGGTCAAAGGAAATCAAATCTATTAATTGGAAAAGAAACGGAAGAAGAAACGTTAAAACGGTTTTACGTTTCATTGCTTTCAAACCTTTTAAACTTCCTATATATATTCATATACATCTTAAATAACTGAAAACACTTACAAATTTCAGTTAGAATTCGAAAATATAACAGATAAACAAAATATTAATAATTAATTATTAATTAGATATGATTAAAATAAGAAAAATGACACAGAAAATGAAAACTAGACTTTGGAATTAGAAATAACTTCAATACACTTTGGAATTTTTTTTTTAAATTTAAATACATGTAAAATGAATAAAATAAAGTAAAACACAGCAATAAAAGTGAGTGTATAAAATAAATAAATAAATTTTAATTATATATAATTAAATTAAGAAAATGGCTTAAAATTGCACACTAGGCTTTAAAAATTAGAAATAATTTCAAATGAACTTTAGAAAATCTTCATGGACTTGTAAAAATATTTATAACAAATAAAATAAAATGCATTCACAAAAAAAAAAATTATTTATATGAAGAAAATAGCAGAAAATTATAAAACAACCTTTAAAAATAGGAAATAAATACAGTAAATTTTGGAAAAATTCTATTATCATTTAAAAATATTTAAAAGTCAAAATACACATAATAAAACATATTATTACATATTTAAATAAAATATAACAAATAAGAAGTAATTTATTCAATTTAAAATAGTCATTGTTAAATAACCCTATATATGCACAATATTGTAAAGGGTATAACTTTCACAATTTACATCCAATTTCAACGAAACAAAAAGTGGCGTTCTTAGAATTTTATGTACTTTCATAATAAAAGAAAAAACAATTTAAATTTCAAACTTTTAAATTTTAAGTTAAAAGTCACAGTTTGACTATTTTGACAAAAATCAGCATTTCAGGCAAATATTCAACTTACACAAGTTTGAAATTATAACTCATATAAAGATCAAGATTATATTTAAGTAATAAATTTAATCATTTCAAATAAGTAAAATAAGTTTTTAAATCAAAATCTTACATTAAAAATAATTAAAATATACAATAAAATAATTACAAAATACAGGGTTGTTACACAAGCTCTCAACAAATCTTCCAAGTTCCCATCCATTCCTTAAGTTTGTCCGTCGATCTTCAGTTGGTAAGCGATGCTATGATTTGATGAAGTTTCTAAAGCTACTTGCAAACTCCTCCAAAATTTGCTAGTAAATATGGGTCTTTATCACTAACAATACGAAGCTCCACTTCATGAAGCTATATTGGTGATAATGCGGTTCCACTACTTCCAACGGAAAATTCTACCACCTTCTTCTTAATCCCTAATCAATAGGAAATTTCATTCTCAATCCTATGCATTTTCTATTTTCCTTGCATGATGGCATTTTTGAACTAAGTCCCTTTTCAAATCAATTTCAAATATCATACTTATATAAAGTCCATTATATATAAGATTCCATTTTCAAATCGAATACTTTCCAAAATCAATAGTATCAAATCACACTTATATAGACTTCGATTATATAAGATTTCGCTTTCAAATTGTGTACTTTTCCAAATCAATAGTTTTCAAATCAACTTCATACTTAATATTTGTTTCATAGAATTTCTCCTTTTGATATAAACATTAATATATCCATTCTCACAATATTGCTTATGTTTCTCTATAATTTAAATTACATTTATTTCACATGTAATATTTCTCATTTAATACTACATTTATTTGCAAATCATTTCATAAGAAATTTTCTTACGTTTATAACCAATTTATTAAACTTAATTCCTTTTATAAGACATTGTTGCAGTTTAAGGTTATCAGAACTTTACTTATAACCATTTATTGCAACATCCATGTATTTCATAACAATTTACAAGTGAATGCTTTATTTGAAATCATTTCACTTTTAATTCATATTTGCTTATTTCATTTAGTTTCACATTTACCTTTCAATTTATTTATGAGACGTTTCATAAATGTTAATTAAGTTTATAAACATATTTTTCCAATTTAATCTCATTTACAACATTTCCTTAATCACAACTTCAATTTAAAGATCGCAAGGCTTAAAGTTCACATTTGTATATATTACATTAAATGCTAAGAATGTATACCCCAATTCTATTCATTTACTAAACATAGATATAACAAATTAAACTTTGTTTTACTTACTTTAAAATTAAGGTTATCAATTCAACTATATAATTCAACCCAACTATCAAGTTTCACTCATGTATTAATTCAAAAGGTTTCGATTATCCAAAATAACCAAATATTCCATTTTTTTAATAGTCGAAACTACATGTCAACAAACAACAAAATTTGCAACTACATTTCAATTTCCTAAACGAATATCCTAATTATTCATTTTATTCTCTTTAATACACCATTATTAAACTAGTGTTTAGTCCACTAATTCAATCAACAATAATTAACCAATGTTTATAATTTGATTAAATACAAGAAGTCAACAAAAATGATAATAATTAAATATAACCATTTAATAAATCAAACACATTACAAATAAGTATATTAGTCATAAAATAGTATTCCTTTATATATATCATATAATATTAGAAAAATAATTTCATTTCAAAATTTACACAAAACATTTTTATAACACTAACAAATACGCGCTCTCATATATATACTTAGACAACTCATTCTAGGGTATTACTACTCTATCCCTAATGAGTTAACCCCAACAGGCTAAGGCATGTCTAAACCAAAGCTGTGATACCAACTGTAACGACCCATCTTTTTGGACGGTTTAAATCGATAATAAACTACACATTTCTAATTCAAACCATTCAAAAGGGAGGATTGTTAATGGGGTAAATACGAAAATAAAAGTAAAGGCGGAAAAATAAAACACAGAATTTCGCAGCGGAATGACAAAATATAATAATAAAATAAACACTTCATGAAGCTGTTTTACAAATAACATTTTCTTACACTTTTACAATTCAAATCAGAGTTATACATACATCAGAAATAAAAAAATAATGAAAAAATAATGCAGCGGAACACAGAATGTAGTGGAATAATAAATAACAATGATATATTGAATCTTCGTCTTTGTCCTCCAGAAAATAGTCTTCAATACACTGAAAAGCTCAGACTGACCCGAGCGTAATGAAAAAACAAAACATTCGAGTCAGAACTAAAAGATCTTATGTAAGTAAAATCAAAATAAATAAAATACAAATACTAGTGCAATGGTTTCATAGATGTTACGGGATTTTCATCTCCTATCAAGTTTACAACTTGAATATAATTATTTAAAAGGTTTCAAATAATTCAAAATATCAATCTTAATCATCTAACTAAAACAAATCCGAAGTTTAACTAAAACCTTTTAAATAATTCAATTGCAATGCATAATCCAAATTCAAGAATATATATATATATATGTATGTATGTATGTATGTATATATCATTTCAACCAGTATCTAAAATTAAAATTTTCAAATCAATGAAAACCGCTTGGTTTTATCATTTCAACCCAAAACGATTAATCTATAAGATCATTCGAGTATGTATCATTTCAACCCATAGTGATAACAGAGATATAGGCATAAATAAATATCCAATCATCCAAAATTTCAACCAATAACATCAATCACAATCAACATCCAAATTAGAAAATAAATCACAACAATTAATTGGTTATCATTATTAGGTGTTTAACTAAAAATTATATTCAATATTAGTTAGATGGCTATAAAATTCAATATTAATTCAAATTTAATCTAAATGACAAATTAAAATGCCAAACAGAAATTAATAAACTTCTAAGCACATCATAAATCTAATTTAACCAATATAAGATAATTTAGTAGGTGTGAGTAGCTTAAAACACTCACCTTTGATTTGTCGATGATTAAAATCCAATTAAATGCCCAATTTTGAACAGCGGACAAATTAGAAACTAGGTCATCTTTAAGAAAATATACGGACCAGCATATTATTGAATCTATAAATGTGGCTAACAAGAACCTAAAAAGCTTATATCAAGAGGAAGCTATGGTCAAAAAAATAGAGGTGTTTTCTGAGTTGAAAATCCGTGTTCAAATATACTATGAAAAGATTTGAGTTTTTTGCACAGAAAATTAAGGAATTTGAAGAACTGATCTAAATTAAAGTTTAAGCCACTAGAAAAATGAATGGTTTGAAAAATGAACACATAATTTGGTTGATTTCTGAAGGTGATATGATTGATACAAATGGGGTATTTTTGTTCAAAATTGGGCCCGATAAAGGACTTGAAAAATGGAGTTTTTTAATATAAAAGTATTCGAAATAGAAATTAAAGTTCAACAACAAAGTACTTGTGTAATAACCCGGTATTTCGCGTCGATTTATAATCGACATTAAACGATTAATATTTTCGCTAATTGCCAATTGAAGTTTTAAAATTTGAATTAAAATTCTTTTATAAATTATTAAGAAGATAGATGGGCTTTGAAAATTAGGTAGTGGCCCATGTTTTTGTGAGGCAGTGAAAATTTACAAGGGACAAATAGCCGTTCCCTTTTTATTTCTATTTGACCCGTCCCCTTTCTTATTTTCGTTCATTTGAAAAACCCTTCACTAAAATTGAACGAAGAAAAATAAATGGCGGCCCCCTTTTTTTTTTCAAAGTCGCTTGCTCGATCAAAAAACAAGGGCACGTTCAAAGTCGATGATGCCGACTTCTTCAATTCAATAAAATTCGACTTCGTTGGCTCTTAGAGTCTCCGTTCTATTCAATCTTTCAGCGGCTAGGGCTTAAATTCGTTCATTTTCTTCGATTGCTTCGGCCTCGACCTTGACAGCTCCATTCATGGCAAAGGTGAGTGAATTATCACTCACATCTAGTTATGCTTCAGAGGTTTGATTTTTGTTACGATGTTGATGTTTTATCTGACTTTGTTAATTTGGTATGATTTATTGGCCTCGGCTTCGATGTTTTGACTTGCGTTGATTTCTTGATTTTCAAGGCTCTGACTTGATTTTGAACGGCATGTTGTTTTGGCTTGATTTATCTGGATTTGTTAGTTCATGATTACATGGCCTTAAACAATGTTGTGTATCCATCACGACCTGCTTTCTGTTTGATTTCGACCTTCATGGTTAAACTTGCTGCTTTGACTGTGTTCACGGTGGCCATGATGTTGCTCTTTTTAATTGTGAGGCAGTGCCATTTATAGTTGATTCATCAATTGGTCTTCGGGTCTATATGCATTAGTGCTTTGACCCTGACTTGTTCATTGTCACTTGTCTATGCTCTGTCTACTTGTTTATTTGAGTAGTACATATATGTATTTTGTGTACATTTGTTTTGGTGTTTTGTTGGCCTGTAGCTCCATGCTGCCACCTCTGTGTCAATTTACGTTGAGACAAACCGTTCATCTTGGTAGGCTCGAACTCTGCATAGTGCTTATGCACTGAGTCATGTTGATGCTGAGGCATGTATTGTTCTATTTTGATATAACTGTGTGTTGCTCCTATGTTCACGTGTATTTTTGAATTTGTTTACTGGTGGGATCTGGTTTAATATGAACCTGTTCACGAGAGCATGTTATTTTGTTCTGAATTTCTGAAGCTTGTTTTGGTTTTGACTTTTATGGGCTCGACATATTAGTTCGTTGCTGAGTTCGTCCATTTAGTCACCGTATATATATACGTACAGATTTGTATGTGCGTATATATGTATGTTGTGATTCTTATTCACTAGTTTGTTGCCTCGACTTTTTATACACTGCATATATTTTCTGATAGCAACATACTTGGTCCAACTAGTATTGTCACTTGTATTAGCCATTGCTCTTTGGTGCAGTTTGTCTTACATTTGTTGTATTGGCCGGTTTCACAGTTGCAGGTCTCGTACCACTTGAGTATGCAGATATGTATGTCTGTGTTATAGTTTTAGTATTGGCCTTGAATTTCATTTTGTTTTCAATTTGAATCTCATGTGCTTGCAGTATCTCTGGTTTTAATTGCGCTTGCACTCTTATGTATATTGTTCTTGTAGCGGTTTATGTATTTTTGTTTGGTTTCATGTGGTTTAGTACACCACTGTTAGTTTTGAACTTGAACCTCATGTATGCTGTGCATTGCATATCATATTGATTGAGTTGCTGCCATTTACTGTTGGCATCGACTTCATTATGTGTGTGCACACTCTTTTACCTTCTTTGTGCACGAGCCATTCCTTTTGCCTACACATGTGCAGTTGTATAATTGGTTTATGATACATGCACTTGTGTTGAATCCGGTATTCGGGTTTGACCTTGTGTGCGTTTGTGAACTTTCATTGTGCACATACGTGCACATTGTCCATGTCTGTCTACTATGACCACCGAGGCCGTGGCATTGATATTTGAATCTTCATTGATTTTGGTTCGTTGAGCTTTTGGGTACATCATCACTGTAGTGGCAAGGCAGTGCACGCAAGCGTGTACTGCAGCCACACGGTACCACTGAGCTTTTGGGTACATCATCACTGTAGTGGTAAGGCAGTGCACGCAAGCGTGAACTGCAGCCACACGGTATGGTTTTTATGATATTCTATTTTGTTTTGATTTATTGATCTTTTAGCATATTACATATGCTGTAGTGGCGAGGCGGTGCACGCGTGCGTGTACTGCAGCCCTACTCGAATTAATATTTTAATTGATATTTCAATGGTTTGAACTGTTTTGTTTATTCAATTCAATATTCTGAATTTTATTCCGATTCGGTTTAATTTGCTGATTTGTTGTTTAACACTGTTACGTGTTATATTCATCGTTATCCGATTTCTTTATTTAAGGATCGGATAGACGAGATTTATTGTGACTGTCGTCTATTTGTTATTTAATTATTATGGCTTTCGTGCCCTAATAACTGAATTTGAATTAGACTGACCCGTGTATTATTTTCTTTTGAATTTAATACTCGGGTCAGACCGAGTTATTTCAGGTCGTAGATATCTTGCTTTGGGTTGCTGTTTGAGCTACGAAGACTTTTCATGTCTTTTGGAGTTGTCGTGTCACAGTATAGGTTGATACGTATCCATGTATATTAGTCGACAACGTACTTGTATATATATAACTTCCAGAGTCGACAGTTGTAGTTGTATCATATATATTGTATCACATGTACTGTAACTGATATCAGTTATTATATATATGAGACTTTCTGTTTTATCCGTGTTCCGCATTTATATTTATTATCTGTGTTATTATTATATTTACTGTCCTAAACTAGTATGAATCATCGTAGTTCATTTTATACTGGAATTGGGGTATGTCGATGGGAGTAAATAAATCGGAGAGGAAAAATGAAAGAATATATATATATATATACCACTCCTATCGAGATAACCAATACTAGTGTAAGGCCTAACTAATGATGGCCGCTCCTCAACAGCCTTATTCTCCGCGCTAGTTGACAGCATTACACCGTAGTGTTCTTGGCTAGCGTGGGTATAGATGTGGGGCATCACAGCTTGGTATCGGAGCCTGGAGTTTATGGACATAATATAAAACATAACTTAAACGGAACATGTGTTACAACTATTTGTCGATGTTTTATCTCTCAACTTTGCCTACGATTATCTTTGATTGTTAGGAATGAATTCCTAACGTTTATTCATGTGCATTTGATTTTGATTTCGTGAAAGTATTTTGGCTTCGGCCTCCATTTGCTTTGCGAACTCAAGTTGGGTTTTTGATGATGAGTATTTTGTTCTTGTGTTTTCGGCTTTGAATTGATTTAGCTAATGTTGATTTTGTTCGAATTTGGCCAATAATTGTTGACTTCGGCATTGACTTGATTTGTATTCTTGTTGAAGTCATTTATGCGTTTACGCTCGTTTTGCTATGTTTTTCCAATTGTTAATCTATTCATCTTTTCCGATTAGTTGTTATCACCTTTGTCGACTTTGATAACTTCTATTTTTGGAATTTTTGGGTATTCCTACTTTGATGGATTTGGAATCGAATTCTTTGGATTTTATTCACGTCTTCGAATGTGAATTTTAGTGAATTGATTTGTTTTTCAAATTTAATCGATTCGCGTTAATTCCCCGATTTGTTGCTATCATTTATTATCGACTTTAGTGACATTTTCTTTGGGATTTTCATGAACATACCTTTTGAAGGATTCGATATCGATTTCTTTGGATTCTATTCACGTCTTCGTATGTGAATTCTTGTGATTGATTGTTTCTACAATCACTTTTATGCTTTGTCACTTTAAAAATATAAAGATTTTCTATACTAGTAGTAAATATCAAAACCCTTTTCTCCAAACAATTTCAAAACTATTTTACTGCAAAGCTCTTTACTTAAACCATTTTCCAATCTACTAGTATATACAAGCCTTTACCTCACTCGTATGAGAAACTGAATTAAACGGCATAGTAAAACAAGTGGTATGAAACGCTTGCGTTCACTTCGTCGGTTAATTCTTGGACTTGTTGGATTGAACCTCTTGTGACAATTTTCTAGTGAAGATTTACAGTTTGTTCGTAATTATTTAAGTTAAGCAAGTGGTTATGGAACATGAAGCTAAACTTTTATATTTACTAACTTAGTGTGATTGACACTTCTTTATGATCATGACGATCATTTTTGTGATTTAGACTAGCAACTGTGCGATGTCTCTTTGTCTGCGAGGGAGACTAGACCCCGCTCTTGTGATGTTTCGCCATCACATATGTGGGGTAGCGCCCCACGGTCTTCGGACCATTCGTGTGTCAAAATTTAATGGTTGGCCACCATGAGATAGCGTCTCGTTTTGTGATACCGGTTGGTGAGTTTTCATGCTCCCATTTTGTGATAGGCCTTTCCCTTTTTATGATTTAGACTAGCAATTGTGCGACGTCTTTTTATTTGCGAGGTTAGGCTAGACACCATTTGTGTGATTCCACTCACACATACCTTTTTGCTTTTTGGTTAGCCTAGACACCATTTGTGTGATTCCGCTCACGCATACCTTTTTGTTTGCGAGGTTAGGCTAGACACCATTTGTGTGATTCCACTCACACATACCTTTTTGCTTTTTGGTTAGCCTAGACACCATTTGTGTGATTCAGCTCACACATACCTTTTTGTTTGCGAGGTTAGGCTAGACACCATTTGTGTGATTCCACTCACACATACCTTTTTGCTTTTTGGTTAGCCTAGACACTATTTGTGTGATTCCGCTCACACATACCTTTTTGTTTGCGAGGTTAGGCTAGACACCATTTGTGTGATTCCACCCACGCATACCTTTTTGCTTTTTGGTTATCTTAGACCTCATCTGGGTGATTCCGACTCACCCATATGGGGTAGCTCCCCATGGTCTTCGGACCGTCATGTGATAGGCCTCTTTCCCTCTTTGTGTTTTCTGGATTCCTTGTGTAGATTTCTAGAATTTGTGTTTTCTGGATTTCTTGTGTAGATTTCTAGAATTTGTGTTTTCTGGATTTCTTGTGTAGATTTCTAGAATTTGCGCTTCACCAATATTCATGATTTCTATTGATAAGTTTTATCAATTCTTGTGCATTGGTGAATTCGTGCGTCATTGACTTGTTATGAACACAAGTTTAGGGTATGATATCCCTTTCTATCTTTGAGAAGATTCTTGTGACATTTTTGATGAATGAAATTTCATTGGTATTATATTTTGATGCCAATTATCTTGATGAGATTTTGACGCATTAACTTCAATAACCATCAATTTTGAAATGAATTTTCAAGCGGTTATCCCGCAATGCTGATTCTGTTGTCTGTTTTTACGGTATTTTGAGAAGTGAAATTTCCTTGTCAAAGTTGCTACTAATGTTGCTGTTTTAATCACGTGTTTTAAAAATTGTTTCAAAATAAAAAATTGTTTCCAAATTTTTTTACGGTTTACGTTTTCGAAAGAATGAGGAAGCGATTTAAACGTTTCAGCAAAATCGAGGACTATAACCCCTTTCTTTTTGCTGATTCGCTTAATTCCTGACTTGTTCGTTTGAGAATGTAAATTATTATTTTTATAAAATAAATGAAAATGGTTTTCAGAAGTTTTGCACTTTGCGCTTTCGAAAGAATGAGGAAGCGATTTAAACGTTTCAGAAAAATCAAGGACTATGACCCCTTTCTTTTACTGATTCGCTTAATTCCGGATTTGTCCGTTTGAGAATGTGAAATGTTATTTTTAGAATACACAATTTTGCATTTTCAAGGAAACGATGAAGTAAATTAAACGATTTAGTAAAACTCGTGGTTATGGGACATGTGCGTTTGCTATTTCGGTTAATTCCGGACTCGTTAATTGAATATTTGTGATTTCTGATTATCGTTTTTGATAATCGGATGTTTGTGGTTTCTGATTATCGTTTTTGATAATCGGATGTTTGTGGTTTCTGATTATCGTTTTTGATAATTGGATATTTGTGATTTAATTATCGTTTGAGATAACTAAATATTTTGGGATTTAAGAGTTAATTATCATTTTTGATAATTAAATATTTGAGATTTGAGATTTCATTATCAATTGTGATAATTAAATATTCGTTGATTTGTGATTTCTGATTATTGTTTTTGATAATCAGATATTTGTTGTTTCTGATTATCGCTTGTGATAATTAGATATTTGAGATTTAATTATCGTTTGTGATAATTAAATATTTGTGATTTAAGATTTGATTATCGTTTTGATAATTGAATATTTGTTGATTTGAAATTTGATTACCGTTGTGGTAATTCCTGATTATCGTTTTTGATAGTTAGATATTTGTGATTTGTGTTTTCTAATTATCTTTGTTGATAATTAGATTTGCTGATTTTGCTGTTTTCTAATTATCATATCGATAATTAGTTATTGTTGTTTTGTGATTTCTATATTATAATTATCTAATTGATAATTGAATATTGCTGATAATTGCATTTATTAGTTTTGTTGTTTTCTGAATTATCTATTTGATAGTAAGATTTTGTTGGAAATTGTGACGTTTTCCACGTCTTCCAATTACGAAAATGCCTTAGGGATTTCCGATTTTTATTCTTGAGCCCAGTGTTATTGAAGAAATGGAAGTTTTGCCTATTTGACTTTTGAGCAACCTCACATCATTGCTTCGGGGGTGTAGCGCCTTCGAAATAAAGGTGTTTTCTTGCGGAAGTTCAATGGCTCCCAAATCCTAAGGATTGTACTTAGGAATCCTGAGAATTCATCGAGCAAACGCGTTCAGGCTTATTCTTTCAAGCTCTTTATGGTGAACTTCCTATTTCAAATTTCTTCATCTTGTGATGATGTTCCTTATGGTTGTTACCATTTGTCCATTTATTCCTTAAGATTGCGAGGACGCAATTTCTTTAAGGAAGGGAGTCTGTAACAACCTGGTATTTCGCGTCGATTTATAATCGACATTAAACGATTAATATTTTCGCTAATTGCCAATTGAAGTTTTAAAATTTGAATTAAAATTCTATTATAAATTGTTAAGAAGATAGACAGGCTCTGAAAATTAGGTAGTGGCCCATGTTTTTGTGAGGCAGTGAAAATTTACAAGGGACAATTAGCCGTTCCCTTTTTATTTCTATTCGACCCGTCCCCTTTCTTATTTTCGTTCATTCGAAAAACCCTTCACTAAAATTGAACGAAGAAAAATAAATGGTGGCCCCCCTTTTTTTTTCAAAGCCGCTTGCTCGGTCAAAAAACAAGGGCGCGTTCAAAGTCGACGACGCTGACTTCTACAATTCAATCAAATTCGACTTCGTTGGCACTTGGAGACTCCACTCGATTCAATCTTCAGCAGCTAAGGCTTAACTTCATTCATTTTCTTCGGCCTCGACCTCGACAGCTCCATTCGTGGCAAAGGTGAGTGAATTATCACTCACATCTAATTCATTCTTAAGTGTTATGCTTCAGAGGTTTGATTTTTGTTACGACGTTGATGTTTTATCTAACTTTGTTAATTTGGTATGATTTGTTGGCCTCGGCTTCGATGTTTTGACTTGTGTTGATTTCTTGATTTTCATGGCTCTGACTTGATTTTGAACGGCATGTTGTTTTGGCTTGATTTATCTGGATTTGTTAGTTCATGATTACATGGCCTTAAACTGTGTTGTGTATCCATCACGACCAGTTTTCTGTTTGATTTCGACCTTCATGGTTAAACTTGCTGCCTTGACTGTGTTCACGGTGGCCACGATGTTTCTCTTTTTAATTGTGAGGCAGTGCCATTTATAGTTGATTCCTCAATTGGTCTTCGGGTCTATATGCATTAGTGCTTTGACCCTGACTTGTTCATTGTCACTTGTCTATGCTCTGTCTACTTGTTTATTCGAGCAGTACATATATGTATTTTGTGTACATTTGTTTTGGTGTTTTGTTGGCCTGTAGCTCCATGCTGCCACCTCTGTGTTAATTTACATTGAGACAAACAGTTCATCTTGGTAGCCTCGAACTCTGCATACGCTTATGCATTGAGTCATGTTGCTGCTGAGGCATTTATTGTTCTGTTTTGATATAACTGCGTGTTGCTCCTATGTTCACGTGTATTTTGAATTTGTTTACTGGTGGGATCTGGTTTAATATGAACCTGTTCACGAGAGCATGTTATTTTTTTCTGAATTTCTGAAGCTTGTTTTGGTTTTGACTTTTATGGGCTCGACATATTAGTTCGTTGCTGAGTTCGTCCATTTAGTCACCGTATATATATACGTACAGATTTGTATGTGCGTATATATGTATGTTGTATTCTTATTCACTAGTTTGTTGCCTTGACTTTTTATACACCGCATATTTTTTCTGATACCAACATACTTGGTCCAACTAGTATTGTCACTTGTATTAGCCATTGCTCTTTGGTGCAGTTTGTCTTACATTTGTTGTATTGGCTGGTTTCACAGTTGCAGGTCTCGTACCACTTGAGTATGCAGATATGTATGTCTGTGTTATAGTTTTAGTATTGGCCTTGAATTTCATTTTGTTTTCAATTTGAATCTCATGTGCTTGCAGTATCTCTGGTTTTAATTGCACTTGCACTCCTATGTACATTGTTCTTGTGTAGTGGTATATGTATGTTTGTTTGGTTTCATGTGGTTTACTACACCACTGTTAGTTTTGAACTTGAACTTCATGTATGCTGTGCATTGCATATCATATTGATTGAGTTGCTGCCATTTACTGTTGGCATTGACTTCATTATGTGTGTGCACACTCTTTTACCTTCTTTGTGCACGAGTCATTCCTTTTGCCTGCACATGTGCAGTTGTATAATTGGTTTATGATACATGCACTTGTGTTGAATCCGGTATTCGGGTTTGACCTTGTGTGCGTTTGTGAACTTTCATTGTGCACATACGTGCACATTGTCCATGTCTGTCTACTTTGAACACCGAGGCTGTGGCATTGATATTTGAATCTTCGTTGATTTTGGTTCGTTGAGCTTTTGGGTACATCACCACTGTAGTGGCAAGGCAGTGCACGCAAGCGTGTACTACAGCCACACGGTACCACTGAGCTTTTGGGTACATCATCACTGTAGTGGTAAGGTAGTGCACGCAAGCGTGAACTGCAGCCACACTGTATGGTTTTTATGATATTCTATTTTGTTTTGATTTATTGATATTTTAGCATATTCCATATGTTGTAGTGGCGAGGCAGTGCACGCGTGCGTGTACTGCAGCCCTACTCGAATTAATATTTTAATTGATATTTCAATGGTTTGAGCTGTTTTGTTTATTCAATTCAATATTCTGAATTTTATTCTGATTTGGTTTAATTTGCTGATTTGTTGTTTAACACTGTTACGTGTTATATTTATCGTTATCCGATTTCTTTATTTAAGGATCGGATAGACGAGATATATTGTGACTGTCGTCTATTTGTTATTTAATTATTATTGCTTCCGTGCCCTAATAACTGAGTTTGAATTAGACTGACCCGTGTTTTATTTTCTTTTGAATTTAATACTCGGGTCAGACCGAGTTATTTCAGGTCGTAGATATCTTGCTTTGGGTTGCTGTTTGAGCTATGAAGACATTTCATGTCTTTTGGAGTTGTCGTGTCACATTATAGGTTGATATGTATCCATGTATATTAGTCGATAATGTACTTGTATACATATAACTTCTAGAGTCGACAGTTGTAGTTGTATCATATGTATTATATCACATGTATTGTAACTGATATCAGTTATTATATATATGAGACTTTCTGTTTTATCCGTGTTCCGCATTTATATTTATTATCTGTGTTATTATTATATTTACTGTCCTAAACTAGTATGAACCATCGTAGTTCGTTTTATACAGGAATTGGGGTATGCCGATGGGAGTAAATAAATCAGAGAGGAAAAATGAAAGAATATATATATATACCACTCCTATCGAGATAACCAATACTAGTGTAAGGCCTAACTACTGATGGCCGCTCCACAACAGCCTTATTCTCCGCGGTAGTTGACAGCATTACACCGTAGTGTTCTTGGCTAGCGTGGGTATAGAGGTGGGGCGTCACAGCTTGGTATCGGAGCCTGGAGTTTATGGACATAATATAATACATAACTTAAACGGAACATGTGTTACAACTAATTGTCGATGTTTTATATCTCAACTTTGCCTATGATTATCTTTGATTGTTAGGTATGAATTCCTAACGTTTATTTATGTGCATTTGATTTTGATTTCGTGAAAGTATTTTGGCTTCGGCCTCCGTTTGCTTTGCGAACTCAAGTTGGGTTTTTGATGATGAGGATTTTGTTCTTGTGTTTTCGGCTTTGAATTGATTTAGCCGATGTTGATTTTGTTCGAATTTGGCCAACAATTATTGACTTCGGCATTGACTTGATTTTTATTCTTGTTGAAGTCATTTATTCATTTATGCTCGTTTTGCTCTGTTTTTCCAATTGTTAATCGATTCTTCTTTTCCGATTAGTTGTTATCACCTTTGTCGACTTTGATAACTTCTATTTCTGGAATTTTTGGGTATTCCTACTTTGATGGATTTGGAATCGAATTCTTTGGATTTTATTCCGTCTTCAAATGTAAATTTTAGTGAATTGATTTGGTTTTCAAATTTAATCGATTCGTGTTAATTCCTCGATTTGTTGCTATCATTTATTAGCGACTTTAGTGACATTTTCTTTGGGATTTTCAAGAACATACCTTTTGAAGGATTCGTTATCGATTTCTTTGGATTCTATTCACATCTTCGTATGTGAATTCTTGTGATTGATTGTTTCTACAATCACTTTTATGCTTTGTCACTTTAAAAATATAAAGGTTTTCATTACTAGCAGTAAATATCAAAACCCTTTTCTCCAAACAATTTCAAAACTATTTTATTACAAAGCTCTTTACTTAAACCATTTTCCAATCTACTAGTATATACAAGCCTTTGCCTCACTCGTATGAGAAATTGAATTAAACGGCTTAGTAAAACAAGTGGTATGAAGCGCTTGCGTTCACTTCGTTGGTTAATTCTTGGACTTGTTCGATTGAACCTCTTGTGACAATTTTCTAGTGAAGATTTACAGTTTGTTCGTAATTATTTAAGTTAAGCAAGTGGTTATGGGACATGAAGCCAAACTTTTATATTTACTAACTTAGTGTAATTGACACTTCTTTATGATCATGACGATCATTTTTGTTATTTAGACTAGCAATTGTGCGATGTCTCTTTGTCTGCGAGGGAGACCCGACCCCGCTCTTGTGATGTTTCGCCATCGCATTTGTGTGATGTTTCGCCATCACTTATGTGGGGTAGCGCCCCACGGTCTTCGGACCATTCGTGTGCCAAAATTTAATGGTTGGCCACCATGAGATAGCGTCTCGTTTTGTGATACCGGTTGGTGAGGTTTCATGCTCCCATTTTGTGATAGGCCTTTCCCTTTTTATGATTTAGACTAGCAATTGTGCGACGTCTTTTTGTTTGTGAGGTTAGGCTAGACACCATTTGTGTGATTCCACTCACACATACTTTTTTGCTTTTTGGTTAGCCTAGACACCATTTGTGTGATTCCGCTCACACATACCTTTTTGTTTGCGAGTTTAGGCTAGACACCATTTGTGTGATTCCACACACACATACCTTTCTGCTTTTTGGTTAGCCGAGACACCATTTGTGTGATTCCGCTCATACATACCTTTTTGTTTGCGAGGTTAAGCTAGACACCGTTTGTGTGATTCCACTCACACATACCTTTTTGCTTTTTGGTTAGCCTAGACACCATTTGTGTGATTCAGCTCACACATACCTTTTTGTTTGCGAGGTTAGGCTAGACACCATTTGTGTGATTCCACTCACGTATACCTTTTTGCTTTTCGGTTAGCCTAGACCTCATGTGGGTGATTCCGACTCACCCATATGGGGTAGCTCCCCATGGTCTTCGGACCGTCGTGTGATAGGCCTGTAACGACCCGGAATTTCCAATCCTAAAAATTCCAGATAGTTAGTGAGAAGAAGAAAGAGAAAGAAAAAGAAACAAGAACAAGACACAGAAACCTCACATTCACAGCGGATCAAAATATAATATCACATAATTATAACAATTATACAAAGAGAAACTGTATCTATCAATTTTCATCGATATATCAGAGTTACATCAATTTACACAATATCGGACAAATACAATTTAACATATCTCAGATTTATATATAATATCATTGTGGAAACTCTCCATACGTCTTTTCCATCCAGCTCGCCTCCTGAGTTCCAGATCGTCCTTACCTGAAAATCTGTAATACTCGGTCTGACCAGAGCATTACATCAAAGTAACACCCGGGTCAGGCTGGAAACCAGCGTGAGTAAACTCATTCAACATGGAATACAAAAGTATACAACTCATATAAACCCGGGTAACTTATGTTAATTTTACAAATTCACCACTTTGCCAAAGACAACACATTTCACACATCAATTTCAAAGTACGAATTTAGATTTAATAGACCAATTCACTTGAAGCATTCATCCCAGCCTATTGACTTCACATATCAATCTTTAAAAAAAATCGAAGTGGTTTTGGATATTCACTAATACCCAACTCCGGTCTCTTCGAAATCAAACCGTATTTTAAAGGCCAAATTGTTTTAAAGGTTTAAACAATTCAATTCAATTCAATACGTTTATTGAATTCATACAACATTTAATATAGATAAATATCACACATTTATTATTGATATAACAACAGAATATTACAGCATCTCATGCAATAGATACAATTCAATAGATATCATCCCATAGATATCATTTAAACATTCTACACAAACGAACATCCATAAACAGGAATTATAAATCCATGTTAAAATTAATTTAATTTAATTATCTTAAATTAAATAAATTATTATTAATTAATTTCACTTTTACTTGATTAATTACTCCTTGGTTATCTTATAAATCAATTAATTAATCTCCTTTGTTTCAAAGTAATCCATTCTAAATTACTTTTATAATCAATTGATTAACCTTTAATTAACCGATTAATTATCCAATTTTTATTTATTAATAACCTTAATTATTAATCAATATTTTGTAATACAAATTAATCCATAATCCTTCCTATAATTAATTTATCATTAATTAGCTAATTACCTCTTAATTTATCACTTAATAAATCTTTTATAGTTAATTAATCAACCTAGATAAATTTACTTAATTTTCACAATTAACTTAGTTAATCCCAAGATATTAACCCTCCATCATCTTAAGATAAGAAACATTTTACATTAACATTTTTAAATATTTTAACATTTTAATTAACCTTTACTTAATTAAATCCTTTAATTAAGACTTGGAATAAAATAACCACTTAATTTGATAAATTTCAAAGTTAACAAAACTAAACTTCATTAAATAACTTAAACATTATCATGTAGAGGTTCAAACAAAATACAATTTGTATTTTTAAAATTTACTTTAATAAAATCTTAAACTTACATTTTAATTTCATTTAACACAATTTTAATTTAAACAACCTTTAAAACTTCATAACCAATTGTTTAAGAAATAATTAGTATATATAAGGTAAGTTTATATAAAAGTTAAATCTAAACTTAACTTTAAATTTCAAAACAATTTGGTTTAAATCATTTTAAAACTTATTCAAAAAGGTTGCTTCTGGTCTTACCCGAAGCCCACTCGGACCCATTTCCGAGTCATTTGCAAATATCTCAAGCAAATTTCCAACAACCCCTTCCTTCGAGTCAGCACGCAAATGCCCTGAGTTCGACCCGTGAAATCTTCATCTTCCCCAAACCTAAAATGCCCATATGCACGAATCATTCACGTGCACGTATACATTGACCCAGATCGCCAACGAACAACGTTCCGTCCCTCGACAAGTCAACCCCACCCTCGGCAATCCAAAGCGATCATTTAGATCGTGATATCACTCACGAATCAAAAATCATACATTCGAACGATACTGCAGCAGACCCAAAAGGGCTAAAATCGCCACTAAGCATCGCCTCCGACCACGAGTTCACCCACCGACCTCTCAGAAACTACGCTTCAACTTCCAGCTTCGCTTCATCCTATCGCGATGGGTTCCGGCCCTTTGTCGATGACGATCGAATCTTGGTAAATACAACTATCCAAACCCTCCGCTAAACCCTACAACATCAATTCCAACCAACACAACCATTAATAAAATTCAACCCCAATTTTCCTGAGATCCCTAACCCAATGGCTACTTCCAGTACAAAGTTCGCCGCAAAACTCGACGCCAATCATCGGCAATCGACGAATATGTCGAAACCCAATACCTAAGAATATGTCAATAATTGTCTTACTAAAAACTATGATTTTCATCTTAAAAATCATATTTTACAGATCTGAATTAAGTTATGTAGTTGAAACAATAAATCATAAAACTTGATTTTTATCCCAATTTCAGATTTTCACTGTATTTTTTTCTTTTCCAAAAACTTTAAAACTTAATTCATCTTATTTGAATTTTAAAAACTAAATTTCGTTTAATCAACCAGCTTTTGTTTGAAACGCAAAGCTCATCAGTTATTAGTTTTGGAAGTTTTTTGAATTTTGATTTAAATTTTTACTCTGTAAATTTTAAAACAGAGATGGATCAACCCTGTCAAATACATGCATAGTTCAAAACACAACATATACATAGAGAATTTGTTTTTATATATATAAATACACACACACATTTCAAACACAATTTTTTTCTTTTAATAAGTGTTACTTACTTAATATTTGAATCAGAGGGAAGTATTGAAAATCTGTAACTAAACAGAAGCTTGTATCATATGAATAGTCATACATGCTCAAAACAACTACATATTAATCTACGTACTAACATATTTTAGCATGCATTAAAATCTTACATAGTTATTTCAATGGTTTATCACAAAACTGACTCAAACATTAAAAGAGTAGTAGAATATTTAGACAGAGGCCAAAGTAGTAAAAAAAACAGGTTTTAAAACCTGAACAGAGGCCAAAGTTTGAAAACACGGACCTTCACCCAAGCCTCAACAGATATACATACATTCATATTAAACCAACTTGCAAAAACACATTTTCATTCATGCAATCCAACTGACACATCAACCTTTCATAAGCAACAGATTTAAACAGTTTAAGCTTGAGTATAGTCACCTTTGAAAATTTAAACAGAGAGCCTGAAACAAGGATGCTTGGTTTTTGAAACTGGATACTTTTGATCTGGAAAATACTTGAATTTTCTTGAGTTGAGTTTAGAATAGCTTGTTAAAGACTAAATCCCTGTTCGCCTGATCATGTTTGCACTAGTTTCTTTGATTTAATTTCTTTCCACGTTGAGAGGAAACTGAGACCTGGTTTCATGTTACAGGATTTTTTTATTTTTTTATTTTCTGGTTTGATTTCTAATTTTCACATGGATTTGGTTTTAGAATGAACAGGTAAAAGAAAGAAAAGAGTAGGGTAGAGATAACTTATAGCCTTGCTTAATCTTTTGATAATTATTTACATACAAATTTGAAAAAGAAAACAAAAGTGCCACATGTAAATTTGCATGCTTACCCTAGTTACAAATGTTAGTTTCAAGTATTGTAAGGCTTACAAATGTTTTGAAGCCTTTATTAAGTATTTCTTATATTTTAAATTATGAATTTTTTTTTATAATTTACAAACTATTTTAGTTTAAGAAAATTTTTAAAAGAAAGCAAAATAAATCCTTTGCTAAATCTTATTTTAACTATCTTACTTTTAAGTAAATCAATATCTATATTTAGAGTTTCAAAATACATAGATAATTTTAAATACCCTCGGAAAATTTATTAAATTGGATTCAAACCCATGCTCCAAATCCCAATATATATACATACTCACATACTTGAAAATTTATAAATCCCAACTTTATAGAATTCTGCATATATATATTTACATTTATGTCCATTTACTGTAAAATTTATTATTTCCAGATAATTATATTTTCAACATTTATAAAAATTCCCAATTTATTTATATTTCCAGATATCAAAATTTTATCTGTTCAACTGAATAAGCCAATTAATATTCACTTATCAGATGTACGAAAATCCAGGTTATCACATACTTCCCGCCATGGAACCTTTTGGTCCTCGAAAAGAAACGAAACTAGAATTTATTAAAATACTTATTATCAGCTAAATCACTTTTGATTATTTTAAAATACTTTAAAATCTATATAATATTACAAAACAGTTTTATAAAAAAATACTTTTATAACTAGATGTCTCAACCAGTCCATCCTTGTTCCCATAGAAATTCGGTCATACATTGATCAGGCGTAGGACTGAAAATCTATAAGTACTTAGTAGACCCATTTTCAACACCCAGTGAAAATACTTGGAAAATAATTTTATTGAAAATATAGAAAGAAGTTTTTGAAAATAGAGGATATATCTTTGGTGAGAATGCTCTGGAAATCATCACCCTCATCCATGGTCACAGTTACATTCCAGGGTTACGTTGCCGTCGCAGCAAAAGTCCATGTAACTGCAGGCTCTCCGCGGCCTCATGATTACGCCATGGAACCCACAAACAACAGATCACAGTTACATCCAGGGTTACGTTGTCGTCACAACAAAAGTCCATGTAACTGCAGGCTCTCAACGGTCTCTGATTTTCGCTGTCGAAATGAAACCACTCTACTCCTACATAGGTCGCAGTCTGCCGATAAAAAATCAAACGTAGACTGTTGGCTCTCAGTGGCACACACGACTTTCGCTATGTTATACCATAGATCGCAGTTACATCCTGGGTTACGTTGCCGTCGCAGCAAAAGTCCATGTAACTGTTGGCTCTCAGCGGCACACACGAATTTCACTATGTTATACTCTACTCATAATCCCCAGGAACTAGTTTTGTCCGGACTCCTCACAGGATCAACTTTAGAACCCCCCCTTGGGCTCAAGGCGGCACCACCCGGTGGTACTCCTGAGAAGTTCATTTCAAGGGAGCGCCTTTTTCCCCAGAGCCATCATCAAAACATTTTATACTATACACATATAGTATCTTCAAATCATACACCTAGTATGATCTCATACAAAGCTTCTTTACATAAAATCGATAATTCTCAAACTAGGCTTTCCAAATTCAATATTGATTTTACCCAAAAATCAAAAGCCTTTCCAAATCCATATGTTTCCAAAACCTTTTTCTAAAATCCTCATAAGATCCTTTACATATATATATATATACAGATATATATAATTTTTAAAACTTTGGATCGGTTTTCAAACTTGTATAAAACTCCTTTTATACTTCAAACATTTTCAAAAATCCTTTTCTTCTGGCAATAGATTCAACAAGGGGAGTTTTATTTTATAAAACAAAGATATTTACTTTGTTTACTCAAAATCAGATATTCAAATTTGATTAAACTCTTTCAATACCATTTACCATATCACTTACTTCCATAAACAAAATTTCAACCATAGAAATATCCAGTTTCCACTTTAATTCATCATATATTTCACAAAATATATTTTTCATTTCAAAAATCATTTCACATTTCACAAATTCCCAGTATCAATTTTATTCAAATCCGTACGATGTACACGTATCATCCGTACGCTATACCAATCTGATCGCTCACTCGATCGCACAATTTCATTTCCGAACTAGTATTGTCCACCCGACTTTCTAGTGCGGACACAGATCTGGTTTCTTGATCAGAAACCTTCATTCTCCTTGCATAGTCATAACTATGATAGAGAATATCCAGAACCAATCAACAATCCATATCCAGGTTCGCCGTCGAAAATCGAGTGAAAAATCCCACTCGGATCGATATAACTATCTCGAAATTCTGTGCTCGAATCTGGATCAAATCACTATGCGAATAGAATAACATACGTACACTCCACGTATTTATCTTTATTGGTTATTAGCCAAATCAATCCCATTTCTATTCACATTCACTAAAATTTTCATTCACTAACTCACAATTGCTTAAATCCATTTGGATTATTACCTCTATTCTTATCTCGATTGGGAATTTAACCACTAACAGTTTGAACTCCGACCAGTTTATTTAGAAAATAGCTTGAAAATTTTAAAAATAGTTAAGTAGTTGGAAAATAATTACTTGTTTGTAAAAAAGTTGTAAAATAGTTCAGTAATTGTAAAATAATTGGAAAATAGGTTTATATTAAAATAATTTATATTAAAAATAGTCCAGAGTCAAAACTGCTCACTTCCCAATCCCCATTCTTATCAATTCAATTTAAATTCCCTTTTACATTTAAATTGACCCAATTCCAATTTAAATAACTTCAATTGCCATTGAAATTGATTCTATCCCAATTCAAGTTGAATTAACATAAGTTTCATTCCAACTTAACTTATTCAACCTTGATCTCAATTTTAATTGAACTAGTTCCAATTTCAATTCATTTCAACTCCAATTTGAATTAAGCCCAATTTCAAACTCCATTTCCAAATCAAGTTGAATTATTCTTGATTTCTTTCCAAATTCAATTCAAATTCCATTTGAATTTATACTATTCAACTTTAATTACAATTCCAAATTATTCAAATCAATCCAATTCAAATTTTCCATTTGAATCTTATACTCATACATCTTCAATCACCATTTCAATTAATTCAAATCAAATTCAATTTGAACTAATTCAAATTCAAATTCCAAATTTAAACCATCTCGAATTATATAAATTCGAGTAATAATAATTCTTTTTTTTATACTGATTTAAATCTTTTAAATCAACTCAAATCAACTTATATCTTCAAACCATTAAATTTTGAATCCAAATTTCATTTCAAATTTATTTCAAAGTTCACATAATAATTCAAATCTTTGAAATTCAATTTATCATCCAATTTTCAATTTCTAGATCTCAAACCCATTTTGAGATCACACAAACTCTCAATCCCAATCAACCATTTAACTTTCCAAGTAAAATCTTAATTTCATCTTAAAATTTTCAAATCAGGTTGAACATCCCAACATATTTAACTTTTTCCAACTCAATTCACTTATCCAGTCAACCTTACCCAATGTGAACTTCCATTTCAAATTCTAAACTTCACATTAATAATTTTTCCATTTATAAGTTCAAAAACTTAGCACTTCGGGTATCACATCTTATTCCACATTCAAAACTCAACGTTTAGAGTTTTATTTCAAACCATATTTGATATTATGTATATCCACATATATACATATTAACTTCTTTTACATACCAAGTTATACTTTAAAATTTTAAACCACCTTTGGTTTTTAATTTAAACAAATTCTTTAAAATTTCAAACAACCCTTGTTTGAAATAGGACCTTTCATTTGAATATATTAAATAACATCTCTTATTTTAAAATAAGATCATATTCAAAATAGCTTGAATAATATTATCTCCCTTAACATTTGGAATCAATTCAAATGTTTAAATTTTTAAATCCACTTCAATTTCCATCCTTTCCAATTTACAAGTTATTCTCATCAAATGGTTATTTCCTTAAAACATTTTATTGCTTAAAACGATCATCCCATTATTAAATACAATAACCATTCAATAACCTGGTTTGAAACTAATTCCGATTCATCTTATTTGAAATTCTTTCTTAACTTTAAGATTTTAATTTAAGTTTGAATTCATTTCAAACTTATGCTTATTTAGTTTCAACTTGGTTGTATTATATTACTTCTTAATTCTTACTATTACTTTTAATTTAATTAATACTACAACCAATTTCCTTAATATAATAAATAATCTATTTCTTATATAAGATTCATTTACTTTTGAAATCATTTAAAAACCTTTATATAAGAAAATAACAAGTACGCTCTCTCATATTTATATACTCAACTCATTCTAGGGTACCATTGACCCTTTCCTTAATGAGTATCCCCCACCAGAGCCAAGGTTCTCGCTTAACCTTCTGCTCTAATACCAAACTGTAACGACCCGGAATTTCCAATCCCGAAAATTCCAGATAGTTAGTGAGAAGAAGAAAGAGAAAGAAGAAGAAACAAGAACGAGACACAGAAACCTCACATTCGCAGCGGATCAAAATATAATATCACATAATTATAACAATTATACAAAGAGAAACTGTATCTATCAATTTTCATCGATATATCAGAGTTACATCAATTTACACAATATCGGACATATACAATTTAACATATCTCAGATATATATATATATATATATATATATATATATATATAATATCATAGTGGAAACTCTCCGTACGTCTTTGCCATCCAGCTCGCCTCCTGAGCTCCAGATCGTCCTTACCTGAAAATCTATAATACTCGGTCTAACCCGAGCATTACATCAAAGTAACACCCGGGTCAGGCTGGAAACCAGCGTGAGTAAACTCATTCAACATGAAATACAAAAGTATACAACTCATATAAACCCGGGTAACTTATGTTAATTTTACAAATTCACCACTTTGCCAAAGATAACATATTTCACACATCAATTTCAAAGTACCAATTTAGATTTAATAGACTAATTCACTTGAATCATCCATCCCAGCCTATTGACTTCACATATCAATCTTTAAAAAAAATCGAAGTGGTTTCGGATATTCATTAATACCCGACTCCGGTCTCTTCGAAATCAAACCGTATTTGAAAGGCCAAATTGTTTTAAAGGTTTAAACAATTCAATTCAATTCAATTCAATACGTTTATTGAATTCATACAGCATTTAATATAGATAAATATCACACATTTATTATTGATATAACAACAGAATATTACAGCATCTCATCCAATAGATACAATCCAATAGATATCATCCCATAGATATCATTTAGACATTCTACACAAACAAACATCCATAAACAAGAATTATAAATCCATGTTAAAATTAATTTAATTATCTTAAATTAAATAAATTATTATTAATTAATTTCACTTTTACTTGATTAATCACTCCTTGGTTATCTTATAAATCAATTAATTAATCTCCTTTATTTCAAAGTAATCCATTCTAAATTTCTTTTATAATCAATTGATTAACCTTTAATTAACCGATTAATTATCCAATTTTTATTGATTAATAACCTTAATTATTAATCAATATTTTGTAATACAAATTAATTAATCCATAATCCTTCCTATAATTAATTTATCATTAATTAGCTAATTACCTCTTAATTTATCACTTAATAAATCTTTTATAGTTAATTAATCAACCTAGATAAATTTACTTACTTTTCACAATTAACTTAGTTAATCTCAAGATATTAACCCTCCATCATCTTAAGATAAGAAACATTTTACATTAACATTTTTAAATATTTTAACATTTTAATTAACCTTTACTTAATTAAATCCTTTAATTAAGACTTGGAATAAAATAACCATTTAACTTGATAAATTTCAAAGTTAACAAAACTAAACTTCATTAAATAACTTAAACATTATCATGTAGAGGTTCAAACAAAATACAATTTGTATTTTTAAAATTTACTTTAATAAAATCTTAAACTTACATTATAATTTCATTTAACACAATTTTAATTTAAACAACCTTTAAAACTTCATAACCAATTGTTTAAGAAATAATTAGTATATATAAGGTAAGTTTAAATAAAAGTTAAATCTAAACTTAACTTTAAATTTCAAAACAATTTGGTTTAAATTATTTTAAAACTTATTCAAAAAGGCTGCTTCTGGTCTTACCCGAAGCCCATTCGGACCCATTTCCGAGTCATTTGCAAATATCTCAAGCAAACTTCCAACAACCCCATCCTTCGAGTCAGCACGCAAATGCCCTGAGTTCGACCCGTGAAATCTTCATCTTCCCCAAACCTAAAATACCCAGATGCACGAATCATTCATGTGCACGTGTACATTGACCCAGATCGTCAACGAACAACATTCCGGCCCTCGACAAGTCAACCCCACCCTCGGCAATCCAAAGCGATCACCTAGATCATGATATTACTCACGAATCAAAAATCATACGTTCGAACGATACTGCAGCAGACCCAAAAGGGCTAAAATCGCCAGTAAGCATCGCCTCCGACCACGAGTTCACCCCGACCTCTCAGAAACTACGCTTCAACTTCCAGCTTCGCTTCATCCTATCGCGATGGGTTCCGGTCCTTTGTCGATGACGATCGAATCTTGGTAAATACAACTATCCAAACCCTCCGCTAAACCCTACAACATCAATTCCAACCAACACAGCCATTAATAAAATTCAACCCCAATTTTCCTGAGATCCCTAACCCAATGGCTACTTCCAGTACAAAGTTCGCCGCAAAACTCGACGCTAATCATCGACAATCGACAAATATGTCAAAACCCAATACCTAAGAATATGTCAACAATTGTCATACTAAAAACTATGATTTTCATCTTAAAAATCATATTATACAGATCTGAATTAAGTTATGTAGTTGAAACAATAAATCATAAAACTTGATTTTTATCCCGATTTCAGGTTTTCACTGTATTTTTTTCTTTTCCAGAAACTTTAAAACTTAATTCATCTTATTTGAATTTTAAAAACTAAATTTCGTTTAATCAACCAGCTTTTGTTTGAAACGCAAAGCTCATCAGTTATTAGTTTTGGAAGTTTTTTGAATTTTTGATTTAAATTTTTACTTTGTAAATTTTAAAACAGAGATGGATCAACCCTGTCAAATACATGCACAGTTCAAAACGCAACATATACATAGAGAATTTGTTTATATATATATATAGATACACACACACAGTTCAAACACAATTTTTTTCTTTTAATAAGTGTTACTTACTTAATGTTTGAATCAGAGGGAAATTTTGAAAATCTGTAACTAAACAGAAGCTTGTATCATATGAATAGTCATACATGCTCAAAACAACTACATATTAATCTACATACTAACATATTTTAGCATGCATTCAAATCTTACATAGTTATTTCAATGGTTTATCACAAAAATAACTCAAACATTAAAAGAGTAGTAGAATATTGAGATAGAGGCCAAAGTAGTTAGAAAAAACAGGTTTTAAAACCTGAACAGAGGCCAAAGTTTGAAAACACAGACCTTCACCCAAGCCTCAACAGATATACATACATTCATATTAAACCAACTTGCAAAAACACATTTTCATTCATGCAATCCAACTGACACATCAACCTTTCATAAGCAACAGATTTAAACAGTTTAAGCTTAAGTATAGTCACCTTTGAAAATTTAAACAGAGAGCCTGAAACAAGGATGCTCGGTTTTTGAAACTGGATACTTTTGATCTGGAAAATACTTGAATTTTCTTGAGTTGAGTTTACAATAGCTTGTTAAAGATTAAATCCCTGTTCGCGTGATCATGTTTGCACTAGTTTCTTTGATTTAATTTCTTTCCAAGTTGAGAGGAAACTGAGACCTGGTTTCATGTTACAGGATTTTTTTATTTATTTATTTTCTGGTTTGATTTCTAATTTTCACATGGCTTTGGTTTTAGAATGAACAGGTAAAAGAAAGAAAAGAGTAGGGTAGAGATAACTTATAGCCTTGCTTAATCTTTTGATAATTATTTACATACAAATTTTAAAAAGAAAACAAAAGTGCCACATGTAAATTTGCATGCTTACCCTAGTTACAAATGTTAGTTTCAAGTATTGTAAGGCTTACAAATGTTTTGAAGCCTTTATTAAGTTTTTCTTATATTTTAAATTATGAATTTTTTTTTTATAATTTACAAACTATTTTAGTTTAAGTAAAATTTTAAAAGAAAGAAAAATAAATCCTTTGCTAAATCTTATTTTAACTATCTTACTTTTAAGTAAATCAATATCTATCTTTAGAGTTAAAATACATAGATAATTTTAAATACCCTCTGAAAATTTATTAAGTTGGATTCAAACCCATGCTCCAAATCCCAATATATATATACATACTCACATACTTGAAAAATTATAAATCCCATCTTTATAGAATTCTGCATATATATATTTACATATATGTCCATTTACTGTAAAATTTATTATTTCTAGATAATTATATTTTCAACATTTATAAAAATTCCCAATTTATTTATATTTCCAGATATCAAAATTTTATCTGTTCAACTGAATAAGCCAATTAATATTCACTTATCAGATGTCCGAAAATCCAGGTTATCACAAGGCCTCTTTTCCTCTTTGTGTTTTCTGGATTTCTTGTGTAGGTTTCTAGAATTTGTGTTTTCTGGATTTCTTGTGTAGATTTCTAGAATTTGTGTTTTCTGGATTTCTTGTGTAGATTTCTAGAATTTGTGTTTTCTGGATTTCTTGTGATGATTTCTATAATTTGTGCTTCGCCAATTTTCGTGATTTCTATTGATAAGTTTTATCAATTCTTGTGCATTGGTGAATTCGTGTGTCATTGACTTGTTATGAATACAAGTTTAGGGTATGATATCCCTTTCTATCTTTGAGAAGATTCTTGTGACATTTTTGATGAATGAAAATTCATTGGTATTATATTTTGATGCCAATTATCTTGATGAGATTTGGACGTATTAACTTCAGTAACCGTCAATTTTAAAATGAATTTTCAAGCGGTTATCCCGCAATGCTGATTCTGTTGTCCGTTTTTACGGTATTTTGAGAAGTGAAATTTCCTTGTCAAAGTTGCTACTGATGTTGCTGTTTTAATCACATTTTTTAAAATTGTTTCCAAATTTTTTTACGGTTTACGTTTTCGAAAGAATGAGGAAGCGATTTAAACGTTTCAGCAAAATCGAGGACTATGACCCTTTCCTTTTGCTGATTCGCTTAATTCCTGAATTGTTCGTTTGAGAATGTAAATTATTATTTTTATAAAATAAATGAAAATGGTTTTCAGAAGTTTTGCACTTTTCCCTTTCAAAAGAATGAGGAAGCGATTTAAACGTTTCAGAAAAATCGAGGACTATGTCCCCTTTCTTTTACTGATTCTCTTAATTCCGGATTTGTCCGTTTGAGAATGTGAAATGTTATTTTAAGAATACACAATTTTGCACTTTCAAGGAAACGATGAAGTAAATTAAACGATTTAGTTAAACTCGTGGTTATGGGACATGTGTGTTTGCTATTTCGGTTAATTCCGGACTCGTTAATTGAATATTTGTGATTTCTGATTATCGTTTTTGATAATCGGATGTTTGTGGTTTCTGATTATCGTTTTTGATAATCGGATGTTTGTGGTTTCTGATTATCGTTTTTGATAATTGGATATTTGTGATTTAATTATCGTTTGAGATAACTAAATATTTTGGGATTTAAGAGTTAATTATCGTTTTTGATAATTAAATATTTGTGATTTGAGATTTGATTATCAATTATGATAATTAAATATTCGTTAATTTGTGATTTCTGATTATCGATTTTGATAATAAGATATTTTTTGTTTCTGATTATCGCTTGTGATAATTAGATATTTGAGATTTAATTATCGTTTGTGATAATTAAATATTTGTGATTTAAGATTTGACTATCATTTTGATAATTGAATATTTGTTGATTTGAAATTTGATTACCGTTGTGGTAATTCCTGATTATCGTTTTTGATAGTTAGATATTTGTGATTTGTGTTTTCTAGTTATCTTTGTTGATAATTAGATTTGCTGATTTTGCTGTTTTCTAATTATCGTATCGATAATTAGTTATTGCTGTTTTGTGATTTCTATATTCTAATTATCTAATTGATAATTGAATATTGCTGATAATTGCATTTATTCAGTTTTGTTGTTTTCTGAATTATCTATTTGATAATTAGATTTTGTTTGAAATTGTGAATTTCTTTTATGAAATTAAAAGATTTCTTTGGTGTTTATATTGCACTACGCCGGTGTACCAGCTCAATTTTCTGCTATTCATGACGTTTTCCACGTCTTCCAATTGCGGAAATGCCTTAGGGATTTCCGATTTTTATTCTTGAGCCCAGTGTTATTGAAGAAATGGAAGTTTTGCCTATTTGACCTTTGAGCAACCTCACATCATTGCTTCGGGGGTGTAGCACCTTCGAAATAAAGATGTTTTCTTGCGGAAGTACAATGGTTCCCAAATCCTAAGGATTGTACTTAGGAATCCTGAGAATTCATCGAGCAAACACGTTCAGGCTTACTCTTTCAAGCTCTTTATGGTGAACTTCCTATTTCAAATTTCTTCATCTTGTGAAGATGTTCCTTATGGTTGTTACCATTTGTCCATTTATTCCTTAAGATTGCGAGGATGCAATTTCTTCAAGGAAGGGAGTCTGTAACAACACGGTATTTCGCGTCGATTTATAATCGACATTAAACGATTAATATTTTCGCTAATTTCCAATTGAAGTTTTAAAAATTGAATTAAAATTCTTTTATAAATTGTTAAGAATATAGATGGGCTTTGAAAATTAGGTAGTGGCCCATGTTTTTGTGAGGCGGTGAAAATTTACAAGGGACAAATAGCCGTTCCCTTTTTATTTCCATTCAACTCGTTCCCTTTCTTATTTTCGTTCATTCGAAAAACCCTTCACTAAAATTGAACGAAGAAAAATAAATGGCGGCCCTCCTTTTTTTTTCAAAGTTGCTTGCTCGATCAAAAAGCAAGGGCACATCATCACTGTAGTGGCAAGGCAGTGCACGTAAGCGTGAACTGCAGCCTCACGGTATGGTTTTCATGATACTCTATTTTGTTTTGATTTATTGTTCTTTTAGCATATTCCATATGCTGTAATGGCGAGGCAGTGCACGCGTGCGTGTACTGCAGCCCTACTCGAATTAATATTTTAATTGATATTTCAATGTTTTGAACTGTTTTGTTTATTCAATTCAATATTCTGAATTTTATTCCGATTTGGTTTAATTTGCTGATTTGTTGTTTAACACTGTTACGTGTTATATTTATCGTTATCCGATTTCTTTATTTAAGGATCGGATAGACGAGATTTATCGTGACTGTCGTCTATTTGTTATTTAAGGATCGGTATCGATTTCTTTGGATTCTATTCACGTCTTCGTATGTGAATTCTTGTGATTGATTGTTTCTACAATCACTGTCATGCTTTGTCACTTTAAAAATATAAAGGTTTTCTATACTAGTAGTAAATATCAAAACCCTTTTCTCCAAACAATTTCAAAACTATTTTATTGCAAAGCTCTTTACTTAAACCATTTTCCAATCTACTAGTATATACAAGCCTTTACCTCACTCGTATGAGAAATTGAATTAAACGACTTAGTAAAACAAGTGGTATGAAATGCATGCGTTCACTTCGTCGGTTAATTCTTGGACTTGTTCGATTGAACCTCTTGTGACAATTTTCTAGTGAAGATTTACAGTTTGTTCGTAATTATTTAATTTAAGCAAGTGGTTATGGGACATGAAGCCAAACTTTTATATTTACTAACTTAATGTAATTGACACTTCTTTATGATCATGACGATCATTTTTGTGATTTAGACTAGCAACTGTGCGATGTCTCTTTGTCTGCGAGGGAGACTAGACCCCGCTCTTGTGATGTTTCGCCATCGCATTTGTGTGATGTTTCTCCATCACATATGTGGGGTAGCGCCCCACGGTCTTCGGACCATTCGTGTGTCTAAATTTAATGGTTGGCCACCATGAGATAGCATCTCGTTTTGTGTTACCGGTTGGTGAGGTTTCATGCTCCCATTTTGTGATAGGCCTTCCCCTTTTAATGATTTAGACTAGCAATTGTGCGACGTCTTTTTGTTTGTGAGGTTAGGCTAGACACAATTTGTGTGATTCCACTCACACATACCTTTTTGCTTTTTGGTTAGCCTAGACACCATTTGTGTGATTCCGCTCACACATACCTTTTTGTTTGCAAGGTTAGGCTATACACCATTTGTGTGATTCCACTCACATATACCTTTCTTCTTTTTGGTTAGCCTAGACACCATTTGTGTGCTTCCGCTCACACATACCTTTTTGTTTGCGAGGTTAGGCTAGACACCATTTGTGTGATTCCACTCACACATACCTTTTTGCTTTTTGGTTAGCCTAGATACCATTTGTGTGATTCCGCTCACACATACCTTTTTGTTTGCGAGGTTAGGCTAGACACCATTTGTGTGATTCCACTCACGTATACCTTTTTGCTTTTTGGTTAGCCAAGACCTCATCTGGGTGATTCCGACTCACCCATATGGGGTAGCTCCCCATGGTCTTCGGACCGTCATGTGATAGGCCTCTTTCCCTCTTTGTGTTTTCTGGATTTCTTGTGTAGATTTCTAGAATTTATGTTTTCTGGATTTCTTGTGTAGATTTCTAGAATTTGTGTTTTCTGGATTTCTTGTGTAGATTTCTGGAATTTGTGTTTTCTGGATTTCTTGTGATGATTTTTAGAATTTGTGCTTCACCAATTTTCGTGATTTCTATTGATAAGTTTTATCAATTCTTGTGCATTGGTGAATTCGTGTGTCATTGACTTGTTATGAATACAAGTTTAGGGTATGATATCCCTTTCTATCTTTGAGAAGATTCTTGTGACATTTTTGATGAATGAAAATTCATTGGTATTATATTTTGATGCCAATTATCTTGATGAGATTTTGACGTATTAACTTCAGTAACTGTCAATTTTAAAATGAATTTTCAAGCGGTTATCCCGCAATGCTGATTCTGTTGTCCGTTTTTACGGTATTCTGAGAAGTGAAATTTCCTTGTCAAAGTTGCTACTGATGTTGCTGTTTTAATCACGTGTTTTAAAAATTGTTTCAAAATAAAAAAAAATTCCAAATTTTTTTACGGTTTACGTTTTCGAAAGAATGAGGAAGCGATTTAAACGTTTCAGCAAAATCAAAAACTATTACCCCTTTCTTTTGCTGATTCGCTTAATTCCTGACTTGTTCGTTTGAGAATGTAAATTATTATTTTTATAAAATAAATGAAAATTGTTTTCGTAAGTTTTGCACTTTGCGCTTTCAAAAGAATGAGGAAGCGATTTAAACATTTCATAAAAATCGAGGACTATGACCCATTTCTTTTACCGATTCGCTTAATTCCGGATTTGTCAGTTTGAGAATGTGAAATGTTATTTTTAGAATACACAATTTTGCTCTTTCAAGGAAACGATGAAGTAAATTAAACAATTTAGTAAAACTCGTGGTTATGGGACATATGCGTTTGCTATTTCGGTTTATTTCTGGACTCGGAAATTGAATATTTGTGATTTCTGATTATCGTTTTTGATAATTGGATGTTTGTGGTTTCTGATTATCGTTTTTGATAATCAGATGTTTGTGGTTTCTGATTATCGTTTTTGATAATTGGATATTTGTGATTTAATTGTCGTTTGAGATAACTAAATATTTTGGGATTTAAGAGTTAATTATCGTTTTTGATAATTAAATATTTGTGATTTGAGATTTGATTATCAATTGTGATAATTAAATATTCGTTTTTGATAATTAAAATGAGGTGGCAAGAATTAAATACAAACTAAAAGTCTAGGCTCAGGCATTAAGTAGAAGGAGAAATGAATAGATCAAGTATTAATAATGAAATAACTATTTTAAAACGTACATGCAACAATTAATAACAAAAGAAATGATGGGACCATGTACATCGCACAACCCTTTTGAAATTCAATTGGTGCAACTTAACCAAATTAACTTCATTAACTTAAATAATATTCAAATTTGTACGCATTTAGTTTTTTTATCTATGCATAATAAATAAAAGTATTTACCCTAAAATGAAAATGTTCAATTTGGTTTTCCCAAAATGATCTTTTGTTTCCAATAAAACATCCTTTTTGTTTGACACAAAAGGTATGTTATTTTTTTATTAAATCTATTAATTGCAATCGACGTTTTCTTCCCTTCTAATTGAAATATTTCAATTACATTAATTGCAATTACTTATAAAGTTAAATTTCAAAACAGACAACTAAAATGGATGAAAAATATAATAATTGTTTCCTTTATTCATTTAAACACGTTTATAAATTGTTGTTTATACAGCAGAGTAATAAATAACTTACTTAAATAAATTATTTTTCTACTCTTGTAAGCCATCTATATGCTAAAACACAATTCAAATATGCATATGTTTCTTCCTTCAAATCAATCATTCTATTGTTTATTTTAATGAAACTAAACCTACATTCACAAATGAAACGTTCATTTTATTTGATATAAATGTTCTTTTTATTATATCAACTTTCCTTATATTTTCACAAAACATAAGCTATGATTAATTACACCTATTAATTTACAATTTGGTGTACTCTCTACCATTAACTGAAATTATTCAATTCCATTAATTTTAATTGTTTACATAGATGAATTTCAAAATGGACAAAATAAATGTAATGAAAAATAGAATAATTATTTCCTATTTAATAGTAATTTAAACATATTGTACACTATTGGATACAAATAGGAATTATACATTCCTTACCAAATAATTGTTTCTCGTCTCTACGGTCAATCTTTAAGCTACCAAACAGTTCAAATAAATAAACATATGATTTCTTCTTTAATAAAGAAACATTTATTTTTCTTTATTAACATTTATTATTCCATTCAATTAAAAATTTATAATTGTTCACTCAAACCAATGTTATTAAAATACACACTAGCATTTGTTATCATCCTTACATTATTTCAAACATATTTCATTAGTAGAAATTTTACTTAAGCTCATAACTTGTACTGTAATTTAATTTGTATCAGTAAAATATTATTATTTTTTTAACAATTTAAAAAAATATTATTTAATTTAATACCTTAAATTTTTAAAAATATGGGTCGTTACACTCAAGTCACCAAATTTGTAATTAAAATTACCTATCAAAATATTTCACCACCCTTTTCTAATTTACAATCTCTTTTCTAACTTTTACAAAAAAACGGTGGTATAATTTAAAAGTCATCTAAGATCACTTTTTATCAAAAATTTCTAACTCATAAGATTTTATCTTTTTGAAAAGAACTTCCAAAATATTCAAGGGATTTTCATAGAAACCCATTTTTGTTCAAATTATGTCCCAAAGGGTAGGATTAAAATTATTCTTTCATTTAAACCTTTCCATCTAAGGTTACCTCTATTATAAAATATATCCATAGAGTTCAAAATGATAAGGAATACTAGGTCCTATCAAGGAGTAAGTTAACATACAGCTTCTAGGGTGCATCCATAAGTTTTTGGTCATGCTCTCCCTAGTTTACTCCTAAAGATATGATCCCCGCTCTACAAGTAACCAGAGTAAGAGTAGAAATTATCTTTATTTATTATTCCAACTCATAGTCGCATCTCCCATCCTTTTGGAACATGGTCGCAACTATTTTTATAGTTGGAATCTATAGAGTTAGATGTAAATTCAAAATAAGTGTACATATAGTATAAGTTATAGAAAAATCTTTTGGAAAACCTTTTCTAAAATGATAAGTATGCCAGTTATACGTATAGTATACTTTCCCCGTTGATTGGGTAACCTAGGCTCTGTCACCAAATGTAACAACCCACCTCGGAACAGGTCTAAATTTCGTCCCAGAAATGGCCCATTGAACTTAGATCCATTCATAGGTAAGCTGTTGGTAGAAATAAGAAAATAATATTATAGAGCCATAACTAAACATTCAGAGCTCAAAGCGGATGGAACAAAATATAATAGCAAAATGTATCATTTATAACCTTAGAAGGTCATAATATAAAATACCATCAAATCGCATCATAAATCCATTACAACAATTGCCCATATACATAGGTTCACATAAAAACAAGTAATAAAACATATACTGCCACAAGCCAAGCTTCTCCATCTCTAAGCATCGTCATCGCCCCCACTTCGTCCTTAACCTGTGTTGTAAGGAGGAGAGAGTCAAAACAACAAGTGTCCAGTGACTAAAAACCTCGAGTCTTACCTTTTCAGTACCTGGACAGTATATTTCAAAATAAGAATATGCCTAAGAAAAATAAACCATTAAACCATTTAATACTTCTTTATAAGGAAAGGAGGCAAGTCTGACCACTTAATACCTTCTATTTTAGAAGCAAGTTTCTAAAATCCTATATCCCAATCGTACGTTATAAACAGCTAATAATGTGAGAGATGATACTAAGCCACTTAATACATTTTATTGGAAAATAGGTAGACTCTGGCCGTTTAATACCTTAATTAAGGCAAACCCCATAATTTAATATCTACTTCCAAGGCGTGCTCCTTAATGGTACTATCTAGTTGACATCATATGGAATCTCTTAGGACACTTAATACTTCCTTATGGAAAGCAGGCAGACTCTAGCACTTTAATACCTTAATTAAGGCAGATTCCATCATTTAATATCTATTTCCAAAAAGGACCCTTACTGAGATATCACCTAACATAACCACTTGACCATTTAATACTTCATCTGGGAAAAGAGGCGGGCCCTCAAACAGCCACTTAATACCTCATGACCTTGAAGCATGGCCTTTGTCTTATGGCCATACTCATAATGACATCTCACATTAGTCCGACTATTTGTAGGAACTAGTAGCCATATTAGCTGGGTAGATTTCCACTATAGAATTTGGGACTAACCTCGCATCATTACAAATATATATCATAACGATGTCTCACATCAATCAAAGTGTACACAACTGCTAGTTGCCTCAAAGTGAAGGATAAACTTCCATCATTTAACTCTATTAACCACAAATCCTTATGACTTAGCCATAAATCAAATACTCTCCATACACACACACATACACACACACTCTCATATCACCATTTTATAAATAAGTCCTTATAAGGAACCTTCCTTACTACGCCTTAAAATAATAATTAGGCTATATTAGAATTTTTTCACTTATTATCTCCTAATAATAAATTTCCTTCCTAATAGGGGAAATAAATGAAAAAAATAATTACCTAATTAACTATGCCATATGCGCAATAATTATACATTAATCACGCTAATAGAGATAAAGAAATATTCGCACCTATTAAGTTCTAAACAGATGGATTTTACGCTCTAAACTAGCATTAAACATCAATTCTCTAACCAAATGTTGTTACAAGTCTTTTTTATTCATATTCCCAAGATTTCAACATACCAAAATAAGGGATTCTAAAATCCAAAATAAGGAATAAATATTTGAAAGTCCAGTTGATCGTATCTAATATGACTTGTATACTAGTATGTGAGTGTATACCAATATGTAAGCTAAATATAGCAATATAACATAATATAAAAAAGCAAAGTATGAAAATGAGCACGCTGGAGTTTTTATACTAGTTCAGACCTCCTATCCTACTATAGTCCCGAAGCTCCCTTTTCGTATTTCACTAGATAATAACCCTTGCTTCGCCAGAAGGAATAAGCTAATAAAAATATGTTCCATTAACAATCTTGTGTTCAATAAAACATAGATATTGACTGCTAGTACAATTTTTCCTATAATCTCCTTTGAGTGATAGTGAGTGTGAGTTCTTTGTAATTGCAGGAAATAATTTAACCAAAATATAGATTTTGGTTTTAAGTGATTGAGAATATTAAATCAATGATAACACAAGAGATTATAAATATAGAAGTTAGAGAATAGCAAACTAAGGTAAGTTAAATCTCAATTGATTGGAGTATTTATAGAATCAAATTGTTGTATTTGAAAAGTTGTGACTTATTGATAGATTACTATTTGATTAATGGTTGCAATGATTGAAGGAGAAGGGTGTCCGTTCAAAGCAGAGAGAAGCATATGTTTAAAAAAAATGAGAATTGTAGTTTTGCATATGCAGGTCGAAACTCCTCTCAAACGTCTGCCATTATATATCATACATCTGTGGCATTTCAGAAAACAAAAACCAGAAACATGTCACAGACGTCTGTGGCATATTGACAAACATCTATCACTGTTGAATGTGCAAAATTTGGGTAGTTTTTTTATCGAGATTTGTTGATATGAAATTGTGTGTGTTATGATCACTTAAGGAGATTGCACAATATTTATATATGACTATAATACAATAATATGAACTTACATTTATGATCCATCTTTCTTCATTTGTCTTTGAGCCATGATTTTGTTGAGCATGGTGATCTTCTTCTAGTATATAATTGTAATATGATAAAATATGTCTTGTATTGTGATTGTATAGTTATTGTCATTGAAATCCTAGAAGGGAGGTTCTAACATTCTTCCTCTTTTTGATGATGATAATTATACAATCGTAAGTAATGATACAATCGTTAGTAACGATAGCCATAAGAAGCATGATAGAATAGTTACTGAGATATGAAAACAAGAAATATGAATAATAGGTAAACAATATTTAGCACAGTAGTTGCATGAATATGATGAAAACAAACAACAACAACATAAATAAACAATTACCTAAAGCAAAAGAAAAAAATGCAAAGAAGAATTATTGATAGTTGTAAGTGGAGAAATCACCATAATTCTCATAATACTCATAGTAGGAGGATGAATTAGATTGATAGTTTCCCACCCATTGAGTATATTTTTCATCTTCACGAATAGACAACCCTTGAAATATAGTATGATGCATTTGATGAGGTGCCGAAGGATCAGGCAAAGATATATCGTCGTTGTCTTCTTGTTCTTCTCCTGGTTGTTCCTGCACAATCTTCCTTCCTCTATCTTGATGGGAACTTTCATCATAAGAAGATGATCTACAAGGATGGTAAATAGAAGTTTGTGTTGGTGGGGGGAGAGTGTAGGAGAAGGAGAGGAGGATGATCTAGACGATGATCTACTACGAACTTTTCTCATAACTTTCCCCAAAGTGGAAACAACCATTTCCAAAGTTTTCTGCATATTAGTCATTCATGTAAAAAAGGATCTTTCCAATTTGACCAGTTTGTTTTGTAAATATTTTTGACTTTTTTCCAAAGCTTTTTGATTGACCGTGATCAATCTTTGATTTCGAAGCATTACATATCAAAGGAATCATTTTGGTCAGGTTTTGTGCTGACTTCGTAAATCTCCGAATTGGAATGATATTCGGTTGGATAGTGAGTAAAAGCAGATGAATCTAGAGGAGGAGGAGCTTGAGCCTATTGTGGAGAAATGAGATGCATTTGTTGTTCATTTTGCTGCTGTTGAGCACTCCGTTGAGCAAGAGAAATGACTGGAGGTGGTCTTTCGAGAAGATGTATTATGGATAAAAATCTTGTACCACTGTCTTTAATAGAATTTCTTTGCAGCGAGATATATATGAAGGTACTCCGAGAGCTTGTAAGAGACACATGATGTATGAGGCATACATAATGGTTCGTCGATGTTGACTCCAAAAGCCTTTAATTTCAACATGAATGAATTTTGCCTAATTGACTTGAGTTCCACCAAATATAGCATGTACGGCTTTCTGGTCATTTTTATAAATTTTTTCATGACTTCCTAATCAAGGAATTATTACGTTAGTTATCATGCGATTTAGCAATCTAGTCTTTGGTCGTAGACGAACCAATTTCCATTGTGGCATTCTATCTTCCCATAGTTGGTGCATAATTTTGTCATATGAAAAATTTCTATGATCGGGAGTTACTTCTAAACTAATTCCAATAGAGGAACAATCGAGTAATCGACCAATCTTGTTCACACTAATTTTCCAAACCCGTCAATACACACTAATCCATTTAACCATCTTTCTTCATTTTTGGGTGTCCAAATATCATTACTACACAAATTTGCATAACAAAGAAAGATGGCTAGTTGATTGATTTGTACCTCATTTTCATCGAAGTCAATTAGCTCACGATATCCTAAGACGATGGTGAGTTTTTGAAGACCATATTCTCCAAATTTGCATAGTTGGTAGAAGAGACCACAATGAAGTATCTTTTGTTTTAGATCGTCAAATCTTTTGTTAGTGATCGTACTATTGCGAAGTCTTTCTTGAATGTGTGCATCAATGACAAGATTGGTTTGAGAAGATGAAGATTAGCCTCTCTTTAATCTCTTTTTGACTGGATTCTTTGCTTTGGATGCCATTTTTGAAGAAATAGGTTTTTGAGAAAGCTAGAGTTTTTTACTATGGGTAAAAACGAGATGGTTTAGGTGAAAATGAAGCAGGGAGTAAAAAAAAATTATTATAAAGGGATGTTGTCTGTAGTAGTTCGAGAGTTCACTCAAATGTTTGAGAATTGATAATAGATGCTGAGATCACATACGGGAACTTTTCCAAAAAATTTGATAGACGTCTGTCATATTCCCACAGGTGTTTGAGACGTTCAGATTTCTATTTATAACGCTGATGTTTATATTTTTGACTTTTAATTTCATATTTTCATTAAAAAAACATAATTAATGATTATTATAATCAAGCAACATACAGAACAAAAAATATTTTTTTACAATGTTATTTCTATATATATATATATATATATATATATATAATTTTCCTCTAAAGCTTGTCAGTATCTGAATCAGTTCAATCTCAAGAGTTTGTGTTATTTTTGGTTTCTCATGTTGAGGTTCAAGCGAAGACAAACTTGGATGAGCCAGAGTGATATTCCAGTCTTGGTTTGATGAACCCTGTCTCCCATAAGTTTCGTGAAGTAAAGTTGCAAGTTTTTACAGGAGTCGATTAAACGAGAAGATTTTTTATGTAAATAATTTTTTTGGTGGATGATCGCAGATTGCTAGAATACATTTTTCGAGAAAGTTAAAATGAGATCCTTGACATTGTTGCTCGTAATACATTTCTCATTGAACTTCCATCATTTCTTGTTGGTAGTGATTTATTTCATCCAATTTAGTATTGAGAAATGACGATTCAAGATCAGTCACTCGTTTAGCCTTCATTTCCTTCGAAGAGCAGCCGGTATGATATGTAGGTGATGCTATAATATTTAGTGAGACCGATCGATTTAAGGAGGTATGATTTTTGTTTGGTAATATGTGGGTGCTATTTAATGAAGGTGGGCTAAAGTTGATAGTTGAGTAAGTGGAGTCATGATCAGAAGATATGTTTAGTTTTTCTAAGTTTATAAATAATATGTCTATTTTATTTTTCTTTAACCAAGTGTTTATGTATAAATATAATATATAGTCTATTTATAGTAAAAGCTTTGTATGGATGGAACTATTTTAACCATAAATTTGTTAATGGTTTTTGTTATGCTTGTTAAAAATTAACGAAATAATTCTAATTAAAATCTTATACAAAAAATAGAGTTCAAAATTTTAACTTAAATAATTGGACATATACTAATTAATTAATTCATTAAGTGAGCATATACCAAGGTCTTGTCTCAACTTTATAAAAGTTGATTCATATAATGATTTAGTGAAAATATTGGCAATTTGATTTTCGGTGTTAACAAATTCAAGAAAAATGATACCTTTTCCACATTATCTCTAAGAAAATAACGACGAATATCAATATGTTTCGTTCGAAAATGATTAATAATATTTTTAGACAAATTTATGGCACTAGTATTATCGCAATATATAGGAGATTTAGTAATAATTTTTCCAAAATCTTGAAGCGTTTGCTGCATATGAATTACTTGTGTACAAGCTAAGGCCGTAGAAATGTACTCGGCTTCGCACATCGAGAGAGAAACACATTTTGCTTTTTACTGAACCATAAAACTAGAGATTGACTAATAAAGTGACAAGTGCCACTTGTACTTTTTCTATACACTTTACATCTATGATACGAGTTCAAAAGAGTTGTCTTTTAGGTAAAAAAGCTCGTAATCTTTGGTTTTGGTTAAATACCGCAAAATTCTTTTAATTACTCAATGATGTGACTCTTTAGGTTATGCTTGAAAACTTGCGCAAAAACAAACCTACTCATCATTATATCTAGTCTATTGGCCATTATGTATAATAGAGATACTATTATAATCCGGTATAATTTTGATCAAAGTTCTTTCCATTTTCATCTTGATCAATATGTAAACTTGTGCTCATAGGAGTCATTTTACTTGAAACAATGTCCATTTCGAACCATTTTAATAAACATCGATAATATTTTGCTTGATTTATAAAGATTCCATTGTTTAATTATTTTATTTGAAGACCTAAGAAAAAGTTTAGTTCTCCCATATGTGACATTTCGAATTCATTTTTCGTTATATTCAAAAACTCATTACATAACTTCCCATTAGTGAAACCAAATATAATATCATCAACATAGATTTGTACAAATATTATATCTTTATTTTCTCTTTCTAAAGTGTTATATCAATTTTTCCAATTTGAAAGCTATAATTAAATAAATGTGTTTTAGTCGTTCATACCATGCACGAGGTACTTGTTTTAATCTGTATAATGCTTTTTTAAGTTTGAAAACATAATCTGGGTATTTTCGTGAGAAAATGGAGGTGGTTGTTCAACATAAACTTTTTATTTTATAAATCCATATAAAAATGCATTTATTTAATTCTAAAAATATACAAACGCTAGTAATATTCTTATAGTTTCAAGACGAGCTACATGAGCAAATGTTTCTTGATTGTAGCAACTAATATTGCTTTTTTTCAAACAATGATTCCATTTTCATCTGCTTTATTTTTGAAAATCCATTTTGTTCCTGTAACAGATGTATCATCTGGTCTTATACAAGTTTCCAAACATCGTTTCATTCAAACTTGATAAAGTTCCTCTTGCATTACTAAAATCTAAAAATCATCTTTTGGCGTTTCTTTATAATTTTTGGGTTCGAAGTGGGATATGAATGCTACATGACTTATTTAATCTACTTGATTTCTAGTTGAAACTTCAGTGTTTAAGTCATCAATTACACTATTAGTCAGAAGGTCTTTTAAAATATGCGATGGTGATCATAAAATGTTATCATTATTTTTATTCATATCATTATTATTGTTTTCAGTAACATTATTAGTAGTATTATAATCTATAATTTCTTCATCGTCTTTTTTATTATTTTTGGAATTTTCATCAAAGGAAACATGAAGACTTTCTTTTATAATGTTAGCTCATTTATTAAAAATTATATATGCTTTACTTCGATCTAAATAACCAACAAAAATTCCTTCATCGGCTTTTGAATCAAAATTTTCTAAGATTATCTTCAGTATTTAGAATAAAATAATTCGAACCAAATACACTAAAACATGATAATTTAGGTTTCTTTTTGAAAAATATTTCGTAGCATATGTTCTTACTCATTGGTCTATGTGTTACACGTTTTAATACATAACATGCAATTGCAACGGCTTTTGTCCAAAATTTCTTTGGTAAGTTACTGCTATTAAGTAGTGTTCATGCACATTCTTTTAATGTGCAATTTTTCCTTTCTACTATACCATTTTGCTGTGGTGTGTGTGGAAATGAAAAATTATTACTGATTCCCTTTTTATGTAAAAATTTGTAAGAAGTTCTTTTTCATATTCTCCTCCACGATCGCTTTGTGTACTTTTAATTTTTAATTTCATTAAATTTTTAATTCGTTTATAAAAAAATTGTTACATTTCAAATGTATCACTTTTATGTTTCAAAAATTAATGTCTTGGTATACCTTGAAAAATCATCGACAATTACAAAAACTTATTTGTTACGATTTATTGAACGTACTTGAGTTGGCCCGAATAAATCTAGGTAAAATAGTTCGAGTGGTTTTTTGTAGTAATTTCCTTTTATATTTAAAAGAACCTTTCTTTAATTTTTTGAGTTGACATGCATCACATAAATTCTTGACATCGTAGTTGAGTTTGGGTAATCTTTTAACTAGTTCATTTTTAGCTAGTTTGTTAATGTATTTGAAATTTATGTGACAAAAGCGATCGTGCCATAGTCTTCGATCGTTATGATTTGCAACCAAGCATAAATCTTTATTATGTTTGATATTCATGTTCAAATATATATTTCGATTTCTTAATCCTTCAAATATTACATTTTTTATTTTTATCGAAATTATTACATTTATCTATTTCGAAATCAATTTTAAATCCTTTATTACACAGTTGACTTATACCTAATAGATTGTGTTTTAAATTTTCTACAAGTAAAACACTAGTAATTATAGGAAAGTAGATATGTAGTGACACTGATGACTTCTCCAACGCCAATAACGAAACCTTTTTTAATTATCTTTGAATATCACAGTGCCACCATCGATATATGCTATGTTAGATAACATGTATGCATTTCCTATCATGTGCTTAGAGAAATCGCTGTTGAGTATCTATTTATCCATGCCTTTAATTTTGATTTTTGGTACCTGCAAAATAATAAAGATTTAATTGGTACAAATTCCTTCGTTTGGGTCCTATATGTTTTGGGAGAAGGTAGCCATATCCAAGAGGATCTAGGACCTTTAGAATTATAATTATCATTGTAGACAACATTTTTTAAATATGCGTCTATTTGTTTCTGTCTAATTAACTTATTATTTGTTTTAGGAATCCTATCTTAACTGTTTTTGAGTTTGAGGCCTTGATCTTAGTCTTAGATTTTGGCTTGATCTTAGTATATAGTGTACTATAGTTCTTAGGTTTTTGCTTATTAAAACCTAATCCATTTCGATTTCCAGATGGTTTTGATACTTTAACCAAATTTTCTAAAATTTGGCCCTTATTGAATTTCGAGGCATTATTAGTTATTCTATCGAACCTGTTTTTAATATCAAAAATTTTAATATTGCTAGAATCTAAACTTTTTTTCAGTTCTGGTTTTTCTTTTTCAAGTTTAGCATTTTCTAGTTTTTTATTTTGTAAATCATGTATTAGAGTAGTATTTTAAGAAGATAATTTTTTACACTCTTTTTTTAGCTATTTCTAATTCTTCTTCTAAAATTATTTTCTCCTTTTAATAAATCAATTTCTACCTCTAATCTATTTAACTTTTCTACATATTCCTATTTAGTTTCTTAAATGCTCTTTATTTAAAGTCCAATTCTATGCTTATTTTCAAAATTTCATCATATGTTAGTTCAGGATACTTCATTAGTGTTAGCCATAAAACAAACATTAGCTTGTTTTGAGTCACTTTCACTATCATTATCAAAGGAAGAGGAAGAATTAAAGTCATCTCAAGTTACATGAAAGGCACTTTGCTTGTTCTTAAATTTCTCGAATTTGCTTTTCTTTTTGTCATTATTGAGTTATCAAAAATCTTTCTTCATATGACTGAACATGTCACATCCATAACATTTGATTAATGTTTGATTTGATGAGTTTGAATTGTTACCGTTTTGAAATTTTGTCATATTTTTGAATTTCTTGAAGTTATTGTTGTTTCTGGCGATAAAAACAATTTTTACCTCGAGGAAATCATAACTATCATTATTTTCATGAAAGGAAATATTCTTCTTTTCTTGCTTTTGCTCCTTTATTGCCTACAAATTAACTTCACATGACATAATATTTCCTATTAGTTCTTCGATTTTGAATTGAGAAAGATCGTTAGCTTCTTCGATGGCTAAAATCTTTCTTTTCCACTCGACAGTCAAAGAATTTAAAATTCATGTAACTAGATCGAAATTAGGGAATTTAACCCCAAGTTCCATGAGATCGTGTTGTATAGTTTGAAATATAGCATACATGTCAATTATAGATTCATTTGCATTCATTTTAAACAATGAAAATTGATTTTGGAAAATAGAAATGTTTTTTGGTTGACTTTTGTCGTTCCTTCGTGAGTAACTTGCAAAGTGTGCCATATATCGTATGCAATAATGCAAAGCATAACCCATGAAAATTCATTTTTATTAAATGAACAAAACAAAACATTCATTCTTTGGAATTATTAGTTGTTGTGTTTTTTTGTCCATTGGTCCAAGTGCTTATGTCAGTGGCGGGTGCCTTATATCTAGTTTGAGTAGTTCGCCAAATTTCTAAATCATTAGCTTCCATAAAAATTCACGGACGTGTTGACTAATAAGTATAATTATAACTAGTAAATAGTGGGGAATGAGCAGTCGATTGACCTTATTGAAATGTACTTGCCATATTAAAAGGTTTTCAATCATTTGTTAATGTAAATTGAACCTTGCTCTGATACCCAACAAAAGTCTACTGGATCGTATCTAATATGACCTATGTATTAGTATGTGAGTGTATACCAATATGTGAGCTACATATAGCAATATAACGCAATATAAAAAGCAAAGTATAAAAACGAGCATGCTGGAGTTTCTGTAATGGTTCAGACCTCCTGTCCTACTCCAGCCTCAAAGTTTCCCTTTGGTATTTCACTAAATAAGAAACCTCGCTTCACCCAAAGGAACAAGCTAATACAAAAGTATTATATTGACAATCTTGTGTTCAGTAAAATACAGATATTGACTACTAGTACATTATTTTCTATAATCTCCTTTGAGTGATAGTGAGTTTGCGTTGTTTGGATTTGTAAAAAATAATTTAACCAAAACCTAGATTTTAATTGTAAGTGATTGAGAATATTAAATCAATGATAGCACAAGAGATTACGAATATAGAAGTTAGGGAGTAAATAATTAAGGTAAATTAAATCTCAATTGATTGGAGTATTTATAGAACAAAATAGTTGTGTTTGAAAATTTGTGACTTCTTGAAAGAGTACTCTTTGATTTTGGTTGCAACTGTTAAAGGAGAAGGATGTTTGTTCAAAGCAGGTAGAAGCGTCTATTCAATAAAAATGACAGTTGTAGTTTTTCATATACAGGCCGAAACTTCTGTTAGACATCTGCCATTATAGTCAGACATCTATGACATTTCAAAAAAAAAAACTAAAAACTAAAAACATGTCACCGACATTTGTGGCATATTGACAGACATTCGTTATTGTTGAATGTGCAAAATTTGGGCAGTTTGTTATCGGGATTTGTTGATACGAAATCGTGTGTCTTATGATCACTCAAGGAGATTTTACAACATTTATGTACGACTATAATACAATAATATGACCTTACTTTTATGGTCAATCTTTCTTCAATTGTCTTTGAGCCATGATTTTGTTTACATAATGATCTTTTTCTAGTATATACCTATAATATGATAAGATATATCTTGTATAAGTGATTGTATAATTGTTGTTGTTATTGAAATCCTAGAATGGAGGTTCTAACAACATTAATAAACAAAACTGCAATAACAGACTTGTAATAAAATAGAAACTCAATTTATTACACCAATTCAATGGAATATCCTAAACAATAAGAGTGGTAATCTAAACTCCATATTCTACTCATCTTCTCTTTTATAAAGAAATAGGTAAAAATAGGTGGTGTAAACTATAATAGAATTCATACTCTAAACTGCTTATTTCATTGAAGAATCACAATTTGAACCAGAGAAGAAGGAGAAGTGAAATAGACTATGAAATTATCAAAACTTGCATAAATGGAAAAAATTATATCAAATTAATATAAATAATTGATAATCTTGAAATAGAATTGACATTTCAAAGTAAAAAGGAATTTTGAGGGATTTTGTCTGTTGTATTTTTGAAATCCATAAGACATATTCCAATTCAAATAGAAATGTAACATCCCGCCCTTCTGACCGCCCCTAGTCGGTAATTAAACCAACTTGAAACGTTCAAAATGACGGATTGTTATTTAGTTTATAGAGTTTAAACAGAATCAGCCACAGAAACACAGAATAATAATAATATTTCGCAAAAATGAATTTTTTTTCTTTCCTTTTACAAGTATCAGAGTTTATACAATGTATTGAATTTATACAGCGGAATATTTCTTTAAGTACAAAATCCCTAAACTAAAGTGAAGCGATTTCCCCCTCTCTCTAACTTCGTTGCCCGAACACCCTCAAGCTGTAAAATACTCGGTCTGACCCCGAGTATTACATTCAAAAGAAAATAATACACGGGTCAGTCTAATTCAAACTCGGTTATTAGTGCATAGAGGCAATAATAATCAAATAACAATTAGACGACAGTCACAATAATTCTCGTCTATCCGACCCTTTTAACAAAGAAATTGGATAACGTTAAATATAACACTTAATAGTGTTAAACAATAAATCAGCAAATTAAATTATCAACGAAGATAGATGAAGGGATTATTAATGAAGATAATTTAGGAAAAACATCAGAATTGCCTAAACGGCAATTAACAACTAAATCATCAAATTAAACCAAATCAAAATGCCATTCAAAATATATTGAATTGGCAACATAAAACAATTCTAGCAATAGAAAACATCAATTAAAACATCAGATCTAGTAGGGTTGCAGTACACGCACGCGTGTACTGCCTCGCCACTACAGCATGTGAAACATGCAAAAGATCAGGAAATGCACAATGAAAGTTCTCACCCAAGCACAAGGTCAAACCCAAGTCTAAAACTGGATTCAACACAGGTGCAGTAAAAGAATGAAAACAAGTGAGTTACACTTGTAAACAAAGTCAACAAGACTGTATCAATGAAACATGCACATAAGGGGTGGTGCACTGTAATTAGAAGGCAATACAAACACAAGTATACATTCATGAATGCATATATATATCTATATATGAAACAATGCCACAAAGATAGTGGAACTGCAGTGGGCCATGCATTAGATTCAAAATGGAAGCTGAAAGGAAATTTGAATTTCTAGATTCAAGATGTAACTGATTTTAAACCAAAGTTTAAAAGTGAGTCAAAGTTAGTTTAGAAAACCTGGTTTTGGAACAAACCAATGTTGAAATTTATTGGTTTAAATAACTTAGAGATAATAAGAAATTAAGTGTTTGTTTTTAAATTGAATTTGAAATGAAACCTGAAACTGTTTCAAGTTCTTAAGAGAAAAATGTAAAAGCTAAAGTGAGTTTTTTTCTTCCCCTTTTTCCTAAATTTTAAAAATGAAATTTCAGTATATAAAGCAAGATTTAAACTAAGTTAAAGGTCAAGGAATTTATAAAACCAACTTTACATGAATGTCAAATTCGAATAAGTAAGCCATGTAAAGCCAAAGTCAAAATGAAATATGCATTTCAAAATCAAAGTCAGTTTTGAAATCGGTGCCAACCGAGAAAATAACTAACAAAGTCAAAGTAGCACAAAACAAATGGGCTGTCATGAACACAGGCAATAGCAAATCGATTTTACCAACGCCAGAAGTTCTAGACAGTGAACTAAAGTGAAAACATGACTGTGCTCGTGACAACAGGACTCAAGTATGTTCAAGTCCAAATGCATCAAATTCGAACAAAACCAAAGGAGTGACATGAACAAAGCTATAATAGGTATGCACTGCAAAACTGGACAGTGCAAATCTCATACTCAAGACCAAATGCCAGAAGAAAAACCAACAAGATCAAACTGAAACAAAGAAACAACTCCAGACCACATATGCACAGGCACTACAGAGATCGAAACAATAAGCAACCCAACCTGATCAGAATGAAACAAGAACACATCAGTATGAAGGTGAGGGCACCAGAGGTATGGCACCACAGCACATAAATACATGAGTAAGTGATACAACACTTCAATGAACATTATCAATTCGAATGACAAGTGCACCAAACAGTAACGGTGCAATCAAAAATTGAAACAGCAAGTGGTACAAGTTAATGACTGCATCACAACTGCCACTAAAAGTGAAATAGGCATGTCTACCCAAACTAAGTCAACTCAGTAACAAGCAAAATACAATGCCTAGGAGCAATTATCAGTTTTGAACCAAGATAACTGCAGTGTAATTAAGGTATGCTGAAGTCACCAGTAACAATTACATGAGGCTGGACAGGACAATGCAACCCAAGTAGAAAATGTATGTGAACGTGAACCAGTAACAAATGTACAAGTAACACAATCAAGAACAAGGCACAGTGCCAACAATGAAGTACTCCAACTAGCTAGTACAAGAGGAGAAAATCACAACAATATCAAAATGCACAAGCAAGGCTACATGAACCCCAAATTTTCACAGAGCAATGTAAAGCACTCTGAATCAAATGTCAACAGATAAACAAAGCACGTAAAGGCGTCAGGGAGTATGCAACCTGATCTTCTAAGTGCAGACAAGACGAAGTCAAGGCCAACAGTAATGGCAACAACTCCATCAAGTCGTGGTTAACTAATAACCAAAGTCCATAGAGTACAGTTCAGTATCAAAACAATGATGATGGCTGAAGCCCACAAAAATTCATAACCACAAAACAAAATCGAACGAGAGGCATAGTACTAATTTGAAAAGAACCCAAAACCCATCGATCGAAGTTAACCAGAAACGAAAACGAATCTTGAAGAAGTCAGAAAAATCTCAAACAAACAACATAAATCGAACGGCGAGCAAAATGAATCAACAAACTCAAACAATTGAATACGAACGAAAATCTCTGAATTAGAACCCTAAAATAAGCACGAGGTATATATTAGATGTGAGGGTCACTCACCCTAGCTTGAAGCGGTCGGGAGCGAGGCGAAGGAATCAAATCGATCGAACTACTGAGGTCGGCCGCCTTCGAATTTTGAAAAGCCCTAATTTTTGAAGACGAGCGAACGAAGAATTTTTTTTTAGGCCGCCATTTTATTTTTTTTCTTTCGTTTGATTTTTTTCTTTCTGACATCAAACGAGACTTCTGCCATGTTTTGAAATGAAGGTTGTGTGATTTTGGGCGTGGGTTAAGGCGTGATTTTAGGCGAAGTTGAAAAGAATAAAGCATATTATTATTATTTATTTTAAATTCAATTTGTTTTCGACACAAATTTCAACGCGTTTATGTGTCGTATGCTCTCATAAAAACTCCGATAAATACGAAATTTGAAATCTAGTAATAATTCGATATTCTGGATCCAGTGGAACTAATTTCGTCAGATTCCGAGACTGTGCATCGGAAGGCTATTTTTAAATTCAATTTAAACGATAAAATTTCAAAACTGAACAAATCACTTTCAAATTCAATTCAGAAGCTTCTACTATCTTCAGTATTATTAATGTAAATTTTCTAAGCCTTTAAATTATTTTTAAATCAGCTTAAAACTGAAGATTCAATTTTTATTCAACTTTTAATAGATTAAATTTTATAATTTAATCGCCAAATTTATTCTGATAATTTGAATTTCAAGTCAAACCATCATTCAAATATTTAAAATTAATTAAGTATTTTCAATTTAAATTGTTCAAAATTTAGGGTCGTTACAAGAAATACATTAAACAATTACTGAAAAAGAAATACTAAGGTTTCCATTCATAGAATAGCCTTAATTTTGCCTTCTTCGGATTTGTATGTCTTAAAATCTCTTTCAGAATCTCTCTCTTTTGATACACACACACACACACACACAATAGGAAAGATGTACATATTTTATTAGATTCAGAATAGTTGGAGAATAATAGAATAAGAATAGGTTGGAGGAAGAAAAAATAAATAGAAAATAGATTGGATTCTTACCTAAATTCTCTATAGAATTTATAAATCTAATTTTGAAGACATAATAATGGTATAGTTTCACTATTGTTCCCAAAATATGTATGGACAATACTGAAAGATCTACGATCTAATTTGTAGTGGTTAGAAACACACCAGAACTGTTGAATAATAATAGATTAAAAATTACAAGTCATCAAAATAGGTTCCACAACAAGGAAATGGTCGACCCCCGTACTCCAAGTGGTCGACCTTTAGGTTGACCCCTTGAGGTGCTGGGTCGACTTCTTCCCTTTGTTTTTGGAAGGTATTTACCGTTGCTTGATTATTTATTGATTTTATACCCTAATTAACTTTTAACTTTAACTGCTAATTTTAAATGTTACTTAACCCCCAAGTCTAATCCCAACTAATTTCAAATTTCAAAATAGCGAATTAATTATTTATTTGAATCTTATTCAAATTGTTTAACTCTAAAAACTTCAAATGGTCGTAACTTATTCATTCGAGCTCCATTTGGAGCATGTCATATATGGAAATTAATCAGAATTTCGCCACGTATCTTTCGTTGTCAAATTCCAACTTTTGTGAAATTTCCATTTTCTACCTCATCACATTTAATTTAATTTACTTCATTTATTTATGGTCCATTTGATGATGTATTACATGCATTACGGATGCCATGCCACAACTAAACTATAATTAAAGTGGAATGACATTGAAGTTCTACAATATTCTTAGGTCTAGGGAACTGTGTAACATTGTCACTTTGGGATTGTCTATTTGACTTAGTTATAATAACCAATAAAGAACTGTATAGTACATCATTCCATAGTTATCTAATAAGTATAAGTACACAACCTCTTGGTGCCCACCAACGGTAATACACTATCCAATATTCGAAGAGCATTACATACTCTAGACTTAAAGGGTGAATATATATGCTTCCTCGAAACATCTCGACTTAAAATATTTAAAACAATATGTTATTTTTCAATGTGTTAAAGTTCTTATGATTACAACACATTACTATCACATAACATATCTGCAACGACCCAGAATTTTAGTCATTTGAAATTCGTATATTTAGTTGATTTTAAACATTCATAAGTTAATTTTATAAGATGAATAAATAATAATTCGAATATAGTAATTTAATTGGATAATTAAATGGGTAATTTAATATTTGAAATTGCTGAAATAATTAAAAATTGGATTTAATATGAATAAAAATGATTTATAAAGTTGAATTAAATTCTATTTGAATTAGAATGATGTTAGAGAACTTTTAAAATAGAATTAAAAGTTAATTTGTAGAAATTGAATATTTTAATATTTAATTGACGAGTAAAATAGCCATTTTTCAAGATAACTCGGATTTCGACGAAACCAGTTTCATTGGATCTGTAATATTATATTATTGTAAGATTTCAAATTTCGTGTCAATCGGATTTACGGTTTGTCCGGGGCAAGCTAAAACGTGTAGAAATCGATTTAAGTGAATTTTAAATTTAAATAAGTCGATTTGAAAACCTATGTTTCGAATACGATATATATTTCATTGCATTCAAAATAGGGGTAAAACATTATAAATGCCAGGCGGCACGTTTCGTTTGGAGTTAGGAAAATTTTTGGGTGAATAGTGTCGTCAAATTTTCTAAAAAAGGACGTTATAAATTTCATTTTTCACTTAGAAACCCTAGCTAGGGCTAGCCGCCACTAATAATTTCAATGGTCGAAAATTATGCTTCTTCCTCCTCATTTTCTTCAAATCCGTTAGTCAATTCAAAAGGTTTTCAACTACAAAGAGGAAGAGGGCAATGAGATCTGCATTCTCAACGGTGGTGAACGTCTGAAATGCAATGTGAAGAGAGAAATTGACCTGCGTTCGTGCCACGTTTGGGTTCTCTCTGCTTGGCCATGGTGGCACCGAGTTCGATGCTGTCAGGGGTGTAGAGGGAGTCGACGATGCTCTACAGAGTGGTGGTACTCAATCGTTTTTTGGTAGTCGGCAGGTGGCTCGAAAGTTCAGGAAGAATGGCGGCTTTGGGTTATACTCACGGCCTTGAACATGATGGGGAAGAAATAAAGTAGCGGCCAGATTTGCCTGGATCGAAATCTACGGCCGTTAATTGTTTTAGGGTAAAAAAGAAAAAGAAAATTGAAATTGATTTATATTAAATCGCATAATCTTTGTAACATCATAACTTTGTCATACGAGGTCGAAAATTGACAAAACGAATTGCGTTGGGTTCGTAATGACGAGGACTACGCGATGGAGCTTGTTTGGAGTTGATTGAAGCTAGTGTGAATTATGGGTAAAATTAAACGGCTATTTAATTTTGTTTGGAATAAAACACCGAAACTGCTATTGGAGCAATGTGAGTACAACTCACTCTGTAACAACCCAGGGTTTTGCACCGGTTAATTATCGTCATTAGACGATTAATTCTGCTGGCTAATTGCTGTTGGGAGTTTTGAATCGGGTTGAAATTCTTTTCAAAAATTTGTTAAATGTTGTGTGGGATTTAAATAAAATTTTGGCCCGTGTTTTATTATTGGTGCTGGGTTGTGTTAAGTAAATACCGGTACCGTTCCTCCCTTGATTCATTTTCACAACCTCTAAAATAAACAAATAAAAATGGCTGCACTCGTTCTTTCTTTAGAAATTAGGGTTTTCGGTAATTTGATGATGCCGATTACAAATGCTCGATTTCCTTGCTTGCTAGTTGATCGTCTCTTGAGATGCTTGCGGCTGCTTAATTGAGTTCGTCTTTGCTTCGAAATGAGGTGAGTGATTTTCACTCACACCTAATTCAATCTACAATTGTTTGAATTTGTCAATTGATTTATTTCGGCAGTTCGATTTTGTTCGTTGTTGATGATTTCACTGACTTTATCGATTTCGTATAATTTGATTATGGCTTGTTCGATTTTGTCTCGTTATTGATTCCTTTTTGACATTCGAACTTGACATTTTTTGACTCGGCTACGATTTTGTTTTTGGTTCGAACTTTTGTATCACTGTATATGTGATGTGAGTGAACTACAGCTCGATTTCTAATAATTTGAAAAACTCTTGTGACACGGGTTTGATTCGAACTTCTACTGTTAGGCTTAACTGCACGTACATGTTCATGTTTGTAGCATCTCGACCTGTACCTTTTTTATAATTGTTGTTTCAGGATATATGTGTATTCATGTTTACTTTGTAGACTTGAGACTTGTGATCTTCATTGCATATTGAACTAAAGCCGTTGGCTGCAATTTGATATTAACTCGAATTGTACTTCATTGTTTCCTGGTTTCTTATTCCGTATGAGTCCATTTGCATTGTGTAGTTATTAGCTTACTGTTCATATTTGGAAGTCGGGTGCATTGTTGAGTCATCGTTTTTGCCAGTATTTTATATGTTGGTCTTTGGTGCACTTGCTCATCTCTGTTGCGCATGCCTGAATTATTTTTGCGCATTGCTGGGACTTTTGCTTTACTTGAGTTCGAGTCATTTGTTTCAGTTACCATGTGTATACATACATCTGTGATCATACATAAAAATATGTATGTTGTTGCACCATTGTTGTCTCACTATTTCACTTGTTGCCATTCCTTTGGTGCAGTTTCCTATTGTCACCTAAGTTTGCTTCACCACTGACCCTTGCTCTTTGTTGTAACTGGACTTGTACCCTTGGTACTCTTGAGTCTGCATTGTTGGGTGGTTTTGAGCTTCGCTGAGTTTGTTGCTTTTCACAATTGCATCTCCATTTGTTGTACTTGAGTTATTCTAGCGTGCCATGACATGTGTTCTTGTCTGGTTCATATTGCATTTTGATGTAAGCCACTGCTAGTAGACTTGAAGTCTGGTGGCTTCACTTTGGCATTTGAACTGGTTCGATATTAATTTCATTGTTGTTTTTCATATACTTGCTGCTGCTATGCACATGCTTCACCGTGTACATTGTTTTCATTTGAACCTACACATTGTGCATATCTTAATCTTTTGCATATTTCATCACTGTAGTGGCGAGGCAGTGCACGTGAGCGTGTACTGCAGCCTAATCAGAATTAACGTTTTAATTGATATTTCAACTGCTTGAATTGGTTAGTGTGTTCAATTCAATATTTCTAAATTGTATTTTGATTTGAGTTGATTTGATTATTTGGTTGCTATCTAATATCTATTGGATAATTAGATTATGTGTTTAATTATTTATTTAATAATTAGATTTTTTTGTTAATTGTATCACATGTATTGTAACTGACTTCAGTTATATATATACGAGATTTGATATTATCCATGATCTGTGTTTAGCTTATCTGTGTTATTATTATATATGTGTCCTAAACTATTATGTACCATCGTAGTTCGTTTTATACCAGAATTAAATATGTTGATGGGAGTAAATAAACAAAGAGATGAATATATATATATATATATATATATATATATATATATATATATATACAGCACTCCTATCGAGGTAACCAATACTAGTGTAAGCCTAACTACGGATGGCCGCTCCTATCCAGCCTTATTCTTCGTAATAACAGACGGTATTTCCTTTTAATAATCTTTGTTATTGTAAGCATAGAGGTGGGGCGTCACAGTTGGTATCAGAGCGAGGGGTTTGTGGACATAATATAGAACATAACTTAGATGGAACATGTGTTACAACTATTAGTTGATATTTTATTTGTGCCTTGAGTCAAAACTAAAGTTTCGAAATTATGATGAAATTTTTAAATATCTTTATTTAAAAATAAAACTGAAATTGTGTTTTGATGATTGATTGATTTGTGTTCTATTTATCAGAGTGCGCAGTAGAAATAGTGAGACTGCCTTCGCTGAGTATAGCTGATAACCCTTTTGATTTAAAAATCAAAATTTGAGTTGCACGTTGCTGCATTAATTTTACGTTGAACTGGTGTTTGGTTTTAAAACGTATTTTGTTGCCGTTATTTTTATAATGGGATTTTTACACCGATATTATATTTTGGTGAGAATTATTTTGATGAGATTTTAACGTGTAAAGATTACTGTCACTTTGACTTTAGTAATCGTCAAATTTAAAGTGGATTTCCAAGCGGTTATCCCGCAATGCTGATTTGATACTCGTTTTTTACGATGTTTTGAGAATGGCAATTTCCTTGTCGAAATTGCCACTGATGTTGATGTTTTAATCACGTATTTTAAAACTCGTTTTAAAATCCAATTGTTTTCAAAAAAAATTACAGTTTGCGCTTTCAAAAGAATGAGGAAGCGATTTAAACGCTTCAGCAAAATTGAGGACTATGAACCCTTACTTTTACTGATTCGCTTAACTCCGGACTTGTCCGTTTGAGAACGTAAAATGTTATTTATTTAAAATACACGATTTTGCACTTTCAAGGAAACGATGAAGTGATTTAAACGATTTAGCAAAAGTGTGGAGTATGGAACCGCACTTTTACTATTTCGGTTAATTCCAGACTCGTTAATTGAAACATCTACTGTTTGATGATTCTGATGATTTGTTGGGCTTTCGAGCCACTTTGCTGGACCTTCGGGTCATTTGTTGGACCTTCGGGTCATTTGTTGGACCTTCGGGTCATCTGATGGACCTTCGGGTCAAATACCAGTACTAGACCTTCGGGTCACTCTACGGACCTTTGGGTCATCTGATGGGCGCCAAAATTTATAGTACTTGGTAGGTTTCGACCATCTAAGATGCACATGCGCCGTAGCTAAAACTCGCCATCAGCTGGGATCGACCCATCTTTTATGTTGATTTTCTAGATTATCTTAATTGATATCTAGATATTTTTTATTTCTAATTATCTGCACGTAACTAGATATTTGTTGGTTTGAATTCTAATTATCTTTATTGATAATTAGATATTTGCTGATTTAAGTTCTAATTATCTTTGTTGATAATTAGATATTTGTGTTTTCTGATTATCGTTTTGATAATTAGATATTTGTGTTTTCTGATTATCGTTTTTGATAATTAGATATTTGAGTTTTCTGATTATCGTTTTTGATAATTAGATATTTGTGTTTTCTGATTATCGTTTTTGATAATTAGATATCTGTGGTTTCTGATTATCGTTTTTGATAATTAGATATTTGTGGTTTCTAATTATCGTTTTTGATAATTAGATATTTGATGTTTCTGATTATCGTTTTTGATAATTAGATATTTGTTGTTTATGATTATCGTTTTTGATAATTAAATATTTGATGTTTCTGATTATCATTTTTGATAATTAGATATTTGTTGTTTTTGATTATCGTTTTTGATAATTAGATATTTGATGTTTCTGATTATCGTTTTTGATAATTAGATATTTGTTGTTTCTGATTATCGTTTTTTATTATTAGTTATTTGATGTTTCTGATTATCGTTTTTGATAATTAGATATTTGATGTTTCTAATTATCATTTTTGATAATTAGGTATTTGATGTTTTCTGATTATCGTTTTTAATAATTAGATATTAAATTTGTTGTTTTTTGATTATCGTTTTTGATAATTGGATATTTGTTGTTTTCTAATTATCTGGTTGATAACTTGATATTTGCGGATTTGCGATTTGTGATTTGTGTTTTCTAATTATCTTTATTGATAATTAGATTTTGTTGTTTTCTAATTATCGTATCGATAATTAGATATTGTTTTTTTGTGATTTATGTATCCTAATTGTCTAATTGATAATTAAATATTGCTGATAATTGTATTTATTCAGTTTGCTGTTTTCTGATTATCTATTTGATAATTAGATTTTGTTGAGAATTTGTGAATTTCTTTTATGAAATTAAAAGGTTTCCTTGGCGTTTGTATTCTTGACCTATATTTTTCTAGCTTAACCAGTTTATGTTAAAAAATAATTGTTATTGATGACTTTAATTATGAAAATTGCGGGGACGCAATTTTTATAAGGAGGGGAGTCTATAACAACCCGGGATTTTGCACCAGTTAATTATCGTCATTAGACGATTAATTCGGTTGGCTAATTGTTGTTGGGAGTTTTGAATCGGGTTGAAATTATTTTCAAAAGTTTGTTAAATGTTGTGTGTGATTTAAATAAAATTTTGGCCCGCGTTTTATTATTGGTGATGGGTTGTGTTAAGTAAATACTGGTACCGTTCCTCCCTTGATTCATTTTTCGCAACCTCTAAAATAAACAAACGAAAATGGCTGCGCTCGTTCTTTCTTCAGAAATTAGGGTTTTCGGTAATTTGATGGTGCCGATTACAAATGCTCGATTTCCTTGCTTGCTAGTTGATTGTCTCTTGAGATGCTTGCGGCTGCTTGATTGAGTTCGTCTTTGCTTCGAAATAAGGTGAGTGATTTTCACTCACATCTAATTCAATCTACAATTGTTTGAATTTGTCAATTGATTTATTTCGGCAGTTCGATTTTGTTGGTTGTTGATGATTTCACTGACTTTATCGATTTCGTATAATTTGATTATGGCTTGTTCGATTTTGTCTCGTTATTGATTCCTTTTTGACATTCGAACTTGACATTTTTTGACTCGGCTACGATTTTATTTTTAGTTCGAACTTCTGTATCACTGTATATGTGATGTGAGTGAACTGTACCTTGACTTCTAATAATTTGAAAAACTCTTGTGACACTGGTTTGATTCGAACTGCTACTGTTAGGCTTAACTGCACGTACATGTTCATTTTTGTAGCATCTCGACTTATACCTTTTTTATAATTGCTGTTTCAGGATATATGTGTATTCATGTTTACTTTGTAGACTTGAGACTTGTGATCTTCATTGCATATTGAACTAAAGCCGTTGGCTGCAATTTGATATTAACTCAAATTGTACTTCATTGTTTCCTGGTTTCTTATTCCATATGAGTCCATTTGCATTGTGTAGTTATTAGCTCACTGTTCATATTTGGAAGTCGGGTGCATTTGTTGAGTCATCGTTTTTGCCAGTATTTTATATGTTGGTCTTTGGTGCACTTGCTCATCTCTGTTGCGCATGCCTGAATTATTTTTGCGCATTGCTGGGACTTTTGCTTTACTTGAGTTCGAGTCATTTGTTTCAGCTACCATGTGTATACATACATCTGTGATCATACATAAAAATATGTATGTTGTTGCACCATTGTTGTCTCACTATTTCACTTGTTGCCATTCCTTTGGTGCAGTTTCCTGTTGTCACCTAAGTTTGCTTCACCTTTGAGCCTTGCTCTTTGTTGTAACTGGACTTGTCCCCTTGGTACTCTTGAGTCTGCATTGTTGGGTGGTTTTGAGCTTCGCTGAGTTTGTTGCTTTTCACAATTGCATCTCCATTTGTTGTACTTGAGTTATTCTAGTGTGCCATGACATGTGTTCTTGTCTGGTTCATATTGCATTTTGATGTAAGCCACTGCCAGTAGACTTGAAGTCTGGTGGCTTCACTTTGGCATTTGAACTGCTTCGATATTAATTTCATTGTTGTTTTTCATATACTTGCTGCTGCTATGCACACGCTTCACTGTGTACGTTGTTTTCATTTGAAGCTATATTGCAGTTTCATTATCCATATCTTAATCTTTTGCATATTTCATCACTGTAGTGGCGAGGCAGTGCACGTGAGCGTGTACTGCAGCCCTATCAGAATTAACGTTTTAATTGATATTTCAACTGCTTGAATTGGTTAGTGTGTTCAATTCAATATTTTGAAATTGTATTTTGATTTGAGTTGATTTGATTATTTGGTTGCTATCTAATATCTATTGGATAATTAGATTATGTGTCTAATTATGTATTTAATAATTAGATTTTGTTGTTAATTGCTGTTTAGGCAATTATGTGGTTTACAAATTATCTTCATTGATAGGCCTTTTATTTATCTTTGTTGATGATTTGGCTTTGTTGATTTGCTGTTACGTGTTATAATCACCGTTATCCGATTTTCTTATTAAAGGATTGAATAAGTGAGATTTATTGTGACTGTCGTCTATTTGATTATTTAATTATTACTGCTTTTGTGCATTAATAACTGAGTTTAAATTAGACTGACCTATGTATTATTTTCTTTTGAATTAATACTCGAGTCAGACCGAGCTATTACAAGCTGTTGATATCTCGCTTTGGGATGCTGATTGAGCTATGAAGTCTCTTTATATCTTTTGGAGTAGTCGTTGTCATTTTATAGGATGATATGTATTCATGTATATTATTTACAATAATGTACTTGTATATGTAACTTCCAGTGTCGACAGTTGTAATTGTATCACATGTATTGTAACTGACTTCAGTTGTGTGTGTGTGTGTGTGTGTGTGTGTATGAGATTTGATATTATCTGTGTTCTGTGTTTAGCTTTTCTGTGTTATTATTATATATTTCTCCTAAACTATTATGAACCATCGCAGTTCATTTTATACCGGAATTGAATATGTCAATGGGAGTAAATAAATAAAAAAGATGAAATATATATATATATATATATATATATATATATATGTACCACTCCTATCGAGGTAACCAATACTAGTGTAAGGCCTAACTACGGATGGCCGCTCCTATCCAGCCTTATTCTTCGTAATAACAGACGGTATTTCCTTTTAGTACTCTTTGTTATTGTGAGCATAGCTGTGGGGCGTCACAGTTGGCATCAGAGCGAGGGGTTTATGGACACAATATAGAACATAACTTAGATGGAACATGTGCTACAACTATTAGTTGATGTTTTATTTGTGCCTTGAGTCAAAACTAAAGTTTTGAAATTATGAAGAAATTTTTAAATATCTTTATTTAAAAATAAAATTAAAATTGTGTTTTGATGATTGATTGATTTGTGTTCTGTTTGTCAGATTACGCAGCGGAAACAGTGAGACTGCCTTCGTTGAGTACAGCTGATAACCCTTTTGATTTAAAAATCAAAATTTGAGTTGCACATTGCTTCATTAATTTTACGTTGAACCAGTGTTTGGTTTTAAAACGTATTTTTTTGCCGTTATTTTTATAACGGGATTTTTACACCGGTATTATATTTTGGTGAGAATTATTTTGATGAGATTTTGACGTATATAAATTACTATCGCTTTGACTTCAGTAATCGTTAAATTTAAAGTGGATTTCCAAGCGGTTATCCCGCAATGCTGATTTGATACTCGTTTTTACGTTGTTTTGAGAATGGCAATTTCCTTGTCGAAATTGCTACCGATGTTGCTGTTTTAATCACGTGTTTTAAAAATCGTTTTAAAATCCAATTGTTTTCAAAAAAATTACAGTTTGCGCTTTCAAAATAATGAGGAAGCGATTTGAACGCTTTAGCAAAATTGAGAACTATGAACCCTTACTTTTATTGATTCGCTTAACTCCGGACTTGTCCGTTTGAGAACGTAAAATGTTATTTATTTAAAATACATGATTTTGTACTTTCAAGGAAACGATGAAGTGTTTTAAATAATTTAGCAAAAGTGTGGAGTATGGAACCACACTTTTACTATTTCGGTTAATTCCAGACTCGTTAATTGAAACATCTACTGTTTGATGATTTTGATGATTTGTTGGGCTTTCGAGCCACTCTGTTGGACCTTCGGGTCATTTGTTGGACCTTCAGATCATTTGTTGGATCTTCGGATCATCTGGTGGACCTTCAGGTCAAATACCAGTACTAGACCTTCATGTCACTCTGTGGACCTTCGGACCATCTGATGAGCGCCAAAATTTATAGTACTTGGTAGGCTTCGGCCATCTGAGATGCACGTGTGGCGTAGCTAAAACTAGCCATTTGTTGGGATCGATCCATCTTTTATGTTGATTTTCTAGATTATCTTAATTGATTTCTAGATATTTTTTGTTTCTAATTATCCGCAGGTAATTAGATATTTGTTGATTTGAGTTCTAATTATCTTTGTTGATAATTAGATATTAGCTGATTTGAGTTCTAATTGTCTTTGTTGATAATTAGATATTTGTGTTTTTACTGGTTATCGTTTTTGATAATTAGATATTTGTGTTCTATGATTATCATTTTTGATAATTAGATATTTGTGTTTTTTGATTATCGTTTTTGATAATTAGATATTTGAGTTTTCTGATTATCATTTTTGATAATTAGATATTTGTGTTTTCTGATTATCGTTTTTGAAAATTAGATATTTGTGTTTTCTGATTATCGTTTTTGATAATTAGATATTTGCGTTTTCTGATTATCGTTTTTGATAATTATATATTTGTGTTTTCTGATTATCGTTTTTGACAATTAGATATTTGTTGTTTCTGATTATCGTTTTTGATAATTAGATATTTGATGTTTCTGATTATCGTTTTTGATAATTATATATTTGTTGTTTCTGATTATCGTTTTTGATAATTAGATATTTGATGTTTCTGATTATCATTTTTGATAATTAGATATTTTTTGTTTCTGATTATCGTTTTTGAAATTAGATATTTGATGTTTTTGATTATCGTTTTTGATAATTAGATATTTGATGTTTCTGATTATCGTTTTTGATAAATAGGTATTTTATGTTTTCTGATTATTGTTTTTGATAATTAGATATCATATTTGTTGTTTTCTGATTATCGTTTTTGATAATTGAATATTTGTTGGTTTCTGATTATCTGGTTGATAACTAGATATTTGCGGTTTTGCGGTTTGTGATTTTTGTTTTCTAATTAACTTTATTGATAATTAGATTTTGTTGTTTTCTAATTATCGTACTGATAATTAGATATTGCTATTTTGTGATTTCTGTATTCTAATTATCTAATTGATAATTACATATTGCTGATAATTGTATTTATTCAGTTTGCTGTTTTCTGATTATCTATTTGATAATTAGATTTTGTTGAGAATTTGTGAATTTCTTTTATGAAATTAAAAGGTTTTCTTGGCGTTTGTATTCTTGACCTTTGTTTTTCTAGCTTAACCAGTTTATGTTAGAAAAATAATTGTTATTGACGAATTTAATTATGAAAATTGCAGAGACGCAATTTTAAAAGGAGGGGAGTCTGTAACAACCCATGGTTTTGCACCGGTTAATTATCGTCATTAGACGATTAATTCTGTTGGCTAATTGCTGTTGGGAGTTTTGAATCGAGTTGAAATTCTTTTCAAAAATTTGCTAAATGTTGTGTGGGCTTTAACTAAAATTTTGTCCCGCGTTTTATTATTGGTGCTGGGTTGTATTAAGTAAATACCGGTTACCGTTCCTCCCTTGATTCATTTTCGCAAGCCCTAAAATTAACAAACGAAAATGGCTGCGCTCGTTCTTTCTTCAGAAATCAGGGTTTTCTATAATTTGATGATGCCGATTACAAATGCTCGATTTCCTTGCTTGCTAGTTGATTGTCTCTTGAGATGCTTGCGGCTGCATGATTGAGTTCGTCTTTGCTTCGAAATGAGGTGAGTGATTTTCATTCACATCTAATTCAATCTACAATTGTTTGAATTTGTCAATTGGTTTATTTCGGCAGTTTGATTTTGTTCATTGTTGATGATTTCACTGACTTTATCGATTTCGTATAATTTGATTATGGCTTGCTCGATTTTGTCTCGTTATAGATTCCTTTTTGACATTCGAACTTGACATTTTTTGACCCGGCTATGATCTTGTTTTTGGTTCGAACTTCTGTATCATTGTATATGTGATGTGAGTGAACTGCAGCTTGATTCCTAATAATTTGAAAAACTCTTGTGACACTGGTTTGATTCGAACTGCTACTGTTAGGCTTACTACACGTACATGTTCATGTTTGTAGCATCTCGATTTGTACCTTTTTTATAATTCCTGTTTCAAGATATATGTGTATTCATGCTTACTTTGTAGACTTGAGACTTGTGATTTTCATTGCATATTGAACTAAAGCCGTTGGCCGTAATTTGATATTAACTCAAATTGTACTTCATTGTTCCCTGGTTTCTTGTTCCATATGAGTCCATTTGCATTGTGTAGTTATTAGCTTACTGTTCATATTTGGAAGCCGGGTGCATTTGTTGGGTCGTCGTTTTTGCCAGTATTTTATATGTTGGTCTTTGGTGCACTTGCTCATCTCTGTTGCGCGTGCCTGAATTATTTTTGTGTATTGCTGGGACTTTTGCTTTACTAGAGTTCGAGTCATTTGTTTCAACTACCATGTGTAAACATACATCTGTGATCATACATGAAAATATGTATGTTGTTGCACCATTGCTGTCTCACTATTTCACTTGTTGCCATTCCTTTGGTGCAGTTTCCTGTTGTCACCTAAGTTTGCTTCACCACTGAGCCTTGCTCTTTGTTGTAACTGGACTTGTACCCTTGGTACTCTTGAGTCTGCATTGTTGGTGGTTTTGAGCTTCACTGAGTTTGTTGCTTTTCACAGTTGCATCTCCATTTGTTGTACTTGAGTTATTCTAGTGTGCCATGACATGTGTTCTTGTTTGGTTCATATTGCATTTTGATGTGAGCCACTGCCAGTAACTTGAAGTCTGGTGGCTTCACTTTGACATTTGATCTTGTTCGATATTAATTTCATTGTTGTTTTTCATATACTTGCTGTTGCTATGCACATGCTTCACTGTGTACGTTGTTTTCATTTGAAGCTATATTGCAGTTTCATTATGCATATCTTAATCTTTTGCATATTTCATCACTGTAGTGGCGAGGCAGTGCACGTGAGCGTGTACTGCAGCCCTATCAGAATTGACGTTTTAATTGATATTTCAACTGCTTGAATTGGTTAGTGTGTTCAATTTAATATTTTGAAATTGTATTTTGATTTGAGTTGACTTGATTATTTTGTTGCTATCTAATTATCTATTGGATAGTTAGATTATGTGTTGTAATTATTTATTTAATAATTAGATTTTGTTGTTAATTGCTATTTAGGCAATTCTCTGGTTTACAAATTATCTTCATTGATAAGCCTTTTATTTATCTTTGTTGATGATTTGGCTTTGTTGATTTGCTGTTTAATGCTGTTACGTGTTATAATCACCGTTATCCATTTTCTTATTAAATGATTGGATAGGTGAGATTTTTTGTGACTTTCGTCTATTTGATTATTTAATTATTACTGCTTTCGTGCATTAATAACTGAGTTTGAATTAGGCTGGCCCGCGTATTATTTTATTTTGAATTAATACTCGGGTCAGACCGAGTTATTACAGGCTATTGATATCTCGCTTTGGGATGCTGATTGAGCTATGAAGTCTCTTTATATCTTTTGGAGTTGTCGTTGTCATTTTATAAAATGATATGTATTCATGTATATTATTTACAATAATGTACATGTATATGTAACTTCCAGTGTCGACAGTTGTAATTGTATCACATGTATTGTAACTGACTTCAGTTATATATATATGAGATTTGATATTATCTGTGTTCTGTGTTTAGCTTATCTGTGTTATTATTATATATGTGTCCTAAACTATTATGAACCATCGTAGTTCGTTTTATATCGGAATTGAATATGTCGATGGGAGTAAATAAACAAAGAGATGAAAAATAAATATATATACCACTCCTATCGAGGTAACCAATACTAGTGTAAGGCCTAACTACAGATGTCCGCTCCTATCCAGCCTTATTCTTCGTAATAACAGATGGTATTTCCTTTTAATACTCTTTGTTATTGTGAGCATAGAGGTGGGGCATCACACACTCTTTCTGACTCACTGATATTTTTATATAAGTGAGAATAAATATTATTTATGATGATTGTTTGGATTATATATGATATATTGATTGATATTTGGATATATATTTGTATAGTGGAGCAGATAACCCTATACGTTCCAATGTATGAGCGGATGACCCTTTGTATGCACGTCTGCCTTAAAGCAGACATAGTATACATATTCTAATATGTATATTTGTTGCATGTGACAGGTTGGAGAGATCCAACTGGATTCCTCACCAGTATTGATTTATTTACAAATATTGTGATATATTCTGTTATCATATGATATATGATGTTTTGGATGTCGTGATTGTTGTATTTAGTGCTGTTGCAGAATTGGGCCTATTTTCGGAAATTTAAAATGTTAAAGTGATGATTTCCAAATTTAAAAGGTTTTTAAAGTGATTTTTGAAAGTATACGTTTATTGAATTTTGGAATTGATTTATATTAAATAAATAAATGTTATAATTTTTATCGTTATAAAAAATTATGATATTTGTGAAATATAATTAAAATTATGGTTTTTGAGAAATATAGTTGAAATGTGATTTTTGAAAATATGAAGTTGATGTTAAATAGTTTAAATGGAGATTTTTGAAGTTATAATAAATGGTATATATATAAGATTTATAAAATTGATATTTTATAAATCAAAGTGTTAGAAATATAAACAAGTTTTATAAGTGTTAAAATGAAGTTATAAATGGATTTTATAAGTGAATAAGATTTATATAATTTGTGAAGCTATAAAATGAATGGATTTTGTAGAATAAATGAATTATAAGCTATTAACTTATAATTTGGATTTTTGGCATGTAATTGAGTTATATATGGAATTGGTTAATAAAGTGATTTTATAAGTTGAAGTTTTTATAAAATATATAAATGTGAATATGTAAACATTGTTTTATAAATCCAAAAGCATTTGAATTTGATAGATAAATATAGATGTTTATTTGAAGGAATTACATTCACGATTTTTGACGGTGGATTATCCTTTAAATTAAATGTTGTGATAATAAGAATTTGGTTGGGAATTTTATCCATGATTTTAGACAGTGGATTATCTTTTAAATAAAATGTGTAGAAATGTTGAATTTGGTAAACGAAGGATATTCACGATTTTGGACAATGAATAATATATTGAATAAAATAAATGTTTTGGTACGTGGTATTTTAAAATGGAATAAAATGATCAAAAGATGTTTTAAAATGTGTTAAGGATCGAAACCATAGATTTCAACATTCATTGTTGAAATAGTGTGACGACCCGCCCTTCTAACCCCAGAAAGACGTATCATCGTTAAGAAAGAAAGAGATAGAAATAGAAAAGAATATAAAGAAAGAATAACAACATCAGAATCTCAAAGCGGAATGGAACAAAATACAATACATCAAAATAACTATTTCATAGTTATACATACATCAGAGTTATACAATATCATATAACAGGACTATCATATACATATATGTCCATACATACATCCAAAATACAGCATCCACCAACTACATAGCGGAACTACATATATATATAGATACATACGTGTGGTCTTCTTCCCGAAAGCTTCTCCAGAAAATCAACACTCCCAATACCTATCACTTGGGTACTCATAAAAATTTGAGTACCCAAGAGTTTATGAAAACACAAAATATAAACTCCGGGTCAGACATGGGTCTGGTGTGAGTAAACGGGTTAAATTTGCTTAATTTTGAAATTTTTTTTGAAAATAAAGGTATCACGAAAGACTACCCACACATAAATACGGGTAAGTTTTTACCTTACGCTAACCAAAACATTTTATAGGAAATTCAGTGGTATTATAATAGTTTCTAGGGTTTTCAAGTAAATAGAAAATAGCCAAAATTGTTACATCTATTAAATTCCAGCTATTAGCCACAAAATTGGGTAATACAAATAAAAACCGTAGGGTCTCGTAGGGAAAATGGGTTTCCAACAATGGCAGGGCTACTGGGGTACCGCCCGTCACAGTACGGGGCCTAGATCACCGTACCGAGGATCACTCCCGACCCCTTACAACACAAGGCCGGAACCATTCCTTACTGAATAGTCCCGAACAAGATAACCCCGCAGTTGTGGCCAACAACTGCTCACACAGCTGAAATAAAAAGGGACATCTAGACAGGGGTATACCTCATCCTGCTTGGGCATGACCCACCTAACCTTGCTGCATCTCCCCTGTTTTAGCCATTCTCGGTTGATGAGCCTTGAAGCTATGATTACCTTTATTGAACATTATTCTTAGAATGCTCATCGTCCACCTGACGATGTGCTGAAAGCATTCAATCCATACAAGTTCGTTCTGGGTTCGAACGAAACTGAAGGCATTATTTCGTTACACTCATTTTGGAATCACCCTCAGAGTTAACGACGATAACCCTTGCATTTTGAAATACCATCTCGATCACCAATTGACAAGTCACGACCTATCGTTTAACTTGGATCGATGTGGTTTTCGGAGAATCAAAATTGATTCTTCCGATCCCGGTCTCATTGGAATCCAAACGCCATTTTAAGGGCCAAGTTGTCTACTTAGTCTTAACAGTTTAATTCAATATTAAGAATTCACATAACAGATATCACAAACAAATCATACATAGTCATCACAGATATATCCAGAATATATATTACAACATATCATAGAATATCATCAAATAGATATGAGAGTCAATCGAACAGAATTACCAATTCATACCAAAACAGTTTGGTTTACTTAACTTAATTATTTGCTTAAGAATAAACTACTTTATTCTGCTTAATTAATTACTGATTAATTAACTTATTAATGATCAATTAATTACTTCTTTAATCATTAATTATTAATTTACTAATCATCTAATCTTTAATTAATCATTTAATTAATTAACTTTTATTCATTAATTATTACTTAATTACCCAGTTAATTGATTTTTTCTTAATTATTAATTAATAATTTTCTTATTAGAATTACTTATTTAATTATCACAAATTATTTAATTAATCAATTATTATCAATTTTATTAACTATATAATCCTTAATTAATCACCTAAGTTATTACCATTTACGTATTAATTAATTAACTTTAAGTAATTAATTTAAATTTCTTAAGTTAAACTGATTTAAACACAATATTAATCTCTAATTAAAAATTTAATTATAGTTATTAATTTAATTTCAAGTATAAAATTAATTTACATTCTAATTACTTTATAAGATTAATCTCCTCGCCATCGTGCACGGTGGATCGCTTCGCCTCCGGCGGCCCACGCTATCACCCACAAACTCCAATTCGACCATACACTCGAATTCAAGAGCTAACTCGATGGAAAAGCTCGAAGTCGAAAAATACCCCTCTGGACGAACTGTAACTCGAAAAACTTAAGAGAAAACGCCTCTTCCTCCTAGCGTCGACTAGAATTATTGTCGCTATTCCTGCCACGCATCGCCGACGTCATCCCCCTTCATCCCTCAAAAACACTCCCAGCTCGATCGTATCATGTTGATGAAATCATCGAGCAAACAGACCCATAAGAAAACTCGAACTAAACCTTACCTTTGATTCAAAACCAAAATTCCTTTATTGAATACTTTTTTTAGCATTTTTCTTGTGACAATACGACTTCAATCTTGCTTCATACTAAATTTCATCAATCAAAATTAACCCAATCGACAGATATTGACAAAAATCAATTTCGGCCTCTTTTTAAAACTGCTCTTATTATCTTTGCTTAAAAATCATAATTTTTACGTTAAAAATCCTAACTTTGAGTATGAAATCAAAATATGTTATTGAATTTACAAATTGAAACATTCGACTTTTGACTTTTAATTTCCTTTACCTGTAACTTGAATAAACAGTATTTATAAAATACTGTAAAACTCCAAACAAGGTTACAGGCCTTTGATTTAAGATAAACAACTTAAATTAGCAACACTACCTAAGTTTAAAATATTTATATGAAGAAGTGTTTACAAATTTCTTTGCTTTACTTTGTTCAGATACTCGAAATTCTGAAGAACAGCTACATATACTACCAGAGCAACAGGAAGTACTCAGGACTACTTGTTTAAAGCACACATTAAAGCACATATCTTTTGTAAGTTAAATATACAAGTTTAAATTGAAGATAGTAAGTTTACTCACAAAAAACATGATTTAACAAAGGGTAGTTTTCAGTTCCAGATGAAAACAGAATTGAAACCAGATATATAGGTCATCATATTATCATCAACATATCATACACACACATAAACTTAAAACTTAATTATAAGTTTGTTTACTCGCCCAAAAAATTCGTTGGACAGAAAACAAGGTTAATGAAGACTGCATATGAGTTCCTGAACACTTCACTGCTTTGATAACTTGTTTGAAAATATAAGGTGATGTTTGTTTCCTCTTTGTTTTCTTCTTCTCAGGTCTGCTTTTAGGTTTCTGTTAAGTTTTTATAAACGAACATAAAAATACAAGGGATATATATAGAAGTAACTGAACAATATAGGTTGTATCTAGACAGTTTTTATTTGTATTGCCATGCTTTTTAATTAGCTATGCACAATACACTGCATAAGGAAATTATCAAAGGGATTTCGGCTGCAGTACTTTGCTTGAACAAGATGTTGTGCTAATTTAATGCTTATGCTTTCATTTATGATAACATGTAATTAATGGCTTCAGATTCTTGTTTATTTTTTTGTACAAGACAAAGATTTGTTTTATTTTATTGAAGTGAAAATCTTTGTTTTCGTATGCACATAGACTTACAGCAGAATATATGTTTTATTTTCATTTTTATTAAAAAAAAATTCTGGACAAAGATCTTTTGAACCTGAATTTTTCATCTTTATTGTACATATGTATGTTACAGGTTATGCTTGATCCCTATAAGCTTATGTATTGATTTCTTATATTTATTTATGTTTGTACAAAGTATTTTTGAATGTGATGTGAATATTTGTCTTCTTTGCATCATTCATGAGTATATACAGGTTATAGAAATAGTTTATCTTCTTTAAATTGTACATATGCATATATTATGTAGTAATATATGTTTCCCAAACATACTCTATATGTATATGTAGAATTATCATAGTTTCAAAATTTTATTCTATTTGTAATTTAATCATCAAACATTGATTCATAACATATACTTGTATTTATATATTTCATATTTATATCTTATATTTTCATTATAGCTTTCTTATGTTCATAATTATGTTTTATGCTTATGTTTTTATGTTTATGTTTAATATTACTATGTTTGTTTATTTTAAGCATTATCATTTTAAAAACTACAATTGTATTCATATGTATATTATCAAATAATAAAAATATAGAGTCTTTGATTTTTTTTATTGAATGAGAGAAATTTTGTTGTAAATAATTTCAAAGATTTTCTTTTGAATTTTCAAATCAAAATTTTCTTTACAGTCACATATATAACTGGTAAATGATTAAGATCTCATCAGTTTATAATTTGAGAAACCTGTATTTAATTTAAATTAGATTAAATATTTATTAAAATATGCTGTCAAAAATTCCGGGTTGTTACATTCCTCCCCTTTAAAAGAATTTCGTCCCCGAAATTTAAAACAACAGTTAATTCAAAAGCTTTTATATTAACAATCCAAACATACATATCATTCATATAATAGCAAACAATCAAACAGCCTACCCTAACAAACATCACTAGTTATCTGGACATAAATCTGGATAAGCATTCCTTAAACTATCGAGAGTTTCCTAAGTACAATCTCTGGGATCATCACTCCACTGCACCTTGACGAGTTTCACCACTTTGTTCCTGAGTTGCTTCTCGTTTTGATCCACAATCCGAACTGGATTTCTAACCACAGTCAAATTGGGTTCCACTTCCAAATCTTCTTGAACTACTTGTTCTACAACCAGTGATGGATCATGAACAAATTTCCTCAAATGCGATACATGAAACACATTATGAATCCCAAACATCCGCTCTGGCAATTCAATCTTGTGTGCTACAGCTCCAATTCTTTCCAACACTCGGAATGGTCCAATGTATCTCGGAGCAAGTTTTCCCGTCTTTCTGAATCTTATAGCACCTTTAATTGGGGAAACTTTGACAAAAACCAAGTCTCCGATCTCAAATTCCAATGGTCTTCGTCTTCTATCAGCATATTTCTTCTGTCGATCTTGAGCAGCTTTCATCCTTTTCTTGATAAGCTCAACCTTCGCAGAAGCTTCTCGAATAAGATCGGGTCCGAGCACAAGACGGTCCTTCGATTCAATCCAACAAGATGGGGATCTACACGACCTTCCGTATAAAGCTTCGTAAGGAGCCATCTTAATACTTGCTTGATAACTGTTATTATAAGAGAATTCCACTAGATGAAGATGGTCCTCCCAAGATCCTCCAAAATCTAAAACACAAGCCCGTAGCATATCCTCAAGAATACTATTAAGCCTCTCCGTCTGTCCATCCGTTTGAGGATGATAGGCTGTACTCCATCTTAAATTTGTTCCCATTGCTGACTGCAGAGCTTCCCAGAATTTGATGGTGAAAATAGGATCACGGTCACTTACTATACTGACTGGAACACCATGCAATCTAATTATCTCCTTCAAGAAAATTTCCGCCAGAGAAACTGCAGTACGGGTTGCCTTGACTGGTATAAAATAGGCGCTCTTAGTTAAACGATCCACAATCACCCATATACCATCATTTCCTTTCCTGGTTCTAGGCAATCCGTCGATAAAATCCATCGAGATCATCTCCCATTTCTAATTCGGAATTTCCAAAGGCTGCAATAATCTGGCAGACCTCTATTGATCACCTTTAACTTGTTGGCAGATGGCACAACTGTTCACAAAAGCAACTACATCTTCCTTCATGCCCTTCCACCAAAAGACTCGCTTCATATCTTTGTACGTCTTCGAAATTCCTGCATGAATATTCAATTTGGAGCGGTGACTTTCAGACAACACTTCCTGCCTTCGATTCCTATCATTCGGAACACAAATTCTCCCGTTGATCCTTAATGTTCCTTGGCCATCGATTTCAAAACTGGGACACTGACCTTTTCTGGCTCTTTTAATGATCCTCCTCAACATCTTATCAGATTATTGCTTGCTTGAGATCCTTCCAATAAGAGATGGAAGTACTTCTAGAAGAGATAGAACCGCGTTCCTGCTGAGAGCATCAGCTACGACATTCGCTTTTCCCAGTGTTTACAGAATATCCAAATCATAGGATGCGAGAAATTCAACCCACTGCTGTTGTCTTAGATTAAGATCTTTTTGAGAGAATAGATATTTCAATGGTTTGTGATCCGTGAACAATTCGAATTTCTCTCCCAAAAGATAATGTCTCCAAATTTTCAAAGAAAAAACAATGGCTCGCAGTTCAAGATCGTGCGCAGCGTAGTTCTTCTCGTGTGGCTTCAATTGCCTACTATCATACACGATAACCCTTCCGTTCTGCATCAGAACTGCTCCCAAACCCACCATACAAGCATCAGTATAAACCTCGAATTTGCTCTTCCCATCCGGAATAGCAAGCACTAGTGCACTAGTTAGTCTTGTCTTCAATTCTTGAATAGCTTCTTCACACTGAGGTGTCCATTTGAATTTCGCTCCTTTCCTAGTCAGCTTAGTCAGATGTGAAGAAATCTTGGAATAATCCCTGATAAATTTCCTGTAGTAGCCAGCCAATCCCAGAAAACTACGAACTTCCGTCGGTGTCTCTGGCTGTTTCCATTCCAGAATAGTTTCATCTTTTGCTGGGTCTACAGAAACGCCTTCACCAGAAACAATGTGCCCTAAAAATTTAACTTCTGATTTCCAGAAATGGCACTTCGAAAACTTCGCCTTCAACACATGCTTCCTCAGAGTCTCCAATACAATCCTCAAACGCTCCCTGTTCTCTTCTTCAGATTTGGAGTAGGCCAAGATATCATCAATGAATACCAGCACGAACTTATTCAACACATCCCTAAAGACTCGGTTCATGAGGTCAACGAAGTAGGAAGGAGCGTTGGTTAACCCGAAAGGCATAACCAACCACTCATAGAAACAATTCGGTCCCCTAAATGCAGTTAAGGAAATACTGTCTTCAGCTACCCTCAACTGATGGAAACCTGAAGCTAGATCCAATTGAGAAAAGATAGAAGCACCATGCAACTGGTCAAAAAGATCATCGATGCGAGGAAGAGGATATTTATTACGGATAGTCACTTCGTTCAATTCTCTATAATCCACACAGAACCTCCGTGATCCATCCGATTTGGTCACAAACACTGCCGCTGAACCCCAACAAGAAAAACTAGGTCTTATCAACCCTTTCTCTAAAAGATCTTGAGTTTGCTTAATCAACTCTTCTCTTTCCCTAGGAGCCATTCTCCTACAGGGCTGAATCACTGGCACAACTCCTGGAATCAAATCAATTTGGAACTCTATTTCTCGATGTGGTGGCAGACACTTAACTTCTTCAAATACATCAGCAAAATCTTGAACCACATCGATGTCTTCAATCCTCTCTTCAGAAGTCTCGATTCCATGCAAAAGACTGCTAAAGTGAATTCTAGAATTATCACATGACACTCTGGTAATTCTACCCAAATCAGTTTCCAACGAAACTATTCTCTCATCACAATTCAAAACGGCTCTATACTTGTCCAGCCAATCCATCCCAAAATAAGATCAAATCCCTTAAATTCAACACATGCGGCTCACAAGAAAAACTATGGGATAGATAAGAGATCTTCAAGTCCTTATAGATAGTGTCTAATTTGGTCACCCCTCCTATAGGATTAGATACCAAGATAGGACTATCTACAGCACTAGGTGTAAGAGAGAACTTTTCAACGGAGTCCAAAGAAATAAAACCCAAAGAAGCACCCGAATCAAACAAAACTTTAATATATTTCCCATCTAAAAGTAAAGTACCTTCTAATACTCCTTTGCCCATCGAAGAAGAAGATGGCCCAGCTTCCAAAGCAAAAACTTTATTCTGAGGCGCCCTCTGCAGAAGTGGACAATTCTTGATCATGTCTCCTGGCTGATGACAATTAAAGAACAATGATCTCTGTACCATAGCTGATCCTGGGCCACTCTGATGCGGTTGTTGTTGCTGCTGCTGGAATCCTTTTCTAGGACACTTATTTGCCAAATGTCCTTCCTGTTGACAAATGTAGCATTTGCAGGGTCTGTTGTTATTCCCAGGTTTCTTCTTGTTCGGCTTTCTCCATTTGGGATCGAACTTTCGCTTATTCGGATTAGTGAAATTCCCACCCGAAGCTGCAACTGGAGCCACCGGCTACTTACTCATCAAACTTTCATATCTCAACGCCATATCAATCAAATCAACAAAAGATCCCTTCAAAAGCAACGTCAATTTTTCATGGAATTCAGGCCTCAATCCTTGCACAAATTTCTCATTCTTTTTAAGGGGAGTATCGATGAGTCCTGGTCCATAACAAGAGAGTTCGTTGAATCTGGTTTCATACTCTGAAATTGACATACTACCCTGCTTCAAATACAGAAAATCCTGATAAAATTGGGTTTTTCCTGCCGTCGGCATAAACTTCTCTTCAAACAATTCTTTAAATCTGTCCCATGAAATGTCATCCTCATAAATATTTGTAATTGTTGCATCCCACCATGCTACTGCACCACCTTGCAATTGCCACGATGCCATTTGTCTCTTACGCTCATCAGACAATTTCATGCTCTTGAAAATACGCTCGCAAGAGCGTAGCCAGGCTTGAACTTCAATTATTGACTCTGAACCTTTGAATGGTTAGCCTCCGAGATTTTTGAAATCTTTGCATAAAGCTGCAAAACTAACTTGAGGTGGTACTGGATTGACAGCCTCACTAGCATTTTGACTCCGTCCATCATCTGTTGAAGTGCTGGCCCTAACTCTACCTCTTCTTCAGGAACTCATGTTGGTCACCTGAGCAGGTAACTCAACAAATCTAGATAGATACATATAATTATATGAAAATACAAATACGCACTCTCAGGATAAATATAACACAAGAGCCTAGGTACTCGCTCGACCTAGTGCTCTGATACCAACTGTGACGACCTGCCCTTCTAACCCCAGAAAGACGTATCATCATTAAGAAAGAAAGGGATAGAAATAGAAAAGAATAGAAAGAAAGAATAACAACATCAGAATCTCACAGCGGAATGGAACAAAATATAATACATCAACATAACTATTGCACAGTTATACATACATTAGAGTTATACAATATCATATAACAGGACTGTCATATACATATATGTCCATACATACATCCAAAATACAACATCCACCAACTACACAGCGGAACTACATATATATATATACACACATATACATACGTCTGGTCTTCTTCCCAAAATCTTCTCCAGAAAATCAACACTCCCAATACCTATCACTTGGCTACTCATAAAAATTTGAGTACCCAAGAGTTTATGAAAACACAAAATATAAACTCCGGGTCAGACATGGGTCTGGTGTGAGTAAACGGGTTAAATTTGTTTAATTTTGAAAATCTTTTTGAAAATAAAGGTATCACGTAAGACTCTCCACACATAAATACGGGTAAGTTTTTACCTTACGCTAACCAAAACAATTTATAGGAAATTCAGTGATATTATAATAGTGTCTAGGGTTTTCAAGTAAATAGAAAATAGCCGAAATTGTTACATCTATTAAATTCCAACTACTAGCCACGAAAGCGGGTAATACAAATCAAAACCGTAGGGTCTCGTAGGGAAAATGGGTTTCCAACAATGGCAGGGCAACTGGGGTACCACCCGTCACAGTACGGGGCCTAGATCACTGTACCGAGGATCACTACCGACCCCCTACAACACAAGGTCGGAACCATTCCTTAATGAACAGTCCCGAACAAGATAACCCCGCAGTTGTGGCCAACAACTGCTACACAGCCGAAATAAAAAGGGACATCTAGACAGGGGTATACCTCGTCCTGCTTGGGCATGACCCACCTAACCTTGCTGAATCTCCCTTGTTTTAGCCATTCCCGGTTGACGAGGCTTGAGTCTACGATTACCTTTATTGAACATTATTCTTAGAATGCTCATCGTCCGCCTGACGATGTGCTGAAAGCATTCAATCCATACAAGTTCGTTCCGGGTTCGAACGAAACCGAAGGCATTATCTCGTTACACTCATTTTGGAATCACCCTCAAAGTTAACGACGATAACCCTTGCATTCTGAAATACCATCTCAATCACCAATTGACAAGTCATGACCTATCGTTTAACTTGGATCGATATGGTTTTCGGAGAATCAAAATTGATTCTTCCGATCCTGGTCTCATCGGAATCCAAACGCCATTTTAAGGGCCAAGTTGTCTACTTAGTCTTAACAGTTTAATTCAATATTAAGAATTCACATAACAGATATCACAAATAAATCATACATAGTCATCACAGATATATCTAGAATATGTTACAACATATCACATAATATCATCAAATAGATATCAGAGCCAATCAAACAGAATTACCAATTCATACCAAAACAGTTTGGTTTACTTAACTTAATTATTTGCTTAAGAATAAACTACTTTATTCTGCTTAATTAATTACTGATTAATTAACTTATTAATGATCAATTAATTACTTCGTTAATCATTAATTATTAATTTATTAATCATCTAATCTTTAATTAATCATTTAATTAATTAACTTTTATTCATTAATTATTACTTAATTACCCAGTTAATTATATATTCTTAATTATTAATTAATAACTTTCTTATTAAAATTACTTATTTAATTATCATAAATTATTTAATTAATTAATTATTATCAATTTTATTAACTATATAATCCTTAATTAATCACCTAAGTTATTACCATTTACGTATTAATTAATTAACTTTAAGTAATTAATTAAATTTCTTAAGTTAAACTGATTTAAACACAAGATTAATCTCTAATTACAAATTTAATTATAGTTATTAATTTAATTTCAAGTATAAAATTAATTTACATTCTAATTACTTTATACCAATTAATTACCCTTTGCAAACCATACTTTTAATAATTTTAAATCAATTATTTACTTTAAACTAACTAATATTATTTACTGTTGAACTTTGTTAATAAAAATACTAAAAGGAATTAGGCAAATCAACGGAAGTGGACCTGAGGCAGCACCACTTCTACTCGAGACAGTCTCGAGTTTCCCCCATGCTTTCCCTGCATCTCCCTCTTCTTCCCATCTTTTTCCTTTGCCTGTTTCTTTTCCTCTTTTTTTCTTTTTTTCTTTTTTTTAAGTTTAAGTTATAAATGAAACAACAGTAGCCAAACTCACGCATGCGACCCGAAGTCAAATTCGAAGCAACATCCAAATATCCCGAGCACGAGCACGCGTCAATCCCAACAGACCAACGGACATCTCCTCGCCACCGTGCACGTGCACGGTGATTCGCTTCGCCTCCGGTGACCCACGATATCACCCACAAACTCCAATTCGACCATACACTTGAATTCAAGAGCTAACTCGAAGCGAAAAGCTCGAAGTCGAAAAATACCATTCTGGACGAACTGTAACTCGAACAACTTAAGAGAAAACGCCTCTTCCTCCTAGCGCCGACCACCATTAGTGTCGCGATTCCTGCCACGCGTCGCCGACGTCATCCCCCTTCATCCTTCAAAAGCACTCCCAGCTCGATCGTACCAAGTTGATGAAATCATCGAGCAAACAGACCCATAAGAAAACTCGAACTAAACCCTACCTTTGATTCAAACCCAAAATTCCTTTATTGAAAATTTTTTTTAGCATATTTCTTGTGACAATACGACTTCAGTCTTGCTTCACACTAAATTTCATCAATCAAAATTAACCCAATCGACAGATATTGACAAAAATCAATTTCGGCTTCTTTTTAAAACTGCTCTTATTATCTTTGCTTAAAAATCATAATTTTTATGTTAAAAATCCTAACTTTGAGTATGAAATCAAAATATTTTATTGCATTCACAAATTGAAACATTCGAATTTTGACTTTTAATTTCCTTTACCTGTAACTTGAATAAACAATATTTATAAAATACTGTAAAACTTCAAATAAGGTTGCATGCCTTTGATTTAAGATAAACAACTTAAATTAGCAACACTACCTAAGTTTAAAATATTTATATGAAGAAATGTTTACAAATTTCTCTGCTTTACTTTGTTCAGATACTCGAAATTCTGAAGAACAACTACATATACTACCAGAGCAACAGGAAGTACTCAGGATTACTTGTTTAAAGCAGACATTAAAGCACATATCTTTTGTAAGTTAAATATACAAGTTTGAATTGAAAATAGTAAGTTTACTCACAAAAAACATGATTTAACAGAGGGTAGTTTTCAGTTCCAGTTGAACACAGAATTGAAACCAAATATATAGGTCATCATATTATCATCAACATATCATACACACACATGAACTTAAAACTAAATTAAAAGTTTGTTTACTCACCCTAAAAATTCGTTGGACAGAAAACAAGGTTAATGAAGACTGCAGATGAGTTCCTGAACACTTTGCTGCTTTGATAACTTGTTTGAAAATATAAGGTGATGTTTGTTTCCTCTTTGTTTTCTTCTTCTCAGGTCTGCTTTTAGGTTTTTGTTAAGTTTTTATAAACGAACATAAAAATATGATGGATATATATAGAAGTAACTGAATAGTATAGGTTGTATCTAGATAGTATTTATTTGTATTGCCATGCTTTTTAATTGGCTATGTACTATACACTACAGAAGGAAATTATCAAAGGGATTTCGGCTGCAGTACTTTGCTTGAACAAGATGTTGTGCTGATTTAATGCTTATGCTTTTATTTATGATAACATATAATTAATGGCTTCAGATTCTTGTTTATTTTTTTGTACAAGACAAAGATTTGTTTTATTTTATTGAAGTGAAAATCTTTGTTTTCTTATGCACATAGACTTACAGCAGCATATATGTTTTATTTTCATTTTTATTAATTTTTTTTTGGACAAAGATCTTTTGAACCTGAATTTTTCATCTTTATTGTACATATGTATGTTACAGGTTATGCTTGATCCTTATAAGCTTATGTATTGATTTCTTATATTTGTTTATGTTTGTACAAAGTATTTTTGAATGTGATGTGAATATTTGTCTTCTTTGCATCATTCATGAGTATATACAAGTTATAGAAATAGTTTATCTTCTTTAAATTGTACATATGCATATATTATGTAGTAATATATGTTTCCCAAACTTACTCTATATGTATATGTAGAGTTATCATAGTTTCAAAATTTTATTCTGTTTGTAATTTAATCATCAAACTTTGATTCATAACATTTACTTGTATTTATATATTTCATATTTATATCTTATATTTTCATTATAGCTTTCTTATGTTCATAATTATGTTTTATGCTTATGTTTTTATGTTTATGTTTAATATTACTATGTTTGGTTATTTTTAAGCATTATCATTTTAAAAACTACAATTTTATTCATATGTATATTGTCAAATAATAAAAATATAGAGTCTTTGATTTTTTTTATTGAATGAGAGAGATTTTGTTATAAATAATTTTAAAGATTTTCTTTTGAATTTTCAAATCAAAATTTTCTTTACAGTCACATATATAACTGGTAAATGATTAAGATCTCATCAGTTTATAATTTGAGAAACCTGTATTTAATTTAAATTAGATTAAATATTTATTAAAATATTCTGTCAAAAATTCCGGGTTGTTACAAATAGATGTTTTCGATAAATAAGGAAATGATGGACTACAACACTGTTGTAATAGTAGATGACTTCCTTAAGGAAATATTTTGTATAGTATTGGGATTTATATATCTATCTTGTTTTTGAATCCCTATAATATTGATTTTGGATTGTTGTAACGATGTTTTACGCAACATTCGTTTTGACCCAAATAAATATGTTAAAGAGAACGTTTTCCTTAAAGAATAAAATATATACTTAATTATGATTTAAGTATATGCAATATTTTCTAACTGTTGAAAATAATTTGATTTGTCAATTATTAAATAAGTATGGAAATTATTTCCAATATAGAAAGTTGAAATGTTTTGAGGTTATATCTTTTGAAGATAAATTAAAGTGGATATTTGGCGATGATTTAATTAATAAAAGATTAAATAAAAAGGGCCTAGTGATTGTTATAGTGCTAAATATTTGTTTGCTTGTTTTGATAGTTAAATAACCGACTATCAAACATTGCCCAAAATTTTTAGTTCCTCGACTTGATGTGTGAACTATTTAGTCGTACACTTAGTACGTTGCCTTTTGTGTAGGCTTGATTATCATTTGTGTTGAGGATGTTGATCCGTAAAGTGTGGAGTATTACTCTAATCTATCAAGCTTCCTTCTTGGCTCGAAGGATAGCAAGTTGAAAGTTGGAGTCGTGATAAGCCTATGAGACTTAGTTTCTGTGTGAGGTTGGGAAACGCTTTTGCGTTGTTGGTGCGAAGAGTCCGGGATCAGATTTATCAGAAAACCACTTCGAACCAACGTATATGCGACAATTGTATAGGTTGATTTATGATGATATTGATATTTCAGAGTTTCATAGTGGAGGACTGCTTGTTGGTCGTTTGAGGTTAAAATCTCAATATACATCCAGTAGCAGTGGTCTCTTTATTGTGAAATATCCAATGCGAGGACTATTCACTACTAATCCTAGTGATTTCCCAACAGGATCTGGTAGGAAAGTACCTTCGGTTTGTCTTGTTCCTGGACAACTTGTATGGATGTTTGTCTGACATTGCATTTCTACAGATTACGTATATTGGTTTTTACAAATGTACATCAGTGGTGGCGGAGAAGGCAACTTCTCTTAGCTTAACACCCTCCTTTAGACGTACGAGCTTAAGGATTGTATTTTTGTGGAAGGCAATTGGTAGTCCACGGAAATGGCCGTGTGGCATTCAAAGTGATGTGATTGTGATATGCGAAAGGAAATCGTTACCTCTAGCTTCATCTACCGGAAATGACCAAAACAGGGTTAGATGCAGCAAGGCTAAGTGGGTCGTTCCCAAGTAGTATATGATCATCCTCTTCTAGATATATCGTTACACGCTATGACGTCGTGTATCTGAATATGTGGTTTGTATGCTAGAGGGCCCTCGGTAAAGGTCGGTAACGACCGGAGGATGACATATTCGGTACCATCTAGTTATAGAGGTGGGATGGTCTTGTGTTGGTAGAGAAGCTTTGTGATGGTTTCTCGGTTCATTCTTCTAGAGATGTACTTCCAGAAGGTAGTCACTGCACCTGGTCATTTGTATGGAAATTCAAACTCCACTACGTGTTTGCCATTTTGATTGTATTACCCAATTGGGCTATATGCTGGAATTTAATCAATATAAAAATTTCGGCTATGATTAATATTATTTGTATATAGTAGACACTACTATAATATAACATGACATTTGATATGAAATGTTTTAGTTATCGTAAGGTAAAAACATGTCTGTGTTTATGTATGGACTTGTGTTACGAGATACTCTTGTTTTGAAAACTAAGGAAAAGTTTGGTAATTTAATAAATTCAGTTGAGTGTGTTTCTCACGCTGGTTTACCAGACTGATCTCGTCCTTCTCTTTCAATGCTCGGGTCAGACCGATTATATTAACAGGTTCAGATTTGGTGCTTTGGAGCTTCAGCAGGAGAGCTGGAGATCTTCATTTTCATATACATGTACTTGTTTTGATTATCCGCTGTGCTTTGTAAGTTGTTGTTATTATCAGCTTTTTTAAGGACAGGTTACTATAACTATTTAGGCTCATAGCTATTGATTGATTGTTGAACTCTGATTGATGTGTATATATAAACGGTTTCTATTTTGTAAAGATCATTGATATGATATTATATGTTTTCCGCTGCGATGTGAGATTCTTTATTGTTCTGTTTGGTTCTATCTTCTCTCTTTCTTCTCTTCTCTTCTTCTCTCTTCTTTTCTTTCTCTTGACTTTCAGTTAGTATGTGCTTTTTGGGTCGGACATGTATGGATTATTGTCGATTCAAAGAGTACGGATTTCCGGGTCATCACACGTGCTATCAAAGCTTAGATCTTGTATATTCCTAAGCTTTGATGTGTACTCAGTATAGATAGGGACAGTAGCACCCTAGTTTGAGTTTGAGTGTATTATATATATGAGCGTGTATTTATTAGTGAATATAAAATATTTTATATTGTGTTTGCTTATCCGTTGTGCTGTTTGTGAATTCTGGTCGATATGTGGGGCGCCATGTTATCGATAAGGATTTCCGAACACTTAAACGAGACAAGTGGACATAGTATCATTTTAAATTGGGTAAATGAAATAATTTTACCTCGATTACATTTTATATATAAAGAAACCATTTTTCAGGAATTATTAAAGTGAATATAAATTGATTGTTTGGTTGTTCGAAAATGTAAATATATATAAGTTAATGAAAGTTGTTTGAATAATCTAAACAAAAAACAACAATTGTAAAAGAATGAAATTAAATAAGAAAATGAATTATAATGTATGAAATTATAATTAAATATGATTTACAATTGTGAAATAATCTTATATATAGGAAAGGAAACCACATGAGTATATTTATAAATATGAATTATAAATAAAAATGGATTTAGACTAATGATTTGAAAATTTGAATCCCGTTTATTTTGAATGTTGTTTTTTTTAAAAGTTAAAAAGGTTATATTACTGTAAATAGAAAATAATTAAAATTATATAAGTAAGACTTATAAATAAAAATATTTTAAAAAAGAGTATAAAGCACTGAATTCACTATCGTTGCTGGGAAATAATAAGGGTGTGACTGCAGCATCATCAGTATCATTTTCAAGTTTCTATGTGATGGATTTGCTACCAATAATAAATTGAAATTGAAGTTTTGTTTTGATAAACAAATTTAATTTAAAATCCAAGTTGAAATTGATAGATATAAGTAAAATGAGTTTTGGACTTATAATATATGAGATAATAAAATTTTAACTTTGGTAAATTTGAAACAAATTTGAGTTAGCATATTAGATATATGATTTGAAATTTAACTAAAGGGAGGTTAAATAAATTGAATTGGATTAGATAAGTGATTATATAATATGAATTTGGAAGTTGGAATAATAAGTTGTATAACTTATTAAATGAAAAAATTTAAGTAAAACCAATTATAAAATGGTTAAACACTTTTGGTTAAGCAAAACAAAATCTGAATTTGGATAGTGGTTTAAAATTTGACTTAAGTAAAAGTTAAATTAATTAATTAGTAGTGAACTTAAGTGTATAAGTGAAGGTGAAGGTAAATGGAATTGTAATGAAACATAACTTAAGTGATGTTAAATGAAGTTGATTTTGGTATCGAAGTAAATTAATAAAGTGAATTAATAAAATAAAGTGATGAATGTGAATTGAGTTATATAAAGAAATTCAACTTTATTTGTAGATTGAATTAGCAATTGAAATTACGAAATATGAATTGAATGTTAATCAATCGAATGTAAATGAACTGATGTGGAATAGTGGATGTAAGTGTTAATTCATTAAAGCTAATTTAAATGTGTTGAACCAAAATAAATGTAAGCAAAGTAAAATGAATTAATTTGGTAATGTTGTTTATACATTGGTTGTTAATTTGTTGTTAGTTGATTGAATAAAAAATTCATATGAAATTGAATTAATAAAATTGAAAGCTATAAATAACTGAATCCAAATTGGAAGTGAAGTAAATTTGAATAGAATTGAATTTGATTTAATTTGAAAGTGAACAAACTTGAATATGAATTAGTGAAGGTAAACTAATTGAAAATGAACCAAATGTGATTTAAATTGAAAACCAATTCAGTATATATTAATGAGAAATGAATGTATATTGATTTGGTTATGGAGTAGTTGGATGTTAGTTGGATGATAGTTGTTTGATGATTGGATTTGTTGTTTTTGATTGCATTTGCTATATTGGCATATATAGTTGTTGGTATATGTTGTATATTGATATTACTTTCATATATACACGTTTCTCATTATTATTGAGTGTTTAGTAGGTGCGGATGGCGCTTGCTTCACATTTGGAGCTCGCTTTCGCGCTATATTAGCCGTATATGCTCGCTAATAATATATAAGATACATATCAAGGATTACATATCACACTATTACACTTTTTTCCCTTCAGAATGCCTCATCCTTGATGATGAGATGTATATTTGTGATATATATATATATATATTGCTATTTTTTGGATCGAACCGCGCAAAGGAGGCTATGACGAATTTTAATAAATATTTTAGGCGTTGGATTTTTTTTGGGAAAATTGGAAAAATTTGTGAAAACTAAATTTTGGTTTTTGAATTAAAAGCTAAGCGATATTGGTTGGTTTTGAAAGAATAACTAAGAATGGATTTGAAAATTTAGAGAAGTTACTGTAGAAAGTTTAATTAAATGATTTTGGGAAAGTTAGACATTTAAGTGATTTTGGTAAATATAAATTGAACTAATTGTTTTGAAAATTTGATGGATTTTATGACTTTTTCTTACTTGGTAATTTCGAGGATGAAATTCTTTTAAGTAGGGAAGACTGTACGACCCAGAATTTCAGTCATTTGAAATTCGTATATTTAATTGATTTTAAACATTCACAAGTTAATTTTATAAGCTGAATAAATAATAATTCGAATATAGTAATTTAACTGGATAATTAAATGGTTAATTTAATATTTGAAATTGCTGAAATAATTAGAAACTGGATTTAATATGAATAAAAATGATTTATAAAGTTGAATTAAATTCTATTTGAATTAGAATGATGTTAGAGAACTTTTAAAATCGAATTAAAAGTTAATTTGTAGAAATTGAATACTTCAATATTTAATTGACGAGTAAAAATAGCCATTTTTTAACCTATCTCGGATTTCGACGAAACTAGTTTCATTGGATCTGTAATGTTATATTATTGTAAGATTTCAAATTTCGTGTCAATCAGATTTACGGTTTGTTCGGGGCAAGCTAGAACGCATAGAAATCGGTTTAAGTGAATTTTAAATTTAAATAAGTCGATTTGAAAACCTATCTTTCAAATACGATCGAAGTGGCTCCCAATATATATTCAATTGCGTTCGAAATAGGGGTAAATCATTGTAAACGCCAGGCGGCACATTTCGTTTGGAGTTCGGAAAAATTTCGGGTGAATAGTGTCATCAAATTTTCCATAAAAGGACATTATAAATTTCATTTTTCACTTAGAAACCCTAGCTAGGGCTAGCCGCTACTAATAATTTCAATGGCCAAAAATTTTGCTTCTTCCTCCTCTTTTTTCTTCAAATCCGTCAATCAATTCAAAAAGTTTTCAACTACAAAGAGGAAGAGGGCGATGAGATCTACATTCACAACGGGGGTGATTGTCTGAAACACAACGTGGAGAGAGAAATTGACCTGCATTCATGCCAGATTTGGGTTCGCTTTGCTCGGCCATGGTGGCACCAAGTTCGATGCTGTCAGGGGTGCAGGAGGAGTTGGCGATGCTCTATAGAGTGGCAGTACTCGATCGTTTTCTGGTGGTCGGTAGGTGGCTCGAAAATTCAAGGAAGAATGGAGGCTTTGGGTTATACTCACGGCCTTGAATGTAACGGGGAAGAAATAAAGTAGCGGCCAGATTTTCCTAGATCGAATCTATGGCCGTTAATTGTTCTAGGGTAAAATTAAAAAATAAAATGAAATTGATTTATATTAAATCGTGTAATCTTTGTAACATCATAACTTTGTCATACGAGGTCGGAAATTGACGAAACGAATTGCGTTGGTTTCGTATTGATGAGCAATACGCGATGGAGCTAGTTTGGAGTTGATTGGAGTTAGTGTGGATTTTGGGTAAAACTAAATGGCCGTTTAATTTTATTCGGAATAAAACACTGAAGCTTCTATTGGAGCAATGTGAGCACAACTCACTCTTTCTGACCCACTGATATTTCTATAGAAGTGAGAATAAATATTGTTTATGATGATTGGTGATTGTTTGGATGATATATGATATGTTGATTGATATTTGGATATATACCTGCCTAGTGGAGCAGATGACCCTATACGTTCCCGTGTGTGAGCGGATGACCCTTTGTATACGCGTCTGCCTTAAAGCGGACATCGTACACGTATTCTAATATGTATATTTGTTGCAGGTGACAGGTTAGAGGGATCCAACTAGATTCCTCACTAATATTAATTTATTTACAGATATTGTAATATATTCTGTTATCATATGATAAATGATGTTTTGGATGCCGTGATTGTTGTATTTAGTGCTGTTGCAGCATTGGGCCTATTTTTGGAAATTTAAAAATGTTAAAGTGATGATTTCCAAATTTAAAAGGATTTTAAAGTGATTTTTAAAAGTATACGTTTATTGAATTTTGGAATTGATTTATATTAAATAAATAAATGTTATAATTTTTATCGTTATAAGAAATTATGATATTTGTGAAATATAATTGAATTTATGGTTTTTGAGAAATATAGTTGAAATGTGATTTTTGAAAATATAAAGTTGATTTTAAATAGTTTAAATGGAGATTTTTGAAGTTATAATAAACGATATATATAAGATTTATAAAATTGATATTTTATAAATCAAAGTGTTAGAATTATAAACGAGTTTTATAAGTGTTAAAATGAATTTATAAATGGATTTTATAAGTGAATAAGATTTATATAATTTGTGAAGTTATAAAATGAATGGATTTTGTAGAATAAATGAATTATAAGCTATTAACTTATAATTTGAATTTTTGGCATGTAATTGAGTTATAAATGGAATTAGTTAATAAAGGATTTTATAAGTTGAAGGTTTTATAAAATAAAATAAATGTGAATTTATAAACATTGTTTTTTAAATCCAAAAGCATTTGAATTTGATAAAATAAATATAGAAGTTTATTTAAAGGAATTACATTCGCGATTTTTGGCAGTGAATTATCCTTTAAATTAAATGTTGCAATAATAAGAATTTGGTTTGGAATTTTATCCGCGATTTTGGACAGTGGATTATCCTTTAAATAAAATGTGCAGAAACGTTGAATTTGGTTAACGAAGTATATTCACGATTTTGGATAGTGAATAATATATTGAATAAAAATAATGTTTTGGGAAGTGGTATTTTAAAATGGAATAAAAAAGTTAAAAGATGTTTTAAAATGTGTTAAGGATCAAAACCATAGATTTCAAGATTCATTGTTGAAACAGACATTTTCGATAAATAAGGAAATGATGGACTATAACCCTGTTGTTGTAGTAGATGATTTCCGAAAGAAAATATTTTGTACAGTGTTGGGATTTATATATCTATCTTATTTTTGAATCCCTATACTATTGATTTTGGGTTGTCGTAACGATGTTTTACGCAACATTCGTTTTGACCCAAATAAATATGTCAAAGAGAACGTTTTCCTTAAAGAATAAAATATATACTAAACTATGATTTAAGTATATGCAATATTTTCTAAGTGTTGAAAATAAATTAATTTGTGGATTATTAAATAAGTATGGAAATGTTTTCCAATGTAGAAAGTTGAAATGTTTTGAGATTTTATCTTTTAAAGATAAATTGAAGTGGATATTTGGCGATCATATAATTAATAAAAGATTAAATAAAAAGGGCCTAGTGATAGTTATAGTGCTAAATATTTGTTTGCTTGTTTTGATAGTTAAATAACCGACTATCAAACATTGCCCAAATTTTTTAGTTCCTCGACATGATGTGGGAACTATTTAGTCGTACACTTAGTACGTTACCTTCTGTGTAGGCTTGATTATCGTTTGTGTCGAGGATGTTGATTCGTATAGTGTGGAGTATTACTCCAACCTATCGAGCTTCCTTCTTGGCCCGAAGGATAGCAAGTTGAGAGTTGGAGACGTGATAATTCTATGAGACTTAGTTTCCGTGCGTGGTTGAAAAAAGCTTTTGCATTGTTGGTACGAAGAGACCGGGATTAGATTTATCTGAAAACCACTTCAGACCAACGTATATGCGACGATTGCGCAGGTTGCTTTCTGATGATATTTATATTTCGAAGTTTCATAGTGGGAACTGCTTGTTGATCGTTTGGGGTTAAAGTCCCAATATACATCCAGTAGCAGTGGTCTCTTTATTATGAAATATCCATTGTGAGGACTATCCGCTACTAATCCTAGGGATTTCCCGACAGGATGAGGTAGGAAAGTACCTTCGGTTTGTCATGTTCCTGGACTGCTTGTATGGATGTTTGTTTGACATTGCATTTCCACAGATTACGTATATTGGTTTTTACAAACGTACATCAGTGGTGGTGGAGAAGGCAACTTATCTTAGCTTAACACCCTCCTTGAGATGTATGAGCTTAAGGGTTGTATTTTTGTGGAAGAAAATTGGTAGTCCACGGAAATGGCCATGTGGCATTCAGAGTGATGTGATTTTGATATGTGAAAGGCAATCGTTACCTCTAGCCTAATCAACCGGAAATGACCAAAACAGGGTTAGATGCAGCAAGGCTAAGTGGGTCATTCCCAAGTAGGATATGATCATCCTCTTCTAGATATATCTTTACACGCTATGACTTTGTGTATCTGATTATGGGGTTTGTATGCTAGAGGGCCCTCGGTAAAGGTCGGTAACGACTGGAGGATGACATAATCAGTACCATCTAGTTATAGAGGTGGGCCGGTCTTGTGTTGGTAGAGAAACTTTATGATGGTTTCTCGGTACATTCTTCTAGAGATGTACTGCCGGAAGGTAGTCCCTTCACCTGGTCATTTGTATGGAAATCCAAACTCCACTAAGTGTTTGCCATTGTGATTGTATTACCTAATTGGGCTATATTCTGGAATTTAATCAATGTAACAATTTCGGCTATGATTAATATTATTTGTATATAGTAGACACTAGTATAATATAACATGACATTTGATAGGAAATGTTTTAGTTATCGTAAGGTAAAAAAATGTCCGTGTTTATGTGTGGACTTGTCTTACGAGATACTCCTGTTTTGAAAACTAAGGAAAAGTTTGGTAATTTAATAAATTCAGTTGAGTGTGTTTCTCACGCTGGTTTACCTGACTAATCCGGGCATTCTTCCTTTTCGATGCTCGGGTCAGACCGTGTATATTTACAGGTTCAGATTTAGTGCTTTCGGAGCTTCAGCAGGAGAGCTGGAGATCTTCATTTTCGTATACACGTACTTGTTTGATTATCTGATGTGCTTTGTTAGTTGTTGTTCTAATCAGCATTTGTAAGGACAGGTTGCTATAACTGTTCAGGCTGATAGCTAATGATTGATTGTTGAACTCTGATTGATGCGTGTGTGTGTATATACAGTTTCTATTTTGTAAAGGTCATTGATATGATATTATATGTTTTCCACTGCAATGTGAGATTCTGCATTGTTCTGTATGGTTCTATCTTCTCTTCTCTTCTTCTCTCTTATTTTCTTTCTCTTGACTTTCCGTTAGTCTGTGCTTTTTGGGTCGGACATGTGTGGATTATTGTCGATTCAAAGGATATGGATTTTCGGGACGTCACAATATCATTTTAGGATTTTCTATTTAATATGCTTCAAATTAATTACTCAATTAATTATACCACAATATAACAAGTATATAGTAGCAATAAAGCATCTTTTATTTGGTTATCGAGTTAGACATACACAACAAATTATACTAGCACAACTGCCCAATGGTGGGAATCGACCAATCACATAATTTCAAGGAAAAAAGACTTGATGCAGTTTTACATTAATTTTAATTAAACATCAAATGTTATTATGTGCAGAAAATTTAAAATTGAAGAAGTTTAAGGAAATAATTATGGGGAGAACAAATTAAATAGCACTAAAAAGATGAAATAAAAGATGTTTAGGGAGACATTATGGTGAGAACAAATTAAACAACACTGAAGAGATTTAAGGAAACATATTAAAGGTATCTATACTTTTTGTCTAGCTTTACGAAATTTATTTTTGCAAGCCTATAGTAGACAAACCTCCCTAACAGTCGAATTGACAATTGCTTCTATGGTATACCCTAAGTCTATCAACATCTAGAGGTGATTCAAGCAATCTAGGACCAAATTCTCCATTTAAGATGTCACGAATGGCTAGATTTGTTTAGGTAATAATTTTATTTTATTATACATATTCTTATATGCTCACCAATAACCCATGTTGATGTATGTAATATTTTTTTGATGGTATTATGTAATATATTTTATTGCCATTGAATTAAATTTGATGCAAAATTGTTAGATATGTTGTTTTATAAATGAAATCATATATAAATATATATACACATATATATATATATATATATATATGTGTGTGTGTGTGTGTGTGATGTGTGTGTGTGTGGTGCAAATTCGCTTTTCCAATATAGTAACAATTTTTTTATCTTGTGTGTTGATTTATCTTATTCATGTTAGTTGCATAATACAAATTATATTTTATGTAATGTTAAATTTTAAATGTATACATATGTAAGCAATTTATTATTTGTTTCGGCTATGATAATAATATGAAAATTTTATACATCTAAAATTATTTATGTATATATATTTCTTCATAAATTTTGTATTGTATGTTTATTAACTTAAGACAAAAGGAAAATGAAAATTTTGTTTATTTTGGCTATGTATACATTTTAATATACATATGAATTATCTATTGTGTAATTTTTTTACTTCCAATGCTTCTGTTTAGACCCTACTATGGTCATTTGATGTTTGTCATGCCATTCTATAACTATAATCAATGTGAAGCACCATATTGAAGTAGAACGGTATTTCCAAGTCGAGATAGCTATGTAACGTCATCACTTTAATCCATTTAATCTAGTTGTTATCAACCAACATGAAACTTTCAGTCAAGTTATTCTATAGTTATCCCATAATTATGAGCATGTACCCACTTAGTTCCCTCTATAGCTATGAGTGATACACAGTTTAACATTTGGAGAGCATCACGACATCTAGTCTCAATGTATGTATCGATATCCTATCTCAAAACAACTTGACTAAGAATATATAAATAATATATTATTTTATATTATGACAATTTTCTCATGATTACAACTTCTTATGGTTATTATCACATAACATATCAATTAATGATTTTCTATGTAATATACTCAAATTAAAATTGACAAATCACATATAACAAGCATATAATGGTAAACAAAAACATATTATTTTTTGTCGTAGAGTTAATAATTTACAATGATTTATAAATTACCCTTGAGATATATACCTAACTCTATCAGTTCCTAATATAGCCAAGGAAAATGCATAGATGTAGCCTATAATTAAAATTTAAAACAAAAGAAGAGATGAATATGTAGAATAAAGCACTAATACTCACTTGTTAATAATATAAAAAATTTAAGAACTAAAAATATCATCTGTTATAGTTTTGGCATTAGAAAAATAAAGCAAAAAAAGCTAGTGTAATCTGTTGATTAATATAAATAAAGTGGAATGCAAATTGTACATTGTATTATTCATCTCAAAGAGATTCAAACCTGAAGAAGAAAGGAAATTTTCTTCATGATGCATGCATTAACAAAAGTGAGTATAAAATATATAATGTTGTTGTAAGCTTACTAATAAGTGAACCAATTATCACAAATAAACAAAAAATAGAAGTAAAAGATATTCAAGTAAGGTTCATCACTAAGACCATGCATTTTCATCATAATTTTTAGCTTATGTTGCTTCTTATAACCAAGCATGTAACCACGACCAGCATTAATAGTAACAAAAGTTGAACATCTAGCCGACGCATATTATTTAAACATAAGTATATGATAATATGACAAGGAACATCCCTTATTAGGCTAAGCGACATATGCATATTATGAAAACATTTACCAAAAACAACATGCACGGAGAATTAGGTTTACTTGACTTGAAAACTTCATTGCCTGTATTCTCCCCTGAAGCATGATTCACGATACTTTGGACCTGGATTCAACTCTTTTCTCTTTCAAAATTAACAGCAAAATTTGAATTAGACCTAGGAATAATGATAACTCTTAAGCATTTGTTACCACTTATTTACATCATTTTTTATCCGTTGAAAAACTAAAAAATACTTACTATCGTTTTAGCATGTCATTTCTCTAAAATCGTATACCAATGCCGTTGCATACATAAGCCCAAGAAGCACATCAAACCAGCAAAAAAACAGCTCACCAAATGTAGATAAAACGTATTAGGCCTTGATACATTATACGAAAAATGCATGTATTGTATGTTGACACTTAATAAATGTAAGAAAACAAAAAGAGTGGGATACGTGAGAGAATAATGAGTTTTTTTTACATGGTTTGGGATTTCGGCGTCGTCTGGCACGCCGAAATCCCAGCCATTTGGATCCGGTTTCGGTGTTGATCGGACAGAAATTTGTTTCAAAACCATTTTCGTTGATCAATGACAACACAATTTATTTGCAATCAACTACTTATTGCTTAACTAATGGTTTACAGTAGTAGAGGAGGTGGAAGATTCAAGCATCGACCTTTTAGCCTCTGTTGATTTTAAGGTTACATCGTGGAAGCGAAATTGAAGATTCCACCGTCGAGCATCAGCGTGAAGTGGGAGAATATCGAGCAAAAGTAGGAGCCTGTAGAAAAAAGGAATAGGTAAATGGAAACTACGAGTATCAGTTGAAGGTGTGGAGGGAGAAGGAGATGAATCTAAAAGGGGAAACCGAATAACAAAGTCGGTTGTATAGAAAATTACACTGTAAGGCTACAGGACTTATTTTTAGGGTTCTTGTAAAATAAATTTTTTACTTGGGTTATTTTTGTTGTGGACTTTAATTTATTTACTTTGCTTTTGGAAAAGGATTTCAGTGTAGAAATAAAAAGAGAGTATAACGTATAATTACAACCGTATGAATTGTTTTATTTATTTACATATATAAAGAATTCATAATGACATGGAATCCGGAATTGAAATTTAAACGGAATGTCTGGAATTTTCGAAATGAAACTGAAATTTTAAAAAATTCTAGTGGCAGAAATGGAACCGAGAACCATAATTTTGGACCTTGATTTTTTAAACATACACCAGTCATTTCCCCATAGAATTATATCTTTCTTTTACTCATCATGTGTGTTGCTTGATTAAATGCGCACTTGGTACCATGTAAATGTTAGGAACGCCAATATGAAGGATTTTTTGTGTCCTAGACCTACCCTAGGGATTTTTTAAACCTACCTTAGACCCGCTCCGCAGACTCGATGCATGTCTGGATTTTCGCTCCATGCTTGACACTATGACCCGATGATGCTTTACATATTTATTTAAGATTATGTATTAATGTATATTTATTTATTTATTTTATTTATAAGAGGGACTGTAACTAAATAATGCAATAAATTTTGATATTAATGTGTTTACAATGATAAGTAAGATAATAAAAATGAGGAGTATGATAATGGTTCAAGAAAATCTTGCATATGTTATATATCATATTATTATTGGTGATGCAACTTAATACATAAAATCATATAACTTATCGAATAGAACATTATAATATCCATATTATAACTACTTATATATTAAAGGATTAACAATTCATTGTTATAGTAATAAAGCGATTTTATGAGATCTCATTAGTGCAGGTTGGATTGTAGCAAGTAAGCCAAATCCCAACCCCAACCCTAGATGATCTAAGTAATGTTGATCAGGTTAGGGTGGATTAGCTAGGTCCCAACCTGACCCTAGAGTTGGATGTCATAAGAAAGGATTATAAGTTTATTCATCCTGATGATAAATGAGGTGGGTCTAAGTGGGTCAAACTGGGATGGATCTATCGGGTTTAGACCCTCGACGTGCCCTGTAATACCATATTAGTTAGCTTTCAGAAATAAAAATAGAACATAACATTCAATACTAGCCATCTCAAGTATGTAAATGTTTCATCGTATATTTAGTTATATTATTTAAACCTTGTTAGTATATGGTACCGATACCCTCCACCAACAAATGGATTAGGCCCGATGGAAATGTTAATGTCAAGACAAATAAAAAGGCTTAAGAAATATGATTTGAAAACCTTGGTATGTCTAGTCTTAGCAACAAGATGAAGGTATAAGCATACATAGAATCATATTAAGTAAACCATATTAAGTAAAACTTATTTTCAAATTGGTTTTAAATTAAAATATTAGATAGTATATAAAAGCATATAATTGAACCTCTTTTTGACACCTCAAACTCATCCCAATAGAACAATCTTTGCAGTTAGTTATTATTCTTATGTCAGCGCGTATTTAATTTTCCAAGCTTAGTGGAGTGTCTTTGGGAAGGTTATCAACTAATTGGCAAGGCAAGATAGACTCATGCCCTATGTGAGTAAGTTAGTGTGCAAGTTCAGATTCTTACTAATATGACTCCAAAAAATAAGATCTGAAAAATGTCAAATAAAGGGTATGATCAAAACAGAAATGTCAAATACAATAATAAACACCAAAATCATCCGGATATATCGAGAACAAAATCTTATGCTATATGTAGATATCATAGCTATGAAAAACAATAAATACACGTTTAACAGAGTATAGGTCAAGCTAGCTAACTTATAAAATATTTTTCTATGGAAAAATGCAGAATATCAACTTTACCAATAGAAGAATGTTGGATCATTGGTATGCATTCGAGAATTATAATGGTTTTTATTAGCGTTACAGCAAAGGAATAAACCACATCATCATTATTACTAACCAAGGTTTAAAACTAGTGGTAATTTTGGTTCCATTTCAAAAATTATACAAATTCCTCTTTATTTTCGATTTTCAAATTCCAATATTTTGTGTGTGTAAATAGCTTAGTACTCTAATAAATGTCTAATATTAACATATATTATAATACATTGATTTATACATATTATTTCACACAATTTCTTCATTAAATTGTAATTATATATACAGTTTATTCTACACAAATTACCATTATCTCAGGACAAGTCATAGAGCCCAGCCCACTAACAAAACTCCTCTATCACGTTCTTCCTGTGGATTGTGGAATCATCGAACTTAAGGCTAATTAAACACTAGAAGGGGTGAATATCGATTTTCAACTTACATAAATCTTTTTAAATTTCTTTCAAGTTAAATAGTAAATAACAATTAACAATATGGAATTATACTTATTCAACGGTAGCAATCATAGAAAAAAAACAATAGAACAAAGTAAATAGTTAGAAAGATGACACTAGAGATTTTATACTGGCTCAGATTTCTCCTACATCCAGTTTCGTATAATTGCTTGTACAAATTTCTTTTTGAATGTCAATCTTTAATAAACAGAAAGAAAATCCAATTACAATCTCGATTCCAAGATTATGAACACGCCCTCGTGATTTTTCAGGCTTAGGGTACACTCACTTGATTTGAACATTGCCCAAAATGTTTAGTTCCTTGACTTGATGTGTGAACTATTTAGTCGTACACTTAGTACGTTGCCATCTGTGTATCATTTGTGTTGAGGATGTTGATCTGTATAGTGTGGAGTATTACTCCAATCTATCGAGCTTCCTTCTTGGCCCGAAGGATAGCAAGTTGAAAGTTGGAGACGTGATAAGTCTATGAGACTTAGTTTCCATGTGAGGTTGAGAAACGCTTTGGCGTTGTTGGTGCGAAGAGTCTGGGATCAGATTTATCTTAAAACTACTTCAGACCAATGTATATGTGACAATTGCGTAGGTTGCTTTGTGATGATATTGATGTTTCGGAGTTTCATAGTGGGGGACTACATGTTGATCGTTTGGGGTTAAAATCCAAATATACGTCCAGTAGCAGTGGTATCTTTATTATGAAATATCCAATGCGAGGACTATTCGCTACTAATCCTAGGGATTTCCCGACAGGATCTGGTAGGAAAGTACCTTTGGTTTGTCCTGTTCCTGGACAACTTGTATGGATGTTTTTCTGACATTGCATTTCTACAAATTACTTATATTGGTTTTTACAAACGTACATCAGTGGTGGTAGAGAAGGCAACTTCTCTTAGCTTAACACCCTCCTTGAGACATATGAGCTTAAGGGGTGTATTTTTGTGGAAGGCAATTGGTAGTCCACGGAAATGGCCATGTTGCATTCAAAGTGATGTGATTGTGATATGTGAAAGGTAATCTTTACCTCTAGCCTCATCAATCGGAAATGACCAAAGCAGGGTTAGATGCAGCAAGGCTAAGTGGGTCATTTTCAAGTAGGATATAATCATCTTCTTCTAGATATATCTTTATACGCTATGACGTCGTGTATTTGATTATGTGGTTTGTATGCTAGAGGGCCCTCGGTAAAGGTCGGTAACGATCGGAGGATGACATACTCGGTACCATCTAGTTATAGAGGTGGGCTGGTCTTTGTTGGTAGAGAAACTTTATGATGGTTTCTCGGTTCACTCATCTAGAGATGTACTGCCGGAAGGTAGTCCCTTCACCTGGTCATTTGTATGGAAATCCAAACTCCACTATGTGTTTGCCTTTTTGACTGTATTACCCAATTGGGCTATATGCTGGAATTTAATCAATGTAACAATTTCGGCTATGATTAATATTATTTGTATGTAGTAGACACTACTATAATATAACATGATATTTGATATGAAATGTTTTAGTTATCGTAAGGTATAAACATGTCCGTGTTTATGTGTCGACTTGTTTTACGAGATACTCTTGTTTTGAAAACTAAGGAAAAATTTGGTAATTTATTAAATTCAGTTGAGTGTGTTTCTCATGCTGGTTTACCAGACTGGTCCGGGCGTTCTTCCCTTTCAATGCTCGAGTCAGGCCGAGTATATTTACAGGTTTGGATTTGGTGGTTTTGGAGCTTTAGCAGGAGAGCTGGAGATCTTCATTTTCGTATACACATACTTGTTTTGATTATCCGATGTGCTTTGTTAGTTGTTATTATTATCAGCTTTTGTAAGGACAGGTTAAAATAACTATTCAGGTTGATAGCTATTGATTGATTGTTGAACTCTGATTGATGTGTATATATATACAGTTTCTATTTTGTAAAGATCATTGATATGATATTATATGTTTTCCGCTGTGATGTGAGATTCTGTATTATTTTGTTTGGTTCTATCTTCTCTCTTTCTTCTCTTCTCTTCTTCTCTCTTCTTTTCTTTCTCTTGACTTTACGTCAGTCTATGCTTTTTGGATCGGACATGTGTGGATTATTGTCGATTCAAAGGGTACGGATTTTTGGGTCGTCACAATATCGTTTAAGGATTTTCTATGTAATATGCTTCAAATTAATTATACCATAATATAACAAGTATATAGTAGCAATAAAGCATCTTTTATTTGGTTATCGAGTTAGACATATGTAAGAAATTATACTAGTACAACTGCCCAACGGTGGGAACCGACCGTTCAATCACATAATTTCAAGGAAAAAAGATTTGATGCAGTTTTTCATTAATTTTAATTAAACATCAAATGTTAATATGTGCGGAAAATTTAAAATTGAAGAAGTTTAAGGAAATAATTATGGGGAGAACAAATTAAATAGCACTAAAAAGATTAAATAAAAGATGTTTAGGGAGACAATTATGGTGAGAACAAATTAAACAACACTGAAGAGATTTAAGGAAACATATTAAAGGTATGTATACTCTTTGTCTAACTTTATGCAATTTGTTTTTGCAAGCCTATAGTAGACAAACCTCCCTAACGGTCGAATTGATAATTGCTTCTAAGGTATACCCTAACCTATCAACATCTAGAGGTGATTCAAGCAATCTAGGACCAAATTCTCCATTTAAGATGTCACGAATGGCTAGATTTGTTTAGGTAATAATTTTATTTTATTTTACATACTCTTATGTGCTCATCAATAACCCATATTGATGTATGTATTATTATTTTTGATGATATTATTTAATATATTTTATTGCCATTGAATTAAATATGATGCAAAATTGTTAGATATGTTGTTTTATAAATGAAATCAAATATATATATATATATATATATATATATATATGTATATATGTATGTATGTATGTATGTATGTATGTATGTATGTATGTATGTATATCTATGTGTGTAATGTGTGTGTGTGGTGTAAATTGGCTTTTCCTATATAGTAATTATTTTTTTTATCTTGTGTGTAGGTTTATGTAACGACTCGAATTTTGCCCGCTCAAAAATCGACATCCATACTTCAAATCGTATTCGAATGTCATAGATTCAACCGTTCAAATCCGATTCGCCGGAGCTTATAACAATCATTAAGTAAACAACACAGCGGAATAAAAGAATAATACATTGATATATAGCTTTGATACAATATCTGATACAACAGATGATCCAATAGATATCAATATACATCAGAGATATGATACATTAAAATAACAGCGGAAAGAAAAATAGATAACATCTAGCAGCGGAACAATATAACTCTAAGATAGTCTTCAAAAGAGAACTCCGAGAACTGCAACTCCATTTCCAAGAATCAATCCAGCAATAGCTCGAACTCCCCATAACATATCACCAAGCTCAACAAGACTGGTGTGGTCCAAAGACTGAACCAACTCCAGATAATCCACTATATCTAACTATCTGTAAAACCCAACTCTAGACTGCTCGTGTAGAAAATAATGAGCACCCAGAGTTTAGGAAAGAAAACAATAAACTCCGGATCAGTCGTGGGACTGGTGTGAGCAACAAAAACAGTTTATCTTTTAAACAATCAACAAAAGATTTTAAAGTCAATTCGCAATGCTTTTGAAAAATGAGACTACCATAAGGCCTCCCGCACACACACACATGCAAACGCAGAATCGGAGGAGATTTCTCCTTATGATAGCCAAAGATGCTTGATACGCATTAAAAGAACATTTGATATTATTACTAGTGCATAGTGTAGAGAAAAATTCATTTCGAAAGTAGAATAGAAATCTTAGCCAACATACGACCATTATCGTATGCCTACTTGTGACAGCCCGCAAATCCGTACCCCTTGAATCAACATTATTCTACCCTAATTGACTCAAGTGGAACAGAAATACGAACCATTGAGGTTAAAGAAAAAGAGATAGAAGAAGAAGAAACTAAACAATATCAGAATCTCACAGTCGCAGCGGAATAAAATATAATAGTAACTATAGAATTTTACACAAAATGAAATCTATATCTGTTGATATACAACATATCATCAGAGTAACTCATACATCAATCAACACATAACAGACATACCATACAACATAGCAGCGGATATATATAGGTACATATAATACGTCTCGGACTCCAGCTTCTCTCCTGCTCCATAGCAACCTATCCTGAACAAATAATACTCGGTCTGACCCGAGCATCATAATGAAATAACACCCGAGTCAGTCTGGAATACCAGCTGATAATAATGCACACAATTGATTATTAAAGTTTCAAAAATCCTTTTGAAAACAAAAGCGTCTCGTAAGACCACGCCACAAATAAACATGTCGGGTTTTTACCTTACGATAGCTAAAACTCTTTTCATAGAAATCCTCTGATATTATAATAGGGTCTATTTACAAATACTTATAAAATAGCCGAAATTGTTACATTATTAAATTCCAGCTACTAGCCACCGAAGTGGGTAATACAAACAAAACTCGTAAAAGGCACGTAGGGAAAATGGATTTCCAACAATGACTAGGCACTGGGGTACCACCTGTCACAGTACGTGGTCTAGATCACAGTACCGAGGACTACTCCCTTCGTCCCCTGCAACACAAGACCGGAATCACCTATGGGCAATTCCGAATAAGATCACCCCGCGGTTGGGATCAGCAACCGCACCACTAAGCCGAAATAAAAAGGAACCTCTAGACAGGGATGACCTTACTCTCCAGTGGGGGCTACCCACGAAGCCTTGCTGCATATCCCCTGATTTTCAGTCATTCCCGGTTGATGAGGCTCGAGGCTAAACGATACCTTTATAGCACATGTCCCTTAGAATGCCCATCGTCCGCTGACGATGTCACGAAAGCATTCGTCCATACAAGTCCGTCCCGGGTTCGAACGGAACCGAAGGCACTATTCCTACTACATCCATTTTGGAAATATCCTCAGGATTAGTAGCGACTAGCCCTTGCACTTCATTGCTCCATCTTCGACTCCGAACACGTTTTATCGCACGAAAACGTACAAACCGGATCGAAGTGGTTTTCGAGAAATAAATCTCGATCCCGGTCTCTTCGAAACGATCAACGCATTTGTCCAATATTGATAGTCGGTGATTTAACTATCAATTTATATTCATAAACATCCATAGCATCCATCACACAATAAATAATTCCCAAATTATTTATTTGTCTCAAATATCTTTAAAAGATATATTACCAAATTTCCAAATCTCATTTGAAAACATTTCTCAAAATTCCTCCTTTACAAGGTAAATCATTTACCATATATTTCCATTGGAAATATCCAAGTTCAAAACAGTTTAGATTTAAAACAGTTAAAATAATTTTAATTTAAAGTATACTTTAAATAGATAAATTTACTACTAATTATTTAATCAAAATATAATTCCAAAATTTTTAAAGCAAAACTGTTTAAAAGATATAGCTTAATTTAAATTAAGGTTAAGTTATACTATATATTAAAATAAAGTGGTAAAAAGATTAACTCTTATTTCAATATACTTAGGTCAAAACTAGCTTTTAAAACAAATCCATTTGTAAACATAATTATTAAAATATTTATAAAATTTTACTATTGCTAATTTATAAAAAATCACTTTAAAATAATAATTTTTAAAACATTCTTTAAGACCAGTTTAAGATTTTAAAACTTTCTTCTTATAAAATCAATTTAAAACTCAAACTTGGTTTTTCCCAAGAAAATCTCATTTCTACTAAATCATCACAGAAATCCTTCTCACGATTTCTGTCCATTTATTTACTTTAGTTTTATGGTTTTATAACATAAATTTATTTCCCAAATCTTCAACTAATAACATTTATCTTTAATTATCATTCCAGATTTTACAACTTCCAATTTCCATTCTAAATAGATTTCAAATTTTAATCCTTTAAAATTCATTATTAACCATATCTTTTATTTCTCTAAATTCAATTCATCCATTTATAATTAACTTTGGATTTATAAATTTATCCAACAATATTTCTATACAAATTCATTTCAGTTTTCCATCCAAATCAGGTTTCAAACATTTATATTCTCTAAATTTCTTATTTAACAATTTCTCAATTTCTTTGAAACCCAATTTAATTTCTTCATAATTTAAACTGCAATTTCTTTTATAATTAATATTCTGGGTTTATAGTTTAAACCACAATATCACCATGCAATTCAACTCCAAATTTATCAATCTCAATATATAAACAGGTATCATAATCAAATAATTACTATATTGTGAGGAATCCCGTTGGATCCCTCCAACCTGTTTTCCCTGCATCCACAAATATTAGCACAACAGTATATATATCAATTCAATTTGATAATAACTAACGTATTCAGCTAAACATCCAAACAACCAATCAATACTAACTGTCTACTTTACTAGTATCCAGATGTGAGTGAGAATAACTCACCTTGTGTTTCGGCGAGCGTTCGAAATTTAAATTAAACCGAACGACGTTCGATTTAACCCAAATTTCTACTTGCCCGGAATGGATCCGGATCTGCACCATCGCGTAGAACGTTCCTCTGCGATTCCGGCGCTACCAAGTTCATTAATTTCTGATACAATACGAATGAGTTACGGAATTTATAAGTTTTCAATTTTAATTTCAAATAAATTTCTTTTTTTTTTTTTTTTAATATACCAGAAAATGCGGCCCGTCTCCCCCCTTGGTCCATCTTCCTCACGCACGCTATCTTGTTCCAGGAACACACACGATAGAACCCAATACTCCCACGCCTAGGGCTTACAACCGCGACCTCCACCCTCCACTAGACGTCGATCAACAAGGCTCAAATCGAAGCCTCAAGCGACGCTCACCTCCGGCCCAAGGAGCTCCAAGCTCGGTCGTCCCTACTTCTCAACACGCGCGTGCAAACCTATCACGAACGCAGTCCAATATCGCCTTCCTTGGTCGACTAAAACTCATCTCCACCGCACAACTTGAAGAACTTGAGATGCTCGTCAACTTTCTAGTAGAAAGTTTCCTCTAAAACTCGACGGATTTTCGTGGATCTAAGGTGGAAGGCAAGGGATTATCGGCCATTAAACGAAATAGAGGCGGCAGCTGCAATAACTAGGGTTTAGAGTAAAAACGTGTATATATATATTATTATTATATTATTTAATTAATAAAATTCTCAATTAAATCACTAATGCAAACGAACTCCAATTCTCACGTTCCGACAGGCTATCCGGGGGTTTTTCCGCGTTCCGGACACAATGGAACAGGTTTCGTAAGCTAATTCGGTCGTATGCACGAGTTATGGAATTAAACGTTCAATTTGAAATTAAATCGATTAAAACGATTTCGATGCGTTTCGAGCTGCCGGGGTCAAACGACAACTCCGATTGCTACGAAAATTGAAATCCGATAATAACTAACTATTACGGATCCAATGAAACTGGTTTCGTCGAATTCCGAGACTGTGCCCCGGAAGGCTATTTTAACTCGTCTATTAAATTAAGCGATTTTCAAAATTATCGAAATCACTCAAAATTTCCACGTTTAAAATTTTATTAACTTAACAATAATTCATATAACATTTATAAACATGTTAAAAATCGTTTTGGCTCATTCCGGACCAAAACCTGATTAATTGCATTTTTAACAATATTAAATTCATTTTAAATTATTATAAAATTTCAAATAATAACTTATCAACTTTTAAATTCTTCCAAAAATCCAATAATATAAATTATGTCCCATTGAACTTAAAAACACATTTAAACATCATTTTACAACCATTCACATTTAATTTCCCAAATTATCTAAATCCAATATTCAATTATTATTATCAAATTTCCAATTTAGTTCCCGTATTTGAACTTTTGACTAATTTTATTAACTTAACCCAAGTCATCTATCTCTAAATTCAAATTATAATCCATATTCAACATTTAAAATGAATTAAATGTTCAATTTGAATAGCTTAAAAATACGGGATGTTACATTCCTCCCCCCTTATAAAAATTTCGTCCCCGAAATTTGCATAAGGTAGAACATACTCTCAAACTCATCTACTTATCCCATTAGCTTAGTTAAAAGCTTATATACATTTCACAAAATCCTTTTTGCTCAATTCCAAACCCAATTGCTTTATTAACTCTAAAGCTTCAATTTTTAACTTATAACTTTCCAAGTTATTTAACTTTTCCCAAAAACCCAAAAATTTTCTAACTCCCAAAATTTCCGGAAAATTTTGGCAGAGTCTCCCCTGTACGGAGGAGCTTCTGCGATATCGCAGGATACACAAATATATATACATCGGCCGACACGGCCGGAAACCAAAATATAACACAAGATATATATCTTTTCCAATTTTATTAGCGTAGGCGTACCTTTTAGCAATTTTAATAGCAAGTAGCTAATATATAATGCATATACGCGCTTCAACCCTCTCGAACGCCTCGCATTCCTGCACTTACTCAACATACACATTAGTTACAAGATCTGTGCATTTTAATCAACATTTTCCAATATAAAAGCAATCCAACATATCTATGGCATAATCCAAACCAAACAAATTTCAAAATTTACTAATATTAACCATCTTTTACCAACAATTCAAGATTTTAAATCATCTTTCCAATTATCTATTCAAGTCCAACATTATTTACTTTCACTTGAATCATTTATACTCAAATCAACCATATACAATTCATATTTATTTCAATATGATTAACGTATGTTTCACTAATAGAATTATATTCCAATTCAATTCTAAATGGATTTACAAACCAATTTCATTTTCAAATTTGAAGCATTTACATTTCTATAATAATCCATTTCCATCCATATCCAAAGTCACTTAAGAAATTCCTATTCCAATTAATTCAAAAACCAATTCAATGTTGAATACACTAAGACAACTCATTCATATTCACTTCAATATTATGAATATGTGCTTTAATTCATTTATATGCAACATTATTTAAATTTGATTCACAATCAAATTCTTATTACCAATGTGAAGGACTCACATTTCCTTTATGCTTATGTCTATTCATATGCATAATCACCAAGTTTGATTGCATTAATATACAACCCTTAGGTTATATTCCAATCCAGCTCAATATATTTTAAACCCAAATTCAATTTCATAATATCTCAATTCTTTCTTGCATACCAAATTTAGTTTCATTTTAATTTGACTTCACTTAATCAAATTCCAATTTATCCAAAACCAATTTAGTTGTTTAAACAACTTAATTCTAAATACATTCAAATATTCAAGTCATTCAAGCAAAACAATTGCCACTTAAGCTTATAACCATTTAAAATTAATTTCAACTTAGATTTATATAAATCTTACTCCATTACCAGGTTCACAACCCAAACATTTTTTTTTTTTTTTTTTCCTCATTCCAATGTAATTGTTAAATTACATTTCCTTACATCTTTATTTCTTTAATCAATCCAAGTTTATTTTTATTATTTTATTATTCTCATTATTATTATTTTTTTTTAAAATCATGCCTTGATTTTCATATTTTCAAATCCATTACTTAACTTAAGTTTACACTTATCATTCCACTTGCAATTCAATGCCTATCACCAAACAAAATTTATGCAAGACCACATTATAAAGCTTAATCTCATTTATTTAATTTACTTAAGCTTTCTTCACAATATTTTTGTTATCTTCTTATATCAACTTTATTTTATTTCCATTTGATTCTCATTTAATCAAATTTTCAATTCATATACACATTTAATGCTCTTTGTTTAGTTATCCAATCCATTTTAGATTTATTTTATTAACAAAGAGGCCATTTAAATTATTCCACTCATTTGAATTTTATCCACAACTCAAATCATCACTAACATATTCAAATTCCATTATTCATTTACACATCCAAAATTTATTACCATAATTAAATCTCAACCCAAACTGGATTTTATTTACCTTCAAATTTTGACTGATTATCAAATTCCATCCATTACAATACAAATTCCATTAATTTGTAATTTAATTCAGTCAATAACATGATCCATATTAGTTTTCAATCCACTTTCTTAATTTACTCTGAATTCATTCATAATATCACCATTTTCCAAATATTCACTTTGGCCAAATTTAAATTTTCAAACTTTCCTTTTCACTCCTTTAAATATAATCCAAATTTCTTTCAATATTATTATTTATTATACTTTACATTTCATTTATAGTCAAAGTTTGAATTTTTCCACACCATTCCACTCTTTCATTAAATAAATTTGCAACTTTACTTCCATTCAAGATTTTAAAGTGCTCACTTAAGTCCATTCTCATTTTATAATCTCCAATTTAAGTTACTTAATAACTTAAGAATGTGAATTCCTTAATGCAATTATAAGCAATTTACATTTCACCTTTTATATCCAATTCATTTAGATTGGATTCATTTTCAAATTCCCAAATTTAATTTTCCATATACAAGTTCAAAACTTGTTTACTAACTGAAGTTCATTCACTTCTTTATATCCCACTTTACCTTATCTCAATTCACATTTCATTTGAGATTAGATTTTTAAATTCACCATTCCATTTCATTATTTCTCATTGTGATTATAATTTCCATTTCAATTTTATAAGTTCACCAACTTATTTATTTTAAAGCTCATATTGCTCATTTTACTCCACCAACATTTTATAATCACAATTCTAAATTCCATATGCATATATATATACATCTGAATTCTTAAGGATACAAATTCCCTTAATTTATTTCTTTGCAAACTTCAAATCCACAACTTCAAATTATAAGTATAATACTTAATAGCTTATGGGTATATTCTATTACACAATAACCCAAATTTTCAAATCAACTTACTTTTGATTTAAACCCAAATCCATTTAATTCTGGGTCCAATATATTTAACTTGTCCAAGTTAAATTTAAATTTCCATTCACTTCAATATCCTTCATTTACTTCAATACATTTTATTCACTTTCAATTACTCAAATTAAATTTTAATTCCATGATTAAAATTTCTCATTTCCTTCTTATTAGCATTAGCTCCACTTAACAAATTCAATAGTTGATTCATTTCAACTTTACTCATTATTTAATTAGAACTTTCCCAGAATTCAATTTACCCGGTTTTATCTCAAAACCATTTTGAAATATATCAAATATATATACCCATTTGGTAAATCAAATCAAATTTCCATGTTTTCCAAACCAATTTGTTTGTACCCAAAACAATTTGTTCATATCCCAAACAAATTTCCATTTTTGAAATATCCAAAACAACTGTTATCCCCAACAAATCCAAACAATACCATAACCAATTACTAGGGAAGCAATCCATCACTTTAGAAACTCGAAAATGAATTCTAATGATGTGGCCAGCATCATCAGGATTATTTTCCAGCGACTGCAGTGAGTTCAATGCTTCTTATTTTTCCCAAATTCTTTTCAAACAGTTGCCATTCAAAAATATTTCCCAAACAACATTCCATTATTGCCTTCAATACATTGGAAAACATTTCAAACTTCCCAGGATTTTAAATTTCCAAATTTTTATTTTCAATACTTTTAAAAATCCTTTCCAAAACTTCCGGGTTAAAATTCTGGTTTAAATTCAAATTTTAATTTCACTTCTTATTTGCAACATATTTAATTAATTCTATTTGGTTATAACCATTTCAATTTTATAATCTTATTCACTTATCATTTCAAATTTGGTCAAATTCAAGATTCTTATTTGATTTTCAAAATTTGGCAACCAAACAGTCAAATATATATATAATTTCCAAAAAATTATTCTCTTTATATCAAAATATAAATTTGGATAAAATTATTTCATTTATCCATTTTAAAAACAATACTATGTCGGTTTATCTTGTTTAAGAGTTTAGAAACCCCTATCGATACGGTTGTACTTCCCGCACCGACCAGAATTCATAAACACTCAACCGATAAGTCAACACAGTATAAAAACAATTTTATAAACACTAACAAGTACGCTCTCATATCTATAAATACGCTCAGCTCATTATAGAGTACTATTGACTCTATTAAATGAGTAATTACCCCACCAAAGCCTAGGTTGTCGCCAACCTAAGCTCTGATACCAAGTGTGACAGCCCGCAAATCCGTACCCCTTGAATCAACATTATTCTACCCTAATTGACTCAAGTGGAACAGAAATACGAACCATTGAGGTTAAAGAAAAAGAGATAGAAGAAGAAGAAACTAAACAATATCAGAATCTCACAGTCGCAGCGGAATAAAATATAATAGTAACTATAGAATTTTACACAAAATGAAATCTATATCTGTTGATATACAACATATCATCAGAGTAACTCATACATCAATCAACACATAACAGACATACCATACAACATAGCAGCGGATATATATAGGTACATATAATACGTCTCGGACTCCAGCTTCTCTCCTGCTCCATAGCAACCTATCCTGAACAAATAATACTCGGTCTGACCCGAGCATCATAATGAAATAACACCCGAGTCAGTCTGGAATACCAGCTGATAATAATGCACACAATTGATTATTAAAGTTTCAAAAATCCTTTTGAAAACAAAAGAGTCTCGTAAGACCACGCCACAAATAAACATGTCGGGTTTTTACCTTACGATAGCTAAAACTCTTTTCATAGAAATCCTCTGATATTATAATAGGGTCTATTTACAAATACTTATAAAATAGCCGAAATTGTTACATTATTAAATTCCAGCTACTAGCCACCGAAGTGGGTAATACAAACAAAACTCGTAAAAGGCACGTAGGGAAAATGGATTTCCAACAATGACTAGGCACTGGGGTACCACCTGTCACAGTACGTGGTCTAGATCACAGTACCGAGGACTACTCCCTTCGTCCCCTGCAACACAAGACCGGAATCACCTATGGGCAATTCCGAATAAGATCACCCCGCGGTTGGGATCAGCAACCGCACCACTAAGCCGAAATAAAAAGGAACCTCTAGACAGGGATGACCTTACTCTCCAGTGGGGGCTACCCACGAAGCCTTGCTGCATATCCCCTGATTTTCAGTCATTCCCGGTTGATGAGGCTCGAGGCTAAACGATACCTTTATAGCACATGTCCCTTAGAATGCCCATCGTCCGCTGACGATGTCACGAAAGCATTCGTCCATACAAGTCCGTCCCGGGTTCGAACGGAACCGAAGGCACTATTCCTACTACATCCATTTTGGAAATATCCTCAGGATTAGTAGCGACTAGCCCTTGCACTTCATTGCTCCATCTTCGACTCCGAACACGTTTTATCGCACGAAAACGTACAAACCGGATCGAAGTGGTTTTCGAGAAATAAATCTCGATCCCGGTCTCTTCGAAACGATCAACGCATTTGTCCAATATTGATAGTCGGTGATTTAACTATCAATTTATATTCATAAACATCCATAGCATCCATCACACAATAAATAATTCCCAAATTATTTATTTGTCTCAAATATCTTTAAAAGATATATTACCAAATTTCCAAATCTCATTTGAAAACATTTCTCAAAATTCCTCCTTTACAAGGTAAATCATTTACCATATATTTCCATTGGAAATATCCAAGTTCAAAACAGTTTAGATTTAAAACAGTTAAAATAATTTTAATTTAAAGTATACTTTAAATAGATAAATTTACTACTAATTATTTAATCAAAATATAATTCCAAAATTTTTAAAGCAAAACTGTTTAAAAGATATAGCTTAATTTAAATTAAGGTTAAGTTATACTATATATTAAAATAAAGTGGTAAAAAGATTAACTCTTATTTCAATATACTTAGGTCAAAACTAGCTTTTAAAACAAATCCATTTGTAAACATAATTATTAAAATATTTATAAAATTTTACTATTGCTAATTTATAAAAAATCACTTTAAAATAATAATTTTTAAAACATTCTTTAAGACCAGTTTAAGATTTTAAAACTTTCTTCTTATAAAATCAATTTAAAACTCAAACTTGGTTTTTCCCAAGAAAATCTCATTTCTACTAAATCATCACAGAAATCCTTCTCACGATTTCTGTCCATTTATTTACTTTAGTTTTATGGTTTTATAACATAAATTTATTTCCCAAATCTTCAACTAATAACATTTATCTTTAATTATCATTCCAGATTTTACAACTTCCAATTTCCATTCTAAATAGATTTCAAATTTTAATCCTTTAAAATTCATTATTAACCATATCTTTTATTTCTCTAAATTCAATTCATCCATTTATAATTAACTTTGGATTTATAAATTTATCCAACAATATTTCTATACAAATTCATTTCAGTTTTCCATCCAAATCAGGTTTCAAACATTTATATTCTCTAAATTTCTTATTTAACAATTTCTCAATTTCTTTGAAACCCAATTTAATTTCTTCATAATTTAAACTGCAATTTCTTTTATAATTAATATTCTGGGTTTATAGTTTAAACCACAATATCACCATGCAATTCAACTCCAAATTTATCAATCTCAATATATAAACAGGTATCATAATCAAATAATTACTATATTGTGAGGAATCCCGTTGGATCCCTCCAACCTGTTTTCCCTGCATCCACAAATATTAGCACAACAGTATATATATCAATTCAATTTGATAATAACTAACGTATTCAGCTAAACATCCAAACAACCAATCAATACTAACTGTCTACTTTACTAGTATCCAGATGTGAGTGAGAATAACTCACCTTGTGTTTCGGCGAGCGTTCGAAATTTAAATTAAACCGAACGACGTTCGATTTAACCCAAATTTCTACTTGCCCGGAATGGATCCGGATCTGCACCATCGCGTAGAACGTTCCTCTGCGATTCCGGCGCTACCAAGTTCATTAATTTCTGATACAATACGAATGAGTTACGGAATTTATAAGTTTTCAATTTTAATTTCAAATAAATTTCTTTTTTTTTTTTTTTAATATACCAGAAAATGCGGCCCGTCTCCCCCCTTGGTCCATCTTCCTCACGCACGCTATCTTGTTCCAGGAACACACACGATAGAACCCAATACTCCCACGCCTAGGGCTTACAACCGCGACCTCCACCCTCCACTAGACGTCGATCAACAAGGCTCAAATCGAAGCCTCAAGCGACGCTCACCTCCGGCCCAAGGAGCTCCAAGCTCGGTCGTCCCTACTTCTCAACACGCGCGTGCAAACCTATCACGAACGCAGTCCAATATCGCCTTCCTTGGTCGACTAAAACTCATCTCCACCGCACAACTTGAAGAACTTGAGATGCTCGTCAACTTTCTAGTAGAAAGTTTCCTCTAAAACTCGACGGATTTTCGTGGATCTAAGGTGGAAGGCAAGGGATTATCGGCCATTAAACGAAATAGAGGCGGCAGCTGCAATAACTAGGGTTTAGAGTAAAAACGTGTATATATATATTATTATTATATTATTTAATTAATAAAATTCTCAATTAAATCACTAATGCAAACGAACTCCAATTCTCACGTTCCGACAGGCTATCCGGGGGTTTTTCCGCGTTCCGGACACAATGGAACAGGTTTCGTAAGCTAATTCGGTCGTATGCACGAGTTATGGAATTAAACGTTCAATTTGAAATTAAATCGATTAAAACGATTTCGATGCGTTTCGAGCTGCCGGGGTCAAACGACAACTCCGATTGCTACGAAAATTGAAATCCGATAATAACTAACTATTATGGATCCAATGAAACTGGTTTCGTCGAATTCCGAGACTGTGCCCCGGAAGGCTATTTTAACTCGTCTATTAAATTAAGCGATTTTCAAAATTATCGAAATCACTCAAAATTTCCACGTTTAAAATTTTATTAACTTAACAATAATTCATATAACATTTATAAACATGTTAAAAATCGTTTTGGCTCATTCCGGACCAAAACCTGATTAATTGCATTTTTAACAATATTAAATTCATTTTAAATTATTATAAAATTTCAAATAATAACTTATCAACTTTTAAATTCTTCCAAAAATCCAATAATATAAATTATGTCCCATTGAACTTAAAAACACATTTAAACATCATTTTACAACCATTCACATTTAATTTCCCAAATTATCTAAATCCAATATTCAATTATTATTATCAAATTTCCAATTTAGTTCCCGTATTTGAACTTTTGACTAATTTTATTAACTTAACCCAAGTCATCTATCTCTAAATTCAAATTATAATCCATATTCAACATTTAAAATGAATTAAATGTTCAATTTGAATAGCTTAAAAATACGGGATGTTACACTACTATAGCTACCATCCAAACAGTGTTGCGACACCATAAGTGAATGATAGATTCTACAACTAAAACCGTACAAGTTTCGTATTGTTTCATTGGATTTCCAACAAATGGTCAGGCCAAGGAACTTCCCATTGCCACATGAGAATGCCTCTGGAAAGACATCCCCGAGAACCAAACCGGAACTCTGCCAACACAAGGCCGGGTTACCCCTAACTGGGTAACTACTGACACGAGCACGCCATTCCCCGATCGTAAACGACCTTTCTCACGGGATCCCGATAGCCAACAACCACAAAGTAATAAATTCGCAGTAACCACATAGGTTAAATATCTGGGCTCCATACCATGATACCACCTCTATCCATAAGGAAATGTACATACCCTAAAGGGTGCTACCCCTCATAACCTTGCCGCATCTTTCCTGTTTTGACCATTTCCGGGGTGTGAGGTTCGACGAAGTCACGTCCACAAAAACATACTTTATACAAAAGCCATGCTTTGGGTCAACAAATGATCAACACAATGATCACTAAGATAGACGATCAAATAAACGATCCTATCACAATAATCAACACAATGATCATTTCACAGCAACACTCAGCATGTCACATTACCAAATTGGGAATATATCGCTGATAACCTTCAACTACATAACCTCTGAGCTCGTACGTCTCAGAGAAGGGTGTTAAGCTAAGAGAATAAATCCTCCGCCACCAACAGAAATATATTTGAAAGAAATCAGCTTTATATCTCAATTGTAATGTCAGACATACAATCCATACAAGTCTGGTTCCGGGCTCGAACAGAACCGAAGGCACTTACAAAGAAGTCCTTGCAAATCCGGATATTCACAAATCACGTTCGGACTTCCCATCACATATGGAGTCTCTATATCGGGGACCAGTCGATGCAAAGACATTCGACGAGTTGTCCTTTCGCTTTCAAAAATATCCGGTCTTCAACACCGGTCTTCAAATGCTATCCATAACGACATATCACATATTCGGAATGGGATATATGACACAAAGGTCCTCTCCCGGCTAAACCGAATAGTGAGCGCAATATTTACAAGAAATATATGGATATTGGGATTTCAATTAAGTCACAACTTATTACCCAAAACTTTTCTTCAAATGGCTTAACAAATCACCATTTCAAATCTTTTAAACAAAAGGATTCATTTTCACAACCTTTAACGGTTTAAACAATTTTCACATTTTAATCTTTTAAACAAAAGATTCATTCACATATTTTCCAAATCAATTTTCATTTCAATTTGATTTAACTCGTTAAATCTTTAAATCAAAGATTTAACTTATAGCCTTCAAAACAATTTCATTTCAATTTAATTTAAACAAATCATCAATTTAAATCTGTTAAAAATAAACAGATTTAATTCATAGCTTTCAAAAAGAATTCATTCATAACTTAGGAAAATCATTTCTCTATTCAATCTTGCGATTCCCCTAATTAACTGGAATCTCAGTTCTTATCTAAAAGTATTTATCATTTGAAAACAACAGTTTTCATTTTGGAAATCTGATTCATTTATACGAGTTCAATTCCTTGGGTTAAATTCAAATTCCCAAAAATAATACTTTAAAAATGGTTTAATTCATAATGACTAGTATAATATCATTAATCCCTAATTTCAAATTACTGAATTCAATTTGAATATTGAATTCAAATTTAAATTAAAGTACTTAAATTCCAACACTTAATCCAGTTATTCAAAATAAATTTCCATCTTTGAAATTCCATTTCAAAAGCTTTTCATTTCTATTCCAATTCCATTTCCAAAACATTTGAATTCAAATATTCAAATTTAAACTATTTCAAAAATCTGTGACTTAATCGATTTCCTCGTGAAATCCATATTTGTGTGTGTATAAGTGTGGTCCAGGGGTTATACACAGTAGTGCAACATCATACAACTATTACAGATCAGAATACAGGAATATAATTGATAAGCGATATAAGCTGTAACGCTTATCGGTTATATACAGATCACAGATAAATATGTCACAGATAATAAATTACAGATCACCACATAAATCAGGATGTATCACAAAGCATCATATATTAGGGATATCAAACAATCAAGTCATCCAATAGAATCCAAATATTCGTAAGTAAAATCAGTTAATTATCTAATTAATTTAAATCAAATTAATTTCTTATGAATTATAAGTCCTGGTTAATTAACATTGATAATTTACAAATCATTTTGATTAATTATTCTTTAATCTTTTACTAATTATCCATTACGAATAAATTAATTAACCTTTTATTATCAACCTTTAATTATTAAACAATTAATCTTTAATTATCTAATTCACCATTTAATTAATTATCTTTAATTAATTACTCTAATTAATTTTTCCCTTGATTAATTATCATTCCTTAATCAACTTTATTAAATTAAATTTAACCTTTAATTAATTAATCTCAATTTTATTATCATTTTGAGTCAATCACATTATGCTTTGTATTAAATATTGATTTATCACTTGATTAAAATCAATCTTTATCATTTATTAATATTTAATTACATAATTATCCTTTAATTATTCATCATTAATAAATTAGCTCTTAACAAATTAATTAAATTTTTTTTTATCAGTACTTACTTAACCTTTAATTAATTAATCTTCTTAATTAAATCTTTATGTAAAACTTAATTAAATTAAAATAATTTACTTTTAAGCCTTAAACCAATCCTATACTTAAATGAGACAATTATTTAAAAGAATGAGTTTAAAAATGTTTAAAACTTGCATTTTGTTTTAAAATTTCAAAACTGTTTTTATACCTACCCGAGTCAAACCCGAGGAAATTCACGTTCTACCCGAGCCCTGCTTCGAGTCTTTCCCCAAACCAACCCGAGACTTTATAAATTTTATAAATTTTGTTTAAGTGTTAAATATTTACTCGGCATGAACCTAAAAATACACGAGTCTAACTCGAGCTATCTTGCAAACTTCCCGAGGATTACCCCGAGTCCAAGTTCTTCTTTTTCTTTTCTTTTTTTTCCTTTCTTCCCCATGCCACTGATACACATCAGTGGTTCGTGCACCTGCACCATCCACCGCCGATGTCCTGGCCACCACTTCCATCGCCATCTAGTCATCGTTGACCCTCTCAACTCAATCCATCACCCAGCACCCATCACGACAGCACGAATCAAAATTTAGTTAAATTTCCAAACCTGGAAACACGCCAGCTTCAACACCCCAAACCTGTCAACATCGCCTCGTCCACGCCGTGCCGACCATCAGCGAGCTTCCACCTCCGGCCACCGCCTCATCTACACCCCAGCCTTCATCACCCCCGGTCTCGTGCAACTCGATGCACTGTGGACGACGAACAAATCAAATTTCTTCGACCCTAACAAAACTAGGGCTACAGACTTCAACCAACTGCCGACGCCACCGCCGTGATCTACTCACCATCCCTATATTTTTCCTGCCATCCCGGTAAGCTCCTCCACCACCACGCACAACCCTAGCCCCTCTAGTACCCCTGATCGCTAGAAATCCCCCAAAAACCCATTTCCGTTCAACTTTAAACTGCTACCAAACCACCCCACTAAAAATCACGAAACTCATCTTAAAAATCATCATTTGATATGAGGATTCAAGTTATACACTTGAACTAATGATTCGTGTCATTCGAACTTTCCAATTTTTAAAGTTTGTACTGTAAAATCTTGATCTTCTATCCTACATACCTCTATACATTATGAAACCATTTTTTATTATAGCCCATACTTAAACACATCGATCTTGTTTTGAAACTAAGGCCTGACATGGATTATAAAACAAGAACTTGAATTATCTTTTTCCTAGCTTTGTTGGGTTGTTCTCTGTAAACCTGATATTTAAATAAAACAGAGAATACTCTGATGAAAGCCACACACACAACACATGCATATCATCACAGCATATACCATAAGGTACATATTCATTTCGAAGCAACACACAAGTTTAAACTTTGAAATACAGATGTGTACTCACCTTCCAAATCATTGCTTAAATCCAGCAGTTTACAGGTTAGAGTTTGGTTGATCTGAAGCTTTTCTTTTATTTTCCTAGAACTTGTAAATTTGGAATTTTGCTTTGCTAATGAAGTTGAACTCTTTGCATGCTTGATACTTATTACAGCTTTGAAAATGTTTAAAGAATTTGAGAAAATGTTTACAAGTATGCTCAGCCTTGTGAACTAAAGCTGTACATATATAATGTATAGAGGTGTGCAGGTACAAGTGATGGTATCCTCTTTTTTTTGTTATAGGCTAGAGGTGTAAACATTAAATGCACCTGTACTTTGAAATGCATTTGTTTACCTTTACTTTTGCTTTCTTTCTTGTCTCGGCTGTACGAATATGTAAAAGTATGGTTTGGATTATTTCTTTTGTTTGAATACTTGAATGTATCTTGTATTTGATTTGTTACCTTTTCTTTTGTTTTTATCTTTTGTTTTTGTTTTGTTATTTTGTTTAGTTTACTTTGTATTACAAATAATTTTCTATTTTAATTATGTTTGTATGCATATATTTGTTTGTAATTTATTTCATTTTAAATTTCACAAATCCTAGCTTTCTTTAAAAATACCTACATACATATATATATATATATATATATATATATATAAATCTGAAATAACCATTTCTATCAATAAAAATCCATTTGTATAAATATTATACTATTAATATTGTTTAAATACAACTCATTATTTAATTAAAACAATTTATAAAAGAAACTGTCTTTATTTTGATAGATAACATATTTTTATTTGCTCTTATTCTTGCATTTTAAATTTACTTCTATTTTTAGTTTAAATATTTATCATAAATTTTACTTTAAAAATTATTGTTTTATATTTCTCTATATATACACATATATTTTATATAACTCAAATTATCATTATTTATAAATTTTTAAATCAATTTATTTATTTATTTTTATACTTGTGTCTAAAGTATACACTTTAATATTTATTTTTCAAACCATTAACATAAGATTTAAATTCAAATCAAAATATATATATATATATATACACACAAGATTTTAAAATTTCAAATTGACTCATATATACCCAAATATACATATATATATATATATTCACATATATACATATATACATAATATTTAAAAATTTAAATGATTTATATAGAATATATTTGAACTCGGGGAAACTCACTTTACTATTTATAATTAATTTTATAAATTTCTATTCAAAATTTCATTTAATTATTAATTTAAATTAAATAAAAATTCAGGATCGTTACAGACTTCCCCCCTTAAAAGAATTTCGTCCTCGAAATTCGCAGGCACGAAAACAATACAGAAATAGATAAAAGATAGAGAAATATCTTTTCAGATCAAACTGGATATTTTCAGGCCATTCATAATATATTTTATATTAAACACTACTCAAAATATTAGTACATGAGTTATAGTCATACATAACCCACTTACATCCAACTTTTACTACGATCTCAAGTCCAAAATACCTATATAAATACCCCAAAACGAGTCAAACCGACCAACTACCAATCCTCACTCTCAGAACCCTCCCTCTCAGGCCCTGACATGTCCATCACTTCAACCTCATTGTCTGTCTCAAAAATCTCTTCCGGATCAGATTCTTCCAGAATAAGATACCCACCATTTAACTCCTCGTCCTCAATGGGATCATCATCATCCACGGCATTATCTAAATCCCAATGAATTTCTTCATCACCTTTGGACTCTTCCTCTACGTCAGGTTCTTCTTCCGCCTTAACCTCCTCCTCGAATTCCTCCTCAACTTCTTCTTCGAATTCTTCCTCGAACTCTTCTTCTTCGAATTCCTCTTCATTTTCTTCTTTGAATTCGTCTTCATTTTCTTCTTCGAATTCCTCTTCATCTTCTTCTTCTTCCACTGGTGGTTGGGGCTGCACTACAGGCTCCACAGGGAATTCCCTATAAACTGATGACTCACCTTCATCATCTCGTACCCTACTGGATGAAGCATAATCACCCACCCTCCTGACCTTTCCTCCTCGGCTAACGCTATTTGTTCTCTACAATTAAAATCAAAAGCCAAATATTAAGATCTTAAGTTTAGAGTTTTATATGTTGAGAAATACATCAAAGTTTATATTTCATATTTTATTCCACCCAAGAAGTTATAACAGAAATTCAAAATTTGTTCTCAACCAAAATCGTTTTATCAATACAATTCAAAAGAATTTGAAAACGAATCAAAGAAAATTGATAAGAAAGTTGTTTCCACTATTGTTACAGAGTATCGACCATTTATAGTCGTATTTCCCTGTCCTCTATCTCGTTCTCTTTTTGCACTTATACTTACTATCAGTGGATAGTAAGAGAATTTACTGAGGCATTCAAACGGATATCTTAAGGATTACTCATTCTAGGATTTACTTCACCCTATCTCTAATGAGCTACTTAATGTGTTACACTCCTGAGCTAAAGTTTCACCTTAGCTCTGATACCAAATGTAACGACTCGAATTTTGCCCGCTCAAAAATCGACATCCATACTTCAAATCGTATTCGAATGTCATAGATTCAACCGTTCAAATCCGATTCGCCGGAGCTTATAACAATCATTAAGTAAACAACACAGCGGAATAAAAGAATAATACATTGATATATAGATTTGATACAATATCTGATACAACAGATGATCCAATAGATATCAATATACATCAGAGATATGATACATTAAAATAACAGCGGAAAGAAAAATAGATAACATCTAGCACCGGAACAATATAACTCTAAGATAATCTTCAAAAGAGAACTCCGAGAACTGCAACTCCATTTCCAAGAATCAATCCAGCAATAGCTCGAACTCCCCATAACATATCACCAAGCTCAACAAGACTGGTGTGGTCCAAAGACTGAACCAACTCCAGATAATCCACTATATCTAACATCTGTAAAAACCAACTCTAGACTGCTCATGTAGAAAATAATGAGCACCCAGAGTTTAGGAAAGAAAACAATAAACTCCGGATCAGTCGTGGGACTGGTGTGAGCAACAAAAACAGTTTATCTTTTAAACAATCAACAAAAGATTTTAAAGTCAATTCGCAATGCTTTTGAAAAATGAGACTACCATAAGGCCTCCCGCACACACACACATGCAAACGCAGAATCGGAGGAGATTTCTCCTTATGATAGCCAAAGATGCTTGATACGCATTAAAAGAACATTTGATATTATTACTAGTGCATAGTGTAGAGAAAAATTCATTTCAAAAGTAGAATAGAAATCTTAGCCAACATACGACCATTATCGTATGCCTACTATAGCTACCATCCAAACAGTGTTGCGACACCATAAGTGAATGATAGATTCTACAACTAAAACCGTACAAGTTTCGTATTGTTTCATTGGATTTCCAACAAATGGTCAGGCCAAGGAACTTCCCATTGCCACATGAGAATGCCTCTGGAAAGACATCCCCGAGAACCAAACCGGAACTCTGCCAACACAAGGCCGGGTTACCCCTAACTGGGTAACTACTGACACGAGCACGCCATTCCCCGATCGTAAACGACCTTTCTCACGGGATCCCGATAGCCAACAACCACAAAGTAATAAATTCGCAGTAACCACATAGGTTAAATATCTGGGCTCCATACCATGATACCACCTCTATCCAGAAGGAAATGTACATACCTTAAAGGGTGCTACCCCTCATAACCTTGCCGCATCTTTTCTGTTTTGACCATTTCCGGGGTGTGAGGTTCGACAAAGTCACGTCCATAAAAACATACTTTATACAAAAGCCATGCTTTGGGTCAACAAATGATCAACACAATGATCACTAAGATAGACGATCAAATAAACGATCCTATCACAATAATCAACACAATGATCATTTCACAGCAACACTCAGCATGTCACATTACCAAATTGGGAATATATCGCTGATAATCTTCAACTACATAACCTCTGAGCTCGTACGTCTCAGAGAAGGGTGTTAAGCTAAGAGAATAAATCCTCCGCCACCAACAGAAATATATTTGAAAGAAATCAGCTTTATATCTCAATTGTAATGTCAGACATACAATCCATACAAGTCTGGTTCCGGGCTCGAACAGAACCGAAGGCACTTACAAAGAAGTCCTTGCAAATCCGGATATTCACAAATCACGTTCGGACTTCCCATCACATATGGAGTCTCTATATCGGGGACCAGTCGATGCAAAGACATTCGACGAGTTGTCCTTTCGCTTTCAAAAATATCCGGTCTTCAACACCGGTCTTCAAATGCTATCCATAACGACATATCACATATTCGGAATGGGATATATGACACAAAGGTCCTCTCCCGGCTAAACCGAATAGTGAGCGCAATATTTACAAGAAATATATGGATATTGGGATTTCAATTAAGTCACAACTTATTACCCAAAACTTTTCTTCAAATGGCTTAACAAATCACCATTTCAAATCTTTTAAACAAAAGGATTCATTTTCACAACCTTTAACGGTTTAAACAATTTTCACATTTTAATCTTTTAAACAAAAGATTCATTCACATATTTTCCAAATCAATTTTCATTTCAATTTGATTTAACTCGTTAAATCTTTAAATCAAAGATTTAACTTATAGCCTTCAAAACAATTTCATTTCAATTTGATTTAAACAAATCATCAATTTAAATCTGTTAAAAATAAACAGATTTAATTCATAGCTTTCAAAAAGAATTCATTCATAACTTAGGAAAATCATTTCTCTATTCAATCTTGCGATTCCCCTAATTAACTGGAATCTCAGTTCTTATCTAAAAGTATTTATCATTTGAAAACAACAGTTTTCATTTTGGAAATCTGATTCATTTATACGAGTTCAATTCCTTGGGTTAAATTCAAATTCCCAAAAATAATACTTTAAAAATGGTTTAATTCATAATGACTAGTATAATATCATTAATCCCTAATTTCAAATTACTGAATTCAATTTGAATATTGAATTCAAATTTAAATTAAAGTACTTAAATTCCAACACTTAATCCAGTTATTCAAAATAAATTTCCATCTTTGAAATTCCATTTCAAAAGCTTTTCATTTCTATTCCAATTCCATTTCCAAAACATTTGAATTCAAATATTCAAATTTAAACTATTTCAAAAATCTGTGACTTAATCGATTTCCTCGTGAAATCCATATTTGTGTGTGTATAAGTGTGGTCCAGGGGTTATACACAGTAGTGCAACATCATACAATTATTACAGATCAGAATACAGGAATATAATTGATAAGCGATATAAGCTGTAACGCTTATCGGTTATATACAGATCACAGATAAATATGTCACAGATAGTAAATTACAGATCACCACATAAATCAGGATGTATCACAAAGCATCATATATTAGGGATATCAAACAATCAAGTCATCCAATAGAATCCAAATATTCGTAAGTAAAATCAGTTAATTATCTGATTAATTTAAATCAAATTAATTTCTTATGAATTATAAGTCCTGGTTAATTAACATTGATAATTTACAAATCATTTTGATTAATTATTCTTTAATCTTTTACTAATTATCCATTACGAATAAATTAATTAACCTTTTATTATCAACCTTTAATTATTAAACAATTAATCTTTAATTATCTAATTCACCATTTAATTAATTATCTTTAATTAATTACTCTAATTAATTTTTCCCTTGATTAATTATCATTCCTTAATCAACTTTATTAAATTAAATTTAACCTTTAATTAATTAATCTCAATTTTATTATCATTTTGAGTCAATCACATTATGCTTTGTATTAAATATTGATTTATCACTTGATTAAATCAATCTTTATCATTTATTAATATTTAATTAAATAATTATCCTTTAATTATTCATCATTAATAAATTAGCTCTTAACAAATTAATTAAATTTTTTTTATCAGTACTTACTTAACCTTTAATTAATTAATCTTCTTAATTAAATCTTTATGTAAAACTTAATTAAATTAAAATAATTTACTTTTAAGCCTTAAACCAATCCTATACTTAAATGAGACAATTATTTAAAAGAATGAGTTTAAAAATGTTTAAAACTTGCATTTTGTTTTAAAATTTCAAAACTGTTTTTATACCTACCCGAGTCAAACCCGAGGAAATTCACGTTCTACCCGAGCCCTGCTTCGAGTCTTTCCCTAAACCAACCCGAGACTTTATAAATTTTATAAATTTTGTTTAAGTGTTAAATATTTACTCGGCATGAACCTAAAAATACACGAGTCTAACTCGAGCTATCTTGCAAACTTCCCGAGGATTACCCCGAGTCCAAGTTCTTCTTTTTCTTTTCTTTTTTTTCCTTTCTTCCCCATGCCACTGATACACATCAGTGGTTCGTGCACCTGCACCATCCACCGCCGATGTCCTGGCCACCACTTCCATCGCCATCTAGTCATCGTTGACCCCCTCAACTCAATCCATCACCCAGCACCCATCACGACAGCACGAATCAAAATTTAGTTAAATTTCCAAACCTGGAAACACGCAAGCTTCAACACCCCAAACCTGTCAACATCGCCTCGTCCACGCCGTGCCGACCATCAGCGAGCTTCCACCTCCGGCCACCGCCTCATCTACACCCCAGCCTTCATCACCCCCAGTCTCGTGCAACTCGATGCACTGTGGACGACGAACAAATCAAATTTCTTCGACCCCAACAAAACTAGGGCTACAGACTTCAACCAACTGCCGACGCCACCGCCGTGATCTACTCACCATCCCTATATTTTTCCTGCCATCCCGGTAAGCTCCTCCACCACCACGCACAACCCTAGCCCCTCTAGTACCCCTGATCGCCAGAAATCCCCCAAAAACCCATTTCCGTTCAACTTTAAACTGCTACCAAACCACCCCACTAAAAATCACGAAACTCATCTTAAAAATCATCATTTGATATGAGGATTCAAGTTATACACTTGAACTAATGATTCGTGTCATTCGAACTTTCCAATTTTTAAAGTTTGTACTGTAAAATCTTGATCTTCTATCCTACATACCTCTATACATTATGAAACCATTTTTTTATTATAGCCCATACTTAAACACATCGATCTTGTTTTGAAACTAAGGCCTGACATGGATTATAAAACAAGAACTTGAATTATCTTTTTCCTAGCTTTGTTGGGTTGTTCTCTGTAAACCTGATATTTAAATAAAACAGAGAATACTCTGATGAAAGCCACACACACAACACATGCATATCATCACAGCATATACCATAAGATACATATTCATTTCGAAGCAACACACAAGTTTAAACTTTGAAATACAGATGTGTACTCACCTTCCAAATCATTGCTTAAATCCAGCAGTTTACAGGTTAGAGTTTGGTTGATCTGAAGCTTTTCTTTTATTTTCCTGGAACTTGTAAATTTGGAATTTTGCTTTGCTAATGAAGTTGAACTCTTTGCATGCTTGATACTTATTACAGCTTTGAAAATGTTTAAAGAATTTGAGAAAATGTTTACAAGTATGCTCAGCCTTGTGAACTAAAGCTGTACATATATAATGTATAGAGGTGTGCAGGTACAAGTGATGGTATCCTCTTTTTTTTTGTTATAGGCTAGAGGTGTAAACATTAAATGCACCTGTACTTTGAAATGCATTTGTTTACCTTTACTTTTGCTTTCTTTCTTGTCTCGGCTGTACAAATATGTAAAAGTATGGTTTGGATTATTTCTTTTGTTTGAATACTTGAATGTATCTTGTATTTGATTTGTTACCTTTTCTTTTGTTTTTATCTTTTGTTTTTGTTTTGTTATTTTGTTTAGTTTACTTTGTATTACAAATAATTTTCTATTTTAATTATGTTTGTATGCATATATTTGTTTGTAATTTATTTCATTTTAAATTTCACAAATCCTAGCTTTCTTTAAAAATACCTACATACATATATATATATATATATATATATATATATATATATATATATATAAATCTGAAATAACCATTTCTATCAATAAAAATCCATTTGTATAAATATTATACTATTAATATTGTTTAAATACAACTCATTATTTAATTAAAACAATTTATAAAAGAAACTGTCTTTATTTTGATAAATAACATATTTTTATTTGCTCTTATTCTTGCATTTTAAATTTACTTCTATTTTTAGTTTAAATATTTATCATAAATTTTACTTTAAAAATTATTGTTTTATATTTCTCTATATATACACATATATTTTATATAACTCAAATTATCATTATTTATAAATTTTTAAATCAATTTATTTATTTATTTTTATACTTGTGTCTAAAGTATACACTTTAATATTTATTTTTCAAACCATTAATATAAGATTTAAATTCAAATCAATATATATATATATACACACAAGATTTTAAAATTTCAAATTGACTCATATATACCCAAATATACATATATATATGTATATATATTCACATATATACATATATACATAATATTTAAAAATTTAAATGATTTATATAGAATATATTTGAACTCGAGGAAACTCACTTTACTATTTATAATTAATTTTATAAATTTCTATTCAAAATTTCATTTAATTATTAATTTAAATTAAATAAAAATTCAGGATCGTTACAGTTTATCTTAGTCACGTTAGTCGCATAATACAAATTATATTTTATATAATGTTAAATTTTAAATGTATACATATGTAAGCAATTTATTATTCGTTTTGGCTATGATCGTAATTATGAAAATATTATACATCTAAATTTGTTTATGTATATATATTTCTTCAGGAATTTTGTATTGTATGTTTATTAACTTAAGACAAAAGGAAAAAGAAAATTTTGTTTATTTTGGCTATGTATACATTTTAACATACATATGAATTATCTATTGTGTAGTTTTTCTTACTTTCAATGCTTCTGTTTAGACCCTACTATAGTCACCCGATGGTTGTCATGCCATAATAAAATATAATCAATGTGTAGCATCCATATTGAAGTACAACGGTATTTCCAAGTCGAGATAGCTATGTAACATCATCACTTTGATCCATTTAATCTAGTTGTTATCAACCAACATGAAACTTTCAAACAAGTTATTCTATAGTTATCCCATAATTATGAGCACATACCCACTTAGTGCCCTCTATAGCTATGAGTGATACACCGTTTAACATTTGGAGAGCATCACGACATCTAGTCTCAATGTATGTATCGATATCCTATCTCAAAACAACTTGACTAAGAATATATAAATAATATATTATTTTATATTACGACAATTTTCTCATGATTACAACTTTTTATGGTTATTATCACATAACATATCAATTAATGATTTTCTATATAATTTACTCAAATTAAAATTGACATATCACATATAACAAGCATATAATTGTGACGACCCGGAGTTTTGAAGCATTTAAAATGGGAATATATAATTGATTTTAAATATTCAATAGAGCGATTTTAACTTCAATTACGAATATCACAATTTATTTGATAATTAAATTATTGAATTAAATAATTTGAAGTTTGGTAAATTGTTGAATCTAGAATTTTTAAGCCTATTAAAATAATTTGAAGGCTTATAAAATTTATATTGATAATACTGAAAATAATAAAAGTGTTAAAATTTAATTCAACAGTGATTTGTTCAGTTTTGAAAATTTCATCGTTTAAATTGAATTTAAAAACAACCTTCCGAGGCATAATCTCGCAATTCGACGAAACCAGTTCCATTAGATCCGTAATAGTTTATTATTATCGTATTTTAATTTTCATAGCATTCGAAGTTGACGTGTGAGCATACGATAAATAAACGCGCTGAAAATTGAATTGGAAATTCAATTTTATAACTGGTCCAAAAGCCTGTCTTCTCTTCTGCATTTTTTTCCCGTGACCTAGCATCGTTGAACATGCAATAATCACGTCCATCACCTTTTTCCTAACAGGATATTTTGATTTTTGACTTGAGGTGAATAATTAATTTTTTTATTTAAAACCATTGTCTTCCTCAACACGCTTACATTGATAATTATCTCGAGCCCTCCATTCCTTCAGCTTCTTAAAGCACCATCTCAATCGAACAAAATCAATATGATAAAAAAAATGGCCGAAGCCTCTTCCTCTATATAAAATTTTTTTTACAGCGAAATCAAATTCGATTTCGATGGAATCGCGAGCCCCTCTCTATGAAATCAAATCGAGTTCGACAAACTTGTCAAGGCCTGGGTATCGTCGCCGAGTCGTTTATCGTTGGATTGAGTGTACGCATCAATATTCATAAGTGAAGTCGACGAAGGAATCGAGTGCGATGTCACTCGCCGTGAGTTTGAGAATCTCGAGCGCGATTTCATCAACAGCGACGAGACAATGTTGGCACGAGAGGGGTTTCTGCTAGCGTGAGCTTGGAGATAGAGTGCAGTGGGTTCAAGACGATCTAGGGTTTCGTGAGGCGGCAAGGTATTCTCGTTGTCTTATTTTATTTTCAAATTAACTCAATCTAAATTTACCTAGAATTGCAGAAATGTCGTAGTAAGTATAAACATACTATTTTTGTCTAATATAGATTATTTGAAACATATATATAACTCTACACTTATTTTTTTCCTTCCAATAGGGTATAACTGTATTTTTGTTAATTGAATTTTTATATATGCAGTTGTTTTTGTGCTTCAATTTAGATATAATAATAATGATAAATATTGTATGGTATACTGTAATAAGCTAATTTCATCTTAATAAATGTTAAAAGCAAATTGTGTTTATATTAGACTTTGTATAGATATATCAGATTCAAAACAGAAATATATATATGCATACATAAGATTTTGGAATAAAAAGGTTAGATTTTATTACATAAGCAGTTTGGGAATATATATATATATATATATATATAATAAAATAGATATACATACACACTTCTAAAATTACCAGTTATTTTAAAATAGTGTATTATGAAGATGAATTTGTTTAACAAACTTCTTTAAATATTTCTAGTCGCTAAAAAAAGAATTTTATGAAAAGAAATTCGTTTAAATTAAATAAATAAATAAATAGTAATTAATTGTTCAATTAGCTAATGTATTATAAATCATATAATTATTTATTCACGGTTTGAAATCTTAAAGGAAATAAGCTGGTCTGGAGTGGATTGCAAAACGAATCAAAGGTGGGTTAATCTCACTCAGATGAATTTAAAATTTAAATTTAAATGATTAAATTTAAATAATTGTTTGAATGATTGAATTGATTGATGTGCTATAGTATGGTATATTTTGGAATTGGCATATTATATTGTGCTAACATCTGTGGATGAAGGGAAAACAGGTTGGAGGGATCCAACTGGACCCCTCAACATTTATTTAAATTATTTAATACCCTCTGTTGTGATTATTTGATATTCTATGATGGATTATATTGGAATATTGAATGCTATGGCTCGATTGGATATAATTGGGTATAATGAATTACCAAAAATATATAAATTGGATTTTGGAAAGAAAATAAAAGAAGTGAATTTGTAAGTAAAATAAGTATAGAAATTTGAATAAATTTAAAAATGAATTGGAAAAGAAATAAAGTGACTTTAAAATAAATAAATCTTGAGTATAGAAAGGAAATTTGAATAAACAGAAAGTTAATGAATTTTAATCTTCTGTGATATTATTTAAAAGAACGAAACATTTATTTTAAATTTAAATTTTGAAAAGAATAAAGAAGGAATTGGGAAGAGGCTGAAATTGGTATATTTCAGTTAAATGATTTAAAATCAAACGGAAAATAATAACATTAACAATAAAGTCCATAATTAATGAATTTTGAAATGAACTGAGTAAGTAAAGAAATTTATTTCAAAGGGAGTAAATTTGGGAAATTGATTTAAGTGATTGAGATTGAAAATTCTCCCTGAATAACCAAGTACGTTTTCAAAGTAAATTTTTAAATATAAGTTAAAAGTTTTAAAGTTTTTTTAAAAAGCAAGTTTTGGAAAATCTATTATTTCTAACATTTAAATTCAATAGAAAGTATTTCCTTTTAATCTATTATGGTAGTAATTATTTAAAGAGTGACTTAGTATTTTGTTTTTAAAAGTGAAAATCTAGTTTTATATTTTATTAAGTAACTTTATTGTCAAATATTCATATAGTATGTATTCTTAACAAATTATTGAAGTAATTTAACTTAAATATTTTAAAGTATATTTCAAAGTAAAGTGTTTTAAATTATTTTAAAAATCTAGTTTTGTGCTTGATGATTTCAGTGGAGATAGAAAATATTTGGGAAAGTTTATTCTGAAAAAGAAAGAATTTTGAAACTGTTTTCAAAGGGTTGAAAATAGAAATATATCTTGTGAAGATATTTTTGAGGTCAATAAATAATTTGCGAAATTATTTATTGTTTGATGGATGTTTATGAATATTAATTGATAGTTAAATAACCGACTATCAATATTGGCCTAATTTGTTGATCGTTTTGAAGAGGCAGGGATCGAGATTTATTTCTCGAAAACCATTTCGATCCAGTTTGTACGTTTCATGGAAAGCGAGTTTGGATTCGAAGATGGAGCAATGAAGTGAAAGGGCTAGTCGCTACTAATACTGAGAATATTTCCAAAATGGATGTAGTAGGAGTAGTGCCTTCGGTTCCGTTCGAACCCGGGACGGGCTTGTATGGATGAATGCTTTCGGAACATCGTCAGTTGGACGATGGGCATTCTAAGGGCTATGTTCTAAAAAGGTAACACTTAGCCTCAAGCCTCATCAACCGAGAATGACTGAAAATCAGGGGTTATGTAGCAAGGCTAGGTGGGTAGCAGCCAAGCAGGGTGAGGTCATCCCTGTCTAGATGTCCCTTTTTATTTTGGCTTAGTGGGCGGTTGCTGATCCTAACCGTGGGGTGATCTCACTCGGGATTATCCAGTAAGGGGTGGCCCCGGTCTTGTATTGCAGGGGAGCCGACGTACTCCTCGGTACTGTGATCTAGGCCACGTACTGTGACAGGTGGTACCCCAGTGCCTAGTCATTAGTTGGAAATCCATTCTCCCTACGAGCCTTGTACGAGTTTTGTTTGTATTACCCACTCTGTGGCTAGTAGCTGGAATTTAATAGATGTAACAATTTCGGCTATTTTACAAGTATTTATATATAGACCCTATTATAATATTAGAGGATTTCTATAAAAATTATTTTAGCTATCATAAGGTAAAAACCCGACATGTTTATTTGTGGCGTGATCTTATGAGATACTTTTGTTTTCAAAGGATTTTTGAAACTTTAATAATCAATTGGGTGTGATTTTCTCGTGCTGGTATTCCTGACTGACTCGGGTGTTATTTAACTGTAATGCTCGGGTCAGACCGAGTATTATAGGATACATGATATGATGCTGTGGAGCTCAGGGGACGAGCTGGATGACGATACGTACTTCCGTACTTGTTTATATATATATATTCTGCTGTATTGAGTTGTTGTGTATCCATTTGAATGTTAGTGATGTTGAACTATGATTGATGTACTCTGATGATGTAATATATAAACAGATATATTTGATTTTGAGTAAAGATCATTTATTATCTATTATATTTTATTCCGCTGCGATGCTTAGATTCTATTGTTGATTTCTTTTTTCTTCTTCTACTTCTTCTTCTTTAACCCAAATGGTTCGTATTTCTATACAACTTGAGTTGATTAGGTAGAATAGTGATGATTCAAGGGGTACGGATTTGCGGGTAGTTACAGTTGGTATCAGATCGAGGTTGGTAATAACCTTGGCTCTGGTGGGAATTACTCATTTAAATTAGAATCCGTAGTACTCTAAAATGAGTTTGAGCGTATTAATAGATATGAGCGCGTATTTGTTAGTGAATATAATTTTTTTAACATTGTGTTGATTGGTTTATTGAGTGGCATATGAACCTTCGCCGGCACAATCTGGACAACTGTATTGAAGGGGTTTCTAAACACTTGAATAGAACAATCGACACGATATTGTTTTAAATGTGGGTAAATGAAATAATTTTACCCAAAAATATATTTTGATATAAAGAAAGTTTTGTAAACTATTTTAGCTAATATATGGTTTCTTGGATGTTAGAAATGATAACATTAAATTATTATCATCGTTGTGTAAAAATTTAACTAGAAATTGATAATATAACCAAAGTTTAAGGGAATAAATTCATTATGAAATGAAATTTATAAATATGAATTATAAATGTAAATTATAAATTGAAATATAGTTAAATGGGAATTTGTATAAGCATAAACTATACAAATGAATTATAGTTAAATTGATTTAAGCAGTATTTGGAAATTTAAATCCCGAAGATTTTGGAAGTGTTTGTCGAAGTGTTTTGAAGATAAATAATAGTATTATTGTTTTGAAGGTATTTCTGAAAGGAAATGTGTTTTGAATGTATTTTGAAAGTGATATAGCATTGAAATCACTTGGATTATTGGAAAATAATTCCGATGATGACGGCCGCATCATCAGTATTCATTTTCGAATTTCAAAGTGACGGATTACTGCCAAAAATTTATTTGTTCAGAAAAGCTAGTTGTTTTGAAATCTCAAAGGAAATTTGTTGGAAATAAAAACCAGCATTGGATTAAATTTTTGACAAATGTGAGTTGAGATGTTGGAGATTTCAAAATGATTTGAAACCAATAGTCGGGTGTTTAAAACTCCTGATGAGATAGTTGTAAGCTTATAAATTGAGATGATTTTAAAATCAGGAAGAAAATATAGGCTTTGAATGTTGGAAATTTAAATTTAAAGTGAAAAGTTAAAAATGAAATTAACTTGGATTGGGGAATAAAATTTAACTGGATTGAAATTAAGTGGATCAGACTGGAAATAATATCCAGTTCTATTCGAATTAAGTTGAAATCGAATTGAGTTAAATAAATCTGAGTTAAAATAAAATTGAATTGGAATAAAAATTCAATTGAGTTATTGAATGGGATTAGATTCTTACCTGAATAAATGGAAAATAAGTTGGATAAGGATTAGATTGAAATAAATAAATTAGAATAACTTGTAAAAGAATTAAAAACCCATAGAATAAAATATGCTTGAGTTATAATAAGCGTAAATTTCGAGTTAAAAATAAAGGAAGAAAATATTCAAGCCTAGAATGGATGGAAATGTGTAAAATAATAAGTGGCGACTTATAAAATTTAAAAGGGAATAGAAAGCCCAAAATAAATATTGTTTGATGAATTGAAAATAAAAAGAAAATCAAAACTTGAATTAAAAAAATTGAACTTAAGAAAATTTAATGAAGAGATTTTGAGATTAAAATCAGGTTCTGGATTATAAATTAGGGAAAGACTATTTAGATAATAAATTAGATAATGAAATATGTAATGGAACCTAATGTAGTTAAATAAAAGCTGAATTGTGAGATAATAATGAAGTTTGAAGGTAAAACTCAAGTTATAAATCAAATTCAACCTGGATTGTTAGTGAAGTAAATGAGATTGAATTGTGAGTTCATAAAAGTGAATGGTAAATTGAAAATGGATAGTGAATTCAGAATTTGAGTTATTAATTGAAATTTGACTTGAGGTGTGACAAATTAATTATAATTGGAAAAGTATCGAAGAAAAATGAAATTGGATTAAAATAGTAATGGTTTGTATTGCGAATAAAATCCAAATAAGTAGAAATACATTGGAAATGGCATTGTTATTAATAAAATAATTGCGGATGAATTGAGTATGGAAATTAAAAATTCATAATGGATTGAGTGAATAAACTAAATGTATCAAATCTGGAAATTTTAAATTTTTATAATAACTAATCAAATGAAATTGTAAATTTAAAATGAGATCTGATTGAGATAGAATTAAGTTGAATAGAAAAGAAAAAATTTACTCGTAAGATGAAATGAGCTTAAGTATAAACTGAAGTAAATTAACTTAAGCTAATAGATGGAGGACAATTGAATTTACTTTAACTTAAACTAAGTTTAATAATATTGGATTGGTTTTAAATCAAGTGAAAATAAATTTTAATCAAAATAAAATTCGGTGGTTTACCGATAATATATAATGGAATGAAATTCTTAATTAAATAATTGTAAACCATTTAAATTGTTAAGGAATTGAAATAATTTAGTGACAATGAGAAAATAGAATGTTTTCAAGTTAATAGAATGGATTTAAATGAATGCAGATAAGTAATGAATCGCAAATGAATGGATCATGAATAGAATTGAAATGATTATTCAATGGATTAGCCAGGATTGGTTTCAAGCTAAACAAAATAGTTTTGGGTAAACAAAGACGGATATGGAATGAAATGCAAGTGAATGGATTAGAATTTAAATTCCAACGAAACTGAGAATATATGGATTGTGAATAAATTTAAAAAGGAATAGAATTAAGTATAAACTGAATTGAAATCACTTTAAATTGGTTATAAAACATCTCATCAAATTGCATAGAATAAATTGTCATTTGATGTAAATGAAAGTAATTAAAATTCTATGAATTGATAGGAGTAAAATAAATTGATTTTGAGAGCAATTGAATTAAATATGAGTTCGGTATGCTTAAAAATAAATTAAATGTAAGCTATATAAATTAAACCATTCAAATTGAATGAAGATGGTTTATAAATTAATTGAAATAGTTGAATTAGTATGAAAACTATATAAATTGCTTACGGAAAGTGTTTGGTGTGCTTTTCTTTTAGAATTCATGTGTTTAACTATTGCAAATAAGTGAAATGTTGTTAAACTTCATATGTATGGCACTTACATGTTTAAATTGAGTAAGAACAAGTACCTGGGAGCCGTGTGGCTGGATTTGGTTGCGCTAGTTGCTAAAAATTATAATCTGCTTGCTTAAAAATGCTAAATAAGGTACGCCTACGCAATAAAAATAGGAAATATGAACTGTTTTTGGCTTTTCGACCGTGTGGGCCGACATATACATACATATATATATATATATATATATATATATATATATATATATATATATATCTTTTGTCAAATTGCAAAACCTCCTCCGTATAAAGGGGACTCTGCCAAAAAATTTCGAAAATTTTGAGAGTTAGAATTTTTTTGAAAATTTTGGAAAATTTTGTTAACGACAAAACGATTTCAAATTAGAACTGAAATAAATTAGTAAATGAAAAATAAAATTCAAATATTCAGAGTTGAAGATAAATTGAATTCATATGGAAATGGAAGAATCGATTTGAATAGAAATAAACTAAGTGGTAAGGTGGAAATAAACAAAGAAATAGATAAAATGCTTATACTTAACTTAAGAAAGGAATGGTAAATTTTTAATTGGAAATTGAGTATTGCAAATATATTCTAAGTTGATATTTGAATGAATGAATAATTGACACTTATAAGGAAGTCGATAAAATGTTTTGGGAATGTTGTGATTGGATATTATTGCTAAGTAAGATATGCAGGTATTATAAAGGGAAATTGGTTTTGATTTCAAAAGATAAATTTGAATTGCCGACCAAAAAGGTATGAGTTTAAATTTCGGTATGAAATTTGATTGGGTTTTTGGATCTAGCCACTTGGCTTTTTGTTTTCTTTTGGAATTTGCGAGCCCGTACAGGCCTTTTGTAGTTGTACCGAGCTAGCCACGCAAAGGAGACGCTGGTGAAATTTTTCGGGAATTTAGGGAGTTAGAAAGAAATTTGAGAAAATTTTGATAATTCAAAATTTGGTTTTAAATTGAAACTTGAATGGTTAAACAAATAGTATAGTCTAAAACTATGGGAGAGTTGAGAAGTTAATAAGAATGATAATGGGTCTTTTATAAAAAGATGGTTAAATGTTGGATTGTTTGGTTTTGGGGATAAGTAAACGGGTACCATTCTTCCTAACTAGTAATTTTGGGGTCGAAATTCTTTTAAGGGGGAGGAATGTGACGACCCGGAATTTTCAAGCATTTAAAATCGGAATATTTAATTGATTTTAAATATTCAATAGAGCGATTTTAACTTGCATTACGAATATCATAATTTATTTGATAATTAAATTATTGAATTAAATAATTTGAAGTTGAGTAAATTGTTGAATCTAGAATTTTTAAGCCTATTACAATAATTTGAAGGCTTAAAAATTTATATTGATAATAAGAAAATAATAAAAGTGTTAAAATTTAATTTAACAGTAATTTGTTCAGTTTTGAAAATTTCATCGTTTAAATTGAATTTAAAAACAGCCTTCCAAGGCACAGTCTCGGAATTCGACGAAACCAGTTCCATTGGATCCGTAATAGTTTATTATTATCGGATTTTAATTTTCGTAGCATTGGAAGTTGACATGTGAGCATACGATAAATAAACGCGCTGAAAATTGAATCGGAAATTCAATTTTATAACTGGTCCAAAAGCCTGTCTTCTCTACTGCATTTTTTACCTGTGACCTAGCATAGTTGAACACGCAACAATCACGTTCATCACCTTTTTCCTAACAGGACATTTTGATTTTTGACTTGAGGTGAATAATTAATTTTTTTATTTAAAACCATTGTCTTCCTCAACACGCTTACATTGATAATTATCTCGAGCCCTCCGTTCCTTCAGCTTCTTAAGCACCATCTCAATCGAACGAAATCAATACGATAAAAAAATGGCCGTAGCCTATTCGTCTATATAAAAAAAAAAATATTTACAGCGAAATCAAATTCGATTTCGATCGAATCGCGAGCCCCTCTCTACTGAAATCAAATCGAGTTCGACAAACTTGTCAAGGCCTGGGTTTCGTCGCCGAGTCGTTTATCGCTGGATTGAGTGTTCGCATCAATATTCATAAGTGAAGTCGACGATTGAATCGAGTGCGATGTCAATCGCCGCGAGTTTGAGAGTGAATTTGAGCATCTCGAGCGCGATTTCATCAGCAGCGATGAGGAGATGTTGGCACGAGAGGGGTTTCTGCTAGCGTGAGCTTTGAGATAGAGTGCAGTGGGTTCAAGACGATCTAGGGTTTCGTGAGGAAGCAAGGTATTCTTCGTTGTCTTATTTTATTTTCAACTTGACTTAATCTAAATTTACCTGGAATTACAGAAATGTCATAGCAAGTATAAACATACTGATTTGTTTAATATAGAAGATTTGAAACATATATATAGCTCTGCACTTATTTTTTTTCAATAGGGTGTAACTGTATTTTTGTTAATTGAGTTTTTATATATGCAGTTGTTTTTGTGCTTCAGTTTAGATATAATAATAATGATAAATACTGTATGGTATACTGTAATAAGCTAATTTCATCTTAATATATGTTAAAAGAAAATTGTATTTATATTAGACTTTGTATAGATATATAAGATTCAAAACAGAAATATATATATATATATATATATATATATATATATATATATATATATGTATACATAAGATTTTGAAATATAAAGGTTAGATTTCATTACATAAGCAGTTTGGGAAAATATATATATAATAAAATAGATATACATACACACTTCTAAAATTACTAGTTATTTTAAAATATTGTACTATGAAGATGAATTTGTCTAACAAACTTCTTTAATTATTTCTAGTCGCTGAAAAAAGCATTTTATGGAAAGGAAATTTGTTTAAATTAAATTATTAGTTAAATTAAATAAATAAATAGTAATTAATTGTTCAATTAGCTAAAGTAATACTAAATCATATAATTATTTATTCAAGGTTTGAAATTTGAAAGGAAATAAGCTGGTCTGGAGTGAAGTGCAAAACGAATCAAAGGTGAGTTAATCTCACTCAGATGAATTTAAAATTTAAATTTAAATGATTAAATTTAAATACTTGTTTGAATGATTGAATTGATTGATGTGCTATAGTACGGTATATTTTGGAATTGGCATATTATATTGTGCTAACATCTGTGGATGCGGGAAAACAGGTTGGAGGGATCCAACTGGACCCCTCAACATTTATTTAAATTATTTAATTCCCTCTGTTGTGATTATTTGATATTCTATGATGGATTATATTGGAATATTGAATGCTATGGTTCGATTGGATATAATTGGGTATAATGAATTACCAAAAATATATAAATTGGATTTTGGAAAGAAAATAAAAGAAGTGAATTTGTAAGTAAAATAATTATAAAAATTTGAATAAATTTAAAAATGAATTGGAAAAGAAATAAAGTGACTTTAAAATTCTAATAAATAAATCTTGAGTATAGGAAGGAAATTTGAATAAACAAAAAGTTAATGAATTTTAATCTTCAGTGATATTATTTAAAAGAACGAAACATTTATTTTAAATTTTAAATTTTAAATTTAAATTTTGAAAAGAATAAAGAAGGAATTGGGAAGAAGCTGAAATTGGTATATTTCAATTAAATGGTTTAAAATCAAAAGGAAAATAATAACATTAATAATAAAGTCCATAATTAATGAATTTTGAAATGAACTGAGTAAGTAAAGAAATTTATTTCAAAAGGAGTAAATTGGAAATCAATTTGGGAAATTGATTTAAGTGATTGAGATTAAAAATTCTCCCTGAATAACCAAGTGCGTTTTCAAAGTAAATTTTTAAATATAAGTTAAAAGTTTTAAAGTTGTTTTGAAAAGAAAGTTTTGGAAAATTTATTATTTCTAATATTTAAATTCTAAAGAAAGTATTTCCTTTTAATCATTATGGTGGTAATTATTTAAAGAGTGACTTAGTATTTTGTTTTTAAAAGTGAAAATCTAGTTTTACATTTATTAAGTAACTTTATTTTCAAATATTCATATATTATGTATTTTTAACAAATTATTGAAGTAATTTAACTTAAATGTTTTAAAGTATATTTCAAAGTAAAGTGTTTTAAATTATTTTAAAAATCTAGTTTTGTGCTTGGTGACTTCAGTGGAGATAGAAAATATTTGGGAAAGTTTATTCTGGAAAAGAAAGAATGGTTTGAAACTGTTTTCAAAGGGCTGAAAATAGAAATATATCTTGTGAAGATATTTTTGAGGTTAATAAATAATTTGGGAAATTATTTATTGTTTGATAGATGTTTGTGAATATTAATTGATAGTTAAATAACCGACTATCAATATTGGCCAAATTCGTTGATCGTTTCAAAGAGGCCGGGATCGAGATTTATTTCTCCAAAACCAATTCGATCCGGTTTGTATGTTTCATGGAAAACGAGTTTGGATTCGAAAATGGAGCAGTGAAGTGCAAGGGCTAGTCGCTACTAATCCTGAGGATATTTCCAAAATGGATGTAGTAGGAGTAGTGCCTTCGGTTCCGTTCGAACCCGGGACGTACTTGTATGGATGAATGCTTTCGAAACATCGTCAGGTGGACGATGGGCATTCTAAGTGATAAGTCCTAAAAAGGTAACGCTTAGCCTCAAGCCTCATCAACCGAGAATGACTGAAAATCAGGGGTTATGCAGCAAGGCTAGGTGGTAGCACCCAAGCAGGATGAGGTCATCCCTGTCTAGATGTCCCTTTTTATTTCGGCTTAGTGGGCGGTTGCTGATCCCAAATGCGGGGTGATCTCACTCGGGATTATCCAGTATGGGGTAGTCCTGGTCTTGTGTTGCCGGGGAGCGGGCATACTCCTCGGTACTGTGATTTAGGCCACATACTGTGACAGGTGGTACGCCAGTGCCTAGTCATTAGTTGGAAATCCATTCTCCCTACGAGCATTGTACGAGTTTTGTTTGTATTACCCACTTTGTGGCTAGTAGCTGAAATTTAATAGATGTAACAATTTCGGCTATTTTATAAGTATTTGTATATAGACCCTATTATAATATTAGAGGATTTCTATAAGAATTGTTTTAGCTATCGTAAGGTAAAAACCCGACATGTTTATTTGTGGTGTGGTCTTACGAGATTCTTTTGTTTTCAAAGGATTTTTGAAACTTTAATAATCAATTGGGTATGATTTTCTCACGCTGGTATTCTAGACTGACTCGGGTGTTATTTAACTGTAATGCTCGGGTCAGACCGAGTATTATAGGATATAGGATATGATGCTGTGGAGCTCAGGAGACGAGCTGGATGACGATACGTACTTCCATACTTGTTTATTTATATATTCCGCTGTATTGAGTTGCTGTGTATCCATTTGTATGTTAGTGATGTTAAACTGTGATTGATGTACTCTAATGATGTAACATATAAACAGATATATTTGATTTTGAGTAAAGATCATTTATCTATTATATTTTATTCCGCTGCGATGGTTAGATTCTGTTATATTTTATTCCGCTGCGATGGTTAGATTCTGTTGTTGATTTCTATTTCTTCTTCTACCTCTTCTTCTTTAACCCAAATGGTTCGTATTTCTGTACAACTTAAGTTGATTAAGTAGAATAGTGATGACTCAAGGGGTACGAATTTGCGGGTCGTTACAATAATGGTAAACAAAAACATTTTATTTTGAACAAAATTTTGTCGTAGAGTTAATAATTTACAATGAAGTATAAATTACACTTGAGATATACATCTAACTCTATCGGTTCCTAGTATATCCAAGGAAAATGCATAAATGTAGCCTATAATTAAAAATTAAAACAAAAGAAGAGATGAATATGAAGAAGAAAGCACTAATACTCACTTGCTAATAATATACAAATTTTAAGAACTAAAAATATCATCTGTTGTAGTTTTGACATTAAAAAAATAAAGTAAAAAAAGCAAGTTTAATCTATTGATTAATATAAATAAAGTAGAATGCAAATTGTACATTATATTTATTCATCTCAAAGAAATTCAAACCTGAAGAAGAAAGGAAATTTTCTTCAAGATGCATGCATTAACAAAAGTAAATATAAAATATATAATGTTGTTGTAAGCTTACTAATAAGTGAACCAATTATCACAAATAGACAAAAAATAGAAGTAAAAGATATTCAAGTAAGGTTCATCACTAAGACCATGCATTTTCATCATAATTTTTAGCTTATGTTGCTTCTTATAGACCAAGCATATAACCACGACCAGCATTAATAGTAACACAAGTTGAACAACAGGCCGACACATATTATTTAAACATATGTATATGATAATATGACAAGGAAAATCCCTTATTAGGCTAAGCGACATATGCATATTATGAAAAGATTTACCAAAAACAACATGCATGGGGAATCAAGTTTACTTGACTTCAAAACTTCATTGTCTGCATTCTTCCCTGAAGCATGATTCTCGATACTTTGGACCTGGAGTCGACTCTTTTCTCTTTCAAAATTGACAGCAACATTTTAATTAGATCTAGGAATAATGATTACTCTTGAGCATTTGTTACCACTTATTTGCATCATTTTTTATTAGTTGAAAATCAAAAAAAAAAACTTAATATCGTTTTAACATGTCATTTCTCTAAAATTGTATACCAATTCCGTTGCATACATAAGCCAAAGAAGCACATTAAACCAGTAGAAAACAACTCACTAAATGTAGATAAAACGTATAAGGCATTGATACATTATACGAAAATTGTATGTATTGTATGTTGACACTTAATAAATGTAAGAAAACAAAAAAGAGTGGGATACGTGAGAGAATAATGAGTTTTTTACATGGTTTGAGATTCCGTTTGGCACGCCGAAATCCCGGCCATTTGGATCCGGTTTCGGCGTTGATCGGACAGAAATTTGTTTCAAAACCGTTTCCATTGATCAACGACAAACCAATTTATTTGCAATCAACTACTTATTGCTTAACTAACGGTTTCCAGCAGTAGAGGAGGTGGAAGATTCAAACATCGACCTTTTAGCCTCTGTTAATTTTAAGGTTACATCGTGGAAGCGAAATTGAAGATTCCACCGTCGGGCATCAGCATGAAGTGGGAGAATATCGAGCAAAAGTAGGAGCCTGCAGAAAAAGGAATAGGTAAATGGAAACTACGAGTATCAGTTGAAGGTGTGGAGGGAGAAGGAGATGAATCTAAAAGGGGAAACCGAATAACAAAGTCGGTTGTATAGAAAATTACATTGTAAGGAGTTGAAGGTGTGGAGGGAGAAGGAGATGAATCGATGATGATTTACATATTCATTTAAGATTATGTATTAATGTATATATATTTATTTATTTTATTTATAAGAGGGACTTCCACTAAATAATGTAATAAATTTCGATATTAATGTGTTTACAATAATAAGTAAGATAATAAAAATGAGGAGTATGATAATGGTTCAAAAAAATCTTGCATATGTTATATATCATATTATTATTAGTGATGCAACTTAATAATAACATCATTTAACTTATTGAATAGAACATTACAATATCCATATTATAACTACTCATGTATAAAAGGATTAACAAATCAACGTTATAGTAATAAAGCGATTTTATGAGATCTCATTAGTTCAGGTTGGGTTGTAGCAAGTAAGCCTAAACCCAACCCTAACCCTAGATGATCTAAGTAATGTTGATTGGGTTAGGGTGGATTAGATAGGCCTAACCCGACCCTAGAGTTGGATGTCATAAGAAAGGATTATAAGTTTATTCGTCCCGATGATCAATGAGGTGGGTCTGAGTGGGTCAAACTGGGATGGATCTATTGGGTTTAGACCCTCGACCCGCCCTGTAATATCATATTAGTTAGTTTTCAGAAATAAAGATAGAACATAACATTCAATACTAGCCATCTCAAGTATGTAAATGTTTCATCGTATATTTAGTTATATTATTTAAACCTTGTTACTATATGGTACCGATACCCTCCAACAACAAATGGATTAGGCCTAATGGAAATGTCAATTTTAAGATAAATAAAAAGGCTTAAGAAAAATGATTTGAAAACCTTGGTCTATCTAGTCTTAGCACAATATGAAGGTATAAGCATGCATAGAATCATATTAAGTAAAACTTATTTTCAAATTGGTTTTAACTTAAAATATTAGATAATATATGTAACAACCCGCATATTTATCGATTGTATATTTAAATATCTTATTTAAATATTTCGTCGTTCGTCGGATTTTGGTCCGTAAAGCTACTTTTTGCAAACAGTCGAATTAGGACTCGAGACCCCTTCCATTAAGTTCAAAATGTCATTTGCAACCTTTTTGAGTATAAACATTGATATGTTTGGAGCTAGCTAAAAATTTGACCATTTTTACTTTGGGTTTGGGTTTGGGTTCAGCCCAATGTTCTAACTTAATACCCCAAAACTGAAACCCCCTCATCATTCACTCCCTCTTCCTCTACTTTTCAGTTCTAAAGAGATTAATGGTGAGTGGAATGGGAAATTAAAACTCCAAACCCTAGTTTCTATTTAAAATTCAAGTTCTAGCTCCAAATCAATAGAAGAAGCTTTGGTAAGCCTCCTCCTCTTCTTCTCCAACTCATTCTCTTATCAATTTTAGGAATTCCTAAACCAAACTTTGGGAATGTTCTTCTTTTAAAGCTTAGAATCAAGCTTCTTGAGTTGGGATTGAAGAGTGATTAATCCTCCTTTGTTTTCAAGCTTAGTAAAACAAGTGGTATGAAACGCTTGCGTTTACTTCGTTGGTTAATTCTTGGACTTGTTCGATTGAATCTTTTGTGACAATTTTCTAGTGAAGATCTACAGTTTGTTCGTAAATATTTGAGTTAAGCAAGTGGTTATGGGACATGAAGCTAAACTTTTATATTTACTAACTTAGTGTAATTGACACTTCTTGATGATCATGACGATCATTTTTGTGATTTAAACTAGCAATTGTGCGATGTCTCTTTGTCTACGAGGGAGACTAGACCCCGTTTCTGTGTGATTTCGACTCACACATGTGGGGTAGCACCCCATGGTCTTCGGGCCGTTCGTGTGTCAAAAATTAATGGCTAGCTACCATGAGATAGCGTCTCGTTCGTGTGATACATATGTTGGTGAGTTTTCATGCTCTCGTTCGTGTGATAGGCCTCCCCCATTTTATGATTTCTGGATTTCGTGTGTTGATTTCTGGAATTTGTGCTTCACCAATTTTAGTGATTTTCATTGATATGATTTATCAATTTTTGTGCATTGGTGAATTCGTGTGTCATTGACTTGTTGTGAATACAAGTTTTTGGTATGAAACCCTTTTTGGATCTTTGTGAAGATTCTTGTGATGTTGATTAATCTCATGTTGATTTTCAATTACATACTTATAGTAGTGTGCCATTATGGTTATCATATGTTTATGCCATATCTCTTATTCTATATCATTTCATCTGATATTTATAGCTAGACCGACCCGTTTATTATTTTCTTATTAAATAATACTCGGGTCAGACCGAGATGTTACAGGTGCTTCTGCTTGACTTCACTTCTAGGATTATCTCCTTGACTTTTGGCTAACTACTTAGATTAGTAGTTTTTGGACATATACATTTGAGATATAGTCTCTATGATGTATACTTATTCTTTTGTATAGCACATGTTGCTATTCTTTTGGGTTATTGTGGATTTTTCTAACCACTACTCTGATGTACACTTTCATGTGTTATATATTCATATCTTTTTCCACCTTTGTGATATGGATGTCTGTAACTGATTTGTGTTATTTTTATTTCTATATTTGTTTCCGAAGATTATTATAGCCACTGTGTAGTAGCTTTGAGTTTGTATCGGTGTGTCGAATTTCCTCTCGAAGTCAAATGCATGTTATACTATCCGACATAGCAGTGCTCGCTCAAAGCAATTGCACGGATGGTCGCTCCTCAACAGCCTTATTCTCTGTGCTAGCTGACAGCATTGCTCCGTAGTGTTCTTGGCTAGCGTGGGTATAGAGGTGGGGTGTCACAGCTTGGTATCAGAGCTAAACTTCGGAACAATGTAGAATAATTTAACAAGGATCATCATCCTAAGTCCATCTTAGGAGTCGTGCCTTAGGATTTAATTCGTGTCTTCGTACCGTTCTATCCTATTTTCTTTTATGATTCCTTGTTTTATTTATCAAGGTTGCTTGATATTCATTTGGTGAATAACCTTTTTCTTCTTCTTTCTTTCTTTCTAAAGGAAGGAAAATGGTTAGACCAGGCCGTCCCAGCGCCTGCCAATCTAGTGCTACTCCCCAAGATGGAGTTTTTATGTCTGCCCAGCAGCTTCTTGATTTAGTTAAGAATGCTCAAGCAGCTGGTTCTAATTCGGAACCTACTCATCCTAAGTCTGGATTTGCACGTTTGTGCAACGATTATACCAACTTGGGTGGAAAGCCATTCAAAGGTTCTGAAACTATTATTGAAGTCCAGGCTTGGTTAAGATCATGTGATCGAATCTTTTCTCGCATGAACCTCATTGATCTTCACCGAGTTCAGATGGCTTCTAGTATGCTCCAAGAAAGAGCATTGGACTGGTATAAACTTCTTATTTCTGAAATCAATGAAGCGGATCTCACCTGGGTGCAATTCCGGGAATGCTTCGAATTAAAATTTGTGCCAGAAGCTGAGAAGGTGACTTTGGCTCACCGTTTAATAGACCTTGTTCAAGGTGAATCCTCCGTGACTGATTATGTTGCATCCTTCGAGTCACTTTCCAAATGTGGGGTTGAATACATCAACAACCCATTGAAGAAGAATCAAAAATTTGTCTATGGCTTAAACAAAAATCTCAAGAATCCATTACTTCTAAAATTAGAAGTTCCCTTCGACCAACTCATTGATATCGCTCATTGTCTTGAAGAGGCGGATAGGGAAAGCGATGTTGAAGTTGTGGGTGCCAAACCGAACTTCAACAACAAGAAGAGGTCAAACAAATTCAAAGGTCCTTATCCCAACAAAAAAGGTAAGCAAGCAACTCCTACTGTAAAGCCTCCTTCTCCTAGTAGTGGTAAATGCTTCAACTGTGGGTCTAGGGACCATTTTGCGAACAAGTGTCCGAAACCCCTCTTTTGTCGCTATTGCAAAAATTCGGGTCATCTTTTATCTTCGTGTCCTAGGCTTCCAAGCAAGAGAGAGGGAAAGCTGCAAGCCCCTAACAACTCTTCTCTTGGTCAAGGTATTGTTCACTCAATCCTTGATGGCATTGTTTTATTTCGTGATCTTCTTATTTGAGTTCTTTTTGATATGGGTTCCATTTCACTATTTTATATCAAAAGAACTTGTTGATTCTTTTTCTTTGAAAATATTTTGGGCTTGATGACTTCTTTGAGTGTTGCGAATCTGGATGGTAGATCCGCAACACTCAATTTGCTTTCTATTGATGTCGAAATTATTTTATGTGATTTTTCTTTCTGAGTCGATTTTTACTTAGGCTTCGGAATTGATTTTTGTAAGGATTGGCTTAATCGTTGTGAAGCCCATTATTTTCCGTGTGGATTATTCATCTTCAACATTTTCTATCTGTTAAGCAGATTTCTATTTTTTTCTTGTGATTCCAATTTCAAATTTTTGAAGGCATCATTTTATTCTTTAAGCCCTCAAGATGAGAAAGTGTTATTTCTCTTATCTAAATAATTTGTGAAACTTTTTCGGTATTTTTGAGTTTGTCTTAAGATTATCACCTAAGAAATCTTTTGTGTGGTGTTAAGGTCTTTCTAGTTCGACCTTGCCACCGATCTTCAATTGGCTACGAGTTGCGGGAGTTCGCATTCCACTTACCGCATTCCGCACTCGTTACGATTCTTATGAATGACTTATTTTGTCATTCAGTTTGTCCAGCTTATTTCATCCATTTTATAAATCGAATATTCTATGAATATTTCGATGAGACCATTCTTGTATTTATTGATTTTGGATGAAAATAGCAATTTAAAATTTTTGCAAATCTTTTTCATAAGATTTATTTATAAGTACAATTTGACGTTGCTCTTAAACAAGCAAAGAATATTCTTAAAGGTTTTTAAGAAACATGTTTATTATATGGAAGATGATTTTGTGATTGTATTGCTCATTGAGTGCTTTAAGAATTCTGGTCGATACGCTTGATCAACGTTATCGATAGGAATTTCCTAAACGCTTTATGAGACAGTCAGACACAATAAATTGACTTGCAAAAATGTAAATTTTTCTAGAAAGATTATTACATAAAGGTAAATGTAATTTTGAAAGTTTTAACTTTTCAGGAAAGAAGATTATTTAAAAGAAATTCTTTCTTTTCGATACTCTTATTCTTGTGATTCCCGAAGGGAACCAAGACTTTATCTTTTGTACCAATGCTAATCGTATTGGTTTAGATGTCGTTCTCTTGCAAAAGATAACGTGCTATCACTTGTGCTTCTAAATCATTAAAAGCCGATTGGGACTAGGTATGCCACTCATGATCTAGTGCTCACGGCTATTGTTTTCGCTTTTAGAGTTTGGCATCATCATTTTTAGGGGAGATTTGTTCTCCACCTCGATCATAAATCTTTGAAATATTTATTTTCTCATAAGGAACTTCATGTCGACTCGAGTTCCTGACATCTTATGATCTTGATATTCTGGAAATCGTGTTGCCAATGCGCTTTGTCGTAGGCAACAAGTGGTTGATTCTTTGATGATGTCTGAATGGAATTATCTTTTTTGTATTAAGTTCATCGGACGTTTTGATATACTTCGTTTTATTGAGCTTTAACTCATTCCTTTTATGGGCTAGCGTCCGATGTTCTTTTATGGTATTCGGTTCAATTTGACGTACCGGTTGTACTACGTCGTTGTTCCAAATTATTCGAGTTTCTAGTTTCTCGGGCGTACCGTTTTTGTACTACGTCGTTACACCGGCTCAATTTTCTGTTATTCATGATGTTTTCTCACGTCTTTCTACTACGAAAATGCCTTAGGGATTCCCATTTTTATTCTTGAGCCCGGTATTATCAAAGGAAGTGAAGTTTTACCAGATTTGACTTAGGAGTTATATTCTATTCGCATCATTGCCTAGGAGATTGAGCGCCTTCGAAATAAAGATGTTCTTTTTGTGAGAGTTCAATGGTTCTCAAATCTAAGGATTGCACTTGGGAATCCAGAGAATTCACCGTGCGAACCCGTTCGGGCTTACACTTTCGTGCTCTTTATGGTGAACTTCCTATTTCAAATTTCTTTTGTGATGATATGCTTTTACGGTTGTTACTCTTTATTTTCATCTTAAGTATTGCGAGGACACAATTTCTTTAAGGAGGGGAATCTGTAACAACCCGCATATTTATCGATTGTATATTTAAATATTTCGTCGTTCATCGGATTTTGGTCCGAAAAGCTACGTTTTGCAAACAGTCGAATTAGGACTCGAGACCCCTTCCATTGAGTTCAAAATGCCATTTGCAACCTTTTTGAGTATAAACATTGATATGTTTGGATCTAGCTAAAAATTTGACCATTTTCACTTTGGGTTTTGGTTTGGGTTCAGCCCAATGTGCTAACTTAATACCCCAAAACTGAAACCCCCTCATCATTCACTCCCTCTTCCTCTACTTTTCAGTTCTAAAGAAATTAATGGTGAGTGGAATGGGAAATTAAACTCCAAACCTTAGTTTCGATTTACAAATCAAGTTCTAGCTCCAAATCAATAGAAGAAGCTTTGGTAAGCCTCCTCCTCTTCTTCTCCAACTCATTCTCTTATCAATTTCAGAAATTCCTAAACCTAACTTTGGGAATGTTCTTCTTTTAAAGCTTAGAATCAAGCTTCTTGAGTTGGGATTGAAGAGTGGTTGATCCTCCTTTGTTTTCAAGCTTCTCAATCTTATGCTTTTGGGTTCAAAGGTGAGATTTTTATCTCACATCTATGACTATAATTATCTTTGGTTGTTGGGTATGAATTCCTAACACTTCTTCATGTGCATTTGCTCTTGATTTGGATTGGTTTTGTGAATATTCCAATTTTTGGGTTTTTAAGTCAAATTTGTGTGAAAATCCTTTTATGGATGTTTGATCATGCTTTGGATGATGCATCGAGGAGCATATAGGGCCGGGCTGCCGATTGGCATAAACCCTTAGAGCCAATGTTCGTCCGGTTGCATTTTGGAAGAGTTTGCTCTTCATTTGGATAGGCTGAAAAACAGCCCAGGCATGATTCAGTCGACTGAAATCTCTATTCAGTCGACTGAAGTCTCTGTTCAGTCGACTGAACCAGGAACCCGAAAGTTTCCAGGCATGATTCAATCGAATGAATCCTCTATTCAGTTGACTGAACCTGGAAACAGAAAGTTTCCTGAACCTGGAAAATTTCCAGGTACAGGGTCAGTCGACTGAAAACTCTGTTCAATCGACTGAACCTGCAGTTTCAGTCCAGTTTGCCTTTTTGGATTGAATTTCCAATTTAAATCGATTCGTGATGATCCTATTTGTTGTTATCATTTATTATGACTTTGATGACTCCTTTTTAGGGACTTTTGAATATCCATTTCGATGGATTCTTTATCGATTTGTTTGGAATTTATTCACGTCTTCGTATGTGAATTTTGATGATCGATTGTTCTACTATCATCTTTGTGATTTGTCACTTCAAAATATACAAAGGTTTCAATACTAGTAGTAAATATCAAAACTCTTTCTTCAAATGATTTCAACACTATTTTATTACAAAGCTCGTTTTCTCAAACCGATTTCCAATCTATTAGTATATACAAACCTTTAACTCACTCGTATGAGAAATCTAATTAAACGACTTAGTAAAACAAGTGGTATGAAACGCTTGCGTTTACTTCGTTGGTTAATTCGTGGACTTGTTCGATTGAATCTTTTGTGAAAAATTTCTAGTGAAGATCTACAGTTTGTTCGTAAATATTTGAGTTAAGCAAGTGGTTCTGGGACATGAAGCTAAACTTTTATATTTACTAACATAGTGTAATTGACACTTCTTGATGATCATGACGATCATTTTTGTGATTTAGACTAGCAACTGTGCGATGTCTCTTTGTCTGCGAGGGAGACTAGACCCCGTTTTTGTGTGATTTCAACTCACACATGTGGGGTAGCGCCCCATGGTCTTCGGACGTTCATGTGTCAAAAATTAATGGCTAGCTACCATGAGATAGCGTCTCGTTCGTGTGATACATATGTTGGTGAGTTTTCATGCTCCCGTTCGTGTGATAGGCCTCCCCCTTTTTATGATTTCTGGATTTCGTGTGTTGATTTCTGGAATTTGTGCTTCACCAATTTTAGTGATTTTCATTGATATGATTTATCAATTTTTGTGCATTGGTGAATTCATGTGTCATTGACTTGTTGTGAATAAAAGTTTTGGGTATGAAACCCTTTTTGGATCTTTGTGAAGATTCTTGTGATGTTGATTAATCTCATGTTGATTTTCAATTACATGCTTATAGTAGTGTGCCATTATGGTTATCATATGTTTATGCCATATCTCTTATTCTTTATCATTTCATCTGATATTTATAGCTAGACTGATCCGTTTATTATTTTCTTATTAAATAATACTCGGGTCAGACCGAGATGTTACAGGTGCTTATGCTTGACGTCACTTCTAGGATTATCTCCTTGACTTTTGGCTAACTACTTAGATTAGTAGTGTTTGGACATATACATTTGAGATATAGACTCTATGATGTATACTTATTCTTTTGTATAGCACATGTTGCTATTCTTTTGGGTTATTGTGGATCTTTCTGACCACTACTCTGATGTACAATTTCATGTGTTATATATTCATATCTTTTTCCGCCTTTGTGATATGGATCTCTATGACTGATTTGTGTTATGTTTATTTCTATATTTGTTTCCGAAGATTATTATAGCCACTGTGTAGTAGCTTTGAGTTTGTATCGGTGTGTCAGATTTCCTCTCGAAGTCAAATGCATGTTATACTATCCGACATAGCGGTGCTCGCTCAAAGCAATTGCATGGATGGTTGCTCCTCAACAGCCTTATTCTCCATGCTAGTTGATAGCATTGCTCCGTAGTGTTCTTGGCTAGCGTGGGTATAGAAGGTGGGGCGTCACAGTATATAAAAGCATGTAATTGAACCTCTGTTTTGCATCTCAAACTCATCCTAATAGAACAATCATTGCAGTTAGTTATTATTCTTATGTCATCGCGTATTTAATTTTCCAAGCTTAGTGGAGTGTCTTTGGGAAGGTTATCAACTTATTGGCATGGCAAGATAGACTCATGCCCTATGTGAGTAAGTTAGTGTGCAAGTTCAGATTTTTACTAACATGACTCCAAAAAATAAGATCTGAAAAATGTCAAATAAAGGGTATGATCAAAACAGAAATGTCAAATATTATAATAAACACCAAAATCATCCGGATATATCGAGAACAAAATCTTATGCTACATATAGATATCATGGCTGTGAAAAACAATAAATACACGTTTAATAGAGTGTAGGTCAGGCTAGCTGATCTATAAAATATTTTTCTATGGAAAAATGCAGAATATCAACTTTACCAATAGAAGAATGTTGGATCATTGGTATGCATTAGAGAATTATAATGGTTTTTATTAGCGTTATAGCAAAGGAATAAACCACATCATCATTATTACTAACCAAGGTTTAAAATTAGTGGTAATTTTGGTTCCATTCCAAAAGTTCTACAAATTCCTCTTTATTTCCGATTTGCAAATTCTAATATTTTGTGTGTGTAAATAGTTTAGTACTCTAATAAATGTCTAATATTAACATAAATTATAATACATTGATTTATACATATTATTTTACACAATTTCTTTATTAAATTGTAATTATATATCAAATTTATTCTACACAAATTACCATTATCTCAGGACAAGTCATAAGCCCAGCCCACTAACAAAACCCCTCTATCACGTTCTTCCTGTGGATTATGGAATCATCGAACTTAAGGCTAATTAAACACTAGAAGGGGTGAATGTTGTTTTTTAACTTACATAAATCCTTTTAAATTTCTTTCAAGTTAAATAGTAAATAACAATTAACAACATGGAATTATACTTATTCAATGGTAGCAATCGCAGATAAAACAAAAACAATAGAACAAAGAAAAAAGTTAGAGAGATGACACTAGAGATTTTATACTGGCTCAGATTTCTCCTACATCCAGTTTCGTATAATTGCTTGTACAAATTTCTTTTTGAATGTCAATCTTTAAATGGGCAGAAAGAAAATCCAATTACAATCTCGATTCCCAGATTATAGACATGCCCTCTTGATTTTTCAGGCTTAGGGTACACTCACTTGATTTGAACGAACCATAAGCACACACATTAGACTTTCGGACTACTAAGCACACCCACTTGATTTAAATGGGCTATAGTCACAACGAAATAAATACAAATAGGGTTCGATAGTTTTTCCAAAAATAATTTCTTTTACTTTTGATACTATAGCCTATTGGAGAGCGCTTTTGTCTTTGATTTAAGAGAGAGATTATAACAACCCATAATTTTGGCTATTTGAAATTTGAATATTTATTTGATTTTAAATATTAAAAAGTATATTATATAGGTTAAACAACTTTAATTTCAACTATAACGGATTATTGGATAATTTAATTGTTAAATTTAATACGGAAAATTAGTTAAATAATGGAATTTTGAGTTCTAAGCTAGATAAAAATAATTTCAGATCTTATCAAATTTCTATTTACAAGAATGAAAGTAAATATAATTTTAAATTGAATTTAAAAGTGTTTCACTCAATTTTAAAAATAACTTGTTTAAATTGACATTTAAAACTAGCTTTCTGGGGCACAGTCTTGGAATTCAACAAAACCAGTTCTATTGGATCCGTAATAGTGTATTATTATTGGATTTCAAAATTTGTAATGTTTCGATATACGGGATAGAAAAGCAACAAATTATATTGAAAATTTAATATAATAATTAAGTTCAAAACGCTATCTTCATACAATCGAAATAGGACTCGAAACAGGTTCCATTGCATTCAGAATAGGGATATAAGATTATGAATGCCTAACAGGACGCCTCGATAGGGATCCAAAATGTATAGCTTGATATTTTGGAATTAAATAATATATATATATATATATATTGATTTGACATCATCCCACATTCCCTCACATCAGCCACTTTCTTTCATCCATCAACCACCCTACCCCTTGAGACAAACCACCCTACACTTTACTATCCACGTTCGTGAAATAAACATCAGCCTAATAAACAAACGTGAAATAATGCCATGAACATATCACCATCATAACAAAATATATTACTGTACTAGCATACTTCATATAAGTGCCTGATTTTCACATGCTATACTTGGATGATAATGCCAATCTATCCATACAATAGTAATAGATTTATCAAACTTTCAAATACAAGTACAAGTATGTTGTATGTTCAACATCACTTGGATGCACGTACTGCTTGTGAAACTGCAGATGTTGGCTACTCAGTTCTCTTACATAACCTAATTCCAGTGTTGAATTTGTAATGATTACCATGTATTTTATAATTATACCTTCGAATTATATGACCAGCTCCGACCCATGTTTGAGTAGCCATGCTTTGAACATGGAAATATTCATTTTGTAATGTGTTTACCTGTCCTCTTAATATATGAGCTGCTTGGTTATATTTGCACTATGATATACAATTTCATAAGCGATCTTTGTACACCACCAACTATTTGAACCTTCTACCATCTGTTTTTGTTTTCATTTTTCTTAAACAAATGTTATTTAAGTGCTGTTGCGGTCGATTAGAATGTCCCTCTACGCACTGTGCATTACAAATAGTTAGCGCTTCCTTAAACATAGACCAATTGTTTCCCTCTCATTACTGCATTTTTTTGTGATGGTTGAAAAAATTTAATTTTTCTACCAAACTGATCATTGTCATATATATATATATATATTATTTGCAAATCCTACCTAGCCAATATATTCTGGAGACAGTAATTTGCTTGAAAATTATGCAACTGTAATTAACCAAAAAGAAAGTCGTTGGCACACTCTTATCACTGGCGTATCAACGTACTTGCTTTGGTATGACTTGATTACTGTGCTCACCACCCAACTTCTGCCTGCCTTGATTTCAGACAAATTCTACGACCTCTTTGAGAACCACTTTTCTGTTAAATTAATTGCACTTGTGATTAGCTAAGACGAGGCTGATTTATAAGTTCCAAAACAATTACTGAGTGGCAAGAAATTATGTGCATGCATGTTCTCCAATAGTGTAGTAAATTTGTAGTTGGTTTGTTATGTAAAATAGTAATAAGTGTTATTTAACTGTTATGGAGAAAACAGATCACTTGCATCTACTGAGGCCGTAAATTGTGTACTGATCAATACCATTAACTGTTGTGAAATTGTCAGAGTAAAACCTAGGCGATATATCATACTTGATGTGAATTGTACCATTCAACAAAGGTGTTCGCTAAAGTTTTGTCAATAAAATTTTTAGTAGGGAAAATAAGGAAAAACAGTGGTGAATTAACAACAATGTGACCGATAACTTGGAATCTATTACTAACGTCTGTCGAAAAGGTAATGTTTAAATGCAACCAGTAGTAATCAGATTGTCAAATACCATTACAACAGATGCAATCCTCCACCAAAACAGAATGAAATTTGAAATGAAGGTTACCCCTAATGGATCGGGTGGAAGATATTACGTACAATGGGAAATTGTTGTAACTTAAAATGCAAAAAGTTATTGTCCTAGTTGTGGTCACTGACATTAAACCACTGCACGTGAGAATGGAAGGAAGTCAAAATCGAGTTTGAGGAGTTTGACACTGGCCTAAAAAGGAAAAAAAAATTATAAAGGTGACAACAGAACGAAAGTATGTTGTTGGAATTGTTTTGATACTTCAAAAATAATTTGACGACTGGTGTTTTTTTTCCGCTTTCGCTGCTATAGTTGTACTGTGCTAATTTTATCTACACTTGCTTTGTCTTACATGACTTACATTAACTACGAAAAACTCAAAAATGCACACACACGTTTTTCTCTACGCACATACTTAGAGAAAAAGCTAGGATCAATGACACTGTTGAGTTTGTGAATATACATTGTGAACAGTTTGTGCAATTTTGGCACAGTTGGTGTCCAGGATTTTATAATATTATTCTAACCTTATTGTAACAACCCTGTATTTTGTGATTATGTTAATTGTATATTTTAATTATTTTCAATTGAATTTTTATTTAAAAACTTTATTTTATTTATTAAAATAGATAATTTTGTTATTTTAAATATAAAGTTTGATTTTTGATGTGAATTAGGATTCCAAATATGGATAAATAGAATATTTTCCAAAAAGGTGAATTTTGGTCAATATACTCAAACTTTGAATTTAATTTAAAAAAATTTAAATTTTGAAATTTTGAATTTTATCTTTATTTTCTGAAAGTCAATAAAATTCTAAGGATACTGCTTTTCGTTTCATTGAAATCTGATTAATATTGTGAAAGTTATGCTTTTTACACTATTGAATGTAATTTGTTGTATTTAACAAAATTGTTTATTTTATTTTTATGTAAATAATATTTTGTTTGTCATGTCATGTTCTAATTTATGTTTAAATGTGTAACATTACATGTGATGTATATATTTTAGTTTTAAAAATATTTTTAAAAGTGTAATTGAAATTTTCCAATGCCAGTGGTATTTTGTGTACAATTTTTAATTTCTAGTTTCAATTAATTAAAGTAATTCTTTATTTATTTTTCTATTTTATTATGACCTTATTTTATTGTCATTTACACTTTATTTTGTTCAGCATTTATTTATTTACTTGACTTTTGTTTGTTTAGAAGTGTTGTTGAAATTTTCCAAAGTCAGTTGAATTTTATTTACAATTTTTAATTCTAGTTACCATTAAATAGAGTATTTTCTTTATTTATTTCCTACTTTTCCTAAAACTATTTGTTTATTTTTAATAATATCTATCTCTACCTTATTTTTCTATTTAGACATTCATTTTTTAATTAAATGGTTAAGTGTTTAGATTCCTTATTTATTTCTTGAAAAGAAATTTCAAATAGATATACGTTATTGCCTTAAAGGGCATATCATTTAAAATGTATTTATTAAATGTTATTGTATTTATTTGTTTATTGAAGCTTTTTGTACACATCTTTCTTTAATATATAGGAAACACATCAATTAAGATATGTTACCTGCTTTAAATATAGGCATATGTTACGTTTGATTTCTTGCCTTTATATCTTTCCACCCCTTTGATTTCCTACCATAACTTCTCCACAAATTTTGCCGTACATTCCTTAACCCAGCCGCCTATATCACTTTTTCGCGTGAAAAAAACTTTTTTCTCATTTCATTTCTCACGCCTATTTTTAGATCTGAGAAAAATAGGTAATGGCTTCTTTTTTTTGACTTTTCTCTTCACTTTTCTATTGAATTTTCCTTTGTTTTGCCTTGCTTCCTCTTGTTTAGCTCAGCCTCAACCACCACCACCTTCTCCGCCTACCCATCTCCTCATGTGTCGCGCCATCCTCCACATATGTCCTTTGCTGTGTTTTTCTGTGTGTGTGTGTGTGTGTGTGTGTGTGTGTGTGTGTGTGTGTGTGTAGAGAGAGAGAGGTATGTGTAAAATTATAATGGGTTTATGTATATATATTTCTCTGTCAATCTATGCTTTAACTTATTGTTTTAAAGTATATAAATTTTCTAAGTTGGTATTGGAACGGTTAATTGATATAAGTTTTAATAAAATGAGTTACTTGATTTTATTTAAGTTAGATCTGAAGATTTTTGTGATTTTTGTGTTATATATTTGGTAGGTGGTTTCAAGATATATACAGCATATATGTATCTAAAGCTGTTCAAAGTATACAATTTTACTATATTTATGTTTCAAATATTTGTGTTTTATGATAGGTTGTATGTATATATATATATATATATATATATATATAGCTTGCATATACTATATAAGTTTATATCATTCATTATTCATTTATGTAAAAGCCTATACGCATAGATCTATGAGTTATTTATATGTGTAGTAAAATTTGCTTAGAGTATTTATATTAAAGAGTTATATAACACGTTTGTTAGGGTATATGAGATTTATATCATCAACTTATATATTCATGAGTTTGTGAATTTTAGGCTGTTTTGATTCTTCTTTTTTATTTTTAATTACTGCTACATATAATGTGTTTAGATTTTTCCCATATTATATACATATAGTATATGTTTAGGATACAGTAAAGTATGTAGCTCTAATATCTATGCATATTTGTATATTAAATAGAAAGCTTTCTCTTCTTTTGTTATGCATATATGCATATTCGCACTACATATATTTATTGAAATATGGGTCTGCATATATACTGTATTATATATACTTTGAAAAATACACACACACATATATATATAAATGATTTTGGTTACAATATTCTAAAAAAATATGCGTTTTAAGGATAGTGATTTAATTGTATATATATACATATTATTTTAATATTTTTCCGAAATTAAAATATTGATTTTTATAAAATAATAATAATATATATATTTTTTGTATATATTAAACTGATTGATTTTCTCATCGATTCTTCATTTTCAGCTTTGATCGTTGAATTTGTGTTCAGTCATGCTTTGCTTTGAAATTCGTGTCTGGATTCGTAGCTCGTTTCTTTGTCAAATATTTCTAGCCTCGAAAGGTGAGCAATCACTCATGATTAACGTTCTTATATTTATTAAATTTGACTTCAGTTGAAACGAAAATTGAAATATGCTGCTAATTTGAACTGTAAATTTTTTAGTTATTGTTAGATATGCTATTATCTGCATCTGTTCACATGTGGGATATGACACCATATTCTATTATTTATATTTTATTTATTTTATAATGATATATGCCTATGATATTATTATATGTTATATTATTGTCATATCTGTTATCACTCTGCAGGTTTCCCTGTTAGTATAGAATTCACTGTGGGTTGAAATGATACATACCCGAACGGACTTCAGAATAGGAGAAAATCGTTATGGGTTGAAACGATAGACCCAAGCGATTTTCACTTGAATTGTTTTGGGATTGCGAGTCGAAATGATATCTACCTGTATATATATTTAAACACGGACTGAAATGATAAATATCCGTATCAATTGACCATAGGATAAGAAATTATATACATACACCGCTGGTCTATATATAAATATTTTTAAAATGATTTCTATAGTTTTGAAAGGGAATATATATAGGGTTTTATTTAATATTGGAAATACTTTTATATAAAGTAGATTTAATAATTAACTTTAATATAATAAAGTTTGGTTTAATTAATATAATATGTCTAAGTATTATATCTTTGAATAGATTTTTCAAGGATTTGTATAAGTTAAGGAAGATAATGTTGAATCAAGTAAAATTGTATCTAATTAAGAATTCTACTTATTAAATCGATTTGAACAATGAACTTGAAGTTTAAGTTTTTGAACTTTTTAACTTGATTTTTGATTTAAAGTGATTAAATGGATATTTTAAGTTTAAATAAATCGGAAGGAATGTTTAGTCTAAGGGTAAAATAAGGTTATTTAATAATACTGAATATATTAAGTGAATATTTCAAGACTAAATAATATAAGGTTAAATCGAGATCTATATGAAATCGTTAAATTGAACTTTGAAAATGTTGAATACTAAAGCTTTGAAATGATGGAATTTAAATGGTTTATTTGTGATCCAGATCTGTATTTTTAATCAATAAAATTTGAATTTGTTATTTAGAAACTGAATTGAATTAAAATGGATAAATCTAAATTGAATTAATTGTGAATTTGGAACTCGAATTGATTGAAATCTATTTGTGAAATTGAAGAAATATATATATTTAATGAAAATTATAAATTTATTGAAATGACCATGGTGTTATAGTGTATATTTTCTGCATTGTAGATAATTCCACGGATCCTTAGAGGATGGTTATCTCAAACGTCCTTTAAGTTAATTGTATTTCAGTTGATATTTCACTTGAGTTGGATTTATTGATATAAGAATGTTAATCCTGACTCGAGTGTTTTGTGTTTTGTTTTACGCTCGGGTCAGACTGAGTGATACAGTATTTGAAACTCACCTTTGGAGTTTAGAGCTCATTTGGAGATCCAACTATCGATTCAACTTTCAGTTTTTCCAGTTGATTGGTTCAAAGATGTCATCTGTTTTTATTCGAGACTTTAGTGTATTTGAGTTATCCTGCTGTATTTTATTTCTAACTCTGATGTTTATATAGTAGCTTCATGAACTACTATTTATCTATTCCACTACATTATATTATTCTATGATTCTGTGATTGAATTATTTACTGTATATGTTGAGCTTTGTCAAATTTTAAATTAACAATTTGATATTTTGAGCAATTCAAGTCCGACATGTGTAGATTATTGTCGATTTGAATGGTCCAAAATATCAGGTCATTACACTCATGATAATGTAGGTATGATTTTTCAATTTGATGTTGGCTTCTAATCAAACTGAATCTAAAGATGGTTGATGCAAATGAACGCAAGCACACCGTCTGCATTGACATTTCAATTAGACTGGATATCCAATGGTTATTACGACAAATCTTGTCCACCCAGTGTCCCCATTACTACTTTTATTACGTAAACTTCATTCACCTCTTTTGCGTCATTCCGAGGATATTTTAATGGCGAGATGTTTCTGTAGTGTACTGAAGTAGTTCTTTGTGTTTTTTTCCTGGCTCCTTTCCTCTGTTGTTTATGTCAGTTTTGTACTTATTATTACCTAATATTCAGTTAATGGAGAGAACATGTTGTCCGCTACTTCAACTGATAATTTTACTGAAGTAAAATAGCTATGCAAGTTAATTTGATAAAACTGAACACTGTATGTAGTCATATTTTATGATGTAATGTTTGTACAAATTTTCTTGGCTACTTTGGATAGGCCGGACAGTCTTGGTAACTACTTATAATTAATTTTTTTTAATGTACACTAATATTGTGTTTGTGAACATATAATATGATTGGATTTATTACGTTATAACATGTATGTCATCTTAAAACGTTTATTTATAGTACATAATAAGAAATGCCTTCTATATATTAGCACTAAATATCCGAGCATAATATCCATTTAACATAGTAATAGGTACTATCAAATTATTAATTTATCAGTCAAAAGTGATTGTAGGAAAATGATATAGTATAGCATGTTTGAGTCATATGCAACAAATATATAGGATAGATCAAGGCCATATTTAGTATTTGTACATATCATGTCTGTGTAAATACTCATTTATGTATGGCACAGATTAAATTTCAATTTATCATGCGATATGTGATTAATAAATACTTAATTAATGTTATAATACAATTTTTATAAAAAATGATTCCACATAAAATGCGTGTACTTATAACTTTCAACATGTCGATTCTAACAATTAATACTAAAATTGTAAATTTTATTATTACTATATTTGTCTTCTATTACTATTGTAATATAACTTTCTATACTGATTTTTTGTATAATTTGATGATATAAATTTATTTTTCATAATTATGTTTTCTATTCTCTTTTTATCTTTTACCAATTAGGAACTTATGAGGCGGAGTCTTGATGCAACGGTTAAGTCAACCACATGGTGATGTGGACATTTAGGTTCGAGTGTGAAAACAGCTTTTTCACCATACGAAAATAAGACTGCGTACATTATTGATGTCCTCAGAGTCCATTATCAAGAGGAAGCCTCGTGCACTGGATTGCACATTTCCAACCTTTCTAAATTAGGAAGTTATCATACATGCTACAATATATATATGTCTTACTGTTTTTATTAAGCACATGTGTTATATACAGCAGTGCAAGCAAACTGACAAATGAAACCATTCCAAACAAGCAAGTGAGTGCTCTGTCTTTAGTGAATTTACAAAAAGCAAGTGATCTATATGTACATAAGTTTTTCAATTATATATATGAATGATTTCTTTATGAATATGGACATGAAATTTTTGACCTTTTTTCCAATATTCTATCAACATTTTACTTTTCAAGTTATTTGAATGTCAATAAAATGCGATCTGTTAAACTCTGTATACAAACATATAACCGACTGTACAAAAACTGATGCTGAATAAACTGTACAAAAACTGATGCATAAGTTTATGGCATAATTTTAAGTCATATATAGTATATTTACATACCTTTTCTTTGTTAATACTCATTTCCGCAAGGTACAAATTAGATTTTAATCTACTATGCTATATACAAATCATAAATACTTAGTTAATGATATGTAATTTTTTTAAGAAAAAACTATCAACACCTGAAGTGCATGTATATAATTTTAGGCATGTAGAATTTAACAATTATAGGTGGAACCGTGAATTTTAGTTCTTTCTAACTACGAAATGAATAAGATATCTAACTGCTAGAAAAATTGTCAAAAAGACGTGGGATAAATGCTGTAGCGATATAAAAACTGAAGAATTGCATTTATAGCCAATACTTTGTAATTGAAACCTATATACTTCAACAAAACTTATTGCTATGCCTGTTCCCTCTAAATCAATTACGCTGTCACAGTCTGCATCACAAGCTGAGGAAAGAATTATGCTCGACTAAGCTTCCGATGTAACTACTCCAACCAGCGACATTGATCCAACACGAAGGTGGAAAAAATTCATCAACCAGGTATTCTAAACCATACTACAATGACATAGCAAACATGATCAACAATTTATTTGTCTAATTAAGATTTCTGCAAACACAGGATAAGTAGGAAAAATGAAACCAAGTGACGTCAAGACCACTACGGAATGCAGTAGGAATGGTGCACAACATGGGAAAGTTATCATTGTAAGTAATCGGTTCATGTTAAATCCAAGGTTCCACATTCCGTCCGGCATGCCGGAACTCCGGCCATCTCGGCCCGGTTCCGGCGATGACCGGAACGGAATCGTCAGAAAAAACCGTTCCGTCAAAAAAAAAAAACAAAGTCTCGAGTCTCAACTTTAAATCAGTTCCAGTAAAAAAAAAATCAATGCATCAGTAAATTAAAAAAAAGTTAAAGTAAAAACAGAAGAATAAAAACAGAAAGGTAAATCATTTCAGAAATTAAGAATCTTGCCAGCATTCAATCAATTCATGTTTAACTTTTGCTCAAAAAATCAGACAACAAATCACGGACTCAACTTTCAAACTTGCAAGGAATCAAATATTTGGCTATAAAAACATAACAATCTCATAACAATAAGCAGAACAAAGTAACTCACCAATTTCAGAGCCGTGAGCAATCGACTGGAAGAAGCAGCCGATAACTGGAATTCGCAGCGTGTGCTTCAATCAAATTAAACGCTTGCTTCAATCAAATTAAACGCGCGCCAGGTATTCATTTTTTTTTCTTTTTTCTTTTCGCGTGAACTTCTGAATTTTGGAAACGGGAATGAAATGGGGCGAGCGGCAAATGCTAGGGCAAATTATTTGGGATGAAACTGTAAAGCGGGTTGGGCTTTAATTAGGCCGAGGCTGTTAATAAGTTGAAGTGAGGCTGTAAAGTGGTTACTTACTATATTCATTACTCTTTTTTGTGTCCGAGACTAAGTGAGGCTGTAAAGTGGTAGACTGAATAGATATGATGACTGTTGTGAGGAATCGGCAACTTGTATGAAACATTTATCTAAACTTTGGGTAGAAGTGCATGATTATTGCCTAAAACAGTGGTCCCTCCCAAACACAAGGAAGAAGCATACCATTTAATAGGCTATGATTTGGATCAATTCAGTCACTTTTGTGGCATTTTGTAGTTGAAAAAAAAGGAACGCAGCTCATTTCTCTGAATTTTAACATTTGTTGTGCATTTACATTTTTGTCGTTCCATAGCTGATTGTCACTTGCACCTTTTTTTGGTGTCTATGTGCTGGTCGATGATGCTTTTAATTTTGTAGTTATGTTGGCATGTTTGTTGTGTAATAGGTAGTAAAAATATCCCTTTGGTATAAAAAAAAAAAAAGTAACCACGTATCAATAAATGTAACACGTATGAAATTAAAGCAACTCACAGTAAGTAACCATCATTACTACATACATCAAAACATATGTAACACGTATGAAATTAAAGCAACTCACAGTAAGTAACCATCATTATAAACTCATATGTTCATTGTTTTTTATTATAATTCTTTTTAGTTAATTGAAGTTGATATTAACAAATTTATGTTATATAATTTGTTAAATTTTTGTTTATTACTTAGGTGCTTGAATATGGCAAATCGTGATATTGTCTGGAATTACTGTACGGCAGTCGGTATCAATAAAAAGAAAACGAAGTGCAATTATTGCCATAAAGAAATTTCTGGTGGAGGTGTAACACGTATGAAAGAACATTTGGCAGCAATGGCTGGCGATGTTGCACCATGTCCAAACGTTCCTAAAGAAGTCAGAAAACTGATACGGGAACATCTAATCAAAAAGAGAAACGAACGAAGCCAGGGGAAGCTTGAAAAACAACGTGTGCAAGAAGAATTGATGAGCATGCCCGAACAACAAAATTCAGACGTTGGAAGTGATGGAAATGAAGATGATAGAGATATTCAACATGCCTTTCAAGCAAGTAAAGAATCTTATATTAGTGATGAAAGACGACGTTCAGGCGTAGGATCCAGCGGAGTAAAGCGCACCGATCGTTCTAAATCCTTAAGAGTGGATAATGATTTTGAGATACGTGCAGCTTCCAGGATAGATTCATATGTTCAAACACGAGGAGGTAGATCTCAACCTTCAATTAAAACTGCAATAAAAGGCATTAAAGATGCCAAAAAACATATAGGACGTGCAGTATCCAAATGATTCATACAAAGCTGAGAAACAGAATAAAAATGGAGAACTTAGAAAAACTGGTATTCGTACATTATAATATGCGGTTAAGAGTACGACATGCTAAACGCCAACAAACAACCGACCAACTTATTGATTTGGATTACATCTTTCATGAGGAGGATCCACTTGCAGAATGGACTAGAGAAGCTGAGAATCCACTACTTGATAATGCAAGCGATAATCCTTGGTCGGACAATGATAATGCATCTGCAGAAAATACTGAAAATGATAGTTCATCAAATGATGATTCAGGTAATGCTGGTGGTGACGGTATTGGTTCTAGTGGTTATGGCGTTGGTTCCACTTTTGATGATTCTCAAAGACATATCCAAAATTATGAAGAAGATGACTATAGTCGACGAAGAGATAGAAATTTAAACGTTGTACATGAAGATCAAGGGGATTATGATGGCAGATATATTTCTAACAATGTCCCGAGTTTTAGGTATTCTACGTCTGACTATACCGGAGGTTATTCGTATTGTGGATTAAATCAACCGTATGCTAATGAGCCATCAAATAGCCAAGATGAACCCTCACCCTTTGATAATATGATGACGACATTTTTAAGTTCGGATCAGATACAGCAGTATGCTTTTCCAACATATTATAATCCATCACAAGATGAAGAGAGCGATGAACAAAATTTATATGATGCTCAGAGAAATAGCTTTTGGTATTAAATTTTTATGTTGTATCTTTTTTTTAACTTCTATGTCACTTGAATAATTTAGTGTAATTGACTATCAGTGTTGCATACATATTTGCATATTTATAACAAAAATGTTCCGGAATTCAAAAACCGGAATTAAAACGGAATTTCCGGAAATCCCGAAACGGAACCGGAATTTTCCATTTTTCAACTGACCGGAACGGAAACGGAAACCGGAAATTCGAACCTTGGTTAAATCTGAAATAGAGTAGCCTGCTAATAGCTTTAAAGCTTGATCATTCATCAACTTAAAAGAAGGCTTATATAGAGCCGGTACAAAACAGAAAGGCATGCAACACATGCAACCACTAGTACATAATACGTGGCTAAGTTTAGGGAAAGAATAAATCAAAGTTACACCCTACAGACCAGGGCTTATTTAACATAAAACAAACAAACACATAAGCAAAATGACTTGTTCAACGAAGCCAGGTTTCCTAACAACTCCTCCCTTAAACTGAGTTGTATTCATACAGCCAGTTTACTCTTTAGCATTGCACACTCCAAGTCTCTCTCTCATCTTCAAGAACAGCTCCAACTTCAAAGGTTTTGTCATAATGTCAGCCAACTGATCCTTTGAGCCACAATGCACCAGCTCCACCACTCCATCATTAACTAGATCTCGAAGAAAATGGAATCGGATATCGATATGTTTACTTCTACCATGCATAACCAGATTTTTTTGAGAGTTTAATGGTTGAATTGTTATCACAGAATATAGTGCACTTACATCTCTCAAGCCCAAGTCTTTCAAGAACTCGCTGCATCCACACACTTTGGCAAGCACAAGCAGCAACAGTAATGAACTCTGCTTCGGTGGTGGAGAGTGACACGATCTGTTACTTCTTAGAACTCCATGCTACAGCTCCTGAGCTCATTGTAAAGACGTAGCCAGAGGTGCTTCTACGACCATCAAGATCCCCATCATAGTCGCTGTCTGAATAAGCAATCAGTTTTTCTCTTCCTTTCTTGTAGAATATTCCAAGCTCAGTTGTTCCCTTCAAGTATCGAAACACTCTTTTCACAGCTTGTTGATGTATCACAGTCGGTGCCGCCATGAAACGAGCTATCAAGCTCACTACATACATAAGGTCTAGTCTGGTGACAGTCAAGTACATGAGACTGCCCACCATTTGCTTGTAAGTGGTGGAATCAACTTTTGTCCCAACTTCATCTTTAGCAAGTCTACATCCAGGAACAATAGGATTCTTTACGGGTTTACAATTCTCCATTTTGAATCTTTCAAGTACCTGATTTGCATATTTCCTTTGATTTATAAAATTCCCAACAGAATTTTGCACCACCTCCACTCCAAGAAAATACTTCATGCATCCGAGATCGGACATGTCGAACTCTTCCATCATCGAACGCTTGAACATCGCGAACATTTGCTGATTATTTCCTGTGAAAATAAGATCGTCTACATATAAACTTATTATAAGAATATCTGCATTTGCACTTCGTTTTGTGAAAAGTGTGTAGTCACTTTGGCACCTTTCAAACCCCTCATTGATGAAATAGGACTCAATCTTACTAAACCAGGCTCGCGGAGCTTGTTTAAGCCCATATAGTGCTTTCTTTAACTTGTATACTTTGTTTTCTTCACCTTTCACCTCATAACCTTGTGGTTGCTCCACAAATACTTCTTCGTTGATCTCACCATGCAGGAATGCATTTTTGACATCGAGTTGGTATACTTTCCAGCCTTGATTAGCTGCAAGTGCAAGTATCAGTCGAATAGTGTCCCAACGTGCTACAGGAGCAAACACTTCAGTGTAATCGATGCCAACTTGCTGTGTATATCCCTTTTCTACGAGTCGTGCCTTGCATTTATCCACTTCTCCTTTCTCGTTCAACTTGGTCTTAAAAATCCATTTAACACCAATTTTCTTTGCTCCTTTCGGCAGTTCGGTTAGTTCCCACGTACCATTCTTCTCAATAGCTTGAATTTCTTGATCCATAGCTGCTCTCCATGTTGGACTCTCAGCAGCCTCATCAAAAGTTGTTGGATCACTTGATGTAAACATAGCAAGTTGCTGCACTTCCATAGCTAGCTGCTGCACTTCATCTTCTTCTTCAGATAATCCTTCCCCGCTTACATAGTCCTCCATCCATGCTGGTATTTTCCTTGTCCTCCCTTGAACTGGACTTCTCATATTAGTTGTTGCTGATTGAGTTGTACTATTTGTTTCATTGTCTTCTTTATCCTCAGTTTCTTCCTTATTTTCTTCTTCTTCATTTCCTAATTTAAGAACATCACAATCAGCTTCTTTACTTGGTGTATTCCAGTTCCATTTTTCTTCTTTTGCAAAAACCACATCTCGACTTATAACAATCTTTTTGGAAACTGGGTTATACATTCGAAAGGCTTTAGATTCTTCACTGACCCCCAAAAACACACATTTGAAGCTTTTATCATCAAGTTTTTTTCTTTTGACTTCGGGTATGTGGACGTGTCCTATACATCTGAATACTTTGAAGTACTCCACCGATGGTTTGATTCCATTCCATGCTTCTTGTGGTGTTTTATCTTGTACTGCTGATGTAGGACATCTATTGAGCACATGCACTGCCCAATTTACTGCTTCTGGCCAGTATTCTTTTGGAACCTCGCTTGCAACCAACATACATCGTACCATGTTCATTAAGGTACGATTTCTTCTCTCTGCGACTCCATTTTGTTGTGGAGAATAAGTTGTAGTGAGTTGTCTAACGACCCCATTTGAACTACAAAAATTGTTGAACTCGGATGAAGTGAACTCCCCACCTCGATCAGTACGTAGATAGCAAATATAATTCCCTGTCTCCTTTTCTACCATGCTTTTAAAACTTTTAAAAACAGTGAATGCTTCTGACTTATCATGCAAGAGATATGTCCACATTTTTCGACTATAATCATCAATAAATGTAATTACGTACCTTTTATGGCTATTAGATTCTGGAGTAATCAGGCCACAAATGTCCGAATGCACGAGTTCCAATGGTTGAGAAGCTCTCCATGAAGTTTTCTTGGGAAAAGGATCACGATTTTGCTTCCCTACTACACAATAAGTACATAACTTGGGACTAGCCTTCAAGATTGGTAAGCCTCTGACCATCTTTCTATATGCCAATATCCGCAGCCCTTTCATGTTAAGATGGCCGAATCTCTGGTGCCATAAGTTTGTTAAATCATCTGATGATGCTTGAAAGCAAGTTGAACTCTGAGCATTAGTAGGCATAGAAGCAAACAACATAAACATTCTATTTACAGACATATTTGTTTGCATAATCAGCCCCGTTATTGGATGATAGACTTTGCAAACATTATGCTGAATCAAAATTGATAAATTTTTCTCTTGAAGTTGCCCAATGCTAAGCAAATTGTTCTTGAGATCGGGAATGTAAAATACCTCAGTGATCACATGAGTTCTACCTTCAACATGTATTCTAACATTTCCTTTTACCATGACAGCCATCTTTGAGTTGTTTCCTAACTTTACAGAGTGCTTGAAAGACTGATCGAGCTTAATGAACCATTTCTTGTCTCCAGTCATGTGGTTACTACAGCCCGAATCTAAGAACCACACTTCTCCTCTTTTGCAATTCTGTGTCTTAATGTAAGACATGAGTACCATCTCTTGATCTTCTTCTAGCTCAGCATATTGGGCATGACTAGGACATTCGTATTGAAAATGACCCAACTTGTGGCATTTGTAGCATTCCACCATAGCTTTGTTGAAAGCTCTTCCTCGACCCCTTCCTCTTCCTCTGAAATTTCCACGTCCTCTGCCTCTTTCACCAAATCTTCCTTCTTCCTTTGTTTCATGCTTTTCACCTCCCGTCACTTTTAGAACTTGGTCTTCCATGCTGTTTTTCCGAAATTTCTGTTCATGGACCAATAATGAGCTCTGCAACTCATCCAGTGAAAGACTATCAATGTCTTTCGACTCCTCTATAGAGCACACTATGTAATTGAACCTTTCAGTAAGAGTACGCAGGATTTTTTCAACTATTTTCACATCTTGCATGTTTTCTCCGGCATTTCTCATATCATTTGATACCATCATCACTCTAGAGAAGTAATCATTCACAGACTCACCAATTTTCATTTCCAAGAGTTCAAATTCTCTACGAAGTGTCTGAAGTTGAGCTCGTTTAACTCGAACACTCCCCTGATATTTTCTCTTCATGGAGTCCCATAGCTGTTTGGAGGTATCTTTCTGAATGATGGTCTTCAAAATAGATTTGTCAATAGACTGAAATAGATAATTTTTTGCTTTCAAATCCTTCAGCTTCTGATCTTCCAAAAATTTCCATTGAGCAGAAGTTAGCACTTCTGAAGCAGCAGACTCGGTATAACTATTCTCGATAATGCTCCAGTACTCCTTTGATCGCAACAAGTTTTCCATTAACATCGACCAGTGATCATAGTCGCCATCAAACCTTGGAATGCTTAAAAGGTTGTTTCCTTCAGCCATCTCTCTTCCTTTCTTTTTTTTTTCCACTCAGATCAAGCCTTGTTATGTGGCTCTGATACCACTGTTAAATCTGAAATAGAGTAGCCTGCTAATAGCTTTAAAGCTTGATCATTCATCAACTTAAAAGAAGGCTTATATAGAGACAGTACAAAACAGAAAGGCATGCAACACATGCAACCACTAGTACATAATACGTGGCTAAGTTTAGGGAAAGAATAAATCAAAGTTACACCCTACAGACCAGGGCTTATTTAACATAAAACAAACAAACACATAAGCAAAATGACTTGTTCAACGAAGCCAGGTTTCCTAACAGTTCATGTTACTTTTCTACACAATCATTGTGCAAATCTTTTTTACTATAACAAATTAGTCATCTATTCTAAGCTGTATTAATGGTACACACGCGCATTCAAAGGCAAAATTTAACCTCATCAGATATTAGCACTCAATTATTTTACTGTGAATGTGTACAACATCAACTCATCCTTCTTTTTTTACACCACTTCTTAATTACTCTTTTTTCAACTCAGTTCTTGCATAACATCGCATAAACTACAGATTAAAATCCAACATTTATATACCGAATAAATGTAACTTTAGACACAGTTGTACTGCTTTAGGCTAAAGTTGTACTTATTACAAGCAATATTTTATAAGAATTTGTATTTTACCCTACAAAATGACAGCACTTACAGCCGGGTTTCATTTACATTTAAGGTATAGACCAAACCCATTATCAACACAAAATCACTATAATAAGTAGGTCAGTTTTTTTGCCCACAACATGTTTCACAATCGTAGTGCAACCTCATTACACGATCTTCATCCACTCATAAAACCTTCCATAACTGCATTACAAAAATATTGGAAACAAAAATATCCCCTTGACTTTAGATAGTTAATTAGTAGGTCAGTCGCTACCTGCAACATGCATCTGCTTACAATGTCAAGTACCGTGGTTGTATTGTTTGTAATATTTTTAATTTTTGTTTTCCAACGTCTAGTTTCTCAGAAATGGTACTATAAATTAATTAGTTATTTCCGCATAAAGTGGGAAGTTATGTTTACGTGAACCATCATACCAGCAGTTTACCCACGTTCCTTTGGAATACACCTTCTTACTAATATAGTCTGAGCGTTACATGATTTGAAAAATTCTATCATTCTTCTCAACTGGATTACTACAATGTCCGAAAACAGCCTGTTTCTTTCGGAACTGGTGTTTGGTACAAATTGGAATACCGTTCATGTCCGGGTGGCTAGGCTATGGAAATTGATCGGTCAGGGAACGAGTGAAGTTTACGCGTTGAATATACAATTTGTCGACAGCGAAGTACGGTACTGACTACTGTTGTTGTTGAGTCGGTTAGTGTGTTCCTTTTTTTTCCCTCCCCTCCCTCGGTTGATATCCATCAAACTAAGTGAATACGTTTTCAGTCGCATGTGCACTATGAGTGATATTAACTTTGATTATACTTCACTTTGATCCACGCTAGTGCTGCCCCTGCTCCACACTCATGCACCGGCACTAATTCGTATTCTTCCATGTACATCCATTTCTTTCTTGCACTTGCATTTTCCAATTGGGACGTCTCTGCTGTACGGTTAATACGTAGGTGCAAAATATTTACTTTACATTTGTTTGGAACCATTTCTCAACTTTGCTGTGGAATCAATGACCAATTTGTTCACATATACGATGATCAATATCGAATTTTTCAAACCACCATTATTTGTGACAGGGAAATGAGAAGGTGGAAACAGTTCGAAAGCATATACTACGTCAATTTGAAAGCATGTTTGAAGAACCTTCGATGTACGACGCGACATGATTCAATGTCCGAAACGCCGAAACAACATACAAAACTGTACATGATGACTGGATAATAGTTATACGAATGGATAACCGAGCAGTGAAGTAGCACATGTGATGGATAGAATACCACGGTATAATTTTTGCCTTCACTGATGAAAGCACACTTATAACCCGACTATGCCGTATAGATAACCTTACGGGTACTGTAACAACCCTGTATTTTTGTGATTATTTTAATTGTATATTTTAATTATTAAAATTTAAATTCCTGATTTAAAAACTTAATTTCATTTATTAAAATAGAAAATGTTGTTATTTTAAAGATATATTTTGATTTTTATGTGAATTAGTATTTCAAACATGAATACATAGTATATTTTGCAGAAATGTGAACTTTGGTCAAACTTTGACTTTTAAATTTAAAAATTAAATATTTGAATTTTTGAATTTTATCTTCTATTATGAAAATAAATAAAATTTCAAGAATACTTCTTTTCGTTTCGTCGAATCTGATTATATTGTGAAAGATGTCTATTACAATATTGTGTGTAAATTGATTTATTTAACAAAATTGTTTATTTTAATTTATATAAATAATATTTTTATATGTCAAAACATGTTCTAATATGTGTAATATGACATGTTATGTATTTATTTTATTTTTAAAACATTTTAAAAGTGTGATTATAATTTTCTAATGTTCATTGTATTTTGTTTTCAATTTTTAATTCTAGTTTCAATTATTAAACTATTTCTTTATTTATTTTCTATTTTTCCTTAAAATATTTATTTACATTCTTTTTCACTTTATTTTGTTTTAATTTTTATTTTTATTTACTGATTTATTTTAGTTATTTTGATTTAAACGAAATAAGAAAACAAAGAGACAAGATCTTTCATTTTCCTTGTGACTTTTCAATTCGTTTTGCCTTTTCACTTCTTTCCTTGGCTTTTCATACTTTAGCCGTGCATTTTTTTTTCTACAGCCGTGTTATTTTCTCTTCTCATTCACGTGAAAATACTTCTCCTCATCCTCAAACTCATGGCTTTAAAGAAAAAAATCTAATGGCTACTCTTTTCCTTTCTCATTTCCTTCTTCTTTTTTTAGCGATTTTGCCTTGCCTCTTCTTCTAGGTTGCTCGGCCACTACCTCTTTACCACCACATCACCACCACCTCCACCATCTACATCTGCAATCTCTCCTCCTCCACTAACTAAGTCTAGCTTGTGGCCTCCCTATGATGCTAGCTCCACAATTTTGCAAAGATCCACTTGAAAACAATGCCTAGACCATATATGCTTCACCTACCCTTCATCTATCACTTTGGCCACCCCCTTAGCCACCACCTTCAGTTGCTACACCACCTTTAGCTGTAGCTCCACCTCTGTCCAGATCTGAAAACCCCTATGGATGAGCCCCACTTACCTATGGATGAGCCACATGTTGACCAAACTTGCCTATATTGATTTATTCTTATGTATTCTTCATGTTGTTGCACTCCTTCACCTTCATCTCCACTTGTTGCCTTGCCTATATGATGTTAAGCATGACCTATATGATGCCATACCTGAGCCAAAGCATTATCATAGCCAGGCATAAGGGTCCCTAGGCCGTGCACTAGTGTGGTTGAGCAAGGTTAAGTCACTTTGCTTTTGTTGCTTCATATTTCCATTTGATTCAATGATGTGTTTGTGTTAAATATATTCATGTATATGTTGCTTTGTTTTATTGGTTGTTTACAAGGTCATATCTTAGCTTTCTCTCATTTGAATCAAAGTCATGCCAAATCGTGCTTGTCGTGCCCTTGGAATCGTGCTTGTGTGTTGTTTTGGTCTCTAGCTTTGTAAAAGGTGAGTCCTTACTCTGACATTTCTACTTATGAAATCGTAAATTGTTGTCAAGTGTTTAGTAATTAAAAATGTTATGCAAGTAAATGATGATTATATGATATGCTATGCCATGTCATTACCATGTTCACCTTGTTAATCATCACCTAACATATGATATATCATATTATATCGTGATATTGACATTGTTTATATTGTTTATGTATATGATCACACTGTAAGTTCGCTGTATATCATCACCTGTTTTTGCAGACGGCGTTCATTTGGGAATCACGGCATCGTAACGCAACCGGAGTCGATCGCTGTTGGTTATGGAGTTGCTGGGAAGTGAGGCGGAGCTAGGGTTAAGGTGGTGGGGTGTCACCAGAGGGGGATGATCGGCGTTGATCATTTTCTGGTAGTGATGCATTGTAGCAGTTTGGGTTGAAGGGTCTTATTTCGATCCTCGATCGAACTTAGTTTTCTGGGTTTTTCATTTGAACGTTGTGGTCGAGGGTGACTTGCCGACGCCTTGGCGATGATCGCTGGTGGAAGGAGGGGTGGTGCATGATGCACGGTATCATGTATCAGCGGTATTTGGGATTTTGGAGAGAAGCAGGTTCGTGCTCGAGTTCTACCTCGGGTTTGTGATGTTTAGTCTCGAAGCTAGATTGAGGAATGGGTTAAACCAAAAGTTAAACAAGTTTAATTATAAAACTAAATTTGTTTAAAGTTAAGTTTTAAACAAAGTTCTTATATTTTGAAATATAAAAGATTTAAAAATAAATAAGTGGATTTTAATAATAGGTTTGTATTAAATTTTATTTAATAACTTTGGAAAATTTCAAAAGATTTTATTTGAATGTTTAAAATTATTTTAATTATAATTGATTTCAAATATAATTTATTTTAAATAAAGTTTAATGATTAAGAATTTGATAATCAATTATAATAAAGATTTATCTTATGTAAATTAGACGTTTGATTTATCTAAAGATAAATAATTGTGGAAATAATTAAGATAGTTCAATTTTTTTTAATAATCATAGTGTTTTGATTAATATAAATGATTTTCCTAATTAAGAATCTTTTTAATATAGTAAATTAAAGATTCATTTAATTAATTTAAATGATTAATTAAATAATTAATTAAGAAATTAATTAGTGATTAATTAAAGATAATCACTTTGGAGTTGATTAAGTATAATTACTGGGTGAAGCAATTAAGTAATTAATTAGTGGAAGTAATTAAGTAAATGATAATTACTTTATGGAAGTAATTAGATGGATGCGATTAAGGATTACTCACTTAAGTTATTAATTAAAGAATTAATTAATAAAATTAATTAAAGGTTTAAATTATTTAATTAATGGTTAATAAAAAGGATTAAGAGTAATTAATTAAGTGATTAATTACTTGTTAAAGTAATTAATTAAGGAAAAATTTAATTAATGAAGTAATAATTAATTAATGAAATAAATAATTAATTGTTAATTAATAATTAAAGGATAATTAATTTGCAATTAAGTTTTAATTACTAAATGTAATTAAAGGTAATTAATCAAATGTGATTAATGAAAAGTAATTAATTAAGTATGATTAATTAAAAAGTAATTAATCAAGAGAGTTTAGTTAAAAAGTAACTAAACAGGTATGATTAAGTTTAAAAAGGTGATTATTCAGGTATGATTAATTTAAAGGATAATTAAGAAATAATTATCAGGGTAATTAAATAATTATTAATCAAGTGTGATTAATTTAAAGGGAAATTAAGAGCTAATTACTTGATATAATTAAGAAGTAATTAATCAAGATGATTAATTAATATTGTAATTAAGGAATAATTACTTAAAGTAATTAAGTAATAATTAATCAAGGATGATTAATTCAAAATGGATAATTAAGTGATGTTTATTAATTAATTTGTAATTAATTAATGAATGGTAAGATGGATTGATGATAATCCAAGTGTTTTAAGTAAGAATTAATTTAATTAAGGATCAATTAAATTAATTAAGTTTGGATCAAACCTTGTTACGGTTGATTAATGATTGGATGATAAATATCATTGGACGAGTAAATGATATTGGATGATATTGAACGTCATTGGTTGATATGTGATGATATGAATGTGATATATCTGAAATATGATATATGCTGCTTTGTGATATGTGTGGATGAATGTGATAATAACGGATTATCTATCTGTGTAATATGAATCATCCATTTATATTAAGTGATATTCTGAATCTCTACTGTTTAAAACCCTTAAGTACAACTTGGACATTAAAATGGCGTTTGGATTCGGTGAGACCGGGATCGGATTTTCATATTTGGATATCCGAAAACCACACCGATCCAAAATAAACGTTAGGTCGTAAATTTCCAAGTGGAGTGCAAGTGAAGACTCGAGGTGTAAGAACTATTCGTCAGTATAACTCTAGGGGTGATTCCGTGATGAGTTTGACGGAGATAGTACTTACAGGTTCGAGATGGTGATTCAGAGTGCAAGGGCTATGGTCATTGACTCTGAGGGTGATTCCAAAATGAGTGTAACGAGATAGTGCCTTCGGTTCCGTTCGAACCCAGAACGGACTTGTATGGATTGAATGCTTTCAGAACATCGTCAGGTGGATGATGAGCATTCTAAGATAAATGTGTCCTACAAAGGTAATCGCAGCCTCAAGCCTCATCAACCGGGAATGGCTAAAACAGGGGAGGTGCAACAAGGTTAAGTATGCCCAAGTAGGACGAGATTTATCCCTGTCTAGATGTCCCTTTTTATTTCGGCTTTATGGGCGGTTGGATCTGCAGCCAACTGCGGGGTGGTCTTGTTCGGGACTGCTCAGTAAGGAATGGTCCCAGCCTTGTGTTGCAAGGGAACGGGCGTACTCCTTGGTACGGTGATCTAGGCCACGTACTGTGACGGGCGGTACCCCAGTAGCACTGCCATTGATGGAAACTCATTTTCCCCACGAGACCCTGCGGTTTTGCTTGCTTTACCCACTTTTGTGGCTAGTAGCTGGAATTTAATGAATGTAACAATTTCCTCCGTTTCATATTTACTTGAAAACCATAGACACTATTATAATATCACTGGATTTCCTATCAAATGTTTTGGTTAGCGTAAGGTAAAAACTTTTCCATGTTTATGTGTGGGAAGTCTTACGTGATACCTTTTTTTTCAAAGATTTTTCTGAAGTTAAGCAATCTTAAACCGTTTACTCACACCAATCCCTGTCTAAACCGAGTGTTTATTTTCTGTTTTATTAAACTCTTGGGTACTCATATTATGTATGAGTAGTCAAGTGATTCAGGTTATCCTTGACGAATTCTGGAGGAGCTTTGGAGCAGGAGGCTTCAGCGTGTAGATATATAGTTAGAGTTTCCGCTGTGTGTTATTCTGTATAGTAGTTCTTGTATTGTATATTAGACAGAATGTTATAACTGTCTAAATTGAGATGTAAGTTGTGTACTCTGATGTATATGATACTATGTGTATGTTATATATTATATTTCATTCGTTCCGCTGTGAGATTTTGATATGTTGTTGTTCTTTCTTCTCTTTCTTTTCTTCTTCTATCCCTTTCTTTCTTAAATAGTGATGCGTCTTTCTGGTGTTAGAAAGTCGGGTCACTACACATGGTTATAAATTTATTTAGAAATGAATTTAAACAATAATTTGAGAGTTTAATTTCCGATGGATTTCAAACCTTGTGTTTAAAGTTTTAAAGGATATGTTATTTATATTATTTTCTAATAGAAATTTGTTTCCAAAGAATTTTAAAGTTTAAATTAGTGTTCTTCTCTTTGTCGCTGGAAAATAATTTCGGTGATGACTGCAACATCATCGACATTCATTTTAGAGTTTCAAAGTGAAGAGGTCATTCTGTAGTCTTGCTACAGTTTTGTTTTGGGAATTTAATTTGAATTTCTTAAATAAGAATGGATTTATAACATATGCTGATACTGTATAGTTAATGCCCCACTATTACCCTGCTATAACCCCGCAATATCTCATAGCGGATTTCTACCGCTACAATTTTTCAATATAGCCCCAAAATATAGCGTTTTCGCTTTAATCCCCGCTATTTTCGCTATATCCCGTTATTCCCGCTATATTTTGTTATTTCCGCTTTATCTTCTTTAATAAAATGAATTAAAAAATTGCATTTATACGTTATAAAAATCATGAAACTAATTTATTTGATTTAATTTTTAATATATTTTCAGAAATGAAAATACTCTGATATTCTACTAAATTCAATTATGTTATATAATATTTTAACGTTTATTTAAAGTATAATCGCACATGTTTTTTGTTTAAAATCATTTATGTATTAATTATAATTCAATTCATTTAATTACCATTTATATATTTGTAAAAACATTATGTACGAGTTTTATATGCTCTGTTAGCGCTATCCGCTATATCTCGCTATATCCTCGATGCATCTCCACTATGACTTTTTGCACCTCTACCGCTTTGAATCTGCCGAGCGCTTTAACTGCACAGCGCTGATATATGATTTAAATTTGAGTGGATATATAGTATATATGCATTTATTTATCTCTAAATAGTTTGGAATTTATTGGAAATTTAATTCCTAAATTTATCTTGAACGATAATTTTCAAGTATAATTTCAAGATTTGGATAAATATTCAAGCTTGAAGTGATTGAATTGGAAAGTTTTATTTGTATAATACACAATTTCATTTCAATAAAACTACCCTAAATTATACAGAAGTTGAATATGTAATTGGATAATATACAATATAAAAAAGATTTTATAAATAAAATTTGAGTGGTTATAATAAATGTTATACGCTTAAATTTTAGTTATAAAAAGATTAACGAGGTAAGTAGACAAAAAAAGGTAATGGAATAATTTACAATATAAAATGATGTTATATGAACTAAGAATAAATTTAAAGCAGTTATAATAAGTATAAATATAATTAACATTGGTGAGAAAATATATTGAGAAGAATTAAATTTATTGAGTGCATTATGAGTATAATAAATGATTTTTCAAATCCATGATTTTTAAGATTGTTAATTTTGAGATAATTTGATGATAAGATAATGAAATTAGAGATGGTTAAGATTTATTTAACTTATGTAGAATTAATTTTGAATTTAAGTAGAAATTTTCAGGGTTTCAAATTTATTATCTTATTTTGTTTTTCAAACTATCTTTTGGTTGTCCTTATTTCTATAATCTTTGGTACTCATTTTGAATCTAAACACTGTTTTCCATCCACAGACCGATGGTCAAACAGAAAGAGTGAATCAGATTCTAGAAGATCTTTTTCGTGCTTGTGTTCTTGATTTTGGAGAATCTTGGAAAGATTATCTCCACCTTGTTAAGCTTACCTATAACAACAGTTATCAGGTATAATTTCAATCTTCTTGTCATCTTGTCTTAATCCTACTTCATTCTATCTTTTTCGTTGCTTTCCCGTACGTCATTCCCTTTCGGGGACGAAAAGTTTTGAGTGGGGGAGAGTGTAACAACCCTGTATTTTTGTGATTATTTTAATTGTATATTTTAATTATTTAAATTTAAATTCCAGATTTAAAAACTTTATTTTATTTATTAAAATGGAAAATTTTGTTATTTTAAAGATATTTTGATTTTTATGTGAATTAGTATTTCAAACATGAATAAATATAATATTTTGTAGAAATGTGAATTTTGGTCAATATGGTCAAACTTTGACTTTTAAATTTAAATTTAAATATTTGGATTTTGAATTTTATCTTTTATTGTGAAAATAAATAAAATTTTAAGAATATTTCTTTTTGTTTCCTTGAAATCTGATTTATATTGTGAAAGTTATGTCTTTTACAATATTGTGTGTAAATTGATTTATTTAACAAAATTGTTTATTTTAATTTATATAAATAGTATTTTTATTTGTCGAAACATGTTCTAATATTTTTAGTATGACATGTTATGTATTTATTTTATTTTTAAAACATTTTAAAAGTGTGATTATAATTTTCTATTGTTCATTATATTTTGTGTTCAATTTTTAATTCTAGTTTCAATTATTAAACTATTTCTTTATTTATTTTCTATTTTTCCTTAAAATATTTATTTATATTCTATTTCACTTTATTTTATTTTCATTTTTATTATTATTTACTGATTTATTTTAGTTATTTTGATTTAAAATAAATAAGAAAACAAAGAGATAAAACCTTTCTTTTTTCCTTTTGACTTTTCAATTCTTTTTGCCTTTTCACTTCTTTCCTTGGCTTTTCATACTTTAGCCGTGCATTTTTTTTCTTTAGCCGTGTTCTTTTCTCTTCTCATTCGTGCGAAAATACTTCTCCTCATCCTCAAACTCATGGCTTCAAATAAAAAATATATCCAATGGCTTCTCTTTTCCTTTCTTATTTCCTTCCTCTTTTCTAGTGATTTGCCTTGCCTCTTGTTCTAGGTTTCTCGGCCACTACCTCCTCACCACCACATCACAATCACCTCCACTATCTACAGCTGCAACCTCTTCTCCTCCACTGACAAAGTCCAGGTCATGGCCTCCCTATGATGCTAGCTCCACAATTTTGCAAAGATCCTCTTGAAATCAATGCCTAGACCATATAAGCTTCACCTACCCTTCATCTATCACTTTAGCCACCCCCTTAGCCACCACCTTCAGTTGCTACACCACCTTTAGCCACAGCTCCACCTCTGTCCAGATCTGAAAACCCTATGGCCGAGCCCCACTTACCCATAGCTGGGCCATATGTTGAACAAACTTGCCTATATTGCTTTATTCTTATGTATTCTTAATGTTGTTGCACTCCACTTCACCTTCATCTCCACTTGTTGCCATGCTTATATGATGTTAAACCTTACCTATATGATGCCAAACCTGAGCCAGAGCGTCATCATAGCCGAGCATAAGGGTCCCTAGGTCGTGCACTAGTGTGGTTAAGCAAGGTTAATTTACTTTGCTTTTGTTGCTTCTTATTTCCATTTGATTCGATGATGTGTTTGTGTTAAATATATTCGTGTATATGTTGCTTTGTTTTATTGGTTGTGTGCAAGATCATATCTTAGCTCTCTCTCATTTGAATCAAAGTCGTGCCAGATCGTGCTTGTTGTGCCCTTGGAATCGTGCTTATTTGTTGTTTTGGTCTCTAGCTTTGTAAAATGTGAGTTCTTCTCACTCTGACACTTCTACTTATGAAATCATAAATTGGTGTCAAGTGTTTAGTATTTAAAAATGTTATGCAAGTAAATGATGATTATATGATATGTTATGCCACGTTATTACCATGTTCACCTTGTTAATCATCACCTAACATATGATATATAACATTATATTGAGATATTGACATTGTTTATATTGTTTATGTATATGATCACACTACAAGTTCCCTGTAGAATAGAATCACTACGGGTTGAAATGATACATACCCGAACGGACTTTAGAATAAGGAAAAATCGTTATGGGCTGAAATGATAGGCCTGAGCGATTTTTATTTATTTTTATTTACTTGGGATTGCGTGTTGGAAATGATAGAACCCGGTTTTTCTTTGTAAATTACGATTAAAATGATATATATCCGTATAACTTGATCTTGATTAGAAAATTATATACAGACCCCGTGGTATATTTTTAAATGATTTTTCTTAAGATATGTATTTTAAAATATGAAATTTTTATTTAAAAAATATATTTTATGCTTTTGAGAAAGTTAAATATTAAGTTTTGAATTTGTGAATTTAAGTATGTAAATTTGAAGCAATTGTGATTTTGACTTTAAACTTATATTTTAAAATGTAAGTAAATAATGCAAATTAAATATAAATTCTGAAATGATATTTGAAATAAAATGTTAAGTTTTATTAAATTTACAAGTTAGGAAAGCGGTGAATTTTGACTTAACAAAAGAATTTAGTTTTTAAAACTTGATAATCAATTATAAAATTTTATTGTGATAAGTCATATGTTAAATTGATTTTAATGTGAAAGTTTAGAAGCCTAAAAATACTACGTCGACCCGAAATTTTAGGCATTTGAAATTGGAATATTTAATTAATTTTAAATATTTGCAAGTTAGTTTAACTTGTATTTCAAATATCAGTTTGAATTTGGTGATTTAATTATTAAATAAAATAATTTGAAGTTGGGTAAAATGTTGAATCCAGAGTTTTAAGCCTGTTAAAAATAATTTAAAGGCATGTAAAATTCATATTGATAGTTCTAAAGATAATAAAAGCTTTTAAATTGAAATTGGAAGTGATTCGTTCGATTTTAAAAATATATCATTTAAATTTGATATTTAAATAGCCTTCTGAGGCACAGTCTCAGATTTTGATGAAACCGGTTCCATTGGATCCGTAATAATGTATTATTATCGAATTTCAATTTTCGTAGCATTTGGAGTTGTTGTGTGAGCACGGTAAGTAAACGCGCTGAAATTTATATCGAAAATTTAATATAAAAACTAGGTCCAAAAAGCTATCTTCTCCATACGATCGAATTAGGACTCGAAACCTTTTCCAGTTCGTTCGAAATAGGGGTATAACATTAGGGACGCCTAGCAGCACGCCTCGATAGGAATTCAAAATTGTAAGTTGCATTTTCGAGACAATTTGAATCTGAATTTAAAATTTAAATATAAGTAAATACTTTACTTGACTAGTCAAATTAATTTCACATCGGAGCTTTTTCGTTTCACCTCAAATCACAGTAGCCTTCTTTTGCACGCCACCTCCTTTTCAAAACATCACGTCCCCTCCCTCTTTTTTTCAGCCGAGGCATTGAAAATCAAAAGAAAAGGAAAAAATGGTGGACGAAATAAAAGAAAATCAATTGTATCTCTTGTTTTCCCTTAATCCATTCTCGAAATCGATTCAAGCAAGAAATATTCGTGTGGAACCGAATCGATTTTGATTAAAGAAAAAGTAGGCGAGTCGCTCATCTCGTTCGATTATTGAACGCGGCAGGCAGCCACGAACGCTGAGGGGGGCGATTGAACGAAGATGCATTCTGGAAAATCAATGGGCGTGGTTTGTTTCGAATTGGATTTTTGGGGTCGCTGTGTTGTTTCGAGCCAGGGTTGGGCTGTATGTCGTGTAAAGGTGGAGATTTGTTGGGAGGTCCGCGATGGCGACTGCGACCTTGATTTCGGCGATGGTTGGTGACGCCACACCTATGCACGTAGGTGGCCAGGCGGCGTTGGGGAGGAAGTTCGATTGATGGAGGATGCTGCGCTTATAGATAGTCTTCGGTTAGGACCTAGAGTGGAACTGCTATGTGGATATATGTGCGCGACGTGGGTTGAGCTGGGAGGGACGCTGCTAGAAGTCACAGCTTGATCGTGATGAGCGGCATCTTGTTTTCTTTTTGTTCTGTTTTGAAATTTAAAGGTGTAATCGGAAAAATTATTTTTACTACTATTTAAAATAATAATAATAATAAAATTTTGGTTATAATTTGGTAATAACAGGAAGAAAATTTATTACAGCAAAGTAAAACTTTACTTTAGCCATTTGTTGTAGAGAAAAATAAAATAAAATAATATTAATGATATATATGAAACAGTTAACTTAAAGGTTAATTAGTATATTTATTGAGAAATAAGGATATATATATAACCTATCATGGAATGTTAATTAAATTTATTAAATGGTAATGGGTTGTTCGGTTATTTCGAATTTTAATAAAACGTGTAATGTTTTTACAAGGTCTGAAAACGTGAAGAAATAGGCCGGTTTGGATTGGGTTGCAAATTAAGGTCAAATGTGAGTTAATCTCACTCTTTTGGATTGCTATTTAAATTTAAATGGTTAAATTTAAGTAATTGATTGAATGATTGAATTGATTTGATGTGCTATATTATATGTAGTAGTATATAGTATATATTGGAGTGATTGATTTCCCGTATTATATAGCGGATGAGACCCTATGCGCCGCATAACTGCGGATGATATTATATTAATCCCATATACCGTGATATTCCACCTCGAAGTGGAATTGGTATTGTGCTAACATCTATTGATGTAGGGAAACAGGTTGGAGTGATCCAACTGGATTCCTCAAAATTATTTTGATTGTTTGATATTCTGTGTTATATTTGATATTCTGTGATGAATTATATTGATAATTGGAATATTGAATGTTACGGTTTGCTTGAATATATTTCGCTGTAATGAGTTATCAAAATATATAGAATTGGATTTTTGAAAAGGAAATAAAAGAGTGAATTTTTAAGTAAAATAATTATAGAGAATTTGAACAAATTTAAGAATGAACTGGATAAGAATAAAAGTGATTTTAAAATTCTAACAAATAATTCCGAGTACGGAAATGGGATTTTGAATAATAAATAAAACTTAAGTGATATTATTTAAAGGAATCAAGAATTTACTCTAAAATTCAAGGTTTAAATTTATTTGAAAGGATAAAGAAGGAATTTGGGAAATATGAAATTAGTATTTTCAATTAAAATATTTTAAATCATAAATAGGAATTAAAAATCTAAAGTTAATGGGTTTTGAAATGAATGAGTAAGTAAAGGAAATTATTTCAAAATGGAGTAAATTGAAAATCAATTTGGAAATTGATTTAAGTGTTCAAAATTGGAAATTTAAAGGAGAATGTGACTATGAAATTTATAAACTGGGTTTATAAAGTGAAACGGATATCAGTGGATATTTGGAAGTATAAATTTCACGGTGGGAATTTATAAAGGAATGTGTAAAGTTGTTTAAAAATAAATAGTGATTTATTTTTAAAAAGATGTGAAAAAGAAGCGTATTTCCCTGGATAGCCAAGTACTTTTTCAAAGTAATTTGTTTATATAAGTTAAAAGTTTAAAGTTGTTTTAAAAAGTATGTTGTAGAATATTTATGTTTTTTTCAAAGTAAGTATTTTTCAAATTTATTCTAGTAGTAATTATTTAAAGGTGACTTGGTATTATGGTTTAAAAGGATAAAAATTTAGTTTTATTAAGTAGCGTTATTTTAAATATTCTTAAAGCACATATCTTTGAATAAAGTATTAAAGTAGTTTTATTTATTTATTTAAATGTTTTAAAATATATTTTACAATAAGTGTTTTAAATTATTTGTACTTGGTGATTTTAGTGGAAATATAAAATATTCAGAGAATTTATTCCCGTAAGAGAAAGTGATTTGAAACTGTTTTCAAAGGGTTAAAAGTGGAAAAATATCTTGCAAAGATGTTTTGAGAATTATAATAATTTGGGAGAAATTATTATGGCCTGATGGTTATTTGTGAATGTTAATTGATAAATAAATAACCGACTATTAATGTTGGCCAATGCGCTGATCGTTTCGAAGAGACCGGGATCGGGTCTGCTACATTATAGCGTGATAGAGGGTTCTCGTTTTGCGTTTGGTGGCGAACGAGAGACTCATACCCCTACATGTTCCCGGGAGTAGTATAAGGCCTTGTGGGGTTGGTTGCGAGTTGAGAGGCTGGCCGTAAAAGCAAACCCGAGGTATCACTATATGCCACGGTGGGTCTGGGATGGTTGCAAAGCCTACCAGTCGCCATTGGCACATCCTGTTACAGTGGTATCAGAGCTGAATGTTAAGCGAGGACCTTGGCTCTGGTGGGATTACTCATTAAATAGAGTCCGTAGTACTCTAGAATGAGTTTGAGTGTAATGATAGATATGTGCGCGTATTTGTTAGTGAATAAAAAAATTGTTTTATATTGTATTGATTTGTCGGTTGAGTGTTTATGGATTCTGGTCGATATATGGGACGCATGTTATCGATAGGGGTTTCTAAACTCCTAAACAAGATAAACCGACACAGTATGGTTTTAAAAATAGGATAAATGAAATAATTCTACCCAAATTATTTTTTTATATAGAAGGAAAGTTTTTGTAAACTATTTTAGCTAATATATGGTTGCTTGGTTGTTAGGAATGATGATATTAAATTATTATCATTGCTGTGTAAAAATTTGAATAAGGAATTGAAATCATAACTAAAAGCTAAGAAATAAATTCATAAAAAAATAGGATTTGTAAATGAAATTTATAAATGTGAATTATCAATGTGATCTATAATTGAAGATGAGATAAAATTCTAGAGTAATCTTTGAATATAGATTGGAAAGTTTTGAATTTTGAAAATTTGGAAATTTAATTCCTTTGAATTTGGAAATGGTTTTCAAAAGTTTTGGAGAAGCAATAGTGGTAGTATTTCGGAGATATTTTTAAATTGGATTTGAAATCTGGTGAGATTTGGGATTTAAAAATATTTGAAGGGATTTTAAAGAGATAAAAGCATTGAACTCTTTTTGGTCGTTGGAAAATAATTCCGATGATGATCGCGACATCATCGGTGTTCATTTTCGAGTTTCCAAAAAGAGGGATCGCTACCTGGATTGTGACGCCCCACCTCAAACCCACGCTAGCCAAGAACACTACGGAGTAATGCTGTCAACTAGCACGGAGAATAACGCTGTTGAGGAGCGACCCTCCATGTAACTTCTTTGTGCGAGCACCGATATGTCAAATAGTATACCATGCATTTCATTTAAGGAGGAAATCCGACATAACGATACAAACTCAAAGCTATCACACGGTGGCTATAAATAAATCTTCGGAAACAAATATAGAAATAAACATAACACAATCAGTCACAGACATCCATATCACAAAGGCGGAAAAAGATATGAATATATAACTAACACATGAAAGTGTACATCAGAGTAGTGGTCATGAAAGGACCACATACACAAAAGAATAGCAACATGTGCTATAAAAAAGAATACATCTACGAGTCTATATCTCAAGTGTAAACGAAAAAAACTGCTGATCTAAATGGTCAGCCAAAAGTCAGAGTAGTAAATCCCTGGGGGAGAAGTCAAGAAGAAGCACCTGTAACATCTCGGTCTGACCCGAGTATTATTTATAAGAAAATAATAAACGGATCAGTCTAGCTATAAATATCAGATAACATGATATAAAACAACAGATATGGCAAGAACATATAGTAACCATAAAGACATACTATGATAAGCATGTAAATAAAGATCATCAAGAGATCAAACAATATCAAAAGAATCTTCTAAAAGATCCAAATTCACCTAAAAAAAGGCGATGACACACAAATTCACCAAAACATAAAAGCTGGAAAATCATAACAATGAAAGTCATGAAAATAGGTGAAGCACAAATTCCAGAAGTCTACACAAGAAATCCAGAAATCACAATATAGGAGCATGAAAACTCACAAAATGGGAGTATGAAAACTCACCTACACGTGTAACACAAAGCGAGACGCTATCTCATGGTTGCAAGCCATTAATTTTGACACACGAATGGCCCGAAGACCGTGGGGCGCTACCCCACATATGTGATGGAAAAACATCACACAAATGCGATGGTGAAACATCACAAGAGCGGGGTCTAGTCTCCCTCGCAGACAAAGAGACATCGCACAGTTGCTAGTCTAAATCACAGAAATGATCGTCATGATCATAAAGAAGTGTCAATTGCACTAAGTTAGTAAATATAAAAGTTTAGCTTCATGTCCCATAACCACTTGCTTAACTTAAACATTTACGAACAAACTGTAAATCTTCACTAGAAAATTGTCACAAAAGATTCAATCGAACAAGTCCGAGAATTAACCGACGAAGCAAACGCAAGCGTTTCATACCACTTGTTTTACTAAGCCGTTTAATTCGATTTCCCATCCGAGTGAAGTAAGGGTTTGTATATACTAATAGATTGGAAAACGGTTTAAGGAAAGAGCTTTGTAGTAAAATAGAGCTAAAATCGTTTTGATGAAAGAGTTTGATATTTACTACTAGCATTGAAACCTTCATATTTCTAAAGTTGTTATCCCGCCTTTTTAGCAAGGCCGTGATACCATAAAATCGACCGAGAAGCCAAAGATAGTTTGTCTCGAAGAATGGTCAACTCAACATCTCAATAAAGCAAGTTCTGTTAAATGTTTTTCAGATAAGATCCCCAACGGAGGAGGGGTCCAGGGGGGTGGCAACCCCCCCAACATGGGGGTGCGGTGGCAACGCCCTCGCTACGGGTATAAGGGGTCGAGCGACCTACGAGTATAAGGGGTCGAGCGACCTAGGGGTGTTTGCGACCTAACGACCTAAACAAGGTCGAGCGAGTTAAGGTGATGCGTGACCTAACGTGTCACGCGACTTAACGAAGGCAAGGCCGAGAGAGTTAGGGTGATGCGCGACCTATTGGAGGCGAGCGACTTAAGGGGTCATGCGACCTAACTGGAATGGCCAAGTGACCTAACAACCCAGGCAAGGTCGAGCGACCTAACAGGGTTCGCGACATAAAGTTGTACGCGACCTAACGGGTTAAAGATCATGCGACCTAACGGGCTAAAGGTCGTGCGACCTAACTACTCAAGCGACTTAATGGTCGAACGACCTAATGAAGCAGGCAAGGCCAAACGAGTTAGGGGTTAACGACCTAACACATGGTCGTGATATGAAGTAAGGGGAACGACCTAACGATGTTGCGACCTAGAGGCAAGCGACCTAAAGCCAAAGACGACCCAAATTGGTTGCGAGTTAAAATGGTCAAGCGACCTAAGGATTTAAAGGCCATGCGACCTAAAGGAGTGGGTGTAAGGCTAAAGGTGAATGACCTAGTATCTCGCGACCTAACGATGTAGTGGCGAGCGACCTAGGACCTACGACCTACGACCTAGTGTCGAGCAACCTAAGGCTGTAGAACGATTTAAGGCCAGAAACGAGCTATTTGAAGGCCGAGACTTTTCCACGCTAACGACCTAGCATAGGCAGAACGACCTAAGTGCGGAATTTCACCAAAAACACTAAAAATTGGAGCTTTTCGCCAATCCAATCCAAACCAAATGCAAATATACATGCAAACGTGATAGAGATTCATTCCCAACAGTCCAAGATAGATATAGACAAGAATGTGAGATGAAAATCTCACCTTTTCACCAATTTATGAAGGTAAAGCTTGAAGATGAATGGAGAAGCAACTAGAAGCTTGAATCCAATGCTTTTCCTTGAATTTGGAGTTGGAGTCGAAACCTAGGCTTGGAGTTTCTAATTTCCCTTTCCACTCACCATTAACGTTAAAGTTTGTGTTTGGTAGGAATTTATGAAGAGTGAGGAGAAGGAGAGAAGTGGGTTTGAGTTATAATGGCTAATCTAACCCAAAGTCCAAAGCGGGAAAAGTAAGTGAAATTCCACTAACTCCAAACCCATCAATGTTTATACTTAAAAAAGTTGTAAACGGCATTTCGAACTCAATGGAAGTGGTCTCGATTCTTAATTTGATCGTTTGCAAAAAGTAGCTTTTCGGACCAATATTCGATTAACGACAAAATATTTAAATAAAATATTTAAATATAAAATCGATAAATATGCATGTTGTTACATGGATGTTTTGGATTAATGTTTGTTTGCGAAATTTGGTTTGATTTTGAAAATGCAGAGGAATTGTTTGATTTAGATATATATGTTTTCAAAATTTAATTTGGAACATTTTAGTAATGGTTTAAACTCTGAAGTTGGTTTGAAATACTTTGGTATGTTTAAGCAACTGTTGAAACTCTGGGATCTTATTAAAAATGGTTATGGAATAATAAATAAGTTTGGAAATTTGAAATTTTGTTTACAATAGAAATTTAACTAGGTGAAGGGTTAAAATTTTGAAATAAGTAAGGAAACGAAAATAAGTTAGAATGTAAGCCAACTAATTGAAGTGAATTAAAAGAAGTTAGCAAACAGAAGGTAAATAAATTGGAGAACTTATAGAAACTTAAAATTTGAATTAAATTAGAATGTAACTAAACCAAGTTAAAATAAAAAGCGAATGTTGAGGAAATAAATCTAAGTAGGCTAAATGAAATAAGTTATTGAAATAAAATTTATTAGTTAGAAATGAATTTGTGAATGAATAAATGAGTTAAAATTTGTACGCAAAAGGGAATTGAAACTGAAAGTTGAACTTAAGTTTGAATAGAAAATTAGTCAAGTTGGACTAAATAAGACAAAATTTGAGATTAAAATTAGCAAGTAATTGATTGATTTAAATGGTATGCAAATGAAATGAAATTGAATATTGGATGATACTTGAATTAAAAGGGGGGAAATGAACTAATTGGAATAAATTAGTTAAGTGAGTACGTTAATTGAATTCTGATTGGTCGAATAAAATCTTAATTATGAGTTAAAAATGGATTTTGTGGAGTTAGACTTGTGTTGTAAATAAAATTCAACTTGGAAGTGAAATTTAATATTGAAATTTAATTTAATTGGTAAGCAAATAGAATTGAAATTGAAATTAGAAATTTAATTTAAATTATGTAAAGTAAAGTGAAAATTTAAGAATTTGTCCAAAGAAACTAAAGGATGTAAAAATTTGCATATAAACTTTTATTTGAGATTTAAAAATAAAGTAGTAGGTGGAACTAATTTAAAGAATGGTTAATTAAATATTGTTCGAGATAAGATGAATTTGAAAATTTAAATAAGTGTCGAAACCTTACGTATGTTCTTATGAAAGTATAAAAAATGCATTGTTACAGAATTCATGTTTTAGCTATTTAAATATAAGTGAAAAGCTATAAACTTCTTATACATAGTGCTTATATGTTTAAATTGAGTAAGTACAGGTACCTGAAGGCCGTTTGGAAGGATATTGGTCGCGCTAATTGCTAAATAATAAGCTGTTTGCTTAAAAATGCTAAATAGAGGTACGCCTACGCAATAAAAGTTAGGAAATATGTACTATTTTTTGTTTTTTTTGTTTTTCCGACGGGGTGGGTCGATGTATATATATTTATATCTCTTATCAAATTACAAAAGCTCCTCCGTATAAAGGGGACTCTGCCAAAAAATTTCGAAAATTTTGGGAGTTAGAAATTTTATTGAAAATTTTTGGGAAAATTTTTGTCAGTGACAAAACGATTTCAAACTGGAAATTGAAATAAATTAGTGGATGAAACTAATTTAAAATAATGATATGAATCAGTTATAAATGGAAGATAAAATTCAACATTCAGAGTTGAAGATAAATTGAATTCATATGGAAATGGGAGAACCAATTTGACTAAAAGTAGATATTAACTAAAGTGGCGAAATGAAAATAAATATAAGAAGCGTATAAAATACTTATATTGAACTTAAGAAGAAATGGTAGGATTCTTAAGTAATATGGGTGTCGGGAAAATATATTGAATAAGCATTTGAGTGAAGATTTAATAAAAATATGTGAAATGATAAGCGTTGATAAGTGAATAGAAATCAAAATGAATGTGTAAAAGAGAATGGATATAAATACGTATGATGTACATATATTGTTTTTATTCGCATAGCAATTTGATCCATATTCGAGCATGGAATTTCCAGATAGTTTTATCGATCCGAGTTAGGATTTTTCACTCGGTTTTTGACGGCGAACCCTGGATATCGATTTTGATTGATTTTGAAAATTCTCTATCATAGTTATGACCATGCATGGAGAATGACGGTTTCTGATCAAGAAACCAGATCTGAGTCCGCCCTAAGAAGTCGGGTGGACGTTAGTTCAGAAGTGAAATTGTATGATCGAGTGAGTGATCGAATTTGATATTGCGTGCGGATGATATATGTACATCGTACGGGCTTGGATGAATAAATATTGAAATTTTGTAAGGAAGTCAATAAAATGTTTTTGAATGTTGTGATTGGATATTACTGCTATGTAGGATATACATGTATTATAAAGGAAAAAGAAAATTTGTTTTGATTTCAGAAGATAAATTTGAATGGCTCGACAAAAAGGTATGTGTTTAAATTCTGTATGAAATTTGATTGGGTTTTTTGATCTAGCCACCTGGCTTTTATTTTCTTTTTGAAATTGGGAGCCCGTAGAGGCATTTTGTAGTTGTACCGAGCTAGACGCGCAAAGGAGACACTGGCGAAATTTTTCGAAAATTTAAGGAGTTAGAAAAATTTTGAATTTTTTTTGATAGTTTAAAATTTGGTTTAAACTATTTGAATTATTAAGGGGATAATATTATTGGTAACCTATGGACGGGTTTGGAAAATTAATAAGGGTGATAATGTGTCTTTAATAAAAAATTTATTTTCGAAAGTGTTTGAAACTGAATGGTTTTAGGGAAAATCGTTAACGAGTTGTGGACCATTCTTCTTAACTAGTAGTTTCAGGGACGAAATTCTTTTAAGGGTGAGGAATGTGACGATCCGAATTCTAGGCATTTGAAATTGGAATATTTAATTAATTTTAAATATTTGCAAGTAAGTTTAACTTGGATTTCAAATATTAGTTTGAATTTGGCAATTTAATTATTAAATTAAATAATTTGAAGTTGGGTAAAATGTTGAATCTGGAGTTTTAAGCCTGTTAAAAATAATTTGAAGGCTTGTAAAATTTATATTGATAGTTCTGAAGATAATAAAAGCTTTTAAATTGAAATTGAAAGTGATTCATTTTGTTTTAAAATATATCGTTTAAATTTGATATTTAAATAGCCTTCCGAGACACAGTCTCCGATTTCGACGAAACTAATTCCATTAGATCCGTAATATTGTATTATTATCGGATTTCAATTTCCGTAGCATTTGGAGTTGTTGTGTGAGCACGGTAAGTAAACGCGCTAAAATTTATATCAAAAATTTAATATAAAAACTGGGTCCAAAAAACTATCTTCTCCTTACGATCAAATTAGGACTCAAAACCTTTTCCAGTAGGTTCGTAATAAGGGTATAACATTAGGAACGCCTAGCGGCACGCCTCGACAGGAATTCGAAATTGTTAGTTGCATTTTCGAGAAAATTTGAATTTAAGTATAAGCAAATATTTTACTTGACTAGTCAAATTAATTTCACATCAGAGCCTTTTCGTTTCACCTCAAATCACTGTAGCATTCTTTTGAACGCCACCTCCCTTTCAAAACATCACGTCCCCTCCTTCTTTTTTCAGCCGAGGCATTGAAAATCAAAAGAAAAGGAAAAAAATGGCGGATGGAACAAAAAAAATCAACCGCGTTTCTTTTTTTCCCTTAATCCATTCTCAAAATCGATTCAAGCAAGGAATATTCATGTGGAACCGAATCGATTTTGATTAAAGAAAAAGTAGGCGAGTCGCTCGTCTCGTTCGAATATTGAATCGTGGCAGGCAGCCACGTACGCCGAGGGGGGGGGGGGCGATCGAACGAAGATGCGTTCTGGAAAATCAATAGGGGAGGTTCGTTTTCGAATTGGACTTTTGGGGTCGCTGTGTTGTTTCGATCTAGGGTTGGTCTGTATCACGTAAAGGGGGAGATTGGTTGGGAGGGCCGCGATGGCGGCTGCGGCGTTGGGTTCGGCGATGGTTGGTGACGCCGCACCTATGCACGTAGGAGGCCAGGCGACATTGGGGAGGAAGTTCGATCGATGGAGAATGATGCACTTATCGATAGTCTTCAGCTAGGACCTAGAGTGGAACTGCGATGTGGATATATGTGTGCGACGTGGGTTGAGCTGGGAGGGACACTCCTAGAAGTCACAGCTTGATCGTGATAAGCAGCATCTTGTTTTCTTTTTGTTCTGTTTTGAAATTTAAAGGTGTACTCTGAAAAATTATTTTTACAACTATTTAAAATAATAATAATAAAATTTTGGCTATAAACTGGTAATAACAGGAAGAAAATTTATTACAGCAAAGTAACACTTTACTTTAGCCATTTGTTGTAGAGAAAAATAAAATAAAATAATAATAATGATATATACATGAAACAGTTAACTTATAGGTTAATTAGTATATTTATTTGAGAAATAAGGACATATATATGTATAACCTGTCATGGAATGTTAATTAAATTTATTAAATGGTAATGGGTTGTTCGGTTATTTCAAATTTTAATAAAACGTGTAATGTTTTTGCAAGGTCTGAAAGCGTGAAGAAACAAGCCGGTTTGGATTGGGTTGAAAATTAAGGTCAAAGGTGAGTTAATCTCACTCTTCTGGATTGCTATTTAAATTTAAATGGTTAAATTTAAAGAATTGGTTGAATGATTGAATTGATTTGATGTGCTATATTATATGTAGTAGTATATAGTATATATTGGAGTGATTGATTTCCCGCATTATATAGCGGATGAGACCCTATGTGCCGCATAATAGAGGATGGTATTATATTAATCCCTTATACCACGATATTCCACCTCGAAGTAGAATTGGTATTGTCCTAACATTTGTGGATGTAGGGAAACAGGTTAGAGGGATCCACCTCGAAGTAGCTTTATTTTAAATATTCTTAAAGCATATATCTTTGAATAAAGTATTAAACTAGTTTTATTTATTTATTTAAATGTTTTAAAATATATTTTATAATAAGTTTTTTAAATTATTTGTACATGGTGATTTCAGTGGAAATAGAATTCGAAGAATTTATTCCCGTAAGAGAAAGTGATTTCAAACTGTTTACAAAGGGTTGAAAAGTGGAAAAATATCTTACAAAGATGTTTTGAGAATTATTATAATTTGGGAGAAATTATTATGGCTCGATGGTTATTTGTGAATGTTAATTGATAGTTAAATAACCGACTATCAATGTTGGCCAATGCGCTGATCGTTTCGAAGAGACCGAGATCGAGATTTATTTCCTAAAAACCACAAGTGCAAGGGCTAGTCACTACTAATCCTGAGGTGATTCCAAAATGGATGTAGTAGGAGTTGTGCCTTCGGTTCCGTTCGAGCCCGGGACGGACTTGTATGGATGAATGCTTACAGAACATCGTCGGGTGGGCGATGAGCATTCTAAGTGAAATGTTCTAAAAAGGTAACGCTTAGCCTCGAGCCTCATCAACTGGGAATGACTGAAAATCAGGGGATATGCAGCAAGGCTAAGTGGGTAGCACCCATTAGGGTGAGGTCATCCCTGTCTAGATGTCCCTTTTATTCGGCTTAGTGGTGCGGTTGCTGATCCCAACTGTGGGGTGATCTTACTCGGGATTATCCAGTAAGGGGTAGTCCCGGTCTTGTGTTGCAGGGGATTGAGATCAACCCTTGGTACGGTGATCTACGCCACGTACTGTGACAGGCGGTACCCCAGTGCCTTGTCATTAGTTCGAAATCCACTCTCCATACGCGCCTTATACGGTTTTGTTTGTATTACCCACAGTTGTGGCTAGTAGCTGGAATCTAATTAATGTAACAATTTCGGCTATTTGAATACGTAACATTCCTGATTTTAGGGCCAAATTAATTTAATAATTAATTGGATCTTTGGAATTAAAACTTTGAAATATTTGGTAATTAATATAAAATTTTGGATTTAATTGTGAATTTATTTAGAATTTATTGGCATTTGAAATATAAAAATAAAATTGAATTCTTCAAATTTAATAGGATATATGTTCATTTAGTTATACAAATGAATTATAATTGGGAAATTAGATTTTGAAATTTAATAAATATATTGACAATGAATATTGTGGATTTGAAAATACGAAAATGAATATAAAATATTTACCTTTTGAAATTTAATAAATGTATTGAAAATAAAGAAAGGAATTGAATTTATTAATTTATAAATATTTATTAGTAATGTATAATTTGGACTTCAAATCATTTTCTTGAAAGTTGTATAGATATAAATGGTAGGAAAATGTATGAATATATTGAGATTATATTATGAAAAAAAAATTAAGATAAACTTGGATAAAATAATATTTAAGAAGGAAAATTTATACGCTTTCTTATTTTGAATTTGCTTGAACAAAGTGTATATAGAAATATATGAGCATTTGAAAGTATATATATGTATAAATATTGGAAATGTAAGTATAAGATTTAGGATACAACATATATATATATATATATATATATATAAGTGTAAAATAGATAGAACATGTTTTATAAATTAAAATAAAAGAGGGTTTAAAACACAAATTTGTAGGAAGGGGTTTAAACACAAATTTCCTTCATGTTAACAAGTGTAAGGCAAGTAATCACAAAGATTAACAAGTGTAAACAATGCAATTAAAAAGTAAACAAGTGGCAAAAGATGTTTTTATTTATTTTAAAATGTAAGTGAATATCAAAAGACATAACCAGGCTGTTTCCTGACCAAAAGCAATTCAAAACCAAAGAAACCAAGTCTTCTTCCTTCATTTCTCAAACCAGAGAAAAAAAAGAAAAAAAAAGATAATTTGAAATCCTCCTCAATCTCAAATAGGGAAACAAAAAAAAGAATCATCTTCAACTTAAAAATTAGAAACCCCTCCTGTTCAAAAATATGAAACAAAACCAGAAGCAAGTTTCAACCTGTAATTAAGCAAGAAAATCAAATCTGGAAGTTTTTAGCAAACCAGAGCAAAGCAAAAAATTCAAGTTCTAGTTCAAATTCATCTTAAATCTGTAGCATCTTAAAGCGTGCAGATTAATTTAGATCAAGGCCAGATCTGTTTCAACTACAGACCAACTCAGGAAGATTCAAGCAAACCCACAAGTAAAATTTCAATTTAAAATTTGAAGCAATTTAAACCATAGCTAACTCGGTATTTTCAATCTGAGGGAATGATAACCAAAACAAAGAAAATCTGGAAATTAATCATGGAGCAGTTCAAATGAATCAAGCTTGGAAAACCAGATCAAAACAACCATTTCCAGTTTTTTTTCAACAGCTTGCTCCCTGTTCTCTGCTTTAAAAACTGTGAGAAAACCCCTTAACTCTGCGCTATCTCTTAGTGTTTGGATTTGTATTAGATGTATGATATGAATTATGTTAGAATGATGGTGTGAATGTGTTTGCATGCCTTGATAAATATGAATGACTGTGTGCATATTAGTGTACAGACCAAAAAAACATGCCTCTGTTCCAGGTTTTAAAACCTATTTGAAAATTTAAATTATCCCAATACAAAACATTTTAGGCTTTGATTGCTGAATGAATAATGTTCATATGAGTATAGCATTATTTATAAAAATAAAAATAAGTATAGTTAACAAATAAGTTACTGGAAATAAATTTTTTCTACAGTAATGATCTTTTAGTGATAAAAATCAAATAATTTTAATTCTTGTTTTGATCATACAATCTGATTAGTGCTCGAAAACGTTGAATTTTAATAATAAAATTTTGATTTTTAGTTTCAAATTGAAGTGGGATTGTGGGTTTGAACGAAAAACACAAATTGATCAAATTCCGATGATTGGAATTGAAATGAACACCGTGATCAATGGTGAAGGTGGCTTGCATGTCGATAATCATCAGAAAAATGTTCATTTATTTTATAATTCGTTTTGGATGATGGGCGATCACGATTTAGGGTTTAAGTTCATATTTTTATTAGGGTCAGAATTCGCATTGTTGGTATCTCGTCGTTGCTCCGGAATGCATCGCACCGGGAGGAACAGTGTGTCGTGGTGAGACGCATCTCTGGTATGGTGACGTGACCTACGGTGGTCCATAGAGAAGGCAAATGGAGGTTTTCCGATGATGGGTTACTTCCATTTTAGTACGTGTATGCTTGATTTTGATTCGTGGGGGTTTTTGGCGATCTGGGTGGTCGATGAGTGTTGAACGATTGTTGATGACCGGAAGGTAACTACGGTTATGGCCAGAGCATCGTCGGCCCGTTGTACACATGCACACTTGCGAGTGTGTATCTGAGTTTAAAACCGAAGTTGGGGAAGAAGGCAAATCTCGGGTTGTCTTGGGTTTAACTTCGGGAAGATGGGTTTCTGGCTCAAGAAAATAGTGTAGTAGCTCGGGTTTGTTTGAGTGCGTATGCAAGTGACTGGAAACAGTTTTGACATTGTAAACAAAACAAAGTTAAAAGAAAAAAAAAAGAAAAAAAGAAAACGAAGGGTTGAACTCGGTAAAGAATTGAAGTCAAACTTGTAATTGGGCTCGGGTAAAATGTCTGATAAAGTAGCAGGCTTTAAAATTTTAAAAAGAAATGTGTTAAAACAAAGGAATAGGATTTTACAAAAATTTCTAAGTTTAAAAACAAGGTAGAAACAAGTTTTGAAGGGGAACTAATAAGTTTTCTCTAATTAATATTTAACAAAGTTTTAAAATATATTCATAGTTAATAGATTTTAAATAATTGCTTTGATTCAAACTTAAAGTAAATTACTTTAATATAATTAAAGAGTGATTTATTTGGGTGCTAAATTTAAGATTAATTAAGGATAAATTAATAATTAATTTAATTGTAATTAATTAAGAGTTAATTAATTAATTAATGTAATTAAGTAAGGATTAATTTAATTTACAATTAAGGATAAATTAATTATTAATTAAAGGATAACTAATCAGTTAAGATTAATTAAATTAAGGTAATTAATTACTTAATCAAAAGGAATTAACTAATGATTTAAGTCAAGTAATCAAGTGATTAATATTAATTGTTGATTAAGGATAATCATTTATTAATTAAGAATAATTAATTAAAATGATGATCAATAAAGGGATTAATTAATTAATTAATTAAAGATAATTAATTAAAGGATAATTTAATAATTAAGAGTTAATTATTTAAAATAAAGAGTTAATTATCTAATGATTAAAGATTGATTAATTTGTTAATCAAATTTGATTTAAATTAATTAGTAAAGGTTAATTAATTATTAATTAAGGTTGATTAATTAATAGTTAAAAGATTAATTAATTTATAAATTGAGGTTAATTAATAAATAATTAAAGGATAATTAATTAACATAAACTGTAGTTAATTAATATTAATCAACCAGAATTAGTGATTAATCTGGTTTTAATCAATCGAATGATCAATTAACCTTATTTATGGATGATTGTATTCTGTTGAATGCTGTGAATTGTTTTGTCATCTCTGTTGTGTGATGCTTTGTGATTTGAATTATTTTAATTCAAGCTGTGATGAATGTAATTTATTTATAATGTATTCATATTTTCTATCTGTGATTCTGTGTATATAGATAAGCGTTATAGGATATACCGCTTATCGATATTGTTATGATATCTGTGATGATTGATGTTGTTGCACTATTGTGTAAAACCCCTGGACTACACCTTACACACACAAGTATGGATTGCACGAGGAAATTGGTTAAGTCACAGATTTTTAATGATTTTAAAAATTGAATTTTTGAATCCAAAATAGTTTTGGAATTGGAATTGAAAACTTTTGAAAATGAATTTCAAAAATAGAAGTTATTTTGAATAACTTGATTGAGTTCTGAAAATTTAAATAATTTAATTTAAATTTTAATTTAAATTTTAATTCAATATTTGAAATTGAATTCAACGATTTGGAGACTATGGTTTAAAAAGATTATACAAGTTATAAAGGTGTTTATATAGGTTTTTAACCATTTAAAAAGTATTGTTTTGGAAATTTAAATTTAAACCCAAATTTTATATTTGAATGGCTTTAACTTATGTAAATATAATTAGCTTTAACTTATGTGAAAGATTATTAAACCTTGGTTTGAAATCGAAGAGAGTTTTAAATGGTATATCTTTCATATAAAAGATTTGGATTGGAAATGGTTTGAAAGTTATGAATTAAATCTTTAATTTAAAGATTGGATAAGTTAATCCAATTTGAAATGAAATTGTTTCGAAAATCCTTGAATGAACCTTTGTGGAAAATTGGTGAACTTTGCGAAATGAACCTTTTTGTTTAAAAGATTTGGACTGCTAATCTGTTTTAAACCATTTAAAGAAAGGTTTTGGATAATAAGTTGTGACTTAATCGAAATCCCATTATCCTTATGTTTTCAAATATTGTGCTCATTATTCGGTTTAGCCGGGAGAGGATCTTGTGTCATATAACCCATTCTGAATAATGATACATCGATATGGATAGCATTTGAAGACCGGTGGTGAAGACCGGGTATTTTCGAGAATGAAAGGATAAACCGCCGATTGTCTCTGCGCTGAGTCGCGCCGGTATAGAGATTTCCTAAGTGATGGGAAGTCCGATCGGGATTGTGAATACCCGGATTGCAAGGGCTTCTTTGAAAGTGCCTTCGGTTCTGTTCGAACCCGGAACAGACTTTTATGGATGTGTGTTTGACATTACACTTTGAGATGTAAAACCGGTTTCTATCAAATACATTTCTGTTTGGTGGCGGAGCTTCATTCTCTTAGCTTAACACCCTTCTTTGAGACGTACGAGTTCAGAGGTTATGTAGTTAATGGTTACTAGTGATACATTCCCAATTTGGTAATGTGGCATACGAAGTGCTGCTGATCATTTGTTGATCAAAGCATGGCTTTGTGAAAAAGCATAGCTTTGTGGACGATACCTCATCGAGCCTCACAACCCGGTAATGGTCGAAACAGGAAAGATGCGGCAAGGTTTCAGGGGTAGCTCCCCTAGGGTATGACCGTTCCTTCTAGAAAAGGTTGGTATCATGGTATGGAGCCCGTATACTTACTCATGTGGACACTGTAGTATATTTATTACTGTGTGATGTTGTTGGTGTAGAGGATCCCCGAATAAAGGTCGCAAACGACCGGGGGTGGCATATCTTAAGTTTTACTCCCCGGGAAAGGGGTAACCGGCCTTGGGTTGGCAGAGAGCCGGGTCGTTTCTCGAGGCGTCCCTCCAGAGGCGTTCCCATGTGGCAATAGGAAGTTCCTTAGCTTGACCATTTGTTGAAAATCCAATCATCCAATAGGTGCCCTGTATGGTTTTAGTTGTATTACCTGCCATCTACTTATGGTGGCGCCCCACTGTTTGGTTGGTAGCTATAGTAGGCATAGTTCGGAATGTCTATGCTGGCTAAGATTAATATTATACTTTCGAAATGTTTTTCCACTATGCACTAAAAATAATTTCAAAATGGTTTTCACGTATCAAGCATTTTTTTACTATCATAAGGAGAAATCTCTTCCAATTCTGCGTTTGCATAGTGTGTGTGTGGCGGGAGGCCTTATGGTAATTTCATTTTTCAAAAAGCATTGCGGATTTCATTTTAAATTCTTTTGTTTGTTTAAAAGATAAAAACCGTGTTTGTTTGCTCACACCAGTCCCATGACTGACCTGGACTTTATTTTTCCCTTCCTAAGCTCTGGATGCCCACAATTTTCTACACGGGCAGTCAAGAGTTGGGTTTTTCAGATAGTCGAATAATAGGAATTGATTCGATAGCCTTCGAAGCTCTTTGGATATGTGGATCGCATTTGCTACCCATCAGCATTCTGGACTGCACTTGCTTATCTTTGCGAAACGTGATGATGGTTCGAGCTAGCTTTGGATTGAAGATGGAATTGCATTTGCATTATGGCATTGGATTCTTTGGAGATGTATTCTATTGAAGATATTCTTTCCGCTGTTGTTTATTGACTTTGATATTCTTGTATCATATTGATATCATTGTTGTATATCATTGGATATTGTACTCATTGGATTTGTATATGATATTCATTTCTTTTTCTTCCGCTATGTTGTTATATTTAATGTGTTATAAGCTTCGGCACAAGTAAAATTTCAACGGTTGAATCTGCGGCATTCAAGTACAAGTGAAGTGCAGGTGTCGATTTTCGAACGCAGAAATTTGGAACGTGACATCTCAGTATTAGAGAAGAAGGTTGAAAATTTAGCTCAGGGGTATAACACATTAAATAGCTCATTAGAGATAGGGTTAAGTATACCCTAGAATGAGTATCCCTAAGATATCCGTTCGAATGCCTCAGTAAATTCTCTTACTATTCACTGATAGTATGTATGAGTGCAAGAAGAGAACGAGATAGGGGACAGGGAAATACCACTACAAATGGTCAATACCCTGCAACAGTGGAAACAACTTTCTTATCAATCTCCTTTGATTGCTTCGTGGCAGCTCGAGGGAGAAGCTACGGTGTTGTGGTGGCCTTGCGAATCCTTGTAGAAGGTTCCTATCTTGTATTCTCGTTATCAGCTTATCGTTTCAACTTCAATAAAATTGAAATTTAAATTGAAATAAATTGGTTAACTAGAATATAAAGTTAAATAAATTGTATCGATAAAACAATTTCGATTAAACCAAAATTTGAAATTCTATTGTAATTTCTTGTGAGGATCAAAGTCCGAAGAGGGACAAGATATATAATTTGGTGTGTTCTGACTTAAGTTTGGAATCCATACTTAGTATTTGAGAATTTCGAAAGACCGCATCCAATTATCTGTTCTTTTGGGGTCCAGATATATACTACGAACGGTTAGTTATCCCTTCGAACTATCCAATGCCCATGTATATTTCGTAGATCTGATGACCTGAGTATATTGTAAAGAGTTAAATAGATTCGTTCTTGTATTTATTATTGATATTATGATTTGGTAAGCCAAATACAAAATAGATAATCGACTTGATTTCTGAGTCGATTCTCTATCTTTGTGTATCTATCCATTCTTCGTTATTGCCCTGGCAAATTTCGGGGGCGAAATTATCTTAAGGGGGGAAATCTGTAACAATCCTTATTTTAAGGCCAAATTAATTTAATAATTAATTGGATCTTTGGAATTAAAACTTTGAAATATTTGGTAACTAATATAAAATTTTGGATTTAATTGTGAATTTACTGGCATTTGAAATATAAAAATAAAATTGAATTCTTCAAATTTAATTAGATATATGTTCATTTAGTTATACAAATGAACATACAATTGGGAAATTAGATTTTGAAATTTAATAAATATATTGACAATGAATATTGTTGATTTGAAAATACTAAAACGAATATAAAATATTCACCTTTTGAAATTTAATAAATGTATTGAAAATAAAGAAAAGAATTGAATTTATTAACTTATAAATATTTGTTAGTAATGTATAATTTGGCCTTTAAATCATTTTCTTGAAAGTTGTATAGATATAAATGGTAGGAAAATGTGTGAATATATTGAGATTATATTATGAAAATAAATTGAGATAGACTTGGATAAAATAAGATTTAAGAAGGAAAATTTATGTACTTTCTTTTTTTGAATTTGCTTGAACTAAGTGTGTATAAAAATATATGAGCATTTGAAAGTATATATATGTGTAAATATTGGAAATGTAAGTATAAGATTTAGGATACAACACACACACACACACACACATATATATATAAGTGTAAAATGGATAGAACATGTTTTATGTAACGACCCGGAAATTTCGAACCCGAAAATTCCAGATAGTTAGAAAAAGAAGAAAAGAGAAAGAAGAAAGGAAGAACAGAAACAAGTCACAGAAACCTCACATTCGCAGCGGATCAAAATATAATCTAACATAAATACGGTTTTACAAAGAAGAATCATCATCAGTATAATTATATTTTTATACATCAGAGTTACAACCATTACAATACATCGGACAGTTTAAAACAACATGTCCAAGCTAACTATACTATACACAGCGGTAAACACTCCATACGTTTCAGCCATCCAGCTCGCCTCCTGAGCTCCAGAACGTCCTTACCTAGAAAACTGTAATACTCGGTCTGACTCGAGCATTACATCAAAGTAACACCCGGGTCAGGCTGGAAACCAGCGTGAGTAAACTCATTTAACAAGGAATCCCAAACCATACAACTCATTTAAAACCTGGGGTAACTCATATAGATTTACAATTTCACAAATTGTTATAGACACCATTTATTTCACATGTCAATTTCTAAGTACCAAATCTTAGATTAAATGGCCCAATTTACTTAAATCATTCCATTTCAGCCTACTAATTCCACATATCAATTCATAAAGAAACGAAGTGGTTTCGGGTATTGCTGATACCCGACTCCGTCTTCTTCGAATCCAGTGTCATCATAACCCAAGTTATTCAAATGAAAAACAATTCAATCCTTAAATATAGGATGTCTCCTTTTTATCACAGCAATTCATCATTGATAGATAAACACATTTATTACTATCCACTCAAACATATCATATCACAACACATTTCATCTCAGAGATACCAACCAATTCAAGGCATTGAAACAACATTCAATTATTCATAAGCAATTGATCACTCCCAAAATTAATTTAATTTATCTCTAATTAAATTAATTACTAATCACTTGGATAACCTTTACTTAACATTAATTAATTACAAATCAATTAATTAATAACTTTTTAAATATCCATCTTAATTAATTATTCTTAATAAATTATCCTTTAATTTCAATAAGTAATTAATTCTTAATTACTTTCACAAACTAATCTGCCTTTCTTCGTCCCATAAATAACCCCTTAATTACTCTTATAAAATAATTAACCATGATTTATTACATTTAACCTAAATTAATTTCTCAAATTAATTATTTTGTAATCACTTACATTGATTAACCATCTTTTAATTAATCACACCCATTAATTAACTAACTCTTAGTAAATTTTCATAATTAATCCTTAATTTTATTCCCTTAAGAAATTTAGCTTCAATTATTGTCATCAAGTGATTATTCCATTGATCAATTACCCCTCAGTTAATCAACCCTTAATTATTAATTAACTTTCTTTAATCACCTATGTTACTTAATCTCTATTTAAATAATAAATCTTAATCATATAAATCTTGATTAACTAAAAGATAAGTTATTTATCTTGATTTACTTATCAAATAGACTTTGAATCAAATTATCATTAATCCATAATTTAACTTAAGGCCCTTAATTTAATTAATGATAAAACATTTATTCCTTAATTAAATTACATTATAGATTAAGTCTTAATTAAACTTCAAGGGTTATTGAGTTAAAATTAATTTACAACAACTAAACAGAACAAACTCTTAAATATAAAACACTTATTGCTTTAATAAGGAAGAAGGTTAAAACCTGCTTTAACTTAAATACAGACCTCATAATTCCCTGTTACTAACACGAGTTAATTTTCGAAGCAGAATCATAAAAAATTTCCCGAGCCAATTCTTCCTCTTTATTTCCTGTTAAAACCTTTTAAATTAGTTTTAATTAAAACACTCAAATACCAGTATCACAACCCGAGCCAAATGTTTGGCTACTTCGAGTTCGTCACGAAGAATCCTCATACACCCAAACTCGAACCCATCACTGACACGCTAGTGCACGCGTATACATGCACTGCCCCTACGATCGCCGTAGATCATCGCCGAGATCACCAACAAGTCGTCGACACCCACGACAACCCGCTCGATCACCCTGAAACGTGACTTCGCCAAAAACTCGAATTCAAGACAATCGATCCACTGGAACACCCAAACCCGAATAACAAATTACCACCGTACCACCATCCACGATCATCTAATACTTCGCCCTCAGAAATCCAACTTCGTAACTCGTCCATACTCCTAATCCCCTACTCATGATTATGCCCGAAACACCCTAGGCAGAACCATTGATTCGAGAACGAAGACAAAATCCAACTGCCTTAAACCCTAATTCAACCTATTCTGGCCACCGTGACCATTAGAAAAATAGGAGGCTATTTTTCTCATCATCGTTGGTACTCCAGCAAGCTTGAACCGAAATTTCGACCTCCACCTTCGTGCCATTCAACGGCAGTTACCCAAAATACCGAAACCGTTCATTACAGGGATTCAAATCGAATATCGATTTAAAAATCATGAAAGGTATGTTAAAAATCATGATTTTCAAACTCGAATTCATTCATGCAATTCAAATCAGGAATTGCATTAGTTAATTTTCAAACATATTTGATTTCCACAGTAATTTTTCCCAAAATTGAGTAAATTCCTAATTATAAAATCCTAAAACTATTTTTAGAGTTAACATCTTTCTATAATGATTATTTTTCATTCATAGATCAGAACTAAATTCTGATTTCAAGAACAAATATGAATTTAAAAGGGTTGCTCAAGTCTGAGAAAAATAACAGTAATTGTTTTTGCATATAAACAAACATTCACACATATAGATAAAGCAAAACCATCACCTATTCCAGATAAAATAAATCAATGCAAACCATAAAAAAAATTATGTACTAATTCATCACATGCATCCATAAATTCACATAGTATAATTTGTTTTTAAAAGAGAATTTTACTCACCTGTATATACTTTGATCAGAGAAGCATTTTTTTTTTTTGAACTGTGCTTCAATGTTTGATTTGTCTCAGATTTGGTTTTTTTTATGATTTCAGTTTGTAAAGAAAATAGGTCTGGCCCCCATTTTTCTTATTACCTTTTACCTAATTTCAAATCAAAAGAAAATGCCATTAAGCTTACATTTGTCAATACGTATAATTATTTTCTTACAAGTGTTGACGTGCAAAAATGAGATATTTACAAGTGTTCTAAATTTATATTTAAATGTCTCTTGTGCCTTGTATGTATTTATATTAATAAATATTTTTGTCTTTTAAACTTTTCTTTATATATACAAAGTACAAAAATTTCAAGTATTTAAAAATGTATTTAAACCCTTGTTAAATATTATTTTGGATTATTATGATTTGAACTACTAAATATTTGTTTTATTAATCTATGTTGATATCCTTAATACAAATAAAAATAAACTCCTTTATTTAAACCTCATTTAACTATCATACATTTTTTCCCCAATTATAATTATACACAATATTTACAGAAAATGTTATTAACCAATTATACATTAAATAAATTATCTATACAAATTATTTTAAAAAAAACCAAATTATTTACTAAGGCATTTACTTAAATATTAAATTCATGTTTCAAATTCAAACTCAAATTCATATTCAAATTTGAATTACAATCCAGGTATAACTATTTATTATCAGAATTATTTGTTAAATCTATAATTCAATATTTCTATTAGTTAACCCCGTTAATTAACAATTAACAGATACTCCAAAATTCAGGTTATCACATTGCTCCCCCCTTTGAATCTTTTCGTCCTCGAAAAGGAACGAAGCCAAAATTTATTAAATATTTTAAAACTAGTTAAAATATTCTTTGATCATTTTAATACACTTTTAAAATCGGTAATATTGCCAAAATAGTTTTATAAAAATACTTTTTATAGCTCGATGTTTCAATAAGTCTGTCCTCATTCTCACAGAAATTCGGTCATACGTTGATCAGGTGTAGGACTGAAAATCTACAAGTGCTTGACAGACCCGTTTCAACATCTAGTGAAAATACTTTGAAAATAATTTTTTTGTAAATATAGAAAACAGTTTTTGAAAATAGAAGATATATCTTTGGTGAGAATGGTCTGGAAATCATCACTCCCATGCATGGTCGCGGTTACATTCCAGGGTAACGTTGCCATCACAGCAAAAGTCCATGTAACTGCAGGCTCTCCCCGGCCTCTCGATTACATCATGGATCCCATAACGGATCGCAGTTACATTCCAGGGTTACGTTGCCATCACAGCAAAAGTTCATGTAACTGCAGGCTCTCTGCGGCCTCTGATTTTCGCTGTCAAAATGAAACTTCTCCACTCCTACATAGGTCGCAGTCTACCGATATAAAATCAAATGCAGACTGTTGGCTCTCAGTGGCACACACGACTTTCGCTATGCTACCATAGGTCGCAGTCTACCGATATAAAATCATATGCAGACTGTTGGCTCTCAGTGCCACACAAGACTTTCGCTATGGTATACTCTACTCATAATCCCCAGGAATTAGTTTTGTCCGGACTCTTCACAGGATCAACTTTAGAACCCCCCTCTTGGGGCTCAAGGCAGCACCACCCAGTGGCACTCCTGCAAAGTTCATTTCAAGGGAGCGCCTTTTTTCCAAGAGCCATTATCAAAACACTTTATACTATATACCTATAGTATCTTCCAAATCATACACCTAGTATGATGTGACGACCGCCCATGACTCCCGCACCAAAACAATGGGATAGTGCGCTGAAAGGCGTGCCAGGTAGCCATGGACGATAGTCAGGGTAAAATAAAACAGCAAACTCTATCGTACAACTCACAGCGCATGGACAAAATACAATAGAGAAATATATATAGTGAAGCTCCATAATAGAAAAATCATCATATAAGCATCGTAAGTAGATTTATACAAACATGAATCATCCATACATCAAAGCCTCACTACAACACTCAATCAGATATAACAGCGGAACACCCAGTACATATAGTAAGAAAACTAGTATGCAAAGCCTCCTGCTCGTCTTCGTCATCATCAGCGTAGATCTCTAAGAACAGCACCTGTCACCTGCTACCTAGTCTGCCCATCCCAACATGGATGAACAGCCCAAGGTAATAAGAGGAGACATAAAACCTTGAGTCAGACAAAGTCTTAGTGAGCAGTAAATCAACTATCAAACATACCAAAAGAGCATAAAGGATAAAAGGAATAGGAACCAAACCATCCCACTCCACCTCTTTCTACAGTGATAGCCCCCAGACACACACCAAGGAGAAGTAAGCATAACACAGCAGACAATTAAGGTAAAGCAATAATCACTCGAGTCAAGGGCGATGTTTTCCAAATACAAACCCCCAAGGCCTAAACCAAGATCAGATAAGCACCTAGAAAATACCGCTCTTGAGACCGAATGATGATACAACCAAACGTCCAAACATCCATGACTCTGGCTATCACTGTTATCCTTGCTTCGATTTCACCGTTGATTAAATGACCATCCGTCAAGGGCTAATGGTAACCCCGGTTCCAGACATAACCCCGCACACTGCCTTGTGCCTAGGACTTATCTACTTTGCCCAGAGTACTCGACTACCTACCTGTAGTCTTTTGGTTGTCCCGACTACCTACCTGTAGTCGTTATGGGCACCCCATGTACTCTAGCTTTTGAGCATGCTAGAACCTTCAACAACGATGAAATCCAAGCCTCCTAGTCATCCTCCTTGACGACTATCCCCATAATAGCTCAAGCTACCTCTCGAGCGATCCATTATCAACCAACTCGAACCATCCCTCGAGTTATCAACATGCTTGGAATGATCCCTGCCTGGATTACGCCAAGTCTACATCACATCATACTTCGCTTTATTACACCATAGCAAAGTCTCAACTCAACAACATGGTTTGCCTCATCGCATCATGGCAAAGTTCCATCTCAACATCATTCAATCCATACATATGAGCTTCTACATCCGCCACATATGCCTTTAGCAGCTTTCACCATTCAAGAGCCTCTTCTGTAGCTTTTGAATCATCTTTGACCATACTTGTCCAAATCTATCAACTAGATAGCTCATTCACAACAATCAATCAAGGCAAACATTAAACCAAACAAATAAGTATTCAATCAAGATCTAATTAGGCATTCATAACTACAATGGCAATTTCGTAAATAAATGAGCATAGAACTAACATACATGAATCATGGGTTTTTTAGCATAGATCTAGCAAATATAAAACATGGGTTTTGTTTCTATAACTTAATAAATGAGCTTGCATAGGTAAACATCTTCACAAACAATGGATCTATACTTGGATCTAAGGAAAATGCACAAAATCACTATCTACAACACTCCAACAAACCACCAATCCAATATACTCCTTTGGGTCCGCGTGAGAGATAACTACCACTCACCAAATCACTCAAACACCTCAAAAACTAATCACTACAGATCTGGACAGCGAAGATCAAGGCTTGATCCGGAAATATTTCGCTTCAAACGATGAAATCTAGCTTCGTTGGATGAAGATCTTCAACTTTGTCTCTTGGATCTTCAATCTCAATCTACGATCTTGGATGGATGTTACAATTAGATTGGAATGGAGAAAAGAAGATGAAGAAATGTTGTAGTCGAGTTCCCAAAATGGCAGCACTTCATCGCTTCAAAAACCGGTGCCAAAAAGTGAGCCAAAGCCCTCTATTTAAAGGCTGAAAAAACCCTTATCTCGGCCGTCCCTAAGTCGCCGCCGACCTAACCTCGCCGACCTAACCTTGCCGACCCAACACTCTGCCGACCTAACACATAAACCACTCCAAGACTCAACAGGTACACGACCTAACGACCTAACACTAAGTCGTTCTGCGACTTAACAAAAGACACGAGGCCACACGACCTAGTTATAACACGGCCTAACCGACCCAACGCCTCAACATACACTGCCGACCCAACTATCTAACACACCTTGCCGACTTATCAACTAAACCAGATGCCGACCTAACTCTTTAGCACAGAACCAACTTAGGTCGCATACGACCTTATCCCTCGACCTATCAATATATCTCGTAGCTCCTTAAGCCAGTATCTCCCCTTAACGTGTTATCCCGGTGACTTTGCTAGCTCGGTATCTCCACTAAGCCGATCACCACTAAGTCGGTCAACCCCTTAACTCGGCTATATCTCTAAACCATTAGCTCTTAGGTCGGTCACTCCCCTTAGGTCGGTCCAACCCTTAACCTGTTAACTCCTATAGCTCGGCCACTTCCTTAGGTTGGTCATACGAGCTAACCCTTAATTCGTTCACAACTCATCCCATGGCTCGAACAAGACTCAGGCTAGAGACAGTATAACCAATCCTTCGACCTGTAAATTCTACAATATATCAACACGTAAAATACGGGTCGTTACATTCTCTCCCCCTTAGGAATTTCGCCCCCGAAATTCCAAGCAAACAACAGCAATCAAAGATAATCCGCATGCCTACCATCCATAGCAATCAACAAACCATGCATCCAATTCTACCCTAGCATGCAGAATTCTAAGGCTTAGAACAAGCTACAAATTCATGAGATGTCACAACACTTTAGGGCCATACCTCGAAGAGTCCGGGATGAGCTGCCTTCATCCTCTCTTCCTCCTCCCACGTACAGTCGTTAACATCATCACTCCATTGTACCTTGAGCAACGTAATCGTCTTCCTCCTAAGCTGTTTCGTATCGGTTTCAACAATACGAAGCGGCTTACGAGGTTTCGAAACAACTGGATCAACCTCCAAGTCTTCACAGCTATCAGCAGAAACCACCGTAGTTGGGTCATGCACATACTTCCGTAGATAAGATACATGAAAAACATTGTGCACACCCGCCATCTTTTCTGGTAACTCCAATCTATAAGCGAGCTTTCCAATCCGCTCTATAATTGGGAATGGTCCAATAAATCTTGGAGTTAACTTTCCTTTCTTTTCGAATCTAATAGCACTCTTTAATGGAGAAATCTTCACAAAAACCATCTCACCTACGTCGAATTCCAAATCCTTACGACGATTATCGGCATAACTTTTCTGACGATCTTGGGCTGCTCTCATTCGTTGCCGAATGATCTCTATACAATCCGAAGTCTGTCGAATCATCTCTGGCCCGAGTATCAACTTTTCTCCAGTTTCCAACCAACATGTCGGAGAGTTACACGGTCTTCCATATAATGCCTCATATGGTGCCATACCAATGCTCGACTGATAACTGTTGTTATATGCAAATTCCACCAAATGAAGGTGATCTTCCCATGATCCTCCGAAGTCCAAAACACAAGCTCTGAGAAGATCTTCCAAAACTCGGTTAACTCTCTCAGTCTGACCATCTGTTTGAGGGTGATAAGCTGTACTCAAACACAACTCAGTTCCCAAAACTTCCTGGAAGCTCTTCCAAAATCCACTAGTGAACAATGGGTCTCGATCGCTCACTATACTCTTCGGAATACCATGGAATCGAACTATCCACTTAACATACAACTCAGCCAACTTCGATGCAGTCCTAGTTGATCGAACATGAATGAACCTTGCACTCTTGGTCAAACGATCTACTATGACCCAAATTCCTTCATTTCCTGCTCTTGTCCTAGGTAGACCATCGATAAAGTCCATCGACACTTGCTCCCACTTCCATGTAGGAACTTCTAATGGCTGAAGTAATCCACTGGGCTTCTTCTGCTCAGCTTTCACTAACTGACAGTTCATACACTTGGAAATAAAATTTCCAACATCCTTCTTCATGCCTTCCCAGTAGTAAGTTCTCTTCATATCCCGATACATCTTATTTCCACCTGGATGAATTGTCAACTTCGAGTGATGACCTTTTTTCAGAACTTCATCTCTCAATCCATCTACATCGGGAACAACCAATCGTCCTTGCTTCCGAAGCCAACCCTCTCGATCGACCTCGAATCCCTTATCCTTCTCTGGGTCCAATCCAGATTCCAAATCTCGGATGATCTTGACAAGCTTATCGTCTCGCTTTTGGCTCTCACCAATTCTTTCCACAAGAGTAGGTCTTATCGATAAGTTTGCCAACATCTCAGGTTCTAATTCACATCTGGGCCTGAAATCAAATCCAGCCAAATACTCGAGCTCTTCCATTCCGAAAACATGGCTCCCAATCCTGCATGTCTTCGACTTAACGCATCAGCCACTGCGTTACCTTTTCCCGGAGTATAGGCTATACCAAAATCATAAGATGCTAGAAACTCTAGCCACAGTTGCTGTCGAAGGTTCAAATCCTTTTGGGAGAACAGATACTTCAACGACTTATGATCTGTAAACAACTCGAATCTAACTCCCAATAGATAATGTCTCCACATCTTCAAAGCAAACACAATTGCCGCTAACTCCAAATCATGAGTCGGATAATTCTTTTCATGCGGCTTCAGTTGTCGACTTGCATACGCAACAACTTTATCCTTCTGCATTAGCACTGCTCCAAGTCCAGTGCCACATGCATCGGTGTAAACCACCATCTCTTCATTCCCACTTGGAATAGTCAAAACAGGAGCACTTGTCAGTCGCTCTTTCAGAATTACGAAAGCCTGCTCACACTTATCATCCCATCTGAACACTTGGTTCTTTTTCGTCAATCCGGTCAACGGTGCAGCTATCTTGGAAAAGTCTTTAATAAACCGACGATAATATCCTGCTAATCCAAGAAAACTTCTTACATCAGACGCATTCTTAGGTCTAACCCAATCCTGGATTGCTGCCACCTTAGCGGGATCAACCGCTATTCCATTTCCCGAGATAACATGGCCTAAGAACCTCACTTCACTCTTCCAGAAGTGACACTTCGAAAACTTAGCCTTCAGCTGATGTTTCCGTAAGATCCCCAAAACAATCCTCAAGTGTGTCTTGTGCTCTTCCTCAGTTCTGGAATAAATCAGAATATCATCCACGAACACAAGCACGAACTTATTCAACTGATCTCTGAACACTCTATTCATAAGATCCACAAAATATGCTGGTGCGTTAGTCAACCCAAACGGCATTACCAGCCACTCATAAAAACCGGATGGTGTCCTGAAAGCAGTCTTCGGCACACTATCCTTAGCCACTCTCAACTGGTGAAATCCCGTTGCCAAATCCATCTGAGAAAACATCTTGGCCTCGTGAAGCTGATCAAACAAGTCATCTATTCTCGGCAATGGATACTTGTTCTTCTTAGTCAACTTATTCAGCTCACGATAATCCACACACAACCTCAACGATCCATCCGCTTTGGTTGCGAACACAACTGGTGCACCCCATTCGGACACACTTCTCCGAATGAATCCTTTCTGCAAAAGGTCATCAACCTGCACCCTCAACTCTAGATGCTCCCTAGGCGCCATCCGCCTAAGAGGCATCACAACAGGTCTGGCTCCCTCAACTAGATCGATACGAAACTCGATCTCCCTATGCGGCGGCAACCCTTTGACTTCGTCAAAGACATCCTCGAATCCATTCACAATAGGCACTGATGACAGTCCATCCCGTGGAATAACCAGCGAATACATGAAGCTCATGAAGACGCCTTCCTCATGCTTACATCGTATCACAACCTTTCGCCCTTCCACATTCCCAACTGTCACCTCAAGCCTCTCACAATCAATCCTTGCCGCATACTTCCTGAGCCAGTCCATACCCAAAATAATTCCGAACCCCGCAAAGTTCAGAACAAAGCAATCACAATCAAACGAGCAATCATGACTCGACACAACCAGACCACGGCATATCATACACAAACATGACGAACCCCCAACCGGATTAGTCACAACCAATGGCCTATCAACAATATCCGGTTTCAAACCTAACCGGCCTACCAAATCATTACAAACAAAAGAATGCGACGCTCCAGTATCAAACAACACTCTAACTGGAACACCACAGATAGAAAGAGTACCTTGAACCACCACACTCTTCCCCTTCTCTTCAGCAGGAGGAGCTTTTGAAGATGACGGCACAACTCCCAAAGCATAAGCTTGCACAATTTGCCTATCTTTCCTCGGCTCTGGGCAATCCTTCTTGATATGTCCCAGCTTATCGCAGTTATAACACTTTCCCGGCACCTTGGGATTCTTACAATCTTTGTAAAGATGGCCCTTCTGTTGACAGTTATAACAAGTCACTTCGCCTTTCGGCTTCTTCTGGCCATCCTTACCCTTCTGCTGCTGCTGCTTCCTCCTCTTATTGCCATTCTGGTGTGGTTTAGATCCTTCCCTGGTTACAGCAACAATAGAACTTTCCTTAGGAAACAAACTCTCATGCCTGAGGGCTTTCTCCACAAGCTTCTCAAATGGATCGTCCAGATGATCCACCAACTGCCTCCCAAGATAAGCATCCAAACCAGTCACAAACTTCTCATTCTTCTGATAAAGAGAATCAATATACGATCTAGCATACTTGGACAAAGCTTCGAACTCAGAAATATACTCAAGAACTGGTCTCCCACCTTGCTTGAGCTCTACAAACCTCTTGAACAAAACAGACTTCTGAGCCGTAGAGATGAACTTGGCTTCAAATCTAACTTGGAATTGCTCCCAAGTGATCTCTTCTTCTGGAGTATCGATGGTGATAGAATTCCACCAATCCGCAGCTCTCCCTTGAAGCTGTCTCGATGCAAGCTTCCTCTTAGTTGCATCCTCAATCCCTAAAGCACCAAAGATTCTTCGACATGCATCAATCCATCTCTGCACCTCAATGGTCGACTCCGTCCCCAAGAAAGCTTTTCCTCCAAGGGCAGTATAATCCTTACAAAGCTTAGCAAAATCCACCGGCCTTGGAGCTTGGACTTGAACTCCCACATCCACTGATGATCCCGAGGCTGGTATCCTTCTCATGATCGAAGTCATCATCGCTTCGAACATAGTTCCATAATCAACAGCCCCTTCATCAGCACGGCCTTCCCTTGCAGCTGGTCTCCCTCTTCGACTCATCCTTAATATCTGCAATAAGAATGATTAGAACACCTTAAGAAACAACCGCATAAGGAGTTCAAATCCTTCTAAGCTACTATATTATATATAGTAATCATCCATCAAAATACAATTACGTCTCTCATACGTAGTTGCGTCAGCGAGCGTTGGCTAAAATCGATTAACCAAAGCTCTGATACCAAATGTGACGACCGCCCATGACTCCCGCACCAAAACAATGGGATAGTGCGCTGAAAGGCGTGCCAGGTAGCCATGGACGATAGTCAGGGTAAAATAAAACAGCAAACTCTATCGTACAACTCACAGCGCATGGACAAAATACAATAGAGAAATATATATAGTGAAGCTCCATAACAGAAAAATCATCATATAAGCATCGTAAGTAGATTTATACAAACATGAATCATCCATACATCAAAGCCTCACTACAACACTCAATCAGATATAACAGCGGAACACCCAGTACATATAGTAAGAAAACTAGTATGCAAAGCCTCCTGCTCGTCTTCGTCATCATCAGCGTAGATCTCTAAGAACAGCACCTGTCACCTGCTACCTAGTCTGCCCATCCCAACATGGATGAACAGCCCAAGGTAATAAGAGGAGACATAAAACCTTGAGTCAGACAAAGTCTTAGTGAGCAGTAAATCAACTATCAAACATACCAAAAGAGCATAAAGGATAAAAGGAATAGGAACCAAACCATCCCACTCCACCTCTTTCTACAGTGATAGCCCCCAGACACACACCAAGGAGAAGTAAGCATAACACAGCAGACAATTAAGGTAAAGCAATAATCACTCGAGTCAAGGGCGATGTTTTCCAAATACAAACCCCCAAGGCCTAAACCAAGATCAGATAAGCACCTAGAAAATACCGCTCTTGAGACCGAATGATGATACAACCAAACGTCCAAACATCCATGACTCTGGCTATCACTGTTATCCTTGCTTCGATTTCACCGTTGATTAAATGACCATCCGTCAAGGGCTAATGGTAACCCCGGTTCCAGACATAACCCCGCACACTGCCTTGTGCCTAGGACTTATCTACTTTGCCCAGAGTACTCGACTACCTACCTGTAGTCTTTTGGTTGTCCCGACTACCTACCTGTAGTCGTTATGGGCACCCCATGTACTCTAGCTTTTGAGCATGCTAGAACCTTCAACAACGATGAAATCCAAGCCTCCTAGTCATCCTCCTTGACGACTATCCCCATAATAGCTCAAGCTACCTCTCGAGCGATCCATTATCAACCAACTCGAACCATCCCTCGAGTTATCAACATGCTTGGAATGATCCCTGCCTGGATTACGCCAAGTCTACATCACATCATACTTCGCTTTATTACACCATAGCAAAGTCTCAACTCAACAACATGGTTTGCCTCATCGCATCATGGCAAAGTTCCATCTCAACATCATTCAATCCATACATATGAGCTTCTACATCCGCCACATATGCCTTTAGCAGCTTTCACCATTCAAGAGCCTCTTCTGTAGCTTTTGAATCATCTTTGACCATACTTGTCCAAATCTATCAACTAGATAGCTCATTCACAACAATCAATCAAGGCAAACATTAAACCAAACAAATAAGTATTCAATCAAGATCTAATTAGGCATTCATAACTACAATGGCAATTTCGTAAATAAATGAGCATAGAACTAACATACATGAATCATGGGTTTTTTAGCATAGATCTAGCAAATATAAAACATGGGTTTTGTTTCTATAACTTAATAAATGAGCTTGCATAGGTAAACATCTTCACAAACAATGGATCTATATTTGGATCTAAGGAAAATGCACAAAATCACTATCTACAACACTCCAACAAACCACCAATCCAATATACTCCTTTGGGTCCGCGTGAGAGATAACTACCACTCACCAAATCACTCAAACACCTCAAAAACTAATCACTACAGATCTGGACAGCGAAGATCAAGGCTTGATCCGGAAATATTTCGCTTCAAACGATGAAATCTAGCTTCGTTGGATGAAGATCTTCAACTTTGTCTCTTGGATCTTCAATCTCAATCTACGATCTTGGATGGATGTTACAATTAGATTGGAATGGAGAAAAGAAGATGAAGAAATGTTGTAGTCGAGTTCCCAAAATGGCAGCACTTCATCGCTTCAAAAACCGGTGCCAAAAAGTGAGCCAAAGCCCTCTATTTAAAGGCTGAAAAAACCCTTATCTCGGCCGTCCCTAAGTCGCCGCCGACCTAACCTCGCCGACCTAACCTTGCCGACCCAACACTCTGCCGACCTAACACATAAACCACTCCAAGACTCAACAGGTACACGACCTAACGACCTAACACTAAGTCGTTCTGCGACTTAACAAAAGACACGAGGCCACACGACCTAGTTATAACACGGCCTAACCGACCCAACGCCTCAACATACACTGCCGACCCAACTATCTAACACACCTTGCCGACTTATCAACTAAACCAGATGCCGACCTAACTCTTTAGCACAGAACCAACTTAGGTCGCATACGACCTTATCCCTCGACCTATCAATATATCTCGTAGCTCCTTAAGCCAGTATCTCCCCTTAACGTGTTATCCCGGTGACTTTGCTAGCTCGGTATCTCCACTAAGCCGATCACCACTAAGTCGGTCAACCCCTTAACTCGGCTATATCTCTAAACCATTAGCTCTTAGGTCGGTCACTCCCCTTAGGTCGGTCCAACCCTTAACCTGTTAACTCCTATAGCTCGGCCACTTCCTTAGGTTGGTCATACGAGCTAACCCTTAATTCGTTCACAACTCATCCCATGGCTCGAACAAGACTCAGGCTAGAGACAGTATAACCAATCCTTCGACCTGTAAATTCTACAATATATCAACACGTAAAATACGGGTCGTTACATTCTCTCCCCCTTAGGAATTTCGCCCCCGAAATTCCAAGCAAACAACAGCAATCAAAGATAATCCGCATGCCTACCATCCATAGCAATCAACAAACCATGCATCCAATTCTACCCTAGCATGCAGAATTCTAAGGCTTAGAACAAGCTACAAATTCATGAGATGTCACAACACTTTAGGGCCATACCTCGAAGAGTCCGGGATGAGCTGCCTTCATCCTCTCTTCCTCCTCCCACGTACAGTCGTTAACATCATCACTCCATTGTACCTTGAGCAACGTAATCGTCTTCCTCCTAAGCTGTTTCGTATCGGTTTCAACAATACGAAGCGGCTTACGAGGTTTCGAAACAACTGGATCAACCTCCAAGTCTTCACAGCTATCAGCAGAAACCACCGTAGTTGGGTCATGCACATACTTCCGTAGATAAGATACATGAAAAACATTGTGCACACCCGCCATCTTTTCTGGTAACTCCAATCTATAAGCGAGCTTTCCAATCCGCTCTATAATTGGGAATGGTCCAATAAATCTTGGAGTTAACTTTCCTTTCTTTTCGAATCTAATAGCACTCTTTAATGGAGAAATCTTCACAAAAACCATCTCACCTACGTCGAATTCCAAATCCTTACGACGATTATCGGCATAACTTTTCTGACGATCTTGGGCTGCTCTCATTCGTTGCCGAATGATCTCTATACAATCCGAAGTCTGTCGAATCATCTCTGGCCCGAGTATCAACTTTTCTCCAGTTTCCAACCAACATGTCGGAGAGTTACACGGTCTTCCATATAATGCCTCATATGGTGCCATACCAATGCTCGACTGATAACTGTTGTTATATGCAAATTCCACCAAATGAAGGTGATCTTCCCATGATCCTCCGAAGTCCAAAACACAAGCTCTGAGAAGATCTTCCAAAACTCGGTTAACTCTCTCAGTCTGACCATCTGTTTGAGGGTGATAAGCTGTACTCAAACACAACTCAGTTCCCAAAACTTCCTGGAAGCTCTTCCAAAATCCACTAGTGAACAATGGGTCTCGATCGCTCACTATACTCTTCGGAATACCATGGAATCGAACTATCCACTTAACATACAACTCAGCCAACTTCGATGCAGTCCTAGTTGATCGAACAGGAATGAACCTTGCACTCTTGGTCAAACGATCTACTATGACCCAAATTCCTTCATTTCCTGCTCTTGTCCTAGGTAGACCATCGATAAAGTCCATCGACACTTGCTCCCACTTCCATGTAGGAACTTCTAATGGCTGAAGTAATCCACTGGGCTTCTTCTGCTCAGCTTTCACTAACTGACAGTTCATACACTTGGAAATAAAATTTCTAACATCCTTCTTCATGCCTTCCCAGTAGTAAGTTCTCTTCATATCCCGATACATCTTATTTCCACCTGGATGAATTGTCAACTTCGAGTGATGACCTTTTTTCAGAACTTCATCTCTCAATCCATCTACATCGGGAACAACCAATCGTCCTTGCTTCCGAAGCCAACCCTCTCGATCGACCTCGAATCCCTTATCCTTCTCTGGGTCCAATCCAGATTCCAAATCTCGGATGATCTTGACAAGCTTATCGTCTCGCTTTTGGCTCTCACCAATTCTTTCCACAAGAGTAGGTCTTATCGATAAGTTTGCCAACATCTCAGGTTCTAATTCACATCTGGGCCTGAAATCAAATCCAGCCAAATACTCGAGACTCTTCCATTCCGAAAACATGGCTCCCAATCCTGCATGTCTTCGACTTAACGCATCAGCCACTGCGTTACCTTTTCCCGGAGTATAGGCTATACCAAAATCATAAGATGCTAGAAACTCTAGCCACCGTTGCTGTCGAAGGTTCAAATCCTTTTGGGAGAACAGATACTTCAACGACTTATGATCTGTAAACAACTCGAATCTAACTCCCAATAGATAATGTCTCCACATCTTCAAAGCAAACACAATTGCCGCTAACTCCAAATCATGAGTCGGATAATTCTTTTCATGCGGCTTCAGTTGTCGACTTGCATACGCAACAACTTTATCCTTCTGCATTAGCACTGCTCCAAGTCCAGTGCCACATGCATCGGTGTAAACCACCATCTCTTCATTCCCACTTGGAATAGTCAAAACAGGAGCACTTGTCAGTCGCTCTTTCAGAATTACGAAAGCCTGCTCACACTTATCATCCCATCTGAACACTTGGTTCTTTTTCGTCAATCCGGTCAACGGTGCAGCTATCTTGGAAAAGTCTTTAATAAACCGACGATAATATCCTGCTAATCCAAGAAAACTTCTTACATCAGACGCATTCTTAGGTCTAACCCAATCCTGGATTGCTGCCACCTTAGCGGGATCAACCGCTATTCCATTTCCCGAGATAACATGGCCTAAGAACCTCACTTCACTCTTCCAGAAGTGACACTTCGAAAACTTAGCCTTCAGCTGATGTTTCCGTAAGATCCCCAAAACAATCCTCAAGTGTGTCTTGTGCTCTTCCTCAGTTCTGGAATAAATCAGAATATCATCCACGAACACAAGCACGAACTTATTCAACTGATCTCTGAACACTCTATTCATAAGATCCACAAAATATGCTGGTGCGTTAGTCAACCCAAACGGCATTACCAGCCACTCATAAAAACCGGATGGTGTCCTGAAAGCAGTCTTCGGCACACTATCCTTAGCCACTCTCAACTGGTGAAATCCCGTTGCCAAATCCATCTGAGAAAACATCTTGGCCTCGTGAAGCTGATCAAACAAGTCATCTATTCTCGGCAATGGATACTTGTTCTTCTTAGTCAACTTATTCAGCTCACGATAATCCACACACAACCTCAACGATCCATCCGCTTTGGTTGCGAACACAACTGGTGCACCCCATTCGGACACACTTCTCCGAATGAATCCTTTCTGCAAAAGGTCATCAACCTGCACCCTCAACTCTAGCTGCTCCCTAGGCGCCATCCGCCTAAGAGGCATCACAACAGGTCTGGCTCCCTCAACTAGATCGATACGAAACTCGATCTCCCTATGCGGCGGCAACCCTTTGACTTCGTCAAAGACATCCTCGAATCCATTCACAATAGGCACTGATGACAGTCCATCCCGTGGAACAACCAGCGAATACATGAAGCTCATGAAGACGCCTTCCTCATGCTTACATCGTATCACAACCTTTCGCCCTTCCACATTCCCAACTGTCACCTCAAGCCTCTCACAATCAATCCTTGCCGCATACTTCCTGAGCCAGTCCATACCCAAAATAATTCCGAACCCCACAAAGTTCAGAACAAAGCAATCACAATCAAACGAGCAATCATGACTCGACACAACCAGACCACGGCATATCATACACAAACATGACGAACCCCCAACCGGATTAGTCACAACCAATGGCCTATCAACAATATCCGGTTTCAAACCTAACCGGCCTACCAAATCATTACAAACAAAAGAATGCGACGCTCCAGTATCAAACAACACTCTAACTGGAACACCACAGATAGAAAGAGTACCTTGAACCACCACACTCTTCCCCTTCTCTTCAGCAGGAGGAGCTTTTGAAGATGACGGCACAACTCCCAAAGCATAAGCTTGCACAATTTGCCTATCTTTCCTCGGCTCTGGGCAATCCTTCTTGATATGTCCCAGCTTATCGCAGTTATAACACTTTCCCGGCACCTTGGGATTCTTACAATCTTTGTAAAGATGGCCCTTCTGTTGACAGTTATAACAAGTCACTTCGCCTTTCGGCTTCTTCTGGCCATCCTTACCCTTCTGCTGCTGCTGCTTCCTCCTCTTATTGCCATTCTGGTGTGGTTTAGATCCTTCCCTGGTTACAGCAACAATAGAACTTTCCTTAGGAAACAAACTCTCATGCCTGAGGGCTTTCTCCACAAGCTTCTCAAATGGATCGTCCAGATGATCCACCAACTGCCTCCCAAGATAAGCATCCAAACCAGTCACAAACTTCTCATTCTTCTGATAAAGAGAATCAATATACGATCTAGCATACTTGGACAAAGCTTCGAACTCAGAAATATACTCAAGAACTGGTCTCCCACCTTGCTTGAGCTCTACAAACCTCTTGAACAAAACAGACTTCTGAGCCGTAGAGATGAACTTGGCTTCAAATCTAACTTGGAATTGCTCCCAAGTGATCTCTTCTTCTGGAGTATCGATGGTGATAGAATTCCACCAATCCGCAGCTCTCCCTTGAAGCTGTCTCGATGCAAGCTTCCTCTTAGTTGCATCCTCAATCCCTAAAGCACCAAAGATTCTTCGACATGCATCAATCCATCTCTGCACCTCAATGGTCGACTCCGTCCCCAAGAAAGCTTTTCCTCCAAGGGCAGTATAATCCTTACAAAGCTTAGCAAAATCCACCGGCCTTGGAGCTTGGACTTGAACTCCCACATCCACTGATGATCCCGAGGCTGGTATCCTTCTCATGATCGAAGTCATCATCGCTTCGAACATAGTTCCATAATCAACAGCCCCTTCATCAGCACGGCCTTCCCTTGCAGCTGGTCTCCCTCTTCGACTCATCCTTAATATCTGCAATAAGAATGATTAGAACACCTTAAGAAACAACTGCATAAGGAGTTCAAATCCTTCTAAGCTACTATATTATATATAGTAATCATCCATCAAAATACAATTACGTCTCTCATACGTAGTTGCGTCAGCGAGCGTTGGCTAAAATCGATTAACCAAAGCTCTGATACCAAATGTGACGACCGCCCATGACTCCCGCACCAAAACAATGGGATAGTGCGCTGAAAGGCGTGCCAGGTAGCCATGGACGATAGTCAGGGTAAAATAAAACAGCAAACTCTATCGTACAACTCACAGCGCATGGACAAAATACAATAGAGAAATATATATAGTGAAGCTCCATAACAGAAAAATCATCATATAAGCATCGTAAGTAGATTTATACAAACATGAATCATCCATACATCAAAGCCTCACTACAACACTCAATCAGATATAACAGCGGAACACCCAGTACATATAGTAAGAAAACTAGTATGCAAAGCCTCCTGCTCGTCTTCGTCATCATCAGCGTAGATCTCTAAGAACAGCACCTGTCACCTGCTACCTAGTCTGCCCATCCCAACATGGATGAACAGCCCAAGGTAATAAGAGGAGACATAAAACCTTGAGTCAGACAAAGTCTTAGTGAGCAGTAAATCAACTATCAAACATACCAAAAGAGCATAAAGGATAAAAGGAATAGGAACCAAACCATCCCACTCCACCTCTTTCTACAGTGATAGCCCCCAGACACACACCAAGGAGAAGTAAGCATAACACAGCAGACAATTAAGGTAAAGCAATAATCACTCGAGTCAAGGGCGATGTTTTCCAAATACAAACCCCCAAGGCCTAAACCAAGATCAGATAAGCACCTAGAAAATACCGCTCTTGAGACCGAATGATGATACAACCAAACGTCCAAACATCCATGACTCTGGCTATCACTGTTATCCTTGCTTCGATTTCACCGTTGATTAAATGACCATCCGTCAAGGGCTAATGGTAACCCCGGTTCCAGACATAACCCCGCACACTGCCTTGTGCCTAGGACTTATCTACTTTGCCCAGAGTACTCGACTACCTACCTGTAGTCTTTTGGTTGTCCCGACTACCTACCTGTAGTCGTTATGGGCACCCCATGTACTCTAGCTTTTGAGCATGCTAGAACCTTCAACAACGATGAAATCCAAGCCTCCTAATCATCCTCCTTGACGACTATCCCCATAATAGCTCAAGCTACCTCTCGAGCGATCCATTATCAACCAACTCGAACCATCCCTCGAGTTATCAACATGCTTGGAATGATCCCTGCCTGGATTACGCCAAGTCTACATCACATCATACTTCGCTTTATTACACCATAGCAAAGTCTCAACTCAACAACATGGTTTGCCTCATCGCATCATGGCAAAGTTCCATCTCAACATCATTCAATCCATACATATGAGCTTCTACATCCGCCACATATGCCTTTAGCAGCTTTCACCATTCAAGAGCCTCTTCTGTAGCTTTTGAATCATCTTTGACCATACTTGTCCAAATCTATCAACTAGATAGCTCATTCACAACAATCAATCAAGGCAAACATTAAACCAAACAAATAAGTATTCAATCAAGATCTAATTAGGCATTCATAACTACAATGGCAATTTCGTAAATAAATGAGCATAGAACTAACATACATGAATCATGGGTTTTTTAGCATAGATCTAGCAAATATAAAACATGAGTTTTGTTTCTATAACTTAATAAATGAGCTTGCATAGGTAAACATCTTCACAAACAATGGATCTATACTTGGATCTAAGGAAAATGCACAAAATCACTATCTACAACACTCCAACAAACCACCAATCCAATATACTCCTTTGGGTCCGCGTGAGAGATAACTACCACTCACCAAATCACTCAAACACCTCAAAAACTAATCACTACAGATCTGGACAGCGAAGATCAAGGCTTGATCCGGAAATATTTCGCTTCAAACGATGAAATCTAGCTTCGTTGGATGAAGATCTTCAACTTTGTCTCTTGGATCTTCAATCTCAATCTACGATCTTGGATGGATGTTACAATTAGATTGGAATGGAGAAAAGAAGATGAAGAAATGTTGTAGTCGAGTTCCCAAAATGGCAGCACTTCATCGCTTCAAAAACCGGTGCCAAAAAGTGAGCCAAAGCCCTCTATTTAAAGGCTGAAAAAACCCTTATCTCGGCCGTCCCTAAGTCGCCGCCGACCTAACCTCGCCGACCTAACCTTGCCGACCCAACACTCTGCCGACCTAACACATAAACCACTCCAAGACTCAACAGGTACACAACCTAACGACCTAACACTAAGTCGTTCTGCGACTTAACAAAAGACACGAGGCCACACGACCTAGTTATAACACGGCCTAACCGACCCAACGCCTCAACATACACTGCCGACCCAACTATCTAACACACCTTGCCGACTTATCAACTAAACCAGATGCCGACCTAACTCTTTAGCACAGAACCAACTTAGGTCACATACGACCTTATCCCTCGACCTATCAATATATCTTGTAGCTCCTTAAGCCAGTATCTCCCCTTAACGTGTTATCCCGGTGACTTTGCTAGCTCGGTATCTCCACTAAGCCGATCACCACTAAGTCGGTCAACCCCTTAACTCGGCTATATCTCTAAACCATTAGCTCTTAGGTCGGTCACTCCCCTTAGGTCGGTCCAACCCTTAACCTGTTAACTCCTATAGCTCGGCCACTTCCTTAGGTTGGTCATACGAGCTAACCCTTAATTCGTTCACAACTCATCCCATGGCTCGAACAAGACTCAGGCTAGAGACAGTATAACCAATCCTTCGACCTGTAAATTCTGCAATATATTAACACGTAAAATACGGGTCGTTACATATGATCTCATGCAAAGCTCCTTTATACCAAAATCGATTATCCCAAAATCGATAATTCTCAACTAGACTTTCCAAATTCAATATTGATTTTACCCAAAAATCAAAAGCCTTTCCAAATCCAAAGGTTCCCAAAACCTTTTCCAAAATCCTCAAAAGGTCCTTTATATACAGCTATATATAATTTTTAAAACTTTAGATCATTTCAAACTTGTATAAAACTCCTTTTATACTTCAATCATTTTCAAAAACCCTTTTCTTCTGGCAAAAGATTCAACAAGGGAAGTTTCACTTTATAAAACAAAGATATTTAACTTTGTTTACTCAAAATCAAATATTCAAATTTGATTACTCCTTTCAATATCATTTTCATTCAAATCCGTACGATGTACACATATCATCCGTACGCTATACCAATCTAATCGTTCACTCGACCACACAATTTCACTTTTGAACTAGTATCGTCCACCTGACTTCTTAGTGCGGACATAGATCTAATTTCTTGATCAGAAATCATCATTCTCCTTGCATAGTCATAACTATGATAGAGAATATTCAGAACCAATCAACAATCCATATCCAGGTTCGCCGTCGAAAATCGAGTGAAAAATCCCAACTCAGATTGACATACTATCTCAAAATTTTGTGCTCGAATCTGGATCAAATTATTATGTGAATAGAATAACACACGCACACCCTACGTATTTATCTTTATTGGTTATTAGACAAAACAATTCCATTTCTATTCACCTTCACTTTAATTTCCATTCAATTACTCACAATTGCTTCAATTCATTTGGATTATCACCTCTATTCTTATCTCTATTGGTTATTTAACCAATAACAGTTTGAACTTTGACCAGTTTATTTAGAAAATAACTTGAAAATTTTAAAAATAGATAAGTAGTTGGAAAATAATTACTAGTTTGTAAAATAGATGTAAAATAGTTAGGAAATAGTTAAAAAAAATCATAGAAATATATATATATATATATATATATATATATATATTTGACATTAGCCTACATTCCCTCACATCAGCCACTTTTTGTCATCCATCAACCACCCTATCCCCGAGACAAGCCACCCTACACTGTACCATCCACGTTCGTTCACACTTCCTTTATATATACTCACGTAGCTTATAACAGAGATAAAAACATTTCTCTGTAAACATCAACTATTGAATTTAAACTCCACTTTTCCACTTTGAAAATCAATCTCTTCCAAATTATCAAGAATTAACCAAAATGATCTGAACGGAAGTTGTTCGTAAGAACATCTAGTTTTTTTAAAATTGATCGATTCATTAAGGATTGAGCGAGATATCGCCGATTTATAGTAAATGGAATATTTGTGTTCTTAACTTCGAAAAATCATATCTCACAAACCACTTTGAATTGGATCTTGGCGTTAGCACCATTGGGATTGTGGGATCGAGTAGTATTTTTGGTGCGAGTCCGGCTCGATTCCGTGATGATAAGTTGATGGTGGTCAGAACTAGGTCTAAGCTTTTTGGCCGATGGAGGAGGATATAAACAAATTGGAGGGTGGCATGTTGTTGGGCTTGGAGAGCTCTAGCGCATGGAAAAATATGGTGGTGATCGATGCAGGAAAGTGTCACGCGTACAGTGCTTGGTCGTGGGTAGGGTAGCAGGTCATGAGTGGAGGGTGGGTGTGCACATGGTTGTTTTGGGTCTAGGAGATCGAAGGCACAACGAGAAGATCGTTGGTGAAATTAGTTTGACAAATAGAGGCCTTTAGCTTTGTATCAGTGGAAGAAGGTGCACGTTATGGATGGTTCGTGCAAATTGGCGTCCACGAAGGGATTGGGAAGATGAAGGTGAGGGTAGTTTGGTAAATAGGTAGAAGTTGGATTTTTTATTAATTTTTAAATTTAAAATTATAGTGATAACTTATAAAAAAAATCCGTACTTAGCACATACGAGGTCCGTTTGGAGTGAAACCTTTTGCATTGCGATTGTGATGACGAAAGCTTCGAAATGAAACTAGTTTGGACGAATTTGGAGATTGTGGTAATTTAGGCTAAAAGAAGACGTTGTTCGGTCTTAGTTCCAAATTGAAACGTCTCGACGATAAAAGAAATAAAGGTGAGTAAATCTCACTCATTTGGATTACTGATTTTAATTTAAAATGTTTAAGATTAATTATTGGATGCTTGATTGAATTTAATAACATTATCAGTTGGATGTTATATTATATATACTAGCATATATATTAGTAGTTGTATATATTCCAGCTGATTAAAAGGATGCGACCCTATGCGCTTCGCAAAATAGCAGATGACCCAATATTACCGCAATATCCCGCCTCGAAGCGATTTTTTTAAGTCTTAAGTGATTTTTCTTAAAATGAAAATGTTTTTTAAAAATCGAGATTTAAATAGATTCGAGAATAAAGTGAATTTGGAAATAAATATAAAATTGGTTATATGGGACTTTAAATAAGATTTTTAAATTACGGAATGGAAGTAGAATCGGAATTTGGTTGATTTTGAAATATGGGTTAATTATTTAAGTGATAGACTTCTAAATGGAAATTTAAATAAAATTTAATTTATAAATGGAGTTGTTTACATAAATCTGGTGTTGACAAAGAGAACTGGAAAGGAGTTTATAAAATTTATAAACGATGTTATAAATAAGTGAAATTTATATTGAGATAAGGGAATTAGTTTGGAGAGAAATAGTGGATTCTGTATTGGAATTTAGGAATAGTTATGGATAAGTTGAACTTTGAAAATGGTTTTTCGTAAGAAGTTGGGTTTGTTTTAAAAAGAGGATTTTTAATTATTAACTATGTAGTTTTAAAACTATTAATTGGATTAAAATATTTCAAAAATTTAGTTATTTAGATATTTAATTTTTTCGAACAAATTCTAAGTTATAAACAAGTTTTGTAAATCGATTAGAATTTTACTACTAAAATTTAATTATTTGTAACAACCTTAATTTAAGGAGGAATTAATAAATAATTATAAGTGAAAAGAAAATAGTGTTTATAATTAGTGTTCGTTTACAATTAATATTGAAATTAATTGGCAGTAGATTTATTGAAATGTTTCAATTAAAAAGGGCAAAAGGAATTAAATTGTAATGATTGAGTTTAATATAAGAACTTGCATTTGAGTCAAAATGGAATGAACATTTTGAATAAAAATAAATGCATATTTTGAGATAAATAAAATAAAATTCTCATTTTTGAGTATATGTATGATTTTATAAAAAGGGAGTTTTTTTGTTACAAGAGAGGAAAAAAAAGTATGATAGTGTATTTAAAAAAAGGCATCCACTTTTATAAATTTAGATGACGATGTTCAAATAAGATGCGTTATTGTAAATGAGAGAAAATGTAACCATATATTTATAAAAAGAAGGCATTCAATAAAATAAAACTTATATTTTGAAAAGAAAAGGCAAGAGTGTACTGTGGAAGGATTACATTTCTTACAAAAAATACAAGGTATGTTAACTCTTTGTTAGTAAAGAACAAGGGTCAGTGATTTTTTAAACATAAAAATATTAATACCAATCGAGTAATGTAACTGATTGCTCAATTTAAAGGTAAAGAATTAGGTTACTAATTAATACACAATATATACACACGTTTGTGGATATATGTTATTTATCTAATTACAACAGATGTTAATACGAAAAAAATTATAGACATAACAATTCACATGTTATTTAATGAATTCAGATCTGAATATATAGAATATTGGCATAACAATTCAATGTTATTCATCTAATTAATTAAGACGTGGCATAAGAATTTCTAATTATTTATTTATTTATTTCAGATGTAAACATGTGATTAAATGGGATGTTGAAAATTGAAATTAAACATGCAAATAAAGAGAGAGCATGGAAATTTAATATGAAATAAAATGTCACAAATTAGAAATTAATTGAAAAGAAGAAAACATTATTTATAGTTTGTATATTATTGAGGATGTAATTAATTAAATTAAATATAAGATAAGGCATTGACAAGGTGCATTGTATGATTTGACACAACAATGAGTGAGCAGAAGTTTCTACAGATTCTAATCTACGGTTGAAAGCACACCTAAAACACTATAAATAGGATCTAAACTAACCTAGGTTTTCACTCTAAATCAAAACCTAGACTCCATTTCTCTCTTCCAAATATATACCTACATTCTTCATTTATAAAATAAAATTATATTATATATATACATTCAAATAAAAGATGGAGATTGTACAAATTAGAAGAGACTTCTAGAGAATTTTGGTTGCTTAAAAAAAGGGATTCTAGCTTTTGTCTCAGTTGAGTGATTGTAATTATTTAGATATTTAAGCAATTTAAAATAATAGGGTTTCCAATAGTAGTAGTTTTACTACAATTTTTGGAATAACCTTTTTAGTTTATTTATAGTTTTTAGACAAGTGCAAACAATCAAAGTTAATCAATTATGTCAGTTTAGTTAATTCGTATTTATTTTCAGCTTATTCCTTCTCTCTATTTCCTCTATTTCCTTTTATATACTAGAACTGTTGTAACATCTATTACTTTTACTTTGCTTAAAGATTCTAGTAATTACTATCATTCACCATATTTTTAGAATGACCCACTCCTCCATTTCCCCTTCCCCCCTATAGGCTAGCAAGAGCAAGGACGATAGATTGCAGACACTAGTAGACTTCGTTGGTAGAGATTTCTTATGCATTTCACTTCTTTATTTTCAGTTTTTATCTTATTCTAAGTACTGGCACTTTGTGAGGGATAGTTTGTACTCTGATATTTATGATACTGAGGTTTTGATTTTTGAGACATATATTGGTATTTTGAGACATATGATGTATTTGGTTTTATAATTCAATATTATGAAGTTTTAATTTTAGCAAATTATTATTTTAATTATTTCTGCTCTTTTTGTCTATTTCGTCTTGTGAATCTTATTATCTTCTAGTTTTATTTATACCTACAACGCACCACATCTTTTAGTGTGTCCTTTTGGTATACTAAGGGGTAAGGGGTGTTACATTATTAATGTTTATTTTAAAGGTGCTTTGATATTTTAAATATTTTTTAACCATATTTTGAAATTATTATTATATAAGTATATATAGAATTTAAAGGTAAGTAATTAGAATTTATTTATAAATACTCTTGAGATTGTGAATCGGATTTTATGAAATGGATGTGGTTGTATAAGTGAAGTGTTATAATGGGATTTTTGGGAATTTGGAGAATTGCCAAAATAATTAGACTTGAGAACTTCGAAAATAAATCAGTATTCATTAAAGGAGTTGTAAATCGTTAGTTGGATTATAAATAAGTAAAATCGATAATTTTTGGAAATAATAAAGGGAATTAATAAAATTCTAGAGATTTGTGCGACAAGTTGAAGCATTCCTAAGTGTCGGAATTAAATGGTTTTGGAAATATCCTAAGTACGAATGGTTTATATAGAAATATTTTTCTAAATAATGGATTGCCAGTATAAATTGAAAATATTTCAAAATGTTGGAAATATCCTATTATGGATATAAGAATTTGAAATTGTTTCAAATATTGAAGAGATTTGAATATATTTATCTTTGTAAAGATATTTTAAATAGATGTCGAAAAATTTATAATCTGGGCCTAGTGACTACATATGTGTGTAATTTGATAGTTAAATAACTGGCTATCAAATCTGGCCAAATTCGTTAACCGTTTCGAAGAGACCAGGATCAGATTTTATTTTCTGAAAACCACTTCGATTCAATTTATGCATGACGAATGGATATCGTGAAGACAATGAAGATGGTGATTCGGTTTGCCCATACCAAGGACAACTTGTATGGATGAATGCTACCATTGCATTGTTGCTTGAAAGACATTATTAGCATTCTAAGAATGAATGCTATTCTAAAGGTAAATGTTAGCCTCAAGCCTTGCCAATAGGAACGACTAAAATAGGAGAGATGCGGCAGGGCTAAAGTGGGTCGCACCCAATTAGGGTATGTTTATCACCTTTTTAAATACGCTCGGATATATTATAAATTATAGATATGATTGTGCATGGAAAAAGAAGAGCGCTCGATAAAGGTGGGAATACCCCGGGTGATAACGTATTTTGTACTATCCAGGTTAGGGATGGGCCGCTATTGTGTTGGCAGGGGATCCCGGCAAGGTCCTCGGTATATTTTCTAGACTATACTGTGATAGACGGTACCCCAGTTTCCCGGTCATTATATGGAATCCAATTTCCACTACGAGTCTTTATGGTTTTCGTTGTAGAGTCTAGTATACTGGAATTTAATTAACGTAACAATTTAGGGTATTTTAATACGTATTTGTGCTTAGACACTATTATAATATCTCAGGATTTTCTATAAAAATGTTTTAGTTATCGTAAGGTAAAAAATCATCATGTTTATGTGTGGCGTGGTCTTACGAGACACCTTTGTTTTTCAAAGGATTATGATAAATGTAATAATTCAAATTAAGTGTGCTTTCTCACGTTGATTTTCAAGACTAACTCGGGTGTTATTTTATTATAATGCTTGGGTCAGACTCAGTATTACAGATTCAGGTTAGGATGCTATGTGCTCTAGAGATGAACTGGATGACAGAGACGTATTTTCGTACTTGATTATATTTCAATATGTGTAGGCTGTATATTCGGCACTGATGGGGACAAGTTATTATAACTGTCCATATTTGATTGTTGATTGTTGTACTCTAATGATGGTATGCATAATAACAACTATAGTTCATTTTTTATAAATATATGTTACTATTTATTATATATTGCTCCGCTGCGATTGTGAGATTATGTATTGTTGTTTCTGTTCTCTTCTATCTTTCTTCTTCTTTTTCCCTAACAATCGGGTTTTTTTTGGCATTCGAATTCTCGGCATGAAATATAGTGGACGTATTAGTGTCAATTTTCGAGGATCGAAATCTCTTCTGTTACATTTGGTATCAGAGCTGAAGGTTAAGAGAGAACCTTGGCTTTGATGGATAACTCATTAGAGATAGGGTCAGTAGCACCCTAGAATGAGATAAGTGTGTGTATATATATGAGCGCGCATTTTTTAGTGATATAAAAATGTTTTATACCGTGTTGGTTGATCTATTGTGTGGCATATGGATTCTGGTCAATACGAATAATTAACGTTATCGATAGGGATCTTTAAACACTTGATTGGAATAACTCGGCATAGTATTGTTTTGGAAATTGGGTAAATGAAATAATTTTACCCTGGCTATATTTTATATAAAAAGGAACAATCTTTAGAAATTATTATGGTATATATAATGTGTTTGGTTGTTAAAAATGATAATATTAATTATTATCATTAATTGGTTGTTGTGCCAAAACAAAAGATGTTTATTATAAAATAAACAATAATAAAACATTTGTGAAATGTTTAAAGAAGTGGAATTTTGTAGGCATAATTTATAAGGTGGCTTATAAATTAAAATGGATTTAAATTGACGATTTTGGAATCTAAGTCCAGAAATTTTTTGAGATGTGTTTCAAGTTGTTTTGGAAAAATAATAATGATAGTATTATTTTGGAAGTATTTTTGAATAAAAATATTTTAAAATGGTTTCTAAAGAAATAAAAGCACCGAACTCACTTTAATCGCTTGAAAATAATTTCGGTGATGACTATAGCGTCATTGACGTTCATTTTCGAGTTTCCAATGGAGGAATTGTTACAATTGGAGTTTGGTTGGTAAAGCTGGTCTTGGTTTCGAAAATTCAAAAGAATAAATTGATACCCGAGACTGTGTGTGTATATATAAATATATATATATATATATATATATATATATATATATGATTTCAAATATTGTTTGAAATACTTAGAACAAATTGCTTAAACTCTATGATTTTGATTTAAAATGTGTTATTTGGAAATATGAGAGAATAAGTTGATAACTTATGAAATTTGGAAATTATCAGGAGAAAACAATGTCTAAATTGTTGAATGCGAATGGAAGAAAAGTAAAAATTTGGAATTGAATTATGAGATGGAATTTGACTTAAATTAAGTTAAATAAAATGGGATTTGGAAATTTAGCCTAAGATGCGCTAAATGAAATAAATGTTGGAAATAGAATTGATTGAGATTTGAATGAATTAGAGGATGGAACTAATTAAGATAATTGGTGAATTAAATATGGTTTGGGATATGGTTGATAAAATTCAATATTTAAAATTTGGAGATAAAATGAGTGAAATAGAATTCAAATTGAATTTGAATGGAAATGAAGTAAATGTGAATAAGAGTATTGAGTGCAATAAAGAATCTATTAGAGTAAATATGTAAGTTGTATGTATATTATTTATTTGCATAACGATTTGATCTAGATTCGAGCATAGAAATTCAAGATAATTTCTATCATTCCGAGTTGCGATTTTTCTCTCGATTTTCTACGACAAACCCGGGATATGAGTTTTTGATTGATTCTGAAATTCTTTATCATAGATATGGCTACACAAGGAGAATGACGGTTTCTGATCAAGGAATCAGATATGAGTCCGCATAGGGAATCGTGTGAACGATGCTAGTTCGGAAGGATATTGTGTGGTCAAGTGAGTGATCATATTCAATATTGCGTATGGATGATATATGTACATCGTACGGGTTTTGGTGAAGTAAATATTGAAAATTGAAAATGACGACTATAATAATTTTGAATTACATGATTGGATATCATTAGCGATTAGATGCAGGCATATAAAAGTAAGAACTAAATTGATGACTTCGATATCAAAAGAGATCTAGATTGCTCGACTAAAAGTTATACGTTTAAAATTATTGTCTGAATTCGATGGTTTTATGATTGAGCCACTTAGCTTTTATTTTCTTTTGATGATTAAGGCACCGTAGTGGCAATTTGTAGTTGTTTCAATCTAGCCGCGCAAAGGGGACGCTGGCGAAATTTTTCGAAATTTAAAGAGTTCGAAATTTTGAAAGAAATTTTTGATAACTAATATTTGATTTTGGGTTATAACTAGAAATGATCAAGTGAATAATATTATTTTGAATCTATGGTGAAGCTAGGAACTTAGTAAAAGCAATAACAAGGTTTCAACAAATTATTTTGGAAAATAAATGGGTTTGGACCATCCTTCTTACCTTGGCAATTTCGAGGACGAAATTCTTTTAAGGAGGAGGATTATAACGACTCTGAATTTTAGGTATTTGAAATTGGAATATTTAATTGATTTTAAATACTGAAAAGTAAATTATATAGGTTAAATAACTTCAATTTCAAATATAATGGTTTATTAGATAATTTAATTGTTAAATTTAGTACTGGAAATTGGTTAAGTAATGGAATTTTGAGTCCTAAGCTAGATAAAAATAATTTCAGATCTTATTAAGTTTATATTTACATGAATGAAGGTAAATAAAATTTTAAATTGAATTTAAAAGAGATTCACTCAATTTTAAAAATAACTTGTTTAAATTGGCATTTAAAAATTGCTTTACAAGGCATAGCCTCGGAATTCGAAAAAACTGGTTCCATGGATCCATAATAGTGTATTATTATCGGATTTCAAATTTCATAACGTTTGGAGTTACTGTTTGGTCATACGGGATAGAAACACATCGAAATTTATATCGAAAATTTAATATAATTAGGTTCAAATAGCTATCTTCTCCATACGATCGAATTAGGACTCTAAACAAGTTCCATTACGCTTGAAATAGGGATATAACGTTATGAACACTGGCAACATGCCTCGATAGGGATCCAAAATGTATAGCTTGATATTGAAATTTAAATTATATATATATATATATGTGTGTGTGTGTGTGTGTGTGTGTGTGTGTGTCTATGTGTGTATATATATATATTGATTTGACATCAGCCCACATTCCCTCACATTAGCCACTTTCTTTCATCCATCAACCACCCTACGCCTTGAGACAAGCTACCCCACATTGTACCATCCACGTTCGTTCATCTTCCTTTATATATACTCGTGCAGCTTATAATAAAGATAAAAACATTTCTCTGTAAACATCAACTATTGAATTTAAATTCCACTTTTCCACTTTGAAAATCAATCTCTTCCAAACTATCAAGAATTAACCAAAATGATCTAAACGGAAGTTGTTCGTGAGGACACCTAGTTTTTTTTAAATTGATCGCGTACGATTTCGTTGAGGATCGAGCGAGATATCATCGATTTACAATAAATGGAATATTTATGTTCTTAACTTCGAAAAATCATATATCGCAAACCGCTTCGAATTGGATCTTGAATTTAGCACTATTGGGATCGTGAGATCGAGTAGTATTTTTGGTGTGAGTTTGGCTCAATTCCATAATGACAAGTTGACGGTGGTCGGAACCATGGTTAAGGTTTTTGGCCAATGGAGGAGGATATAAGCAAATTAGAGGGTGGCGCGTTATCGGGCTTAGAGAGCTCTAGCGCGTGGCAAAATTTGGTGGTGATCGACACAGGAAAGTGTCTCGTGTATGGTGCTTGGTCGTGGGTAAGGCAACAGGTCGCGAGAGGAGGGGTGCGCATGTGGTTGCTTTGGGTCCGGGAGATCGGGGGCGCGACGAAAGATCGTTGGCGAAATCGGTTTGTCATTCGGAGGCCTCTAGCTTCGTATCACCGGAAGAAGGTGCACGTTATGGATGGGTTCATGCAAATTGGCATGCATAGAGGAATTGGGAATATGAAGATGAGGATACCTTGGTAAATAGGTAGAAGTTGGATTTGTTTATTAATTTTTAAATTTAAAATTGTATCGATAACATATAAAATCCGTACCTTGCACATACAAGGCCTGTTTGGAACGAAACCTTTTGCATTGCGATCGTGATGACAAGAGCTTTGAAATGAAACTAGTTTGAAAAAATTTGTGGACTATGGAAATTTGGGCCAAAATCGGACGTTGTTTGGTCTTAGTTTCAAACTAGAACGTCTCGACGACAATAGAAATAAAGGAAAGTAAATCTCACTCATCTGGATTACTGCATTAAATTTAAAAATGTTTAAAACTAATTATTGGATGCTTGGTTGAATTTATATAATATTATCATTTGGATGTTATATTATATGTATATATTAGTAGTTGGATATATTCCCCCAATTGGAGCGGATGAGAACCTATACGCCCCGCATAATAGTGGATGACCTTATATTACCGCATGTCTTGCCTCGAAGCGGGATGGGTATTTTATGTTATCTAACATCAATGGATGCAAGGAAACAGGTTGGATGGATCCAACTGGATTCCTTAAAATTGTGGATTTTTATTTTCATATATAGTGATATATGATGTGTTTTGAATAATCTGTGATAGATTATGATATGATTTGATCTACTGGATCCTACAGTGGCACTGGCCCTTATTTTGGTATTTTAAATAAAACTATAAATATTATTTTAGGATTGAAAAGCGATTTGGAAGTGGAATATTTATGTTGAATTTTGTATTAATTAAAAGAATTTGATTTGGATAAAATAAATGGTTTGACTTTATACTTTACTATTTCATGATATTTCAAATAGAGATTTTGAAATAATGTATGTAAAAGATTTTTAATAATAAATCTTAAAGAAATGAAAAAGGGTTTTAAAAATCGGGATTTAAATAGATTGGAGAATAAAGTGAATTTGGAAATAAATATAAAATTGGTTATACAGGATTTTAAATAAGATTTATAAATTATAGAATGGAAGTAGACATTAGAATTTGATTGATTTTGGAATATGGGTTGATTTTTTAAGAGATAGATTAGAAATTTAAATGCAAATTGATTTATAAATGGAGTTGTAAACATAAATCTGGTATTAACAGAGAGAACTGGAAAGGAGTTTATAAAATTTATAAACGATGTTATAAATATGTGAAATGATTATCAAAATATATTCATGGTGAGAATTTATATTGAGGTAAGGGAATCAGTATGGAAAGAAATAGTGGATTCTATATTGAAATTTGGGAATAGTTATGAATTTGGAAATACGAATCGATTCGTGATAAATCGAGAGAGATTGACAAGTAATACATTGGATATGTTAAACTTTGAAAATGGTTTTTCACTAGAAGTTAAGTTTTGTTTTAAAGTTTAACATATCCAATGTATTACTTGTCAATCTCTCTCGATTTATCACGAATCGATTCGTATTTCCAAATTCATAACTATTCCCAAATTTCAATATAGAATCCACTGTTTCTTTCCATACTGATTCCCTTACCTCAATATAAATTCTCACCATGAATATATTTTGATAATCATTTCACATATTTATAACATCGTTTATAAATTTTATAAACTCCTTTCCAGTTCTCTCTGTTAATACCAGATTTATGTTTACAACTCCATTTATAACTATGTAGTTTTAAAAATTATTAACTATGTAGTTTTAAAAATATTAATTGGATTAAAATATTTTAGAAATTTATCTATTTAAATATTTAAAAATTGTTGAATGAATTTTAAGTTATAAACAAGTTTTGTAAATCGATTAGAATTTTACTAATAAAATTAGAATTAGATATTGTGTCTATTTTAAAGATCTTTGATATTTTAAATATTTTTCAACCATATTTTTAAATTGTTGTTATATAAGTATGTATAGAATTTAAAGGTAAGTAATTGGAATTTATTTATAAATACTCCCGAGATCGTGAATCGGCTTTTATTGAACAGATATGGTTGTATAAATGAAGTGTTATAATAGGATTTATGGGAATTTGGAGAATTGCCAAAATAATTAGACTTGAGAACTTAGAAAATAAATCTGAATTCATTAAAGGAGTTGTAAATCGTTAGTTGGATTATAAATAAGTAAGATCGATATTTTTGGAAATTGTAAAGGGAATTAATAAAATTCGAGAGATTTGTGAGATAAGTCGGAATATTTCTAAGTATTGATATTAAATGGTTTTGGAAATATACTAACAACGAATGGTTTATATAGAATATTTTTCTAAATAATGGTTTACAAGTATAAATTGAAATATTTCTAAGTGTTGAAATATCATGATATGGTATAACAATTTGAAATTGTTTCCAATATTGAAATATTGAAGAGATTTGAATATATTTATCTTTGTATAGATATTTTTACATAGATATTGAAAGATTTATAATCTGAGCCTAGTGACTGCTTATGTGTGTAATTTGATAGTTATATAACCGACTATCAAATCTAGCCAAATTCGTTAATCTTTTCGAAGAGACCGGTATTGGAATTTATTATCCGACAGCCACTTCAATCCGAAATTTGAGCGTTACGAATGGATATCATGAAGACAGTGAAGATGGTGATTCGGTTTTTCTCGACCAGGGCAACTTGTATGAATTAATGCTATCATTGCACTGCTGCCTGGAAGGCAATGTTAGCATTCCAAGAATGAATGTTGTTCCAAAGGTAAACGTTAGCCCCAAGCCTCATCAATCGGGAACGACTAAAACAGGAAAGATGCAGTAGGGCTAAGTGGTCACGTTCAGTTAGGGTATGTTTATCACCATTCTAGATACCCTCGGATGTATTATAAATTATGACTATGGCTATGCATGGAAAAAGAAGAGCGCTCGATAAAGGTGGGAACAACCGGGGTGATAACATATTCGATACTATCCAGGTTAAGGGTAGGCCGGACTTGTGTTGATAGGGGATCCCAACGAGGTCCTCAGTACATTTTCTAGAGTATATTGCGGTGGACGGTACCCCAGTAGCCTAGTAATTATATGGAATCCAATATCCATTACGAGCCTTTATGATTTTGACTGTAGAGCCTAGTATGTTGGAATTTAATTAATGTGACAATTCCGGCTATTTTAATAAGTATTTGTACTTGGACATTATTATAATATATAGGATTTTATGTAAAAATGTTTTGGTTATCGTAATGTGAAAACTCATCTTGTTTATGTGTGGTGCGGTCTTACGAGACACCTTTATTTTTCAAGGTATTTTGATAAATGTAATAATTCAAATTTAGTGTGTTTTCTCACGTTGGTTTTCCAGATTGACTCGAGTGTTATTTTATTATAATGCTCGGGTCAGACCGAGTATTACAGATTCAATTTTGGATGCCATGGAGCTCAGCAGATGAGTTAGATGACAGAGACGTATTTTCGTACTTGATAATATTCCACTGTATGTAGGCTGTATATTCAGCACTGATGAGGATAAGTTATTATAACTATCCAGATTTGATTGTTGATTGTTGATTTTATACTCTGATGTTGGTATGTATAATAACAGCCATAGTTCTTTTCATATAAAGATATGTTACTATCTATTATACATTGCTCCACTACAATTATGAGATTCAATATTGTTGTTTCTGTTCTCTTCTATCTCTCTTCTTCTTTTTCCCTAACAATCGGGTTTTCCAATATTCGATTTCTCGGCATGAAATAAATGGACGTATTAGTGTCGATTTTCAAGGGCCAAAATCCCATCTGTTACAGAGATGATTCTAAAACAGTAAGAAAGTAGTAGTGAATCAATAAAAAATAAAGTTTGAATTGACTCTTTATGATTTTAAACAGAGTAGAGTATATTTTTAATGGTGTTTCCAAGAGAGTAAGAGGAGGGAAGAAAATAAGTAAATAAGCATTAAAAAATTTATTTGAAATCCCCTTTATATGATAAATAAAAAGATGTGTCCATTCGTGAAGATTTGCAATGAATAGACACTTCTTTTTAAAATTTGAAAAACCATTTGATAGCATGGATGTCGATATACCATCTGGGAATATGTCGACATATGCATATAGAATTTGAAAACTTGTTTCTTTTTAAATGTTTTTAAAGTCCTATACTTTTTAAAATAATTTAATACTTTGTAAAATATTTTTAACATAGTTTATAAACATTTTAATCTTTGAAATACTTTTATAAAATATTTTCAAATATTTTTTGAAATTTTGTTTTGTTTACAAATATAAAAGAAAGATAAATAGGAGATAAAGATTAAAAATTGTCACCAGTGAATTTAATAATATACTATGACCATATATACTAAATTATAGTCTTAAGATCTTCATATCTTGGTCTTTGTATTTTAGAGCCTTCATGCCCACCTTCTTGAGCCTTTTGTACTGTAAAGTTTTCAATTTAGTACCTGAGTAATATCCTACACTACATACTACATAATTTGAAAAATATTAGTATCTATATTTTATATAAATGTTCATTGTTGTTATCAAGGGTGTTACCAACAAAATCAATAACTAGGATATTAACAATCTCCCACTTTTAGATGATGAACCATTAAATATTCTTCTATATAAATAACATAACTCTTAATGAGTTACATAACCCCCCTTAAATATATGTTTGTGTATATTTTATATTTTTCTCCCCCTTTGTCACCAACAAAAATGAATGAAAATAAAAACACCCTAATTAAAATACTTAGAAACTATAGAGTCAAAATCAATAAAAAAAAATGTTTAAAGCAAACTAAACATGATGTAATATGATATGATGATGATATATGGAAACTTATAAATAAAGTAAATAAGATTTTGTTTATTTAATTCAAACCGTACATATTAAACTATTAATCCAAATACCAATATAATCAAATCTAGTCCTAAAAGTATAAAATTTATTTATTTACAATCCAAACATTCCACACAGGTCCAATCAAATAAATCCAAATCTGACGTATATACACACTTATGAATTAAAATACGTAGAGAATTGGACTTCCTAGAAAATTATAACCAACCTTTGGATCCAAAGATTGGATCTACTTTGTTGGCATCGCAATCTTCACTATACTTATTGTTAGAGCATTCTGGGTTGCTGGTTTGGTCATCGTTGATTAAGGAAGAAATCATCCATTGAAGGGCATCGAAATGGTTTTTTGGCTCTCTGATCATTTGCATTTGACTTAACTTTAAATGCCTTGATTATAAAAATATAGGTAAGAATATTCTCGAAAGGTTGAAGTGTTTGTTCAAGGTTTTCACACAATTTTTGGTTGGAGAGGACATTTTTTGGAAAAATGTTTGAGAATGAAAAGCTAGTAAAATAATAAGTGGACTATTCTAGAAGAGGCTTATATAGGAGTGAAAAGGCATTTGGAAATATTGAATAGGTGGTAGTTATTGTATTTTTTTTTCAATTTTTTTACCAACGGCTCATATATGTCGACATATACATTGAATGTATGTCGACATACATGGCGGAGAATGCAAAAACTTGTGCTTTTGTTATAGTTTTTATTTTTATCTTATATCATTATATGTTTGCAACTTCCACAGACTATTAGAACTATTATTAATAGTAGAACAATTTTTCATTACTAATGATAGAAAAGTACGTAGATATTAAAAAAGTACATGGAAATAAAGAAACACATCAATAAGGAATACAAAGTTAGATATCACAGGGAAATAACTAGATAAGCTTAGAAAGATGTAGATGACGACGACGAATTTCCACTAAGCTTGAAAATGATCTTCCCAAATTATTTTTCCACTTTATTGGAGGGAGAAGTGAACTTTTTATCAGAGGAACGTTTAGCTTCTTTTGATTTTTAAGAAGCTTCTCTTGGTTTTTTAGAATCTCTTTGTTCGAGAGGTGGCATTGCTTATCGAACTTCTAAAGAAGTATATAATTCTTCCTCCTCCTCTCCCTCTTCCACATTCATTTTGCCACCTTCTTCCTCCTGTTCTTATTATATTTCTTGCTCCTCTTCGTATGCCAATTTTCTTCTTTTTCAGCAAGAGTATCATATGGTTTGAAATAAGTTGGAATGTGCATAAGAGAGATGTTGGCGTTGTCGAAATTTTTTCGAGGTAGAGTTTGTTCTCCTCTTAAATCAACACCAAAATAAACGAAAATTATAAGATACACTCATGCTAGACTGTGTTCTCATATTTAGAAATGTTCTTTTGAACAACGTCAACTAAAATTACTTGTGCCCAATTGATGTCGTAGTTTCTGTAAATGGTGAAAGGAGCTTCAAATACATTTTGAGTAGGGTTATTGTATTTACCCATCCTCAGAGAGATACTTCGTTATAAAATGAGACTTATAAGTTTCGATTTGGTCGAAGATTCTTATGTTTAAAATTAAATTCTTCATTACTTTTCAAAATATCATGAAGAACTTCACGATTTCGTTCTCAATTTGAAAGTTGGGAAGATCGATTCCACTAGATTTACAACCAAATATGTGATCGAAAAGTTCACAATTTAAAATAATTTGATTGTTATTTACACTACTCAAAATTTTTCCCTCTCCTCCTTAAAAAAATTTTCCATTTAAATTTACGTAAAACATTTTAACCAAATCCTAATAACAAACAAAATCATTTTGAGAAGAGTCGACTAAACTAAGAATTTCATTTTGAAAACAAATATCTTGTTGACCATAAGAGGAAAAATCATCAAATTTAGAAAAAAATTCCTGAAAAACTTTTCCAAAAGTAGCGTACTCCATACAAGTATTAATGGCTTCTTTTTCATTGAAGAGAAAGCTTTGTTTCTCTTTGATAGCCTTATGGTTTTCAAAGTTTGACTTGAGGAAGCCATTTTTGAGTTTTTGAAGAGATAATAGAATGAAGAGATATTTGAAATTTAAAATAAAACGAGTGATTGAATGGATAGAGATAAACATAATTAATAGAGAGTGAAAAGCCATGTTCTCTAGTCAAAAAGATGTTTTTTAAGAAAATGAGGATAAGTACAAAAGCGAGGGAAATTCAAATTTTAAAAACAAATTTCAAATTGTCGGCAGGTATATCGACATAAGGGTTGTGTATATGTAACGTCCCGCCTTTTCGCACGATTTAAATTGACACACGTGCCAATTCAAACCATATGCATGGGTGGATTGTTATGGGGTAAATAAGTAAAACAAGAAGAAAATAACAAAACAGAATCTCACAGCGGAAGGATAAAATATAATAATCAAATATATACAGTTCATGATGCTGTTTTACAAAAACATTTGATTATATTTACATAAATATTAGAGTTCACGTACCAATCATAATCAATGCAGCGGAATTAAATAGTGTAGTGGAATATTGTAAATAATAATAGTAGAAATCTCCATCTTCGTCCTCCAGAATAAAATCTTCAAATCCAGAAACGCTCGAACTGACCCGAGCGAATTTGAAAAGACAAAAACACTCGAGTCAGAACTAAAAGATCTTATGTGAGTTAAATTAACAGAAATAGATATGAGTGCAGTAACTCAAGAGATGCTCGGGATTTACATCTCCTAAGGATCCGTTAAACTATTTACTATGTAGTATATTGCGCTATTATAATAGTGTCTATTTATAAAATAAACTTACTTTTAAATAGCGTTAAGGGGTTACCCATATAGCCCTTAACACAAATAATGCCAATAGTCTATACAGTGCCTGCATATCTCCTGATCGGGAGACTACGAGAAGACATTCCATAGGTACGACACAAATAGAAACTCGTACAAGGCGCGATAGGGTAGGTGACACGGCACAACTAGGCAATTCCAGGGTAGATATACCAATTACGCTTCTGGGTCGGTGGTAACGCGTAGCGCGCAACTACCGCCCACCTCGAGCCACACCCCCAAATAAAATCAAAAGTAGCCACCGAATCAATCCAAGAGTCAAAGTATAATATCGAAGGGATGTGTCCGATCAAAGGTGCTACCTTATTAACCCGTCAATCGCTCCTGTTTTAGCCACCTTATGCCAACTCACGGGAGTTGGGTCCACATATTTACCTTACAGGAAACGCCGCCACCAACCTACTTCATTCTGGAATCTCCACCGCGTACACGGTTGTTAAAGTGATTTTCGGAGTTGGTGGAGAGTATGACAATTTCCGATCCCGGTCTCTTCAACAACCAAACGTTATTATAACACCGCGGTCTTTAAAATAGTTTATACTTTAAAAATCAGAATATAATTATCCATTTCAAAACCCATAAATACGATATCATTTCCTTTTAAAACCCAATAAATATGATATCATTTTATTTCAAATATATTTCTTTTCTAAAATCATGGCACTTTTAAATTTATAATATCTAAAACCAAATATTTGAATTTTAACTTTCAACATAATACTTCGAAATCCATAGTTTTAAAGCCATAACTTTCAAAAATTAAATGGTTTGGATATTCAACAGTATATAAAATAAAACAGTTGAATTTAAAATTTCTTTAAAAGTAAATAATTCACGCGCCTTCACAAATTTTATTTATTTCAAATTCAGTCTAAACCCATAACCTTTAGATTCCCTTTAGTTGAATAAAACACTTCGATTTTTTTATATTTTCAAAAGTATTTAATGAATTTCAAAACTATGGTTGGAAATTTCTATTCGACAGTTCATTTCTTGTTATTTAGTTTTGAAAGGTTTACATGATAAATCCATAACCATTTAAAGTAAACTCAATTTATTAACACTAAATATTTTGCTTCCATTTATTTATACTAGAATTGTTCATTAAATCCAGTTGTAAATATCATAACTTTTAAAATGTCCAATTTAAACCAATTAACATTAACTTATGGAGTTAATTTTTAAATAAGCTCAATTCAAATTAAATTTCCAATTTATCTTTCAATATTAATTGATTGGAATCATTTAAGACTCTATATATATATTCCGGATCTTAAACCTGTACTCCATCATATAATATAAATGATCAAATTCCATTTTTCAACTTATTCATTTTTATTTAACAAATTATGCATAGCTTAAATTTGATAATTTAACTATATATGTATATATAAAATATATTTATATCATATCCAAATTTAATATTTATTAAATCGTATCATATCCAAACCATAAAAAATATTTCAAAAATAATTTTATATATATACTATGGTGCTTGTCTATAATTTTCTATCCTATAGTCAAGTGATACGGATATTTATCATTTCAATCCGCAAATTTAAAAATAAAAAAAATACGGTTGTATATCATTTAAAACCGCAATCCCGAATGAAATGAGAATGAATAATACCATGCAGTTTATATAATATAGAACACAACATCCATTCACCCAATATCAATCATCAACCAATTTTATTTCCATCATCATTAATTTATTTCAATCATCGTCAATTTATATTCAAAATAAATTTAATAACTGTTTAACTAGCAGTTTTATGCAAGTAAATAAATTTTAACTGTCAAATTTATATGCAATTACAAAATTAATTAACAGTTAAATTAAATAAATGCGATTTAACAGAGAAAATGAATAAAACATGCCAAACAGTCATAAATAAATTTCTACTCATATCTAAAATCAATTTAAAAAACATAAGATAACTTAGAAGTTGTGAGTGGGTTAAAACACTCACCTTTTGAATTTAAATCGAATTTAAATCCGATTTAAACCCAAAAATTCGACGGTCTCCAAATCTGTCCAAACCAACGTCAACGCGTCTGGAATTTTATTAGGATCCTAACAAAAAAATTCGCGTGAAACGGAGTTTGTATGAGAAAGTTATTCGAGTTGAATCGTTCGAAAACAAAAACAAAATGAAAAAAAACTAACCCTATTTATGGCCACGTGAGCCCCCAAATTCCTCTCTCCCTTTCACACGTTTCGGCTATAGGAACACGTGACCGAACAAAATACGCACGCAACTCCCCCTTTTGACCAAACGTTGACCGAAAATTTACAGCGCCTCCGGCCACTATGGTCGCCGCCACCATCTCCATGTGCTCACCCTCCTAAGCCGCCTCGATAGCTGAAGTCGCGCGCCTCCCTCGTGACCGCCGCCGCCACCGGGTTTCGAACACAAACCACTGATTTCCGGCCACCATACAACGCTATAGATCGAGCGACCACCACCAACCGACTCCCATTGCTACCCTCTTCAAAACCCACATGACAATTTCATCGATTAGAGTCCCAAATCAAGAATCCCAAATTGGCCTAGGGTTTCGAAAATTTCAGGGTTTGACCGCGATTTCCCGCTGATCGAAGCGAAATTTCAAAAAAAAAAACTGCAGACGCTGATTCGTATCGTCGAGATGTTCGATATATATTTTTTCAGAATTTTTCTGAGGTGTTTGAATTTTTGACTTTCGATTTGATTTTTGAAATTTGAATTTAGATCCAGGGTTTGTAGCCATTGAGGAAGAGGGAGAGCTGATGAAATGAACGCGCAAACAAATGAGAATAGATGGAGGCTAGGGTTCATAACTGGATTTATATAGGTAGGTTAGGAATAGAATAGATGGATCCGATAAATAAACGTGCTGAACGATAATTGGACCAAAAAGCCCGTTCTGACCCCGGAACGAAATTGGTTAAACCCATATATCCAAATAGGTAAATTAAAATATTCTGAAAGTGATGGAAAAAGTTTCACGCCCAAATTCCATCGTATGAAGAAGTTATGCTGAAAACAATATTTTCAAATTGATTTCAATTAAATCGATTTCAAGGCGTTTCGCGTTCGTACGATCAAACGACAAGTCCGATCGCTACGAAACTTGAAACCCTACAATAATTCACTATTTCGGATCCAATGAAACTAGTTTCGTCGAAATCCGAGTCCGTGACCAAAATGGCTATTTTTATATTAATTAAATAAATTTAAAATAAATAAATAAAATCCAAATTTTATATTTAGATTCAAAAATTGACCCATTTTATTACTTTTAAAAATTCTTAATCATTTACAAAAATTCCAACAAGTTTAGATGTCAATTTAAAGAAGGTAAATTTTTAAATTCCAATATAAATTCTTAATTCCATTAAATTCCTAAATTATAAATAATATTCTAAAATTTCATTTAGTTAAATAAATTAATTAGTATTCCATACATTCCTTCAACAGATGGATTAAAATATTAGATTCCAAATTATCACCCAAATTTCTCACATTATCTTTATTTCAAATAACGAATTATTTAACTATATTCAGTCTCATTTAGTTGCAATTAAATTCAATTATTAGACTTTAAGTTTCCATAAAAATAAATATATCCTGATTCCATTCTTAAATTCACTAATTATCATATTACCATCCTCGGTACCATTTATTTTAATATATATTCTAGATACTTTAACATTTTCCAATTGTTTATCTCTATTGCATAACATTAAATTTATATTTATTGCAATGGTTTCTGATTGAATTTGAACGAACTAAGTATATAACTCATAATAATTGTTGTAAAATACTCAATCCCACATTTATAAGTTTGTTATTTCCACTTAAATATTATAGATATTTACAGGTATAGGTTTTTATTCAGTCATTATTTATTATATATTAATTGGATAAATTCACTATTTAAGTCCGTTTTAAATTTATTACCAAATACCCATTTACCTTTCCCATCAAGTTTGAATTCCATTCAATTAATATAACAATCACTTTCCCATTCGCATCTTATTATCAACCCACAATTATTGCAATTCATTATCTTATATTGATTTTATACAATTACCATTAACTTTACATCCATTACTATTCAATGCATATCTATTCACCAATCAATTCGATATTTACTTTTCTTTCCTTTTATTTGATAAATAACCTAGTATACATATTCATACATTCATTTCATTACATTCATTTATGGGTATTGATTGAAATTTAACTTATTAGCTAATACCAACATTATTACCATTAATTACAATTGGATTCCCAATTTTATTCAATACCCTGAATAAATAACATATATATTAATCAAATCCTTGCATTTTGTTTTTCTCATATTCCATTTAAAAATCAAATCATAACTTTCAAATGATTTTATTGAATTGAAATTTCATTCAAGTCATAAATTATTAACTTGCAATACATGATTCCTTAATTTATTCCAATTACCATTTACACTCTTTTATTGCCTTTAAATCAATTTAATATTTTCATTAATTTCTCATATTAAATTTTATATCCAGGTAAGAATCCTTTTTCTACTTAATTCAATTTGGATTTTATTCAAATTCTATAAATAGGTTTTAAGTCACCATTTACATAATTTATTTTAGCCTTCATTTTAACATTTATTTATCCACTTTATTGTTTCTACTAAAATAAATTACAAAAATCCTATTAAATAAACAAATTAAATTGTCGAAATTTACGGGTCGTTACACTCTCCCCCACTCAAAACTTTTCGTCCCCAAAAAGGAGAAGAAGGGAAAAGAAGAAATAAGAAAACAATATCTCTTTCTTAATGAAATTTTTAAACAAATAAGTTTACAAAATAAAATAATTTAACATAAAATATACCAATTTATACCTATTTAAATCCTTTATACATAAATTGTTAAAGTTTGTAAACATTTTCAAATTTTTCTAAGTCCAAAATTTACGGAAAATTTTGGCAGAGTCTCCTTTGTACGGAGAGGCTCGGAAGAAAATATAATATAAATATAACAATATACATAAATATTTTACAATATAATACATATCCCTACACGGAAAAATATATAAAATAGCGCTATAAAGTGTAGTCCGAAACGTACCTATTTTTCGGGCAACTTACACTAAATTTATGGAACCAAAAGCAGCAACAATTGCTTCCAAACCTACATTTCACTTATAAAATCTAAAGGGTTAATAATTTATATAAAGTGAAATATTTAAGGGGTTTCAATCACTAACAACAAATCAATACAACACCCATCAATTCAGCATACACAACAAATACAAAAAAATCATTCAACCAAACAAATAAATAGTTGTTCGGGTTCAAAACTTTTAAATTGTACGGAATGAAGAATAAACCATCCAGTGCATCATTTACTCAACAGTCTTAGATTAAACACAATGGATTATTCATCCATCCCAACCAAATTAAAGTTTCCTTACCCAACAACCACAAACCACGACAAACAACAATTTCAGCAGTAGATTTAGTCTATTTTTATTTATTCCATTCATATATGGTTCATCTTTTTTTTTCATTTATTTCATTCAATTTTATTTTCATTTTATTTCTTTCAATTTTATTCAAAAATAACTCCTACCCTATTTCTTAAATTTACTATTTCTCTTTATTATATTACATTCATTTATAATTGCAATGACCTCATCTATTTACACTTTAATTACTTAAGTTTATAATCATCTATTTGTCATACTTACCTTTAATTATATTTACTTGGTAGAATTTCAATTATAACTTAAGTTATAACATTTAATTCTCATTTTACAGAAATTTCATTGAATACTTTCATTATTTCTACTTGTATAATATTCTATTAAAATCTCTTATTAAACATTTCAAGTTTTAATATTTGGTAAGTTATATATGTTTTTAAAGGATGTACTTGAAAGTTACACAAGTTTCCTCATTACCTATGATTAATTTAACATTCAATAATAATATCCTTTATTTCGTAGGTTATAATTTCAAATTTCATTTAATAACATTTATAACCTGTCATTAAATCTCTTATTTCCTTTAGAGGTTTTAATTTACTAATTATCTATGTTTCAATTCACTACAATAATTGGAACAATTAATTAATGGAAATTTAAGAATTAAACACCGGGTTAAATTTCAAATTATTAAAATAATAGATAAATATATTCTTACAACTTAGATATCTCTAATTATATTTAAAAATTCAAGATTTATATATTTTTCAAAAATAAATCTGCAGTAGAACTACTATACTACAGTGGCCTTCCCTTTTCGAAACTCGAAAATGAAAGTCGATGATGCGGCCGCCATCACCGAAATTATTTTCCAGCGACAGGGAGGAAAGTGTAAACTTATTTTCTCCAAAATCTTCCTTTAAAAACATTTCTTTCAAATTATAAAAATATTTATATCAGAAGATATTTATAAACAATATTATTATATTCCAAAATTTATTCGAAAGAAATTTCAAAACCCTGGATCTTAATTCTAAATTTCCCAAATTCATTTATTTTATTTTTCAATCTTATTTCTAATATTATTTATACATTTTAATACCTAACACCCAATCTATTTCAGCCAAATATAGATATCATTTGAAATTTTTTATTTTATATAGAAAATATAGTAGGCAAAATTATTTCATTCACCTATATTAAAAACAAATATTATGTCGGTCTGTCCTATTAAGTGTTTAGAAATCCCTATTGATGTCACAGCGTCCCATGCACCAACCAGAATTTATAAATACAAAATGGAACAGATTAACACAATATAAAAACCTTTTATAACACTAACAAATACGCTCTCTCATATATATACACTCATCGACTCCCATAGGGTATTACTACCCTATTAATAAAGAGTCAAACCCCGCAAAGCTAAGGTTTATCGCTAAACCAAAGCTCTGATACCAGATGTACGTCCCGCCTTTTCGCACGATTTAAATCGACACACGTGCCAATTCAAACCATACGCATGGGCGGATTGTTATAGGGTAAATAAGTAAAACAAGAAGAAAAAAACAAAACAGAATCTCACAGCGGAAGGATAAAATATAATAATCAAATATATACAGTTCATGATGCTGTTTTACAAAAACATTTGATTATATTTACATAAATATTAGAGTTCACGTACCAATCATAATCAATGCAACGGAATTAAATAGTGTAGTGGAATATAGTAAATAATAATAGTAGAAATCTCCATCTTCGTCCTCCAGAATAAAATCTTCAAATCTTGAAACGCTCGGACTGACCCGAGCGAATTTGAAAAGACAAAAACACTCGAGTCAGAACTAAAAGATCTTATGTGAGTTAAATTAACAAAAATATATATGAGTGCAGTAACTCAAGAGATGCTCGGGATTTACATCTCCTAAGGATCCGTTAAACTATTTACTATGTAGTATATTGCGCTATTATAATAGTGTCTATTTATAAAATAAACTTACTTTTAAATAGCGTTAAGGGGTTACCCATATAGCCCTTAACACAAATAATGCCAATAGTCTATACAGTGCCTGCATATCTCCTGATCGGGAGACTACGAGAAGACATTCCATATGTACGACACAAATAGAAACTCATACAAGGCGCGATAGGGTAGGTGACACGGCACAACTAGGCAATGCCAGGGTAGATATACCAATTACGCTTCTGGGTCGGCGGTAACGCGTAGCGCGCAACTACCGCCCACCTCGAGCCACACTCCCAAATAAAATCAAAAGTGGTCACCGAATCAATCCAAGAGTCAAAGTATAATATCAAAGGGATGCGTCCGATCAAAGGTGCTACCTTATTAACCCGTCAATCGCTCCTGTTTTAGCCACCTTATGCCAACTCACGGGAGTTGGGTCCACATATTTACCTTACAGCAAACGCCGCCACCAACCTACTTCATTCTGGAATCTCCACCGCGTACATGGTTGTTAAAGTGGTTTTCGGAGTTGGTAGAGAGTATGACAACTTCCGATCCCGGTCTCTTCAATAACCAAACGTTATTATAATACCGCGGTCTTTAACATAGTTTATACTTTAAAAATCAGAATATAATTATCCATTTCCAAACCCATAAATACGATATCATTTCCTTTTAAAACCCAATAAATATGATAACATTTTATTTCAAATATATTTCTTTTCTAAAATCATGCCACTTTTAAATTTATAATATCTAAACCAAATATTTGAATTTTAACTTTCAACATAATACTTCGAAATCCATAGTTTTAAAGCCATAACTTTCAAAAATTAAATGGTTTGGATATTAACGGTATATAAAATAAAACAGTTGAATTTAAAATTTCTTTAAAAGTAAATAATTCCCGCGCCTTTACAAATTTTATTTATTTCAAATTCAGTCTAAACCCATAACCTTTAGATTCCCTTTAGTTGAATAAAACACTTCGATTTTTTTATATTTTCAAACTTGAGTATTTAATGAATTTCAAAACTAAGGTTGGAAATTTCTATTCGACAGTTCATTTCTTCTTATTTAGTTTTGAAAGTTTTACATGATAAATCCATAACCATTTAAAGTAAACTCAATTTATTAACACTAAATATTTCCTTTCATTTATTTATACTAGAATTATTCATTAAATCTAGTTATAAATATCATAACTTTTAAAATGTCCAATTTAAACCAATTAACATTAACTTATGGAGTTAAATTTTTAAATAAGCTCAATTCAAATTAAATTTCCAATTTATCTTTCAATATTAATTGATTGGAATCATTTAAGACTCTATATATATATTCCGGATCTTAAACCTGTACTCCATCATATAATATAAATTATCAAATTCCATTTTTCGAATTATTCATTTTTATTTAACAAATTATGCATAGCTTAAATTTGATAATTTAACTATATATGTATATATAAAATATATTTATATCATATCCAAATTTAATATCTATTAAACCGTATCATATCCAAACCATAAAAATTATTTCAAAAATAATTTTATATATATACCGCAGCGCCTATCTATAATTTTCTATCCTATGGTCAAGTGATACGGATATTTATCTTTTCAATCCGCAAATTTAAAAATAAAAAAAAATGCGGTTGTATATCATTTCAAACCGCAATCCCGAATGAAATGAGAATGAATAATACCATGCAGTTTATATAATATAGAACACACCATCCATTCACCCAATATCAATCATCAACCAATTTTACTTCCATCGTCATTAATTTATTTCAATCATCGTCAAATTTAAACAAACATCAATATATAGCATATGCAATATAACAGGAAATAAATGACAACTATTAACTAACAATTTATATTCAAAATAAATTTAATAACTGTTTAACTAGCAGTTTTATGCAAGTAAATAAATTTTAACTGTCAAATTTATATGCAATTACAAAATTAATTAACAGTTAAATTAAATAAATGCGATTTAACAGAGATAATGAATAAAACATGCCAAACAGTCATAAATAAATTTCTACTCATATCTAAAATCAATTTAACAAACATAAGATAACTTAGAAGTTGTGAGTGGGTTAAAACACTCACCTTTTGAATTTAAATCGAATTTAAATCCGATTTAAACCCAAAAATTTGACGGTCTCTAAATCTATCCAAACAAGCATCAACACGTCTGGAATTTTATTACGATCCTAACAAAAAAAATTCGCGTGAAACGGAGTTTGTATGAGAAAGTTATTCGAGTTGAATCGTTTGAAAACAAAAATAAAATGAAAAAAAACTAACCCTATTTATGGCCACGTCAGCCCCCAAATTCTTCTCTCCCTTTCACATGTTTCGGCTACAGGAACACACGACCGAACAAAATACGCACGTAACTCCCCCTTTTGACCAAACGTTGACCGAAAATTTACAGCGCCTCTGGCCACTATGGTCGCCGCCACCATCTCCACGTGCTCACCCTCCTAAGTCGCCTCGATAGCCGAAGTCGCGCGCCTCCCTCGTGACCGCCGCCGCCACCGGGTTTCGAACCCTAACCACTGATTTCCGACCACCATACAACGCTATAGACCGAGCGGCCACCGCCAACCGACTCCCATTGCTACCCTCTTCAAAACCCACATGACAATTTCATCGATTAGAGTCCCAAATCAAGAATCCCAAATTGGCCTAGGGTTTCGAAAATTTCAGGGTTTGACCGCGATTTCCCGCTGATCGAAGCGAAACTTCGAAAAACAAACTGCAGACGTTGATTCGTATCGTCGAGATGTCCTATATATATTTTTTCAGAATTTTTCTGAGGTGTTTGAATTTTTGAAATTGGAATTTAGATCTAGGGTTTGTAGCCATTGAGGAAGAGGGAGAGCTGATGAAATGAACGCGCAAACAAATGAGAATAGATGGAGGCTAGGGTTCATAACTGGATTTATATAGGTAGGTTAGGAATAGAATAGGTGGATCCGATAAACAAACGTGCTGAACGATAATTGGCCCAAAAAGCCTATTCTGACCCCGGAACGAAATTGGTTAAACCCATATATCCAAATAGGTAATTTAAAATATTCTAAACGCGATGGAAAAAGTTTCACGTCCAAATTCCATCATATGAAGAAGTTATGCTGAGAACAATATTTTCAAATTGATTTCAATTAAATCGATTTCAAGGCGTTTCGCGTTCGTACGATCAAAGGACAAGTCCGATCGCTACGAAACTTGAAACCCTACAATAATTCACTTTTTCGGATCCGATGAAACTAGTTTCGTCGAAATCCGAGTCCGTGACCAAAATGGCTATTTTTATATTAATTAAATAAATTTAAAATAAATAAATAAAATCCAAATTTTATATTTAGATTCAAAAATTGACCTATTTTATTACTTTTAAAAATTCTTAATCATTTACAAAAATTCCAACAAGTTTAGATGTCAATTTAAAGAAGGTAAATTTTTAAATTCTAATATAAAATTCCATTAAATTCCCAAATTATAAATAATATCCTAAAATTTCATTTAGTTAAATAAATTAATTAGTATTCCATACATTCCTATCAACAGATGGATCAAAATATTGGATTCCAAATTAACACCCAAATTTCTCACATTATCTTTATTTCAGATAACGAATTATTTAACTATATTCAATCTCAATTAATTGCAATTAAATTCAATTATTAGACTTTAAGTTTCCAAAAAAATAAATAAATCCTGATTCCATTCTTAAATTCACTAATTATCATATTACCATCCTCGGTACCATTTATTTTAATATATTTATCCAGATACTTTAACATTTTCCAATTGTTTATCTCTATTGCATAGCATTAAATTTATATTTATTGCAATGGTTTCTGATTTAATTTGAACGAACTAAGTATATAACTCATAATAATTGTTGTAAAATTCTCAATCCCACATTTATAAGTTTGTGATTTCCACTCAAATATTATAGATATTTACAGGTATAGGTTTTTATTCAGTCATTATTTATTATATATTAATTAGATAAATTCACTATTTAAGTCCATTTTAAATTTATTACCAAATACCCATTTACCTTTCCCATCAAGTTTGAATTCCATTCAATTAATATAACAATCACTTTCCCATTCGCACCTTATTATCAACCCACAATTATTACAATTCATTATCTTATATTGATTTTATACAATTACCATTAACTTTACATTCAATTACTATTCAATGCATATTTATTCATCAATCAATTCGATATTTACTTTTCTTTCCTTTTATTTGACAAATAACCTAGTATACATTTTCATACATTCATTTCATTACATTCATTTATGGGTATTGCATTGAAATTTAATTTATTTGCTAATACCAACATTATTACCATTAATTACAATTGGATTCCCAATTTTATTCAATACCCTCAATAAATAACATATATATTAATCAAATCCTTACATTTTGTTTTTCTCATATTCCATTTACAAATCAAATCATAACTTTTAAATGATTTTATTGAATTGGAATTTCATTCAAGTCATAAATTATTAACTTGCAATATATGATTCCATAATTTATTCCAATTACCATTTACACTCTTTTATTGCCTTTAAATCAATTTAATAATTTCATTAATTTCTCATATTAAATTTTATATCCAGGTAAGAATCCTTTTTCTACTTAATTCAATTTGGATTTTATTCAAATTCTATAAATAGGTTTTAAGTCACCATTTACATAATTTATTTTAGCCTTCATTTTAACATTTATTTATCCCCTTTATTGTTTCTACTAAAATAAATTACAAAAATCCTATTAAATAAACAAATTAAATTGTCGAAATTTACGGGTCGTTACACTATATGTCGATATATAACCTGTAAAATCAAAAACTAAAACTTAGATAAAATATTCTTATACACGCATACACACACACACACTCTTATACTCATATAACATTTCTATTAATGTACGTTTTATTACTAGAATTTATAACAATAAAATTAATAAATAAAAAGTATCATTTTTTCCGCTTTATGTTGTTCGGTTTTGACCTTCTTATTGCCATGAAACACATTCACATTCTCGGTATCTGGTCCATTGTCGCTTGAGGAAGTATCTGAATCATCTAATGATAATGTGTCAGCCCTCTTTCTTTTTCGGGATGAATCGGTAACTGGTGAGACCTTTGATTTTTTTCTGATGTAGACAATCTCTTTGTAAATGGCCGAGTCTATGCTAGTTGAAATATCTAATTGCAGTTCGAGTTCCAGGTGTCTTGTTTTTAGGTATTCGAAAGTAGTTTATTTTTCTATATTTCAGGAACTTTCTAAAATTTCTAGTAATGAAAGCAATCTCTACATCATTATTATCGTACGAATCCTGATCATTAGTTATTGCCTTGAAAGCAATGGATTTCTTTCTGTTGACTTACTTTCTCTTCTGCCTTGCAATTGTGTTTCATAGGACATTAGAGTGCTTATTAATTCTTTAATTTTTAGAGTATTAATATCATTGGTGTCTTCTATTGCTAATATCTTTGGATCCCATTCTGAAGAGAGTGGATTGAGGATTTTTCTAAATTGATTCTCTTTAGGATAATTTTTACCTAATGCTACTACAAAATGCACTATATCTTGAAATCTATAGTATATGTAAGAATAGACTCATTTGGATTCATTTTAAACAACTGAAACTGACTAGTTAACATGAAAACATTAGTCTGTTTAACTTTACTAGTGCCCTCATGTGTAAATTGCAATATTCTCCAAATTTCATATGTAGAATTACAAATAGAGATTCTATTAAATTCAATTTTTTTCTATTGAGAAAAATAAAATATTCATGGATTTAGAATTATTCCATGCAAGTGCTTTTTGGTCAATAGTCCATTGACAAAAATTAGTCTAGGGTTCCGTGTACTCATTTTGTTTAACATTCTAAATATGCAAACCATTAGATTGTAAATAAATCTTAATCCTACATGTCCGATAAGAAAAATTACCGCCACTAAAAAGTGATGGTCTAGCAGTAGATTGTCCTTCGAAAAAGTGTTAACAAATGTACTAACAGTGTTGCTAGGCATTTGTACTTCTAAAAAGAAATCAAATTATGAGTTTTTAAAAACCAATATACCAATTATGCATTGTAGAATTATGGATCTTAAGGCTAATTAAACACCCGGGGGGGGTGTGAACAGTGTTTTCTAACTTATATAAATATTTTTAAGTTTATTTCAAGCTAAATATTAAATCACAAATTAACAGCAATGAAATTATACTTATTCAATAGTCAGAAATGCAACCAAAGATAAAAATAAAAGTAGTAAAGCAAAGAAAAGAATTAAAAAGATGACACCAAAATTTTTATACTGGTTCGGATTTCTCCAAAATCTAGTTTTGTATAATTTCTTGTACTGATTTCTTTCCAAATGCCAATCTTTAAATGGGCAGAAGACAAATCCAGTTACAATCTTGATTCCAAGGATACGAAACACATCCTCTTGATTTTTCGAGCTTAAGGCACACCCACTTAATTTGAATGGGCTCCAAGCACACACATTGATATAATAAGCACATCTACTTGATTTAAACGGGCTACAAGCACACCCAAGAAAATAGAAATGGAGTTTGATAGTTTTCCAAAGGTAATTTCTTGAACTTTGATACAATGGATCTTACAGCCTCTTGGATAAGACTTTGATCTTTGATTTGAGAGAGATATGATTCCAAAACAGCAAAAAAGTAGTAATGAATCAATAAAATGAACTTTTTATTGATTATATATGATTTTGAAGAGAATAGAGTATATTTTCAATGTTCTTTTCAAGAGAATAAGAGGAGGAAAGAAAATAAGTAAAATAACAATCAAAAAATTCGTTCGAAATCCACCTTGTAGGGTGAATAAACGGATGTGTCCGTTTGCAAAGAGTTACGGCGAATAGACACTTCTTTTCAAAATTTGAAATAACATTTGGCGGAATGTATGTTGACATACTGTCTAGGCATTTGTCGACATATGCATGTTGAATTTGAAAATTTGTTTCTTTTAAAATATTTTGAAAATCATATACCTTGTAAAATAATTTGATACTTTATAAATTGGTTTGAACATAATTTATAAACATTTTGATCTTTGAAATACTTTTATGAAATATTTTGAAATATATTTTGAAAATTGATTTTGTTTAAAAATATAAAAGTTAGAAAAATAGAAGATAGAGATCAAAGATTGCTACCAGGGACTTTAACAATATACTATGAAATATATACTAAATTATAATGCTGAGATCTTCATATCGTGGTCTTTGTACTCATGAGTCTTCATGTCCATCTTCTTGAGTCTTTTATACTATACAACCTTCGATTCAATACCTATGTAATATCTTGCACTATGTACTAAATAACTTTGCAAAACATTAGCATATATATTTTATATGAATGTATATTATTGTTATCATGGTTATTATCGTCAAAATCAATAATTGAGGTATTAATACTTCTCTCTCTCATTTCATATCCCTTAGTCAAACAATAGGAAATAAATTCTTGGAAAAATAAAATGGCTATTGTTCATTCAATTTCCTCCTTCAATGATTAATTTTACTGAAGACTTCATTTTCTTCAGTGATATATTTTATGGATGACCTTCTCTTCTTCATCAATTTATTTTTTTGGACAATTGCATCTCATTCGATGAAAGAAAGGTGATTTTTTATCTTCTATGTTTATCACAATGAAACACGTTTATTAATTTCATTTTTCATACATGCAATTAGTAAATTATCATTAATTTCTCTTCTTCTTCTCTTTTTTTTATTGATTCCGATCAATCTTTTTTTGGATACATCTGAAACTGGAAATTGTGTTGGTTTCCATTTTGGTCACTGTCAAAACCGGACCAGAACGGCCAGGTTTCTAGCATGCCAGACGGAATCTCAAACCTTATTACTAACACGTTCATATAGCATACATAAGTATCACAAAAAATGTACTATCTTATCTAACAAGATCTTGAAGAGGTATAATTGTCATAGGTTACTATATCGAAATACTAAATCATCCTTACTTCCAAAGATAAAAAGGTTCCTTGCTGCAATCAATGTTTTAACAGAAACAAAGCAATAATCGTAGACAATATGAAGTCTGTGTAATAATTTAATTTTTAATGCATTATACATGCAGGCTATGCCTTTAACTATACCTTTGACCATGTATAACAAATAATTTCAGGAATAATAGCTAGAGTTATAGTTTGGAGCACAATAAAATTAACCATAACACGCCATGATTAACAATCAATTAATTGAAAAATTAATTACTACAACAAGAAACTGAATGGGAAATGTAATAAATAAATAAATAAATAAAAAATATAACCAAAAGGGTAGCCCAATGGATAAGGAATTTATGAGAAAATTGTTTCACATGTGTTCGAGTCATGGCGGCATGATCTTCTTTGAATTTCCTAAAGTATGTGTTGTAGGATTGGTATATACTTCCTCACGATGTTACAAATGAATCACCCAATATAGACATCCGGTGTACCTGAGTGTTTGAAAAGGAAAAAAATAATAATGGCAAGCTTCTAGGTGTACATTAGCTTAACGTATGAGGCTAGTTATAAAAGATAAGAAAGAGGGCAACAATAATGAGGGAAAGATTATTGAGACTAAGGCCCAAATTACTATAGGACAATAAGATTGACTCTTTCCTCAATTCTTCATTTCAATCTACTAGAAAATAAAATAAAGTCTTAAAAAAATGTTAATGGTGACGGCCTAAAAAGAGCAAACAATAAGAAGAAGAAAATACAAGCTAAAGGAATTAATAAGATTATCCATAGATCCAAGTGAGTAGTACAAACTTTATCATTTTCATTTGTTTGATTTTGATTTTGATTTAATATGATGTGTTCACATGCATTAATGTTTGAATAAGACTAAATGATGTAGAAATGAAAGTCTTGGGTGAGACAAATATACATGGATGTTAGTTATATTTCCGTACATTGATGATTTTAAAATGATATAAAAATTGAATATGATGTTTTAATCATGATCTAGAAGTGGGGTTTTAGTTTAAATAATTTTTCATGCATAATAATTAATTATGATTTTTTGAAGGGGATAACTAGAATAAAAATAAGAGGGATAAACAAAAAATTGACATATGTGTAAAATAAGTTAAAAAAATTACGCACAGTATTTTTGAAAGTTTATTAGGTTTTCTAATTTAAAATCAATCATCAATAAAGAGAACAGCACTGGCCGATGGCGATTGAGTAAGGGATCGAAACTTATTAAATATACTGATAAAATTAATGTTAAATGATTATGGCACAAGATCCCATAAATGATGAAAGGATAAAAAAGGGACCCTTTTACCAATTTAAAAAATGAAGGCCGGACGTATTAGATAATGAAATGTGTAAAGGTAGGTAACAGTCATATCAGACTTTATCTGATGCGAAGAGGAGTTGGCGAACAAGCGTCTAGGGAATATTATAAGTACCTAGGGCCGAAGGTAGTGAATTGCCATAAGAGCTTATTGAATTTCGAGAAGGGTTAATGTAACATCCCGTATTTGGTGGCCAAAAGTTGAGCGCTGCGGATGCTACAGTCATCCACAATATTAACCTCTGGTGATGAAATACTGCAGTGTTAATGGTATCCATAATATCAAAATAACTTGAATATGAAAAAAATCACATAGGTCCAAAAACAATAATTTCAATGATTATATTTCAAATAAATCATATCAAAGTAACAAAATTTCAAATGTAATCCCAAGCATTGATTAAATATAATTCAATACGCCAAGAGCGACATATGAAGATGCACCCTTGGATGATCAAAGCAATATAGACATAATTGTCTTAATACACAGCGGAAACAATTTTAGAAAAAAATTCCTAAATTAGCTATCCGTCAGCCACGTGCTCGTCTTCGGATGCTTTATTTGCCAAAATTTGCTAAAACCTGAAAAACTAAACCTTTCGACTCCATCCAATTCACTACGTATCAGTTGCCCAATACTTTGTGCATTGGTATTTATCCTAGCCGAAAGGTTTGATACCTTTTGACTTTGTTGGAAGGTCTGCAATGAAGGCGGAAGCTCTGCTGAAAAGGTTGAAATAGAAGAATATTTATTTGTACTTTAAAAGAGTTCTTTTGTACGCCACCTACCTTGTTTGTTTAAATTTGATTGGTTGCCATAAATTTATATCCAAAAGTGCTGCCGACTTTTCTTATTTGGAAATTTAAATAACTTTGAAAAAGCCCCTTTCTCCTTTGTAATTATGTAAAACATTTAAGTCCCATACTTTAAATAATTTTATATAACTATTAAAACACCTTGAAAAATCCTGGAAAAATTCCAGAAAATCAAATAATATGTTTTCTTCAACATATAAATTTTTTGAATCCAAACAATAATTATTTTTCCCGTAAATAATTTCATAGTCTAAATTATCCTTTTCTTCCTTAGAAAATTCTTAATAATTCCACAAAAATTAAGAAAAATCAAAAAGTCGAAACCCATGTCTAAAATAACTTTTTAGATCACCATAAAAATTTGTAAGGCTAATGGATGTAATTTAATAGGGTTTTATCTCAAACATGTCAAAAAATCTATATGAACATATATAAATCATCAACATATATATAATCTTTTAATCATTCAAACACATGGCAAATCTTTGCAAAATCATTTGGAATTAACCACAAAATCGAAACCAAAATTGTTTAGAGATGTAAACATTATTCACCTTCTGCTTTAATGATTAGGGAGCTTGAGATTTGAATGAGTTTGATTTGAATTTACTTTACTTAAGCTTCTCTTTTGTTTCCTCTTCTTCTTCCTTCGTTAACAAATGGCCGACGAAGCTTTTAAAGTTTTGAAAGTGAGAATGAAATTGTTTTTGAAATACACGGCCTAAGTAATACAATATAGGAATGACCTCTTTCCCATAATACATCTCCTCTAATTCATTTTAAACTTTTTTATTTATTAGTTAAAAGGCACGGATACCTTATTTAAATCAAATCTCAGTCCCTTTATCAACACATTATTTTATTTAGTTTACCTAACTAAATCTCTTAAATAATGTTATCAAATATCTGGGTGTTAAAGACTCCTCTCTTTAAAGAATTTTATCCATGAAATTACAATAAGGATCAAAATAAACATGAAGGTAAAACATACCATCAAAACAAGTCAGGATAAGTATCTCTAGTCCTGCTCTCAACCTCCCAAGTACAGTCACTATCATCGTCACTCCACTGAACTTTGACTAATCTGATCATCTTGGTTCTAAATCTCTTCTCATCTCTCGCAAATATGCGAACTAGCTTCCTCACTTTGGTCAAGTTCGGTTCTACCACTAAATCATCTAGCACTATCGGTGCAATAGCATTCTTCTGATCTTTAACACACTTTATGAGATGAAAAATATGAAAAACATCATGGACACCTGCTAAACTTCTTGGTAACCCAAGTCTATATGCGAGCTTACCGATCCTCTCAAGAATAGGAAAAGGTCCTATGAACCTAGGAGATAACTTCCCCAACTTCCCAAATCTAAGCACACCCTTCATCGGTGACACTTTGACGAAAACTTGGTCCCCAACTGAGAACTCCAAATCTTTTCGTCTCTTATCTGCATAAATTTTCTGCCTAGATTGAGGCTTCTTCATCCTATCTCGAATGACCTCAATCTTTTCTGCAGCTTCTCTAACCAAATCTGGACCAAGAATCAACCTATCCCAATCTCCAACCAACAAACAGGAGATTTGCATAGCCTTCCATACAAAACTTCAAATGGTGCCATCCCAATACTAAACTGATAACTATTGTTATACGAAAACTCGACTTGATGCAAATGCCCTCCCATGATCCCCCCATAGTCCAGAACACAAGCTCTCAACTGATCTTCTAAGATCTTGTTTACTCTTTTTATTTTCCCATCTGTCTACAGATAGTAAGCGGTACTCATCATAAGCCTGGTTCCCAAAACTTCTTGTAGACTCTTTCAAAACTCACTAGTAAACAAGGAATCTCTATCACCAACTATGCTGCTAGGAACTCCATACCGTCGAACCACATTCTTTATGAACAACCTTTCTACAAGGGCCATCCTGGTTGACTTAATTGGAATGAAATAGGCACACTTGGTCAATCTGTCCACTATAACCCATATACTTTTTTTCCCCTATTCGACCTTGGCAACCCGTCTATGAAGTCCATAGAAGTAGAATCCCACTTCCATACTGGAATATCTAACGGTTGAAGCAAACCACTCAGTTTCAGTTGTTCTGCCTTTGCCTTTTGGCAATTCAAGCACTGTCTTACACATAGACCAATATCCTACTTCATCCTTCCCAGAAGAAAATCCTCTTCATATCCCGATACATCTTGCTACCTCTGGGATGTATAATGAACTTCGAACGATGGCACTCATTTAAGACTTCCTTTCTTATGTTTTCTACACATGGAACACATAATCTTCCTTTCTTTCTCAACCACCCATTCTGGTCAAGATTGAAATCTTTCAGGTCATCGCTCTTAGTTCCTTCCATTAGCTTACTGATCCGTTCAGCTAATACTGGATCCTCTATCTGCTTAGAAGCAATCGTTCAATCAAAACTGGTTGAACATATAAACCAGATAACACAACTGTATCACCACTAGACCCTGCCTTGGATCTCCACTGCAATATGCAATATGCTTATGCTTCTAAATCTTTACATTCAGCCATCACTACCAACACTGCATTCTGATGTTTCCTGCAAAGTGCATCTGTACCCCGTTTGCCTTTCCCTGGTGTGCATTTAATCCCAAAATCATAAGTGACTATGATTTCTAACCATCTCTACTATCTCATGTTCAGTTCCTTCTAAAAGAAAAAATACTTCAGCGACTTATGATCTGTTAACAGCTCAAACCTTTCTCTTAAAAGGTAATGTCTCCACACCTTCAAAGCAAAAAATCACAGTAGTCAACTCTAGATCATGCGTTGGATATTTGACATCATGTGGTCTAAGCTGTCTAGAAGCATAGGCAATCACTTTACCTCTCTGCATCAACATATCTCCTAATCCTGCTCCACTCGCATCGGTATAAACTACTAAGTCCCGATTCCCTTCTAGAACTACAAACATAGGTGCATGGGTCAACAAGTGTTTCAAACTCTAGAATGCTTCCTTACATTTATCGATCCACACAAACTTCACATCCTTCATCGTCAGCCTGGTCATTGGTGCTATTATCCATGAGAAATCCTTAATGAATCTCCAATAATAACCAGCCAACCCAAGGAAACTCTTAATCTCAGTTTTTTTCTCAGGTCTCTTCCTACTATTCACTTCCTCGATCTTAGTTGTATCTATTAATAACCCTTCCTCTGAGACAACATGACCAAGAAAATTCATTTCCTTCTTCAGAAGTGACACTTCGAAAACTTCTCTTTTCAGCGGATGCCGCCTACGCGTTTCAAGCACTACTTTAAGATGAACTTCATGCTCTCTTTCATCCTTAGAGTAAATCAGGGTATCATTTATGAAAATCAGCACGAACTTATCCAAGTGATCTTAAAAAATCCGGTTCATCAAATCCACAAAGAAAGCTGGAGCATTCGTCAGTCCAAAATGCATAACTAACCATTTGTACTATCCATATCAGGTCCTGATTGCTATCAACGGTATACTATCCTCGGCTACTCTAAGCTAATGGAAACCTGTTGCCAAATCCAATTGAGAAAATAACTTTGCTCCACTTAGCTGGTCGAATGAATCATCAATCATGGGCAATGGATATCGATTCTTTATCGTCCTCTCATTCAACTTATGATAATCGATACATAGCCTCAACGATCCGTCCAGCTTCTTAACAAACACTACCGCTGCACCCCACGACGAACTGCTCAGCCTAGCAAAACTCTTGCCCTCTAATTCCACCAGTGCGCCTTTAACTCCCTCATCTTTGAAGGGGTTATCCTGCTTGGTGGTCTACTCACTGGTTCTGTTCCCGGTACCAAATCTATCCGAAACTCAATAGCTCGTTTCGGCCAATCCAACAACAGGCTCAAACACATCTATGAATTCTCTAACCACGAAAACTTGACTCAACTCATCATCTGAATCCAATGCATCCAACAAAGTAAACACTGTACCATTAGAACCTCCTATGATGAAAACAATCCGATCGCTACAATCCGAGTGACAAAGAGATATCTACCTACCTGGCAAAATATCTTAGCATCTTACTCACTTAACCAATCCATACCTACGATGATCCCAAGCTCCATAAAATCAAACATATTCAAAATGCACTTAAAAGTATGACCTAACAAGTCAAACTCAAATTGGTCACACCTCAACCTAGAGTTGCATACCATCCTATTCGATTCACAAACCGTAAAGAAGTAACTAAATAAGTTGGTTCAAGGTTAAGCTTATCTCATCTAGATATAAAAAAATGTGATGCACCAGTATCAAATAAAGCGCTAACAGGCATACCATGAATCTGAAGCATTCTCCCAAGAACTAACTTTCCCTTCTCATGGGCTGTTGGCATGGAGGCGGCAGGCTTCAATGCATACACCTTGCCCTTACCATCTCTAATGGGCTCCTTGCACTGGTACTTATAATGGCCTATCTGGGCACAGTTAAAACATATGATATTCTTCCTCTTAGCCACATCCTTTTCTCTCCCTAAGCGACACTCTTTAGCAAAGTTTCCTTCCTTGTCGCTTTTATAGTAGACAACTTCAGACTTCTAAGCACCTTTCTTGGCCTATCTGGTCACAGTTAAAGCACCTTTCTTTGGAAAGAACTTCCTCTTCTAGCTCTGCTCAACCTGGACCACTTTTGCCTTGCTCTTCTCTAGAGACTCAAAAACTTTTTCCTGCCTCAAAGGCATCTCTATAATAATGTTAAAAGGATTTCTAGGATGAGACAAAGTAGCATTCACCAATTTTGGCTTCAATCCTCTGATAAACTTCTCATTCTGTTTCAACACAGTATCCACCGAAGCTTATCCATATCGGGCGAACTCTTCAAACTTCCTGGCATACACAGCAATAGACATCTTTCCCTGCGCCTGCTTAGCAAACTACCTAATCAAAGTTGATTATGCCATTATTGACATACACCTCTCTTGAAATCTCCTCTTGAAATCCTCCCAGGTTACTATCTCCTCATCAGCTGTCATTGTTACACCGTTCCACCAGAACAATGCGGTCCCCTGAAGCCGCCTAGATGCCAATCTCCTCTTCTACTCATCATTGATCCCTAAATCTACAAAAATCCTTTCCTAGTTCAACAACCATTTCTCCACTTCAATGGCATCCTCCATTCCCATAAACGACTTCCCTCTTAGCTTCACATAATCACCGCTCATCTTAGCGAAATGATTAAATATCGAAACTTCTAAAATCCCTGCTCCTGCAGCCTTTTCTCCTAGCACTCCGGTAGAAACTCCTTCCTGCATCATATTCTTGAAAAACTAATACATGGATTCCATTTCGACCTACGGGACGTCTGCACCAGCATTCTCCACTTGACCTTGGCCCCTCTCTGCATTAGATTCGACATTCCTTGTGGTGTTCCTCCCCCCTTGTCTAACTTTGCTTCTTCTACCATCCATATCTGTATTCAAACTTCATGGGATATAGAAAGGTGACCTAATCAAAGATAAATAAATGGAGATAAATGCATACTTATATATAACAAATACAAGTACATTACTATATTGTTAACCCAACCCCAAATCTTACTCCAATTTCCTTAGATTTTTGTTTTCAAAACCAATGTTTAGTTAAAAATTTTATAAACCTATGCTTTGATACCAAGCTATAACATCCTATATTTGGAGGCCAAAAGTTAAGCGCTATGGATGTTGTAGTCATCCACAATTTTAACTTCTAGTGACAAAATATGGCAGCGTTAATGGTATCCATAGTATCAGAAGCACTTGAATATGAAAAAAATTGCAGATTTCCAAAAACAATAAGTTAAGCGATCATATTTCAAATAAATCATATTCAAGTTATAAAATCCCAAACATAATCCTATGCATTGATCAAATATAATTTACAACAATATGCCAAGAGCGACGTATGAAGATGCCCACTTGGGTGATCAAAGCAATATAGACATAATTGTCTTATTACGTAGAGGAATTTTTTTTAAACAGAATTCCTAAATTAGCTATCAGTTAGCCACATGCCCGTCTTTGGATGCTTTATTCGCCAAAATATGCTAAAACCTGAAAAACTCAACCTTTCGACTCCATCTAGTTCACTATGTACCAGTTGCCTGATACCTTGTGCATTGGTATTTGACCTAACCAAAAGGTTTGATACCTTTTGACCTTATCGAAAGGTCTGGAATGAAGGTGGAAGCTCTGCCGAAAGGGTTGAAATGGAAGAAAGACTGTTTATTTGTACTTTAAAACGTTTCTTTTGTACCCCACTGCCTTGTTTGTCTAAATTTGATTGGTGGCCAGAATTTTGTATCGAAGGTGATGCCGACTTTCCTTATTTGGAGATTAGAATAACTTTTAAAAATCCCTTTTCTCCTTTATAATTATATAAAACATTTAAGTCCCATACCTCAAATAATTTTTATAACTATTAAAAACCTTAAAAAATCAAGGAAAAATTCCAAAAAATAAAATAATATGTTCAATTCAACATATAAAATTTTCAAATCCAAACTATAATTATTTTTCCTGTAAATAACTTATAGTCCAAATTAACTTTTTCTTCCTTAGAAAATTCATAATAATTCCATATAAATTCAGAAAATTCTAAAAATCGAAACCCATCTCTATAATAACTTTCTCGATCACCATATAAATTTGCAAGGCTAATGAATGCCATTTAATAGGGTTTTATATCAAAACATGTAATAAAATCTATATGAACATATATAAATCATCAACATGTATATATAATCATTTTATCATTCAAACATATGGTAAATCTTGCAAAAACATTCAAAATTAACCTTAAAACTGAAAATAAAATTATTTAGAAATGTAAACATTATTCACCTTTTGCTTTAGTGATTAAGGAGCTTAAGATTTTAATGATTTTGATTTGAGTTTGCTTTACTTAAGCTTCTCTTTTGTTTCCTCTTCTTCTTCCTTCGTTAATGGTGGTCGGCCAAGATTTTAAATTTTTGAAAGTGAGAATGAACGAATATTTTGAAATACATGGTCTAAGAAAGACAATATAGGAATGGCGTCTTTCCTATAATACCCTTCCTTTAATTCATTTTAAACATTTTTTTATTAGATAAAAGGCACGACAACCTTAATTAAATCAAATCTCAATCCCCTTATCAACATGCTATTTAGTTTATCTAACTAAATCTCCTAAATAATGTTATAAAAAATGTGGGTTGTTACAGTTAATATTGCATAGATAAGTACTATGCTAAAAGGTGCAATATAGGAGAAAACCATATATTGAAAGACTTTGGGTAGAACAGTGTCGAAAAATGAAAGGCATTGCATGGAACTGCGCCGAGTCGTCATAAAGCATAACAAAAGCATAGATCCAAAAGACGACAACATGTACTGCATCATAATACGAAATAGGGCATACTATGCTATAATGCAAAGGGGAAAGAGTTATGCTGTGCTGAAATGAATATGAAACAGAAACCTAATACATGACTATTTGGTAAGGCTTAAGGAGTGTAAGATGACAAAGTAAAGGAAGAACCTACACTAGGATGTGAGTTTGGAAGGGCTATTTACGTTGAGTAGGGATGCTTACTCAAATGCATATCTTGGGAAGGTGAGGAGAGCCATTCAACTACTGAAGGGACATGTGATGCTCGGGTGGGTTGTGCTCTCTTGCATTTTCATATAGCTGATTCTTTGTGGTATGAACCAAAGAAAATAAGGGGAACTTCATGTGGTAGTTTCTTTGTAGTATAAACTAAAGAGAATAAAAAGAAACTGCATGTGGCTAGTTCTATGACGACTAATCTACACCTCTGGTATCCAATATAACAAAATAGTGCATCTCTATATGCCTGACCATTGTAGAATGAATTTCAAGGGTGAAAAGAAGAGAAATAATCATATAACCTATTTTATGTCTCACATTGCATCGAATAAAATATAATAATATACATCCGAGATATAAAATAGGTGAGACATTAATAACTAAAATGAATCGTAATATCATAGTATAAAGGTTCACAAACATATATAAGATATTAATAAAGTTATATAACTGAAAATAAACTCAAATTGTCTCTAACATATATAATAGACGAACACTATCTGGGCTCCACAGTGTCGCACAATAGAATAAGCGTAAGTATCTATATATATAATACGAGAAAGCCTCCTCTTACTCATCCTTTGCACTGCCGTCACGTACCATCTAGACCTTTTATCTAGTCTACTCATTTAAGAGTACTCGAGATGATAAGAAATGTAGCATAAAACCTCGAGTCAGACAACAGCCTGGTGCGAGGGACAAGAAATCTCAGAATACTATACAAGTCATTATAGTAAGGACCATAGGTAGGCGAACCATACCTAACATGTGTCACTACAACCAAATATTTAGCATATAACAAACGTAATATCCTACTCTACCACCATCATCCAGTATACTACATCCAAAGTAAAATATCGGGTGTCTAGGTATGTCTATTCACAATACCTCTATCATTTGACATCCCTAGGGTGAAAGCCTACTAGAAGAAACCATAACATACATAGCATCCATCAAATAATCTTTATTGTCTTTTGATGTGCCTGGGATATATGATAACTCTTGTGGCCATTCCTTTGCCAGGGATTAATGAGGAAATCCTAGTTTTCAGTGTACTCACATACAGCCAAAAGCAAACACTAGATCCATTTCATTCATCGGGTTATACAAATCCATTCCACCATTCTATGGTAGCCATTCCAAGTAATGAGCGTCCTCATAATACCCTACTTACGAGTACAAAAGAAAACACTTTGAGTACCAATGATTCCTTAGCATGCGTATCCAAACCTTTTCCTTGCTCCATCTAGTTTCCATTCATCCTTAAGGAACCATTCGCATTCCTTTCTTTCTATAATAGAACCATTCAAAATTGTATCCATAGGTCACCCTTCCTAGTACACGCCCTAGTGGATAATCATCTTCATGACTCCATTCAGCGTCGAGCCATCATCATTGGAACATAACTCCATCAACGTTGAGTTACCATCATCCTAGTCCCAAAGCTATTATCCTTCATTGTGCTATCACATCACAATTGGACGTCAAGTGAGAAAGCAAACACCTTCAACATAACCTATAGGATATGTACTCATCCCCTTGGAAATTTGACGATCATTGGGCTCAACATTTCATATCGGTACCGACCAGTGCGCTCGATGCCGATGTGAATTACTTAAGCACTTATCTCCTTGATCACCTTCCTTTTTGCTTGCTTGGCACCCTTTTCTACATACCTTGAGCTCTCAAGTCCCTAGGCCCTATCCTTGGCCTAAAAAAAGGATCGATACCGGCCTGAAATGGTTGGTACCGACTTCTATACTTAGCCAATTTTTTGCTTTTGTCTTTTGAAGTTCCTTTCTTCTCGTCCTGAAGCTTGACCTAAGTTTCATAGCCTTCAACCTGAAGTGCTTCCATCATATTTTCACTTGCTTCCATCTTCTCCATATCAAGTCGGCATTGATTTAGTTGGCTACTTAAATCGACTCCAATATGCATGTGACATTAAGTACGAGCTCATCTCCACCTTCAGATCACCTCCTCCAATTTTCATTCCAGTTTAGGCAATTTTAACTTTATTTTTCCTAAATGAACAACTGGTTCCTAAGTAATTTAAAAGAACTAACAAACTATATCAAAGCAATACATTCAAACATACATATCATCCATAAGCATTTATTTAACACATATAATCTATCCAAACATGATTAGCAATAAGATTTAGCCTAGATATAGTTTTGCACTAAAATGATAATATGATTTAAAAAGGTTTGTAAGACCATTTAAAATCCAATTTAATCTTTTTAGTTTCGTCCACAAATATGAACGAGGGTTAGATTAAAGCTTAAAATCATTTAAGCATCAAACCATGTTAAAAACATTTACTTTAACCATATGAACAAGCATAGTGCAGTGAGAGATTAATAGTCATTCACCTAATACTAAATTACAATTTTAAATGCGCAAATGTAAAGTGGACAACCAAGAATGTGAATTCCAATGCACCAAGATGATAGATCCACAATCCCTTTTACTAACTACCCTTTTAATGATGGATCAGGCTAAGATTGGTAAGAAAAAGAAAGTATTTTTTGAAGAAATTAGGGTTAATGGAGGTTCGAAATTGTTCCTGGGAAGTGGGATATGATCTAAATCTATCACATTTCCCCCAATTAGGCACAGTCCCAATATTGATTAGTGGACCTAAGTAGGGGCTTAGCTTAATTACTCACTAATCTGTCCAGCAACAAACAAAACTTAAAATGGCCGTATCTCCTAAACGGTAAGTCTATTTTCCTACTATGATTACTCTACAGAAAAAGAAACCACAAACCCAATCTAATGGAAGTGCTTCTTCACCCTAGTTCAATCCCTATCAAAAGTTATAGGATTTACAAGAACTTATGGATCCAGACAATTCGATAAAAATTCTAACGGTGGAAAATGTCCTTAGTAGTTGTTTCCTAAATATTTGGATTCTAGCTTTGAAGGTGATATCAACAATAGTAAGCCTCTGTCGGGTTACGTCTTTACTATAAATGGTGAGGCCATTAGTTGAAAAAGTTCCAAGTAAGAAATGGTAGCCGATTCCATGATGGAGACCGAGAACGTCACCCTCAATGAAGTAGCTAAGGAAGAGGTTTGGATGCGCAAAGTTATGAGTGAGATAAGAGTGATTCCCTACATAAAGAATTGGATGACATTGTTTTGTGACAATAATGCAATGATGTAGATCACTATGGAGCCTAAAGCATACAGGAAACCACACAGATTCTTTGAAATTCTACCTATTTAGAGAATTTGTTGAGAAGAAAGAGGTCATGATGCAAAGAGTAGATACGAAGGACAGCTAGCCGATCTATTCATGAAGGAATCAATTGGTCTATTCTTATCAAAACAATCAAAAAATAGGATAGAGATTTCATAATTGACCCCAAGTGCAAGTGGGAGACTGATAGAGTTAAGGGTATGTCCTAGGGACAATTCTTTATTTTTTCGCAAATTGTTAACTCGATAATAAAATCTCGTTCGAAAAAAGGTGTTTTTATTTCTATTATGTACTTATTATAATGTGTTATATTAATTGATTAATTTAAGTATATTTAATAGAAAATATATAAATGGTATGTTTTGTGACAGTAATTACAATATGTTGTAGTCATGAGCAATTTATCACATTATAATTGTTACGGCCAAATTTTCCACGCTCTTCGAATGACTCAAATGATTAAACCGACCATCAAACAAAGAAGAAGTTGACCCAAGTACTTAGGATACATCATATTAAAGAAAGATAATGGAAATAATAAAAGAAGGATGGAAAACTCCAAGCCAACCATTACAACTCTATGGAGCCAAGTTGGGCCCGAGTTATAAATGATGCGACCTAGGACAATTGATGGAAGACTTGGGTTGAGCTTGTAGAAAATGATATCAAAATCATGAAAGCACAATAACAAGGCAAGCTTGGAGCAATGCGTGAAGTAACTCGAGGCAAACTCAAGTTGGACCTAAGCAAACTTCAAGTCAGTCGCACTGAGTTGTATAACTTAATTTGTGGTTTGGTCCAACTATTTTCATAAAAGAATGTGAACAACATGGAGATTGTGTATGTCAATTTTGGAGCTTTTCTTAGAGAACTTCACCTATAAATAGAGGTAAAAAGCTCTTGAGAAGTGGGCTTTTTCATTCTCTTCTCTATTCTGAACTTCCAAGAGCGACAAGTTGTAAAATCATAACTCCGAAAAGGTTGGATTGTCACCGAGTTGTGGCTACCGAGTTTAAGAACACCTTTGTAAAAACCAAGAACAATCAATAGAAATCAACTAAGTGAATATAGGCCGGAGTGTCCGCAGAACCACTATAAAAATATCATGTTCTTTTATTGTTATTTCTTTCTTTTCCTTGATATTTTTCAGTTTCATTACTTCATTGGGCATTAGTGCCAATTTTGGCCTAAACATTTTGGTATTTCACTAAGAAGAACTAGGATTTGACAACTTAAAACTTAGATTTAGAGAGATGATGAGACCATCAACAAGGAAGAATTCTATTGGAGAATGCCAACAAGGACATGGAGGCTGCCAGGAGGTGTCCTCTGGACCTAACCCACTTCCATAACATAACCAGAGATGTTATAGAGATGATGATAATAGACATGCAGGAGAGAATGAGGGTCTTACATGAAGAGATGATGGAGGGATTCTTTAGAAAGATGGGGTAATTAGGAAAAATCAAAGTTGTTGTAGGCCATAACTAGTGCCTAGAAGGCAAAATGAACGCACATGGAAACAAAGCGAAGCGAAGTGGAGCAATCGTCGAAGAGATGCCTCAACTAGATACCGATCCACAAGCACAAGTCGGGAGCGATTTATGGGGGGAAAGGGTGACGATGAACTTAAACTTCGTCAAAAACGGAGCATGCCCGAGAAATCATGTTGAACAATAGAATATAAATCAAAACACACATCAACGGGATTTAGAACCAGAAGCTCGTCATAGAAATGGCAAGCAGAATGAAAACCTGAAAGAAAGACTTCCATTAGATGATAATGATAGAATCGATGAAATATTTAAATGAGCATTAAAGGGTGGACTCTCAGACTAGATCATGGAGGATGTGAATAGAAATCCATTCGCTCCTAACATGCGATACGCAAGAAATCTACCCGCTTTCAAGCAACCGATGTTGGAAATGTACAGCGAGAGGATAGATTCGACCATTCATCTGATGAGATACATTTGACATATAGAGGTATTGGTGCATCTGAAGAAGTAATTGGATGATGCTTCCATTGTACTTAACAGTGTTAGCTACGATGTGGTTCAAACAGTTAGAGAATGGGTTTATAAATATATGGGCTGAATTGGTAGACAAATTCATAAGACAATTTAGAGTTCACATTTCTTGACCAGAGAATATAATGATGCCTTCGTGAGTACAATAGTGGGTCGGAGTGGCCCTAAGGAGTTATCTGGCTACATTTAGCATAGCAGTTGCTGCAATTCACAAGCTAGATCCATCAATAGTGCTGATGGCAGTAGTATTTGGAGTTGCAAATATAATTGACTTCAAAGTTGCTTTGGAAAGGGATCTACGAATGGATCTTACAAAGTTTCATCATGAGGCTGAGAGATACTTGCTTTAGGAGGATGCTGAAGCTAAAAATGATGAGGTCAATGTTATGGATGATGGAGGACCGACTAGATAGGATATGGAAAATACAAAGGAAAGCGGAAGACTGATGATGACTTCGAAGGACCAAAGCAGCAAATGAGGGAATCAAAATTTTCCTTCAGCACAGAATTGATTGAAAACCCAAAGAAGATTTATTTAGACACTAGAAGGCAAATTCCCTGCTGGAAACTGTTGAAAAGAGAGCCCACGAATCAGGATAAAATGTCTCAAAAGTTTTGCTTATTTCATGAGCTGGACGGGTATGATACACATGATTTTAGGTACCTCCATAATCTTATTGAGGATCAAAATAGGAACAAACGGCGATAACAATACGTAAGGAACCAAACTGCAGTGGTACAACAGGAGAAGTCACCCCTGTAGCGAATGCATCTAGAAGTGGCCTTGGATCTTGGTCAAGGATGGTTATCCCATGATCTGATGAACCTATGGACAAGCGCCTATTACGACCTTAGGAAGATTGTTTGCATTAGGAAGGACCGACCCTTTACCAGTATTCTTTAAACTAGATATCATAATCAAGGCAGTATTTTGTGATCTTTTAGTTAGTTTGCACTTTCTTTTAGTTCTGCTTATCTGAATTTGCTTGATTTTTAGTCTTGCACCACTATGCAACTTTCAAAGATAGCTGATTTAGGTGATAGGCTCAAGTCTTCCTTGGTTCACAATACTAAATAAGAGGAATTACTGAAAGATACCGAAGGTGTTTATAGAGTTTTCTATGAAGATAAGATTAAGGTACTGAATGACAAAGTTGAAGAGTCATCTCTTCAGGTCGCTAGATGAACTAGTGCAAAAGATAACCTTACTGCATCCTTAGCCCCCAGTGTTGTATTAAGGCCTGATGCTATTCCTACGCCGCCTTCGGGAGTCTTCCAGTGGAAGGAGGATTTAAAGAACTATTATAAGGCCAAATTCCATAATTTGAAGAACTACTACAAAAAGGGGGCCATTTCTAGCTTCTCACACAAAGGGCGGTCTAGTCAGCATCTTACGTTGAGTGGCCCCAGATTTCTCATTGTGAAAGAACCGTAATCAATGATTATTTCTGGAGGTGATTAGAATCATACTATAGTTTGTTTAACTATATAAGATGTTGTTTCTAATTTAACTTTTAATGTAATTTTGGGTGATGATCATTTTGTTTCCACTTGTGATGTGTGTATGAATGCATAGAATATGCTGATATGAGTATATTTCAATAAATACCGGTAGATTTCAGTTTTTAATATTTACCTAGAAATCTTTATGTGGGTTTTGGAATTCTATTTGATTTGTAGGTTGTGATGCATTCCATGCATTGTTTTTCTCACCATTTTTGATCAATTCCTCATGGAGTTTATTTTTACCGAACTTAGTCTTTTGGCGTTCATGCCTTGTTATGTGTTTGGCTAGGTTTACCCCACTGTTTAGGGCAAGAATATTTTTTAACTATGGAGTTAGGTCGTGTATTTACAACCTTTTTGATTCATGCGTATGGTTTTTTGTACTGGTTCAAGCCATCTAATATCCTTACATCCAATGTAATTATTTGGCTAAAAAGCCAAGTTGTGTAGATTACAACTTAATATTGTTAATTATGTTAGTAAAATTAACACAAAAATATTTTATAATGGTTCATACCATTTAATATCCCTATGTCGAGTTCATCGTATTACTGTTTTTCATAATGATTGCATTGTTTTTATTCGAATAGTATTGCCTAAACAAACTATGGCCTGAGATATGAGTTCCATATATTCGGAACTAGATTTCCATCAGGCCTTCAAAATTGGTATGCCCCATTGGCTATGACTTTTGCTAATGACTAGAGGACTTTCCCAATTTGGGCCAAGAGGTCCATTTACTGGGTCCTTGGTGTTAGCCATTACTCTTCACAATAGGAAGTCTCCTTTGTAGAAGCTTCTTCCCTTGAGCCTAGCTTTGAAGTTTTCTGCCATCCTTTGTTGGTATGCGGCTGACCGAACTGCAGCCTCATCTCTTCTTTCTTGAATAAGATCGAGGCATCTTCCTTTAAGTCTTTTTTCTATTCTACTACATACGCTATTCTTCTGTGCAATGTAACTTTTGTTGCAACTGGGAGCATGGCCTCATAGCCATAGGTAAAGGAAAAAGGTGTGTGGCCAATTAAAGATCTGAATGAAGTTCTGCAAGCCCATAGTACTAAAGATAACTCTGTTAATACCATAGATATTGATTTCGATGACAACAACCATCTAAATGTAAGTACTGATATTTTTGCAAGTTGCATAAAATATTTTACAACATATTGTACATGTTTATACAAGTATAGGATAATCAAGTTTGAGGGTTGATCAGTAAAAAGACTGGAGGCGAAGATTCAGAAATGATCATGATATTTGAAGACTCATTAATTTAGAGACAAAGATAAGAAAAGTTCAAGACTATAATTTATAGTTGATTGACATTAGATTAATTTTATAAAGTCCTTGAATAGCAAATTTACTTTCTTTGAATACTTCCTTATAATATTATATATTTTATTATCTAAATATTTATTTTATTCTTAAATATTTCTATAAATATTTGATAAGAGTTTTATATACATTAAAGTATTTAGAAACCATGTTCAAATAATTTTACAACTGTTCATAATTTTGAAAAAACTTAAATGTTTTTTATGTTTTCATAACCTACATAAGTATTTGGTATAGGTAGCGTAGGTATGTCGACATATGTACCATTGAAGTGGTGTCTTTTGAATTTTGAATAGTTGTGATTTTTATTACATATCTTTGCGAATAGACATGTTTCTTCAAACACTATACAAAGAGGACAAGAAAACGAATTTTAACAAATAGTTTCTCTGTATTCTTTTTACTGCAAATTCTCAATATATATTTCAAAATATCCACTTTCTATATTCTTAAAATTCATTCAAATTCAATCTCTAGCTCAGTACATTTATTCTCTATAATCCACTTACTAATTTGAAAGTTTTCTCTCATTAATTCAAAGATCAAAGTGCTATCAAAGAGTTATAGGATATTCTGTATTCAAAGTGCAATTCGCATAGACATTATAGGAACGATTTCACCTTAGAGGGAAGGGGTGAATAGGGTGATATTATTAATTATAAAAATTTATTGCGGAAGTTTATATAAAATAATTTCAACATAGATCACAACAGAACAATAGCAGCACAGATATGGCAGAATATAAGAGGTAGAAAATAGAACACACAGATTTACCCAGCTTCGACAAAACCCTGCCTACGTGCTGCCCCTAAGGTTTCTACTAGAAATTAAGCAGTCAGACGCTTACACATGTAAACTTGTGACACCCGCTATCGACTAATCTTAACTCTATGCTCAAAACCAAATAAAAGGGCTGGCCTAAAAAATTATAATAATAAAAAATGCAGCTCCTTTTTTCCACTGTATTTCTTTCGGCCTTCTTCAAAGAAATGGCTGCTTCTTTTTAAACTCGTTCGTTCATCTTCTCAAATTAGGGCTCTTGTAAATTGAGGCTGCGGACTGCAATTGCTCGATCAAACGATGATTCCATGTTGCTTGCTTTATCAATCGACTATCTCTTTACTTTGTACACGGCTGCCCTAATTTTTGATCGAATTCGACTCCTGACTTCCGTATGTAATTTATGCCTTTTGATTCTTCTGATTTGCTTGCTTGAACTTGATTGATTATTTGAGTTGAATGATTATTCTTTGTTTAGCTTGACCTCAAATGATCTTCACGGTCGATGATGAATGGGTTTATTGTTCATCGACGTAAATTCTATCGAGTTAGAAAACTGTCGAAAAATTTAGAAACAAAAATTAACCGCAAGTGCACGGTGTATGAATGTAGCACGTATGCGAGTACAGGTCGATCCGCAGGGAATTGTAGATTTTAAAATTCTATTCAATCAAATTAACCCATAGTTTGAGAATATTTAAGCCAGAAAATGAGAAAATTATCTAACTAATTAAAAGAAAAGAGATGCAAATATAAGAGTTAAATGACAACTTAAAGAATATATCCACTCTCTAGATCATGTAAGTCAACAAAATGAAGTCATGATCTCTCTTTTCTTGTCATTAGTGAATTAGTTGATGTGCTTATCATAAGTATGGTGTATTTGTGCTATTAATTAGCTCAACATAAACCATAACACTATAACACAACCACTAATACACTTTTTAATCTCATAAAATATGACAACAAATTTGAAAGCAAAATCTATTTTAAGCATGGCCTGTTAACTATTAATTAGAAATATAAGCCATCAAATTTTAATTTCAACAATCACTTCTTTGCCATAATCATATGTAGATCAAGAGGAAATTTGTGTTTTGTTTGTTTATGCATAGCCTATTTGTTATAAACAACATAGACTATCAAATTCAAAGCTAAAAAACATCATTAAACCACTTCAATCATTCTCATTAAGCACAAAAAGAGAGCATAAACATCAAATTAAGTTGAAGCTACATGATTAGAGAGCTTCATTACCCCTAAATTGAAGGGGTTTAGCCTCTCATATTTATTATCATATGAACAATGTAGCTTGCGACATGAGAGAAAAAGAAAAAGAAAGCAAAATAAATAAAACTATTCTACTTGCATGAAAAATAAATCTACACTACAACATGAAAGTAAATAAGCATGAAAAGGAAAAGAACATGTATTGAAGTTGCATAAAAAAATTACATAAAAGAGAAATGGCTAAGTAGCCATGAAAAGAAAGAAGAGAGCTTGGTTTTATTTTGAGCCTAAAACTAACTAAAGAGAGACTAAGAGAGAGAGGCTAAGGGAGAGGAGAGGTTACATGAAACATATGGGTATTTATACATGTATGAAACCCTAATTCATATTTTTGGGGAACGCCCAAAATACCCATGAGGTAGTGTGGCCACCAAGTAATCATTAGCATGTCATAATCCCCATTTAAGTGTACATGAAGCCATTAATTCCATAAGCATGTGCATTAGCCTCTAGTTTTTACATTAAGGTGGTGGGTAGGTGGGGTCCTCCATGTTCTTCGCTTTGAATTATTTCCATCTTCATTCCTTTATATTCATGACGTGCATGCATGTGTCTTCATGAACCCACTCCTATTTGAGATCAAATTCCTGCACAAATATGTATAAATTTTCAATTAATTTTTCTCAAAGAAATATAAGCACACAAATGACCGTTTTGCCCTTATATGAAGATGGATATGTGACAATTTGGAATTAACATGGATTTTGGTTAAAACAAGAAAAAATACCCAATATGATCATTTATTTAATTTAAATAGATTAAATATGGTGGTAAAATACATGCACATCATTTATATAGGATTCGAATTCCTATTTTCTCATTCGTTTGAATTTGTCATTTAATTTATCTCAGCCACTTGATTATGACTGAATGCTTGAGATGATTTCTGACTTTTTCAATTCGTATACTTTTTTTTGCTTGTTTACTTGATACTCACTGCTTTGAATCTGTTCGTGTCCTTGGCCATCACTGCTCTGACTTTGTACTATTCGAATATGTTCTTGTTGACTTCAGGCTTGACTTTGATTTTGTGAAAATATGAACTTGTTCGATTTTTGTCTTGGTTATTGATTTTGATTTCTGTGTCTTTGCCACTGTCACTCCTAGTATGAATTCAACCAACACCATTGCACTAGTTTTAAATTTGGTCTTGGTTCTTGGTCTGTGTGAGTCTGTTGGATTTCACTCTGTTTTTGCCTGGTCGACACTCGTTGTTGGTCTTCACTACACTTGTGCATTGCATTTGTATACAGTTGAGTTTTTTTGAACTGGACGACACTTTGATGCCAGACTCGTTCTTGTTTTGGTATGCCACTATTTTATGTTCAATGCACTACATATATATGCGTGTTCATATTTGTAGCATACTCGATCTGTACCTGATGTTGCATGACTTCGGCATTTATCTTGACATTGCGTTGTTATCAGATGAATTAAACTTGTTCATTACAGTTTGGTTTGGTCATGCTTCATTGAGTTGCTTTGAGTCTATGCATTTACTTCTCATTTGCTTAGAGACAGTTTCAGTTGCATTGTGTCGGGTTTGGTCATGTTCATTTGATGGCATTTGGCCCAGACGTGAGTTCCCTGTGTACATGTCTTTAGTCTGTAGTCTGCACATATTGATTCAGTTGAGCTTTTGCACTTGTTCCATTCTATTTTCACTTGAATTTGTACCTGGTTTTGATACATGTGCACGGCTTGGTCTTATTCATAACTATATTTGAAAGTCTGATTACATATGTTTGCAGTTTTGTATATAAGTGCTCGTGAATGCTTTGAGTCTGATCATTGGACATTCTTTTCTGTTTTGTTTCTTGTTCCTTTAGTTTGTAATCTCTGGTTGGCCTGATGTGAACTGACCATTGAAGTGCATTGCCTTGCCTTTGTGCTTGGATGGTTTGAACCTGATGGTTGGCCTGTTTTGTTCTTGCTTGGTCGACACTTGCTGTTCACCGGTTCGTTCGTCTAGTGGCATTTAATCTTGCACTACTTTCATATCCATATAAACTTGTTGTACCACCATATGTACGCATGCATATACATGTGTGTGTATATGTTGTTGTTTGTTGGGTCCATGAAGCTTGTTCAGACTAGTTCATTGATCGGTTTGTTGTTGCTGTAGTGTGGGTGTATGTGACTTGCTCCATTGTATATCCACTTGGGTTTGGTTGCTTTGTTTGTTGGATTGTATCTTTGTGCCATGTTGTTTTGAACTTGGAGCTTGTGAATCTCATCCCTGGTCTGGTATACATGTGCACTGCTTATATATGTGTACATGTTGTAGCTTGATTCTCTGGTCACTATCCTGAGCAGTCGAACTATATTCAGTTGAGTTTCATATCAATTGAAAGTCTAGGGTGCATTGGGTTTTGTCCCCTAATCAATCGAGTCTGCATCATATAGTTGTTGTGCACTGAGTTGAATCCAGCTTATAGCTTAGGTTTGACCTTTTGCTAATATCGGGAACTTATTTTCACTTGAGTTGAACCCAGCTTTTGATTTGGGTTTGACCTTGTGCTCACCTGTCCCTGTAACTTTATTAAGTGTATATCGATGCGCATGGCCTTGTGGCATGTACAGTGATACACTGTGCATGTCACAAGTTGTTCGTATTTGATGAATTCAAATTTAAATGATGACGAACAATCCAAATAACCGAGGAAAATGATATTTTCAAAATTACATTTTATTTTAGGCTGTAAAAATATTTTACTTTCAATTTTACTGTCAGTGTGTATTTTTGCTGATAGCTCAGCCGTTGGATTCAATCTGGAATATAGTTGAAGATAAATACGAGTGAATGAGTGAATTGTAGTGAGGTGCATTTGTAAATAATTAATTGTGATGTAATCGAATTTGTATTGCCATTGAATTTGTATATATATACAGTGAGGCCTCAAATTTGTACTATTCAAAATTGTGATAAATATTTTTCTGAATAAAATATCTATTTGAATTTAAATTCTGTGTTATTTATTTTAGTCATCAAATATTTATTTAATTATGTGAAAATAAAATAATACGTTAACAAATACATTTAAATGAATATATATATATATATATATATATATATATATATGTTTATTACCATCAAACAAAAATCATGTACTCGCATATTCAACAATCTCTCCCTTTTGATGATAAAAAACATATATTTAAGATTTTAAATTTATTAAATGTATTTGATCATTCAATTTGCTCTCCCTGTTTGAATGCTTCCTCTCTACATAAAGCTTCCACTTCATATATGCATGTAAACAAAAATATGCAAATAAGCCTAGATGCGAGTAGAAAATATTTGACCTTTAGTTGCCAAAATCTTAACTTTCTTATTCCCCTTTTGTTATCAGCAAAAAGAGTAATAGTGTTAGAAAAATAGAGATAAAGTGATTGACGTTAATACAACATTAATACGCAATCGAGTATAAATATTAAATTTCAATAAAAAAATCAAACAAAAATCATAAATACTTTGTTAGACGCATATTCCACTTTAGAGTGATAGAGATAATGTCATCATATAAAACCATACAGTTGTGTCTATTTGTGGTATATAAATTTCAAGAATTTGAATATCTAGCAACCATGCATAACGTTAGGACTTTTAAATGAGATTAGTAGTATTTCAAATTTTTATTAAAAAATGAATTCAAGTATCTTCTAACCACACATAACCATGAGGACTTTTAAATGGGATTATAATCAACTTGTCTGTTTAATCAATAAATTTTGATATGCGTTCCATACATGCATAACCGTGAGGACTTTTTAAATGAGCATGGAAGCACATAGTCAAAAATTTCAAGTAACTCACCTATGCATAACCGTGAGGACTTTTAAATGAGAGTGAATACTTTGGATGTTTTTATTTGTTAAAAAAATGAAATGAAAAAACAAATGATTCCCATTTAAAATACTGCATATTAACAAACTACATTGAATTTTGATGAGTGATGGTCGCTAGAAGTATGATAGAAATAGAGATGATCATGGAATTTTTACCAACAAAAGTTTTTATTACTTTGTTCAAATTTCTAAAGAAATTTACTAAATATACCGTCTCAAGTTATAATATATGGTTAATATCAACACTCATCGCTTTTTCAATCACTATTTATCTTTTCGATAATTAATAGGGAGTCAGATTAGTCAATGTAGTTATTTAAAATCAAATCCAAAAATAATTATAAAATCAAAATTTCGAAAATAACTAATCTGAAACAAGCTCAACAAAGATTATTTTTTTGAAGGGGTTTTATAAGAAAATTGTTTGCTAATTTGAAAATTATTTGAAATGAAAAATATGTAGATAATTTCTTTGAAAATCGATGCAATTACTGAATTTTCCTTTCATCCAAGATTATTATTAGATTGATGTCATAGACCAGATCATGAAGTGTGCAACGAAATATCTCAAAATCATTTTAAGCTTTTAAATGAAATTGAATTGAAGCCGTGCAAACAGTGATCATAGTATCGGCAACAAAGTAACCATATATATCTGAGAGTAATCGATAAACCGCCATCATTAATTCAAACAAATCTATATAAAATAGTTCACAGATAATTGATCAACATTTTGAGTAGGTCAGAGTCATTGTCAACGTTCATAACTGGCTGAATTAAATCAAATTATGGTGCAGAATTTCACATTAAATATATCGTTCAAAATAAATATACCGTTACCTATTTACCTTTGCCGATAATTTTTCGTTGTTGCCCATTATGATTCTGCCACCTTTATACTAGGCTAAGGAACTTTGATTTGTAGCACGTTCTGTATGTGGAACAGCCAGAATCCAGATAACACTATTTTTGTTCCTTAGCCTGCCACCACACCTACGATAGAATATTTTTTTGACCTATTTGTTTTTATAGGTCCATGGTTGTTAGTGGAAAAATATTTTGAAAAATAATTTTGTGGAGACCCGTAACTATTTATATATGTTCCTTTTGGCACCCAAATTTGTTTAACTTTAAGAGATTTTATATTTGTGCCTTTGGGAACCCAAATTGAAATGGTTTTCACTTGTTTGGGTCTATAACAACAACTATTGTGATTGTGTCAAAATTTTCAACAAATTGTGCACTTGAATTTGACTTGATTATTTTTGCTTCTATCAAGTTCAGATTGATTATATCCAAGTCCTTGTCTATCTTTATTAACAGTTTGTGTCCCTAATAGCATTTTTAACAATCTTTCACTTTTGGAAAAATTTTCTAAAGTTGTTGATAGTTGTTGGACTTGTGTTTTGAGAGATTCATTTCCGTTCAATAATTGTGTGCACTTTTTAATGGAATTTTCTCTCCTCGTGTTTTCACTTTCTTTTAAAATCAGAATTTTATTTTCAAGTGATTTTATATTTTAACTTCTGATTTTTTAATCTCCTTTTCGAATGATGGACACTTGTCACTCTTAGGGGTCCTACTTTGATAGTTTTTAACTAATTAATCAAGTTGTTTAATTAAATTTATCAAAGTATCTTTTTATGATTCAAGTTTGGCGTACTTCTCCCTAAGTCGTTCAAAACAGCCATTTACTTCGTGGAAATATATAAGTAATTCTGAGCAGGTTGAGTTTTGATACCTCGCTTAGCTCGTCATCGTCGCCATCAGTTATATCACCTCGAAGGCATAGTTTATTCTTTCACTCTCACTGCTAGTGCTTTTAGATCATCACATTTATTCCATGTGGCTGTAAAAATTTTCCTTTTTGAATTCTTTGCTTAGCTGTGTTGAAGTCGACGACAATTTGGCTTGATGTGTTTGGGTTTGTTGCACTTGTGACTGATGATCTCTCATTCTTCTGGGTTGTCTAGTGCTTTGAATATTCAGCTTATCAATTTTCGATTTAGATCTGGATTTCTATATTTGTAGTTCCACTTTTTGAATCTCTTCATTATTAATGCTAGCTCAGCTGCTCCATCATAATTATCATCACTACATTCTTTTTCAAATCCTGCTAAGTACGTATCTTTAATTTCTGTTTTGATTATGAGGGATCTCTTATGGTTTTTGACTTTTGCACCATATATTGCATCAAAAGTATTACAGATTTCTAGTGCACTTTCACAATGAGAGATAAAGTTAAAATTCTGTTGATTAATATAAGAATATATTATATGCATAGCAAGAGAATTAATGGAAGTATTTTTCTCGTTTATTATATCATACCCATTTTCAATAATTTCCCAACATTTAAAATTAACAGATTTTAAATAAAATTCCATTTTTAATTTTCAATTCAAAAAATCTGTTTCATCAAAAACAGGAGGAATAATATTGGACTGACCCTCAGCAAAGGCAATATTAAAAGAAGCCATTTTAAAAATTAAAATTTTTAAACAAAAATTGGCTTTTGAAAAATCAAAATTTTTTAAAACAAAATTGTCGTTTGAACATTGCTCTGATACCACTTGTAGGATCGATTTCACCCTAAAGGGGGGTGAATAGGGCGATACTATTAGTTATAAAAATTATTGCATAAGTTTATATAAAATAATTTCAACATAAATCACTGCAGAATAATAGCAGCATAGATCTAGCAGAATATAAAAGGTAAAAAATAGAACACACAGATTTACCCAGTTTCGGCAAAACCCTGCCTACGTGCTGCCCTCTAGGTTTCTACTAGAAATTAAGCAGTCAGACGCTAACACACGTAAACTCGCAACACCGCTATTGACTAACCTTAACTCTAGGCTCAAAACCCTGCCACAAATTAACCATTGAGTTGCAAATTCTTGAACTACACCACCGTTGCTCGTCCCCTAGATACACGACTAGAAAATAAAATTGTTTAAAAGGAAAATACAAATTAAAAAACAGTTTAAAATCAAAACCCTAATTTTCAAACCAAAGGTCGTATATAGTTATAAACCCAAACCAAATAAATGGGCTGGCCGAAAAAATTATCACAAATAAAAATGCTGGCTCCCTTTTTCCCACTGTATTTCTTTCATCCTTTGTTCTTCAAAGAAATGGCTGCTTCTTTTTAAACTCGATCGTTCTTCTTCTCAAATTAGGGCTCTGGTAAATTGAGGCTGCCGACTTCAGTTGCTCGATCAAATGATGATTCCATGTTGCTTGCTTTGTCAATCGACGATCTCTCTGCATTGTACATGGCTACCCCAATTTTTGATCGAGTTCGACTCCTGACTTCGGTATATAATTTATGCCTTTTGCTTCTTCTGATTTTCTTGCTTGAACTCGATCGATGATTCGAGTTGAATGATTATTCTTTGTTTACCTCGAACTCGAATGATCTTCACGACCGATGATGAATGGGTTTATATAGGATTCGAATTCCTATTTTCTCGTTCGTTTTAATTTGTCATTTAATTTATCTCAGCCACTAGATTATGATTGAATGCTTGAGATATTTTTGACTTCTTCAATTCGCATATTATTTTTTGCTTGTTTACTTGATACTCACGACTTTGAATCTATTTGTCTCCTTGGCCACCATGACTCTGACTTTTAACTGTTCGATTACGTTCTTGTTGACTTCGGGCTTAACTTTTATTTTGTGAAAATATGAACTTGTTCAATTTTTGTCTTGTTTACTGATTTTGACTTCTGTGTCTTCGGCACTGTCACTGCTAGTATGACTTCGACCACCACCATTGCACTGGGTTTGAATTTGGTCTTGGTTCCTAGTCTATGTGAGTCTGTTGGATTTCACCCTGTTGTTGTCTGGTCGGCATTCGTTGTTGGTCTTCACTGCACTTTGCATTGCATTTGTATATAATTGAGTTTCCTTTCGAACCGGTCGGTACTTTGATGCCAGACTCGTTCTTGTTTTGGTATGCCACTATTTTATCAATGCACTACATATATATGTGTTTTCATATTTGTAGCATACTCGACCTATACCTGCTGTTGCATTACTTCGGCATTTATTTTGACATTGTGTTGCTGTCACATGAATTAAACTTGTTCATTATAGTTTGGTTTGACCATGCTTCATTTAATTGCTTTGAGTCTGTGCATTTAATTCTCATTTGCTTCGAGACAGTTTCAGTTGCATTGTGTCGAGTTTGGTCATGTTCATTTGATGGCATTTGGCCCAGACTCGAATTCCCTATGTACATGTCTTCACTGTGTAGTCTGCACATATTGATTCAGTTGAGCTTGCACTTGTACCATTCTGTTTCACTTGAATTTGTACATGGTTTTGATACATGTGCACGGCTTGGTCTTATTCATAACTGTATTTGAAAGTCTGATTACATGTGTTTGTAATTTTGTATATAAGTGCTCATACATGCTTTGAGTCTGATAATTGGATATTCTTTTCTATTTTGTTTCTTGATCCTTTAGTTTGTAATCTCTGGTTGGTCTGACCTGAACTGATCATTGAAGTGTATTGCCTTGCCTTTGTAATTAGATGGTTTGAACTTGATGGTTGGACCTGTTGTGTTCTTGCTTGGTCGGCACTTGCGGTTCACCAGTTCGTTTGTCTAGTGGCATTTGATCTTGCACTAGTTACATATCCATATAAACTTGCTGTATCACCATATGTACACGCGTATACAAGTGTGTGTATATATTGTTGTTTATTGGGTCCAAGAAGCTTGTTCAGACCAGTTCATTGATCTGTTTCCTGTTGCTGTACTGCGGGTGTATGCGACTTGCTCCATTGTATATCCACTTGAGTTTGGTTGCTTTGTTTATTGGATTATGTCTTTGTGCTATGCTGTTTTGAACTTGGAGCTTAAGAATTTCATCCTTTGTCTGGTATACATGTGCACTGCCTATATATGTGTACGTGTTGTAGCTTGATTCTTTGGTCACTATCCTGAGCATTCGAACTATATTCAGTTGAGTTTCATATCAATTGAAAGTCTGGGGTGCATTGAGTTTTTTCCACTGATCAATCGAGTCTGCATTGGATAGTTTCTGGGCAATGAGTTGAATCCAGCTTATAGCTCGGGTTTGACCTTTTTCTAATATCATGACTTTATTTTCACTTGAGTTGAACCCGGCTTTTGATTTGGGTTTGACCATGTACTCACCTCTCCTTGTAAATTAATCAAGTGTATATCAGTGTGCATGGCCTTGTGGCATGTACAGTGATACACTGTGCTTGTCACAAGTTGTTCGTGTTTGATGAATCAAATTCGAATGATGACGAACAACCCAAATAACCGAGGCAAATAATATTTTCAAAATTACATTTTATTTTACACTACAAAAATATTTTATTTTCAATTTTACCGTGTCACTATGTATTTTTGCAGATAGCTTAGATGTTGGATTCAATCTGGAATATAGTTGAAGATAAATACGTGTGAATGAGTGAATTGTAGTGAGGTGCATTTGTAAACGATAAATTGCGGTGTAATCGAATTTGTATTTTCATTGAATTTGTATATATATAGTGAGAGCTCAAATTTGTACTATTCAAAATTGTAATAAATATTTGTCTAAATAAAATATCTATTTGAATTTAAATTCTGTGTTATTTATTTTATTCAGCAAATATTTATTTAATTATGTGAACATAAAATAGTATATTAACAAATACATTTAAATGAATATAAATATATATGTTTATTATCGTCAAACAAAAATCATATACTTGCATATCCAACAGACACCTCTCTACTCTTAATTGTGTCGGTGTGCTTGTTGCTCATTCAAATCCTATGGGTACGCTTGTTATCCATTTAAATCTAGTGGGTGTGCTTGTTTCCTATTCGAATCAAGTGGTGTGCTGGTTGCCCTTTTAAATCAAGTGGATGGTCTTTTTGCTCGACAAATCAAGAGAGTCTACCCTGAGCTCGAAAAGTCAAGAAGGTGTATCTCATTGCCTTGAAATCAAGGCTGTATTCTGGTTTGCTTGCTACTCAATTAAAGTAGGCATTGGAAATGAAATCTATATATACACTATACATGACTAGACATAGGATTGGTTAATCCGAACCAGCATAAAAACTCATAGTTTCATCTATTGAAACTAGGTCAGCCCAGGGTGGAAGTTATGGATGAATTTCAAGAAAAAGATTCTTATTAGATCTTTATTGGGCCTATGAAGTCTAATTCATTTAGAACATTTCTAAATTTTATTTAAATAAAATCTTTTATTTTATGTAATTATAAATTATATAGTTTATTTAATTTATGTTATGATATATTTATATTTATTTATTATATACACGTGTATATATATGTGTGTAACATATCAATTCATGCAAGGTATACTATGCCCGTGTACAGATGTTAGAATTTATATCGCAACAGATACATTAGCTCATCCAATATACTAGTTTAGTTATCCAAATATATGTATGTATATATTTATATATAAGTATTATTAATAAATGTGTGTATATAATGTTAACTTTTGTTTAAATAATTTTATGTAAGTATATAAGTATATTTTTATATATGTACATATGCTCATATATATTATCTATGAATAAAATATGAATATTACATACATATTATTATAATAGATTTATTTAAATACAAAGAAATTATTTATGAATAACAATAAATTCATTTTTCATTGTAAAATCATAAGTAATACAAATATATTCACATAAGAAAAAATTATTTAATACATATGTACACATGTCACGATCCAAATTTCACCGTTTGAAAATCGGCACCCATACTTCCCTTGTACTTGAATGCCACAGAATCAACCGTTGAAATCTGACTCGTGTCGGAGCTTGTAACACATTAAGTACAACAACACAGCGGAAGAAACTGAATAAAATCATTGATACAACATGAATACAATATCTGATACAATATGATACAACAATATCAGAGACAAATATACACATTGGAATATGATAACAACGGAAGAGATAACTCAAATATGATCTTCGATGAAGAGTGAATCCAAAATCTGCAACTCCAAACCAAAAGCTCATCCCAAAAGCTAGGAGGACTCCAATCCAATAAGCTCGAACCACCATCATCAATGACTTAAGCAAGGTCAGTCATCCAAAGATTGAAGAAGATTTCCAAAGACTGAAAGCTATCGAATCTATACCTACTATTCGATTATCTGAAAAACCCAACTCTAGACTGCCCGTGTGAAAAATTGTGGGCACCCAGAGTTTAGGAAGGGAACAATAAACTTCGGATCAGTCATGGGACTGGTATGAGCAATCAAAAATAGTTTATCTCTAAAACAAATAACAAAAGATTTTAAAACATTGAAATCCGCAATGTTTTTTGGAAAATGAAACTACCATAAGGCCTCCCTCCATACACACCATGCAAAAACAAAATTGGAGGAGATTTCTCCTTATAATAGTCAAAAATGCTTGATACGCGAAAACCATTTGATATTATTATTAGTGCACAGTGGAAAACATTTGCAAGTATAATGCCAATCTTAGCTAGCATACAACATTTCGTCGTATGCCTACTATAGCAACCATGTTCAGTAGCAGGTTACCGCCACATTTCATGGCAGGTTATACAATAAAACCATACAGGGCGCATATTGTTTCTTTGGATTTTCCAACAAATGGTCAAGCCAAGGAACTTCTCATTGCCACATGGGTACGCCTTTGGAGGGACGCCCCGAGAACCTACTCAGCTCTCTGCCAACACAAGGCCAGTGTACTCCCTTCCCGAGGGTAATACCTAAGATATGCCACCCTCGGTCATTTGCGATCTTTATTAGAGGATCCTCAACCACAAAGCAACATCACACTGTAATACAATTTACAGTGTCCACATGAGTTAAGTTTATGGGCACCATATCATGATACCACTATTTTCCAGAAGGAATGGACATACCCTAAGGGTGCAACCTTGCCGCATCTTTCCTGTTTCGACTATTACCGGGTTGTGAGGCTCGATGAGGTCTCGTCCACAAAGCTACACTTTTTCACAAAGTCATGCTTTGATCAACAAATGATCAGCAGCACTTCGTATGCCACATTACCAAATTGGAAATGTATCACTAGTAACCATCAACTACATAACCTCTGAGCTCGTACGTCTCAGAGAAGGGTGTTAAGCTAAGAGAATAAATCTCCGCCACCAAACAGAAATGTATTTGATAGAAACCAGCTTTACATCTCAAAGTGTAATGTCAGACACACATCCATACAAGTTTGTTCTGGGTTCGAACAGAACCGAAGGCACTTTCGAAGAAGCCCTTGCAAATTCGGATAATTCCTAATCACGTACGAACTTCCCATCACATATGGAGTCACTATACCGGGGGCCATTCAGTACAGACACATTCGACGAGTTATCCTTTCATTTTCGGAATATTCGGTCTTCACCACCGGTCGTCAAATGCTATCCATAACGTTGTATCATTATTCGAAATGGGTTATATGACACAAGGTCCTCTCCCGGCTAAACCGAATAATGAGCGCAACATTTAAAAACATATGGATATTGGGATTTCAATTAAGTCACAGCATAAAACCCAAAACTTTTTTTTAAATGGTTTAAATAAATTACCATTTCAAATCTTTAAACAAAAATATTCACTTCACAAAGTTTTCACCCATCTTTCACAAAGATTTATTCACGGCTTTTCAAAAAAATTCCATTTCAAATTGGATTAACTTCGCAAATCTTTAAATCAAAGATTCAATTCATAACTTTCAAAACCATTTCCAAAGATTCATTCATAATTTTCAAAACAACTCCCATTTCAAATCTTTTATATATAAAAGATACACCATTTAAAATCCTCTTTAATTTTAAATAAGGTTCAACAATCCTTCACAAGATCAATTCACGGCTTTTCAAACTATTTACGATTCAAATCTTTTTAAGCAAAAGATCCATTCCAGTTCAACAGTAAGATTTACCAAATCATTAAGATAGCTTTCAAAACTATTCCATTTCAAATTTTGAAATCTTTTCAACACAAATTGAATATCCTTTCTTTACATAAAAGCTTATTATTTGAAAACAATAGTTTTCATTTTCTGAAAAATCGGATTACATTTAAACGAGTTAAAACCCTTTAAGTCTGAAACTTGGGTCAAATTCAAACTCCCGAAATAAAATGGTTTAAAAACACATAAATAAATTGTATAACCTTTTTAAACCATAATTTCCAAACATGGATTTCAATTTCAAAACATGAATTCAAATTCAAATCCAAATCAAATTATTTAAATTTCAAATTTCGTTAAGGTATTCAAAATAACTTTTATCTTCAAACTTCTTTTCAAAAGCTTTTCACTTTTAACCCAATTCTATTTCCAAAATCGTTTTGAATTCAAAATTTAATTTTAAAACTATTTCAAAAATCTGTGAGTTAACCAATTTCCTCGTGCAATCCATATTTGTGTGTGTATAGTGTAGTCCAGGGGGATTTACACAATAGTGCAACATCGTCAATCATCATAGATTTAATCACAACAATATCGACAAGCGGTGTAATCTATAACGCTTATCTTCCATTCACAGATTCACAGATAAATAATATAAATTCATCATAGATAAATAAATTTCATTTATCATAGACAGATAAATTACATCTCATTCCACAGCACAAATCAGAATAATTCATATCACAAAGCATCATATATCAGGGATGTCAAACAATTCAGTCATGCAATAGAATCCAAACATTCATAAGTAAAAACAAATCATCTAATTAATTTAAATCAGATTAATTACCTATGAACAAATCATTAATTATGGTTAATTAATATTAATTAATTACAAATCATTTAGATTAATTTATCCTTCAATCAATTATTGATTAATCTTTAATGATAAGTTAATCAACCTTTTATTATTAATTAATCATCCATAATCATTAAATAATTAACCTTTAATTATTCTTAATTAATCACATTAATTAATTACCATTTAAATAATTATCTTTAATTAATTACAATAAATGATTATTCCTAATCAATTTCATTAATTAGTTAACTTTTAATTAATTAATTATCTTCAAATTAATTACTTTAATTAATTAATCATATAAATTAATAATCATTAACAATATAAATTAACTTACTTTTAAGTTAACAATTTAAAACATTTGATTATTCCATTAGTTTTAAAATACATCATTATTTTTACTACTTGATTATACCATTAAATTTACTTTAATAACATAATAAAATTATTACAAAACTATATCAATAAACTAAAAAAAAAACATTTAATCTTTTAGAAATAAATCTTGGAAATTTACTTAAAATCTTATAGATTTTCTTTGACTTATCTTCCTTTTAAAACTTATTTAATCTAATAAACTTTAAACTTGTTCAACACTTATTTGGAAACTCTTGGAATCAACATTAGGAAACATGTTCGCTTGTGTTCGGAATAGGGTAAAACATTATAAATGCTAGGCGGCACGTCAAGTTTGGAGTTCGTTCGAAAAATCATGTAAATTGTGAAAAAATAATAATACTAAATTAATGTTATACACGTATAAATAAACAGTAAATCGTAGACAAATTTTAGCCGCTGTCATCACTTCATTCAATGCCCGAAAACTTCCTCTATTTCCCTCCAATTTTTCCTTCTGCAAGAAGTATCGTCGAAATCTTCCAACTACAAAGACGAGGAGCTCGTCGAGCTCGACCAGATCAATGGTCATGATGAACCATCATGGCCACGAGGCAATATTTGCCACAAGAAGAAGAGGAGTTCGAGCTAGTTTTCCAAGATGCTGGAGAGGTCAAGCTCAACCAAGTCATCGACGAGGGCGCGTGACGGACTTCAGGTGGGTGGTCTCCGATCAAACCCTAGGCAAACGGAGTAGCAGTGGCATCGAGGGGTAGTCAGCGACTTGTTGGGTTCTTTTACCTATACAAGCATGTCGGGAAGGAAGCAAAGGAGCGGCCTCGATTTCATCTTCTTGGAAGCAACGACCATGATTTTTTCAGAGTAAAAAAATGAATTTATCATTATAAATTATATTCAAAACTTGGAATATGCATATCTTTCTTATACGAGGTCAAAATCGGACGAAACAGGTGGTGTTAAAATTGCAACGACGAGCATTACACTATGGAGCAGATCTGGGGATGATTGGAGCAAGTTAAAATTTTAGATCAAATAAAATGTGTTCGATTTAATTTAAAATTTGAATGTTTGGCAAATGAAAACTGAAGGTGAGTTAATCTCATTTAATTTTGGACAGCTGTATGAATTTTAAATAGTTAATATTAGTTTATGATTGATTGGTTGTATTGATACGTTTTAATCAGTTGGATGTGATGTTATATCTAGTAGTATATATATTGGAGTGGTTGATATTCCCGCATATATAGTGGATGAGACCCTATGCGCCCCGCATAATAGCGGATGACTGTATATACCACGATATTTCAGCTCGAAGTAGAATTGGTATTTTTTTATGTTGTGCTAACATCTATGGATGCAGGAAAACAGATTGTAGGGATCCAACCGGATTCCGCAAAAATTTTGAATTTAATTTCGTGTATGGTGATATATGTTTTGTTAATATAATTTGTGATAGGAAATTGTGTGATTTAAACTGATTAAACGATACGACAGTTAAGCTAGACGTTAGTATTTTTAAATTCCAAAAAATATGGTTTTTGAATTGGTGAAGGATTGTAAAATAGGGATTTTGGAGAAAATGTTTATATAGATTTTTTAGGTAAATCTATTGGATGAAGTAAATGGTTATGAAATTGTAATGTAACTATTTCGGGTTATTGTAAGCAGGGATTTTGGAATAAAGTTATAAAAGGAATTTTGTAATAAATTCTAAGTGGAACTCGTTTTAAGTAAAGGAGGTTTGAAAACCGAGATTTTTCACAGATTGGAAAGACAGAAGTGAATTTGGGAATAAGTATAAAATTAGTTATACCGGAATTTAAGTAAGGTTTTCAAATTTATGAAGTGAAATTGGAATCGAGAAATTTGGTTGTTTTAAAAAGAGGATTTTTAATTATTAACACAGTAATTTTAAAAGTGTTAAAAATATTCTGGGCATTTTTCATTTAAATATTTTAAAGTGTTAAAGTGTATTCAATTATAAATTGTTACTTTATAATGATTGTTAAGGATTTATTATGATTTAAGAACTAATCAACATTTTTGTTTCAAAAGATAATTATTAAATAGTAATATGGCTTTGTATAATAACTTTTATTTAAGTATGATTACCTACATTAAATTTGTAAAAATTTATAAGCATTATTTTGAGACAATCATTAAATAAATTTTTTGGGAAGTAAATGGTATATTCGCATGGCGTAATCGGAGGCAGTGAGTGCCTGCGGTTAAGCTTTTGATTTCTCTAGGATAGAGACGTAACCATTGAGCTGTAAATCCATGGTTTGATACCGCAGTGGCACTTTCCATATTTTTTTAGAAGGGTTTTCAAATATTGTTGAAAAGGATAATTTGTGAATGTACTGAATTCGATAAGATATGTACATATATTTGGATAAGGAAATTTAAGTGATTGAAATATAAATTAAATTGAAAAGAGAATTAATGTTTTCAGTGGAAAATGGAATATTTGGTTGAATAATTGTTTTATTTGGTAGTTAAATAACCGACTATCAAATTGGACCAAAAATATTACTTTGGAAATATTTGAGAGAAATACGGAATTATATTGTACAGTTACTTTTCGAGATGCTATACTGTATGTATAAACTCGTTTCATTCTTCTGGGATGATGTTAATGAAATCCGTTCACTAACGGATAGGAGGTGATCTTCGACCTTATTTTCATCTGTTTACTTCCTAATGAACCGTGGTTGAGTTTACTAGCAATAGCGAACGTTGTTTTGAAGAGACCGTGATCAAATTTGTTATCCGAAAACCACTTCGATTCAACGAGTACGTTTTCGAAATGAAGACAAGGGCATGGAGTCGAAGATGGAGCAATGAAGTGCATGGGCTAATCGCTACTAATCCTGAGGGTGATTCCAAAATGGATGTAGTTGGAATAGTGCATTTGGTCCTATTCGAACCCAGAATGGACTTGTATGGATGAATGCTATTAGTACATTGTCATTGGAGGACAATGAGCATCTAAGTCAATATTTCTAAAAAGGTAATCGTAGTCTCTAGCGTCATCAACCGGAAATGACTGAAAAGCAAGGGGATGTAGCAAGGACAAGGGGGTGGCACCAAGTGGGGTATGTTTATCACCTTTTTGAATACCCTTGGATATTATAACCATGATTTATGGATGGAGCTCGAAAGGGCGGGAATACTAGAGGTGACAACATATTCGGTCTATCGAAGTTAGGGGTAGACCGGTCTTGTGTTGCAGGGAATACCGACGTGGTCCTCGATACGCTGTACTAGACGCGTACTGTGACAAGTGGTACCCCGGTGCCTAGTCATCCGAATGGAATCCATTCTCCAATAAGCGCAGTATGGTTTTTATTGTGCCCAACTATCCTGGAATGTGAGATGCAAGCATTTCAGCTATTTGAATAAGTATTTATACTTAGACACTATTATAATATCAGAGGATTTGATATGTGTAACGTCCCTCCTTTTCGCACGCTTTAAATCAACGATAAACCACACACGTCGGACTTAAACCATACAGAAGGGCGGATTGTTATGGGAAAAATTAAAAAAAAGCAGAGAAAGAAAAAAAAAATAGAATCTTGCAGCGGAACAATAAAATATAATAATCAAATATACAGTTCATGAAACTATTTTACAAAATATTCGATTTTATTTATACAATATATATCACAGTTACACGTACCAGAGAAAAATAAATAATGCAGCGGAACAGTAAGAATGTAATGGAATACTATAATAAATAAAAAATCTTCGTCTTCGTCCTCCTGAATACGGTCTTCAAAATCCTGAAATACTCAGGCTGACCCGAGCGAATTGAAAAGACAAAATACTCAAGTCAGAACTAAAAGATCTTATGTAAGTTAAATCAACAATAAACAATAAGAGTGGAACGGCGTCGGATATGTTTATGGAATTTGACATCACATATCCAGTGTCTAATGTGAGTGCAGTAACTCAAGAGATGCTCGGGATTCACATCTCCTAAGGATCCGTTAAACTATTTACTATGTAGTAATATTTCGCTATTATAATAATGTCTATTAGTAAAATAAACTTGCTTTTAAATAGCGTTAAGGCTTTACATTTTCTACCTTAACCTGTAATAGTCCCAGTAGTCCATCCAGTATCAGCGCATCTCCAGATCGGGAGATACCCTAAATACTCCATGGGCTACGGAAGAAAAACAAACTCGTATAAGGCGCGCTAGGGTAGGTGACACGGCACAACTAGGCAATGCTATGGTAGATATAACAATTACGCTTCCGGGTCGGTGGTAACGCCTAACGCGCAGCTACCGCCTACCTCGAGCCACATCCCCAAATCAAAATTCAAAGTGGCCACCGACAATCCAAAAGTCAGAGTATAATATCGAAGGGATGTGTCCGATAAAAGGTGCTACATTCTTAACCCGTCAATCGCTCCTGTTTTAGCCACCTTATGCCAACTCACGGGAGTCGGATCCACGTATTTACCTCAAAGGAAACGCCGCCACCACCCTACTTCATTCTGGAATCTCCACCGCGTACAAGGTTGTTAAAGTGGTTTTCGGAGTTGGCAGAGAGTATGAAAACTTCCGATCCAGGTCTCTTTAAAACCAAACGTTATTATAACACCGCGGTCATTTAAAAAATTTATACTTCAAATCAGAATATAATATCCATTTCAAAACCATATAAATATGATTGGGTTTGTACCTTGAAAATCATAATTTTGAGACATAACTTCCAATTCTTAAATGGTTTAAATATTAAATTACTTTGTATAATAAATTAGCTACTTTAATTTCACAAATCAATTCCGAATACAGATTTGGATTCCCAAATAAACCATTTCAATTTCCATATATTTCAAAGCTTTAAATATTCCACCAATTCAAAATTAATTCTTTGAAAATCCCATATACATCAAATTCAATTACCATTATTTAGATTTGGAATGTTTACGTAATAAATCCAACATAATTTAAGAAAACTTTTAACTTCACATACAGGATATTCTTTCAATTTATTTAACTTGATATATTCATTTAAATCAACTTTATACTCATTTAAATCACTCTAAACCAAATAAAGTTATAAGAATCATACCCTTTAAATCTCAATTTTTATTAAATTTCAATTCAAATTTATTTGAGTATAATTCTTAAGTAATTCAATTCAACGAATTTCATATTTATCTTCCAACTTAATTTTTATTTAAGTCATTAAAAACTCTATATATACAATATCTTAACAGGTACTTAACCATATAATATAAAGTAATCAAACTCCATTATTAAACTTATTTTTATTAAACAAATTTATACATAGCTTAAATTCAAGAATTTAACTATATATATAAAGTAATATTTATATAATATCAAAAGTTATATTTATTAAACCATATATTTCTTTCCAAACCCATAGAAATCAATTTCAAATTATATATATATATATATATATATATATATATATATATATAGACCACGGTGTCTTTATATAATTTTCTATCATATGGTCAAGTGATACGGATATTTATCATTTCAATCCGTAATTTAAAACATAAATACGGTTATATATAATTTCAAACCGTAATCCCGAATGAAATAAAAATGCGTAATAACTTGCAGTTTATAGCAATATAAAATACAGCATCCATTCATCCAATAACAATTATCAACCATTTATCAAATCATCATCCAATTCAAACAATAACATCAATATAGAGCATAAAATAAATAATAGGTAATTACTAGCAGTTTATATTCAATAATAAATTAATTTAACTGGCAGTTTATATGCAATAATAAATTGAATAATGATTTAATTCAATAAATTAAATTTAACGGGAATGATGATGAAATATACCAAACAGCAATAAATAAATTTCTAATCATATCAGAAATTAATTTAACACACATATTTTAGAAGTTGTGAGTGGGTTAAAACACTCACCTTTTGAATTTAAATTGAATTCAAATCCAATTTAAACCCAAAAATTCAATAGTTTCAGAATCAGCCCAAACAAGCGCCAAAATGTCCGAAATTCCAATACGAACGTAGTGGAGAAAACCACGCATGAATCAGATATCGTATGTAAAAGTTATACGCATTTGATTACCTAAAGCACAATTAAAATAAAAATAAAAATAAAAAGAAACGAACCAGGACACGTCACCTCCAAGCTACAGCGTGCCCACGAACTACAGTAGCATATGAATTCACCCTCGTTCGAAATCCTGAACACGAATGGCTGCCCCACCTTTAAATGGCCTGACCTCCTCCTACGCGCCGCCTCTGACCTCGAGACCCATGCCATCGAGCACGCCACGACACCGCCCATCCTCCCCACGGGTCTGATCGCCTGAAACGGCCTGCGCCGCCACCTAACGTTTAGGATTTCGAACCCTAATTTGCAAATTCCCAACGCCTTTGGCCACCATACAGGCTGCGACCACCCACGATCTACTCAACGTAGCGAACGCTACACAACCCCTCAACCAATTTCGCCGATTGACGCTGAGATCGAAAGCCTAATTTCGGCTTTGACTGCAATTTCCAGTTGACTCGAACATCAATTGCAAAAATAGGAGCTACGCGTCGATTCGTATCGATGAGATCTTCGATATATATTTTTTTCAAATTTTTCTGAGAAGTTTAAATATTTGAATTTGATTTGTGTTTGGATCTAGAATTTGTTTGTCTGCCATTGAGGAATAAGGGGAATAGAATGACTTGTACGTACAGACAAATGATAATAAGGAACAATTAGGGTTTATAGCAAGGTATATATATAAGCAAGGCTGAAAATAGAATAGATCGGATCTGATTGATATACGCGTTGAACGATAAAATGGCCCGAAAAGCCCGTTTCGACTCCGGAACGAAACTGGGTCAATGCATATAACAAAATAGATGTTTTAAAATATTTTACACTCGATGGAACAAGTTTCAAGTCCAAATTCCATCGTATGAAGAAGTTATTCTAAAATCAAAATTTTCCAAATTGATTTCAATTTCATTGATTTCAAGGCGTTTCGAGTCCGTATGATCAAACGACAAGTCCGATCGCTACGAAACTTGAAATCCTATGATAATTCACCGATACGGATCCGATGAAACAGGTTTCGTCGAAATCCGAGCAGTGGCCAAAATGGCAATTTTTCTAGTTAATTAAATTAAAAATTGATTAATTAAAAAAATTTCAATTTCAATTCGATAATTGACAAATTTCATCACTTTTGATTTATCAATCATTTATAATGATTTATACAAATTTAAATGTCAATTTAGGGATGCTTGATTTGTAAATTTCAATATTAACCTCAATTTCATTAAATTCAAAAATTATAAATAAAATTCCCAATAAATCCCATTTACTTAAATAAATTAATGATTATTCCATTTATTATTGTCGAATAGATGGATTTACATTGGATTCAAAACTATTACATTAATATCCTCACATTCCATCTTTGTTTCAATTAACGCAATACTTAGATATTTAACTTCATTAAATTGCATGTGACGCCCCACCTCTATACCCACGCTAGCCAAGAACACTACGATGTAGTGCTGTCAACTAGCATGGAGAATAAGGCTGTTGAGGAGCGACCATCCATGTAACTTCTTTGTGCGAGCACCATTATGTCAGATATTATAGCATGCATTTCATTTAAGGAGGAAGTCCGACATACCGATACAAACTCAAAGCTATCACACGGTGGCTATAAATAATCTTCGAAAACAAACATAGAAATAAGCATAACACAATCAGTCACAGACATCCATATCACAAAGGCGGAAGAAGATATGGATATATAACTAACACATGAAAGTGTACATCAGAGTAGTGGGGAAAAAGATCCACAATAATACAAAAGAATAGCAACACGTGCTATACAAAAGAATACAACTATGAGTCTATATCTCAAGTGTATACAACAAAAACTGCTAATCTAAATAGTTAGCCAAAAGTCAGAGTAGCAAACCCCAGGGAGAAGTCAAGCAGAAGCACCTACAACATCTCGGTCTGACCCGAGTATTATTTAAGAAAATAATAAACGGATCAGTCTAGCTATAAATATCAGATGACATGGTATAAAATAAAAGATATGGCATAACATAAAATATCCATACTGACATACTACTATAAGTATGAAAATGATCATCAACAGAAGATCAATCAATAAGAGATAAATCAATATCACAAGAATCTTCTCAAAGTTCCAAAGAGGGCATCATACCCTAAACTTGTACTCATAACAAGTCAATGACATAAATTCCAGAAATCAACACAGGAAATCCAGAAATCATAGAAAAAGGGAAAGAGGCCTATCACATGACGGTCCGAAGACCATGGGGAGCTACCCCATATGGGTGAGTCGGAATCACCCAGATGAGGTGTAGGCTAACCAAAAAGCAAAAAAGGTATGTGTGAGTGGAATCACACAAATGGTGTCTAGCCTAACCTCACAACAAAAAGGTATGTGTGAGTGGAATCACACAAATGGTGTCTAGACTAACCTTGCGGATAAAGAGATATGTGTGAGTTTGAATCACACCCATGAGGTCTAGTATAACCTTGCAAACAAAGAGACATCGCACAATTGCTAGTCTAAATCATAAAATGATCGTCATGATCAACGAGAAGTGTCAATTACACTAAGCTAGTAAATATAAAAGTTTATCTTCGTGTCCCATGACCACTTCTTAACTTAAATATTTACGAACAAACTGTAAATCTTCACTAGAAAATTGTCAAAAAAGGTTCAATCGAACAAGTCCAAGAATTAACCGACGAAGCAAACGCAAGCGTTTCGTACCACTTGTTTTACTAAGTCGTTTAATTAGATTTCTCATCCGAGTGAGGTAAAGGTTTGTATATACTAATAGATTGGAAAACAGTTTAGGAAAAGAGCTTTGTATTAAAATAGTGTTGAAATCGTTTTGATGAAAGAGTTTTGATATTTACTACTAGTATTGAAACCTTCATATTTCTAAACTTGTTATCCCGCCTTTTTAGCAAGGCCGTGATACCATAAAATCGACCGAGCAGCCCAAGATAGTTTGTCTCGAAGAATGGTCAACTCAGCATCTCAACAAAGCAAGTTCTGTTGAATGTTTTTCAGATAAGATATCCTACGTAGGGGGGTCCAGGGGGGTGGCAACCCCCCAAGATGGGGGTGCGGGGGCAATGCCCCTTGTACGGGGTTCGACCTGCCTGGTCAGGTCGCGGGGGTCCAGGGAGCAGCGCCCCGTCCAAAACGGTACGACCTAGTGAAGACCTAAGGGAGAATAGGTTCAAGCGACCTACGAGTATAAGGGGTCGAGCGACCTAGGGGTGTTCGCGACATAACGACCTAAACAAGGTCGAGCGAGTTAAGGTGATGTGCGACCTAACGTGTCACGCGACTTAACGAAGGCAAAGCCGAGCGATTTAGGGTGATGCGCAACCTAACGGAGGAGAGCGGCTTAAGGGGTCATGCGACCTAACTGGACTGGCCAAGCGACCTAACAACCCAGGCAAGGATGAGCGACTTAAAGTGGTAAGCATGCGGCCTAGGTGGACGCGACCTAATGGTCAAGCGACTTAAGGGGGTACGCGACCTAAGGGAAACTCGCGGCTTAACATTGCCGAGCTAAGTTAAGGTGCGACTCAACCAGGTGAGCGACCTAAGGAAGACGAACGACTTAAGGAACTCGGGGGTTAGAAGAGGCTAGCGACCTAAGGTCATACGACCTAACGAGGAAACGACCTAATGTCATACGACCTAACGGCCTAAGGTCATACGGCCTATCTATGTGAGCGACCTAAGGGTTTAAAGGCCACGCGACCTAATGCCTTAACTAGGCTATGCGACCTAACGCTGCAGAGGGGGTTTAAGGCCAGAAACGACCTACGACCTAAACCCCATATGACCTAAAGTGAAACGACCTAACTTCGAAGTGAAAATTCAAGGCAGTGCAACCTAGCGCGATAACACGCGAGCGACCTAAGGGTTAGGTCGCGAGCGACCTAACTCCGAACACAGAAAAATGGCCAGAATGACCTAAGTACAGAAAATTCACCAAAACGCTAAAAATTGGAGTTTTTCGCCAATCCAATCTGAACCAAATGCTAATATGCATGCAAAAATGATAGGGAATCATTCCCATCAGTCAAATATAGTTATAGGCTAGAATTGTGAGATAAAAATCTCACATTTGCACCAAAATCCAATGAAAATGAAGAACAAAGCAAGCAAGAATCAATCCCTCTTCAATCCCAATGCAAGAAGCTTGAATCCAATGTCTTCTTGTTGAATTTGGAGTTGATGTTGGATTAGCAATGAAGACTTAGCTTTTGGAGTTTTAATTTCTCTTTGCACTCACCATTAATGCAAAAGCTTGAGTTGGTAGGAATTTATGAAGAGTGAAGAGAAGGAGGGGGTTGGGCTTGAGTTATAATGGCTAAGCTAACCCAAAGCCCGAAGCGGGAAAAGTTAGTGAAATTCCACTAACTCCAAACCTATCAATGTTTATACTTAAAAAGTTGTAAACGACATTTCGAACTCAATGGAAGTGGTCTCGAGTCGACATTTCGAACTCAATGGAAGTGGTCTCGAGTCCTAATTTAACTGTTTGCAAAAAGTAGCTTTTCGGACCAAAATCCGATTAACGATAAAATATTTAAATAAAATATTTAAATATAAAATCGATAAATATGCGGGTTGTTACAGACTCCCCTCCTTAAAAAAATTGCGTCCTCGCAATATATAAGGTGGAAATAAAAAGTAACAACCATAAAAGCATATTAATACAAAAAGAAATTTGAAATAGGAAGTTCACCATAAAGAGCATGAAAGTGTAAGCTTGAATGGGATCGTTCGAGGAATTCCCAGGGTTCCTAAGAGCAATGGTTAGGACCTGAGAACTATTGAGCCTTCACAAGAAGAATATCCTTATTCCGAAGGTGCTCAACCTCCGAAGCAATGACGTGAACGGAATGTTGCTCATAAATTAAATCTGGTGAAACTTCAATTTCCTCCACAACACCGGGCTCAAAAATAGAATCGGAACCCCGAAGGCATTTCCGTAATTAAGAAACGTGAAACACGTCACGAATAAAAGAAGATTGAGCCGGTAATGTAAGGCGACAAGCCATAGAACCAATACTTTCGACGATAGGAAATGGCCCAATATATTGAGGCGCTAATTTTTCCCCCATCGACAGAAATGTATATAACACCTTTCACAGGTGAAACACGAATAAAATCTAGACCTGAAACCAGCTTCTCACTGATCTTAAGCCAACAAGAAGAAGATCGACATAGCCTTCCCTAGATTGCCTCGAAAGATGCCATACAAATACTAGATCGGAAGTTATGATTATAGGAAAATTAAACAAGAGAATTATGATTTTCCCAACTTCCACAAAAAACAAGCACACAATACGAAGATGGTCTTCAAGAGTTTGGTTCACACGCTCTGTTTGTCCATTGGACTGGGGAAATAAGCGGTGCTAAAATTAAGCTTCATTTCTAAAGCTTTTTGAAGACACTTCCAAAATCTACTAGTAAACAGTGGATCACTATCGCTATCAAATAGAAGTAGGAACTCCATATAATTTAACAATTTCTTTTAATAAAGTGTTTGGCCAAAAGAGGAACGATTCGGTTAAACCGAACGGGAATAAAATGGGCTGATTTAGTAAGTCAATCTACTATAACCCATAAGTTACCATGACCCGAATGAGAATGGGAAAGGCCATCTATAAAATCCATGGAGATTTGGTCCCACTTCCAAATTGGAATTTCTAAAGGTTGCAATAACCCATCAAGCCTTTGGGGTAGGGCCTTGACAAGATGGTAAGTCATACAACACTTAACAAAGTTAGCGATATCAGATTTCATTCACACCCAACATTAAAGACGCTTCATATCCGCGTACATTTTACTACAATAGGGGTGAATGATAATATTAGAACGATGTGAATCTTCTAAAATATAATGACGAAGATCACAAATATTTGGTACGATAAGTCTACCAAACTTTCAAATGTCCCCACGAAAATCAATATCGAAGTCTTTCAAACTTTCAATATTAATTTCATCCCTACGACCTTGGCTACGAAGAGCCAATTCGGGATATAGCCCTTTGAGCTTTAAGAATGCAGTCTAAAAAGAAGGAGGAGCCTCTAGACTGCATAGAACCAGGGATGCACATAAATCGGATTTTTGCGATCTCGAATCTCACAAGTGGATAGAGTCTCGAGATCGTTCCATTCGGATATCATCCTATAAACAATTGCTTGTTGCTTACAACTAAGTGCATTGGCAACACGATTTCCCTTCCGGGAGTATAAAGAATATCAAGATCATAAGATGCAAGAAATTCGAGCCAACATGATTGACACAAATTAAGTTTCTTATGAGAAAATAGATATCCCAATGATTCATAATCGAGGTAGAGAACAAATTTCTCCACCAAAGATGATGATGCCAAATATTAAAAGCAAAATCAATAGCCGCAAGCACCAGATCATAAGTGGCATACCTAGTCTCGATCGGCTTTAAAGATTTAGAAGCAAAAGTGATTGCACGTTCTCTTTCGCAAGAGAACGGCATCCAAACCAATACAATAAGCATTGGTACTAAAGTTAAAGTCTTGGTTCCCTTTGGAAAACACGAGAATAAGAGTATCAAAAAGAGAGAATTTTAATTTTCTTTTCTCAAAAGCTAAAACTTTCAAAATCACAATCACCTTTATAGAAAAACTTACATTTTACGAGTCAATTTATTGTGTCTGATTGTCTCATCAAAGCGTTTAGGAAATCCCTATCGATAGCGTTGATCATGCGCATCGACCAGAATTCTTAAAACAATATATGGGCAATACAACACAAAATTATCTTTTATATTATTTTTAAAGTATCTTCTTAAAAATGATTTGCAAAATTTTAAATTGCTATTACCATCCAAAATAAATAAATACTTACTGAGATATTCATAGAATACTCGATTTATAAAATGGATAAAATAAACTGGATAAACTGAGTGACATAATAAGTCACTCATATGAATCATAACGAGTACGGAATGCGGTATGTGGAAGGCTAACTTCTGAAACTCGTAGCAATTGAAATTCAGTGGTAAGGTCGAACTGAAAGGACCTTAACCCTCTTCTAAAAAGATTGCTTAGGAGATGATCCTAAGACAAGCTCAAAATACCGGAAAATTCTCAACCGATATGAATGCGAGAGATATCTCTTTACTCCACATGTGAGTTTAAAGAATAAAATGATGCCATCGATTTGAAATTGAAATCACAAAGGAAAAATATGAATCTTCTTAACAGATCGAAAATATAAAAAATGAATAGTCCTTTTGGAAAAATTGGATATGGGCTTTGCAATAAGCCAATCCTTTCACGCAAATCAATTCCGAAACCTAAGCAATGCATAACATGCAAATTGGTTCGGAAAGAAAAATCACATGAAATAATTTTCGATATCAATAAAAAGCAAGTAGAGTGTTGTGGATCCACTAATCTGGATTCGCAATCCTCAAAGAAGTCATTAAGCTCGAAACATAAAAAGAAAGAGAACCAACAAGTTCTTTTGATATAAAATGATGAGACGGACCCATATCAAAAAGAACTCGAACCGGATAATCGAAAACAAATGAAATTAAGGATTAAATAAGAAGTACCTTGACCCAGAGGAGTTTCGTTAGAAGCTTTTAGCTTTCCTTCTCTATTGTTAGGTCGCATGGGACATGTAGACAAGAAATGGCCCGATCCTTTGCAATAGCGGCAATAGAGAGGTTTTGGGCACTTAATTACATAATGGTCTGTGGAACCACAATTGTAACATCTTTTACGACTAGAGGTAGGTGGCTTGGCTACCGAAGTTTCTGGTTCCACCCTCTTCTTGCTTAGAAGTATGGGGCAGATAGAAATATGATGACTGGAATCTTTGCAATAACGACAAAAGAGTGGTTCCAGACACTCCTTCGCATGGTGGTCCCTAGAACCACAATTGTAGCATCGTCCATGATGAAGGATTGGAGTCTTTGCTACAAAAGCAGGTTGCTTCACCTTCTTATCGGGATAAGGGCTTTTGAACTTAATATGCCTCTTCTTGGACATCCCAATATCACTATCAATTCCTTTATCAGCCTCTTCTTCTTGTAGAGTGATATCTACAAGTTGGTCGAAAGGAACTTCTAGTTTCAAAGGTAAGATCTTTGGGGGATTCTTACTCATAGCACAGATAAACCTTTGATTCTGAGCAAGATCCGAAAGTTGTTGGGCAGACATGAATACGCCATCCAGAAAAGGACTACTGGAATAACCAGCGCTAGGACTGCCAGAACTAACCATCTCTTCTTCCTTCAAGAAAGAAAGGAAGAAGAAGGAAAAGATTATTCTCAGAATGAATATCAAGCAATCTTGATAGATAGAACAAGGAATCACAAAAGAAATTAGGATGAATCAGTACGAAGACTCGAATTAATCCTAAGGTAGGACTCCTAAGATGGACTTAGAACGATGATCCTTGTTAAGTTATTCTACATTATTCCGAAGTTTGGCTCTGATACCAAGTTGTGACGCCCCACCTCTATACCCACGTTAGCCAAGAACACTACGATGTAGTGCTGTAAACTAGTACGAAGAATAAGGCTGTTGAGGAGCGACCATCCATGTAACTTCTTTGTGCGAGCACCGTTATGTCAGATAGTATAGCATGCATTTCATTTAAGGAGGAAGTCCGACATACCGATACAAACTCAAAGCTATCACGCGGTGGCTATAAATAATCTTCAGAAACAAACATAGAAATAAGCATAACACAATCAGTCACAGACATCCATATCACAAAGGCGGAAGAAGATATGGATATATAACTAACATATGAAAGTGTACATCAGAGTAGTGGTCAAAAAGATCCACAATAATACAAAAGAATAGCAACACGAGCTATACAAAAGAATACAACTATGAGTCTATATCTCAAGGGTATACAACAAAAACCGCTAATCTAAATAGTTAGCCAAAAGTCAGAGTAGCAAACCCCGGGGAGAAGTCAAGCAGAAGCACCTGTAACATCTCGGGCTGACCCAAGTATTATTTAAGAAAATAATAAACGGATCAGTCTAGCTATAAATATCAGATGACATGGTATAAAATAAAAGATATGGCATAACATAAAATATCCATACTGACATACTACTATAAGTATGAAAATGATGATCAACAGAAGATCAATCAATAAGAGATAAATCAATATCACAAGAATCTTCTCAAAGATCCAAAGAGGGCATCATGCCCTAAACTTGTACTCATAACAAGTCAATGACATAAATTCCAGAAATCAACATAGGAAATCCAAAAATCATAAAAAAAGGGAAAGAGGCCTATCACATGACGGTCCGAAGACCATGGGAAGCTACCCCATATGGGTGAGTCGGAATCACCCAGATGAGGTCTAGGCTAACCAAAAAGCAAAAAGGTATGTGTGAGTGGAATTACACAAATGGTGTCTAGCCTAACCTCGTAACAAAAAGGTATGTGTGAGTGGAATCACACAAATGTTGTCTAGACTAACCTTGCGGATAAAGAGATATGTGTGAGTCGGAATCACACCCATGAGGTCTAGTCTAACCTTGCAAACAAAGAGACATCGCACAATTGCTAGTCTAAATCATAAAATGATCGTCATGATCAACGAGAAATGTCAATTACACTAAGCTAGTAAATATAAAAGTTTATCTTCGTGTCCCATAACCACTTGCTTAACTTAAATATTTATGAACAAACTGTAAATCTTCACAAGAAAATTGTCACAAAAGGTTCAATCGAACAAGTCCAAGAATTAACCGACGAAGCAAACGCAAGCGTTTCATACCACTTGTTTTAAGTCGTTTAATTAGATTTCTCATCTGAGTGAGGTAAAGGTTTGTATATACTAATAGATTGGAAAACGGTTTAGGAAAAGAGCTTTATATTAAAATAGTTTTGAAATCGTTTTGATGAAAGAGTTTTGATATTTGCTACTAGTACTGAAACCTTCATATTTCTAAACTTGTTATCCCGCCTTTTTAGCAAGGCCGTGATACCATAAAATCGACCGAGAAGCCCAAGATAGTTTGTCTCGAAGAATGGTCAACTCAGCATCTCAACAAAGCAAGTTCTATTGAATGTTTTTCAGATAAGATACCCTACGGATGGGGGTTCCGGGGGGGCAACCCCCCAAGGTGGGGGTGCGGGGGCAACGCCCCTGCTACGGGGTTCGACCTGCCTGGTCAGGTCGCGGTGGTCCAGGGGGCAGCGCCCCCGGTGGGGTGCGGGGCATCGTCCCGTCCAAAACGGTACGACCTAGTGAAGACCTAAGGGAGAATAGGGTCAAGCGACCTACGAGTATAAGGGGTCGAGCGACATAGAGGTGTTCGCGACCTAACGAACTTAACAAGTTCGAGCGAGTTAAGGTGATGCGCGACCTAACGTGTCACGCGACTTAACAAAGGCAAGGCCGAGCGACTTAGGGTGATGCGCGACCTAACGGAGGAGAGCGACTTATGGGGTCATGCGGCCTAACTGGAATGGCCAAGCGACCTAACAACCCAGGCAAGGACGAGCGACTTAAAGTGGTAAGCATGCGGCCTAGGTTGATGCGACCTAATGGTCAAGCGACTTAAGGGGGTACGCGACCTAAGGGAAACTCGCGACCTAACATTGCCGAGCTAAGGTAAGGTGCGACTCAACCAGGTGAGTGACCTAAGGAAGATGAACGACTTAAGGAACTCGAGGGTTAGAAGAGGCTAGCGACCTAAGGTCATACGACCTAACGGGGAAACGACCTAATGTCATACGACCTAACGGCCTAAGGTCATACGGCCGATCTATGTGAGCGACCTAAGGGTTTAAAGGCCACGCGACCTAATGCCTTAACTAGGCTGAGCGACCTAACACTGCAGAGGAGATTTAAGGCCAGAAATGACCTACGACCTAAACCCCATACGACCTAACGTGAAACGACCTAACTCCGAAGTGAAAATTCAAGGCAGTGCGACCTAGCGCGATAATGCGCGAGCGACCTAACTCCGAACACAGAAAAATGGCCAGAACGACCTAAGTGCAGAAAATTCACCAAAACACTAAAAATTGGAGTTTTTCGCCAATCCAATCCAAACCAAATGCTAATATGCATGCAAAAATGATAGGGAATCATTCCCGTCAGTCCAAGATAGTTATAGGCTAGAATTGTGAGATAAAAATCTCACCTTTGCACCAAAATCCAATGAAAATGAAGAACAAAGCAAGCAAGAATCAATCCCTGTTCAATCCCAATGCAAGAAGCTTGAATCCAATGTCTTCCTGTTGAATTTGGAGTTGATGTTGGATTAGCAATGAAGACTTAGCTTTTGGAGTTTTAATTTCTCTTTCCACTCACCATTAATGCAAAAGCTTGAGTTGGTAGGAATTTATGAAGAGTGAAGAGAAGGAGGGGGTTAGGCTTGAGTTATAATGGCTAAGCTAACCCAAAGTCCAAAGCGGGAAAAGTTAGTGAAATTCTACTAACTCCAAATCTATCAATGTTTATACTTAAAAAGTTGTAAACGACATTTCGAACTCAATGGAAGTGGTCTCGAGTCCTAATTTAACCGTTTGCAAAAAGTAGCTTTTCGGACCAAAATCCGATTAACGATAAAATATTTAAATATAAAATCGATAAATATGCGGGTTGTTACATTGCAATTACCCCAATTATTATTATAGTTCAAATAACGCAATATTTTTAATATTTAACTCCACTTATTTGCAATTAATCTAATTATTCAACTTTAAATTCCAATAAATTAATAAATCCTGCCTTCCATTCTTTTAATTCAACTAATAATCATATTATGAATAAAATTTACATTATTCTCAATTATTACCTTAATTTACATTAATGTAACATTTAATTTAGATTTATTGCAATTGATTACCATTTTTAATTTCACATACTAAATAAATAGTTAACTTACAATACTTGTTATCATTTACGTTTATTCTCACTTACAAGCTATTTTTAACAAACACATGTTGCCATTGATTTAGATCTACTTCAATAAAATAAATTAAATGAATGGGTAAAAATTAATAATTATCACTATTGCCAAATTTACTCACATTCATCCTTAAATATCAACTAACAATTATTGTAATTACTTGTCTAACATTGATTCTATCAAACTGCAATTTATTATGTATTAATTCATTAATTAATATAAATTTGGAATTTATTTCCTAATTCACTAATTTCAATCGATTATAACCTTACAATTATTTCAATTTATAGTTATTGCACTAAATTAGTTACTTATCAACCTGTACATTAATTTATATCCAGTTACTATAAATCAATATATTATTGCATTGGTTAATTAAATGCTTACCTTTAATTACTTATTTAAATTTTATACCCAAGTGCAACAATTAACACTATTTCTTTATTGGGATTTCACTTCGATTGTCAAAAATAAATTTTAATTACCATTGCTACATTTTATTTTTAACCTTTACTTCAATATAAATTATAATTTTTTTTATTTCTTTCTAAATTTAATTACAAAATATTTATTAAATAACCAAATTTAATTATTGAAAATTTACAGGTCGTTACAATATGAAATGTTTTCGTTATTCTAAGGTAAAAACTCGTCGTGTTTTTGTGTGGCCTGGTCTTATGAGATTTCTTTGATTTTCAAAGGATTTTGAAAACTTTAATAATTCAAATTGAGTGTGTTTTCTCACGCTGGTTTTCCAGACTAACTCGGGTGTTATTTTATTATAATGCTCGGGTCAGACCGAGTATTTTAGGTTCAGGTTAAGATGCTTTGGAGATCAAGAGACGAACTGGAGCCAAGACGTATTCTCCTGCTTATTTTATTCCATTGTAGTGTTTTGTTTGAAGTTATCAGTAATTGTGAGGGCAAGTTATTATAACTGTCCAAGCTGGTAATTGTTGATTTGTGTACTCTGATGTGAGATATGTATATTATAGTTTTGATTTGTGTAAAGAGCTGTTTATACTATATGTTGTTCAGTCCGCTATGAGATTCTTTTTTTTGTTTAGTTTTCTTCTTCTTCTTCTACCTATTTTCTTTCCCATTAAATATCTGTCTTTCCTGCAGTCGACCATTAGGCAAGTTATACAATGGGTGTATTTATGCCGATTTTCGAGGGTCCAAAGGGTGGGTCGTCACATGTGGTATTAGAGCGTAGGTTGGCAATATACCTAGGCATTGGTGGGGGATTATTCATTAGAAATAAAGTCAGAAGTACTCTAGAATGAGTTTGAGTGTATTGATAGTTATGAGTGCGTATTTGTTAACGAATATACAATGCTTTTATATTGTTTTGACTTATCGTTTGATTGTTTATGTATTCTAGTCGGTACGGGAAGTACGACCGTATCGATAGGGGTTTCTAAACTCTTAAACAAGGTAAACCGACATAGTATAGTTTTAAAGTGGGTAAATGAAATAATTTTAGCCAAAAATATATTTTATTATAAAAGAAATAATTTTCTGAAATAATTTTAGTGTATGGGCTTGGAATGTTTGTTAATAATATAAATAAATAAGATTATAAAATTTGAAATGGTTATACATATAAAAAAATAGAAATTGTATAAGTATGATTTATGCAAAGGAGTATAACTAAAATATGTCTTAAACCAGAATTTAAAAACTAAAAATTTTGGAAAATGTTTTAAACTGGGTTTGAACTAGATGTTTGAGAATTTTTAAATCATGAAGTTTTTTTAGAAATGTTTCCAGAGAGGCTTGTGAGGAATAATGGGTGTTGTTTTGAGACATTTTTGAATAGAAATTATTTAACATGAATTTTTGGAATTAAGGACAGCACCGAACTCACTTCAATCGTTGGAAAATTATCCCGATGATGATGGCCACATCATCAGTATTAATTTTCGAGTTTCTAAGTGATGGATTGCTACTGTGGTAGTTGTCTAAGATTATTTTCTTTGGCTTGTTTAATAAACAAGTTTTGTTTTAGAAAAGTTCAAAAGGGAAATTGTTTTGGTCAAAACCAAGTTGTATGAAAATCTGAAAGTATGATTTGATATGTACAAAAGTGATATATGTATATTATGACTAAAAATGATTGAAATAAAGTCAGGTAATTGAATTCTGGAATTTCCATTTAAAATATTTGTAAAGTTAAGAGAAATTTTATTGAACTTATAAATTGATGTTGACAAAGACAAGAAAGGAAAATGTAAATTTCATTCCTAGATTAAAAATTAACTTAAGTAAATTAAAGTGAATGAGATGGGTTAAAATTTAACTTAAGATAAGTTAAATAATATTGAAATTGGATTTGAATTGAATTGGATATTAAGTTGAAACGTATGATAATTATATAACTATAACTTACATTTATTGAATGAAAAGGATAAACTTAAGCTATTAAGTGATGTTCATAATCCAAAGCTATGATTATAAGATGCAAATGGATTTAAGTAAGTAAAATGGAATTTTAAGTGAATAAGTTTTTAAACTTATGAGTTGAGAAATAAAGTAGTAAACCAAAATGAAGATGGTTTGAAATTATGGTAAAGAATGGAAATTTTAAATAAAAAAATTGAATTTTAAATTTAAGGGTGAACTGAAATTGAGTAAATTAAATATAAACATGAATTGTGAAGTGTTTCTATAACTATATTTTATAAATTTAGAATGTGAGTAAACATAAGTGGAAATTCAGGGGATTGTGAATAAATAAGTTTATAACTTATTAAACTGGAAAATTGGAAAAGTATAACCAAGTTAAAAAGTTAAGTAATTGATAACAAGAAATGAATTCAATTTAAGAGTAAATGAATTTAATATGATTTCAGAACATGGATTGGATAAGTTTGGGTGTGAACTTAAGCATCGACATGGAATGTCTATAATAAACCTTAGAAATAATTCTGCGAAATAGTTTATAGATAAATTTGCTTAAAATGAAATGTCGTTTACTATAAAATGAGGTGAATGGTAAAGAGGTAATATAAGTTGGAAGTAAAATTAATAGAAGTGAAGGTGTGTTAACCATGTTATGATATGATAATTGTTCAAGAATTGGTTTACATGAAATGATTTCCGAATGATATAGTATAAATTGGTACGCTAAGTAAATGAAAGCAAATTAATTGAATGAGATCAAATTAAAATGAAATGGAACTTGTTTTCCATGGAAACATAACTTAAGTGATTATTTATGAAATGGATTCATAAATAAATTAACAAGGATTGGAATGTTGGTTAATACAACATATATTGAATAAAATTTGGTAGATAACTTAAATAGGAATCAAATGGAAAATAGAAACATTGATTTTGAGCTAACTTAAAAAGGAATAAATTGAAATTTAGTAAAATGGCTTTGCATATAGTGGAAGTAAATAATGAATGGAATGTAAATAAATTGATTGTGAATCAATTTGAATTGAATAAAAGTGAATTTATGCAAGTAAGGCAAATACAAATCAATTTGGAATATATGTGAGTTGTTTGTTGTAAATATGAAATGAATGCAATTAATTGGGTTGTCAATCATTTCGAATTGAATGAAATGATATATGGATCCATGGAAAGGGATTAAATTAGTATTGGAATCTTATAATTGCTTGTAATATATGATTGGCATGTTTGGGTTATGAAGTTGATGTGCTGGCTAGCTAAATAAATGAAATTTTATAAAATTTCATAGTTATGAAACTTATGTGTTTATTTTTGAGTGAGTACAGATACGGGGAGCTAATGGAAAGATTTTAGGTTGCGCAAATGCATATAAAATAAGCTGCTCACTTCAAAATGCTAACATGAGGTACGCCTACGCAATAAAATAAAGAAATGATAATATATTGATATATATTTATTTTCCAACAGTGTGGGTTGATGTAAATAATTTTATCATATTTGTGATATTATAAAAGGATCTCCGTACAAAGAAGACGCTGTCAAAAAATTTCGAAAAATTAGGGTGTTAAAAAAAATTTGAAAATTTTTGTTAACTAGGAAAAGTAGATTTTTGAATTGAACTTGAAATAAAAGGGTTTTGAGTTAGAAGTGAAAGCAAATTGTTTTGGATAAAACCAAAAGGTTTTGAAAGAATCTTAACTAAGTGGGTTTTGGGCAAGTTAATGGATTTGGAAGCATTTTTCTCACCTTAGCAATTTCCAGGACGAAATTTTTATAAGAGAGAAGGAATGTAACGACCCATAATTTTGGTCATTTGATTTTGAACATTTGGTTTATTTTAAATGTCGAGTCTGAATTATTAATTGATTTTGAATATGGAAGAATCAGTAAAATAGTTTGACGTTTCAAATATAGCGATTTAAAGGATTTGGTAAATAGTAATTTAATATTGGAAAATGGGTGAAAATGGGAATCTGAAGTTAGATATGAACAGAAGGAATTTCTAAGTTGATTTAAAACTCTATTTGAATTAGAGTGATGGTAATAGACTTTGAATGGGATTAAAAATTGATAAATTTAAAAGTTTAAAATTTATATATTAATTTAATAATGGAAATAGTGTATAATAATAGTGTAACTAGTTGAACCATAGTTTAAAATGAATCAGAATGATGTCTAATATGGATATAAATTCTATTTTATTTGTAATGGAGTTAGTAAGTTTTAGAAATTGAAAATTTTAACGATTTCTACGGTTTTGAAAATCGCTCGATTTAATCGACGGGTTAAAATTGCCTTCCAGGGCACAATCTCGAAATTCGATGAAATCAGTTCCATTGGATCCGTAATAGTTTATTATTGTCGAATTTCAAATTTCATAATGTTTAGAATTACCTTTTGGTCATACGAGATAGAAACGCGTTGAAATAAATATCGAAAATTCGATATTTTAGTTCGATTCAAAAAGCTATCTTCCACATACGATCGAATTATGCTCTGAAACACGTTCTGTTGTGTTTGGAATAGGGTTAAAACCTTATAAACGCTAGGAGGCACGTCAAGTTTGAAGTTCGTTCGAAAAATCATGTAAATTATGGAAAAGAATAATATTAAATTAATGTTATACACGTATAAGTAAGCAGTAAAGCCTAGACAAATTGTAGCCGCTGTCTTCAATTCGTTTAATGGACGAAAACTTCCTCTATTTCCCCTCGATTTTTTCCTCCTCTAAGCAGTATCGTCAAAATCTTCCAACTATGAAGACGAGGAGCTCATCGAGCTCGACCGGATCAACGGTCATGATCAACCATCGTGGCCACGATTAGCCATATTTGGCACGAGAAGGGGAGGAGTTCAAGCGCATTTTCCAAGATGCTGGGGAGGCCGAGGTCGTTGGCGAGGGCGTAGCATGTGACGGGCTTCAGGTGGGTGGTCTCCGATCAAACCCTAGGCGAACGAAGTGGTAGCGACAACGAGGGGAAGTGGGCGACTTGGTTTGTTCTTTTACCTATACGGGCACGTTTGGGAAGAAAACAAAGGAGCGGCCTCGATTTTACTTCTAGGAAACAACTGCGGCAATTTTTTTAGAGTTAATGTAACAGCAGCGTTTTTGACGAGATCCGAAGATCGGCACTAATACGTCCACTATATCAAATGCCACATAATCGAATGCCGGAAATCCAAATTGTTAGGATTAAAAAGAAGAGGTAGAAGAAAAAGATAGAAGAAAGAAGAAAACAGAACAGAAACAATATCAGAATCTCACATATTGCAGCGGGACAACTTATAATAGATAAATGAACAATCTTTAAAAACAAAGAACTATATCAGTTATTACATTACATCACATCATCATCAGAGTATACAACGACAATAAACAACACAATACAAGAATGGGCAGCTATACAAACATGTCCCTGCAAGTGAATTATACAGTGGAAAGATAATATCATATACAAGTAATACGTCTCGCCATCCAGCTCGCCACTTGAGCTCCATAGCACTTCTGAATTCCAAAATGACCTGATAACCTGACTCTAGACTGCCCGTGTGGAAAATTATGGGCACCCAGAGTTTAGGAAGAGAACAATAAACTCCAGGTCAGTCATGGGACTGGTGTGAGAACTCAAAACAGTTATTTTATCTTTTAAAACAACAACAACAATAGAAGTGCAGAATATCCGCAATGTTTTTGAAAAATGAAACAACCATAAGGCCTCCCCTCACACACACAATGCAAGCGCAGAATTGGAGGAGATTTCTCCTTATGATAGTCAAAGATGCTTACTACGCAAAACAAATCATTTTTGATATTATTATTAGTGCATAGTATAGAAAAGATCATTTTGAAAGTAAAGATATAAATCTTAGCCAACATACGACCATTATCGTATGCCTACTATAGCTACCATGTTCAATAGCAGGTTACCGCCACATTCCATGGCAGGTTATACAACTACATCCGTACAAGGCTCATATTGTTTCTTTGGATTTCCAACAAATGGTCAGGCTAAGGAACTTCCTACTGCCACATGGGATCGTCTCTGGAGGGACGTCCCGAGAACTTAACCAGCTCTCTGCGAACACAAGGCCGGGTTACCTTTGTCACTAGGAAACTACTACACGAATATGCCACCCCCCGGTCCTTTGGGACCTTTATCCAAGGGCCCTCTATCGCCAAGCAACAACCACACAGAAAAATGAGAATGGAGCTACCACATAGGTTAAGCATCAGGGCTCCATACCTGACACCACCCTTTTCCAGAAGGGAATGACATACCTTAAAGGGCGTGACCCTCATAACCTTGCCGCACATTCCTGTTTCGACCATTTCCGGGGTGTGAGGTATGGCGAAGTCTCATCCACAAAGCTACGCTTTTTTCACAAAGCCACGCTTTGATCAACAAATGATCAATAACTAATCATCACACAGCAACACTCAGCATGCCACATTACCAAATTGGGAATATATCGATGATAACCTTCAACTACAAAACTTCTGAATTCGTACGTTTCAGAGAAGGGTGTTAAGCTAAGTGAATAAATTCTCCGCCACCACAGAAATGTATTTGAAAGAAATATGCTTTATATCTCAAAATGTATGTCAGACACGTGACCATACAAGTCTGTTCCGGGCTCGAGCAGAACCGAAGGCACTTCCAAAGAAGCCCTTGCAATCCGAGTACTCACCATCCCGATCGAATTTCCCATCACAAAGGAAATCTCTATACCGTAGCTAACAGTGCAGAGACAATCGATAGGTCATCCTATCGTTTTCACAAATACCCGGTCTTCAACACCGGTCTTCAATGCTATCCATTACGTCGTATCACTATTCGGGATGGGTAATCCGAATAACGAGCGGAATAATTTTAAAAATAAGTGTAGCATTCGATTTCAACCAATTCAAAACAAATAGCCACTTAAGGGTCAATATTGATAGTCAGTTATTTAACTATCAATCAATATTCACAACATAACCCGAATTCAAATAATTTCCAAAATTATTTATTTTCCAAAAATATCTTTACAAGATATATATTTTCCACACTTTAACCATTTGAAAACCAATTTCAAATCAATTTACACCCTTACAACTTTCATTTCAAAATGGTTCATTTAAACCAATTAAATAAATCCTTACCGATTTATTTAAATTTACGTTCCAAATCCGTAAATTTATTTCCACATTTCAAAATAAATCAATGTTTATTTTTAAACAAATTTCCCTTTCTTTTATAAATTCCATAGTGAATTTACATTTCCAAATATTCACCTTTTATACGATTTCTCAAATCGATTTCAATTATTCACTTTCAATTTATCTTTAAAAGATATAATCTCAAACATTCATTTCATATTGGAAAACATTTCCATACTTATTTAATAATAAGTAATTCACCAATCTATTTATTTTCAACATTTTGAAAATAATCAATATACTTAAATCTAAATTAGGTATATATTTTATTCTTTAAGGAAAACGTTCACTTAAGCACATTTATTTGAATCAAAGCGAATGTTGCGTAAAACAATGTTACGACAACTCAAAATTACTAGTATAGGGATTCAAAATTAAGATAGATATATGAATCCCAATACTATAAAAAAAACTTTTCCTTTCGGAAATCATTTACTATAACAACAGTGTTATAGTCCACCATTTCCTTCTATTTCTCGAAAACGTCTATTTCAACATAAAAGTTAAAATCTAGGGTTTCGACACTTAATACAATTTAAAACATCTTTAAATCGTTTAATTCTATTTAAAATATCCCTTTCCTAAAATATTTCTTTAACATATTATTCACTGTCCAAAATCGTGAATATACTTCGTTAACCAAATTCAATTTCAACATTATTTATTTAAAGCATTATTCACCATTCCAAAATCGTGAATATACTTCCTTTAATAAGTTATAATAATTAAAATTATTGAAAGAAGTCGATTTCGAATTTATAAACAACGTTTATAAATTCTATTTATATTTTATAACAGCTTCAACTTATAAAATCACTTTATTAACAAATTCTATCTATATTTCATTTACACGCCAAAAATCCAATTTATAAGTTAATTACTTATAAATACTTTATTTCACAAAATCTATTCATTTTATAACTTCACAATTTATAAATCTATAGATTTCATCCACTTATGAAATCTATTTATACTTCATTTTAACACTTATAAAAACTCGGTTTATAACTCCAACATTTTAATTTATAAATATCAATTTTATAAATCTTTTATATAAATTATTTATAATAATTCAAAAATCCCAATTTGAACAATTTTATAAATTAATCAACTACTTATTTCAAAAAAAACACATTTCGGTTATATTCAACAAAAATCATAATTTTTATAACATAAAAATCTCAACGTTTGTTTATTTAAAATGAATCAATTCCACAATTGAATTTTATTATGAATTCTCAACTTAATTTTTCAAAACCACTTTTATTTATTTTCGGCATCAAACGATACCAAAATATATTCGGCTAAATTTAGCCTTTAACAATTCCAATCACAAAGATAATCACGCAGATTATAAATAGATCAATAAATAGATCAACACACAACATTGAAACCAATTCAATTATTTTAGGAATTCAGTTGGATCCCTCCAATCTGTTTCCTGCATCCAAAAATGTTAGCACAATACCAATTTCGCTTTAAGATGAAATATCGCGGTATATGGGATTTATAGAATATTATCCGCTATTATGCAGCGCAATAGGGTCTCATCCGCTACATAATGCGGGAAATCAACTCCAAGTACATATATAATACCAATTCCATACAAGTTGGAATTATCGCGATATATGTTTTTAATAAATATCCGCTTAATATACGGTGCATAGGGTCTATTTAACGCAATAGATAACAAATTATCATCCAATCACACAATCAAGCAATTATAAATCTAACTATTTAAAATTTAAATCGAAACAATTTAATTGAGTGAGAAGTTCTCACCTTGAGTTTCTGATAATAGTTGTAGCATTTTATTTCGAATAAAATTAAACGTGCGTTTAATTTTATCCAAAATTTTCACTAGCTCCAAAAGACTCCAAACCAGATCAATAGCATAGTGCTCGATGAAACGAACCCGACACAAGTCCTTTCGTAATTTTCTGTAACAACCCACAAATTTATCAATTTTATATTTAAATATTTTATTTAAATATTTTATCGTTCGTCGGATTTTGGTCCGAAAAGCTACTTTTTGCAAACAGTCAAATTGGGACTCGAGACCACCCCCATTGAGTTCAAAATGCCGTTTGCGACCTTTTTGAGTATAAGCTTCGATATGTTTGGAGAAAGTTGATTTTTGCTACTTTGTACTTAGGGCTTTGGTTTGGGCTGAGCCCAATAACCCCACTTATGTATTCAGTCCCAACCCCTTATCCTCTTCATTCCTTCATAATTTCCTAATACATTCAAGCTTCATCAAAAATGGGGGAAGAGAAAAAGAACTAGGAAATCCTAAGCCCTAGTTTCCATTAGCAAATCCATCTTCTAGCTCCAAACTCAAGAGAACCCATTGGTAAGCATCTCCTTCTTCTTCCCCGACTCATTCTCTCATTGATTTCAGAAATTTCCTACACCTAACTTAGGGAATGTTCTTTTTTTAAGCTTAGATTCAAACTTCTAGTGTTGAGATTGAAGTGTGGTTGATCTTCTCTTGTCTTCAAGCTTCTCATTCATTGATTTGGGTTTAAAGGTGAGATTTTTATCTCACATCTTTGTCTATAATTATCTTCGATTGTTAGGTATGAATTCCTAACACTTATTCATGTGCAATTGATTTTGGTTTGGATTGATTTCGTGTATATTCCAATTTTTGGGTGTTTTGGTCTAATTTATGAAAATCCTATTATGGAGATTTGGATATTGATATTTGAGGCGTATCGAAGAGCCGTTTAGGCTGGGTTGTCGCTCGACGTAATTCCTTAGTCGTCGTTGCTCGATCGATCGCTTCCGGTATCCGTTTGGCCATTTTTGGCCTAGGTTCAGGGAATGCCCTGAACCCTTCATTCAGACATCTGAAACGTAATATTCAGACGTCTGAACATTGTCTGGGAAGATTCCTATTCCCAGATTCAGACGTCTGAATATATGGTTTCAGATGTCTGAATTGGTTCATTTGGAACCAGAAAGGAAATAGGCTAAAAAGTGCCTATTTCAGACGTCTGGATTCAAAGATTCAGATATCTGAATTCTGTCTTTAGAAAATATTTATTTTCCAGATTCAGACGTCTGAATCCTTGATTTCAGACGTCTGAATCAGCACTATTTTGCATGTTTGCCTATTCGCTTGAGAATTCCAATTTAAATCGATTCGTGATGATCCTATTTGTTGTTATCATTTATTATGCCTTTGATGACTCCATTTTAGGGATTTTTGAATATCCATTTCGATGGATTCTTTATCGGTTTCTTTGGATTTTATTCACGTCTTCGAATGTGAATTTTACTGATTGATTGTTCTTACAATCTTCTTTGTGATTTGTCACTTTAAAAATATAAAGGTTTTCTATATTAGTAGTAAATATCAAAACTCTTTCTTCAAATGATTTCAACACTATTTTATTACAAAGCTCGTTTTCTCAAACCGACTTCTAATCTATTAGTATATACAAACCTTTACCTCACTCGTATGAGAAATCTAATTAAACGACTTAGTAAAACAAGTGGTATGAAACGCTTGCGTTTACTTCGTCGGTTAATTCTTGGACTTGTTCGATTGAATCTCTTGTGACAATTTTCTAGTGGAGATCTACAATTTGTTCGTAAATATTTAAGTTAAGCTAGTGGTTATGGGACATGAAGCTAAGCTCATATATTTACTAGCTTACTGTAATCGACACTTCTCTTTGATCATGACGATCATCTTTGTGATTTAGACTAGCAATGGCGATGTCTCTTTGTCTATGTGGAGGACTGTTCCTCATTTTATTGAGCTTCGTCTCATTTCTTACACATGGGTCATACCTTTTTAGGTGCGTCAATGTTTATTATGCTTGGGGTGTACCTTTCTAGGTGCATCGATGTTTGTTTACTTCGTGGAGCAATCGGCTCAATAAGTCGGGGCATGGGACGTATCTTTCTAGTTGCGTCGATGTTCGTCTATGCATGGGGCGTGTCTTTCTAGGTGCGTCGATGTTCGACTTAGCATGGGGTGTATCTTTCTAGGTGCATCGATGTTAGACATTACATGGGGTGTATCTTTCTAGGTGCATCGATGTTTATTTATGCATGGGATGTATCTTTCTAGGTGTATCGATGTTTATTTATGCCTGGGGCGTATCTTTCTAGGTGCGTCGATGCTAGAGCATGGGGCGTATCTTTCTAGGTGCGTCAATGTTTGACTGTACATGGGGCGTGTCTTTCTAGGTGCGTCGATGTCCAGTTTGTGGGATTGGCCATCCTTTTCTTGTGATTTCTGAATTTCGTGTGTTGAATTCTGGAATTTATGCTTCACCTATCTTCGTGATTTCTATTGATTTGATTTATCAATTATTGTGGCTTGGTGAATGAAATTAGGATTATGACATTCCTTTTGATCCTTGAGTAGGTTATTGTGATATTGATTAATCTCTTGTTGATTTTCAATTACTTATATATCACAACTTGGCGTTGTGGTTATTATACGTTTAGTCATATCTCTTATTCTATATCATTTCATCTGATATTTATAGCTAGACTGATCCGTTTATTATTTTCTTATTAAATAATACTCGGGTCAGACTGAGATATTACAGGTGCTTCCTCATGGCTTCCTATCTGGAACCATCTTCTGACTTTTGGCTAACTACTTTAGTTTAGTAGTTTTTGTTGTATACATTTGAGATACAGACTCTATGATGTATACTTATTCTTTTGTCTAGCACTTGTATCTATTCTTTTTGATATTGTGGATCTTGTTTGACCACTACTCTGATGTACACTTTCATGTGTTATATTCATATCTATTTCCGCCTTTGTGATATGAATTGTTTGTGACTGATTTATGTTATGTTTATTTCTATATTTGTTTCTGAAGATATTATAGCCACTGTGTATTAGCTTTGTGTTTGTGTCGGTATGTCGGATTTCCTCTTGAGATAAAACGCATGTTATACTATCTGACATATCGATGCTCGCACAAAGCAATTACACGGATGGTCGCTCCTCAACAGCCTTATTCTCCGTGCTAGTTGATAGCATTCACCGTAATGTTCTTGGCTACCGTGGGTATAGAGGTGGGGCGTCACAGCTTGGTATCAGAGCCAAACTTCGGAGCAATATGGAATATTATAACAAGGATCATCGTCCTAAGTCCATCTTAGGAGTCATGCTTTAGGATTTTATTCGGGTCTTCGTACCGTCCTATCCTATTTTCTTTTATGATTCCTTGTTTTATCTATCAAGATTGCTTGATATTTATTTTGAGAATAACTTTCCTCCTTCTTTCTTTCTTAAAGAAGAGAAATGGTTAGACCAGGTCGTCCCAGCGTCGGTCAATCTAGTGCTACTCCTCAGGATGGAGTATTCATGTCTGCTCAACAACTTTTGGATCTTGTAAAGAATCAAGAGTTTATCTATGCTTTGAGTAAGAACCCCGAAATGGTTCTACCTTTGAAACTTGAAGTTTCTTTCAATCAGCTGGTGGATGTTACTCTTCTTCATGGAGAGGTTGGTAAAGGAAGTGTTTGTGATATTGGGACTTCCAAGAAGAGGCATATTAAGTTCAAGAGCCTTAATCCCAATAAGAGAGTGAAGCAAACTACTTTTGTAGCAAAGACTCCAATCCCTAATCGTGGAGGATGATACAATTGTAATTCTAAGGAACATTATGCGAACATGTGTCCAAAACCCCATTCTTGTCGCTATTGCAAGAAACCGGGTCATCTTTTATCTGCATGTCCCAAACTTTTGAACAAGGACATGAGAAAGCTAAATATTATGTAAGCCCCTAGTAACACTTCTCGTGGTCAAGGTATTTCTCATTTAATCCTTGATTACATTTATTTTGTGATCTTCTTATTTGAGTTCTTTTTGATATGGGTTTCATCTCACTATTTTATATCAAAAGAACTTGTCGATTCTTTTTCTTTAAATATTTTTGGGCTTGATGAGTTATTTGAGAGTTGTGAATCCGGATGGCAGGTCTGCAACACTCAATTTGCTTTCTATTGATGTCGAAATCATTTTATGTGATTTTTCTTTCCGACTCGATAATTTTACTTAGGCTTCGGAATTGATTTTTTTGAAAGGATCGGCTTAATCATTGTGAAGCCCATATCCTATTTTTCGAGTGGACTATTCATCTTCAACATTTTCTATCTGTTAAGCAGCTTTCTAATTTTTTTTTGTGATTCCGATTTCACATTTTTGGTGGAATCATTTTATTCCTTAAGCCCACTTATAAGGAAAGTGTTGTTTCTCTTGTCTAAATAATTTGTGAAAATTTTTCGGTATTTTTGAGTTTGTCTTAGAATTATCACCTAAGAAATCTTTTGTGTGGTGTTAGGGTCTTTCTAGTTCGACCTTGCCACCGATTTTCATTTGGCGACGAGTTGCGGGTGTTAGCATTCCACTTACGCACTCCGCACTCGTTATGATTCCTATGAATGAATTATTATGTCATTCAGTTTGTCCAGCTTATTTCATCCATTTTATAAATCGAATATCCTATGAATATTTCGATGAGACCATTCTTTTATTTATTGATTTTTCGATGAGAATAGCAATTAAAAATTTTGCAAAATCTTTTTCATAAGATTTGTTTAGAAGTATAACCGGATTTTTGTTCTTAAAACGAACGAAGAATATTCTTAGAAGTTTTTGAGAAACTTACTTATCCTATAGAATATGATTTTGTGATTGTATTGCCCATTTAGTGTTTTAAGAATTTTGGTCGATGCGCTTGATCAACGTTATCGATAGGAATTTCCTAAACGCTTTGATGAGACAATCAGACACAGTATATTAACTTGTAAAAATGTAAATTTTTATAGAAAGATTATTACATAATGATAAATGTAATTTGAAAGTTTTAACTTTTCAGGAAAGAAGATTATTTAAAAGAAATTCTTTCTTTTCGATACTCTTATTCTTGTGATTCCTGGAGGGGAACCAAGACTTTGCTTTTGCACCAATGCTTATCGTATTGGTTTGCATACCGTTCTCTTACATAAGATAACGTGCTATCACTTGTGCTTCTAAACCATTAAAGCTGATCGAGACTAGGTATGCCACTCATCATCTAGTGCTCGCGGCTATTGTTTTTACTTTTGGAATTTGGCATCATCATATTTGGATGAGAAATTTGTTCTCTGCCTCGATCATAAATCTTTGGAATATTTATTTTCTGATAAGGAACTTCATGTCGACTCGAGCTCCTAGCATCTTATGATCTTGATATTCTTTTATTCCCGAAAGGGGAAATCGTGTTGCCAATGCATTTAGTCGTAAGCAACAAGTGGTTGATTCTTTGGTGATGTCTGAATGGGATTATCTTTTTATTAAGTTCATCAGACGTTTTGATGTACTTCGTTTTATTGGGTTTCATCTCATTTCTTTTATGGACTAGCGTCTGATGTTCTTTCATGGTGTTTGATTCATTGGATGTACCGTTTGTACTACATCAATGTCTTTGCTATTCGGTTCATTGGATGTACCGTTTGTACTACATCAATGTTTTTGCTATTCGATTCATTGGATGTACCGTTTGTACTACTTCAATGTCTTTGCTATTCGATTCATTGGATGTACCGTTTGTACTACATCAATGTCTTTGCTTTTGGATTCATTGGATGTACCGTTTGTACTACATCAATGTCTTTGCTACTCAATTCATTGGATGTACCGTTTTTACTACATCAATGTCTTTGCTATTCGATTCATTGGGTGTACCGTTTGTACTACATCAATGTCTTTGCTATTCGATTCATTGGATGTACCGTTTGTACTACATCAATGTCTTTGCTATTCGATTCATTGGATGTACCGTTTGTACTACATCAATTTCTTTGCTATTTGATTCATTGGATGTACCGTTTGTACTACATCAATGTCTTTGCTATTTGATTCATTGGATGTACCGTTTGTACTACATCAATGTCTTTGCTTTTGGATTAATTGGATGTACCGTTTGTACTACATCAATGTTTTTGCTATTTGATTCATTGGATGTACCGTATGTACTACATCAATGTCTTTGCTTTGGTTTATTGGGCGTACCGTTTTTGTACAACACTGATGTCCCAAATTATTTGAGTTTCTAGTTCCTCGGGCGTACCATTTTTGTACTACGCCGTTGCACCTCAATTTTCTGCTATTCTTGACGTTCCCCACGTCTTTCATCTACGGAAATGCCTTAGGGATTCCGGTTTTCATTCTTGAGCCCGGTTATATTGATGAAATTGAAGTTTCACTAGATTTGACTTATGAGCAACATTCCATTCGCATCATTGCTTCAGAGGTTGAGCGCCTTCGGAATAAAGATGTTCTTCTTATGAAAGTTCAATGGTTCTCAGATCCTAAGGATTGCTCTTGGGAATCCTGGGAATTCATCGAGCGATCCCGTTCAGGCTTACCCTTTCATGCTCTTTATGGTGAACTTCCTATCTCAAATTTTCTTTTGTGTTAATATGCTTTTATGGTTGTTACTTCTTATTTTCTTCTTAAGTATTGTGAGGACGCAATTTCTTTAAGGAGGGGAGTCTGTAACAACCCGCAAATTTATCAATTTTATATTTAAATATTTTATTTAAATATTTTATCGTTCGTCGGATTTTTGGTCCGAAAAGCTACTTTTTGCAAACAGTCGAATTGGGACTCGAGAGCACCCCCATTGAGTTCAAAATGCCTTTTGCGACCTTTTTGAGTATAAGCTTCGATATGTTTGGAGAAAGTTGATTTTTGCTACTTTGTACTTAGGGCTTTGGTTTGGGCTGAGCCCAATAACCCCACTTATGTATTCAGTCCCAACCCCTTATCCTCTTCATTCCTTCATAATTTTCTAATACATTCAAGCTTCATCAAAAATGGGGGAAGAGAAAAAGAACTAGGAAATCCTAAGCCCTAGTTTCCATTAGCAAATCCATCTTCTAGCTCCAAACTCAAGAGAACCCATTGGTAAGCATCTCCTTCTTCTTCCCCGACTCATTCTCTCATTGATTTCAGAAATTTCCTAAACCTAACTTAGGGAATGTTCTTCTTTTAAGCTTAGATTCAAAATTCTAGTGTTGAGATTGAAGTGTGGTTGATCTTCCCTTGTCTTCAAGCTTCTCATTCATTGATTTGGGTTTAAAGGTGAGATTTTTATCTCACATCTTTGTCTATAATTATCTTCGATTGTTAGGTATGAATTCCTAACACTTATTCATGTGCAATTGATTTTGGTTTGGATTGATTTCGTGTATATTCCAATTTTTGGGTGTTTTGGTCTAATTTATGAAAAATCCTATTATGGAGATTTGGATATTGATATTTGAGGCGTATCGAAGAGCCGTTTAGGCTGGATTGTCGCTCGACGTAATTCCTTAGTCGTCGTCGCTCGATCGATCGCTTCCGGTATCCGTTTGGCCATTTTTGGCCTAGGTTCAGGGAATGCCCTGAACCCTTCATTCAGACGTCTGAAACGTAATATTCAGACGTCTGAATATTGTCTGGGAAGATTCCTATTCCCAGATTCAGACGTCTGAATATATGGTTTCAGACGTCTGAATTGGTTCATTTGGAACCAGAAAGGAAATAGGCTAAAAAGTGCCTATTTCAGACGTCTGGATTCAAAGATTCAGACGTCTGAATTCTGTCTTTGGAAAATATTTATTTTCCAGATTTAGACGTCTGAATCCTTGATTTCAGACGTCTGAATCAGCACTATTTTGCCTATTTGCCTATTCGCTTGAGAATTCCAATTTAAATCGATTCGTGATGATCCTATTTGTTGTTATCATTTATTATGCCTTTGATGACTCCTTTTCAGGGATTTTTGAATATCCATTTTGATGGATTCTTTATCGGTTTCTTTGGATTTTATTCACGTCTTCGAATGTGAATTTTACTGATTAATTGTTCTTACAATCTTCTTTGTGATTTGTCACTTTAAAAATATAAAGGTTTTCTATACTAGTAGTAAATATCAAAACTCTTTCTTCAAATGATTTCAACACTATTTTATTACAAAGCTCGTTTTCTCAAACCGACTTCTAATCTATTAGTATATACAAACCTTTACCTCACTCGTATGAGAAATCTAATTAAACGACTTAGTGAAACAAGTGGTATGAAACGCTTGCGTTTACTTCGTCGGTTAATTCTTGGACTTGTTCGATTGAATCTCTTGTGACAATTTTCTAGTGGAGATCTACAATTTGTTCGTAAATATTTAAGTTAAGCTAGAGGTTATGGGACATGAAGCTAAGCTCATATATTTACTAGCTTACTGTAATCGACACTTCTCTTTGATCATGACGATCATCTTTGTGATTTACTTCGTGGAGGACTGTTCCTCATTTTATTGAGCTTCGTCTCATTTCTTACACACGGGTCATACCTTTTTAGGTGCTTCAATGTTTATTGTGCATGGGGTGTACCTTTCTAGGTGCATCGATGTTTGTTTACTTCGTGGAGCAATCGGCTCAATAAGTCGGGGCATGGGACGTATCTTTCTAGTTGCGTCGATGTTCGTCTATGCATGGGGCGTGTCTTTCTAGGTGCGTCGATGTTCGACTTAGCATGGGGTGTATCTTTCTAGGTGCATCGATGTTAGACATTACATGGGGTGTATCTTTCTAGATGCATCGATGTTTATTTATGCATGGGATGTATCTTTCTAGGTGCATCGATGTTTATTTATGCATGGGGCGTATCTTTCTAGGTGCGTCGATGCTAGAGCATGGGGCGTATCTTTCTAGGTGCGTCGATGTTCGACTGTACATGGGGCGTGTCTTTCTAGGTGCGTCGATGTCCAGTTTGTGGGATTGGCCATCCTTTTCTTGTGATTTCTGGATTTCGTGTGTTGAATTCTGGAATTTATGCTTCACCTATCTTCGTGATTTCTATTGATTTTATTTATCAATTATTGTGGCTTGGTGAATGAAATTAGGAGTATGACATTCCTTTTGATCCTTGAGTAGGTTATTGTGATATTGATTAATCTCTTGTTGATTTTCAATTACTTATATATCACAGCTTGGCGTTGTGGTTATTATACGTTTAGTCATATCTCTTATTCTATATCATTTCATCTGATATTTATAGCTAGACTGATCCGTTTATTATTTTCTTATTAAATAATACTCGGGTCAGACTGAGATATTACAGGTGCTTCCTCATGGCTTCCTATCTGGAACCATCTTCTGACTTTTGGCTAACTACTTTAGTTTAGTAGTTTTTGTTGTATACATTTGAGATACAGACTCTATGATGTATACTTATTCTTTTGTCTAGCACTTGTATCTATTCTTTTTGATATTGTGGATCTTGTTTGACCACTACTCTGATGTACACTTTCATGTGTTATATTCATATCTATTTCCGCCTTTGTGATATGAATTGTCTGTGACTGATTTATGTTATGTTTATTTCTATATTTTTTTCTGAAGATATTATAGCCACTGCGTAGTAGCTTTGTGTTTGTGTCGGTATGTCGGATTTCCTCTTGAGATAAAACGCATGTTATACTATCTGACATATCGATGCTCGCGCAAAGCAATTACACGGATGGTCGCTCCTCAACTGCCTTATTCTCCGTTCTAGTTGACAGCATTCACCGTAATGTTCTTGGCTAGCGTGGGTATAGAGGTGGGGCGTCACTTTTTCCGACCTCGTATCAAAAAGATATGCATTTTTAAAGTTACACGAATAAAAATTAACTAAATTACAAATTCTTTTATAACTTTTAACATAAACTAGTCCTGGCCGTTCGATCACCCCCCTGCAAATCTCGGCCACTACGCAATTCCTTCTTCCTTCGTTCAAAGATGCGTGAACAACTGGGTACAAGAACCCATCGGCCACCGCTAGTGTTTGAAATCGCCACTACCATGCTCGACTAGAAATCGATCAGCTAGCGCCAAATTGAAGCCCATCACGAACTCCATGCTCGGCCAGAAGCGCATGAAGCTCGGCTCCACCTTTTGCACACGAAACGAGGACGAACGCGCAACGGTCCCGAGCCATTTGCCATCGATTCTTTGCTCCATATCCCATCATCTTCGTATGGATTCGGAGATCACTACAAGATCTACGTTTCTCATGTTGAAGGTTTTCTGTAATTGGTTGTCGATTGGAAGTAATTGAGGGAAAAAGATAGATAAATTTTGGCCCTTGGTTTTAATGGTGGCAGCCGGCTATGATAAAACCCTAGGGTTTGGTTTTTAGTTGCAAATGAGAATAATACAAGGCTTTATAGAAAATTTCCAAATTACTATTCATCCCGAATTTTTCGAACTCCAAATCTCGCAAGGTGACTAGCGTTTCAAGGGTTTACCCCGCGTTTCGGACATAATGGAATATGTTTCGGAGGCCAATTCGATCATATGTGCGAGTTACGGAAATAAACGATCAAATTTAAATTAAATTGATTTAAACTAATTTCTATGCGTTTTGGCTTGCCCCGGATAAATGGTAAATCCGATTGACACGAAATTTGAAACCATACAATAATATAATATTACGGATCCGATGTAACTGGTTTCATCGAAATCCGAGACTGTTTGAAAAATGCCTATTTTCACTAGTTCATTAAATATTAAAATATTCGATTTTCACAAATTAAATTTTAATTCAATTTTTAAAGTTCTATAACATCACTATAACTCCAATATGATTTATTACAACTTTATAAATCATTTATAATCACATTAAAACCAATTTCCAATTATTTACGCAATTTCAATTATTAAATTACCCATTTAATTATCCAATTAAACCCTAATATTCGAAAAATAATTTATTTGACTAACGAAATTTACTTGTTGATATTTAAAATCAATTAAATATCTGAATTTGAAATGACATAAATTCTGGGTCGTTACAAACTTCCCCCTTAAAAGAATTTCGTCCTCGAAATTGCCAAGTAAGAAAAAGTTCTGAAATTCATTAACTTTTCAAAACAAACCATTCAAATTGGATTTTTCAAATCTCTTAAGCGTTTAACTTTTCCAAATCCATAGTTAAACCTCTTACAAAATATTTACTATGTTTTCAAATCCATATATAGTTATATTTTCGAAATCAACTATATCGTTTAACCTTTAGTTTCAAATCAAAACTTAGTTTTCACAAAAAAAATTCCAAAATTTCCCGAAAATTTTCTAACGCCTTAAATTTTCAAAAATTTCGCCATAACCTCCTTTGTATGGTAGAGCTTTTACGATATCACAATAGAGATAAATATATATACATCGACCCACCCGGTCGGAAAAACAGAAAAACAGTTCATATTTCCTATTTTTATTGCGTAGGCGTACCTTTTTTGCATTTTTAAGCAAAGCAGTTATTTATTAAGCATTTTGCGTAACCCAAATCCCGCTAATGGCAGCCCTGGTATCTGTACTAACTCAATATAAATATGTAAGTGACATACATAAGAAGTTATGAACATTTTATTCTTTTAAACAACTACAACACATGCATATTAAAAGAAATGCATACTAAACAAGGCTTATAAACAACTTAATGATTTCGACATTACTTGTAATTGTTTACAACCAATTCATACACAACGACATCCATTCATTCATTTCCAATTAGTTTGCATTCACTAATTTACATTCACATTGGTTCACTTTCAATTCAAATCAATTTCCATTCAATTTAAAGTTACTTAACTTCCAATTTGAATTCAATTGCTTTAGCTTTCAATTTTATTCATTCAATTGCATATGAATTTTTATTCAATCAATTAACAACAATCTAACAACCAATGTACAACCAACACAACCAAATTTATTCACTTTACATTCACATTCATATTCACTTTGTTTACCTTCAATTTGGTTCAACATTCAATTAGCCTTAATGAATTAACACTTACATCCATTATTCCATATCAATTTATCACATTCGATTGATAAATATTCAAATTATTAGTTCAATTCAATCGCCAATCCATTTTATCGTATAAAGTTGAATTCTTTACATAACTCAAGTTCATATTCATTTTATCACTTTATTAATTTGCTTCGATACTAAAATCAGCTTCATTCAGCATCACTTAAGTTATATTCCATTTAAACATCATTTGTTTAACTTTAACTTAAATTTCCATTTCAAAAACATATCTAATGCATTTAAAATCCAATTCAAATTCCAACTCCAAAGTAAAAAAATTATTTAACTTTTACCAAAGTCAATTTTTTTTATCACTTATTCAGATTCATACTTCGTTTTACTTAACAAAGTTGTTTGACCATTTTGATAATTGGTTTTACTTACATCTTCACATTTAATAAGTTATACAACTTATTATTTAACTTTCAAATCTGATTTAATTTATTTAACTTCCTTCAGTTAAATTTCACATCATACATTCGATCATACTAATTCAAATTTATTTCAACTTTACCAAAGCTAAAATTTCTTTATTATCTCATATTATAAATTCAAAACTTGATAACTTATATTCATCAATTTCAACTTGGATTTTAATTTCAAATTCGTTTATCACAACAAAATTCAATTTTCAATTTATTTGTACTTACTTGAATTTTTCTGCAAATTTGAATCATTTTTATTTAACTCACAATTCAAGTTTTAGTTTAACTAATTCAACTTTTTCTATATCATGAATTAATAAGTTATCATATTAATTTACTTAGATTCAATCCATTCTATTTTTATTTTTTCCAAGTTTGGATTTTTATTCAACTTAATCTCAATCAAATCTCATTTCAATTTATAAACTCATTTATACATTCACATTACCATTTTCATTCCATTAATGAATTTATTCCAAATTATAAATCACATTTTTATTTTCATACTCAAATTCCATTTGTATATAAATTCATTCCTTTGGTTATTATTTCAATTTCTATATAATAATGATAATACTTCAATATCATCACTTCCAAACAACCAAGCAATCATATATTATAAACATTTACAGAAAATCATTTCCTTTATATACAAATATAGCTTTGGGTAAAAATTATTTTATTTACCCTATTTCAAAATAATACTATGTCAGTTTATCTTGTTTAAGAGTTTAGAAATCCCTATCGGAACAGTTGGCCAGACTACACCGACCAGAATCTATAAACAATCAACCGATAAGTCAACACAATACAAAACAATTTCATATTCACTAACAAATACGCGCTCATATCTATTATTACACTCAACTCATTCTAGAGTACAACTGACTCTATCTCTGATGAGTAATACCCAACAGGGCCAGGGTTGTCACTTAACCATATGCTCTGATACCAAATGTAACAACAGCGTTTTTGACGGGATCCGAAGGTCGGCACTAATACGTCCACTGTATCAAATGACGCATAATCGAATGCCAGAAATCCGAGTTGTTAGGGTTACAAAGAAGAGGTAGAAGAAAAGGATAGAAGAAAGAAGAAAATAGAACAGAAACAATATCAGAATCTCACATATTGCAGCGGAACAACTTATAATAGATAAATGAACAATCTTTAAAAACAAAGAACTATATCAGTTATTACATTACATCACATCATCATCAGAGTATACAACAACAATATACAACACAATACAAGAATGGGCAGCTATACAAACATGTCCCTACAAGTGAATTATACAGCGGAAAGATAATATCATATACAAGTAATACGTCTCGCCATCCAGGTCGCCACTTGAACTCCATAGCACTTCTGAATTCCAGAATGACCTGATAACCTGACTTTAGACTGCCCGTGTGGAAAATTATGGGCACCCAGAGTTTAGGAAGAGAACAATAAACTCCAACTCAGCCATGGGACTGGTGTGAGAACCCAAAACAGTTATTTTATCTTTTAAAACAACAACAATAGTAGTGGAGAATATCCGCAATGTTTTTGAAAAATGAAACTACCATAAGGCCACCCCGCACACACACAATGCAAACGTAGAATTGGAGGAGATTTCTTCTTATGATAGTCAAAGATGCTTACTACGCAAAACAAATCATTTTTGATATTATTATTAGTGCATAGTGTAGAAACATCATTTTGAAAGTAAAGATATAAATCATAGCCAACATACGACCATTATCGTATGCCTACTATAGCTACCATGTTCAATAGCAGGTTACCGCCACATTCCATGGCAGGTTAGACAAATAAATCCGTACAAGGCTCGTATTGTTTCTTTGGATTTTCCAACAAATGGTCAGGCTAAGGAACTTCCTACTGCCACATGGGATCGCCTCTGGCGGGACGTCCCGAGAACTTAACCAGCTCTCTGCGAACACAAGGCCGGGTTACCTTTGTCACTAGGAAACTGCTACACGAATATACCACCCCCGGTCCTTTGGGACCTTTATCCAAGGGCCCTCTATCACCAAGCAACAACCACACAGAAAAATGAGAATGGAGCTACCACATAGGTTAAGCATCAGGGCTCCATACCTGACACCACCCTTTTCCAGAAGGGAATGACATACCCTAAAGGGCGTGACCCTCATAACCTTGCCGCACATTCCTGTTTCGACCATTTTCGGGGTGTGAGGTCTGGCGAAGTCTCGTCCACAAAGCTACGCTTTTTTCACAAAGCCACGCTTTGATCAACAAATGATCAATAGCTAATCATCACACAGCAACACTCAGCATGCCACATTACCAAATTGGGAATATATCGCTGATAACCTTCAACTACAAAACCTCTGAACTCGTACGTTTCAGAGAAGGGTGTTAAGCTAAGAGAATAAATTCTCCGCCACCACAGAAATGTATTTGAAAGAAATCTGCTTTATATCTCAAAATGTAATGTCAGACACGTGACCATACAAGTCTGTTCTGGGCTCGAACAAAACCGAAGGCACTTTCAAAGAAGCCCTTGCAATACGAGTATTCACCATCCCGATCGAATTTTCCATCACAAAGGAAATCTCTATACCGTAGCTAACAGTGCAGAGACAATCGATATGTCATCCTATCGTTTTCACAAATACCTGGTCTTCACCACCGGTCTTCAATGCTATCCATTACGTTGTATCACTATCCGGGATGGGTAATCCGAATAACGAGCCGAATAATTTTAAAAATAAGTGTAGCATTCGATTTCAACCAATTCACAACAAATAGCCACTTAAGGGTCAATATTGATAGTCGGTTATTTAACTATCAATCAATATTCACAACATAACCCGAATTCAAATAATTTCCCAAATTATTTATTTTCCAAAAATATCTTTACAAGATATATATTTTCCACACTTTAGCCATTTGAAAACGAATTTCAAATCAATTTACACCCTTTCAACTTTCATTTCAAAATTGTTCATTTAAACCAATTAAATAAATCCTTACCGATTTATTTAAATTTACGTTCCAAATCCGTAAACTTATTTCCACACTTCAAAATAAATCAATGTTTATTTTTAAACAAATTTCCCTTTCTTTTATAAATTCCATAGTGAATTTACATTTCCAAATATTCACCTTTTATACGATTTCTCAAATCGATTTCAATTATTCACTTTCAATTTATCTTTAAAAGATATAATCTCAAACATTCACTTCATATTGGAAAACATTTCCATACTTATTTAATAATAAGTAATTCACCAATCTATTTATTTTCAACATTTTGAAAATAATCAATATACTTAAATCTAAATTAAGTATATATTTTATTCTTTAAGGAAAACGTTCACTTAAACACATTTATTTGAGTCAAAGCGAATGTTGCGTAAAACAATGTTACGACAACTCAAAATTACTAGTATAGGGATTCGAAATTAAGATAGATATATGAATCCTAATACTTTAAAAAAAACTTTTCCTTTCGAAAATCATTTACTATAACAACAGTGTTATAGTCCACCATTTCCTTCAATTTCTCGAAAACGTCTATTTCAACATAAATGTTGAAATATAGGGTTTCGACACTTAATACAATTTAAAACATCATTAAATCGTTTAATTATATTTAAAATATCCCTTTCCTAAAATATTTCTTTAACATATTATTCACTGTCAAAAATCGTGAATATACTTTGTTAACCAATTTCAATTTCAACATATTTTATTAAAAGGATTATTCACCGTTCCAAAATCGTGAATATACTTCCTTTAATAAGTTATAATAATTAAACTTATTAAAACAAGTCGATTTCGAATTTATAGACAACGTTTATAAATTCTATTTATATTTTATAACGACTTCCACTATAAAATCACTTTATTAACAAATTAGATCCATATTTCATTTACACGCCAAAAATCCAATTTATAAGTTAATTACTTATAAATACTTTATTACACAAAATCTATTCATTTTATAACTTCACAATTTATAAATCCATAGATTTCATCCACTTATGAAATCTATTTATACTTCATTTTAACAATTATAAAAACTCATTTTATAACTTATAAAAACTCATTTTATAATTCCAACATTTTAATTTATAAATATCAATTTTATATATCTTTTATATAAATTATTTATAATAATTCAAAATTCCCAATTTGAACAATTTTATAAATTAATCAACTACTTATTTCAAAAAAAACAAATTTCGGTTATATTTAACGAAAATCATAATTTTTATAACATAAAAATCTCAACGTTTGTTTTTTTAAAATGAATCAATTCCAAAATTAAATTTTATTATGAATTCTTAACTTAATTTTTCAAAAATCCACTTTTATTTATTTTCAGCATCAAACGATACCAAAATATATTCGGCTAAAATTTAGCCTTTAACAATTCCAATCACAAAGATAATCACGCAGATTATAAATAGATCAATAAATAGGTCAACACACAACATTGAAACCAATTCAATTATTTAAGGAATTTAGTTGGATCCCTCCAACCTGTTTCCTGCATCCAAAGATGTTAGCACAATACTAATTTCGCTTCAAGACGAAATATCGCAGTATATGGGATTTATAAAATACTATCCGCTATTATGCGGTGCAATAGGGTCTCATCTGCTATATAATGCGGGAAATCAACTCAAAGTACATATATAATACCAATTCCATACAAGTTGGAATTATCGTGGTATATGTTTTTGATAAATAACATCCGCTTAATATACGGCGCATAGGGTCTATTTAACACATTAGATAACAAATTATCATCCAATCACACATTCAAGCAATTATAAATCTAACTATTTAAAATTTAAATCGAAACAATTCGATTGAGTGAGAAGTTCTCACCTTGAGTTTCTGATAATAGTTGTAGCGTTTTATTTTGAATAAAATTAAACGTGCGTTTAATTTTACCCAAAATTTTCACTAGCTCCAAACGACTCCAAACCAGCTCCATAGAGTAGTGCTCGACGAAACAAACCAGACGCAAGTCCTTTCGTAATTTTCCGACATCGTATCAAAAGGATATGCATTTTTAAAGTTACACGAATAAAAATATAACTAAATTACAAATTCTTTTATAACTTTTAACCTAAACTAATCCTGGCCATTCGATCACCCCCCGTAAATCTCGGCCGCTACCCAATTCCTTCCTCCTTCGTTCAAAGATGCATGAACAACTGGGTACAAGAACCCATCGGCCGCCCCCCTAGCGTTTGAAATCGCCACCACCACGCTCGACTAGAAATCGATCAGCTAGCGCTATATGGAAGCCCATCACGAACTCCATGCTCGACCAGAAGAGCACGAAGCTCGGCTCCACCTTTTGTGCACGAAATGAGGACGAACGCGCAACGTTCTCGAGCTATTTGCCATCGATTCTTTGCTCCATATCCCATCATCTCCTTATGGATTCGAAGATCACTCCAAGCTCTACGTTTCTCATGTTGAAGGTTTTCTGTAATTGGTTGTGGATTGGAAGTAATTGAGGGAAGAAGATAGATAAATTTCGGCCCTTGGTTTTAATGGTGGCGGCCGGCTATGATAAAACCCTAGGGTTTGGTTTTTAGTTGCAAATGAGAATAATCCAAGGCATTTATAGAAAATTTCCAAATTACTATTCATCCCGAATTTTTCGAACTCCAAATCTCGCGCGGTGACTGGCATTTCTAGGGTTTACCCCGTGTTCCGGACACAATGGAATATGTTTCGGAGGCCAATTCGATCATATGTGTGAGTTACGCAAATAAACGATCAAATTTAAATTAAATCAATTTAAACTAATTTCTATGCGTTTTGGCTTGCCCCGGACAAATGGTAAATCCGATTGACACGAAATTTGAAACCATACAATAATATGACATTACAGATCCGATGAAACTGGTTTCGTCGAAATCCGAGACTGTTTGAAAAATGGCTATTTTCACTAGTCCATTAAATATTAAAATATTCAATTTTCACAAATTAACTTTTAATTCAATTTTAAAAGTTCTATAACATCACTATAACTCCAATATGATTTATTACAACTTTATAAATAATTTTTAATCACATTAAACCCAGTTTCCAATCATTTACGCAATTTCAATTATCAAATTGCCGATTTAATTATCCAATTAAATCTGAATATTCGAAAAATAATTTATTTGACTTACGAATTTTACTTGTTGATATGTAAAATCAATTAAATATCTGAATCTCAAATGAAAGAAATTCTCGGTCGTTATAGTTAAAAAAGAATTTATTATTTTTATAAACACTGAATTTGCATATCTTTCTTATGCGAGGTCGAAATCAGACGAAACAGGCGGCGTTGGAATCACAGCGATGAGCACTATACTATGAAGCAGATCTGGAGACGATTAGAGCGATTTAGAATTTTAGTTAATTTAAAATTTGAATGTTTGGCAAATAAAAACTCAAGGTGACTTAACCTCACTTAATTGTGGATTGTTTGTATGAATTTTAAATAGTTGAGATTAATTAATGATTGATTGGTTGAACTGATATGTTTTAATCAGTTGGATGTGATATTATATCTTGTAGTATATATATTGGAGTAATTGATATTCCCGTATATATAGCAGATGAGACCCTATATGCCTGCATAATAGCGGATGACCCTATATACTGTGATATTCTGTCTCGAAGCGGAATTGGCATTTTTATGTTGTGCTAACATCTGTGGATGCAGGAAAACAAGTCACAGGGATCCAGTTGGATTCCTCAAAAATGTTGAATTTAATTTCATATATGGTAATATAGTTTTGTTACAATAATATGTGATAAGAGATTATGTTATTTAAATTGATTAAATGATATGATAGTTTAGCTGGACGTTGCTATTTTTAAATACCAAAAAAATATGGTTTTTGAATTGGTGAAGGATTGTAAAATAGGGATTTTGGAGAAAATGTTTGTATAGAGTTTTTGGGTAAATCTATTAGATGAAGTAAATGGTTTTGAAATTGTAATGTAACTATTTCGAGTTATTGCAAACAGGGATTTTGGAATAAAGTTAGATAAGGAATTTTATAATAAAGGCTAAGTGGCACTCGTTTTATATTAAGGAGGTTTTAAAACCAAGATTTTTAACAGATTGGAAAGACAGAAGTAAATTTGGGAATAAGTATAAAATTGGTAATACTGGAACTCAAGTAAAGTTTCCAAATTTACGAAGTGAAATTGGAACCGAGAAATTGGGTTGTTTTAAAAGGAGGATTTTTAATTATTAACATGGTAATTTTAAAAGTGTTAAAAATATTCTGGGAATTTGTTATTTATCTATTTAAAAATGTTAAAAGTGAGTATCTGCAGTTAAGTCTTGGATTTCTCCAGGATAGAGACATAACCATTGAGTTGTGAATCCACGGTTTGATACCTTAGCGGCACTTTCCATATTATATTTATAAGGGTTTTCAAATATTTTAAAAGGGATAATTTGTGAATATACTGAATTCGATAAGATAAGTACATATATTTGGATAAGGAAATTTAAGTGATTAAAATATAAATTAGATTGAAAAGAGATTTAATGTTTTCAGTGGAAAATGGAGTGTTTGGTTGAATGATTGTTTTATTTGATAGTTACATAATCAACTATCAAATATGGACTGGAAAAATATAACGTTAGAAATATCTGGGAGAAATACAGGAATTATATGGTATAGTTACCGTTCGAAGTGCTATACTATACGTATAAACTCATTTCGTTCTTCTGGGATGATGTTAAGGAAATCCATCCACTAATGGTTAGGAGGTGAACTTTGATCTTATTTTCGTCTGTTTATTTACTAAAGAACCAAGGTTGAGTTTACCAGAAATAGCGAACGTTGTTGTGAAGAGACTAGGATCAGATTTGATATCCGAAAACCACTTCGATCCAACGAGTACGTTTTCAAAATGAAGACAAAAGCATGGAGTCGAAGATGGAGCAGTGAAGTGCAAGGGAAAATCGCTACTAATCCTGAGGTTGATTCCAAAATGGATGTAGTAGGAATAATGCCTACGGTCCTGTTCGGACCTGAAACAGACTAGTATGGATGAATGCTATCAGTACATTGTCATTGGAGGACAATGAGAATTCCAAGTGAATATTTCAAAAAAGGTAATCATAGCCTCTAGCTTTATCAACCGGGAATGACTGAAAAGTAGGGGGGATGCAGCAAGAAAAATTGGGTAGCACCCAAGTAGGGTATGATTATCACCTTTCTAGATACCTCGGATATTATTACTATGATTTATGGATGGAGCTCAAAAAGGGTGGGAACACCCGAGGTGATAGCTTACTCGGTCTATCCTAGTTAGGGGTATAGCAGTCTTGTGTTGCAGGGGATCCCGTTGTGGTCCTCGGTATGTTGTTCTAGATGCATACAGTGACAAGTGGTACCCCAGTTCTAGTCATTAGGATGGAATCCATTCTCCAGTAAGAGCCATACGGTTTTGATTGTGCCCAACTATGTTGGAGTGTGAGATGCAAGCATTTTAGCTATTTGAATAAGTATTTGTACTTACACACCATTGTAATATTAGAGGATTTGATATGAAACGTTTTAGTTATCGTAACATAAAAACCATCGTGTTTATGTGTGGTGTGGTCTTACAAGATAACTTTGATTTTCAAAGGATTTTGAAAACATTAATAACTCGGGTGTTGTTTTATTATAATGCTCGGGTCAGACTGAGTATTTCAGATTTTGGTTAGGATGCTATGGAGCTTAAGAGACGAGTTGGAGATCAAGACATATTCTCGTACTTGTTTTATTCCACTACAGTGTTTTGTTTGAAGTTATCAGCAATTATGATGGCAGGTTTTTATAACTGTCCAGGCTGGTAATTGTTGATTTGTGTACTCTAATATGATATATATATATATATATATATATATTATAGTTCTGATTTGTTTAAAGAGCTGTTTATAGTATATGTTATTCGGTTCACTGTGAGATTCTATTTTTTGGTTTAGTTTTCTTCTTCTGCCTATTTTCTTTCCCCTCAACTATCTGTCTTTCTGACACACGATCGTTCGGTATGTTATACAATGGGTGTACTATGTCGATTTTCGAGAGCCGAAAGGGCGGGTCGTCACACAACTAAAGCTAATTTTAATACAAGTACATCGTTAATATTCAGCAATGTGTTGTATATTTATGGTTTAGAAATAACTATATACCTTTTAATGTTCTTTCTTATGAGCACACGCTTTCTCTGTATTTTGATTGACAATCAAACTATTTGATATTTCTAACAAAACATTTGTTCAATTTTGATGCTTGTCGAATGGCACTCTTGTATCTATTCTTAGATCATATCCAAAAAATCACAAACTCAATATCGCTCCCACTAACTTTGAGACACTTTGGTTATCATATGTAAATAATTTGTTGTAAATCATTATCCAGAATTTTCTATTTCAACATATATATACCAAAATCTGGACAAACTTGAGCACATCGAATGGTGAATTTTTTATGTTATTTTCAGCAACTGAAATTCATGGTATTATTCTTATCAATGTGGCTCACTATATTCCAACTACATTTGTCTTTCTCTTATAGATACATTTGTGGCCAATAGATCACATCTTTTTGAATACAACCATCAAAATTATATTTTGATAATGTACTTGAAATTTATTATAGAATTGCACATCGTACCACATTATAGAGTCAATGCTCTTAATGGTTTAGTTAAACAACCAAGGACAGTTTATTCTTGACATTAACAAGAAACTCACAGTATCTCTTTAATATACAAGAATACTTGTTCGACATTCTAATGTGTTGTGTTTCTTTAGGTTTGATTAGTTTATTTCATCCCTTGCACTCACTTTTAGCCTTAGATCATATCCAAATCCATTTTAAACCAATAATTTCTTAAAGAAATTACTTCTCCACGAAGTTGGTATTTCTTGAAAGAATAGTTGTTTCTTAGTGCAACGGAATGGGCATTTATAAGCACTTTATGAATTTCTTTATATAAAACTGATTTTGCATTAGTTCATAATATATTTATGTTCACAACATGAATTAATTATCTAATTATTATCATTCCAAAAATTCTCATAGGACGATTCATACAAGATCTGCAGCGACTTGCTATTTCGGACCATTCAAATCGACAATTGTCCACACATATCGGACTTGAATTGCTCAAAACAACAGATTGTTGATTTTATATTTTGGCAAAACTTAGCATATACAGTAAATAAATCAATCATAGAATCACAGACACAAAATATTGCAACAATAAGCAGTGGTATAGATAAATAGTATTTCATGAATCTACTATAAAACATCAGAGTCTAAAATAAAATACAAAAAATCTCAAATAAAAATGAATCTCTAATACATAAGAAACCAACAAGTCTGAATATAAAAGACTGGAATAAACTGAAATAAATGGATGCTGGATAGATAGATCTTCAAACAAAGCTCCAATATCCAAAGGTAGGTCTCAAATGCTATGACACTCAGTCTGACCCGAGCATAAAGCAAAACACAAAACACTCGAGTTAGGATTAACATTCTTGTATTAGTAATTTTAACTCAAGTGAAATGTCAACTGAAATACAAGCAACTTAAAGGATGTTTGGGATTTTCATCCTCTAAGGATCCGTGGAACTATCAACTATGTTGTAATATACGCTATTATAATATGTCTATCAGTAAAGTAAAGTATTAAAATAGCGTTAAGGCGTTACCCATATCCCCCTTAACACATTTTATATAATGTCGTAGTCTATACAGTACTGTAAACTCTACCAAACCGGTTTGATACCAGGGAGCACTCCATAGGTGCGACACAAACCAAAATCGTTGTGGGCTCGATAAGGTAGATGAGAAGGCACGCAAGGCTATACCCTGGGTAGGATTCTACCAATTTACACTTTTAGGCTGGTGGTAAAGCATAGCGGCAGCTACTGTCCACCTCGTACAACACTACCAAAATCAAAGGTGCACCCAATCAAATCACAAAGTAACAGAATAGTATCGAAGAAGGGTGTCCAATCGGAGGAGCTACCTCACTTGGCCCTTCAATTGCTCCTGTTTTAGTCATCTTATTTAGGGCTCATTTCATACCTCAATAAAGCAACGTCGTCAAACCATTCTACTTCGTTTTGGATTCTCCACTGTGTACATAGTTGTGAAAGTGCTTTTCGATATTGGCAGAGAGTATAACAATATCCGATCCCGGCCTCTTTAACAGCCAAACGCTTATTTCACACCATGGTTATTTCATTTCATATAGTTCATACTTCATATCAAAATATCATATTCATTTCAAAAGCATATAGATTAGATATCATTATTCACTTTAAATAATATTCATTTTCAGAATCGTAACACTTTCAAAATTATAACACTTTCGAAATCATAACACTTTTGAAATCATAACAATTTTAAAATCATAACACTTTTGAAATCGTAACAGTTCCAACTTAAACAGTTTAGATATTGAAAATAGTATATATTAAAATAGTTATAATTTAAAATATTTTGTATATTAAAATAATATATATATAATTCATAAATTAAAATAATATATATTAAAATTAAAATAATATATATATTAAAATACTTTACATAATAAAATTAGTTTCCTCCAATTTTACAAATCGATTCAAATCAACTTAAATTCTTAAATTCAATTCAATCTATCCCAATTCAACAATTTCAATTAAAAAGTTTAACAATTCGAACTCAATAAACCATTTCAATTTATATCGATTTCAAATCCAGGTTTTGAACTATCACCTCAATTCCAATAAGATTTAAGATTTAGATATTCAATCATTTACAATATATGTTTCATTTATATTTTAATATTCAATTTTAATTTTATTCAAATTGGAAAAATATTCACTTAATAATTTTAATAACAATTAAATAAAATCTCAATTTATAAATTTAAATCAATATTAAATATTCAGTCTTAATTTTTATTAAAAGTCGAGAATATTCATTTAATCACTTTTCATCAAATCAAGTTATAAATCATACCTTTCAAATTTCAAGATCAGCAAGTTCAAATAAATTGTTATTTAAATTCAATTATTAACTAACTAAATTTCAAGTCAATTTTACTTATTTTTTCCAATCTCTATTTATTTAAAGTTATTACAAAATTCTATTTAAAAATATTAATGTAAAATTTTAAACGAATATTTGAACACATTATATAAATACTAATTAAATTAAATTTTATTTAAATAAATTATATTAATTAAATCTTATTATTAAATCTATTTTAAATCTTACTTTGTGTATTTTAAAAATAATTAAATTATAATTAAAATCTTAAAATTTATATTTTAAAAACTAACTTGTAAATTTAAAATTTCCAAACATATAATTTAAAAATCTAATTTTGCAAAATAAAATATCTTTATATTATATTTAAAAATCAATATTTAATAAAATCCATATATTTCCTTCCAAAACTATGAAAATCATTTTTCAAAACAAACCAACGGTGTCTGTATATAATTTTTCTATCCGATGGTCAAGTGATACGGATATTTATCATTTCAACCCATAGTCCCAAAAAAAATAATGAAGATCATTTGGCTTTATCATTTCAACCCATAACGATTTTCCCTTAATCTACAAAATCATTCGGGTGTGTATCATTTCAACCCATAGGGAATTCTAAACTAACAGGGAGCTTGCAGAGTGAGAACAAACATGATAATAATATAACATATCAACAACATGCATATACCGTCAGCAACAAATTAAATATAATATATGCAACATGGTTATGGTGTCATTTCTCATAGGTGAACAATTGCAGATAATGGTATATCATATTTAACAATTAAATAACTTAACCATTCAAATTTTACAGCATATTTAAATTGTCATTTCAGATGAATTAAATTTACTAAATAAAGAATGTTAATCGTGAGTGATTGCTCATCTTTCGAGGTTAGAGAAGACAATGGAAACGAAGAAGATGACACGGATACGCACACGCATAAGGGCATGACACGAAAAAGAGCTCCGACAAGCGAAGAGCAGATTTAGCATGAAAATTTGATGAAACAAATATATATACATATGCGATATATACACACACACACACACACATATGTGTACACACAAAAAATATATAGAAGGCACAATTATATATATATATATATATATATATATATATATATATATATATGCAACACGTATAACTACTGCCGACAATAGCACAGACGTCCAATATATACAATATATAAGCTTGGATTTAAAACAAATTTAATTCTCTGCCAACAAGTATACATGCGGCAGTATCATACATATATAAGTTATCATGTATATATTATTGGCTAGAACAGAAATCGAAACAAAGCACAGAGCAAAAGAATATCAAAAGACTGTAACACATACACACAGATATATATATATATATATATATATATATATATATATATATTCGCACAATATATATATAACTCCATATATATGTCTTTAATTAAACATGCAGAGGGAAGGATCAGATAGGATGTCAAGTGTGACATACATATATATCAATATTTATAAATTCGAACCAATATATATACGATATATATATTAGATAAGAATAGGACAAAAGCATATAATTTTATAATATATAAATTATATATACAACTTACAACTTACAAGGAAAAGCCATGCAAACTAGCGGAGCAGCAAGCAGGAGGCAACTGGGTTTCGGATCCAATATATATACGTTAATTTTTTTTATGTATGACATAGTATAAATTGGAGTAATCAAAATTTTTCAACGAAAAAGAAATTTAAACTAAATAAGTTACTGTAAGCAATAAAGTTAATATGTACATAGCAATTAGAATGAAAGGAAAAAAGATATACACAAAATTAAAACATACGTGTTTAACCAACATCTTTATATAATATTATAACTTTTCTCATGGTAAATTTACTAAATTTACAAAACTTTGAAGTTTTAAAAAAACAAACATAAAATCTATTTTAAAGTATTAACTTAATTTAGATCAATACTTTAAAACATAATGTATATATACATACCTTTGTTGTTTTTATATTTTTTTAGAGATAGAGGAGAGACGTGCTGACTGCTGCTAGGTTTATCGCAAAGGGAAGAGGTTCTGGATTCAATGCAAACTTCCTTTTTTTTATAATAATGATGATATGCTTCAAAAAAGAGAGGGCTCCATGAGGAAATAGGACAAGCAGTTGATGTGGGCAAGAGGAACTTGAGCAGGTTCATATATATGGATGCTACAAATCGTTCTTTTAGAAATATAGGTGCAATTGAGTTTTGAAGGAAAGGCCGAAGGAAGGAGATAGGCTAAAATCAGGCTATAATATATAACTTAGTATATTATATTATTTTCCTTTTAGAATATGATAGAACAACAAAGTAGAAGCGAACCGAAAAGAAAAGAAAGGAAGAGACCAAGAGATGTAATCAAACCAGAAATCATATTGCAATAGGGATAGTGAAAGTTATGTGTTAAATTTCTTGAAATAATAATAGCAATGACTATTTGTTTTTAACCGTTACAGGTTCAAAGACGGGTATCGATATGGCTAACTGTTTCATCGATTTTGCAGCATACCGGACACCGAAATACAGGAATGAATATACGGCGAAGATCGGCGCAACGAGACGATTAGAATGGTACACACATATCAGTGATACGATCATCCAATCAAAAGTCGATATTTCTCTGCCAAACTTTTGCAAATTCATCGTAAATAAGATAAATAGGGATAGAGAAGTCGAAATTTGGCGAAACAACATATGATTTCTCACTCAGAAAATAGTCTACATTTTTATTATGCCAAAATATTTAGATTTCGAAAATATTTTATTTTCATCAAATTAACTGATTTTAAATTGAAATTGAAACTTACTCAACAGAATTTACTTTCATATTTTCTGATAAAAATGTACTAGTTGTTATGTTTAAGTAGATGTATTCCAAATATATTTTTTCATTACTAAATTTAATTGTTTAATTTCAAGCAAAATTTCAGTTAGCCACGTTATAAAAACTGTCAAAATTTACAGTTCGTTACAAGATCCCTTACGTGCAATTATTACATGCAGTCTTTCGACTAGCACAACCTACGAACTCCTTGGTCTAGGATATGTAGGGGTTTCTTATAAACCGTTATTTCGTATGGTTTTGTAAACTATTCTTTAGATAATATTAATTTTAACCTTGTGTACTAATCTTAAATACACACTTTATAGAAAGAGTTTAACTCGACTTCACTTATATTTATTCGTGCTTTGTCTAGCACAGTTCGATTACTCCTTATATACACATCATTAGGTATTATAGAGAGGAGTGATCTTTGAGACTGAATCTCTGTTCATATTAGGCACATATAGAACTCTTTCCAATACTCACATATTCGATTATATCGAATCATATATATTGCTTATTATATTATTTACTTTCTTTTTCATATTCTATGAGCATATCATAGTCTTATACATGTGTATCAAATACATATATTCATGTCTGTGATAACTCATTAATGAATATGGCGAAGTACATGGAACCATTTTTGTATTAATAGACTTACGATTACATATATGTATGTGTGTGTGTGCGCACGCCAATCCAAAAGGTCAACTTTATGACGCTCCTACTAAATGGGTGGATAACCCTTAATTATTTGAGATATAATTAACAAATACAATATGGTTCATAATCATATAATAAAATTATTTCTTAAAACTATGACTTAATCTGTAATTCCAAAATAATTGTAAATAATTTTAGATACTTCAGTATATTCCAATGCATCACTTTTATTGTAAAAACAAATACCACAACATAGTTTTATTTCATTACAAATAGTCGTAATATTCACATCGAAATGCAATTATGTCTATTTTTCAGTCGATACTAAAAAATAGTCAATATTTCATAAATAATGTTCGATATGTTTTACGAATACGATTTTTGTAATTCGATGCCGTTATATACCGTTCTCCCACTATTTTCACCATTACTGTAAAACCGTACTAAATTCGAAGGTCCATCATTCACTTAATATAGATTGTCAATTTCATATACTTCAACTAGTTTACAGCGGAGAGTTCTTTGATCAAATATCTTGAACTCAAAAAAACAAATATAATAAAAAGTAGTTTTCTATATTATCAGAAAAGAAATAGTATTTTCATTCCAATGTTAAATATAAATTATTATTATTACAATTCCCATTTCTGATCTTTCTTTATGAACCAGAAGAAACTATTCACTCTCTTCATTCCAACTGTACCTTAAATCACATCTATTCTTGTATACTCGTTTTTATTTCTAAATAAGTCAAACCATCCAAAAGAGTACCTTTACTACAACATCATAAATAACTCTTAATAAAAGCATATTTGATCATCCTTAACACTTAAAGACATCAAACATATTGCACTTTGCATAACTGATCAAACTAACATTTCAGCGATCGAGTTCTTAGATCTATCTTATAATTTTGGTTTAGTGTTATATTTAACACACTATGATCTTTATTGTCATAATTCAAATTGAATACTTGATCTCATAGTATGGTTTATTTGTTTATTTCAGGTGAACTAATTTCATCGAAATATCGTACACTAGAAACCGTGACCATTCATGACAAAACATTTATGTAAGATTTTATATGGATTAAATATCTATAATCTTATATTCCTTGTGAGTTCGGAACTCGTAGAATGAAATACACAGACTCGACCAAATAAATAAGTAAGCGACCAAATTACAAACGTGTTTAGTAGTTGTAAAATCAGGTGGATGTTGAAATGTAAAGTCGCAATGAGCATTTATTAATAAACGTATGTGATATTTATATTTGTCAATCTTCAATTCAACCAATTGTATATCTCAATTGATAAACGTTTTGTCAATCATATTATGTACAAAGTTTAAAAATTTAGATTATTAAAATTTTATATAGCATAGGTTCTTATAGTGTTGGAAAGGTTAAATGTTATCATTTCGTTTTCCTAATAAGGCTTCTACTAGTCTTTTATGTTTCTGGTAACGAACCGCCTTTCATTCCATATGAAGACGCATTATTAAGAAGAAAGAAAGGGATAGAAAAGAGAAAAGATAGAAAAGAAAGAATCATCAGAATCTCATAGCGGAACGAATAAATTATATTATATCACATAAAATATTACATAGTATCAGAGTTATACAGCTTATTTCACAAAACAAACTAGACAGTTATTAACACCTATCTAGTTATTACAACTCAAGTACATCACAAAGATACAGATACAACTCTAAACAGCAGAACACTATACGTCTACACGCTGAAGCCTCTAGCTCCATATCTCCTCCAGAACTCATCAAAGTCAACCTGAATTCCCTTGGCTACTTGTAAAAATTCGAGTATCCAAGAGTTTAATAAAAACAGAACATAAACTCTGGGTCAGACATGGGTCTGATGTGAGTAAACGGTTAAAGTTGCTTAACTTTGGAAAAACCTTTGAAAAAAAGGGTATCACGTAAGACTCCCCACACATAAACATATGTAAGTTTTTACCTTACGCTAACCAAAACATTTGATAGGAAATCCAGTTATATTATAATAGGGTATAGGGTTTTCAAGTAAAATACAGAAATAGCTGGAATGCTTACATCTCAATTTCCAACAAAGTTGGGCACAATCAATATGTACGACACTTATTGGAGATTGGATTCCATACAATGGTAGAGCTACTGGGGTACCGCTCATCACAAAACGTGGCCTAGATCATCGTACCGAGGATCCTTCCCGATACCTTGCAACACAAGGGCGTAATCATCCCATACTAGACAGTCCCGAACAAGACAACCCCAGCAGTTTTCCTGATCAACTTCCCACACAGCCGAAATAAAAGGGACCTCTAGACAGGGGTAAATCTCGTCCTACATGGGTGCTACCCACTTAACCTTGCTGCGCCTTCCCTGTTTTAGCCATTCCCGGTTGATAAGGCTTGAGGCTACGATTACCTTTATATAACATGTCTATCTTAGAATGCTCATCGTCCACCTGACGATGTTCCGAAAGCATTTAATCCATACAAGTTCGTGTCGGGTTCGAACAAAACCGAAGGCACTATCTCGCTACACTCATTTGGAATCGCCCTCAGAGTTAATGACAATAGCCCTTGCACTTTTAATCTTCATCTCGAATCTGAAAGTAGTACCCATTAAACTCGTATAGGAATCACCCTTAGAGTTTTTAACGACGAATAGTCCTTACACCTCGAGTCTTCACTTTCACTTGAGATTCACGACCTAACGTTTAATTTGGATCGATGTGGTTTTCGGAATTCAAAATTTGGAAACCCGATCCCGGTCTCATCGAAATCCAAAATGCCATCTTAATGTCTGATTTAAGTTTGAACAATTTAATTCAGTTTAGAACATCGAATTCACATAGCATCAATCACAGACAAATATGACACATTTATCACTGATATATCCAATATCATATCATAACACATCATAGATTATTCAAACTATAAGCATCATTCAATTCAGACATTCCACTTAATCAATCATCCATAAACAGGAATTATAATTAATTTAATCAACTTAAAATTAAATTAATTACTTGAGGATTAATCACCTATCCCTGCTCATAAATCATTAATTAATTACAACCGTTTAATTAATTAATCATTCTTTAATTACCTTATAAATTAATTAATCTTCAATTACAGATTAATTATCCTTTAATTATACTCTTAATTAATCACCCTTGATTAATTATTCTTTAATTACACTAAATAATTAGCCTTTAAATTAATTACACAAATTAATTAGTCTTTAATTGTTAATTAATCTTAATTAATTTTCAATTAGTTAATTAACCATAATTAATTAAATTAATCCTTAATTAATTACATTAATTAATTATACTTTAATCACTTCATTGATTAATTATCTCATAACTAATCACATTTATTAATCAACTAAACCTTTAATTATTTTCATTAATTACATTAATTAATGATCCTCTAATTACTTTCATTAATTAATTATTCTTCGATTTAATAATTAATTTTTAACTTAATTACATTCATTAATCAAACTTGATTAATCACATTCAGTAATTAACTACCCTTAATTAATCACCCTTGATTAATTACATTAATTAATCCTTTAATTAAACTAAGTAATCATCACTTAATTACTTCCACCAAGTAATTATCCATTAATTACTAACCATCAAGTAATTTCCCTTTAATTAATTACATCTGGTAATTATTCGTTAATTACTTCACTAAGTAATTACACCTCATTAAGCACATCAAGTAATTATACTTAATCCAACATCAAATGGTTACTTTAATTAATTAAACTAAATTAACTAACTAAAATTAACCATATTAACTTAATTAATTACACGGAGTAATTAATTACTTTAATTACTTCATTAAGTAATTATCCTTAATAGTCCTCTTACATTAAGTAATTAACTTCTTAATTACTTAATGCTTAATTATTTCTTAATTAATTAACCTTGACTGATCAATTCTTAATTAAGTAATTAATTATACTTAATTAATCAAACAAATTAATTTATCTTAATTTAATTACCCAAATTAATTATTCTAGTTAATTAAGTAATTATATTTTAATTACTTTAGTTGATAATACATGATTAAATTAAGATAAATCATTATTTACGTTAACCCTTAACTTTCATTTTACGTCAAATTAAATTTAAAGCTTGATTACGATTTATTAAAATCATCATCCTTTGATTCAAGTTAAATACCTTTACTTTAATCACATTTCACTTACCTCAAATAACATTTTTTTCTGAAAACATTTAGAGATTTATTACATAATTTAACTAAAGCGATATTTATAACCAAACTATTTTTAAACAAAAGTTTAAATTTTGAAAATCCAAATTTTAAAACTAAAATCCTTTCTAAACATCGTACTTTAAATCAATCGTTTTATACATTTTAAAAACTAACTGAAATCTTTGTTTTAAAATTTAGCTTTGCCTTAAAAATTTTGAAATTCATTTTTAAATTTAAAATCGGACAGGACTTGTATTCTGGAAACAAACTTTAGTAAAAAGAATATGCTTTAAATTTCATTTTACTTAAAACTGGACAAGATTGGAATCCTGGATACAATTACTCGAGCCAAAAAGAAAACCCAAGACAACATAACCAAGCTTCGATTCGCACTCGAGAAAAGCATGAAGAAAACCCAGACCAACTCTTCTTCCATGAACCAAAAATCCAGATGCACAGGACGATCACCGTGTACATGCACAACGTTTTTGATCGATGACGATCATCACCGTGATGCTCCACAAGTCAACTCTGAGCTACCGATCCTCTCGACCCCTTAGATCGATGCCAAATCCATCAATTCGAAAAAAAGCTTCAGCACTTCAACAGATAATAAAAAATCAATCGACGAAACCTCTTGCCGACGATGAACCCCATCACCAGAGAACCTGCCTCCTTGACAACAAATGTGCCTCGAACCACAAAAACTTTTCCCCTACAAGAAATTCGTTTTTATGCGTCAACGTCACCGCGATCACCTTAAATCAAGCGTAGAAAAATCTGCTCTACAAACTCTATTTTGCCTCTACACGGCCACCACGGCCATCGATGACATCCACCACAATTTTTCCAATCCCCCTTGACACCACGGCCACCTTCATGCCAACCCTCGACCTCCCATTCGACGCCGATCAATGTCAAAAGCCAAAAGTCCCAAAATTGAACATCTTTCGAATTCACTTCAAATACAAATTTAAAAATCACAAATTTTACTTTAAAATTCATGATTCACTCACACGAATCAAGTTCTATAATTCAGAGATGAATTTATTGATATTGAATTTTAACTAAATTTTGATACTACTGTTAATCTCAAAATTTACAGAATATTTGTTAAATATAAATACTTAAATTTATTTTTAAAAGTAAGATTACTTTGTTACAATCAAATTCCACTCAATGATCAAATGCTAACAATGATTAATATGGGAGATATAAATTTTCTAATTGTTCTGGAACCAACAATTTAACAGAGAACTATATTCTTGCATATACTGGCATTTTCTCATCTCATAGTCGCATTTCAATCCAGATTTGAGTTAAATATTCATGTACACATCTTCATCATTATCGCTCAGATAAATTAGCACCCTTAATTTATTTTAAAAATGTTTACTCATCAGGAATCAGAAGCAGAGGATAGCTCTGTCAAATCCGTTTCCAAGAACTTGATTTTTGACAGCCATTTTTAAATCTGTTGTTTGAATTTTGAAATCTGCTAGCTTGATCTCAATTGAACTTTGAAAACTTGATGGTGTTCATAGGTTATATTTCTTTGATTACTATTTGAAAGCTGCTGTTGAGTTGAATTTTCTTGCTGTCTTGATTATTGTAGTTTGAGTTGATTTCTGAAGTTGAGTTTGAAATCTTGCTTGTTGAATTTGCTATTGGATTAATTTGTTGAACATTATTGCTGAGCATTTGATTCTTGGTTTCAATTTCTTTTAGGTTTTCTTTTTTATTTTTTTAAAGAAGAAGAAACCTAAAGGAGATTTTGAGCTGAAGAAAAATAACAGACTTTTTCTTTTAAACATTAGTTATAAATAAAATTTTCTTTCAAACAGGGTGAGGCCACTTGTTATATTGCATGTTACTTAAGTGACCATTGTATTTACAAATGTATTTTAATCAATTTAGGTGAATGAAAAATGTAAAACCTCCTTTTTAATTCATTTCTTATGTTACGTAAATTTTATCTTTTTAAATTAATCAATCTAAATGATTTAAATCTTAATTAAATACTTTCCTAAATAATTATGTTTTATAAAAACTATGAAATGTATTTATCTCTATGTTTTATTTATTTATATTTTAAAATACATTTTTCAAAGTGAAGTTTAAAGAAAGAAAATTAAAAAGAAATTAATATTTATTTAAATTTTAAAAATTTAGACTAAAATATTGTACTTAAATATATATATAAATATAAACTAAATTTATTTACAAGAACCAATTTTAAAAAGGAAACAAAATAAACTTTTATAATAATATACAATTTTAAACTATCATATTTTTAAATAAAATAAATATCTAAGTTGAGTGTTTTTGAAAATATAAGATAAATTTTTAAATAGCTTTTTAAAAAGTTTTATTAAATCCACTAAAATATCTTCCAAATCACCATATATACATATTCATATATATATATATATATATATATATATAATAAATTTAGAAACATATTTTCTAATTATGTTTAAACCAAAACTTTTCTATTTACAATATATATTCTATTTACAATATGTACAAATATATTTATATATATATATGTGTGTGTGTGTGTGTGTGTATTATTAATAGAAATATTTTTAAATATTAGCATTAGAAATTATTATATTTTAAAACAACACTTCAAATCACAATATATATAAACATATATATTATAATTTAAAAATAATTTTATTAAATTTAAATTGAAACCAAACTTCCTTTCAATGTATATACATATATACATTATAAATAGAATATTTTTATTAGCTTAGAAAGATTAATTTTACCAATAAAATAATATCTTAACCTTGAAAGAATAAAATAAAATTATTATTATTATTAGTTTTGAAAAGACAACATTTGAAGATTACATAATTAATTATTAGTTTTGAAAATATAAATTCAATTAAATTAGATTATTAAATAAATATTACACTTTTTAAATAATTATAAATGGAAATTATCAAATAAGTATTGCCCAAAATTCTGGGACATCACATTTCTCCACACCCTAAGTAAAAACATAGAAGTCCTTCGACTTCGCCAATGGATGTTAGAACTCATATGCCTCGGGATTCTGACCTTGAGGAAAGCTCAAAAAATCATAAACCCACATGTGGTGGATAACTCCTTATCAGTTGTATCACAAACAACTTCTAACCCATGGTACCTTGTCCTAGTCCTGCCTTTACCTTAAGGAAAGCTCAATAAATAAAGTGGGACTATTCACTTGGACCTATCATTTTGCAATGACTTAAGTATAATGGACATATCTAAGGAAAGCTCAACAAATACGTGTAGTTATCTTACTTCATCTCTTCAATATAACAATAGTACTACACATAACATCCCTAGCTTGAGGAAAGCTCAATAGCTAAATAGTATGCAAGTAATCTATTAATATGTAAATTATAGAGGTAGCTTTATATTAAAGATTCATAATCTTCAATATATTATATCGAGTGATATCAAACTAATGAGATAATGTATTTCTTATGCAATACCCTCCTGATTCAAGTGTCGGACGAATAAAAAATAACAGTATAACGTACGTATACGTACATATACGTTTGTGTTTATTCCTTAAGTCTATTTAGGATTTATTTAATGTTCTAACTTTTATTTATACATTTGTATTATATAAGTTTTATTATTATAACTTTTAAATTTTAATTAACTTATATAATAGACTTATGTATAATATTATATTAACCAAATCTAAATTAATTTTAGTTAGTTAACATTTTAATTAATTTTATATTATCTTAATACAAATTGTATATGAAATGTGTATTATATATTATAACCTTTATAGTACAACACATATATCATATATGTGTAATACTTTATTTAATTAATTAACCTTTAATTTTTTTGAGAAAAATGTGTGATCCTTAAAAGTAGAGGATAGCACACGTGTATGTTTGTATTACTGAAAACAACGTGCTACCAATATGCTTGGCAGTTAACTAATGAGAATTCAAAAACAATAAAAAAGGACTAAGGTACATCTGGAATGAGTGGCAAGGTCACCGCCCATTATACCTCAATATTGAGCTCCAGCAAGGCCACCGCCCTGTAATGAGGTGTTGGAAGTATCCAAAAAAGCCATGATGCAGCCAATGTGGATAAGATCGATAGATAGCACCAGTTGGGAAAGAACACCTCACTGCAAACTCGAAAAACCCAAAATGAATGCCTCACTGCCAATCGGATGATCCAAAATAAAGAAAGCCACACTACAGACGTGGAAGAACCGGAAAGAACGCCTCACTGCGAATGCATTGGTCCAGAATGAAGAAAGCCACACTACAGACATGGAAGAACTTGAAAGAACGCCTCACTGCAAATGCAGATGATCCAGAATGAAGAACATCACTCTATAGATGTGAAAGAACTAGAAAGAACTCCTCACAGCAAATGCGGATGATCCAGAATGAAGAATGCCACACTATAGACGCGGAAGAACTGGAAAGAACTCCTCACTTCGAACGTGCAAGGTCCAAAATGAACGTCTCACTGCAATCCTGTCAACAATAATCCTGAAAACCCACAAATTGTAATCTAGCACCATTTCTGGCCTAAACTGGTATCTATAAAAGGAACTAAAGCAAATTATAAGAATAATACACATATACATATATAAATTTACATATATATTCATTAATGAAGTAAAAGTATAAAGCAAAAATTATAAGACGGAAAAATAACTAAAATAAGAAACAGGCTAAATAGAATCCAAACCCGTTTTGCAACATCCTTAACCAACGCTAAAGATGTAAAAAAGAGATATCGAAATCAAAAGGATAAAGATTAACAAACTATGAAGTTAAAACCCATAAATTAAAATCTCTTAAAAATTATCCTCATGCTCCTTTAATCAAAAGAACATTATGATAATTAGTAAAATCATAATTGAAATTTGAGAAAATGTTAATGCTATAATTATTAATGTTAAAAATATTATTTTAATGCTTAAATAGCTTAATGCTATTACTAACCTTATTAAGATAATATTTGAAATGATTATTTTTAGCTAGTCTGTATTTAGGATTTGAGATCCAATAAAAACAAAACGATGATATTATAAAAATCAATTTATCAATATGACTATTATTATTTAAAAAAGTATCTGGTTTCTCTCACACCAAATATAACAATAAATTATACTGAATAAAGTATCAAGTAAAAATCTATTTTCGTTTTTAAACTTGAACCTTAAATTATTCCAATAATAATCACAATCAGTAACATTAGTTGTAAGACTAAAGTTAAAAATTTTGAGAGTATTTTATGAATGTTGTAAGTACATATGCAATCATGATATATATGTTTAATATCTTCAAAACGCAAATTACAAAGGAACATTTATTATCAATTTGCATATTATTTCTTTTCAAAAATTCAATAGTATTTAATTTCCCATGCATGATTAACCACGTATGAATTTTAGATTTAGGAGGAGAGTTTGTTTTCCAAATAAGTTTAAAAGAGTTATTAGTACACCCGAGAAATTAAGAAATTTATAAAATGAATTTGAAGTGAATTTCTTACTCTTATCCCATTCCATGTTAATAGTATCATTTTCGTTATAAATATTATATAAATTTAATCCAGCAAATAATAAAAAAATTGTGTAAGAGTTGTACCTTCTAAGATTCTATTAAAACTAAAATTCCAAGTGGGACTATTATCCCGAGAAAAAAAAAATCTAAAATTAAAGCATTCTTAAAGTTAAAAATATCATAAAGCTCTTTAAATTCTACCCTAAGAGGAATGACATAAATCCAACGATCATGCCAAAAAGAAGTATTATTACCTGAATGAAAAATCGAAGTAGTACTAATGTTAAAAATCTCATGATATTTTAAAATTGATTTCCAAACATTAGACAACTTATTAGTAACAAAACGTGTAATTTGGTATAAATAGTTATTACCATTATAATAATGGTTAGAAATGAATTCTTTCCAAATAGATTATCGTTAACACCCTTAAATTTCCATAACCACTTCCCTAACAAAGATAAATTCACGTTATGCAAACTAATGACTTCTAAACCATCTTCCTTTCTCGATTTATAAACTGTTTCCCAATTAACCAAACATTTAAGACTACTATTAGAATTATCTCCACTCCATAAGAAGTTTCTTCTAATTTTATTAATTTTGTTAATCGCCCAATCTAGGGATAGATGCATAGTGTAACGATCGGTAATTTTTCCACTTTGAAATGGGATATTTAATTACTTTAAGCATTCAAATATAGAATTTTAAAACGTAAACAACCATGTTTTATATGATAAATAATAATGTTAAATTTTGATATTGAATAAAGATTTTAGATTTCCATTGTAAAATTGACAAAAGTAGGATTCCGACATAGCAGGGTAAATATTCGAGAAAATTGTTTAAAAAATAAATAATTCCTTTTAAATATATATGTATGTATGTATATATATAATCGATATCAAACTCATTTGACAACAATAGTAATTTAATTTATAATGGTTTGATAAATATATAAAACCCGTTCAATAAAATTTGATAAATTTCGTCGCATATCGATGTCATATTTTTATAAATAGATTTGGATATTATTTTATAATTCAAATATAATTTTTTATTTATTTATTTAAAGATAACAAGAAATTTATTTGAAGGCTTGGTTTAAATGAATAAATAAGTCAACAAAAATGTCAAAATGTGACCGGAAACGTTTTGTCGAAAATCAACATTTTTTTCAAAATAAGTTGCCGCAACGTTATCTGTAACATCCCGCCTTTTCGCATACTTTAAACCGACACACGTGCCAATTAAAAGCATACACAAGGGCGGATTGTTATGGGGTAAATAAGAAAAACCGAGAAGAAATAAAACAAAATAGAATCTCACAGTGGAAGGATAAAATATAATAATAAATATACAGTTCATAAACGGTTACAAAACAGTTAATTCTTCTTTATACAATAAATATCAGAGTTACACATACCAATACAAACAATGCAGCGGAACAGTATGAGTGTGGTGCAATACTATAGATAATAATAATACGACTCCTTCGTCTTCGTCCTTCAAAGCTAAAGTCTTCGATCCTGAAACGCTCGGACTGACCCGAGCGAATTTGAAAAGACAAAAACACTCGAGTCACAACTAAAAGATCTTATGTGAGTTAAATTAACAGAAATAAATATGAGTACAGTAACTCAAGAGATGCTCGGGATTTACATCTCCTAAGGATCCGTTAAACTATTTATTATGTAGTATATTGCGCTATTATAATAGTGTCTATTTATAAAATAAACTTACTTTTTAATAGCGTTAAGGGGTTACCCATATAGCCCTTAACACAAATAATGCCAATAGTCTATACAGTACCGTAATACCTCCTGATCGGGAAGCTACCAGAGGATACTCCATAGGTACGACACAAATAGAAACTCGTAGTAAAGGCTCGGTATGGTAGGTGACACGGCACAACTAGGCAATGCCAGGGTAGATATACCAATTGCTATCCAGGCTGGTGGAAACGCGTAGCCGCAGTTACCGCCCACCTCGGACTAACTCCCCAAAATCAAAATATAGAAGTGGCCACTGAATCAATCCAAAATCAAAGTATAATATCGAAGAGGAGGGTCCGATCAGAGGAATGACCTCATTGGCCTGAGAATCGCTCCTGTTTTAGCCACCTTATGCCAACTCACGGGAGTCGGGTCCACGTATTTACCTTACAGGAAACGTCGCCACCACCTACTTCATTCTGGAATCTCCACCGCGTACACGGTTAGTCAAAGTGGTTTTCGGTATCGACAGAGAGTATGTCCATATCCGATCCCGGTCTCTTTGCCAACCCATCGTTATTATAACACCGCGGTCATTTAAAAATAGGTTATACTTTAAAAATCAGAATAAACATTCCATTTCATAACCATGAATACGATATCATTTCAAAACCCAAAACCATATTTTATCACTTATACCAAATATAATTCTTTTCCAAAATCATAATGCTTTAACTTCATAACGTCTGAAAATCAAATATTTCAAAGCATAATATTTTGAAAATCATAATTTAAAACCATAACTTCTAAAAACTTGAATGGTTTGGACATTCAACGGTGTATGAATTAAATGGTTTAACTTAAATGTTACTTTGTAAAGAAAATAGTTCTCATGGCTTTACAAATACATTTCTTTATTAAAGTCTAAACCAAAATTTATATTATCTCTCTCAAGTTCCAAAACCACTTCAATTTATTTATATATACGTATATCCATTTTGAGTATCAATATTTCAAACTAAAGTCGGATTTTATGCTTTCATCAAATCAATTGTTCTATTAATTAGTCTTGAATATTCATATAAAATCCATAAATAATAAGACTTCAATTTCTAGTAATAAAATATATATATTTTTCCCAATTCAAATTATACTAGAATATTCATTTCAATTTATTTTGGGAAAAATCCAATTATAAATATCATATCTTAAAATTTCCAAACTTAACATTTAAACATATGATATAAATTATTAAACTCCATTTTCTTAATTTTCTTCCATTTTTAATAAAGATTTTTATACACCTTTTAATTTCAAAATTTTCAACTTCATATGTATATATATATATGGAAGAAAAATATTTATACAATATAAAATTTAAGATTATTATAAACCGTATTCCATCCAAACCATAGAAATCACTTTTAAATAGTTATATATATACCGCGGTGCCTGTATATAATTTTCTATCCTATGGTCAAGTGATACGGATATTTATCATTTCAATCCGCAATTTAAAAGATATAAAATTTTGCGGTTGTATATCATTTCAAACCACAATCCCGAATGAAATGAAATATGCATGATAATTTGCAATTTAATGATATACAATAAACATCCATTCATCAACATCATCCATCATCCAAATCGCAATTATCAATCAGTATCAATCAATAACAATATTATTTTTGGTACTACATAACAGGTAATACTGGCAATTTTATTCAAATTAAATTTAACAGCTATTAATCTACAGTCTATATTCAGTAATAAATTATATAACTGTTAACTAGCAGTTCATATACAAACAAATAAATTTTAACTGTAAATTTATACGCAATAAATTAATTAAATTAACAGTTAAATTAAATAAATGCAATTCAACAGATATGAATAAAATAAACATGCCAAATACTCATAAATAAATTTCTATTCATTTCTAAAATTAGTTTAACAAACATAAAAGCTTCTAGTAGTTGTGAGTGGGTTTAAACACTCACCTTTGGAATTTAAATCGAATTTAAATTCGATTTAAACCCAAAAATTCGCCCTTCTCGGAATTCGTCCAAACCAGCGTCATCAAATCCGGAATTAAATTACGATCCTAACAAAAGAAATTTCGTGTGAATCCGACTTCGTATGAGAAAGTTATGGCGAAAAATGATGATTGAATTCAAAATTGAAAATAAATAAAACAACACACAAACCATATAGATGCGATCCCCATCGTCCACTCTACAAAACCCAGAAAAGGTTTGACGATCCGACGAAGTTTGCGACGACGATGATGAATGGTCACGTACTGTTTGAATTAATTCTGGTCAAACGAATGTTCAAAACAGAAAACGAATTGCACCAGTAGATTACGTGCCTCGAGAACATTAACATATATTTTTTTTGTGGAATTTTTCTGAAGTGTTTGCATTTTCATTGAAATTTGGATTGAAGTAGATCTAGGTTTTGCAACCATTTGAGGAGGAGAAGGAGATGAAGAAATGAATATACAGCAAATGACAATAGGATGGAGCTAGGGTTTATAACTGTGTATATATATATTAAATTTCCAAAATTTAATTAAATTTACTTTCCATTATTTATTGTCAATTAGATTGATTTATCATTGGATTCATATTTCAATATGTAAATATCCCCAATTTCATCTGCACTTATATTTACATAGTTTCTAAATATTAAATTTCAAATATTACTTCATTTAACGTTACGTATTTATTATTTATTACTTGCTGCAGTTGATTATCAATTATACTTAATATACTAAATAGATGGAAAATTTTGAATACTTGTTATCATTAACGTTTTATTTCCACTTACAAAATAAATGAAATTATTACATAAACTCCCTTAATTAAGTCAACCATTATCTTATATAACTTAACTGGTAATATATATATATATATACCCAATTGCCCTAATTGGTTTATAGTTATCAGCTAAATACATACTAACTTGTAAATAAATTCGTTTAATTGCAAATGGATCTGATCAAATTTAATAGATTGAATAGATGGGTAAGCAAATAATAAATTTTCCTTTTTGTCAAATTCAAACCCATTCCTACTTAATTATCAATTACAATTTATTACGAAACATTGATTTTATGCAGTTACCTTTTATTTGCGTAGTATTACATCAATTCCTATAACCTTGGATTCATTCCCAATTCACCAAATTCAATTAATTACACTTTACAAATGTGTTTCCAATATATAGGTATTGCCCAAATTAAATTTATTAGCTAACTCATATTAATAAACAAATGACTTATATGAATGATTAAAATTTTCAATTATCTCACTTTACTGCTAAACTTCTGTTATTTAATAATTATTGCTTAGAACCTGATTTTAATCTTCCCATTATCTATTTAATTCCTTCTAGAATCATAGCTAATATTTGTCGTCCCTTCATTACCCAAATGTTCTTATCCCATCAAATTTTAGGTTATCGAAATATTAATTGTCAATTTCTTTAATTGCACTAAATTTATCTATTAAAGGTTGCACTTAACCCAAATACATAAAACTTGCCCAATTTCTCCTTAAATCGATAACCTTCAGATACAAATATGTTTATCATAAATTTTATCTACTCTTCCTTTTTAGGTAATGTCCTATATATTAGATTTCCATGTAATTTGCAATAAATCATACTCGTAGTTATATCACATTAAATGAATAAATAAGTGTTGACTCTATTCTTTTGATTCAACATTGGTTTACGTTATATTTCATAAATATTTCTACATACATCGGGATTTTTAAAAATGGTTGTAACGTGAAATCCCGTCTACTTCCCATTTTATATTTAAGGCTTCTAAAACCGATTCATATCATTTCTCTAGTCCAAATTTTATTAATATAACCTTAAATTTAATTTATTCCTATCGATGTAATGGTTAAACACAAATTTCACTTATTTGCAATAAATCCACAAATTGGATTTCAAATTTTCAAATAAATAAATAAATTTTAGTTTATCACTTCTTAAATACCCAAACGTCAATGCCTTAATTTAAACTGCATTTATTACATTTTATAAAAATCCTCCATCTTAAGTGACAAATCAAAACTACCCTAACTACACAAATCATCGTATTATAAAGATATTTACACTATCCTCCATTTATTACCTTAATTTATTTAAGGTAACCTTAAATTAATATCTATTGCAATGATTTCAAATTATTATTCCCCCATTCCTTTTTAATTTCAATAACGCCAAATTTAACCGTTATATTCTCTTTATTTATGCGATAAATGCAATTATTGAATCTAATACTCCATTTAATTAATAGATCCTGCTTCCTAGAATCTATATCAACAATAGGTCAAATATATACATAGAATTAGCCTTAACTTCACTAAAAGAATTAGCTATTTCAACTACCGCACAAAACTACGCTACTGCACTATTTAATCAAATAAATTAATTGAACTTAAATCAGCATAAAGGTTATAAAATTATAAATGTAATCTTAATAAATTCATTTATTGATTTAGACTCTTTCTATACAGTAATTAACCTATTTGTGGGTATAAATAACTTTGGAATTATATTATCATTAGTGCGCGTTTTATTTCCTATAACTTCTCCTTATTTAACTATACCCATTAACAACCAAAAAAATTAAATTAGCTTTATTTCAATCTATTTCCCTTCTTAACTAAATAAAATAAATGGTTAACATAAACACTTGTTATCCTTTGATATATTCAAATTCACTTCCAACATTTATTAACAAAATGTTGCCATAGGTTTAGATTTACATAAATAAATTATATGAATAGGTAGAAAAATTGGTAATCCGCAAATGCCCAATATACACGCATTAATTACTACCTATTGTTAGAATCCATTTATTAATTTACTAGTTAATAACGGTCTTTTTATTTCTATTTACTACCAAACTCTCTATTTTATTATAGTTCCAATATATTAATACTTAGGCACATCAAGTGCTAGCCCTTTTGTTATTTATATTAAATTGGGTATGCACAAATAAGTTGTTAATTAACTATTTCTACAAAATTATATTCATACATTCAGTTCCATATCTTATAGGGTTAAATTCTAATTACTTACGCTTAATCTACCAATTTAATACTCTATTCAAACATGCATTTAAATTCTTTTTATTCTAAATAAATTTTATTGAGTGTTGACATCCACTAATAGCATTCACCTGTATTACAACCAAAGGTGACATCTTCACTGCTGATTTTATATTAATGAATCTCATTTTAGTTAATATTTTTTTTATTAATATTCTCAATTCAACATTTATTGATTTCTTAAAATTTACTTTTAACAAAAAGTGACAAATTACATTATCCAAATCTATTGTCATAAAATTTTATTGTTACACTAGGTTACAACTACTATACCAAATTTCTACATTTATTCTTAAACAAATTAGAAATTATATTAATTTAATTTATTAAATATTATTAATTTCAACGGGTCGTTACAATCTCCCCCACTCAAAACTTTTCGTCCCCGAAAAGGAAAAAGAAGGGAGAAGGAAGAATAAAACAGTACATCTTATTTCAAATATTATTTATTTTAAAGTGAACTATTCAAGTGGATTCAATCATTAATCAACCAAACAATTCAACAACCATCAACCTTACAAACAACATACATACACAAACAAAGCAACCATTTAATCCATCAAACAAATAGTTGTTTGGGTTCAAACTTGAAATTTGTATGAAATGAAATTAACTATCAAGTGCATCCTTTACTCAACAGTCTTAGATGGAACAAAGATAGATACTTATTCATTTAACCACTTCAAATTTCTTACCCAACAACATAAATCAAACAACACAATTCAAACCAACACCCAAACTTATTTATTATACATTTATCTCATGCTTCAATGGTTTGATTTTCTTTCTTCCATTTATGGAGTGATCCCTTTACTTCTTACAATTTTCATTTTCATTTATTACAAAATTATCATATTTGTGTTCCAATTTATTGACTAAAGTTTATATCACCCATTTATTCTACTTACCTTTCTTATATAGTAAAATTTCCGATTTAGCTTAAGTTTTAACAGCAATTAATTGAATACTTTAATTACCTCAAGCTTCACTTGTAAGATTTCCCTTTACACTTTCTTACTAGCAATTGCAACTTTTATTTTATGGTAAGTTATATATATTTTAAGAATGTAAGTGAAAATTTACAAGTTTCTTTTCATTCCTTTAATTAATATATATTTGTTTTATAACCTACAATTTCAACTTACCTTTAATCTCATTCATTTATTTAATGTTGAAGTTTCCATTATATTTAATTACAGTAACCCTCTACTTACACTTAATTTATTAACCTTATAACTTGCATTCCTATAAGTGAAAGATTTTACTCATTCATTAACTATGGATTGCAGTCATTTATATTTTTCCTACTTTCTATTATATTAGAATAGGGGAAATTAAGGCGTACTTAAGTTAATAACCCTACAATCAAACTTTATAAATTAAGGAATTTCATTTTTACTTTCTTACGGTTAAAATCACCTATTAATAATACAACCTTTAATTTTAGTAAAATTCCAATCATCACTTAAGTTAATACCATTAAATTCTTATTTATAACAGTAATTTATTGAATACTTCATTATTTCCAAAAATTCTACTTGCATAATATTCTATTCCACTCTTAATTTACATTTCAACTTTTTATACTTGGTAAGTTATTTATGTTAAAGAAAAAGCAAAAGAACTTATACAAGTTTAATCTCAACCCTTTTAATTCATTGATTACTTAACCTTTATTTTACTAACCTCAAATATTTTTTTTTTTTACAACTAATTAATGGAAATTCAAGAATTAATACCGGGTCAAATTCCAAAATTACTTTAAAATAATAGATAATTAATTTCTTACAACTTTTATATCTCTAATTACCTTTAAACAATTAAAATTTTAAATAATTTCAAACAAATCTGCAGTAGAACTTACTACAGTGGCCTTTCCCTTCGAAACTCGAAAATGAAAGTCGATGATGCGGCCGTCATCACCGAAATTATTTTCCAGCGACAGAGAGGAAAGTACAAACTTATTTTCTTCAAAATCCTCTTAAACCAATTCTTTCGAATTATACTAAATATTTATATAAGAAAATATTTATAAACCAAATCATTATATTTCATAAATCCTTTGAAAGAAGATTTCAAAAATCCCGGACTTAAGTTCTAAAATCTCTAATTTGATTTATTAAAATTCAACTTAGCTTTAATTCATTACAAATATTTTTATTACCTAACACCCAACTATAGCAACCAAAATATATCTTTATAAAAATATTTTTATATATGGAAAATATAATAGGCAAAATTATTTCATTCACCTATATTAAAAACAAATATTATGTCGGTCTGTCCTATTAAGTGTTTAGAAATCCCTATTGATGACATAGCGTCCCATGCATCAACCAGAATTTATAAATACAAAGCGGAACAGATTAACACAATATCAAAATCTTTTATTAATACTAACAAATACGCTCTCTCATATATATATACACTCAGCGACTCCCATAGGGTATTACTACCCTATTAATAAAGAGTCAAACCCCACAAAGCCAAGGTTTATCGCTAAACCAAAGCTCTGATACCAACTGTAACATCCCGCCTTTTCGCATACTTTAAACCGACACACGTGCCAATTAAAAGCATACGCAAGGGCGGATTGTTATGGGGTAAATAAGAAAAACCGAGAAGAAATAAAACAAAATAGAATCTCACAGCGGAAGGATAAAATATAATAATAAATTTACAGTTCATAAACGGTTACAAAACAGTTAATTCTTCTTTATACAATAAATATCAGAGTTACACATACCAATACAAACAATGCAGCGGAACAGTATGAGTGTGGTGCAATACTATAGATAATAATAATACGACTCCTTCGTTTTCGTCCTTCAAAGCTAAAGTCTTCGATCCTGAAACGCTCGGACTGACCCGAGCGAATTTGAAAAGACAAAAACACTCGAGTCAGAACTAAAAGATCTTATGTGAGTTAAATTAACAGAAATAAATATGAGTACAGTAACTCAAGAGATGCTCGGGATTTACATCTCCTAAGGATCCGTTAAACTATTTACTATGTAGTATATTGCGCTATTATAATAGTGTCTATTTATAAAATAAACCAACTTTTTAATAGCGTTAAGGGGTTACCCATATAGCCTTTAGAACAAATAATGCCAATAGTCTATACAGTACCGTAATACCTCCTGATCGGGAAGCTACCAGAGGATACTCCATAGGTACGACACAAATAGAAACTCGTAGTAAAGGCTCGGTATGGTAGGTGACACGGCACAACTAGGCAATGCCAGGGTAGATATACCAATTGCTATCCAGGCTGGTGGAAACGCGTAGCCGCAGTTACCGCCCACCTCGGACTAACTCCCCAAAATCAAAATATAGAAGTGGCCACTGAATCAATCCAAAATCAAAGTATAATATCGAAGAGGAGGGTCCGATCAGAGGAATGACCTCATTGGCCTGAGAATCGCTCCTGTTTTAGCCACCTTATGCCAACTCACGGGAGTCGGGTCCACGTATTTACCTTACAGGAAACGTCGCCACCACCTACTTCATTCTGGAATCTCCACCGCGTACACGGTTAGTCAAAGTGGTTTTCGGTATCGACAGAGAGTATGTCCATATCCGATCCCGGTCTCTTTGCCAACCCATCGTTATTATAACACCGCGGTCATTTAAAAATAGGTTATACTTTAAAAATCAGAATAAACATTCCATTTCATAACCATGAATACGATATCATTTCAAAACCCAAAACCATATTTTATCACTTATCCCAAATATAATTCTTTTCCAAAATCATAATGCTTTAACTTCATGACGTCCGAAAATCAAATATTTCAAAGCATAATATTTTGAAAATCATAATTTAAAACCATAACTTCTAAACACTTGAATGGTTTGGACATTCAACGGTGTATGAATTAAATGGTTTAACTTAAATGTTACTTTGTAAAGAAAATAGTTCTCATGGCTTTACAAATACTTCTTTATTAAAGTCTAAACCAAAATTTATATTATCTCTCTCAAGTTCCAAAACCACTTCAATTTATTTATATATACGTATATCCATTTTGAGTATCAATATTTCAAACTAAAGTCGGATTTTATGCTTTCAACAAATCAATTGTTCTATTAATTAGTCTTGAATATTCATATAAAATCCAAAAATAATAAGACTTCAATTTCTAGTAATAAAATATATATATTTTTCCCAATTCAAATTATACTAGAATATTCATTTCAATTTATTTTGGGAAAAATCCAATTATAAATATCATATCTTAAAATTTCCAAACTTAACATTTAAACATATGATATAAATTATTAAACTCCATTTTCTTAATTTTCTTCCATTTTTAATAAAGATTTTTATACACCTTTTAATTTCAAAATTTTCAACTTCATATGTATATATATATGGAAGAAAAATATTTATACAATATAAAATTTAAGATTATTATAAACCGTATTCCATCCAAACCATAGAAATCACTTTTAAATAGTTATATATATACCGCGGTGCCTGTATATAATTTTCTATCCTATGGTCAAGTGATACAGATATTTATCATTTCAATCCGCAATTTAAAAGATATAAAATTTTGCGGTTGTATATCATTTCAAACCACAATCCCGAATGAAATGAAATATGCATGATAATTTGCAATTTAATGATATACAATAAACATCCATTCATCAACATCATCCATCATCCAAATCGCAATTATCAGTCAGTATCAATCAATAACAATATTATTTTTGGTACTACATAACAGGTAATACTGTCAATTTTATTCAAATTAAATTTAACAGCTATTAATCTACAGTCTATATTCAGTAATAAATTATATAACTGTTAACTAGCAGTTCATATACAAACAAATAAATTTTAACTGTAAATTTATACGCAATAAATTAATTAAATTAACAGTTAAATTAAATAAATGCAATTCAACAGATATGAATAAAATAAACATGCCAAATACTCATAAATAAATTTCTATTCATTTCTAAAATTAGTTTAACAAACATAAAAGCTTCTAGTAGTTGTGAGTGGGTTTAAACACTCACATTTGGAATTTAAATCGAATTTAAATTCGATTTAAACCCAAAAATTCGCCCTTCTCGGAATTCGTCCAAACCAGCGTCATCAAATCCGGAATTAAATTACGATCCTAACAAAAGAAATTTCGTGTGAATCCGACTTCGTATGAGAAAGTTATGGCGAAAAATGATGATTGAATTCAAAATTGAAAATAAATAAAACGACACACAAACCATATAGATGCGATCCCCATCGTCCACTCTACAAAACCCAGAAAAGGTTTGACGATCCGACGAAGTTTGCGACGACGATGATGAATGGTCACGTACTGTTTGAATTAATTCTGGTCAAACGAATGTTCAAAACAGAAAACGAATTGCACCAGTAGATTACGTGCCTCGAGAACATTAACATATATTTTTTTGTGGAATTTTTCTGAAGTGTTTGCATTTTCATTGAAATTTGGATTGAAGTAGATCTAGGTTTTGCAGCCATTTGAGGAGGAGAAGGAGATGAAGAAATGAATATACAGCAAATGACAATAGGATGGAGTTAGGGTTTATAACTGTGTATATATATATTAAATTTCCAAAATTTAATTAAATTTACTTTCCATTATTTATTGTCAATTAGATTGATTTATCATTGGATTCATATTTCAATATGTAAATATCCCCAATTTCATCTGCACTTATATTTACATAGTTTCTAAATATTAAATTTCAAATATTACTTCATTTAACGTTACGTATTTATTATTTATTACTTGCTGCAGTTGATTATCAATTATACTTAATATACTAAATAGATGGTAAATTTTGAATACTTGTTATCATTAACGTTTTATTTCCACTTACAAAATAAATGAAATTATTACATAAACTCCCTTAATTAAGTCAACCATTATCTTATATAACTTAACTGGTAATATATATATACCCAATTGCCCTAATTGGTTTATAGTTATCAGCTAAATACATACTAACTTGTAAATAAATTCGTTTAATTGCAAATGGATCTGATCAAATTTAATAGATTGAATAGATGGGTAAGCAAATAATAAATTTTCCTTTTTGTCAAATTCAAACCCATTCCTACTTAATTATCAATTACAATTTATTACGAAACATTGATTTTATGCAGTTACCTTTTATTTGCGTGGTATTACATCAATTCCTATAACCTTGGATTCATTCCCAATTCACCAAATTCAATTAATTACACTTTATAAATGTGTTTCCAATATATAGGTATTGCCCAAATTAAATTTATTAGCTAACTCATATTAATAAACAAATGACTTATATGAATGATTAAAATTTTCAATTATCTCACTTTACTCCTAAACTTCTGTTATTTAATAATTATTGCTTAGAACCTGATTTTAATCTTCCCATTATCTATTTAATTCCTTCTAGAATCATAGCTAATATTTGTCATCCCTTCATTACCCAAATGTTCTTATCCCATCAAATTTTAGGTTATTGAAATATTAATTGTCAATTTCTTTAATTGCACTAAATTTATCTATTAAAGGTTGCACTTAACCCAAATACATAAAACTTGCCCAATTTCTCCTTAAATCAATAACCTTCAGATACAAATATGTATATCATAAATTTTATCTACTCTTCCTTTTTAGGTAATGTCCTATATATTAGATTTCCATGTAATTTGCAATAAATCATACTCGTAGTTATATCACATTAAATGAATAAATAAGTGTTGACTCTATTCTTTTGATTCAACATTGGTTTACGTTATATTTCATAAATATTTCTGCATACATCAGGATTTTTAAAAATGGTTGTAACGTGAAATCCCGTCTACTTCCCATTTTATATTTAAGGCTTCTAAAACCGATTCATATCATTTCTCTAGTCCAAATTTTATTAATATAACCTTAAATTTAATTTATTCCTATCGATGTAATGGTTAAACACAAATTTCACTTATTTGCAATAAATCCACAAATTGGATTTCAAATTTTCAAATAAATAAATAAATTTTAGTTTATCACTTCTTAAATACCCAAACGTTAATGCCTTAATTTAAACTGCATTTATTACATTTTATAAAAATCCTCCATCTTAAGTGACAAATCAAAACTACCCTAACTACACAAATCATCGTATTATAAAGATATTTACACTATCCTCCATTTATTACCTTAATTTATTTAAGGTAACCTTAAATTAATATCTATTGCAATGATTTCAAATTATTATTCCCCCATTCCTTTTTAATTTCAATAACGCCAAATTTAACCGTTATATTCTCTTTATTTATGCGATAAATGCAATTATTGAATCTAATACTCCATTTAATTAATAGATCCTGCTTCCTAGAATCTATATCAACAATAGGTCAAATATATACATAGAATTAGCCTTAACTTCACCTAAAAGAATTAGCTATTTCAACTACCGCACAAAACTACGCTACTGCACTATTTAATCAAATAAATTAATTGAACTTAAATCAGCATAAAGGTTATAAAATTATAAATGTAATCTTAATAAATTCATTTATTGATTTAGACTCTTTCTATACAGTAATTAACCTATTTGTGGGTATAAATAACTTTGGAATTATATTATCATTAGTGCGCGTTTTATTTCCTATAACTTCTCCTTATTTAACTATACCCATTAACAACCAAAAAAATTAAATTAGCTTTATTTCAATCTATTTCCCTTCTTAACTAAATAAAATAAATGGTTAACCTAAACACTTGTTATCCTTTGATATATTCAAATTCACTTCCAACATTTATTAACAAAATGTTGCCATAGGTTTAGATTTACATAAATAAATCATATGAATAGGTAGAAAAATTGGTAATCCGCAAATGCCCAATATACACGCATTAATTACTACCTATTGTTAGAATCCATTTATTAATTTACTAGTTAATAACGGTCTTTTTATTTCTATTTACTACCAAACACTCTATTTTATTATAGTTCCAATATATTAATACTTAGGCACATCAAGTGCTAGCCCTTTTGTTATTTATATTAAATTGGGTATGCACAAATAAGTTGTTAATTAACTATTTCTACAAAATTATATTCATACATTCAGTTCCATATCTTATAGGGTTAAATTCTAATTACTTACGCTTAATCTATCAATTTAATACTCTATTCAAACATGCATTTAAATTCTTTTTATTCTAAATAAATTTTATTGAGTGTTGACATCCACTAATAGCATTCACCTTTATTACAACCAAAGGTGACATCTTCACTACTGATTTTATATTAATGAATCTCATTTTAGTTAATATTTTTTTATTAATATTCTCAATTCAACATTTATTGATTTCTTAAAATTTACTTTTAACAAAAAGTGACAAATTACATTATCCAAATCTATTGTCATAAAATTTTATTGTTACACTAGGTTACAACTACTATACCAAATTTCTACATTTATTCTTAAACAAATTAGAAATTATATTAATTTAATTTATTAAATATTATTAATTTCAACGGGTCGTTACATTATCGTACCTTTGCTAACATGTTTTAACACATATATCACACATTTTAATGAAAAAATGGTTTAATTTTACCAAATAAGATTAGAAAACTTCTATAAGTCATTAAGAAAAGTAATTTTAAGAAAAGTCAAAAGTAAACATAAAATCCAAATCACATCAAAATTCAACAAAATAATTACTTTTTTAAGTGACTAAGACATAAATTAAGGATGTAAAAGATGATGTTAAGTATTAAAAAAGTGGAGATTGCTTTAGGTTGAAGTAATTTTAGTTTGGTAATTTGCTAAGAGGTTATTTTGGTAAATTTACCACGTGTTTCTTTTTATATAAATACCCACCTCCTTCTTCACTTTCATTTAAATTTCTTCTTCTAATTTTATCAAGCTTCTTCATCTTCTTCCTCTCCTCTTTAATGACTTTCAAGCCATAGAAAAAAAATAGAACGAAATAATGTCAAAATATTTATAAAATATTCAAAAGAAATCAATTTCATTCTCTTCAAATCAAACTCATCTTTTCTCGATATTTTACCTCTTCTTCTCTTGGCCATAAATTCCTCAAAACCAGGCCAAAATGAAAAATTAAATTTCTAAATCATGTATTTTTCCAATGGCTACAACTTTTATGTTAACCACTTTGTCTCATTTTAAACATAACTATGTAAAAAATCCACTTATTTCTAGTGCATTCCCTGACCCAGTTTTTAAGCTAGAGAATAGCCCATTTTGTTTTGATCATAACTTGATCTTTACAGATCCAAATTAAGAAATTCTTTTTTCAACCATAAAAAATCCAATGGGTACAACTTTTATGTTGACCACTTTTCCCAGTTTTGAGGTTTTCTATACCAGAAACTCAATTCTTTGAAGTGCATTTCAGGGCTTCATTTTTGCAAATCCGACAATACCTCTTCTTCATTCTATCATCTCCCTCAAAACAACTTGGATTCAAATCATTCTTTCTTTCAAATTCAAGAGAAAAAATTTCAACAACTTTTTAGTCGAAATCTTTTCTAAATTTGAGATTTTTAGGGCCTAAAATCGATACAGCATAACCTATTTTTTGGATCAAAATGTTGGAAACTCAAGTTCAAAGCTCTACTACTTCTTCTCTATACTTTCAGCCAACCTTCATCTCAAGCCTCGACTAAGCTATTGGAAGGGAGATGGTGTTGTTTTCCAGTGTTTAAATAGAGTATGGATTAATTAGTGAAGTGTTGGTTGATTAAAATATTGGTAGGAAGTTTATCGTTTTGGTTTATGGTGAGAAACTTCATTTAACATCTATATATATATATATATATATATATACATGTTTGATGATGTGTTATGATTGTTATGGATTCTTATATATGATTTGATCGTCAATTATTGACTGTTTGATATGATTGTTAACTTGTTTTACCAATCACGTTAATACATGTTGATAAGAACAAAGGAAATCACTTTCCTTGTGAAAATGAAATGGTGTATATGGAATGCTTAAACCTTTGGAAATAGTTTTAAATTGAGTTAGAAATGTTTTATAAACATTTAAATATGTTTAAAGAAATAAAGAAAGGAAATCAAGATTTCATCTTGTATATTTTGAAATATGTCCAAAACAATTTTCAAAAAAATCGCGCTTTTGCAGGAATGTGACCAAAGTTTAAAATTGATATTTGAAATATTTTAAAAATATAAAATAAATCCTAAAAAAAATTATATTTTTTTAAAAGAGATTTAAGTATAAAATATGAATTTCTAAATGATACAAAAGTCAATTTTAAGAATATAACTTTTAAAATATATTTGCAACACTTTTCGCAGCAGTTTTTAATAACTTTTGAAACGTAGTTTTAAACTTAACAATTCTTTTCTAAATAATTTGTGAATGATTTTAAAAGAATAATTAATTAATTTAAAGACGATTTGGAAGTTTTAACAAGAATTTGGATAAATGGTTAAGATGGATTGTTTAGACCACTTAAACAAAAAGTAAAGAATATTGAATGTAATAACAAATTGAATATGCAGAAACGACTAGTACATTTGTCCCACCTATGAGATTTGAGAAGATAAAACAAGGTATTTAACTAAGATTAGGAATGGAGTAACCAATTCCCTTAACTTACATGGCCGGTGTTTTCTCTTTTTAGACGAGGGGTGTAACAAATCGAAAGGAAAGCCCGGATGCTCTGAAAGGATTATATCAAGTTTTCCAAATTAAAGAAGATTAGTACTATCCAAAATTTGAGAAATCTCCTAAATGAATAAACTACAACTTGTATTGCATAGAGATAATCTTCTTATACTTGGTATTAAATTTTGTAGAGGGAACTCGTCCTACTTGTGGAATTTAAAAGGTGATCTCACCGTTATTCCGTCCATAGCACTTGTTGAATATATAACTTGATACTAAGTAAAATTAGAATGATTTCTATGATAATTTTTATTCAATAATGTTTTCTAAGATTGATTTTAGGGTATACAGTAAACAATGTATTGAATAACATTTTTTTGATCTGCCTAAAAATTAAGTAATTTGGATCGAGTGTTAAGTGGAGAAATTTGAAATATTATCCAAAGCAAAAGAATGAATTAACTTAGAATTACTCTAAGATGAAAGAAAATCTTTGATTAATATTTAATAAATGTTTTGGAAAAGATTTCCTAAGTAAAAGATAAAATGATTGGAATTATACCATGATTTAAAAAGGTTTAATAAATCAAATGATTTGATAAATGAGGCTTAATGATTCCATATACACTTGAAAAGAAAATGGAATAAATTGAAAGGAATTTATCTTAGAAAAATATGTTTAGAAAAGATGAAGTAATTGATTGATTATTGATATCCACTTATGAGCTTAACATCTTTTTATTGATTTCGAAGGAACCGCGGTTGGATTTGGGTGATTCCTATCCGAAAACGACTTCGAACCAAATTACATGCTCGAAGAATTAAGATATTTGAAGATAGAGAGATGAATAATAACGTGGGACTACTTGTGGATTATGTGGGGTTAAACTCCCAATTTACTATATTGTAGCAGTGGTCTCTTTGTTACAAAAACCTTAAAACCACAAGGACTTTTCACCTAGTAACGGCCGAGGAAAGTACCTCCGGTTTCGTTCAAGTCCCAGAACGAATTTGTATGGATGGATGTCTGACAGTGCATTTTCTAAAATTATGTACATTGGTTTTTACAAACATACATCTGTGTTGCAGGGAAGGCAACTTTATTAGCTTAACACCTTCCTTGAGACGTACGAGCTTAAGGGTTGTATTTTGGTGGAAGGAATTAGTAGTCAACAGAAATGGAAATGTGGCATTCAAAGAAGATGTACTATGTGAAAAGGAAATCGTTTACCTTAGGTCTTATCACTCAGAAATGACAAAAACATGGTAGAAGCAACAAGGCTAAGTGGGTCACTCCCAATTAGAAGATGTCATCATCATTCTAGATTTACTCTACACATGTCTAAGTATATGGTGAATGCAGGACTTAGGTACTCGTTAATGGTTGGTAACGACTGAGGTGATGACATATTCGGAATTATCCAATGTGAGAGGTAGGCCGGTTTTGTGTTGGTTCAGGCATTCAGTATCTGGACCCTAGGTGCATCCCTCTAGAGTGTACTGTCGAAAGGTAGTCCCTTACCTTGTCATTTGTATGGAAATCTACTCTCCAATAAAAACATGTGGTTTTGTTTGTATTGGCGCAATGAATAGGCCCGGAATTTTATAATGGTAACAATTTCGACTAAGATTAATAAGTTATTTGAAATGTTTTTCAAAGATATGTCATTAGAAATAATGTTAAATGTTTTGATATATAAAAGCGATTTAGTTATCATAACGTAAAAACCCATACGTGTTTATGTGCGGGCATGGTCTTATAAGTTACTCTTTCTTTCTAAGGATTTTATTCAATGGTTGATTTATGACACTGTCATTTATTATTGAGTTTTTCACGCATTGGTGTATCAAGCCTGATCCGGGTAATTTCAATACTCGGGTCAGATCTGAGTAGTTTCAGGTTTAGTGAAGGCTGTTGGAGTTTCCAGATGAGTGCTGGAGATATTCATCTACATTGGACATATTCTATTATCCGCTCTAAGTCTACTTTTGATGATGTTTGTCAGCAATTTTAAGGACAGATGTTTATAACTATGTAGACTAAATTTAGGTTAGACTCTGGTATATGTATCTTTAAAAAAATTCACTGTAAAGATATTTGTTCAATATTACATATTATTACGTTCTATGAAATTATGTTCTGTCTTTATTTTCTTTCTACCCTTAAAGATCCACTTATTTGTGCAGTTTGGGTTGGACATGTGTGGTTCATTGTTGGCTCAAAGGGTACTGATATTCGGGCCTTTACATTTGGTATCAGAGCTGAAGGTTTAGCAAGAACCTTGGCTTTGGTGGGGTAACAACTCATCATAGATAGAGTTAGGAATACGCTAGAATGAGCAACTCATTATAGATCGGGTTATTAACACCCTAGAATGAGTTAAGAGTATTATATATGAGCGCGTACTTATTAATGTTATATATAAAGGGTTTGTTTTGAAAAACTGGTAAATGAAATAAATTTACCTAGGATTATATTTTGATTACAAAGTATATATTTTGAAAAGTTATATAGTTACAAATCAAGATAAGTGAGATTTAAAAATGAGCATCTTGTGATTAGAATTTCATGGTTTGAGTATAAGGTGTTTGATAATAAGATTGGTTTAAGAAATGAACATATAAGAAAAAAATGTGTTTAACAAACAGAAATGATTATGTAAAAGATAAATGTAAAAGGAATGTGAAACGAAATTCGAGTAATTTAGAAGAATAATGGTAATTTAAATGAAGATTAATATAAGATGAATTTATAAAAAGAATTTATAAAATAGGTTTTATAAACAAAAGTAACCTCTAAAGGATTTTAAAAAGAGATATTTGATGATAACTAGTACAAATGGCTCGAAAATAAACTAAAAATGGGCAAGAGATGTGTTTGGATGGTAAGCACTTCTCTTAAGTATTACCCTTCTTGTTAAGAGAATATATAATACTATTGGTAGTACCTAGTTCTTTGCTTTCTTTTGGAGTTACTCGATCTGTATAATTTTCTTAATTTAAAGGGATAATGTGAATCACTAATTGATAAATTGATTAGTAATATTTATAAAAATATTTAAACCAAAGATAAATTTGGATTCGCTAATTGATAAGATAAAGTAGGATTCTCGATAGTTTTGGACAGTCGAATTTTTTTGAATCACATTTAACTCAGATGTAAGGAAATGTTTTGAGTAAATGAAATTGGATACGTGTAATTTATAAATGTCATTATAAATAAAAAGGATTAAAAGTGGAGAAATTTTATAATAGCATTAAATCAGAAATAAATTTTGTAATTATGAATTTGAAATGATAGCAACCTATAACAAACTGTAATTCATCCAGATATAAAACTGATCGGGAATTTGGGATGTGTATATATACAATTAGGATCTAAAAGGGTGTTATACAAAACTAGATTTAAGTCATGAACTAATTATACACTTAAATAAAAAAACAACTCTTTAAAGAAGGAAATTGTGACCTGGAATATGTTTTATTGATGAATTCTACCAATAATTAAGTATTTGGACTAAAGTTTTTAAAAGTGATGGATTTACATAATTGTGTTCATAAGATATACTAAACTTAAGTTATAGTTTTACAAAATGATTCATAAACAACATTAGTATTGAATAAAATATACAAAAAAATGACTGTTAAAAAAAATAAAGATGTGAATAAAGATAATTTGGTATAAATGAGAAAAACCAATATGAATAAATACGTAATTTATTTGTAAATCATTTCGTGGCATAAATTTTGATTTAATATCTCAGTACGGAACTTTGAGGTGTTTACACCGATCCGGAAAAGGGTTTATCACTCGATTTCTTGAATGGAGAGCATTGATAATGGTTTTTAGTTAGTTACTCAAGTTTTTTATCATAGTTGAGAGCTACGTAAGAAAAGAAAGTGTATCTGATATGGAAGCTTGATCAGAGTCCGCACTAGAGGATCGAGCGATCGATACAGTTCGAAAATAAAGTTGTGAATTTGAATAAAAGATCAAATCGAATATTTTATGCGGATGATTTAGGTACATCTTATTGGTTTAAGTTTTTGAAATAATGATTTTGGTAAAAAAAAAGTTGTGGGTTTAGGTTCAGGGTAATTTAGGGGACGAAATTCTTTTAAGTATGGAAGAATGCAACGACTCATAATTTTTGTACTTTGAAAATGAAATATTTAATTATTTTAAATATTCAAATTTAGAATTTTAAAACTTAAACAATCATGTTTTATATGATACGTAAGAATGGTAAACTTATTTTGATATTGAATAAAGATTTTGGATTTCCATTGTAAAATTGACAAAAGTCGGATTTCGATAAAGTAGGGTAGATATTCGAGAAATTTGTGTAAAGGATAAATAATTCCTTATATATATATATACATATATATAATCGATATCAAACTCATTTGATAACAATAGTAATTTAATTTATAATGGTTTGATAAATATATAAAAATCATTCAATAAAAGTTGACAAATTTTGCCGCATAGCGATAAATCGATATCGTATTTTATAAATAGATGTGGATATTATTTTATAACCCAATTATAATTATTTTAATTATTTAAAGATAATAAGAAATTTATTTTGAAGTTTGGTTTACATGAATAATTAGTCTAACAAAAATGTCTAAATGTGAATGGAAAACGTTTTGTCGAAAATTAACGTTTTGTCCAAAATAAGTCATTGCAACGTTATTGCACCTTTGTTAATATGTTTTGACATATATAATACCCATTTTAATAACTTAATATGTTCACTTTTATCAAATAAGATTAGAAAAATTCTAGATGTCATTAAGAAAAGTAAGTACGTTTACGAAAAGTCAAAAGTAAACATCAAATCCAAATCACACCAAAATCCAACAAAATAATTACTTTTCTTTACATAATCTTTAAGTGCTAAGACATAAAGTAAGAATGTGAAATATGATGTAAAGTATTGAAAATTAAAGATTGCTTTATTTGAAGTAAGATTAGTTTGATGATATGGAAAGAGGTTATTTTGGTATATTTACCGCCTTTTACTTTTTCTATAAGTACCCACCTCCTTCTTCATTTTCATTCACATTTCTTCTTTTTCTATTCTCAAGCTTTTGCGTCCTTTTCCTATCCTTTTTAATGGCTTCCAATCCATAAAAAAATTAGAAAGAAATAATGTCAAAATATTTACAAAATATTCAAAAGAAATCAATGTGAATTCTCTTCAAATCTAACTCAATTTTATCTATATTTTACCTCTTCTTCTCTTGGCCATGACTTCCTCAAACCCAAACCAAAATGCAATAACATATTTTAAAAATCATGTATTTTTCCAATGGCTACGACTTTTATGTTGATCAGTTGTCTCATTCTAAATTTAACTATGTCCAAAATCCACTTCTTTATAATGCAATCTCTTGCCCAGTTTTTAAGCCAGAGAGTAACCCATTTTGTTTTGATCATAAGCTAAACATAGATGATCCAAATTAAGAAATTATTTTATTAGAACCATAAAAAATTCTAGTGGCTACAACTTTTATGTTGATCACTTCTTTCAGTTTTGAAGTTTTCTATACTTGAAATTCAATTCTTTGAAGTACATTTTTGGGCTTCGTGTTTGTCAATCCGATAATACCTCTTCTTCATTCTATCATATATTTCTCAAAACAACTTGGATTCAAATGATTATTTTTATTAAATTCAAGAGAAAATAATTTTCAACAACTTTGTTGTTGAAAACTTTTCTAAATTTTGAGATTTATAGAGCCTATAGTCAGATACAAGATAACCTATTTTTTGGATCAAAATCTTGAGAATTCAAGTTCAAAGCTCTACCACTTCTTCTCTATACTTTTGGCCAGCCTTCATCTCAAGCCTCGACCAAGCTATTGGAAAGGAGAGGGCGTTGTTTGCTAATATTTAAATGTAGTATGGATTAATTAGTGAAGTGTTGATTGATTAGAATGTTGGTAGGAAGTTTGTCGCTTTGGTTTAAGGTGAAAAACTCTATTTGACACACACACACACACACACACACACACACACACACACATATATACATATAAACACACATATGTTTGATGATGTGTTATGGTTGCTACAGATACTTATATACAATTTGATCATCAAGTATTGATTGTTTTATATGATTGTTAAATTATTTTATTAAGTCACGTTAATACATGTCGATAAGTACAAATGAAATTACTTTCCTTTTTTAAAATGAAATGGTGTATATGGAATGCTTAAGCCTTTTGGAAATAGTTTTAAAATGAGTCTGAAATGTTTTATAAACATTTAAATATGTATAAAGAAATAGAGAAAGAAAATCAAGATTTCCTCATGTATATTTTGAAAGATGTCTAAAACAATTTTCCAAAAAAATCGCGTTTTAATAGTAAAGTGACCAAAGTTTAAAATTGATATTTTCAATGTTTTAAAAATATAAAATAAATCCTAAAAAATATTTTAAAATGTTTTAAAATATATTTAAGTTGAAAATATGAATTTCAAGATGATATAAAGTCGTTTTGAAGAATATAATTTTTAAAATATATTTGCAACACTTTTCGCAACGCTTGTCGCAACCGTTTTTAATAAATTTTGAACGTAGTTTTAAACTTAACAATTCCTTCCTAAATCTTTTCTGAATGATTTTAAAAGAATTATTAAGTAATTTAAAGATGATTTGGAAGTTTTAATAAGAGTTTAAATAAATGGTTAAGAAGAATTGTTTATACCACCTAAATAAAAAGTAAAGAATATTGAATGTAATAAAGAATTGAGTATGTGGAAACAAAAAGTAAAGAATTGTTATTGAATGCAATAAAAATTGAGTAATGGCCAAGGAAAGTACCTTCAGTTTCATCCAAGTCCCATAACGAACTTATATGGATGGATGTCTGACAGTGCATTTTCTAAGATTACATGCATTGGTTTTTACAAACATACATATGCGGTAGCGGGGAAGGCAACTTCTCTTAGCTTGATACCCTTCTTGAGACGTACGAGCTCAAGGGATGTATTTTTGTGGAAGACAATTAGTAATCAATGAAAACAACAATGTGGCATTCAAAGAAGATGTGCTATGTGAAAAGATAATAGTTTACCTTAGGCCTCATCACCCAGAAATGACAGAAATAGGGTATAAGAAGGAAGGCTAAGTGGGTTGCTTCCAATTAGGAGATGTCATCATCCTTCTAGGTTTACTCTACGTATGTCTAAGTACTTGGTGAATGTATGACTCGGTACCCGTTAATGGTTGGTATGACCGGCGGGATGACATATTCGGTACTATCCAGTGTAAGAGGCAGGCCAGTCTTGTGTTGGTTTAGGCGTTCAATATCTGGACCCTAGGTGCATCCCTCTAGAGGTGTACTGTTGGAAGGCGGTCTCTTACCTTGTCATTTATATGGAAATCCATTCTCCAATAAGAACCTGCGGTATTGTTTGTATTTGGCATAATGAATAGCCCTGGAATTTAATAATGACAACAATTTTGGCTAAGATTAATAAGTTTATTTGCAATGTTTTTCAAAGATATGTCATTAGAAATAATATTAAATATTTTGATATATAAAAGCGATTTAATTATCTTAAGGTAAAAACCCGTCTGTATTTATGTTTGGGCATGGTCTTATGAGATACTCTTTCTTTTCAAAGGATTTTAATCAAAGGCTGATTTATGACACTTCATTGATTATCGAGTTTTTCTCACGCTGGTTTAACAAGCCCGATTCAGGTATTTCCAATACTTGGGTCAGATCCGAGTAGTTTCAGGTTTAGTGAAGAATTTTGGAGTTTCCAGATGAGAGCTGGAGATATTCATATATGTATGGGCATATTCTATTATCCGCTATTAGTCTATTTTTGTTGATGTTTGTTAGCAAATGTAAGGACAGATGTTTATAGCTATCCAGGTTGAATTAAGGTTAGACTCTGATATATGTATTTTTAGAAAAATTTCCACTGTAAAGATATTTATTCAATATTATATATTATTCCATGTGTCTTAGATTTTGTTCTGTCTTTATTTTCTTTCTACCCTTGAAGATCTACTTATTCATGTAATTTGAGTTGGACATGTGTGGTTTATTATCGGCTCAAATGGTATAGAAATTCAAGCTTTTACACATAGACATCCAATAGATCGGAAGAGCAGATAGAATAGAGTTGATGAGAACTAAGCTGCCCATTCTCGATAAAAACCACCAATTCCAATTAAAGCTTCTTTTTTTTAATTTTATCTATAATAATTAACCAGTCATCATGCTTAAGTTTAGTTGGTCTAATCAAAAATCCAAGATAATCAAAAGGGAAAGTCATTGTTTTACAATTAAGTGTATTAGCAACTAAACCTTCAACCCTATCAATGCCATTAAATGCTAACACGGAACTTTTATCAAAATTATGTTTTAGCCCTGAAAGAAGTTCAAAGTTGTATAAAATAAATTTAAGGGTAATGACATGATTAGGCAAATGAGAGGTAAATAATTATGTATCATCCACAAAATGAAGAACAGAGAGACCAACGTGCGAGATTTCATTACCAACGCACCCTAAATAACCATTTTTAACTGCTTTTTTAGTAATCATAGAGAAAACATCAGTAGCTAGGTTTAAAAAAAAGAGGCGATAAAGGATCACCCTGCCTTAAACCACATTTTGATTGTATTTTATTTCCCGAAATACCATTGACCATTATACTAGAATTATTGGAGCAAAGTCATAATCAACCAATCCATTTTTCTACTAAAACCTCTACCTAGAAACCTATCAATAAGAAAATCCCAATCCACCAAGTCAAAAGCTTTCGCAAAGTCCAGTTTTAAAATTGCGAAAGTAATATTATTCTTACAACAGTAATTTACGTATTCTTGGATAGCAGGAGCTCCATCAGTGATATTTCTGCCCTTGACGAAAATAGTCTGTGAACAATCAATTAGATCGTTCATTCTCATGCTAAGTCTATTAGCTAAAACTTTTGAAATAATTTTAACGGAACAGTTAATTAAGGAAATAGGTCTAAAATCTTTTGAATTATTACCACCAATTTTTTTATGTAATAAAATTACGTTGGAAAATTAAATCTTCCTAATTATAATTTCCCATTATAAAATTCATTAAAATGCTAATTACATCGAAATTTAAAATATCCCAAAATCATTTGTAAAAGAAAATAGGAAACCATCAGGACTTGAGGCTTTATAACTAGGCATGTGAATAATAGCCTTCAAAATTTCCTCTTCAGAAAAAGGATTATCAAACGCAGAAAGATCAATTCTAGATTCAGTAGGATAAAGATCATTCTATCCAGCATTAATTCTTTGTTTATTCTTAGTACCAAAAATATATGTATAATAATTAGTAAATGCCTTATTAAGATCCCTTTGATCAACCAATTCTACATTATTAACAAAAATAGAATTCATCGTGTTACGTTTTCTACCATTAGCCATATTATGAAAAAAAATTATAATCACCTCCATTAATCAATTAAATACCAGTTCTCTGTTTCCACATAACCTTTTCTTTTTCTAAAATTGAATTAAGCCCTTCTTTTAAATTAGCGAGAATGTTCGCTCACCTAGATTTAGTTGTCTAGTTTCTTGTATCTTGTTAATTTTAAGCATTTCGAAAAGTAGATTTTCTTTTTTAATTTTAATACTACCAAAAACATTCTTACTCCAAATTTTAAGAAAATTACTAAGATCCTTAAGTTTTAAAACAATTTTTTTGTGCAGAATTATCCATATTTCTGATATTATAAATTTTTATTGAAATCCATTTATTTTTAATTAGATTAGAGAAATTGGATTCTAATAATCGCATCTTTTAAAATTTAAAAGTATATTAAGGACGATCACACATAAAAATTATATGGAAATGATCAGAATATGTGTAAGGCAAACCAGAAACTTTACGAATAGGAAATATATCCTCTATTTCGTCACTGATGAAAAATCTGTCTAGAAGGGCCATTGAAGGGGACTCTTTAGTATTACTCCATGTGAATTCTATATTAGAAAGTGGTATTTCAATCAAATTAGAATTATAATAAATTGGTCAAATTCTTCCATAGAAGAGAAATCGCCTTCACGTGGTGGACGCTCTCCAGAAAATGCATAACATTGAAATCACCCTCCATAATCCAAGAACTAGAAGCTGATGATCAAAATTCTAGACATTTATTCTATAGAACTCGATGACCAATTTTTAAGTTTGGCCCACAAACATTAGATATATTTAAAATAGAGTTATCTCTAAGGTTGATGAGAATAATATATAAAGAACGTTGCTCAGAAATACACTGAAGAAGTTTAAAAGAATTGTCCTGCCATCTAATAAGTAAACCCCTAAAAGCTCCAACAGAAGGTAAACAAGCCTAATTCGTAAAGTGATAACAACCTAACCTTCTATAAAATCGAATGTTCAGACATCCGATTTTATTTTCCTGTAAAAGTGCGATGTCAATAAAATAATCTTTAAAAAATTCGTTGATTTTATCACATTTATTTAAATCATGCAGACTTCTAATATTCCAGCTAATAATCCTCATAAACCAACAGATCTAGCCCTCTCTATTTCCCTACCTCTAATATAAGCAATATCTAATTCAACGTTAGAAAATAAACAAAAGCGGCATCCCTAGCTAATTGACATAACTCAGTGGAAGACAAACTACCTAATGCATAAGCAAAATAAGTGCTGCCCAAATCAGAAATCATACCTGAGCCTAAATTCATAGCGCCACTCATGGCACTCGAATCAGGTACCTCCCCTAAAGACTGAGCATGACTACTACGAATCTTGGCACTATGGAGAACGGACCCATTTGTAGCAACAAATTTCCCACGTCTACCTCTCCTTGGAGATGAAGAAAAAAGTGAAGATTTTTTGTCATCTATGCGTTCACCATCTTTGGTTGACTCAATGCTTCATGAACAGTTAGACAAATCCACTGACTTTTTGTTCCCCTTGAACTCAGCACATATAGAGATAGCGTTAATATCTGATTTAGAAACATTTGTTGTCTCTTCACCACCCTTACTCCTCACAAGCAATGAACTGTCAATACAATCAGATAAAACCTCAGCATTGTCAATCAAAAAATCATTGGAAACATCACCATTTTCAATCCCAGTCAGAAATTCCATTTTTGTTTCGCACTGTGATAAACTTGTTTCATGTGTACACTAAGAACGTACATAATGTTGCTAATCTATTATCATATAACCATCATAAGAAATAATAACATCTTCACCCATTTGTGATTTATCAAGTGCCTCATCCTCTACAACACCATGATTTGACATACTCCAATCAACCTCGGCATTCACTCCAAACAACCGATCAGTCAGTCTATCCTTTAGATCCCAATCTACAATCCCACTGCCTCGATCACTATAAGATATACAATTACTAATTTTATTTATACGAAGATCCACTACTGCAATATCATTCATGTGCAAGTCTTCCACTGTATCTTTAATCTTGTGCGTGTCAACTACCATACAATCACTGAAATCACTAGTTCGAAGTACATTTATAACATCTAAGCACTCAGATGATCTAATAACCACCTCAGAAACTTGCAAGCCTCCACAGCAAACTATTTCACTCTAATTTCCTGAAACTACTTCCCTTTGATTTCCATAAACTTCATTGTAACTATAATTAACTTCATTAATACCTTGTCTTATGACAACTTCCATACAGTTATCTTTACAGTGAAAAGCTTGAATTTTATCATCACAATGTTTATCTACTTCTTCTACACAAAAAGGTGAAAAAAATTTCTCCAACGACACAATGATCAAAAATATTTAGTTTAAGACACTCAACTTCTTCAATTAATAGCTTTTCAAAATCAATATTGCTCCCATAAATCACTAAAGCACCATTATATAATGCTCTTCATCATTTAGATGCTCACATTGAATTTCAACTAATAGGCTTTCAACATCATTACCAAGAATCAAAGATTCAACATTGTTTCAATCCAAGGATTAAAAGAAGGATCCATATTATTAATATCATTACTCAGAGCATTTATTTCTTCTCCTACGAACAATACCGAATTCAAATCATTTTCATCCATCATAGAACTTAGACAACCAAACCTATTATTAGTGACAAGATCAAAATTTTCAACTTTATAAGATTTTTCCTTGGACTTTTTATTATGAAATGATACAAACTCTTTGTTCACCTTACAAGACTTTACAATAGAATTAGAATTCCTCTAATCTTTTTATCTAAATTCTAATCCAAAATCATTAGCTTTCATAGATTTGGTATCCAGATAATAATGCATCGTAGCACAGAAAACTAAAAGAGTTTAGAGCAAACCACTAAGAAAGAAAAGCACAGGAGATAGACAAAAGTGCCTAAACTACTAACTAGGACATGACTAAGAACCTTCAAAAGAGGAAGAACAGCCACGACCATCATCCGATGCTGGTGCAATAACATGTGAATAACCAGAGAAGAGAGTTACCAAATTTGGATCATAACCCTCAAAAGTAGGAGAGTAGATAAATTTTCTATCCCATGTGACATTATTAAAAAACTTTTATTTGCCTCACCAATCTCGCCAATCCTAGCAAGGGAGAGAATCTCACCCTCATTCTGATATATAAGATAACGACTCTCTCCCTTGATATCACTGATATAGGCATAAAAAGTGTCAGTCTCTAGCAAGTACCACATATCAAAAGAACATGAAGCTAGGACGTTCATCCTGATTCTAAAGAATAGAACCAGACACAAAAGAATAGTCAGCCTCAAATCGGACTAATGGAAAACTGGCGAAGAGAGGAACTACAAGAGCATCACCAATGGGAGAAACACTAATTGGGCTACAGTGGAAATCAGATTAGATGAGGGAGGCACAACCTTCAGAATGCATTTCTAGAAAGGAGAATGCGCAAGAGTAATCTGATCAACAAGAGGAACAAGGCCAGCGGAAGCTGGACTAGAACACGCATCCGAAAATGCCTAAAAGGCTGACAAGATGTACAAATATTAGGTTATCAACTGTAGCAAACTTTGACCTCGGCAAAATGGCCCTCATCTACTCTGACTTTTAAAACCAAATGTAATGTTTTGGCAAGAGTTATTTTGATCAGGGTTTTGGCATAAATAAGTCTCTTTTTGGCCATGGTGTTAGCGTCATATATATAACCTTACCAACAAGGCCGGCAAGCCAATCAATCCCAATAAGAGGCTGCAGGATAGATGAGACGTGAGAAAAGTAGGCCCAGAGAGGAATAAATAATTCCTGATCAATAGCCCTATCAATAGTCGGACTCCAGGTATTGATAATTAAAGGTTTCCCCTCTATGAGAATTTGATCAGCTTCAAGAATACACTGTCTTTCATCACTATGAGAGAATTTAAAATAGAACATAGCATTATCAAAATGAACACTCAGACCTCCCCTAGGCTTCCAAACCCGATTGCATCTCGCCTTGACAAGCTTTTAGGAGGGATTGGAGTCAAGGAAGAAACCCAGCAAATACTCTTTCCAATAATCAACATTAGCATCAACCACGTCCTTCGATGGTATCATAATACCATCATATTCAACTTTATCAAAACAACAGGGAGAATGCACACCCACATTTTTTGGGCAATTTGGAGAAAAACGACGACCATTTTGGAGCTGCGAAGGAGACAAAGAAGCAGCTCGAGTTTCGAAAACAGCCAAAATAAGGGGTATAGAGCTGGAATAGAGAAAATTGGGCTCGACATTTTCAAAAACACCTAGTGATTAGGCATGTTGTTTAACAAATAGAGATGAATTGAAAGCCACATCCTTAACCATAATACCACATTCATCACTGCCTATCTCAACATTAACCAATGACTTATCATTGAACCCAATTGTTTTCCCAATCACATCACCACCGGCATTAGGATCAAGAGACAAGACAACATCAGACTTCGACCAAGATGAGCTACTTGCAGTGGCTAAGAGCGGAGACAAATGATGATTACTGAAACCAAGAGTGGAAATAAAGGAGAAGCAAGCAGAGGGGAGCTCATGTCATTCACAAGACAAGAAAAAGTATTACCAATGCCAGCCGAAACTAAATCAGCGACCAACACATTGTCCTGAGCGTTGACAATTAGGGATGGGTCAGTCACCGATGAAGGAGTCAGAGACGCTGCAGTAGGAGGCGACACTGGGATCAATGGAGAATAAATCCGAGCACTAGAGCGCAAGTGAAAGCCAATCAGTTCAGGCGGAACGGGCTTGTGTTACACCCCACCCTGAGACCTACCTTAGCAAAGAGAATTAACAAGTAATTCTATCTACTAAAGCGGAGAATAGGGCTAGTTAAGGATGACCATCTATTATTTTGTCATATACATCTATTGAGAATGTCGATAAATGCAATATAATTTTTTCAACTCAGGTGGATCAACATACCCAGTAAATGCTTAATCAAAAACTATAGGTGGCTAAAGGATCTATCATAATAAAATACAATAACTGAATGTAAATCACATCACAGAACAGTAACCAACATCATATATACACACACATATACACAAATACACGTTCAGTACAATACAATACGAATACAATAAATGTGGTACTGGACCCCAACATATACATCAAATCAAATATAACCACATCAGATTGTACGAAAGAACAGAAACTCCTCAAGAGAAACAAGAGCTGATATCCAACATCAAATTCAAGCAAAGTCCAATAGACGATACCTGAAATAACTCGGTCTGACCCGAGTGAAAATACACGGGTCAAGCTAGCTAAAATCATCAGTTAGACAGAATAAATGATAATGATAAGTAGGTGAAAGCTATGGTATCCTTTTTCTTAAAGGATATCATACCCTAAACAGGGTTTCAACATCATAATAAAGGCCAACATCTCTTCTTGGCAAGTAGAAGGGATAATGATGATAAAGTCATACTTATGTGGCATAACTGACACTTAAGCAAATGGAACATCGACGAGCAAAGTTTTAAAGATAAGACTCAGTAAACATCGCTTTCGCCTCATATCATCGGTGATATAAAGGAATATGGATAATGACTTCAAATGATTTAGCTATCTTCTTAGAAGTGGTTGTCAATATAATAATACATCAAAGGAACATATCCTTCATACATAGAACAAAAAGCATATGGATGTGCCTCATCTCACTGGCACATCCCAAGGATCATTCAAGGAAATATATAACCCAATCATAAAAGAGGCATTATACTTATTCATAACTCATCTAATCGGTATGAATATAGACACATCTCGAATCCATCACTAAGACTCATCATAAAAGATTCTTCATAATCATTTATACCTCATCTTATCGGTATAAATATATAAATACTTCTCAACTCCATCTTAACATCAAGTAGTCAATAAAATCACCAAATCATCAATCAATAATGCAAATAACTTAATCAAAGAGTAACACCATAAATGATTTCACCATATATGTATACATCTCATCTGGCACTAGGCTGTCGATGTAATAATCATCGAAAGACGGTGAAGTCTAAAACATCAAAACTCAAAGAAATCCCGGATTGGCCAGACCCTCGATTGCATGCCGAAGCAATGCTACGCGTGCTACATCGTGACTAGTACTACAATTTGGTACCATATACATCATGATGACTGAAGTCAAATAGCACTTAACATCGTGAACATCATGAATGACAATAATCTATAGCATCATAATGACTCCCTGTCACATAGACCCGAGTTAATAACACCGTGATGATCGGAGTAGCAACTACATCGTGATGACTCCAATCGAGTACTCGTGGTCTGTAGTACTAGTAAACATCGTGAATGTGTCTCAACTTCTCGAATAGGAACCCAAAAGGTGTTAACGTATGTCCCATGCCATACGTTTGCACCTAACGGTTTACTAGCCATTAGTTGGTACCACACAAATGAAACATCATGAAAATATACTCAGCCTCATCTCACTGCCGAGTAAATACAACACCATACTCGTCTCATCTCATTGATGAGTACTAGTGGCATCGTGACTTGTCTCATCTCATTGACTAGTAAAAAACTTCGTAATACTTCTCAACATCATAAAGAAGCGTATCTCATCTCATCGGCAAGTAAAATAACATTTAGATGGTTATTTATAACCATAATTCCAATTAGGAATTTCTAGCTCTTAATTCACCTCATTTCATCGGCGAAAAAAAACATAGCTTAAAATGGTCCTTCATCTAATATACTCCTAAATTGGAGTTCTCGGACCAAATAATCTACCCAAAATTTAATAACATCTTAAATCATCTCAAACAGTTCATCGAAAGAATTTCGATCGTATACGTCCGATATTAAGCGATAAAGCAAATCCATGTGTCCCATACCACATGTTTTACTTTACCGTTTAATTATCTTTCTTATACGTCCGAAATTCATAAAAATAAGTAATTACTTATAAAATATTTTTTATTAGAGAAAATCAAAAATTTAAAACGATTTTCTGAAAACGATTATTAAAACCAATATTTGAAATTCCTTTATTATAGGAAAAAAATCTATCTTTATTTAAAAATAATTTGAAAAATACTATGCATAATAATTTGAAATGTTCATGTATTTCAAAAATGATTTAGTGAAAACCGTTCTCGGAAGCAATGAAAACTAAGCGGGATATTTCAAAACCGATAACTTGAATTCAACATGAATTCAATTCAAATTTAACCCAAAATCAATTCAAATTCCATTTAAATTTGAATTTCAAATTCTCCAAATATAGCTAGCCTGCTGATAGGCATCATATCTCTTAAAATATCTAAAAACATCATCAAAACCAAAGAGAATGAGAGAAACAAATGAGCTAATACAATTCTAAGGTCAACGATTGTTGTTGCTGTCATTTTGCTCTCGGGACAGCAACATACAATCATAATTTCGACTAAGCAAACTTCAAAATTCCAAAAAACACAATGAATGAAACTTGTATCACATGACCTAAGAATTTTAGAACATTCAAAATTATCAAAGTTAGTTAATAAAAGAAGAAGTTATGGTCAAATTCGTTTCAGCTTCAAGGACAGAGCAAATATTGGTTTTGCACTCAGGTTAGCAGTAGAGAAATTATATTCTGACATAGCTAACCTCAAAAATACAGAAAACTCAAAACATAAAAGTTGTATCACATAATTTGAACTTTTTGGAACATCTAAAATTATCAAAATTGATTAAGAAACGAAGAAGTTATGGTCAAATTCGTTTCAGCTTCAAGGACAGAACAAATATTGGTTTTCCTCTCGGGTTAGCAGTAGAAAAATTAGATTTTAACATAGATAAGCTCAGAATTATAGAAAAATCAAAACATGAAAGTTGTTTCATATGATGCAAGCTTTCCGAAACATTCAAAACTATCAAAATCGATTAAGAAACGAAGAAGTTATGTTCAAATTCATTTTGGTTTCAAACACAGAGCAAATATTGGTTTTGCTCTCAGATTTGCAATAGAAAAATTAGATTTTGACATAGCTAACCTCAAAATTTCAAAAAACTCAAAACATAAAAGTTGTAACAAATGATTTATTATTTCCGAAATATCTAAAATTATCAAAATCGGTTTAGAAACGAAGAAGTTATGGTCAAATTCGTTTCAGCTTCAAGGATAGAGCAAATATTGGTTTTGCTTTCGGGTTAGCAGTAGAAAAATTAGATTTCGACATAGCTAACCTCAAAATTACAGAAAAATCAAAATATAAAAGTTGTAGCACATGATTTACGCTTTCCAGAACATCCAAAATTATCAAAATCAGATCAAAAACGAGATAGTTATGCCAAAATTTGTTTCAGCTTCAGTAATTCACATATTATAACATTTTGATCATATAAAGAGCTAGGGTTTGTGAGTTTTACACTCATCTTGCCTTCATGAAGATTAAATTATTATTTAGATGCCAAAGATTGATGGTTTTAGCCAAGAACAGAGCATACAAACCAGTAAAACTAAGAACAGGTACATGCAAACAAGGAAAGAAGCAAATCAACAATTATCACTACAAAAACAGATTTTTGATGAAGAGAAGGGTTTTAGAAATCGATTACATGAGTTTAGCTCTTGCTTTCACCTTTTAGATCATCTATTTTTCTTTTAATTTGCTAATTTCTAGCTTGGGATTGAAGAGGATGGAGGTTATAGCCATGATTGGGTTTTTGGAAACTTACCGAGAGAAGGGAGAAAGGACTAAACATATAGGTATATTTTATTTTCATTTCTCGTTCCTTTGTTCTTAGGTTAACAGGCTAACGGTAATTAGGTTAACGGGCTAAGGTCCCAAATTAAAAGAAATCTAGCTAATATTATAACTTAAGCACTTTTTATATGTTAACAATGAATGTTAACAAATATAATCACAATAATACATGTTTTTCTTCTTTAAAAATTACGAAACTTTGTACCCTTGATGAACAAAATGTTTTTCACTCAAAATAAAAGATTATTTATATATTTAAAATATTTAATAATCATATTTCTTTGTTTAAAATAAAATAGCAAATTTACATTTTAATTACAAAACTCATTGTAATTAACATTATAAATTACATAAAAATCATATTTTTGTGTAATAAAATTTTACAACTCATTTCAAATATAATTTTATGCTCAAATTATATTTTTAAACTCAATTCCATCATTTTATTAAATATATCCCATTTTAAAAATTAATCACTTCTTTCTAAAATTATTAAAAGAAGTAAATAGCAATAATTAAATAAATTATTGCATTAACTCTAAGTAAAACACATTTCCTTAATCTTTTAACTTAAACAATCTTAATAAAGTTTTCAAAATTCTATTTTCTCATTTTATCCTCAAATATATTGTTTATTCCCAATAAACAATTTAAATTCCTCTTTAATATTAATTTACACTATTAAATTATAACTGCCGTTATAATTTACAGGCATTCGCTAAAACCAGGGTTGTTATAGACTCCCCCCTTGCAAAAATTGTGTCCCCACAATTTTCTAGAAAAAGAGTTGTAAACAACATAAAAATTCAATCAACAAAGGATAAAGATAAGCTCTAAACTCAAACCATTCATGCTCTCAACATAATATGGTAGAGAGAAACAAGGAAAAACTCACTTTGTTAATCCAATGGCCCATCAAATGCTAATATAATGATTAGCAGACCATCGAATTTTCCAAGCAACTCAAAGGAATTTCGAAGATATCCCATCTTCGAATCAAAACTCAATAAGATGCTCAACAATTAATCAACCGAAAATGATTGATTTCACAAAACTCTACGAATAGAGTCGGGATCAAACTCACTTAAACCCAAACTCTAAGCAATAAAGAAGATCATCAATAAGATTTACGCATAAATATACGGAAAGAACATCCTCACAACAATGTAGACACAATAGAGAAGATTGATAAATCAAGATGGCTTCTCACAAGGCCACCCACTCGAACGATCGCGAAAAATGCACGTCGTTAATAATAGCTCAAAGATGGAATATACCCAAGAACAAGGATATAAGCTCGAATTATCTTTTAATCCAAGATATATAGAATTTTTAAATCTCAACATCTTTTAAAATTTTAAATCTCAATTTTCAACATTTGAAAATTTTCAAACTTTTTACTATATTACTTAGTAAGTTTTTTAAAACTCAAGTTAAAAGTCCAAATTTCTTCTCTTACTTCAAAATTAATATCCAAAGAAATTTGTAAATCAATAATAATATTCCTCAAAATAAATTAGGGGTTTAAATTCTCTTTGCTCTTTTTATTAAACCACTTAAATAGTTTAAAAACAATCTTCAAATTCTCTTATAACTCTTCCCTAAAACATCCAATGTATATAATATAGATTCTAAAATCTCAAAATATACTTCCAATAAAGCATAGCTCAAAATAATCTCATTTATGTTCTCATATTTATAATTTAAAAATAAATAAATAAATGGCATTGCCTTATCATTGAATCTCTAATAAATAAATATGTTTGTCGGCTGTAGAGTTGACCGAACGGTGAAAACTGCCTTACCACTCTATTACTCGTCTCTAAAACCAATGGCTGCAATTACCATTCAAAAATAAATTTAATATTTAATCTCAAAATATTACTTTCGAAATCTCAATTTTTGAAGCACAAACCATCATGTATGATGCCCTCATCATAGAATTTAGGAGATTCCTATTGATAAAGTTGATCAGGCGTATCGACCAGAACTCTTAACTACTCGATGGACAACCCAATCCTCTCAAATTATTTTTATAAAATAAATACTACTCACGTAAATATATTCCTAAAATATTCTTTGATTTTTTTAAGTATCTCAATTGTCTTTAAAACTCATATTTATATAGCTTCAAAACTCAAACCAAAGAACATAAAGAGAATGCATCGAGATATTCCTAGACTGCACGATTCTCAAAATCAACAGAACGAGATAGAGTATTCGTCAATCTTACGATGTCACAAGCCACTCCCAAAAATCATCAAGATACATGATAAGCAGGATATTCTTCTCAAAGGAGAAGAAGAACACAATCCACGAATCAATACTTTAAATGAAGTAATGCTACAAAGGATAAAATTGATTGAGTATCTAAATAGACACTCAAATGAAGCTGAATGATAAACTCAACCAAACTCGAACAATCTAGAAACTCACATCATTCCTCAGTGGATATCCTCGTGGAAGGATACCCGAAGAGCTAAGAACCCGGAATAAGGTTACCTTAACACTCGATTGCTCGAATGGATGTCAAATCTGAACGGACTCAAAAAACTTAACAAAGTCACCATGACTGGAATTTGAGATATATCATCAACATATCGATACTCAAGAGTAAATACAGAAACTTCAAGAATCATCATTAACATTCCAAAGTGATATAAATAATAAACCAATCAGATTAGGATGCTTAAATTAATATAGGATCCTATAACAACAGAAGGATCAGACTTTACATCAAATAAGATAATCCATCTCAAATAAGATACATCTCAAGATAGTGAGTAATAAACAAATACTCACTAAAGCAGCAGCAACTAGAGAACTCAGAATTCTCACAACAAGCCAATCGTTGTGGATCCCTTTAATAGGATTCAAAACTCTCAAAGGAATGCAACAAGAATGCTCACAGAATTCAATCAGCTCCATCGATACGAACTCAATCGTATCGACAAAAATAAGAATAGAATAATCCCAAATAAGATTTTATATAAGATAAGATGACATCAAACTCTATTAGGAATACTACGGAATACAATATATCTATATTCCTAGACATATTCCAACTCAACAATCCAAAAACTCGAAAAAGAATCAAGGCTCGATTCGAAAACAAGCTTGAATAAAGGACACTGATTCACCCATATTGTACTTCGATGTATCATGATATACATACTGTTCTGTGTTTATTATACTTTTTTCTGACCATAGCTTTGATACCAAACTGTAACGCCCCACCCCGAGACCCACCTTAGCAAAGAGAATTAACAAATAATTCTATCTACTAAAGCGGAGAATAGGGCTAGTTAAGAGCGACCATCTATAATTTTGTCATAAACATCTATTGAATACGTCGATAAATGCAATATAGTTTTATCAACTCAGGTGGATCAATGTACCCAGTAAATGCTTAATCCAAAACTATAGGTGGCTAACGGATCTATCAGAACAAAATACAATAACTGAATGTAAATCACATCACAGAACAGTAACTAACATCCTATATATACACACATATACACTGATACACGTTCAATACAATACAATATGAATACAATAAAGGTGGTACTCGACCACGCCATATACATCGAATCAAATATAACTACATAAGATTATGCGAAAGAATAGAAACTACTCAAGAGAAACAAGGGCTGATATCCAACATCAACTTCAAGCTAAGTCCAATAGATAATACCTGAAATTACTCGGTCTGACCCGAGTAAAAACACATGGGTCAGGCTAGCTAAAATTATCAGTTAAATAGAATAATCGATAAGGATAAGTAGGTGAAAGCTATGGTATCCTTTTTCTTAAAGGATGTCATGCCTTAAACAGGATTTCAACATCATAAGAAAGGTCAACGTCTCTTCTTGGAAAGTAGAAGAGATAATGATGATAAAGTCATACTTAAGTGGCAAAACTGACACTTAAGCAAATGGAACATCGACGAGCAAAGTTTTAAAGATAAGACTCAATAAACATCGCTTTCGCCTCATATCATCAACTGTATAAAGGAATATGGATAATGACTTCAAATGATTCAACTATCTTCTTACAAGTGGTTATCAATATAACAATACATCAAAGGAACATATCCTTTATATATAGAATAAAATGCATATGGATGTGCCTCATCGCATTGGCACATCTCAAGGATCATTCAAGGAAATATAAAACCCAATCATAAAAGAAGCATTATACTTATTCATAACTCATCTAATAGGTATGAATATAGATACATCTCAGATCCATCACTAAAACTCATCATAAAAGATTCTTCATAATCATTTATACCTCATCTCATCGGTATAAATATATAAATACATGTCAACTCCATCTTAACATCAAGTAGTCTATAAAATCATCAAATCATCAATCCATAATGCAAATAACTTAATCAAAGAGTAACATCATAAATGATTTCACCATATATGCATACATCTGGCACTAGGCTATGGATGTAATAATCATCTAAAGACGGTGAAGTCTAAAACATCAAAACTCAAAGAAATCCCGGATTGGCCAGATCCTCGATTGCATGCCGAAGAAATACTACACGCGCTACATCATGACCAGTACTACTATTTGGTACCATAAATATCGTGATGACAGGTGTCAAATAACATCTTAACATCATGAATGACTATAGTCTATAGCATCATAATGACTCCCTGTCACAAAGACCCGAGTTAATAACATCGTGATGATCGGAGTAGCAACTACATCGTGATGACTCCAATGGAGTACTCGTGGTCTGTAGTACTAAATTGAAATCCGATACTAAAACACTATTACGGATTCAATGGCACTAGATTCGTCGAAATCCAAGACTGTGCCTTGAAAGACTATTTTTAAATATCGATTTAGACGATATATTTTCAAAACTGAACAATCCACCTTAAAATTTAATTTAACACTTTTACTATATTCAGTACTATCAATATAGATTTTACAAGCTTTTAAATTATTTTTAACACGTTTAAAATTTCAAATTCAACAATTTACCCAATTTCTAATTATTTAACTTAATAATTAAACTACTCAATAAATAATGACATTTGAAATTCGAGTTAAGCTAACTTTCAAATATTTAAAATCAATTAAATATTCCATTTTTAAATATCTAAAAATTCTGGGTTGTCAAATCCCCCCTTAAAAGAATTTCGTCCCCGAAATTGCTAGTTAAGAAGAATGCTCCAACCCATTTACTAATTTTTTTTCAACAAAATAGTTTTTAACAACAACCAAACAATCTTCAATCAAAGACACATTAACATCTTTATTAACTTCCCAAACCTATCCATAGTTTCCAAACAACCTTATTTACTTAACAATTCAAATTAAATTTAAAATCAAATTTTAAATTATCAAAATTTTCTCAAAATTTTTCTAACTTCTTAACTTTAAAAAAAAAATCGCCAGAGTCTCCTTTGCGTGGCTTGCTCGGTAAAACTACAAAATGCCTCTACGGGCCCCAAATCTCAAAATAAAATAAAAAGCCAAGTGGCTAGACCAGAAATCATTAAATTTCATGCAGAAATTTAAATACATACCTTTTGTCAAGCAATTTCATTTATCTTCTGAAATCAAAAATCCCAATTTCCTTTTGCTTTAAAACACCTGTATATCCTACTTAGCAATAATATCCAACTATAGATTTCAAAATCATTTTATTAACTTCTGTTTACGAAATATCAATATCTATTCTATGTAAGCCGTACGATGCATGCATATCATTCGTACACAATATCAAATTCGATCGCTCAATTGATCACACAATTTCACTTCCGAACCAGTATCGTCCATCCGACTTCCTAATGCGAACTCAAATTTGGTTTCTTGATTTGAAACCGTCATTCCCCTTGCATAGCCACATCTATGATAGAGAATTTCCAGAATCAATAAAAAATTCATATCCAGGGTTCCTCGTCAAAAATTGAGTGAAAAATCCCAATTCGGATCAGTATAACTACCTCGAAATTCTGTGCTCGAATCTGGATCAAATCGCTATGCGAATAAAATAATATACGTACATCCTACGTATTTAGCCCCAATTGATTACTTACTACATCAATTCTCTTTTATTCACACCTATTTTAATTCCCTTTACGTATTCACAAATATCCTTTCTTATCACCCTTATTAAAAATTCTTTCAATATTAACTTAGAATATTTTTCCCAATATCAATTAACTTAAAATTTTCACCATCCTTTTCTTAAACTCAATATAACTATTTTATATACTTCTTATAATCATTTTCACTGTATCACTTAAACCTTTATATCTATTTTTATTTAACTTAAGTTTCAATTCCATTTTCAATTCAATTTACCTTCCAATTTTAAATATTGAATTCAATTCATCTCATCTCAAACCATAATTAATCATTCCTTTAATTAATTCCAATTACTAATTTATTTATACCTCAACCACTTTTTATTTCCAAACCATTTTTATCTTTAGTCCACTTCGAACTACTTCTACACTTCACTTTACACCATTTAAATTAAGTATCATTTCAATTTATTTGCTTACACGTTTAATTTAATTAGTCTACTACTAATTTATTTTTTTCAATCATTTGTTTTGTTTAGCTCATTAACTAATTTTACGTACAAATTCCAAAATGAATTTCAACATTCAGTTTCAATTTTATTTACAAATTGTAATTTCATTTATTCATTCACAAATTTATTTCTACCTTAATAAATTTTATTCAAGTAACCATTTCACTTAATTCACCTAGACCTTTTCTTTACATTCACCTTTACTTAACTAGATTCAATTACACTCTGATTTAATTCAAAATTTTAAACTTCTATAAGTTTTCCAAATTTAATTTCTTTTACTAATTTTTTTTTAATTTAACTCTTCTTAAGTTAAATTTCATTCTAAAAAAATTTCAATTTTATAAGTTAAATAAGATTCTAGAGTTTTAAGCCATTACTTAAACATTCAAAATAAACTTTGAAAACATATATATCCAAATCAATTTATTCCAAAATTAACCCAAATTATTTCTTTGTATTTCAAGAACCAAACCCAGTTTTTGCAAACAACTCCAATTTAAAACAATCTGGCAGCAATTCCTTTTCTGGAAACTCGAAAATAAACATCGATCATGTTGTAGTCATCACCAAAGTTATTTTCCAACGACCGAAAAGAGTTTAGTGCTTTTATCCCTTCAAAAACATTTTCCAAATATTTTTAAATTCCAAATCTTACCAGATTTCCTATCAAATTTAAAAAAATATTTCTGAAATAATATCACTATTATTTCTCCAAAACCTTTGAAAACCATCTTCAAACCCAAAGGAATTTAAACTTTTCCTAAAATTTCAAATTTCAAATCCTTTCAATTTATTTTCAAATATTTCTTAGGAATTTTGTTTCAATTTATAAATCACATATATAATTTATATTTACAAATCCCATTTGTATATGAATTTATTTCTTAGCTTTCAGTTACGATTTCAATTCCTTATTCAGTTTTTACACAACAATGATAATAATTTAATATTATCACTTCTTAACCACTAAGCAACCATATACAACTATAACGGTCTATGAAAATTATTCCTTTATATATAAAAATAATTTGGAAAAAATTATTTCATTTACCCACTTTTAAAAACAATACTGTGTCGGTTTGCCTGGTTTAAGAGTTTAGAAATCCCTATCGATACAGTTGCCTAGACTGCATTGACCAGAATTTGTAAACACTTAATCGATAAGTCGACACAATATAAAACAATTTTTATATTCACTAATAAATACACGCTCAAATATATAAATACACTCAAACTCATTCTAAAGTACTACATACTCTATTTCTAATGAGTAATCCCCACCAGAGCCAAAGTTCTCGCTTAACCTTCAGCTTTGATACCACAATGTAACGTCCCGATTTTTCGATGCTCGAAAATTGACATTAGTACGACCACTGTAACAAATGCCGAATAATCGAACGCCATAAAACGGAACTGTTAGGGCTAAGGAAGAAGGAGGTAGAAGAAGAAATAGAAAAAATATCAGAATTTTGCAAGGGCATAAGAACAATATATAATAAATAAATGACTAATCTTCAAAACAAAAAGAATTATATCTATTTATACATTACATCACCAGTGTACAATAAATTCCAGAACACACAACTGAACAGTTATCATAAACTGCCCTTACAAACTGACTATGTAGTTAATCAAACACAATGGAATATTCATCAAATACGTGTGATATGTTTCACCATCCAGCTCGTCTACTGAGCACCACAGCATCCCTTTCTGTATCTATAATACTCGAGCTGACCCGAGCATTATAGCGAAATAACACCCAAGTCAGTCTGGAAAACCAGAGTGAAAAAACATACTCAATTGGATTATTAAAGTTTTAAAAATCCTTTTGAAATCAAAGGTATCTCGTATGACTATGCCACAAATAAACATCCCGGGTTTTCACCTTACGATAACCAAAACATTTTTATCAAATTCGTCTGATATTATTATAGCGTCTATAGAAAGTAAAATAGAATCTAGCTGAAATGTTTGCATCTCACATTTCAGCATAGTTAGGCACAATCAAAATCGTACAGGCGCTTATTGGAGATTGGATTTCATACAATGGCAGGGCTACTGGGGTACCGTTCGTCAAAGTATGTGGTCTAGATCACCGTACCGAGGATCCGCCCTGATCCCCTATATCACAAGACCGGAGCTACCCCCTACTGGATAGTTTGAATAAGTCCACCCGATGGTTGGGATCAGCAACCGCCTACACAGCCGAATAAAATGGGACCTCTAGACAGGGATGACCTTACCCTAATTGGTTGCTGGCCACTTAGCCTTGTGCGCACCCCCCCTATTTTAGCCATTCTCGGTTGATGAGTCCTGAGGCTATGCGTTACCTTTTTAGCACAAATTCACTTAGAATGCTCATCGTCCTCCTCATGATGTTTTGAAAGCATTCATCCATACAAGTCCGTTCCGGGTCCGAACGGAGCCGAAGGCACTATTCCTACTACATCCCTTTTGGAATCACCCTCAGGATTAGTAGCGATTAGTCCTTGCACTTCACTGCTCCATCTTCGACTCTAAGCTTTTGTCTTCCTCACGAAACGTTCAAACCGGATCGAAGCGTTTTTCGAGAAAATAGTCCCGATCCCGTACTCTTCGAAATAATCAGCGCATTGTCCAATATTGATAGTCAATTATTTAAATATCATAAAAAATTCACAAACAACCATCAGATTTTGAATAAATTTCCAAATGATTTATTAATCTCAAAATATCTTCGTGAGATATAGTTCCACTCTTCAACCCTTGAGAAATAGTTTCAAATCACTTTTCTCTTTCGGAAGAAATTTCCGACCCAATTGTTTTATTTCCACTGAAAATCGCCAAGCCTTGATATATAGACTTTTAAAATAACTTAAATCACTTTATCCATAGTGTGTGTGTGTATATTCTTTAACATTTTAAAATAAAAACTATTTAAAACACTTAAAATAAACTATATAAAACAATTATATAAAACTATATAAAACACTTATATAAAAATATACTTTAAAATACTTGAAATAAAACTATCTAAAACACTTTATTAAAAGTATATACTTATTTCTCATGTAAAACTAAGGAAAAAAACTAAAATAAAAATTACTCTATAAGGTACAAGTATTAAATAATTATCTTTCAAATCATAATAATAGCTAAACCCTTAAAATTATTACTACTATAATTAATTTAAATAACTAAATACTTTAAAATTCTAAAACAATTCAAAATAATAAAATTTCTTTAAAACATCCATTTAAAACCACTTTAAAACCTCTATCTTATACTTGGAAATCTTTCTTTGAAAATATACTTGGATTTCAAGGGAAATACACTTTCCTTTTCACACCTTTAAAAATAAAACACTATTAATTTTTAAAAAAAAATTCCCATTTTTTTATAAATTCCCATCCTGAATTTATACTTCCAAATATCCACTGATAGCTTATTTCACTTTATAAACCAATTTACAAATCCCATAGTCTCATCTTTCTTTTAAAACATAATTTCAAACTCTAAATCAATTTCCAAATCGATTTTTAAATTTTTACTCCATTTTAAATAATTAAATTCCTTTACTTACTCAATTTTATTTCAGAACCCATAAATTTCAAATTTAACTTCTTTATTATGATTTAAAATCTTATTTAAACTGAAAATACCAATTTCATATTTATTTCAAAATTCTTCTTTTATTTTTCCTAAACCATTTGAATTCTGAATTTAAAAAAAAAATCTTTGTTTCCTTTAAATATTATCACATAAGTTTATAAATTCATTTATTCCCACTTATTCAAAAATCTCATTTCCCATACTCAGAATTTATTTATCAGAATATAAAAATCAACTTTTATTCTTTTCCAATTCATTCTTTAATTTAATCAAATTCTCTATAATTATTTACTTAAAATTCCCTATTTTATTTTCCTTTAAAAATTCAATTTTATATAGATTTCATTTTCCTCAAATACTAATATTTATTCAACAAAGCCATAGCATTCAGTAATTCAATTCCAAATATAATCAATATAATCATCACAGATTATCAGATAATTCACATTGTTGAATATATAAAATAAATTCAACGTTTGTTTTGAGGAATCTAGTTGGATCCCTCCAACCTGTTTCCCTGCATTCAGAGATATTAGCACAATATAAAATAGCAATTCCACTTCGAGGTGGAATATCGCTATATATGGGGTCATCCGCTATTATGCGCAGCGCATAGGGTCTCATTCGCTATATAATACGGGAAATCAACCACTCTAATATGTGTATATATATATATATATATATATATATATATATATATATATATATATATACACTATATATAACACATCACATCCAAGCTGATAATAAATTATCAATTCAAGTAAACAACTAATAATTTAAATTTAACTATTTAAATTTAATAGTAATCCAAATGAGTGAGATTAACTCACCTTTGATTGTTTAAATCTGATCCAAACCCGAATTGTATCTCTTGGTTCTGGACCTTGTATAACACTATAAAATTTATTAATATTCAAGAAAATTGAACATTAAATTTCCCTTTTTTAATAAATATAATTAACACTAATTTAATTTTTAACTAATTTTCTTTTGATCAAAAATAGTTTTAGCAACTAAAATAATCAAATAAGTTTATTAAACTAATCTATCTCCATGATACATTATTTAAGAAAATAAACTTGTAAGTGAAGATATGTGTGTGTGTGTGTGTGTGTGTGTGTGTGTGTATATTTTATATAGGTAGTTTCACACACGCGCGCACACACACACACACATATATATATTCCTTGAAAACCATTCACTTATAAAAATACATTTATATAGATTTAAAAATTTAATTTTTAGGTGAACTCTTCAACATTTAAAATTCCCTATACTTTCAAAACCATGTCGATAAATATCCTTCTTTTAGTCAATATATATATATGTGTGTGTGTGTGTGTGTTTTAAATTAGTATAGGGTTGTGCAAATATATTTATATTTTAAGCCCAGACATCAAGTACCGGTATTTATATTTTATTTTTTTAAATAAATTAGACCTTACTGTAATAAATTTCCTTCTTCTTATTTTTTATTATTTTTTTTCTAAAATTTGATTTGGGTAAAAATAATTTGGCTAAAGAAGATTACTAGAAAATTACTCGGCCTTCACCATCGACCACCAAAACCCTTGCATGCTGCAAAAATCGATCGATCTTGCTCGACCCCGCGAATTCCTCCGTCGAAGTCGACTTCGATTCCACCGAAAGACTTCTCATCACGAGCTTTACTTCATCGGTTGCCACCACGATGTCGTTGTTCTCTATGCTTCATGGTTCGCACTCGTCCTGGCATAAAAACGAGCTTCTGCCGTACCTTCTAGATCAGCTTCAGATAACAAGATGGACCTAAGCTTCCAATTCCAAAGTTATGCCAGCTACCTAATACTCAACAGCACTAGCGTAAACGAGCGGCTCTTGCTCACGGATCTATGGGGTCAGATAATGGTCGCGTCAACAGCCAATCGAGGTGAGCGTCAATTTGTCAAGCCGGTCGGAGATTTTGGGAAAAATCTTGGTTTGTCCATATTGGGAGGCGGCGAAGTGATTTATTGAAGGAGATGTTGGGCGGTCGAATTTGAAATGAGGATCGAGAATGCTATAGACGAAGGAACTCGCGGCCATCACTTCGTATGAATTTTTTTTGACTTGCTGAATTAAAAATAGAAGGAAGAGGGGAGATTAAATCTCGATTGCAGGAGAAATGAATAGCGACATTACTTGATTTTGTTTGTTTGTTTTTTCAAGCGTTTATGCTTTTTCTCAGCTGAATAAAAAGAAGGAGAAGAGGACATCTGGTATGTGATTAGAGAAAGCAGTAAACACATGTGCTAAGAGATGAAACGTGTTTAGATTTGTCGATTATATGAATTATATATATATATATGCATTTAATTTAAATTTGAATTCAAATTCAAATTGTCTCGATTAACTCACTCTAAAATTCTGAACCCCTAACGAGGCGTGCCGCAAGGCATTCATAAGGTTATACTCCTATTCCGAATATAATGGAAAAGGTCTCGAGTCCTAAATCGATCGTATGGAGAAGATAGCCTTTTGAACTCAGTTAATACATTAAATTTTCGATATTAATTTTAGCACGTTTATCTACCGTAGGGCCATACGATCACCCCAAACACTACGAAAATTGAAATCCGATACTAAAACACTATTACGAATTTAATGGCACTAGTTTCGTCGAAATCCGAGACTGTGCCTCGGAAGGCTATTTTTAAATATCGATTTAAATGACATATTTTCAAAACTGAACAAACCGCCTTAAAATTTAATTTTACCACTTTACTATCTTCAGTACTATCAATATAGATTTTACAAGCCTTTAAATTATTTTTAACAAGTTTAAAATTTCAAATTCAACAATTACCCAATTTCTAATTATTTAATTTAATAATTAAACTACTCAATAAATAGTGACATTTGAAATTCAAGTTAAGATAATTTTCAAATATTTAAAATCAATTAAATATTCCAATTTTAAATATATAAAAATTCCAGGTTGTCACATATTGGATCTTTGTTAGGCTTATGAAGTTTAATTCATTTAGAACATTTTTCAATTTTATTGAAATAAAATGTTTTATTTCATTTAAATTCATATAGTTTATTTAAGTTATGTTTTATATATGTGTATCATATACATATATAAATGTGTGTGCATGTGCAACATATCAATCTGTGTATGGTATAGCATGTCCGTGTATAGATGTTGGAATTTACATCGCAACGAACACATTAGCTCATCCAATATGCAAGTGTATATTATCCAAATATATATATATATATATGTATGTATGTATGTATGCGTATACTATTATTTATATTTAAGTATTATAAATAAATGTGTATGTGTGTGTTAAGTTTTGTTTAGATAATTTTATAAAAGTATATTTATATATATGTACATATATTTATGTATTATCATACGAACAAAATATTAATATTACATACAATTATTATAATAGATTTAATTAAATAAAAATAAATTATTTATATATATTAAGAAATTAATTTTTTATTATAAGACATTAAGTAATACATATATACATATAAGAATTTTTTTATTTAATATATATACACACACACATTTAATTTAAATAAATATTATATTAATATATGCAGAGAAAATGTGAATAAATAAAATATATTAATAAAAGACAAAAAATATTTAGATAAATATAAAATACCAGGTCTTGTGCACAATTCAGTAAATATTTTTTAAATTTTAAGGTATATTTTCATTAAATATGCATCCGAAAATTAATAATATTAATTAAAAATTAAACTTTATTTCAAATTTTAAATTTCCAGTAAATCTTAAATGATATTCCTTGCTTTGAATTTTTTTCACAATTTCTCAATTTAAAATAATTTTAGAACCTTTTTCTATTTTCGTCTAAAATTAGATAATTAATTTGAAAATATTTCTTCCTAAATTTTTGGCCAAGTGCTTCTTTACTACTTTTATAATTTTATAAAATTTAATTTTCAAAACATATTTGAATTAATGTAATTTATTATGTAATAAATTGATTCAAATTTTATATTAAATAATAATAAATTATGTATAATAAATATTTTTCATAGTAAAAAACTAATACTGCTTTAATTCTTTATATATAAAATTATATGAATATTTTTGATTAAAATATGATATAGTAATTAATTATAAACTATATGTATGTAATTAAATGATTTTTCTCTCTTTTTCATGGGTTGTCCGCATCTCCTCTTCGTCGTCTCTATTTTATTTAATATATGGTAGGGGCCACTCAGCCCTGCTGGCTTTGCCTATATATATATATATATATATATATATATATATATATATAATTATGTTTCCATTAAGAGTCGTACTGACTTGATGTTTATTTGATAAATTTTTGTCCATATAAATATGCATATAACCAACATACTTTGTGACAACATTACTTGCATATCAGAATCATAACCTAACTAACAATATATATAATATATACACATATCGTAAAAAATTATAATTTAGAATTAATAATTATATTTTGATTAAAACAACCTTAATCCCAATGCCTTAAAGCCCCACTCAAAAAGATGATTTCTGCCCCTTAAAATTGTTTTCGATTCAATGGAGAGCTAGTCCTTGAACCTTTGACCATAAATTATCGGATAACAATCAAATTTGACTTGATTTGACCTTGATGAAATGGAGGGAAAATTAGTGATTTTCAGCAAGCATGGAATGGAGGAGGAAGCAGCAAAAAGAACCTCATCAAATTAGGTTACATATGTTTATATAGTGATAAAAAGGAGAAATGAGTGGATCTCATCTTATACTAATTCCCCTTCAGTCGGAGCCACCCAAAATCAAGCCTCTCCAACCATATTTTGAGCCACCCTATACCCATATTGCTACACAAATTTCTCCCACCATAATAAGCCTAAAACCCATTTAAGCCCAAGAAAAAATATCAAGTAATTAAATCCAATTTAATTGTTTGTCGATATTGAATATCAATTGATATATTTATAACTATTATAAATATATTTATTCAACAAATCATAATCAAAAACTAATAATTAATATTTCAGAAATATTGATTAGTTTAACTAATCTATAGCAATTATAAATTAATTAAATTGTTTGGTCAAAGGAGAATTCATTTTTTCGGTTGTTGTAACGACCCAGAATTTCTGTCAATTAAAATTAGTATATTTAATTAATTTTAAATATTAATAAGTGAAATTTATAAGTCGAATAAATTTTATTTCGAATAATTGGATTTAATTGAATAATTAAATCGATAATTTAATAGTTGAAATTACAGAAATAATTGAATAACGGGTTAAATATGATCGAAAATGATTCGTAAAATTTTATTTTATCATATTGAAGTTAGAAAGATGTTTGTGAACTTTTGAAATTGAATTTAGAGTTTATTTGTGAAAATTGAATATTTTAATATTTAATCGACTAGTGAAATTAGCCACTTTTCGAACAGTTTCAGAATTGGACGAAACTAGTTCCATTGGATCCGTAATAGTTTGTTATTATCGGATTTTAATTTTCGTAGCAATCAGAGTTTTCGTTTGACCGTGGCAGCTCGAAACGCATCGAAATTTGTTTTAATATTTATTTGGCGAGTTAAAATAGCCATTTTTCAAACAGTCTCGGATTTCCACTAAACCAGTTTCATCGGATCTGTAATGTGATATTATTGCATGGTTTCAAATTTCGTGTCAATCGGATTTACCGTTTGTCCGGGGGAAGCTAAAACGCCTAGAAATTAGTTTAAATCGATTTAATTTAAAATCGAACGTTTATTGCCATAACTCACACATATGATTGAATTAGCTCCCGAAACACGTTCCATTGTGTTCGGAATTCTGGATAAACCTTAGGAACACCACCGGCACGCTTCGTTTGGAGTTCGGAAAATCCGGGATGAATAGTGTTTTGGAATATTTTCTATAAAAGCCCTTCACTCTTCATTTTTGCAAAAAAATATAAACCTAACCCTAAACCTAATAGCCAGCCAGCCACTTTCTGTAGTTAATGGCCGAAATTTTCTCTTTTTCTTCCTTTGATTTCTTCAAATCCATCAACATTTACAACAAACTTCCAACATGAAGATTGTAGAGGGGAGTGAGTTCTAGATATCCAACGGGTATGATCGTGTTTGGAGCTTTGGATCATCGGCAAATGGGCCACGATGTTGTCGTGTTCGCACGCGTTTTTAGGCGCAATGATGGGCCGTGCGCGTGCGGTCACTGGCCGAAGGTGGCTCTTGGCGAGGGCTTCGAAGTGGGAGTGTTTGATCGTGTTTAAGTTCGTCGTGGAGGCCGATTGAATTAGGGTTTTTGCGGTGATGTTGGGTTGTTTCACGTGATACTGGAGCGGGAAGAAGATGGTTGTGAACGCGGCCTGGATTCCAAGCAAAGAAATCAACGGCCATGATGGTATTAGGGTTAGAAAATGAGATATTAAATGTAAATTAATTATATTTAAATTCGTGCAACTTTAAATATGCATATCTTTTTCATACGAGGTCGAAAACGCACGAAACAAGTTGCGTTGGGTTCGTATAGACGAGCACTACGCTATGGAATTGGATTGGAGTCGTTTGAAGCTAGCGAAAATTTCAGGTAAAATTAAATGTTCGTTTAATTTTATTCGAAATAAAAGCTGAAAACGGAATTGAAATCAAGGTGAGAACTTCTCACTCAATCGAATCGATTTCGATTTAAATTTTGAATAGTTGGATTTAGAATTCTTGAATGTATGTTTGAATGATGATTGTTATTTATTGATTGTTAAAATAGACATTATACGTCATTAGTAAGAAGAGGTTATTTATTAAAAACATATACTGCGAATATTTCACAGTACAGTGAAATTGGTATTAGTTATGTACTTGGAGTTGATTTCCCGCATTATATAGCGGATGAGACCCTATTGCGCCGTCTATTAAGCGGATAATATTTTATAAATCCCATATACCGCGATAATTCCGTACTGGAACGGAATTGGTATTGTGCTAACATCTTTGGATGCAGGAAAACAGGTTGGAGGGATCCAACTGGATTCCTCAACGGTATTTATTTGATTTTGGATATTTTGATATTCGTTGATTATCATATACAGATATATGATGTCGTTGTTGTCGTGATTGACTATTTGGTGTGTAGCACCATTGGGCCAATTTTGAAATTTTAAAAGGATTTTAAAAGTGATTTTTGAAAGTATACGTTTTATAAAATATTTTTGAATTGATTCATTTTAAATAAATAAACATTATAATTTCAATGTTATAAAAATTATGATTTTTGAGAAAGATAGTTAAAAGTTGATTTTTGAAAACATGGGGTTAATGATTTTATAAAATAGTTTCAATAGGAATTTTTGAATTTATTATAAAAAGTTTAAAATATAGGATTTATGAAATTTGATTATTTTATAAATCAAAATGATGAAATTATAAAGGAGTTTGAAGACGTTTTAAAAATAATAATATAAATTGATTTATATAAAAGATTTATAAATTGATATTTATAAATTAAAATATTTGAATTATAAAACGAGTTTTTATAAGTGTTAGAGTGAATTGTAAATGAATTTCATAAATGAATGAAATTTATAGAATTATAAACGGTGAGTTATAAATGGAATTTTATAAGCAGTAGGTTATAAAATTTGTAAAGTTATTAAAAGAGTAGATTTGGGTAAATAAATGAATCTTATAAGTTATAAGATTTATAATTTGGGAAGTTTAAAAGAACGATTTTAAACAAATAAATTATAAGTATTTTACTTATAATATGAACTTTTGGTATATAATTGAGTTATAAATTGAAATAGCTTAATAAAGGAGATTTATAAAAGGAAGTTGTTATAAAATAAATAGAAATGGAATTTATAAACATTGTTTTATAAATCCGCAAACGACTTATTTTGATAAGCAAATTGTTATAGCTTATTAATGGAGTTATATTCATGCTTTAGACAGTGAATAATCCTTTACAATAAAATATATAGAAATGATGAAATTGGTTAACGAAGTATATTCACGTTTTTGAATAGTGAATAATATGTTAAAGAAAATATTTTGGATATGATGTTTTAAATATAATTAAAACGATCTAACGATGTTTTTAAAATGTGTTAGGATTCGAAACCATAGATTTCAACATTCATTGTTGAAATAGACGTTTTCGAGAAATAGAAGGAAATGGTGGACTATAACACTATTGTTATAGTAAATGATTTCTGAAAGGAAATGTTTTGTATAGTATTGGAATTTATATATCTATTTTAATTTCGAATCCCTATACTAGTGATTTTGGGTTGTCGTAACTTTGTTTTGCGCAACATTCGTTTTGGCCCAAATAAATATGTTTAAGAGAATGATTTCCTTAAAGAATGAAATATATACTTAATTTCGTTTTAAGTATATTGAATTTTTTCAAATGTTGAAAATAAATAGATTTGTGAATTACTTATTAATAAGTAAGTATGTGTAACACCCTTGTATTTTCAACCATTCGCATCCATTATAAGTGCATAGGCTGACACACATGCCGGAATTGAATTGCTCAAAATACCGTGTTGTAAATAAAATTTTGGGAAACCTCAGAATATACAGTAAATAAAAATCACAGATCACAGACACAGAGTATATAAAAATGCAGCGGAAGAAAAAGAGATAGTAGTTCATGAAGCTACTATATAAATATGAGATACATCAGAGTTAAATAAGATACAACAGAAGAGTAACATGATACATCAGGTACAAATCAGATACATCACTGAACCACTGGATACTGAAACAAAATAGATGGCTGGATCTTCAAGGAAAGTTCCAACGCCGAAGGTGAATCTTGAATGTTAACTCAATCAATCTGACCCAAGCATAAAGCAAAACACAAAACCCTCGAGTCAGGACATAAATACTTATAAACTGTAAATCAACTCAAGTGAACAGTAACAAAATGCATCAGTAACTTAAAGGATGCTTGGGACCGCCCATCCTCTAAGGATCTGTTAAACTATTTACTATGTAGTAATATACGCTTTATACGGTAGTGTCTAATCAGTAAAGTATAATCATATAGAAAATAGCGTTAAGGGGATGGTGAACCTTAACGCGGTCGGATCTTTAAAACCAAAATCGTAGTGGGCTCGATATAAGGATATGACACGGCACGCGAGGCAATGCCAGGGTGGATACACCGTTTGCACTCCCGGACCGGTGGTGACGGCAAGCCAGCAGCTTCCGCCCACCTCGAACAATACCCCCGAATCAAAGTGGCGCCACCGAATCGAATCACAACAGTAATAGAATAGTTTTCGATGGAGCATGCTCGATGAAAGGGTGCGACCCTTTGTGTAGCCCGGTATAGCTCCTGTTTTAGTCATATATGCCAACTCATGGGAGTTGGGTCCAATTATATACCTCGAGAACGTCGCCACCATCCTACTTCATTCTGCAATCTCCACCGTGTACACAGTTGTTAAAGTTGTTTTCGGTATTGGTCGGCTATAAGACAATATCCGATCCCGGCCTCTTTAACAATCAATCGTTATTATAACCCGTAGTTATAACTTTAAAACAATATTTTATACTTCAAAATAAAATATCATTTTCAATCCAAATCTTTATCAAGATAAAGATTAAATCATTTCCAAAACCATTTTAATATATCATTGTAAAATATCTTTCAATTCAAATATTTATCAAAATAAATATCAAGTCATTTATAACCATTTCAATATATTAAATTTTCATACCCTTTCAACACTACCTTTCAGTCCCAAAATATCAAATCTTTCAGAACTTCTTTTTAAATCATGTTAATATCAAAATGTCCTATCTTTCAAACTCCGTTTTTCAAACATTTAATATCAAAAATATCATATCTTTCAAAACTTCGTTTCAAATCATTTTAATATATCAAAATATCATATCCTTTCAAAACTTCATTTTCAAATCATTTTAATATATCAAAATATCGTATCTTTCCAAACTTCATTCATTTCAAATCATTATTCATTTTATTCAATCAAAAATACCATTTCAATTCATTTTTTAAAACAGTTTATATTCCAAAAATTCTTTTTTTTAAACAGTTTATATTCCAAAAATTCTTTTTTTTCGTTTCAATGAAGTTATTATGCTTAATAATTAAATTATTAAATTTTCAAAAATTTCAACTTCCAAAGTTCATTTATTCACTTAAGTTTATCAAAACAGTGAAAATTCACTTTTCGCATCATTTAGAAAACTTTACGGAAAGTTCATTCAAAACAGTTCAATTTAACAAAAGACAACGTTTAAAAATGTTGTAATAGAGTTTTCTTAAATTTCAAATAAACTTAGTTAAATTCAAAAATCATAGTACTTACAACAATTTCTATAATAGTATTTTTTTCCAATAGCTTTTTTTTTAGTTCATTATCATCAACTACAGTAATTACAATTGCTGTAATATCATTTCAAAAATGCAGTCAGTTAACTTCAAATATTCAATAAAATTTCTCAACCAGTTATATTTTTATTAAAACATTTTTAACTTATAAAATCATACATTTTCACATTTATAAACATCATTTATTTTTCCTCAAGTTCATGATTTTATAAAGTTAAATTTCCATTCAAAAATCAAGATTTAATAATAATTCACTTATTAAAATGCAATGTTGAATTTTTAAAATCCATTACATTAAATTTCAGCTTGACACTTAAGTTCAAATTCTCAAATATAACTTTGTTTTATTTTCATTTACTTAACTAAAAGTTCACTTTTACGTCAATTTCATAAATTTCCAGTTTTAGTTATATTTCAAAATTCAATTTACAATATTCATTCATTTCACATTTCAACTTTATTAAAATCATTAATATGATATAAAAATCACTTTAAATTCATTTAAATTCAAATTATCATAAATTTATCATAATTTCATATTCAATTAAATTTCCAATTATAATTAAATCAAAATTTCCAAAATAACTTACGTTCAAAATTTCTAACTTTTCATTAATTCATTTCACTTACAATTATTCAGAAAATCAATAATAATTTACAAAAATCCCTTTTTTTTAAATTTAAAATCAAAATATTATAATAATTAAATTTCTAAAATATTTAAAATTTTAGAAAAACATATTTTAACTAAGGGCCTGTATATAATTTTTTACGCTAGGTAAAGTGATATGGGTAATATATCATTTCAACCCATAATTTACAAAGAAAATCCGGGTTTTATCATTTTAAACCCGCAATCCCAAGTCAAAATGAAAATTTTAAAACCATTTAGGCCTATCATTTCAGCCCATAACATTTTTTTCTAACAGGGAACTTGCAGTGTGATTATATACAGAAATAATATAAACAAGGTCAATATCACAATATACAGTCATATATCAGATGTCAGGTGAAAATTAACAGTTTTAACATGGTAATAATATGGTAATAACATGGCATAGCATATCATATGATCATCATTAACTTGCATAAACATTTTTTTTATTACTAAACACTTGTCATCAATTCACTTTTCATAAGTATAAATGTCAGAGTGAGAAAGACTCACCGTTTCAAGCTGAAGACCAAAACAACAAACACAAGAGCGGTTCCAAAAGTATGACAAGCACGATACAGCACGACTTTTGATTTGAATGAATAGAGAGCCTTGATATTTGTCTTGTAAACAATAAACAAAACAAGACAATACACACATAAACATTCAACGCAAAACAATGTTGAAACAATGAAAATACGAAGCAACAAAGGAATAGATTACTTGACCTTGCTTTAACCATTCAAATGCTTGGCCTAGGAGGTTCTTGGGTTCAGCCATGATGATGATATAGCTCAGGTTTGGCACCATAACTCACGGCTAGAAGGAGTATGGAGTGGTATGGTTATAACATGAAGCATACAATTGATCAAGGCAACATATATGAAGTTTTTGAGCACAACAAGGCTCGGCCTTGGGTCAAGTGGGGCTTGGCCGTAATTGTACAGGTTTGGACAGTAGATGGAGGGGTGTGGGAAGGTCTGGAAAAGGTGGTGGTGGCGGCCTATGGTGGTGGCCAAGGTGGTGGATGAAGATATGAAGTGATAGGGTGGCTATCATGAATGTTTCAAGGCTTTACGCATTTTTTTGTGGAGTTTTGGTTCATGGAGTCTTGGCCATGTCAATTTCAGATCTGGACAGAGGCTAATATGAAGTGTAGTGGTGGTAGCAAGGTGGTGATCGTGGCTAGAGGTGGTGGCCATGGTGGAGTATGAAGGTGGTGAAGTAATAGTGGTGGCTAGGGCATTGTTTTGGACATTATTTGCAATTTTGTGGAGTTTTGTCACCAAGGGAGGTGTGGCCATGGATGGATCTGAAATGATGGCTGGAGGTGATGCCAAGGAAGAGTGGTAGGGGATGGTGGAGAGTATGGTGGTGATGGTGGGTGGTAGAGGCCAAGCAACACACATGAGAAAACAAGGCAAAATATAAGAAAACAATGGAAAAAGAAGAGCAAAAAGAAGAGGAAAAGATGAGCCATTACCAAACCTTTCTAGCCGTGAAAAATGAAGTGGAGAGGAATGTTTTCACGTGAAATGAGGTAAGAAATGCATCGCTACAATAAAGAAGGGAACGGTCAAAGGAAATTAAATATATTAATTGGAAAAGAAACGGAAGAAGAAACGTTAAAACGGTTTTACGTTTCTTTGCTTTCAAACCTTTTAAACTTCCTATATATATTCATATACATCTTAAATAACTGAAAACACTTATAAATTTCAGTTAGAATTCGAAAATATAACAGATAAACAAATTATTAATAATTAATTATTAATTAGATATGATTAAAATAAGAAAAATGGCATACAAAAATGAAAATTAGACTTAGGAATTAGAAATAACTTCAATACACTTTGAAATTTTTTTATTAAATTTAAATACATGTAAAATGAATAAAATAAAGTAAAAGACAGCAACAAAAGTGAATGTATAAAATAAATCAATAAATTGATGTATTAATTGCAAAAAGAAACGGATAAAACGCCTTTACGTTTCAGGCTTTTAAGATCTCTTAACTTTCTAAACCTTTTGCATTTCCTTTTCTTTTTAATTTTATAAAAACAAAATAAAATCAGAAATTTTATTTAAAACCAAAACTAAGTAAGAATAAAATAAAATAAATAATTTATTTTAAGTAAAATAGAAAAAGGAAATAAGAAATTGCTTAAAATAGCAACCCTGACATAAAAATTACAAGAAAATCTCCAATGGCTTTGGAAAATTTATTATTTCACAAAAAAAAATTATAACACAAAAATTTGAATTAAAAATGGTTTTAAAACATTTTCAAGGTTAATTTTTATTAAATAGAAAGTTAAATAAAGAAAAATGCAGTAAATACCAACTAGGCTTTATGAATTGAAATAAATTCAAATAAACTTTAGAAAAATTATATTATCATTTTAAAAATACTTAAAAGTCAAAATATACATAATATAACATATAATCACATATTAAATAAAATATAACAAAGAAGAAGTAATTTATACAATTTAAAATAGTCATTGTTAAATAACCCTATATACGCACAATATTGTAAAGGGTATAACTTTCACAATTATATCCAAATTCAACAAAACGAAAAGTGGCGTTCTTAGAATTTTATGTACTTTCATAATAAAAGAAAAAAATTAAAATTTTAAACTTTTAAAATTTTAAGTTGAAAGTCACAGTTTGACTATTTTTACCAAAATCAGCATTTCAGGCAAATATTCAACTTACACAAGTTTGGAATTATAACTCATATAAAAATCAAGATAATATTTAAATAATAAATTTAATCATTTCAAATAAGTAAAATAAGTTTTTTTTAAATCAAAATCTTACATTAAAAATAATTAAAATATACAATAAAATAATTACAAAATACAGGGTTGTTACACTCTCCCCCACTCAAAACTTTTCGTCCTCGAAAGGAATGAGGTATGGAAGGGCACAGAAAAGATAGAGTGAAATAGGATTAAGATAAGATGGTAAGAAGATTGAAGTTATACCTGATAACTATTGTTATAGGTAAGTTTTACAAGGTGGAGGTGATCTTTCCAAGATCCTCCAGAATCAAGAACACAAGCATGAAAAAGGTGGATTCAAAATGATTACCAAAGGTCTATCAAAGATTATAGAAAGATTTCTAAACAGAAAGATTATAGAAAGATGCCTATACCGGTCTATAGCAAGATAAGGATGATAAGGACAACCAAAAGATAGTTTGAAAAACAAAATAAGGAAATGAATTCGAAAGCATGGAGATTTCAACTTAAACAGAGAATAAATCTTTACACAAGTTAAATAAATTTTAAATATCTCAAATTTCATTATCTTATTATCCAATCATCTAAAATTAACCATTTTTAAAACCATGGGTTTGAAAAATAATCATTTATTACACTCACAATGTACTTAATAAATTTTATTCTTCTTTATTCCTAATCAAAATTAAATTTATTCCTCTCAATATATTTATCACTTATGTTAAACATACTTACACTTATTATAACTACTTTCTTTTATTCTTAGTTCTTTTAACATCATTTTATTGTAAGTCATTCAATTACCCTTTATTATATTTACCTCTGTTAATCATTTTATAATTAAAATTTAAGTGTATAACATTTATTATAACTACTCAAATTTTATTTATAAAATCTTTTTATATTGTATATTATCCAATTACATTGTTAACTTCTGAAATTAAGGTAAGTTATATTGGAATGCAATTGTATTATACAAATAAAACTTTCCAATTCAATTATCTCAAGTTTGAATCATTTATCCAAATTTTTTATTTTCTTTTTACAATTGAAATTATTCTTCAAGCTAAAATTTAAGAATTAAATTTCCGATTACATTCAAACCATTTAGAGATAAGTAATAATATATACATAATATGTCAAACCAAATTTCAATCATATATCTATATATATACATATATATTATAAATCAAGTCATATTTCAGAAAATTCAAACCAAATTAAATTCCCCAAAACAAAGCTGTAGCAAGACTACAGAACAGTCTCTTAACTTCGAAACTCGAAAATGAACGTCGATGATGTCGCGAACATCACCGAAGTTATTTTCCAGCGACAAAGAGAAGAGCACTATAAAATTCTTTGGAAACAAGTTCTATTTGAAAATACTTTAAATAATATATCCCCTTTTTTAAAACTTTAAACACAAAGTTTGAAACCATCAGAAATTAAATTCTCAAATTTCTTGTTCTAAATTCTTTTCAGTTCTCAAATCAATTTATAACTATCTATAAATTCATTTATAGAACAATAAATGGTAAATTAAGTATTATCATTTTCAAATAATTAATCTAAATCAGTTTATTAAGTTTCATAAATTTACTTATATATCAAAATTTATTTCATCAACCAAATTTTTAAAATAATATTGTGTCAGTTTGTTCTGTCAAAGTGTTTTAGAAATCCTATCGATATCGTTGACCAGACGAATCGATTGGAAACCCAAATCAACATCAACAATTCAAACAATACAATATATGTAAAAAAACATATATTTACAAGTATAATTCACAATGTTTAAAGATAGGTTGGAAACAAAAGACAAGATGATTAAATAAATTAATAGGGAGGTGGATAAGCTTAAATAAATCACGGGCAACATTTACCGGGTCAACCGTGGCTTAAAGAATAAGATCAAATGTGGATTTTTCTGGGGTAAATCTACATTCGATCTCAAGAGTTAGAGTTTGAAATAACAAAAGATATTAGCATCTAAACCAAGGATAGATATAAATCTATGGTGAATCGATGCTAATTGTAAAAGAGTTTTCCCCCTTTTTCAATTCAATTTGAAATTGGCGTGACCGCCGACTCACTAGAAAGATCATTCGAAGCGGAGTTATGGAATGCTCTAGAGTCAAAAGAAGATGAATAGTGAGGGATACGAATGGATTTTGGAACCGTAGGGAATGTTCCAAAATTCAAAGGAATCGAGTCAAAAAGGAAGAGATTCAAACTCGAATGAAAGTGATTCTGTAAATACATTCACTCCATATGCTGAATTTTTGCCTAGAGCTACCAAAGCTCTGATACCAACTGTAACAACCTTGTATTTTCAACCATTCGCATCCATTATAAGTGCATAGGCAGACACACATGCCGGAATTGAATTGCTCAAAATACCGTGTTGTAAATAAAATTTTGGCAAACCTCAGAATATACAGTAAATAAAAATCACAGATCACAGACACAGAGTATATAAAAATGCAGCGGAAGAAAAAGAGATAGTAGTTCATGAAGCTACTATATAAATATGAGATACATCAGAGTTAAATAAGATACAACAGAAGAGTAACAGGATACATCAGGTACAAATCAGATACCTCACTGAACCACTGGATACTGAAACAAAATAGATGGCTGGATCTTCAAGGAAAGTTCCAACGCCGAAGGTGAATCTTGAATGCTAACTCAATCAATCTGACCCGAGCGTAAAGCAAAACACAAAACCCTCGAGTCAGGACATAAATACTTATAAACTGTAAATCAACTCAAGTGAACAGCAACAAAATGCATCGGTAACTTAAAGGATGCTTGGGACCGCCCATCCTCTAAGGATCCATTAAACTATTTACTATGTAGTAATATACGCTATATACGGTAGTGTCTAATCAGTAAAGTATAATCATATAGAAAATAGCGTTAAGGGGATGGTGAACCTTAACGCGGTCGGATCTTTAAAACCAAAATCGTAGTGGGCTCGATATAAGGATATGACACGACACGCGAGGCAATGCCAGGGTTGATACACCGTTTGCACTCCCGGACCGGTGGTGACGGCAAGCCAGCAGCTTCCGCCCACCTCGAACAATACCCCCGAATCAAAGTGGCGCCACCGAATCGAATCACAACAGTAATAGAATAGTTTTCGATGGAGCATGCTCGATGAAAGGGTGCGACCCTTTGTGTAGCCCGGTATAGCTCCTGTTTTAGTCATATATGCCAACTCATGGGAGTTGGGTCCAATTATATACCTCGAGAACTTCGCCACCATCCTACTTCATTCTGCAATCTCCACCGTGTACACAGTTGTTAAAGTGGTTTTCGGTATTGGCCGGCTATAAGACAATATCTGATCCCGGTCTCTTTAACAATCAATCGTTATTATAACCCGTAGTTATAACTTTAAAACAATATTTTATACTTCAAAATAAAATATCCTTTTCAATCCAAATCTTTCTCAAGATAAAGATTAAATCATTTCCAAAACCATTTCAATATATCATCGTAAAATATCTTTCAATTCAAATATTTATCAAAATAAATATTAAGCCATTTCTAACCATTTCAATATATTAAATTTTCATACCCTTTCAACACTACCTTTCAGTTCCAAAATATCATATCTTTCAGAACTTCTTTTTAAATCATGTTAATATCAAAATGTCCTATCTTTCAAACTCCGTTTTTCAATCATTTAATATCAAAAATATCATATCTTTCAAAACTTCGTTTCAAATCATTTTAATATATCAAAATATCATATCCTTTCAAAACTTCATTTTCAAATCATTTTAATATATCAAAATATCGTATCTTTTCAAAACTTCATTCATTTCAAATCATTATTCATTTTATTCAATCTAAAATACCATTTCAATTCATATTTTAAAACAGTTTATATTCCAAAAATTCTTTTTTTTCGTTTCAATGAAGTTATTATGCTTAATAATTAAATTATTAAATTTCCAAAAATTTCAACTTCCAAAGTTCATTTATTCACTTAAGTTTATCAAAACAGTGAAAATTCACTTTTCGCATCATTTAGAAAACTCTACGGAAAGTTCATTCGAAACAGTTCAATTTAACAAAAGACAACGTTTAAAAATGTTGTAATAGAGTTTTCTTAAATTTCAAATAAACTTAGTTAAATTCAAAAATCATAGTACTTACAACAATTTCTATAATAGTTTTTTTTTCCAATAGCTTTTTTTTTAGTTCATTATCATCAACTACAGTAATTACAATTGCTGTAATATCATTTCAAAAATGCAGTCAGTTAACTTCAAATATTCAATAAAATTTCTCAACCAGTTATATTTTTATTAGAACATTTTTAACTTATAAAATCATACATTTTCACATTTATAAACATCATTTATTTTTCCTCAAGTTCATGATTTTATAAAGTTAAATTTCCATTCAAAAATCAAGATTTAATAATAATTCACTTATTAAAATGCAATGTTGAATTTTTAAAATCCATTACATTAAATTTCAGCTTGACACTTAAGTTCAAATTCTCAAATATAACTTTGTTTTATTTTCATTTACTTAACTAAAAGTTCACTTTTACGTCAATTTCATAAATTTCCAGTTTTAGTTATATTTCAAAATTCAATTTACAATATTCATTCATTTCACATTTCAACTTTATTAAAATCATTAATATGATATAAAAATCACTTTAAATTCATTTAAATTCAAATTATCATAAATTTATCATAATTTCATATTCAATTAAATTTCCAATTATAATTAAATCAAAATTTCCAAAATAACTTACGTTCAAAATTTCTAACTTTTCATTAATTCATTTCACTTACAATTATTCAGAAAATCAATAATAATTTACAAAAATCCCTTTTTTTTAAATTTAAAATCAAAATATTATAATAATTAAATTTCTAAAATATTTAAAATTTTAGAAAAACATATTTTAACTAAGGGCCTGTATATAAATTTCTTACGCTAGGTAAAGTGATATGGGTAATATATCATTTCAACCCATAATTTACAAAGAAAATCCGGGTTTTATCATTTTTAACCCGCAATCCCAAGTCAAAATGAAAAATTTAGAACCATTTAGGCCCATCATTTCAGCCCATAACATTTTTTTCTAACAGGGAACTTGCAGTGTGATTATATACAGAAATAATATAAACAAGGTCAATATCACAATATACAGTCATATATCAGATGTCAGGTGAAAATTAACAGTTTTAACATGGTAATAATATGGTAATAACATGGCATAGCATATCATATGATCATCATTAACTTGCATAAACATTTTTTTTATTACTAAACACTTGTCATCAATTCACTTTTCATAAGTATAAATGTCAGAGTGAGAAAGACTCACCGTTTCAAGCTGAAGACCAAAACAACAAACACAAGAGTGGTTCCAAAAGTATGACAAGCACGATACAGCACGATTTTTGATTTGAATGAATGGAGAGCCTTGATATTTGTCTTGTAAACAATAAACAAAACAAGACAATACACACATAAATATTCAACGCAAAACAATGTTGAAACAATGAAAATACGAAGCAACAAAGGAATAGATTACTTGACCTTGCTTTAACCATTCAAATGCTTGGCCTAGGAGGTTCATGGGTTCAGCCATGATGATGATATAGCTCAGGTTTGGCACCATAACTCACGGCTAGAAGGAGTATGGAGTGGTAGGGTTATAACATGAAGCATACAATTGATCAAGGCAACATATATGAAGTTTTTGAGCACAACAAGGCTCGGCCTTGGGTCAAGTGGGGCTTGGCCATACTTGTACAGGTTTGGACAGTAGATGGAGGGGTGTGGGGAGGTCTGGAAAAGGTGGTGGCGGCGGCCTATTGTGGTGGCCAAGGTGGTGGATGAAGATATGAAGTGATAGGGTGGCTATCATGAATGTTTCAAGGCTTTACGCATTTTTTTTGTAGAGTTTTGGTTCATGGAGTCTTGGCCATGTCAATTTCAGATCTGGATAGAGGCTAATATGAAGTGTAGTGGTGGTAGCAAGGTGGTGATCGTGGCTAGAGGTGGTGGCCATGGTGGAGTATGAAGGTGGTGAAGTAATAGTGGTGGCTAGGGCATTGTTTTGGACATTATTTGCAATTTGTGGAGTTTTTTCACCAAGGGAGGTGTGGCCATGGATGGATCTGAAATGATGGCTAGAGGTGATGCCAAGGAAGAGTGGTAGGGGATGGTGGAGAATATGGTGGTGATGGTGGGTGGTGGAGGCTAAGCAATACACATGAGAAAATAAGGCAAAATATAAGAAAACAATGGAAAAAGAAGAGCAAAAAGACGAGGAAAAGATGAGCCATTACCAAACCTTTCTAGCCGTGAAAAATGAAGTGGAGAGGAATGTTTTCACGTGAAAATGAGGTAAGAAATGCACAGCTACAATAAAAAAAGGAACGGTCAAAGGAAATTAAATCTATTAATTGGAAAAGAAACGGAAGAAGAAACGTTAAAACGGTTTTACGTTTCTTTGCTTTCAAACCTTTTAAACTTCCTATATATATTCATATATATCTTAAATACTGAAAACACTTATAAATTTCAGTTAGAATTCGAAAATATAAAAGATAAATAAAATATTAATAATTAATTATTAATTAGATATGATTAAAATAAGAAAAATGGCATAGAAAAATGAAAACTAGACTTAGGAATTAGAAATAACTTCAATACACTTTGGAAAAAATTTCTTAAATTTAAATACATGTAAAATGAATAAAATAAAGTAAAACACAGCAATAAAAGTGAATGTATAAAATAAATCAATAAATTGATGTATTAATTGCAAAAAGAAACGGATAAAATGCCTTTACGTTTCAGGCTTTTAAGATCTCTTAACTTTCTAAACCTTTTGCATTTCCTTTTCTTTTTAATTTTATAAAAAAAAACTCAGAAATGTTATTTAAAACCGAAACTAAGTAAGAATAAAGTAAAATAAATAATTTATTTTAAGTAAAATAGAAAAAGGAAATAAGAAATTGCTTAAAATAGCAACCCTGACATAAAAATTACAAGAAAATCTCCAATGACTTTGGAAAATTTATTACTTCACAAAAAAAAATATTATAACACAAAAATTTGAATTAAAAATGGTTTTAAAATATTTTCAAGGTAAAATAATAATTTAATTTTTATTAAATAGAAAGTTAAATAAAGAAAAATACATTAAATACCAACTAGACTTTATAAATTGAAATAAATTCAAATAAACTTTAGAAAAATTATATTATCATTTTAAAAATACTTAAAAGTCAAAATATACATAATATAACATATAATCACATATTAAATAAAATATAACAAAGAAGAAGTAATTTATACAATTTAAAATAGTCATTGTTAAATAACCCTATATACGCACAATATTGTAAAGGGTATGTATAACTTTCACAATTTACATCCAAATTTAACGAAACGAAAAGTGGTGTTCTTAGAATTTTATGTAATTTCATAATAAAAGAAAAAAAAATTTAAACTTTTAAAATTTTAAGTTGAAAGTCACAGTTTGACTATTTTGACCAAAATCAGTATTTCAGGCAAATATTCAACTTACACAAGTTTGGAATTATAACTCATATAAAAATCAAGTTTATATTTAAATAATAAATTTAATCATTTCAAATAAGTAAAATAAGTTTTTTTTAAATCAAAATCTTACATTAAAAATAATTAAAATATACAATAAAATAATTACTAAATACAGGGTTGTTACAGTATGGAAATGTTTTTCCAATTTGAAATGAAACGTTTTTGAGAATTTATCTTTTTGAAGATAAATTGAAAATGAATAATTGGAATCGTGTATTCATAAATATTTTGGAATGTAAATTCACTATGGAATTTATAAATGAAAAGGGGAATTTATTTAAAATTAAACGTTGATTTATTTTTGAAGTGTGGGAATAAATTTACGGATTTGGAACGTAAATATAAAGTAAATCGTTAAGGATTTATTTAATGGATTTAAATGAACCATGTTGAAATGAAAGTATTTCCGCATAAGGAAAATGTTTGAAATTTGTTTTCAAAAGTGGTAAAGGTGAAAAGTGATTTGAAAATTGTTTTCAAATGGTTGAAGTATGAAAATTATATATCTTGTAAAGATATTTTTGGAAAATAAATAATTTGGAAAATTACTTGGAATCTGGTGATGTTGTGCATATCCATTGATAGTTCAATAACCGATTATCAATATTTACCTTTGAATGGTTATGTGTTGTGATTTGCTTGAATTTGAATGCCACACTTATTTTTAAATAAACGCTCACACTACAACAGTTTATGGGTTTTATAGCGTTTGAAAAACGCTATAACAGGCTACCATAGCGTTTCAGAGAACGCCATGGAACCACAAGCTATGGTAGGCTGGCAGCATTACATAGCAGGAAGGAAAACGCTATAATAGCTAATAGCGTTTAAAAATGACATAGCGTTTGCAACCTACCATAGCGTTTTTTCTTTGTTATTAAACTTAAACGCTATAGGGAATATAATCTTTCATTTAACTTCTATAGCGTTTTTGAGCACATTTTATATCGTTTCATCAAACCATGTTATAGCGTTACAATGTTTTTCGATAGCATTTCTTGTCATGTTTGTATAGCGTTTTTATTTTCTACTATAGCGTTTCTGATTCTATTATAGCGTTTTTGATGCATAAATCTAACATCTCATATAGAGTTGCGATAGAGTTTGATGAATCAATAGCGTTTTTAAAACGCTATTCTATATAATATTAATTTTCAGCATTTTTTTTTTGTGGTTGTTGCTTGCATTTTGAATCGAGTGCTTGTTGTTTTTCTACTAGCATTTCTATTAAAAAAAAATATACACACAATTTCATTCGGAAAAGAAAGTTTTTATATTGCATTTTCGAATACATTCGCATTTCACTTTTTTACAAATTTTCATATTTACAAAGTGACACTGTACTTCCTGCATCCCCTTCACCTCCTTGTTGTTATCCCCAGACATTGATACTACAATACCACCTTGTTCATTTCAGCCATCCACCCTGTGCACAGCCTTCAACCATCACTGTGCACGTCACAAAGCCACTATTCGCTTCCTTATACAACTGCACACCATCTTGAAACAAAGATCATCGCTGCTGTTCAAAGACATTACAACAATTATTCACAGTCAATACACACAATCCCTCTGCTTCAAAACTGTCAATACCCCTGCCTATCGTCAAACAACAGCTCCTATCAATTTCTAGCCTTCCATTAACACAATCACCACTACAAACTTCTTCTATTATATTCATTCAATCACCACACACTACTGCATACAAGCAGACCCCTCCACATTCAACACTTCCAGTTCTACATTAACAGCAGCCTTCAATTCTAAACTAACATACAAAGCAAACTGCTACTGCCTTGTTCATATATACTGTCTTCACCCCAACATACACACCACATTTCAAAACGAACTGAACCACCTGCATACATATCCTCCTCGGCCATTCAAACATCCCACAACAACTCCCCAAAACCCATCACTGCAATCAAAAACTCCTCCACAAACTGCTTGACTTCATCAACCATTTGCCATCCATTCACTGCTGCAGTTCATCTTCACCTCTGGCATCAAAAAACTCCTGGCTGCAATTCCTTCACTTTACAAACCTCCAGCGAATCAAACTCTGCAATTGCCGAGCCACCTAAAGAAATCCAGTCATGCCACCTAAAAAAAGTCATATTATGTGGCTTTTAATACGAAGCTTTCCTTTTTTTCAAGTCTATTATTAGTAGAGTAAAGCAATAAAAAATCAAGCTGTAGGAAACAATAAGGAATCATGCAACAATGGGGTGTGTGAAACATTGTTATTAAAAAAGTTCAAAAGAAAAATATTAACAAAGAGAGTTTAATGTGCTCTGTTTTATCACCTTTTTAAACAAAGTTTTATGTATTCTATTTCACCAACTACAGTTTCAAGATTTGAGCAGAAGAACATAAAGATCAGAATTAATTTTTCCTAAGTTAATCAAAGATAGAATGATATATTTATAATTTCAAAAACCATGGCTATGAAACAGTTTTGGATATTAACAGTAGATCAAAACATAGATTTAAAATTTGAACAAAAGAATTAAACTTTGAACAAAAAACCTCCAACTAGCTATGAAAATATTTGGATTTTATAGTTTTTAATGGACTTAATTCATATTCATCGGTAATCCTTATCCTAAGCTTTAAGCTTACTAGCTAAGCAATATTTGCCAAATGGATTTGTCATTAACTCTTTATTTTATTCTTTTAGATCTAATGTACATAGGACACAATTATTACTGCCACGTGTATAAGAAAAAATTGAAACAGGCTTAAAAATTTAAAGATGCAAATGCTGATAAACATATTTTTTTTTAACACGATACTATATTTGAAATAAAATTTTATAAGAAAATATCTTGAAAAGGTCACAACCTTTGTATACTTGGAGACCAGAGGGAGAAAAATGAAGATCCGCTTCTTTGTAGGATGGACACCGTTCAGTAGCATTTCCATTGATGGCACTATCTAATGCATATGTGAAGAGCAATAATTGAAGATAAATTATGTATACCAGGTAATCAATATCTAATGCATACATGAGAAATCACTTATAATCTTATAATCTTATACAAAATGATGTGTTTTAACATTTAATGTAAAATGAGAATGATTTTATATTTCTACGTAAAACGGTAATTGCTTTTATCTTTTTATGTAAAACAATATAAGCATTAATTTCTTAGTACTAAAGTTAAAATTAGGTAATATACCTGCATTCCTCTCGATACGTTAAGATGATTGGGATTACTGGAATTACATGCATTGCCACAGTTAAAAATTGCATTACTGGCCAGCTTTCGTTCATTACTCATGCCATCCGATCAAGTATTACCTGCATTGTCACTGGTAAAATTTGCATTACTGACACTTACTCCCAAACAATGGAATGTATTTTCTTATGTGGCACAAAATTACTCACAATGATATTCAATGATACCCCAAATTAGGGTAATATAACAAATACCGACCCACGAAATATAAACTCTAATTCGTGCATTGACTTATCTGATGTTTTGCACACTGTATTTGGTCCACTGCAATATCTTTCTTTTATTCTGTTCTGTCATATATTGAAGCATGCTCAAGAAAGCAGCATGTCTTATACATGATTTTTACCTTGGGTTAGTTTGTTTCTAGTTGAAAAAAAAATTACTAATAAATACTAGTGCTGTAAATTCCATATCTTCTAACATTTATTCATGTTGCTAGTGCTTGAAAGAGTTTTATTTGAAACTGCTTCTTTCAAACTTTCAAAAAAATTGCAAATTGATGAACTAACCAAATTCAATTGGAATGCTTCCATCAAGTTTGGTAATGAGAACTTTCAAGTTCATTGGGTGTTATTTTTATTTTATATATTTATTTTTATTATTATTTTTGGTGAAGAAAATTAATGTAAGCACTCAATTTGTTTATGTCTTATTTTGTTTTGTTTTCCAGGAATCGTCGGTGATATTATATTGTGAAATTAATAGAACCTTATTATCATACAAACCATTTGGCATAAATGGCACACTATACCAACATTGAAATCGTGATTTCAAAGAGCATCCTAAACTTATATTAATCTTATTATTATTCAATAGTCCTTGGCATTTATAGAGACATTTTAATTGTCATAGCCTACTTTTAATAGCTACTTGAAGAAAGTATTTATGAAATAAAACTTCCTAGCACTGAATCTTCTCTTTTTTATATTCTCACTGTAGATGGAAACAATTTTGAAGTTATGAAACAAAATTAGGTATCCACAAATATAATATAACAAATTGTAATTAATTAACTTAAGAATTTAAAAATAAAGTATATACCTAAATGCATGGTGAACAAACTGTCCTTTTGCAAGTTCTTTCCCAGTTTTAATAGCCTACAACCAAAGATATCACATCACAATATTAACGTTACATATACATATGTATACATAGTACATTAAAAAACTATGAAACATTTGTCATGCTGCCGTTTTCCCAGGCTTAATAGAGTATTAATTTAACAGCATATTTACTATGCTAGTATTTCCTTGTATTAGAAAAAAAAGGATCAACAACATATGTTATTTTATTATTCCAATTGACAAAAATGCAAAATAAAATGGATGATGCAACAATTACAAAGATCTGTATAAGTTGTACCATATACTGTCATTTCTTTTACAGGATGAAATAGTGGTCTGTCTCGTGTAATAACATTTCATGACAAATGAAATAAAGATTACAATCCTAACATAAAGTATTTAACAAATAAATAAATGATAAAAGTACATAACTAACTATACGGAAATTCAAAATAAAAATCCATACCGTTATGCTTCAAAAGCTTACTAGTAATCTTTCAATATTCAAAAAGCATGGTATTGTAGTCCATAGCATCTACTAATGCATTTACGACAACACCTTCATAAACACAAATAAGCATCAAAAGGTTAAAAGGTTGAAATAGGAAGAGCAAATCGAATTAGAACAAAGGACCAAAAGAAGTCAAATTCATCGAAAATGCACCAACCAACACATGTATATGTCCCACCAACCTGGCTACCAATGTTCAAACACAGACGCCGTTCCATGTACATGAGCACCCTAATCATATATGCATAACACACTATGCTGCTTTTCATACTTTATGCTCCAGGATTGGCTTTCAGGCTTTGGTTTTGTCTGTAGCCTTCATCGCTTTGGGCTGGTGAGCACATTTTTCTAATTAAATCTTAACACTAATATTCCAGCTTTTAAGGCGCATCAGTTCCTTATTTTTGAACCAAAGCATAACATATTGCTAGTGCGAAACCGTGCTATGCACACGGGACGCTGACATATTTTCATTCTAACTATTTTTTATGCATATATTATGTATATAGTTAGCGTTACTTTTTGCATCATGGGAATTAATGTGTAATTTAATCATATTTAATCATATTTAATAATAAACATTCTTGTAGCCACTATGGTTTAACAATAATGGGCACTTAATCAAGATGTATGAAATGATTAAACCATACAATACTCAAATCCAAAAAGTATTTCCTTTTATATGTGGTAATAGAAAAATCTAAGTTTGTACTACTTTTATTTGGGAAAGCTTCTAATTCATTGTGCCCTACTTTTTTGGCTTCAACAAATGGAACTGCAAAACTAAGGTTCACTTTTATTTAGTAATTAATAGAATCTAACTAACCGTAATTAATAGAAAAAAATTCTTTTAAATATAATATAAAACTACTTAATTACTCATTTTATACCGTGCGTGAAATAAAATTTATTTGTTAAAATAAATAGCAAGGCAAGGCAAGCAAAGTAAAAAAAATGTACAAATCATGGACTTAATAAAGCATAAAGCTAGGCTGCTAAAGTTACAAGAAAATGTTTCATAGAAAATCATGGACTTAATAAAAGCATGAACAGGCAGGCCATCCACACGCATGTTAAGCAAAGCATGTACAAGCATGTAAAAGCATATATGAATGTTTCAGTAAAGATAAAAAAGCCAAGCAACTGTATTTTACTTTACTCAGCAAACTCACAACACACGCAGGCCATTCACACCCTACCTAGCACTTTAACTCATGCATGAACTCAATATAGCAACTCATACTACATAACACTTTTAGCACAATCGTGTGTGTGTAAAGATATGGACTCACTCACTACCCAGCACTTTAACACAATTCACACACTCACTGACAAAACAAATTATATATATAAATATAAACACACCCACAATTGTACTAATATAGACACAACCATATTTACACTCAAACACACACATCTGCACTTATATATCATGCACGCAACTAGCAGCAATCCCACATATTATTGTATATAATTGACAGTTCATTTCATGCGTGAACATATAAGTAAATCAAGGAATTAGACATAGAATTATGAGAATAGCTCACTTATAATCCAAAAATTGATAGCCTTGCACTTCACTTTGCTTCATTATCAACATTTGAAATCCAAAATGTCATATTCAGAATTTAGAAAGGGGTCAAAATACTAAATTGAAGGTATCATTGAATAGAGAAGAGCACAAGAATTTTCTTACCAATTTTCTTTTGATTTATAGAAATTATTTAGATTTTCTTTTGATTGAAGTAGGGCTAGGATTTGTTTTCTTTGGTTTTGACATGACTAGTAACAAATGATGCGGCTTTAGCTTTCTCGACAGCCACTTTTGATCATGTCAAGCTACTTTATTACCAATAGCTTCTCTAACATGTATCTTACCATTTTTCGATTGCAATAAATTGGCATCATATATATGAGCATCTACCAAGTGAAGGTGAGCATACTGAGCTTCAGAAACTGTCAAATATAAAATAAATGTAATATGCCTAATTGCTAGAAGCACTAATTAACATCGATTTCACTATCAGTGCATTGTGCATTTGTGCACTCTGAGCTATGATGTGCACCAGATCAGGACCTGGATCGTGAATATTGGGATGAATTGTTTGCTAAGGTCATTTGTATTTTATTCACCAAAGCAGTTATGATGTGCAAAAAGAAAAATTAATTAAACCGTAGTGTTTTCTCACTGTGTCGCACTAGAAATATTTAGTGATATTTATTTACCTTGTCCGTGAAAAATGGGTTCCTAAATAGGTATACATAGTTATATTACGTATATGTTATACATAATTATATTATGTATATGCATTTACTAGACTGTGGTATACAAGTGGAAATAGTTGTAAACATTTACAGTCCAAATATGACCTAAATCATGAATAGTTGGGTAAACAGTATACATAATTATATTATTTCTCATTTCAACAATAGAAACACTTTACAATATTTTGATTTGACTATCCACTTTCATTCTTCATCAAAATTCACCATTAAAGTTTTGATTCTCGAATTAATCTAAAATTTCCAAACCTTCACGCAAGTTTCTTATTGTTGAAAATAACTTAGCACTTTATTTGCAAATTCAAAATAGAACTGGAATTCTTGGAATCTTAAGGTATGAATCACTTGATATTAATTCAAAGGTAATGTGTTTGAATTAATGTATAAATTTACAATGCAATTCAAGACCATCTAATATGTCTATGGATGTGGATTGAATAGATACGTTATGGCAGTCTTAGCATGCAAATTCAATATTTCTGCAAAGTTCTATAAATTGTATGCATTCACAGGTTGCATCATACAGTTTCATATCAACATTGAAATTCGACCTATGAGCAATCAGGTCAAAGAAATATACGATAATAACTGAAATCAAATTAACACAATCATAACTGAAATCATAACTATTTACTATACATTACCACAATCATAACTGAAATCTTTGCCTAAATGATGTAGGAGAAAAAGAAAAAGAAACTATTAACTATACATTACCACAATCATAACTGAAATCAAATTAACAAAGATAAAATAACAGAGGACAACTATTGTAGTACCTCTCACTGCGGTTCAAATTGGAGAATGCGGATTTAGGGTTCTAGGTAGAAATTGACTACAGCGGTTCAAATTGATGGTTGCGTTTCACTGTTGGGATCGGCTGCGCGAGAATTGACGAAGGTAATTAGGGTTTCGTGATTCAACTTTGGTCTGCGTGTTGCGTTCTAGGAATTTCGTGGAGTTTGGTTGTTTTCTGGAGGCGACGAAGGGAAAGAAGAGGGGTCTTTTTTCCGTAGGAGGTGACGCGCTTTTTTAGTTTCCCACGTAAAATAAATTGGCTCACGCCTTATTCATCGCACAGCGTTTAACACACCGTATTTGTTTACTGATAGCGTTGAGTGTCCTACATTGCCCAGCGTTTAAAAGGAATATGCGCAAACGCTATGCATTAAGGCTATCAAAAGTCTGTATTCTTGTAGTGTCACTATTCGGGCTAGCCGGGAAAGGACCTTAGGGTCGTATAACCCATTCTAAATATGTGATACGTCGTTATGAATTGCATTTGAAGACCGGTGTTGAAGATCGGATATTTTCAAAAGCGAAAGGATAACTCGTCGAATGTCTTTGCATCGACTGGTCCCCGGTATAGAGACTCCATATGTGATGAGAAGTCCGGACGTGATTAGTGAATATCCGGATTGCAAGGACTTCTTTGTAAGTGCCTTCGGTTCTGTTTGATCCCGGAACAGACTTGTATGGATAGTACGTCTGACATTACAAATTGAGATATAAAGCTGATTTCTTTCAAATATATTTCTGTTGGTGGCGGAGAATTTATTCTCTTAGCTTAACATCCTTCTCTGAGACATACGAGCTCAGAAGTTATGTAGTTGATGGTTATCAGCGATATATTCCCAATTTGGTAGTGTGACATGTTGAGTGTTGCTGGGAAATGATAATTGTTTGATCAATTGTGATATGATCATTTGTTAGATCATTTATCTTTGTGATCATTACTTTGATCATTTGTTGACCCAAAGCATGGCTTTGTACCAAAGCGTGGCTTTGTGGACGAGACTTCATCGGACCTCACACCTTGGAAATGGTCAAAACAGGAAGGATGCGGCAAGGTTATTAGGGGGTAGCGCCCCTTTAGTGTATGTCATTCCTTCTAGATAGAGGTGGTATCATGGTATGGAGCCCAGATACTTAACCTATGTTGTGCTGCAAACTTATTACTTTGTGGTTGTTGGAAATCGAGGATCCTCGAATGTAGATCGGTTACGATCGGGGGATGGCATCTTCGTGTCAGTAGTTACCCAGTTAGGGGTAACCCGGCCTTGTGTTGGCAGAGATCCGGTTTGGTTCTCGGGATGTCATTTCAGAGGCGTTTTCATGTTGCAATGGGAAGTTCCTTGCTCTGACCATTTGTTGGAAATCCAAAGAAACAATACGATCTTGTGCGGTTTTATTTGTATAACCTGCCATGGAATGTGACGGTAACCTGCTATTGAACATGGTAGCTATAGTAGGCATACGATAATGGTCGTATGTTCGCTAAGATTTGTATCTTTACTTTCGAAATGATTTTGCCTACACTATGCACTAGTAATAACATCAAATGTTTCTTTTTAATGCGTATCAAGCATATTTGATTATCATAAGGAGAAATCTCCTCCGATTCTGCGTTTGCATTGTGTGTGTGTGCGGGAGGCCTTATGGTAGTCTCATTTTTAAAAGCATTACGAATCTATTTTAAAATTATCCTATTCTTTGTTTTAAAGATAAACTGTTTTGAGTTCTCACACCAGTCACATGACTGACTCGGAGTTTATTATTTTTCTTCCTAAACTCTGGGTGCCCACCAATTTCCACACGGGCAGTCCAGAGTTAGTTTATCCGGATATTCTGGAATTCGAGAGTTGCTGGAGGCAAGATGGATGGCATGGCGTATTCACTAGTATATAGTATTTCTTTTCCGCTGTTTGTTGTTTGATAGTTGTACACTCTGATGATGTAATGTAATGTAATGTAATAACTGATATAATTCTTTTGTTTAAAGATTATTCATTTATCTATTATATGTTGTTCCGCTGTGATTGTGAGATTCTGATATTGTTCTGCTATTTTCTTTCTGTTCTATTCTATCTTTTCTCTCTTCTTCTACCTCTTTCTTTTTCTTAAAACCCTAAGAGTTCGGTTTTCCTGCATTCGAGTGCTTGACAGTTGATACAGTGAACGTATTGATGTCGGTTTTCGGAAGTCGATGAATCGGGTCCTTACAGTTGTATGACTCCATTGCAAAAAAATTAGCTAGTGATTAATATCGAACTATTCGAACATTAACGTTCACACATCACTTAGCAGGTCTTATGACATTTTAGCCAAATTTATTACTTACTTTGTTTTAGTAAAATCCAATTTTACTTTATTAAGCATTATCCGGTTGTGACTATTATTTTCACCAATTCTCTACATTAAAACTATATCACTTCAAACTTATGGAATTTGGTAGTGGTCAAAATTCCAATATCATACACATTCAACTTTATATCCAAAACACAAAGTCCTTGCTTCAGTAATAACAATTATTATTAATCAAAATGCTCTGGCCAGAGACTAACTTTGAGTTGACCATGATACTAACCTCATATAGTTAAGATGGTAAATCCTCTCTTGAATATTGTTTCACTTCCAGTACTTCCACTCGACCCAACCATAGCCACTCCATAGATGTCATGCTACGATTTGACTACAATCAAAGAGAAGCTATTATATTGATGATTGATAGTATTCTTAGGTCGAGAGAAATGTATGATTTAATCACATCGATATTTTCTGTTTGATCTTAGTTATGTTAATCAACAGAAACTACCAAGTGAGTTATTCCATAACTATCCAATACCTATCGATACATACCCCTTGGTGCACTCAACAGCCATGAGTAATATACTACCCAACATTTTGAGAGCGTTACATACTCTAGTCTCAACAGATGTATCGATATCCAGTCCTGATACATCTTGCTAAGAAAATTTAAAATGGTATATTTATTTTTCATTATGAAAAAGTACTCACGATTACAACACCTTGTAACTGCTATCACAAGACATACCATTTATCAATTTTCTATTAAATATACTTTTAATTAAAATAATTAATTAATATAACACATTATATCAAGTATATGATATATAAAACCCTTTTATTTCGAACATGTTTTTTTGTTGAGCTAGATATATGCAATAAATTATATAATTGCCCTTAGGGTGTAGCCATAACTCTATCATCTCTCTTACTTTTACTTTACTTTTACTGCATTTATATATCCACGACTACCTATTAATATATATGTATGTATATACGTATGTATGTGTGTGTGTGTGTATCTGTGTGTGTGTTGATTATCTGTGTTTCATTTAAAATATCGAAGCAACGTAGAAAAATTCTATATAAGTTATAAAAAACTATTAACCCTCCTTTAGTGTTAAAGTAGCCTTAGAATCCGTTCATATAGTATAATTTATTCTAAATAGTTTTCCATATTTGGTAGCAGAGCATTAGGTTTTCAAAAACTCCTTATTTGATTTTTGAAAATGTAAATGGCTAGTAATACTGGTAGTACACTTTTTAAGACTTTTGTAGAAGGACAATCAACTGCTAAAACCTAACTATTTAATGGTAGTAATTATACTTACTGGTCATGTAGGATGAATTTTTTTTTACAATCTAATGGTTTGGATATTTAAAACATTACATAAACTAAGTACACTGAACTCCAAACTGAATACCTAGCATGGATACCAAACCAAAAAACACAAGCACCCAATAATTCTTAGGTCATGAATATTTATTATGCTCTCTAGATAAGATGAATTTAATCGATTTCCTATTTTTATGACTGCTTATGAAATTTAAAGAACATTGCAAGTTACACATGAGGATACTAGTAAAATAAAAAAAACTAAGATTTCCATGTTAACCAACCAATTTCAACTTTTTGAAATGAAACCAAAAGAATACATTTTTGACATGTACTCTAGATTTCAAGATATAGTTTATTCATTGGCATTTTTAGGTTAAAAATATTTTAGAAGAGAATCAAGTTAGAAAAATGCTTAATTCACTGTCTTTTGAATGGGATCAGAAGACAATAGCAATAAAGGAAGCCAATGGTATTAGTATATTGAAAATTAAAGAGTTAGTTAGTAATCTAATGCCCCATGAAGCACATTGCAGTATAGAAGGGAAAACAAGGCGACCGAAAAGAAATCAATTGCATTCAACACAACAACTAACGATCAAGATTCAAATTATGATGATAATAATTATAAGATTGCTCTTATGACTCAAATTTTTAAAAAATCTGAAATACAAAAAGATAAACAACTTTCGTTAAACTGAAAATAAAAATTCCAAAAATGGATATGTTTTTTAAGTGTTATTATTATAGTGAATCAGACCATCTACGAGGAAACTATCCTTGGCAAAAGAAAATAAAGAATTCACCAAACACTGATTCATTCAAAAAGAGAAAAAGACCTTACAATGCAACTTTGGATGATTCTGATACAACATCTAGTGATAACGAAACAAACACCGAAAATGTCAACATGTGTTTCACCACGATGGAAGATTAATCGAGGGAGATAAACGAAACAATAAAATCGGTACTTTTTACACTTCATATTTTATTTTTAATTTTATGGAAATTATTTTATATAGAAATAAATAATAATAATAATAATAATAATAATAAGTGTATATAAATATAAATATATATAATAATAAGTGTATGTGTGTGTATATTTATATATAGTATGATAAGTATAAATATATACAATATAAATATATTTCAACATATGTCACATGGGTATGTCGACATATCAGATAGAATTTGGAGGATCTCTCAAAAATTTGAAATTTGAAATTCCCACTGTTTTACATTAATTTAAAATTTTGAAAAGCCACCTTTTCGTCTGTCACATGACAATTTAGCTTATATTTATTCACTCCTTACCCATTTCTACATGCTCAATTTATTTCAAAATTCAAACTTATTCTTCACTCTCTTTCCTCCACAACAATTCAATAATGCCATCCTCAAGCCAACCATCTTCACTCAAAGCCATTAGGCTTACCAAAAGAATCAAAAGCCAACATTTTAATGATCAAGAGTCCATTGAAACTTATATTGAGTATGCTACTTATGGAAAAGTCTTTTCGGGAAGGTTTGCTAATTTTTTTATTCTTATGATTTTCAAGATCTTGCTTTAAAAATGGTATTTTTGGTTCAACCGATTAATCTTCGTATTTTGAATTGGTTAAAATATTTTAAGCTAATTTGAATTGAAAGTTATGTCAAGGAGAAAAATGTCAAATTTAGAGTAATGTCAAAGACACTACTATTGTTTTAATTGTGGAATTCTTGGTCAAATTTTTGGTTGTAAAATTTGTGGAAATGGCCACTCCACTTTTGAAACTAATTATGGAAATTGAGAAATTGTGCATGATTTTTTTTCTAATGATGAAGAGTATGATTATAAAGGTAAAAATTTTAGGCCAAAAGCAAGACTAATGAGTCTTAATTTATAACAAAGTATTACACCGAGGATGGGGAACTATAACAACCGGACTTTGAAAGTTTCCAAATCTCATTTTGGTATATTTGGAAAATATGACATAAATTGGGCTTAAGTGATTTTGGATGACTTTTCTCAAAAGAAAATTTCTAGGTATAAAAATGCATTTACCATGGTGTGTATCTTACTAGAATGTTCAATTATTTTAGCATTGACCTAAGAAGAAGAGGAGGAGGAAATGAACATTTCTCTAGAAAGCTTTGAAAATCAGTCCTAGTATTTTGACAAAGAAATTCTTAGAAACCAAGAAAAGCTTCTTGGTAATTAAAAGAAGCATAATTGTTCCTTTAGCAAGAAGTTGATTAGCCTCTCAAACAAAGTGGACAAATAATTTGGGATTTTTTTTACAAAGCTTAATGGAAATTCTTTATCTTTATCATCATCATTCTAGATCTATTTAGCTATTCTTATATTCTCTAGCTTTTACTTATGTTATTTTCATGTATTTTTCATTATGTTTATGTATATCTCTGGTTTATTAATAAAATTTTCTTAGAGACTTTATTTCTACCATTAATAATGTTCTTTTGCTCATTGGAACCATAAACTAAAGTAATATAAAATATAAACAAAAAAACATGCAAATTATTACACATATGTCGACATAGGTCACCCATGTACGTCAACATACACCGGCATTTTTTTTATAATTTTAGAATCTTAAAAAGTTAGTTATTTTTTGGAGGGATTAGTTACTAATCTGACTTTTCACTTCTATAAAATGATTTCTCTTGCTGAACTCAAAAAACAATTCATCTTCTTATTTTATTCTTTTTTACACATTTCTTTTCATAAAAATAAATTTAAAAAACAACCTTTAAAACCAAAACTGAATGAAAGTCTAGAAGAAACTCTTTAATCTTCTAAGAATGCCCTTTGCTCCATCCGCTGCAATCAATGACATTGAAGTTAAGTCAGATGTAAATGACAAAAGATAGGAAAAATAATTTGATCCTCTTTGATATTTTATTTCTAGTTTCACCAAAGAAGTACAAAGTAACACCCTAGAACGCTCGAACTTTAAAGTGAAAGTGGATAGTGAAGATTGAGAAATTATCAACACCAGTCCCATCTTTTAATCTGAAAGATAGGTCGAAGTTCCTAAGAAAAACTAGGTTTTAATTTGTATTTTTAATTATTTATAATTTTTACTTATAATATGTATATGTTATACATTTTAGCCATATTTATATAATTTACTATAGTTAAGTTTGTATACTTTCATGTATTTAATGAATAGATGTAAAATTTATGATGTATGGTAGAAACATATGTAATTATAATTATGTGTACCTATAGTTATTTTTCAGAAATATTATTTTCACATTTATTATTGATGTTGATTCCATATACAACATTATCGCAAGTATGTCATAATTAGGGGAATTTTATTTTTTTTCTTTACCCATTTTTGTTGATGGTAAAGGGGGAGAAAAATATGAAATACAATATATATATATATACACACTAGCTGGTGTTATCCAAAATAGCAGGAGTTAACCAATTTAGGGTGAGTTACACTATATTATATAATATATACTTACATAGTTGTCATCATTAAAAATGAAAAAATAATTGATACCATAGGTATATATTTTGACAACGACAACCATAAAAACATAGGTACTGATGTTTTCCCAAGTTGTATAGAATATTTTGCAGGACATTATACACGTTTATACAAATATCAGATAAACAAATTTGAAGAGTGATCGGTAAAAATACTAGAGATCAAGATTCAGAGATGATCAAGATATTTAAAGGCTCATGAGTTTAGACAAAGACAAGAAGATTTCAAGGCTACATTTTATAGTAAATAGACATTAAATTAATTTTTCAAAGTCTTTGAATAGCAATTTTCTTTTCTTTGAGTACTCCCTTATCAAATTATTTATCTTATTATCTAATATTTATTATATTCTTAAATATATTTCTACAAATATTTTGCAAGAGTTTTATATATGTTAAAGTATTTAGAAACTACGTTTAATAATTTTATATAAGTTCAGAATTTTGAAACACCTTAAATGGGTTTTTTTCAAAACATACACAAGTATGTCGACATAGGCTACATAGGTATGTCGACATATGTACCATTGAAGAGGCGACATTTGAATTTTGAATAGTTGTGATTTTTTGTTACATCTCTTAGCAAATAGACACGTCCCTTCAAACACTATATAAAAGGGACTGAAAAACGAGTTTTAGCAACCACTTTCCCTATATTCTTCTTGCTACAAATTCTCATTATATATTTCACAAAATCCATTTTCCATATTCTTCAAATTCATACAAATTCAATCTCCACTTTACAACATTCATTCTCTATAGTCCACTCACTGATTTGAAAGTATTCTCTCATCAATTCAAAGATCAAAGTGTTACCAAAGGGCTATATGATATTCTATATCCGGAGTACAAATATTTGTATTTGAAATAAACAACTATCTACTATTATTTATGTGGGTGTGCTTGTTGCTTAAATCATGTGGGTGTGCTTGTTGCACATTTAAATAAAGTGTGTGCGCTTTTTTCCTTTTTAAATCAAGTGGATGATCTTATTGTTTGATTTAATGAAGAGAGTCTATACAGAGCTTGAAAAGTCAGGAGGGGGTATCTCGTTGTATTCTGGTTTGCTTGCAACCTGATTAAAGTAGTTTTTGAAATGGAAATCTATACATACACCGTACAGAACTGGACGTTGGATTGGTTAATCCGAAACAGTATAAAAACTCATGGTGTATTCTCTCTTACTTTTACTTTACTTTTACTGCACACACATATATATATATGTATGTATGTATACATACATACATATATATATTTGTGGTTGCATGTTAATATATATATATATATATATATATATATGTTGATTTTCTTTTGTTTTATTTAAAATATTGAAACAATTTAGAAAAAATCTATAAAATTTATAAAACACTATTCACCCCTTCTAATGTTAAACCAGCCTGAAGATCTATTCTCATTAATATAACTTATACTACCCAATTTCCCACAAACTCCTCTGTCCATTGTCCTTTAACTTTTCGCAATATTTTCTTGAGAAGTTTTTGTTGGTTTTGTTTGCTGATTTGACTTGCCATTTTGCTTGGGGTATGCAACAGCGGAGAAACTTTTTATTATTTGGTTCCTTTTGCAGAGCTCTTTAAACTCTTTACTTTCAAATTGGGTTCCATTATCTGAAATTATTTTAAGTGGGGTCTCAAATCTTGTAGTTACGTTCCTTACAATTAAAGTAACTATCTTCATTGCAGTGATTGTAGCCAAGGGTTCTACTTCTACCCATTGGATGAAGTTTTCTATTGCCACTATGGCATACTTTTCCCCTCCTATTGACATGGGAAGTAGTCCTATAAATATATATACCCCATATGTCAGACAACCATGGGTTAGCTAATGGGATGAACTCTTAGCACCACAATCTTGGTGTACTAGTAAACATTTGACATCTATCACATTTTCTCACATATTCTTCTACATCTTGAAGTGCGATTGGCCAGTAACACCCATGCCTCAATACCTTCTTTGCCAACTTTGCTCCTCTGGAGTGATCCCCACATTGCCCTTCGTGTACTTCACCTAAGACTCATACTCTTTATTATTTGGAAATGCATCTAAGATAAAGGGCATAGTACCCTCACTTGTATAATATGCCGTAACAGAAAGAAAAATACAGAGCTTGGTATCTTATTTTACAGGCCTCATTCTTGTTTGGAAGTAGGACTCTATCAAGAATTATTTGATAGGGTTCATCCACGAATCTTCCTCTACCTGTTGGGAGATAGGCCCAATTGGGGACTTCTCTTAATTTCCAGTTATCTCTTCATATTAAGATTCTTTGGTCGTAGCTCATTGTGCCTTAGTCAGGATCAGTATTTGGTTAGCCTTAGTGATGCTCAACTCAACTTGGTACCCTATTGGGATAGCTTTTATTTCCTATGCTTCTTTAGTACTAGCAAGTTTAGCCAACAAGTCCACGAAATAATCGTCCTCATGTCGGATTTTCTCTATATCAAATTGATGAAACTGCTCTAGTATCTTTTTGGCTAATTGCACATATTTGGGAAAAGTTGGCTCTTTCACTTGGTAATTCACCTGCACTTGATTTATAACAAATGGGAATCACTATGAAATTTAATATGGGTTACCTTCATTACCTAAGCCATTCTTAATCTTTTCATATTCTGCCACATTATTGGTTTCTTTGAACCTAAGTTGCATCGCCTCATATTGTTTATGCTCATTTAGGGTAATTAGCGCATATTCGATTCCTACACCCTATTCATTTGATGCCTCGTCCATGAACAATTGCCAAAACTATGAAGCGTGCATTTCTTCCTCAAGTTGTAGCTTGGTAGGTAGTATGCACTCCAAAATGAAATTTGCTAGAGCTTGCCCTTTGATTGATTTTCTTGGACAATAGGAGATATCATATAGACTGAGCTCCATTGCACAATTTAGCAAGCAATCCGATATCTATAGTTTCTATAGTATTTATTTCAGTGGTTTGTCCATGAGAACTTTGATGGGATGCACTTAAAAGTAGGACTGCAGTTTCCTTGTTGTAAGAAGCAGGTTGTAAGCTAGCTTTTTAGTGATTGTGTAGTTAAGCCCGGCTCTAGGAAAGAGCTTGCTTGTAAAGTGCATAAGCCTTTGGGTTCCTTCATCCTTTCAAACCGCTACAGCATTAGAGGATTTATTAGTTACAACTAGATACATATATAAATCCTCAATTGTTACCGGTTTTGAAATAGAAGTAATGATCGGATGATCTTTTAGGTTTTGGAATATGATTTTTCATTCCTCGGTCCATTCAAATTCTATCCCTTTTTCACTTGGTCGATGAATGGTATACACTTATCTGTTTCTTTGGAAATGAATCTACTTAGAGCAGCCACCCTACTGTTTAGGCCCATGATATCTTTCGGTTTTTCTAGGACTCCTATGTTCCTTATGGACTGAATTTCTTTGGGTTTACTTCCATGCCACATGCGCTTACTATGTACCCCAGGAATTTCCCTTGTTGAATGGAAAAGGTACATTTCAAGGGATTCAATTTCATAGTATATTGCCTAAGGATTGCAAATGTTTCCTCCAAATATTTCAAATGACTCAATGCTGCTTTTGACTTGACTAGCATGTCATGTGTATGTGTGTATGTCTATATATATATATATATATATATATATATATATATATATATATATATCCTTTGGTAGGTTATTCTAGTATTTTTGAGTCCGAACGACATGACTTTGTAGTAGTATAAGCCTTTGTCCGCCACAAAACTAGTATGCTCCTAATTCGGCTTGAACATTGCTATTTGATTGCAACCCAAGTGTGCGTCCATGAATAAGAGCAACTCTTGTCCACTAGTAGCATCCATTAGTTATTTAAATCTTGGTAGAAGAAAGCTATCCTTTAGGCAGGCTTTGTTGAGGTTGGTGTAGTCCATGTAGGTTCTCCATTTCCCATTAGATTTCTTTACAAGAATAGGGTTGGCGATCTACTTTGGGTCATACACTTCCCTAATGAATTCATTTGCTTTCTGCTTCTTAACCTCTTCATGTAGAGCATTATACCTTTCTTGATCTAGAGTTCTACATTTTTTCCTAATTTGATAAGTACCTGGATCGATATTGAGTGCATGACAGATGATAGCTGGATCTATCCCTATCATGTTCGAGTGCGCTGTAACATCCCTCATTCTATGGCCAAAAAATAAGCGTTATTGATGTTGCAGTCATTATTCTTCTCCGATGATAAAATGAGATCAGTTAATAGTATCATTAATATCAGAAGCATAGGAATATGAATTATTTTAAGAACACGGAATTTATCAATTAATTTCCATATTCATTACATAATCCCAAATGTTTCCCAGGTCCAGAAAAAATATAATTGTTACAAAATACTCCAAGAGCGACATAAGATGATTCCTTCATGGTTGATCCTAATTTACTATTAGATAGATACAACTTCTGTCATTACATACATTCAAACAAAATGATAACATAGCAAAGACAAATGAATTCCTATATAGCTAGCTATGCCTCCAACACATCTATGGAAGCTTTATTCATTGAACCCGAAACTTAAAAACCTTACTCTCAAACTACTCAATTAAGTGCCTAAGATTTAAATAGGAATAACAAAAACTTTGGGTCAAATAAAAAGTCTAATGTGAATAATAATATGCCATATCGATAATAGACATCTAGCAAGACCAGATCGTTGAGCGAAATGGGTTTTCCCCTCACTAGTACCGTCTAATAATATACCTATCACAATCATGCTCCTACAATCATAATGGTTACATAAATATAAGATAATTAAATGCATGAATGCTACATAGATAATCCTGACTAATCTGTCTCAATCAACTGACAGCTTGTCTTTACTTTCTATTTTTCCCATGGTGACTACAAACCTATATGGCTGACTCGAGCCTACCAGATATATCAAAATTCTCCAACTTAATGTTAGAAGTAAACTAGACTGTTCATCCAAACACAGTCATCTATGTTAATCTCATAGTTTTGTTAGGTTCACCACGATCCTAGTGGTTTTATAGGCTAATCAATAACCTAAATATATTCCTTTCCATACATAAACCTACTTTTAGTTTTAGCCTTAAAAAAAGCCATACACATTGGAATTGTGGACTAATATCTACATGAGCTAACAGTTAAAGTATAGGATGTTACCCTACATCAGTCCCATAATCTGATTTTCTGTTCTCTAATCCTTAAGTTAATTCATCCTATCATAATCTATCTAATGGTGATTAGAATAACAATTTTACTAGTAAAATTCTGTGTTAAATACCCTCTTTATTTTGTTGAAAACATTATTCATTATTAATAATTTAACCTTTGAAATCTACTTAAAAGAAGGAAATTATAGTTCTTCCACTTTATCCAAAAATTATTCCAAGATATATATGCTTTAATAAAATAGGTTCCATTAACTTGAAAACCACAAGGAGGTTATCGTGCCTCTAAAATCTTTAGGCTATAAAGCCATACAATAAAACCATATAAATGGATAAAGTGCAACTTTAGTATCGCACGCATGGCTCTTTGCACCCCTTTTATATCGCTATTATGTTAAAGCGTCTGATTTAATAGAACATAAGAACATGGGGTTAAAATCATTTATGCTGTATATCATAAATATTCAAAGATTGCTGACTATAAGAGGTGTAGTCCTTGATTTGCGTAGTATAAAGCTTTAAAACATGGAAATATTGGAAGGCCGACATTCACGACCTTCGGCTTCAATATCATGGAGTCATTAATGTCATTTATGTCGATCTAGAAAATAGGCGGCATCATTGCCCTTTACTACCAATGTCAAAAATGCGACATTATTTCCTCTTTATATAGAAATGAAGATATGCGGCATCATTGTTGCTATAAATATTAAAGCCGGTATAGATAAGTGTGGCATCATAGAATAAGGAGTTGATATGGAAAACAAGTGGCATTTTTTAAAACTTTGGTGAAAACTTGCGGCATTACTATAGCCGATATAAATTATGCGGCATTGTTACCATAACACCTTTATCTTTAAGCAATACTAGTGACATACTATAGCCAATATAAAATATGCGGCATTGATAGCTGTAGCATAGATGGGACATGGACATTGATTAATAACACCGTGGTAATTTCGTAATTAATATGAAATAGTTTTATTTGTATAAAAAACAATTTCTTTTCACCAACTCCAATACTTGTCAAATTGCTACTAGTAATAAACTTCCTTTTCAAATCCTTTTCAGAAAACTGCTATAAACCAAATTACATTACCAAAAATATTTTTTCTAGCCAATAATTTTATATTATTATTTTAATATAATTATCAAGCTTTTATAGCCCAATAATTCATAATAATTCATAAGCACTTGGAAAAAAATCCTCAAAAATCATAATAAATCAGAGTTAACATACTCTTTAACATATAAAAATTCGATACCAAAAACATTGTTTAGTTTTTTTAATAATTAAAACCACTTCTAAAATAATGTTTCTAACATCATATTTTAATTTCAGGTCATTTAGATGTCATATGATAGGTTTTCTCACTCAAATCTATTAACTAATTTCTTAAATAAATCCAATAAATCATTAATGAGCACTTAATCATCAATCATTCACATAATGGTATAATAACACATATAAGATTTGGGTTTAATCTTAAAATCGAAAATAAGTAATCTTACTTGAAATGGATAATTATTATTCACCTTGATTTGATGATGAGGCATGAGATTTGAGTTTAGATTTGATTTCCCCTAAGCTTATCTTGATTTCCTAGCTTTTTCTTCTCTTGAACTCCATAGTAATGGCCTGCCTTGACTTTGATAGTGTTTGGATGAATGTAAGTGAATGAGAACATGAGAATGGGAGGTTTATGTTTAGGAAATAAAGCTTTTCCTATTTTACCCCTCAAATTCCTCCTTCTTAATTAAGTTATAATCAATCCTACTAACTTATTAGTTAGGGCATCACTCATTTTAATTATCAAATATCATTCTTCTTACCACCATACATTGTTTTATTTTATTTATCTAAATAACATCCTAAATAATACTAATCAAAATTAGGGTTGTTAGAGATCCTCTTTAAAAAAAATCCTTAAAATTACGAGAAGGTACATAACATCAAATATAAACATAGACATAAAACATAGCATCAAAACAAATTAGGATAAGTGTCTCTGATCCTTTCCTCTATCTGTCAAGTATAGTCTTTCTCATTGTCACCCTACTGAACCTTTACTAATCTGACTGTCTTGTCTCTTAACTTCTTCTCATCCTTGGCCATAATATGAATTGGTTGTCTAATAATAGTCATATCCAGTTCCACTACTAAGTCTTCTAATGCAGTCGGAGTAATAGTAGTCTCTCGATTATGCACATAGTTTCTAAGATGAGAAACGTGAAACACGCTATGTACTCTTGCCAAACTATTCGGTAACTTTATTCTATTAGTGAGTTTCCCGATCTTTCTATAATAGTAAATGGACCTACATATCTCGATGTCAATTTCCCTATCTTTCCAAATTGTACCACACCCTTCATCGGTGATACTTTAACAAAAACATGGCCTCCAACTGAGAGCTCTAGATCTTTATGCATCTTATCCGTGGTAATTTTTCTACCTAGACGGAGCCTCCTTCATCTGTGCTCGGATCAACTCAATCTTTTCCGTGGCTTCTCTCACAATACCTAAACCAAGAACCAGTCTATCTCCGGTCTCCGACCAACACACCGGTGATTTGCATGGACTTCCATGCAAAGCTTCAAAAGGTGCCATCCCTATACTATTTTGATAACTATTGTTATAGGAAAATTCAACTAAGTGTAGATGGTCTTTCCATGATACAATGAATCTAACACGCAAGCTCTTAACAAATGTTTCAAGATTTTGTTAACTCTTCTCTTTTTCCATTTGTTTATGGATGGTAAGCGGTACTCATCTTGAGCTTGGTTCTCAAATTCGCTTGCAGACTCATCCATAATTTGCTAGTGAATAAATAATCTCTTTCACCGACTATACTACTAAGAGTCTCATGCAGTCTAACAATATTCCTCATAAATAGCTTGGTTAAAACTAGTGCCAACCTTGTTGACTTAACGGGAATGAAATGTGCACTCTTAATCAGTATATCCACTATAACCCAAATACTCTCATTTTCTCCATTCGACCTTGGAAACCCATTAATGATATCCATAGATATAGAATCCCATTTCCACACTAGTATATCTAAAGGCTGAAGCAAACCACATGGCTTCTAATGGTCGAATTTTACTTGCTGGCAATTTAACCATTGCTTTACCATAAGCTTATATCTCTTTCATACCTTCCAGTAGAAACTCCTCTTTATGTCTTGGTACATCTTAGTTCCTCTGAGATGAATAGTAAACTTCGATCGATGACACTTCCTAAGAACTTCGTTCCTTAGGTCTCCCACATCTAGAACACATAATAGTCCTTTCCTACTCAACCATTCATTTTGGTCAAGATAAAAAAAATTCAAATCATCAAACTCAAATCCAACTTCCAATCTTCTAATCCATTCAGCTAACCGCGGATCATCTCCCTGCTTAGAAGCAATCCACTCAAACAATACCGGTCGAACTTCCAAACAAGATAACATTAAAGTATTTTGATTAAACTAGCCATCGACCTTAACTGCGTACTATGAGTAGTCAATGCTTCTATATCTTTCCACTCTGCTAACATTGCTAATACCGCATTCTGGTGTTTTCTTCTAGGTGCATCGGCAACTTTATTCCTTTTCTTGGTGTATACTCAATACCAAAATCATAAGCTACTATGAACTCCAACAACCTTTGCTATCTCATATTCATCTCCTTCTGAGAGAATAAATACCGAAAGGACTTATGGTTCGTATACAACTTGAATCTTTCTCCCAATAGATAGTGCCTACGTACCGTTAAAGCAAAGATTACAGTTGCCAACTCCAAATCATCAGTTAGGTGTCTAACTTCAAGTGGTTTGAGCTGTTGAGAAGCTTAGGCAATCACTTAACCTCTTTGCATCAACACAGCTCCTAATCTTATACCACTAGCATCTGTATACACCACCAAATCTTAACTACCATATGGTTGAATTAACAACGGCACATTGGTCAATAAATGTTTTAACTTTAGGATTGCCTCCTCACATTTATCAATCCAAGCATATTTCATGCCCTTCCTTATTAGTTTAGTCATTGATGCTGCTATACGAGAGAAATCCTTGATGAATCCCTGATAATAGCCAACTAATCAAAGGAAACTCTTTATCTTTGTCACCGTTAGGGTCTCTTCCAATTATTAACAGCCTCAATCTTAGTTGAATCTACCGACAACCCTTTCTCTGAAACTTCATAACCAAGGAACTTCACTTCTTTCTTCCAAAAATGACATTTCAGAAACTTCTCTTTTAAATGATGTTTCCACAACATCTGAAGTACTATTCTAATATAAGTCTCATGATCTCGCTCATTCCTAGAATACATCAAGATGTCATCTATAAATACTAACACGAACTTATACAAATGCTCTCGGAAGATTAGGTTTATCTAGTCCACAAATAATGCGGGCGCATTAGTCGATCTAAATGGCATTACTAACCACTCGTACGTGCCAATCTTATTCAAAAACTCGTCAAAGAAATATTATTATCTGCCACTCTCAATTGATGGAACCTTATCGTTAAATCCAACTGGAAAAATACTTTGGCTCCACTCAATTAATCAAATAAATCATCTACAATTTGCAAAGGATATCGATTCTTTATCGTCTTTTCATTCAACCTATGATAATCGATACATAATCTCAATGATCCATCCGTTTCTTCACAGATGCTGCGGCCGCTCCCTAAGGGTAACTGCTTGTTATAGTGAAATTCTTTTCTTCTAAGTCCAGCAGATGCACCTTTAACTACTTCTAGGTGTCACTCTGCTAGGCAATCTACTTACGAGTTCAGCTCTAGGTACAAGATCTATTCAAACTCAACAGCTCATTTCGACAGTAGTCCTGTTACTGGCTCAAGGACATCTACAAACTCTCTAACGACAAAATTTGATTGAACTCATCTTCCTCCTCCATTGCACCAATAAAGCACAAACATCAAAATTGGAGTTCTTTATTGAGTATATAATTTAATCGCTATTGGGGTGTCTTAGTGATATTTCCTCTCTTGGCAAATGTCCTAGCATCATATTTGCTTAACCAATCCCTACCCAATATAATTCCAAAACATATAAAATTGAAAACATGCAAACTGCAGGCAAATATACGACCTAACAACCCAAACTCTAAATGTCACATCTCATCCCAAGAGTTGCATATCCTCCTATAGAATTGTAGCTTGTAAGGAAGTAACAAGGTATGATGTCTCTAAACTAAGCTTATTTCCTAAACAATGAGAGATAAAAGAATCTGGTGCACCAGTATCAAACAAAACTCTAATAGGTATGCCATGAATCAAAAGCATATCTCCCATCAAAGTCTTTCCTTTCTCCTCCACTATTGGTCTTGAGGTATATGGTTCCAAAGCAAACACTTTTCCTCACTCAACCTTAGCTGGTTCTCTGCACTTATTATTGCAATGCCCTATCTGGTCACTACTGAAGCACTTAATGTTCTTCTTTCCAATGACCTTATTTCCCCGACCGATTCGACACCCATGAGAAAAATGTCCTTTGTTGTCACACTTGAAGCAGGCAATATCATCTTTTCCTTTCTTGATAGCTCCACCCTTCTAAGCTCCCTTTTTTGAAAGAATTTCATTTTCTGACTTTGACCACCTGAGCTCTACTGGCTTGTTATTACAAAACAGCACAAGCATCTCTTCATTCTTCGGTGGCATCTCCACTACTACATCACAAGGATCTCTAAGGTAATTCAAGGTTGCTCTAGAAAGCTCTGGTTTCAATCCTATAATGAACTTTTCATTCCTCTTGATTACCGCATCCACAGTGGCATATCCATATTTGGACAGCTCCTCAAATATGGTCACGTACTCAAGCACAGACATATCACTATGTTCCAACTCAGCGAACATTCTAAGCAAAGTCGACTTGGCTATTTCAGACATGACTCTCTCCTCGAATCTCCATTTGAACTCTGCCCAAGTTAAATTTTCCTCTCGTACCACCATGTTACATTATTTCACCAGTACAATACAGCTCCTTGCAATTGCCTGGAAGCTAATCTCCTATTCTGCTCATTGTTAGGCCTACATTAGCAAAAATCCTTTCATAATGTAACAGCTAACTCTTAACTTCGCTAGCATCCTCTGTACAAATAAATGACTTTCCTCCGAGACTTGCATAATCCCAACTCAGCACAACATAGTTGTTGACAACTGAAACTTCTGGATTTGCCGCTCCAGCATTACCAACAACTAATCCATCTGCAACTCCAGCTTGCATCATGTTGACAAAGCACTTGTACTTAACTCCCATGTCCAACATTGGTGTTCCAGCACCCACATTACCAACTGTTTGTCAATCGGATTCCTTCTAGTATTGGGCCTCAGATTTGCTTTGGTTGTGATGCTTCCTCCATTGAGATTTACACTTCTACTTTCCTCCTTCATATCCTAATTTCCTTAAATCTACATTCAAACCTTAGTAGGACACGGAAGAATGGTCTAAGAAAGGGAAGAATAGAAATAAGATATGTACATATGTACAGAAAATACAAGTACATTACTATAGTGTTATCCCATACTCTAATCTCATTTTCTGATTCATTTGGATTATGTTTTCAAAACTCTTTTAAAGTTCAAAATTCTTTTAATTTTACATAAACCTTTGCTCTGATACCAAGTTGTAACATCCCTCATTCCAAGGTTTGAAAATAAGTACCACTGATGTTGCAGTCATAAATAGTATTATTCTTCGGTGACAAAATGAGATAGGTTGATAGTATTATTAAAACCATAAGCACATGATATGGAAAAAATTCAAAAAAAAATTTTGTTAATTAATTTCCATATTCATTACATAATCCCAAATGATGCTTAGTTCAGATAAAATATAATTATTACAAAATATTCAAAGAATGACATAAGAAGGTGTCTCATTGGTTGATTAGGGTTTACTATTAGATAGATACAACTTCTGCCATTACATTCATTCAAACAGAATGATAACATAGCGTACATAAATAGACTTCTATGTAGCTAGCTCTACCTCCATCTCATCTTCGGAAGCTTTGTTCATCAAACCTAAAACCTAATAACCTTACTCTCAAAGTACTCAATTGAATACCCGAGGGTTAAAAGGGAAAACAAAAACTTCGGGTCGGACAAAAAATTTGGCACAAGTTATTAATTCCATCTCTATAGTAGACACTAGCGAGGCCATGTCGTTGAGCGAAATGAGTTTCCCTTCACTGGTATCCTCTGGTAATATGTCTACACAATCATGCTCCTGCAATCACAATGGTTACATAACATATGATAATTAAATGCATATATGCTACGTGAGTAAGCCTGACTAATCAGTCCTAGTCAACTGAAGGTTTGTCGCTACTTCATAGTTTCAATGAGTAACTACAAACTTATATATGGGCCTACGAGATATACATAATTAGATGGGTTTACAAGCCAACCAATAACCTACCTAAGTTATATTCCTTTCTGTGCATAAAACTACTTTTAGTTTTACCTTTAACTAAACCTTATACACTGGAATTATGGACTAATATCAACTAGGGGCTAATAGTTGAAGTATAGGACACTACCCTACAGTAATCCCAAAATCTAGTTTTCTATTCTCTAATCCTTGAATCAATTCATCCAAACATAATTTATCTAATGGTGATGAGAATAATAATTTGAATATAAAATTGTAGGCTAAATATGCTCTTTATTTCCTTGAAAACATAATTCATTATTAATGATTTAACCCTTGAAATTATACTTACAAGAACGAAATTATAGCCCTTTAATTTATCCAAAATTTTATGCCAAGATATACATGCTTTTATAAAATAGGTTTCATTAACTTTAAAACTACTAGGAGGTTATCTCACCTCTAAAACCCTCGGTCTATAAACCCATATAGTAAAACCATTTAATTTGATAATGTGTAGCATTAATATCGTAGGCATGGGTCATCGCACCCCTTCTATATCGCTATTATATTAAAGCATCTGATTTAATAAAGCAAAAGGCCATAGGGCCAAAATCATTTATGTTGCATGTCATAAATATACATAGATTACCAACTATAAGCGGCATAGTCTTTGGTTTACATCGTATAAAGCTTTAAAACTTGGAAATATGGGAATTTCAACCTTTAGTATCAATATAATAGAGTCCTTAATATCATTTATGTCGATATAGAAAATAGGCGGCATCATTGCCCTTTAATATCAATGTCAAAAATGTGTATTACTGCCTCTTTGTATAGAAATGAAGATATGCGGCATCATTGCTGCTATAAATACTAATGTCAGTATAGATAGGTGCAGCATCGTAGAATAAGGAGTTGATATTGAAAACAAGTGGCATTGTTTAAACTTTAGTGAAAACTTGCAAACTACTATAGCCGACATAAAATATGCAGCATTGTTGCCATAATACCTTTATCTTTAAAGCAATACTAGCGGCATATTATAGTCGATATAAAATATGTGGCATTGATGGAAACGACATAGATGTATGTCAGCATTGATTAATAATGTCATGGCGGCCTCGTAATTAATATAAAAACGGTTTTATTTCTAAAAAAAGAAATTTTTTCACCAACTATAATTCGTTGTCAAATTGCTATTGGACAATAAACTTCTTTGTTAAATTCTTTTTAGAAAACTGCTATAAATCTAATTACATTCCCCAAAATAATTTTAAAAACTAATAATTTTATATTATTATTTAATATAATTATTAAGCTTTTTAGCATAATAAATTCATAATAATTCGTAAACACTTGATAGAAAATCCCCATAAATCACAATAAATCAGAATTAGCATATTCTTTAACATATAAAAATTTCTTGTAACATCCCCTTTTGGAGGCCTAAAACTGACCATTATGAATGTTGCAGCCATTCATAGTTATTAATTCACAGTGACCAAATGTCGTAATGTTAGATACATTGATATACCAAAAACATACGAATATGAAAATAATTTAAACTAAATTTAAAACAAATTTCTCATTTCATTACAGATAGTATTTTAGATTCATTACATAATCTCATACGTAAGCCACATTCAGAGATGGAAATTTATTACAAAATACTCCAAAAGCGACATATGAAGATGCCCCCTCGGTTGATCAGAGTCTAAATATAGGCACTATATAACTTTCCTGTTACAACTAAAACATAACAGAATCAAACAAAAATAACTCCTAATAACTAGCTTGCCTCCTACACTCTCCAGAAGCTTATTTGTCTAAAGGAGAACCTAGAAATCTTAACTCTCAAACTACTCAAAATTAGTTAAGCACCCGAAAGTTTAAGGGAAAAACATAAACTTCGAGTCACACAGAATTCTGGTGTGAATAATATCCTACCATCTTGAACCATATAGATATCTAGCGAGACCATGCAGCTTAGCGGAACAGGTTTTCCCCTGCCTAGTATCTTAACCCAATTTATAATAACCATATACTGTACACTTGCATCCACAATGGTTAAGACATAACATAATAAAATGTATCTTGGTGATATGCAAACATGCAATATGCTCTGGATTTTCCATCCACATTTACCTGGCCATCTTTCACAATTTATAGTTTCTAAGGTCACTATTAACCTTCTAGTTTTCAAAGGCTAACTAATAAATTATTCTAAGCTTACGGACCATTTGTCTGGTAACATAGTTTTCATGGGATCACTAAGAACCTATTAGTATTTATCAATAACATCATCAAATTAAGTTTCATGGGGTCACTATGAACCTATTGGATTCTCCATTAACATCCCTCATGTCATAGTTTTATGAGATCACTATGAACCTAATGGATTCTCCAATAACATCTCTCATGTCATAGTTTTTATTGGATCACAATGAACCTATCGGATTCTCTAATAACATCTCTCATGTCATAGTTTTTATGGGATTTCTATGACCTAATAACATCTCTCATGTCATAGTTTTTATAAGATCACTGTGAACCTACTGATATCTTTCAATAACTTATTTCGGACATAGTTTTCAAGGGATCACTAAGAACCTATTGGCCCCTACCAATAACAAATTCCATACATAGTTTTCATGGGCTTATTAAGAACCTTTCTAAACCAATAATCCTTTGATTAGTATTTTGGCATCCTATATTCTGGTTTATTTGACCTTCTAGATGCAATTCCACTCACTGAAGAGTTAACTCAATATATGTTTATTATCGGTCTATCTAGCTGGTTATTCTTCCCTTAACACCCCAAAATGTAGTTATTGCTTCATTGTGAAGTGAATATGTTTATAGAAGCATGCATGATAAACGGTCAAAACATATTAATATAAACATCTATGATTTAGTTCCCTGTAATCATTTTTTTCTAAGGAAACATGGTCAATACCCTTAACCCACTACCTTCAACAAGGAAAGATTCTCCAAAAATTCCAATGTTAAATGTCATTTCAAAGCTCTTTCATGTTGATATGGGTTTTACCTTTAAAAATGAGATTAGGTTTCTTATTTGAAAACTAAAGCTTTCGACTAGGTCCTTCAGATCATCGTGACATTATGAATTACCATCTGTCACTCTCCCTTTCAAAAGAATTACTTAAAAATTTAGACCTTCTCTTCCAAAACCATTAAAAACATACCTTTCGAAAGTATTGAAACCTTCCTTTCGAAAATTTAAAGACATACCTTTCAAAATGCTTAAAACTTATCTTTCAAAGGCATTTAGTTCAAGTAGAATTTATGGAAGCATAGCTTCGAAATCATTTAAAAGTATCTCTTTCAAAATCATTGGGTTTAACATTAAATATAACTACAGGGTCAGAAAGAACAAAAGAAAAAGTATCCCTTTCGAAAGCATTGATTTCATATAAAATAGTTGAGGAAAAGGATTGCTTAGAAACCAACCTTACAAAACCATTTCCTCCGAACCAATGATAAAAGCAGCTAAAAGGGCCCTTTCGAAGGCTTTGGGAAGGCGTCTTCAACATTAATAAAACAAAAGCCTTCCTTTCGAACCCATTATTATAAGTTTATAAAGCAAAGCGACCTTTAACCAATTCAAAAGATATGAATGTGGCAGCTAGATATCGAATGAGATCAAAACGCGGAAACTCTTTCAAAAGCTTCTTTAAAAACAAATACGAGTTTGATTGATTGGAAAGCTCATAAAACTGGCTTTGACCCCTTCGAAAGCATACCTTCAACACTGTACCTTCTGCCTTTTTTTTAACACACTACACTTCAATGGCTTGATACCATATGCATTGGTTTCGAAAGGGGTGCGGAAGGTCAATGGCAAAAGTATAGTAATGGAAGCAAACAAATGGAAGTAGCGAAGTTGTTATTTGAAACAAAACTGATTTTTATGTCTTTCATGGCAATTCCTTTTTACCAAACTTGCCTAATTCGTCAAAATATGAATGGTTGCCAATTCATTATTAAAAAAAAATTTGAAAGGATATCGAATTCAATAATTAATAAATGAAATCATTTTATCAAATCCTTTCTCTTAACAAAACTTTTAAAACATTTAAGTCCTCTAACTTAAATAACAATAACCATAATAAAACACTTAGGAAAAATCCCCAAAAATCACAATTATTCATTTTTAATATGTTTTCTAACATATATAAATTTTTGACCGAAAAACATTACTTAATTACCTTAAATAATTTAAACCCAAAATTATCTATTTCTTACATTAAAAGTTCATAATAGATTATCCATAGCTTGAAATATTATGAGAATTTATACCCATCTCCAAAATAATGTTCTTCATAACGTATTCAAACATCAAGGCATTTGGAAATCAATTTTCATGATTTTAACCTTAAAATCGAATTATTTTATCCTACAAATATCCTTGTTAAAATTATAACATAGCATATAATAAAAGCATGTCATTATTCATGATGCAAATGGTTCTAAATCTTAAAATCGAATTTAAACGTTTAAGAAGACATATATAAGGTGGTTTAGATTATTATTCACCCTGTTTGGATAAAGAACTTGAGATTTGTTCTTGCTTTAATCTTCCTAGCTTGAATCTTAGCCTCCAATTGATTATGAGCTCCTCTTATGGAACGACCCGCCTTTTCGACAATCGAAAGTCGACACTGAATACATCTGCGGTATTCAAATGTCCAATATCCAATCGTCAAAAAGGTAGATTGTTTGGGTAAAATGAAAAGAAAAAAGAATAGGGAAATCAGAATCTCATAGTGGAATCAACAACGTATAATATAATAAAGACAGTAAAAAATGTCACTCCAAAATACAAAGTACATAAGAGTTAGAAACACACCTTGTTAGCGGGGTAGCTAAAAAATTCTGACCTTACAATTATTGATTGACATACAATATAATACAGCAAAAATAAAACACTACGCTAGGTAAACATCTTGCTCTTTTGTAATTACTTCATATCACCAAAACCAACCTGGGGGAGAACTCGGTCAAACCCAAGCATTATAACAAGATAACACCCGGGTCAGTCTAGAAAACCAGCATGAGAGAACTCCACAATATGATAAACATATAAAAATTCTGTGAGACAACACCGCTAATGTGGAAGAGGTTTTTACCTCACAAGAAGAACATCCATAAATGAAGAAATGGGAAACAAACTAAAACAACAATCCAATCAAGCAAGAATGGAAATAAACAAAAAAATCAACCCAAGTTAAGGATGAGTACTGGTAAGAGCAAATCCCATGCCGAACGATTGGACATAAATAATACTAAATTCCAGAATTGAATGAATGGATACAAATAATCAAAGCACAAGGCAGTTCTCAATGCAATTACTGTTACGACCCGGAAATTTTAACGTTTTTTATAACGTAATTAACTAATTTTTTATTAAAAATAAACAATAAAATTTAGCAATGAAGATTTGATATTTGGAGTACGTCTATTTAGACGTAGCAAGTGTTAGATTTTCATAGGAAAATTTGTAAATTTATTCAGTTGTGAAATTTCAAATTTCAAATTTAAATCTATGAAAATTTGATGAAATAAAATATTTTGAAACTGAATATTTTTACATAATAAAAATGTAAATCATTTTTTGAGTGGGACGTTGTATTCCGTTTCAAAAAGACTGCTCTAGCTCCGTTTATATTATTTTTAGTGTTTTAGCAGCATTTTCGGCAACGAATATCGAGTTTTGATAGATTGGTCATATCGCTCATATCTGTATGTCGTTCTGTTCATCTCCTCATGCTAATCTCCACTGTATATTCATTTGTGCATTTCGATGTCCGGTACATGGCGACATCTACGAAACAATTAGCCGTATCGACACCCACTTTGAGCCTATTGGTTTCCTATGTCCATTCATTGTCCTCCGTGAGAAAGCTAATAGCCATTGGTTATTAATAATTCCCAGAATTCAACTATTGGCTATTACTATTCCATCATTTCAATTTATTTCTGGTGTGTTTACATCCTTCCCTTCCAATCTTTCTCACCTTCTTTCGTTTCTAAAAAAGAAGAGGTATAAAGTTCATATATTGTAAACCTACTCACCTTCTTTGCGTGTAAACCCACGGGAGTCACGTCCCCTTTTCTTTTCTCATGACCAAACCTCCACCTTACTTCAATCCCACCACACCTAATTCCCCTTTCCACTGCCTAGCTCGCTACGTGCAACATTCACCCCGCCGCCACCTGCAACCTCCCAACCGCTAGCCCTTCTTCCACCAGACCCTAACCTCATGCTAACACCACCGAGTGAGCAGCCAAGCGACACCCATTGACGAACCTCCTACAACTCCATTTCTATAGACACTTGAGAGCCTGACCGAGCAATCCTTCCACCGCGCCCACCATCTCCACGACCACAGCCTTCCTCCCATATACCACCACCCGACTATCTCTACCGCAGGCCCTACCTCTAGCCTCTTCCCTTCCCGGTTCATCACCAATCATCCTCCCCATTTTGGTTAGGACGCTGCCATGAAACCTTCCACCCTACTGCCTACCACCTTGACCCGAGTTAGCAATGAGGCTCATCTCTCTACTTCTTTAAATTCTCTCTCTCTCTCATTTTCAAATAGATAACTCGATATTTCTTCAAAGCCGGAGCTAATATCATGGAAATCAATCGAAGGAGAGGATGAGGAGATAGGCACCTTCAAAGATCCTATGATTTTGGTTCAAATGCCTATGTTTAACGAACGCGAGGTGTACAAGCTATCGATAAATGTAGCATGTAGCCTTACATGGCCAAGTGATAGAATGATTATTCAAGTCTTGGATGATTCTACTGAACCAATCGTTAAGGAAATGGTGGCCACCGAGTGCAACTTGTGGCAAGCCAAGGGATTGAACATAAGGTACGAAGTTAGAGAGAATAGAAAGGAAATATATATATATATATATTTGATCGAATTCATGATCGTGTTCGCTTGCTTTGTTTTGCCGTTGCACAAAATTTGTCGCACCAGCTTTTTACTTTCCTTCGTGTGCGTATCTGTGTCCGTTTACATCATTCTTCGCTGTCATTGTTTTCTCTAGCCTCAAAAGATGAGCGATCACTCACGATTAACATTCTTATATTTAGTAGAATTAATTAATATGAAATGGCGATTGAAATATGTTGTTAAATTTTGAATTGGTTAGAAATTTAATTGTTGAGTATGATATGTTATTATCTACCTCTGTTTACCTATGATAATTGACATATGATAACCATAACCTATTGTGTGTGTGTCTATATATATATATACACACATATAATATTTAAATTGTTAATTATGATCATATTTTTCATTGATACGCTATGTCATTGTATGCTATTATTTTATTGTTTTCACACTGCAAGTTTCTTGTTAGTTTAGGAATTCCCTATGGGTAGAAATGATACATATCCAAACGATATACAGATTAGAAAAAAAACGTTATGGGTTGAAATGATAAACCCAAGCGATTTTATTGATTTTGAAATTTTGGGATTGCGGGTCGAAATGATATATACCCATAAATTTAAATTATTTTGGATTGAAATGATAAACATCCGTATCACTTGACCATAGGATAGAAATTATATACGGGCACCGTTGATCTATTTTTTTGAAAAAAGATTTCCATAGTTTTGAAAGGAAATATATGGGTTTTAATAAATATTGAGCTTTAACTATAATATAAAGATTTTATTTTAGTATATGTGTGAAATTTAGGTTTTTAAATTATATGTTTGGAAATTTTAAATTTATAACTTAAGTTTTGAAAAAGTATAAATTTTTAGATTTTACACATAATCTAATTATTTTAAATATATATAAAATAAGATTTTATACGATATGTTCAGTAAAATAAGATTTAATTTAATAATAATTAACTTGAAAAAATAATAATATGAATTTAGTTTAACTAATACATATAATATGTTTTAAATATTTATTTACAACTCATATTAGTATTTTAAAAAATAGATTTTGTAACAACTTTAATAAATTAAGGTTGGAAAGATAAATGGAAATTGAACTTAAGTTTCATCTGTTTAAGAATTATATTTAAATAAAAATTGATTTGAAACTTATTAATTGTGAGATTTTAAAAATATGGTTTTATAACCCGATAACTGGATTTTGAGATTTTATTTAAATGTTATTAAAAGTGATTAAGTGAATATTTTCAAAATTTAAATAAAAGTTGAATTTTGAAATATAAATGAAATTTATCCAATTGAGTTATTGTAAATTATTTGAGTACTTAAATGTTGAAACCTATTGAATTGTAAGTGGTTTAAATTTATGGTTCAAATCTGGATTTGAAATCGATATAAATTAAAAACGATTTTAATGAGAATCTGAATTGAACCTTTAGCGTTTTAATTGAAATTATTGAACTGAGATTGATTTAAATTGAATTTTGGAACTAAAGTTGAGTTGAATTGATTTGTGAAATTGAAAGAAACGATTCTAATATGGAACTACTTTTGATATAAACTCTTTTAAATATACAAACTATTTTAAAATGTATTATTTTAAATTTATTAACAATTTTAAATATATATTTTAATATATAAACTATTTTTAATATATAGACTATTTTAATCCATAACCTATTTTAAATATAAACTATTTTAAATTTATAAATAATTTTAAACATATATAATTTAAATCTAAAGTTGGAACCGTTATGATTTAGATTTAATGGATTTAAATGAGAATACTGTAATTTGATGGTTTAACCTATTTTTTGGTTATAGTTTTTGAAGTGAATAATGTTTTTGAATGTGAATAATGATTTTGAAAGTGAATATGATTTCGAAAGTGATATGATTTTGAAATGAATATGATATTTTGATAAGAAATATAAACTATTCGAAAAGAAAATAACCACGGTGTGAAATAAGCATTTGGTTGCTAAAGAGACCAAGATTGGATATTGCCATATTCTCTGCCGATACCAAAAACCACTTTAACAACTGTGCACATGGTGGAGAATTCAGAACGAAGTAAGATGGTTTGGCAATGTCTATATGAGGTATGAACGCAGTCCTGACTCCAGCGAGTTAGCTTGATGCAACTAAAATAGGAGCCACGCCGGGCCAAGTAAGGTCGCACCTCCGATCAAGCATGCTTCTTCGATTCCATTCTATTACTTTGTGATTTGATTGGATTCACCTTTGATTATGGGAGTGTGTCTCATGGTGGGCGGTAATAGCTGCTATGCGGTACCACCAGTCCGGATCCACAAAACAGTAGTATCCTACACTAGGCAATGCCTAATGTGCCTTGTCACATGCCTTGTCGCGCCCACTATGAGTTGGTTTGTATCGTAGCTATGGAGTGCTCCCTAAGTATTCTACCGGTTTAGTGGAGCTTACAGTATCTATATAGACTACAAAAATATATAAAAATGTGTTAAAGAGGATATGGGTAATGCCTTAGTGCTATTTTAATATTTTATTTTACTGTAGACATTATCTATGTAGCATATTGTACTATGTATGTAGATAGTTTAACGAATCCTTAAAAATTGGGAATCCCAAAAATCCTTTGAGTTATATTGCATTTCACTTGGACATTTCACTTGAGTTGATTTACCTGCATAAGAATGTTAATCTTGACTCGAGTGTTTATATGCTTTACGCTCGGGTCAAACTGAGTGTCACGACATTTGAGACTCACCTTTGGAACTTGGAGCTTTGCTTGAAAATCTGTTTTATATCTATACAACATTCAGTTATTTTAGTTATTTCTAGTTTTATGTTAGGACTTTTCATTTGATTATGTATTAAGACTTCTATGTATTCGGGATTTCTGTTGTATTTTGTTTTAAACTCTGATGTTCTGTAGTAGCTTCATGAATTATTATTTATCTATTCTACTGCTTATTGTTATATTACTCTATGTCTGTGACTCTGTGATTGATTGATTTACTGTACATGCTAATTTTTGCTAAACATAAATGAACAATCTGTTGTTTTCAGTAATTCAAGTCTGACATGTGTGAATGATTGTCGATTTGAACGGTTCGAAATATCTGGTCACTACAACTAAGGAAACAATTCAAAGTTTTAAATTAACAACAATGGAAAAGAGAACCTTTTCCAAAAAATGACTAGGAGGGTGCGTCCCCCTTACCGAAAGTGTACCTTTAGAAATATACTTGAGAACCCCGATGGCTCTCGGATACGTCCAAGCCAGACCCTGCCAACAGTTATCAAGAACCCAATTATTTCATATCTCAGTGCGCAAAAGCCGATTCCAATCTAGAGTGGATGTGAATACCCTAATGGGAGAAACCCCATATAGCTTAGCTTCCACTCACTCTTTGGATTTATTCATTTGCGACGAAGGATAACAAAACTTAAATGAGCAACACATCGTCATAGAGTGACGAAATAAAAAGAAGGAAGCAGAATCAAAACTGATAGTCGATAAATCCATTGTCGTGAATGATAAAATGGTTGTTTCACTTGCTCTTGATTTTCACATCACAACACTTTTGAAGACACTTTAAAAAAGTTCTTCTTTAAAATATTCCTTTTAAAAGGGTAAATTATATTTTATAAGTATACTAAAACCAGGGTCAAAACGAATGTCAAAACAATATTTTATTACAAAACCCAAACAATTTTACACTTAGCTTTATTTGAAACAATTCATTTTAAAAGATGTTGTTTATTTACTATTATCTATAAAAATTAAAACAATACTTGTTATCCCAAAAGGTAATAATCAATTAAATTACTTTTATAAATTTTGAATCAAAGGTTATCATCCGAAAGGAGAATTTAGATAACCTTTTTATAACTTTTTAAACCACATTAATTTTTCCAAACAAAATAAATCAAATTAAAATACCTTTTAGAAATTTAACCAGCATCAATTATCCTAAAAGATAATTAATCACATTATAGTCTAAATTTTTTAAAACAATATTACTTATCTCAAAAGATAATTAATCAAATTTATAATCTCTTTAATAAATCAATTCATTGTCTTTGTTTAAGCAGTTAATTATCTCAAAAATACCTTGATTTAATCAGTAATTTAACTTTTAAAACTTATTAAATCAGTTCATTCACTTTAATATACTAAATCAGTTAATTAACTTTAAAATACTTTTATTAAATCCATTAATTTACCTTAGACTCCTTTATTAAGTCAATTGATTAATTTTTAAAATCTCATTAATTAAAAACATTAAATAAATTAAAATATCATTAACTAAAATGATAAATTTGATTCAAACATCGTCATTAAAATGATTAACTAAATTTAAAACATCTTTAGTTAAAATAATTAATTAAACTCAAACATCATTATTTAAAGTGGAATTACTTTTAAACATCATTAGTAAAATGATTTATTGAACTCAAGTATCATTAATTAAAATGATCAATTCCTTTAAATATCATTAATCAAAATGACTAATTAAAATTAAACATCTTAGTTAAACAATTTATTAAATTCAAATATTCATTAGTTAGAATAATTGATTAAATCCACGTATTATTAACTAGATGGATTAATTAAATTCAAACATCATTAGCTAAAATGATTTGTTAAATTTTAAACATCGTTAATTAAAATAATTAATTAATTTAAATATCATTAATAAAATTAATTAGTGAATTTAAATATCTATTTTATGAAAATCCATGCCAAAGCAACACACACGAAGGGTTTAGGAGATGATATCCAATAATTGACGATATAGCCAAAACTGCTACATCGATATTTAATAAATTTAAATAGAATATCATGTTTCATTATAACTAAACATCAATATAAGCAACATATGGAATAATTAACAAATTATTGGCGAGAGACCCCTTAGTGCATCTCTACAAATATTCCATGCAAAACAATGGTTATGGATAATATATATATATACATATATACATACATATATATATATATATACATATACATATATACATATACATATACACACACACACAGATATATATGTATAATCAAAGGGATGAATAACGATTAAATTAATATATCATCCATTTTCCAAATGGAAATTCAATCAAACAATCAACCAAATGATTTAACTAACATCTAAGGAATTAATAAACGTTTATAGCATCATAGATATAATATAATAAAATTTACTATAAGTTAATGAACGTTTTAATTAATTAAAATTAACTTAAAAATAAAGTAATTAACTTAATTAAATACACTTTAAACTTAACTTTCCCTCTCCCTATATCTTGTTTCCAGACCGTGAACAAAAATCCATCTCGACCGCGAAAATTTGATGCCGCCGCCGTCTCCACATCCCCAGAGGCCAATCCAACACCGCTATCACCTTTGCCATTACGAGCCACATCTATGCCCACCTCATAGCCAAGCTCGGTCGCCTGAATTGCTGTCCTTGGCCTGCCCTAGCTCACACGAACGCGGCCTCCTCATGTGTCCATTCGTCGACGATTCGACGATCCAACCGTTGATCTTGTAGAGCTCGTCAAGCTCTCCATATTCCTAGTTGAAGTTGGAGGCTAAAAGTGCATGGATGAAGAGAAATCAAGGGTGTAAGATTGCTATTTTTGGCCTTTAAAAATGTTAAAGGAGGCGTCTGTAGTTAAGGCTAGGGTTTTCTTGAAAAAAATAAAATTTCAAGTCCTTGTATAGAAAATTTCACAGCACTATTAATCCATGAAAATTTCGAACTCCAAATGAAGCATGCCACTTGACGTTTGACATGTTATACCCTTATTCCGAACACAACTGAATATACATCGAGATACAGAAGTTACCTTTTCAAATCAAATTATATGAAAATTGTATTCCTTTAATTATTTCCTACGCTTTTCGAACACGCACGACCAGACGATTCATCTGATCGCCATGAAATTTGATGACGTACTATAATTCCCTATTACGGTTCCAATGAAACTAGTTTCATCGAAATCTGAGACAGTGCCACGTAATGGCAATTTCACAGATTTAAATATCGCTTTATATTTAATTAGCAATATTTATCCTGTCTATTTACATTTGTAAATAAATTTTAAAATTGAATTCACCAATATTATTCATAATTAAAAGGATTTAAATAAGATCATTAAATCTATTTAATTAAGATTTAATTCATAACTCAAATATTTAAACATTCCTTACATTTGAACTATAAGCTATTAAATTCCAAAATATAATCATTTAAAAAATTTAAAATTAATTAAACATTAAAAATAAAATAACCATAATTTTGGGAAGTTATATTCTCCAACCTCAAATGAATTTTGTTCTTGAAATTTCTAAGGAATAAAATGCTTTCAAACTCTTAAGTTTAAAACTATCAATCAAAATGAGTTATTTAACTCATTAATTTTTCAAAATCAGTTAGCTAGGATGGATTCTAAAATTTCCAAGTCTTTTTAAATTCACCCACCTATATAAACCAATTCCCTTTCATTCATTCTTTCCAAGTTATAACTCAAAAATCAAATTTAAGTTATCAAAATTTTTTCAAACTTCTCAAAAAAAATCTAACTCTTAAATTTACTGAAAATTTTGCCCGCGTCTCCTTTGCATGGCTCGATTGAAAGAACTATAAATTTCCACTATGGGCCTTATCCAATCAAAAGAAAATAAAAGCCAAGTGGCCTTCCATATCCGAGGAATAAAATCATCAACCAGTTCTTATTTATAGACCTACTCCGTACTTTTTTTCGTTTGATTTATATTTTAGTAAGCAGTTTATTATATCGATGCACATGTAGACATGCAAGAAGTCAAGTGGAAATCCCTTGCTTTTCTGTACCTACATAACCTAAAAGAAAATCGGGTTAACCAAAAGCAATATGATGTAAATCTACATGTAAAAAGTGGCATGATATAAATCTACATGTAACTCTAGTGTGAAATAAAGTTACATGCAACCATAAGCAACGGATCAACCATATGCAACAAAATACAGAAAATATTCTGCAATAAATGCTTTGCATCTAATATTCCAAAATGTAAATTTAAAATCAAATTCTTGGGTTTTATATTCAAAAAATATATTTTAAAATATCTCAAAATGAAATATATCAAAACTAGATCCAACACGACTAGGATGGTGCACTCCCTTTTCGAGCATGATATAACTCTAAACAAAAAAAAAATGGAGCTTCCAGTGGTAATCTGATACATCCGTAAAACAATAGAGTAATTACACCTAGCGAGTTCCAAAATGGGAAAAACTCCCACTCGCGCTTTGATTTTAGTCATTCATGGCAATAAATAAAAATATTTGGAACAAATTCCAAATTTTATCGAAATAACAATATTTTTGTAATACTTCAAATCATACAATTATTACTTATTTCTACAATCGTTCCAAAAATTCTTTTAAAACAATTTCAAAACTACCGGGATTTAGATCCTAATAAACAACAATTTCAAACCAACTGAATCTAATTAAATTCCGTAAAGGATTAAGCTAACACTACCAATCATTCAAATTTGATAGTGAAAAATCTAACACTTGACAATATTTTAAAATGTTAAAAGACTAATAGCCTGATTTAGAATTTTTCTTAAGTTTACAATTTTTCTTAAGTCACATACTAAGTATACAGTCATACTTAAGTCTATATGATACGTATAAATCATCTGTATGCTATATTTGATCTGATCACTTTCTCGAATACACAGACTTCTACTTTTGAACTGGTATCGCTCACTCGACCTCCCTTAGAGGGGACTCCAATCGGGTTCCTTGATTAGAAACTTTCATTCACCTTGCATAGCCATAAACTATGATAGACAACTTCTGTATCATATTCAGAATCCGAACTAAGTTTTTACTGACAAGAATTAATTGAGAAACACTTTTTCGGGCTGGTAAGAAATAACTAAACTTATGTATTCGAATCCTAGATTAGAGCCTGTGCGAATAAAATGATTTACGTATAATTTATGTACTTAGTTCGATTGGTTTCTTAATTAAATCTCTTTCTAAATCACTCGTAATTTCCATTTAGTATTTCATTCAACACTAAAATTATTTTATGAATTAATTCATAAATTTTCACCCATGTTTGTTAATATTTTACAAAGACAAATCTTTAGAAAACAACAAATAAAAGCTTACTCTGTTTTATTTACTTGTGTAATACCCTTCAGATCCTTAGAGTATATACAAAACACCAATTTTATTTTATTTATTTGTTATTCGTTTATTTTGTTTTTCTCAAAATTTAATTGAAAGTCCAAACACAATATGGGTTTCAAAACTGAGTCAAACCTTCGATTACTTTACCTTAGAGTATGCTAAGCAAAGATACTTACAAGTTGGCCCTATCATCAAATAGTGTACATAACTTAGATCACAAACAAAACTATGGTTTTTAATTAAAACCGTGCTAATTAAAACCTTCTTATCCAATTTAACCCATTTAAAACTTGAGTTAACTTATTTATTTTCTATCTAAGAGCTTTAAAATTTTCATCTATCAAATTATTTAACAAAACACCTTTTTATTTTGAAAAATTTCCTATAGGGAAACTTAGAAATTAAATACCCGGTTTTAATTTCAAAAACTCATTTTTGAAAGCATACCACTTATATTTTTATATGAACAACTTCTAAGAATTTATTTATTAAATCTCACTTTGGATTCATTCAGATTTGAACTCATTTCAATCGCACAATGATAAAAGACTAATTTACTAAGTACTCCACAATGTTTACTTAAACATTTGATCGTTACTTAGATGATTATTCAGATCACAACAAAACTAATCGAGACAATTTCCTCCGAATTACCCTAAAGAAAATGCATTTCCACTTAAAGTTTATTTCAAAATATTTTTGTTTATAAATACTCCCAAATAATATTATTATTATTCTTCTCAAATCCTTTTGAAATAATTTTGAAAAATTTTAGGTTTTAAATTCAAAAATCCTTTTTAAAACCCATTTTACAAACTATGTTTATATAAAATTTCCTTTATATAAATCATTTCGTATTATAATAATTCCTTTATATTATAATAAAGTTATCAAAAGTATTTATTTTCTAAATGTTTTATATATCATTCAGATTGTTTTTGAACAACTTTTTTATTAAAATTTAACTTTGAACATTACACTATAACCAAACACCTTATAATCAAATTATGATAATTTTTTCACAAGGGGTTCTTTTATAAACTCAAACAATGAATGCTTACAAATAAGCTAATCATAATTAATCAGCGATCAATAATTGTCAATCAATGCTCCTAAATTATCTGAGCACGATAAATCAAGCAATAATGCTAATAAATAAATAACATCACTTTTAGACAAACACACTATATAACTATATAAAGTTTGAAAATTATTCCTTTATACATACATATAAATATATATATGTGTGTGTGTATATAGAATCCTGGGCGAAATATGAAATTTTCAAAAATTTCAATATCATGTTCGTTGGAGTTGGTTGAGTATTTAGAAATCCCTTCGACAATGTGGCGTCCCACATTCTTGACCTGAATTCATAAACAACTCAATAAACTAACTAGCACAATACATTGGTATAGCAATAACAAATAGTCTCTCATACACACACACACACACACACACACACACACACACTCTCTCTCTCTCTCTCTCTCTCTCTCAAACTCATTCTAGGGTGTCACTTACCCTATCTCTAATGAGCCATACCATAAAAAACCAAGGTTCTTGCTTAACCTTATGCTTTGATACCACTTTGTAACAACCTGCCTTTTCGACCATCAAAAGTTGGCACTGAATACATCCGCGGTATGCAAATGCTGACATTCAATCATTGGAGAGGCGGATGGTTAGGGTAAAATATAAAGGAAAGAATAAAGAATAGGGAAATCAAAATCTCACAGTGGAATTGATAATTTATAATATAACGAAGATAGTAAAAGCCACCACTCCAAAATATAGAGTACAACTGAGTTAAAAATACACCTTAACAACTAAGCAGTTATAAAATTGTGTCCTTATAATTGCTGATAGTCATACAATATAATACAGTGGAAATATAACGCTACGATGGGTAAACATCCGACTCTTTTGCAATAACTCCATATCACCAAACCCAACCTAGGAAAAACTCGGTCTGACCCGAGCATTATAACAAAATAACACCCGGGTCAATCTGGAAAACCAGGGTGAGAAAACTCCAGTAATATGATAAATATATAAAAATTCTGTGAGACAATGCCGCTAAAGCGTAATGGATTTTTAGCTTATAAGAATAACATCCATAAATGAAGAAATGGAAAACATATCAAAACCACAATCCAATCAAGCAAGAAGGAAATAAACAACAAAAACAATCCAAATTAAGGATGGGCCCTGTAATGACCCGTGATACTCGATAACTAAATTGGTTAAATTAATAGGATTTTTGCAATTAAATTTAGAAAGAAATAAAACAATTATAATTTATATTGAAGTAAATGTTAAGAATGAATTGTAGCAATGGTTGTTAAAAACTAAATATCGACAAATGAAGTGAAATCGCAATAAAAATGAGATGGTATAAATTGTTGCATTTGGGTATAAAATTGAAAATAAGTAAATAAGTGCAAGTGTTGTATAAATAAAAGAAATTTCTAATAAATAGTAATTGAATAAAATCAATGTCCTGTAAGTAATTATAATATTGTTTGGAAATAATAAGCTTATAAGTGTGCGATTAAGAGTTAATGACAACAATTATTATGAGTTACATATATATTTACTACATTTAATTAAATTGGAAATCAATTGCAAATAAATCTCAATTAAATGTCACGTCAATGTAAATTAAGGTAATAATTGGTAATAATGTTAATTTTATTCATAATATGATAATCAGCTGAATTAAAGGAATGGAAATAAAGATTTATCAATTTATTGGGATTCGAACTACAATAACTGGATTAAGTACAATTAAATGAAATTAATATTTAAATATTACGTGAATATTAATTTAGATGAAACTGAAGATATTTATGTAATAAAGTATGAATCCAGTGTTAATTTCATCTATTTGATACTAATAGATTGAATAATAGAATGAAAAGTCAATTAAATGGAATTATCGAAAATAAAATTTGTAATTTCTAGATTATTAAAATTGAAAGAAAAGATAGTAATTATTGAAATAATTAACATTGAATCAACATGAAAATCTGTTTTAAATTTTGATAAAGGGCAAAAAAAATCAAGTGATGAAAATTGTAAACTACAGAATTGAAATGGAAAATTTGAATTGATTAATTAATTAGTAATTTATTTAATTAACTGTAAAAAATAGCCATTTTGGCCACTGACTCGGACTTCTAAGAAACCAATTTCATCGGATCTGTAATGGTGAATTATTGTAGAATTTCAAGTTTCGTAGCGATCGGACTTGCCTTTTGATCGTACGGGCTCGAAATGCCTAGAAATCAATGAAATTGAAATCAATTGAAATCAATTTGAAATAATTTGATTTTAGCATAACTTCTTTATACGATGGAATTTGGACCTGGAACCTGTTCCATTGATTTTTTAACATATTTTAAAACTTCTATTTTGGTATATGGGTTGACCAATTTCGTTCTTGAGTCGAAATGGGGTTTTCGGGCCATTTTGTCGTTCAACGCGTATATCAATCGGGTCCATCCATTCTAGTTTCAGCTTTACAATATATATCCTAGTATAAACCCTAATTGTTCCTTATTGTCATTGTCTGTACGTACAATTCATTCTGTTCCTCCTCTTCCTCAATGGCAGACGGAACCCTAAATCCCAAAATGCAATTTCAAATAAAATTCAAAGCCAAAAACTAAATCTCTTCAAACTATATTGAATTATATATGGATTTGAAGCTCTCGATGAGCGCAAGTCAAACATTTAATTCGTTTTTCAATCTGGGTTTCGGTGTGGCCAGAAATCAATAAACTATCCTCGGTGATTCATCACATCTCGACCAAAATCGTCCGATCTTCGAATCTATTTCTGGGTATTGTAGAGTGGACCGATGGGACTTCATCTATGCGGTTTATTTGGCAAATCGACGGTTGGATTTTCATGCAAAATTCAATTAGGGTTTTATGATTAATGGAGGCTGCTGTTATTTTGGGTCGTGATCGTCGTCGTGGGGACCGAGTAGGTGAGGGGCGGAGGCACGCGTAGTCGGCGGCGAGTCTGGCGAGGGTCAAGATGCGATAGGGGTCGGCGAGGTGGCGTGCGCGATTCGTGGTTCGGCCGGAGGGGTTTGGGTTCGAGCCCTGCATTATAGCATCCTTGGGTTACTCGCGTGTGGACTGTTGGGAGAAATGGGTGACGTGGCTTGAGAGAGAGTAGGTTGTGTTCGTTTATTTTAGTTTAATTTAATTTTAAACTACAACGTTCTAATCTCAATAACTTTTGCATACGAGGTCTATTTCACGCGCGGTTTTCTCCGCTAGGATTCTATTGAAACTTCGAACATTTTGGCATGGGTTAGGATGTATTCTGAGACTGTTCAATTTTTGGGTTTAAACTGGATTTAAATTCAATTTAAATTCAAAAGGTGAGTGTTTTCACCCACTCACAACTTCTAAAATTTCTTATGTGTGTTAAATTAAATTCTGATGTGATTAGAAATTTATTTATGGATGTTTGGTGCATTCTATCATCATTCCAGTTAAATTGAAATTTATCGAATTAAATTGTTATTTAATTGATTATTGCATATAAAATGTCAATTAAATTGTTATTTAATTTATTATTGAATATAAACTGCCAGTAAAAACCAATTATTTATTATCTGTTCTATATTGATGTTATTATTTGAATTGGATGATGATTGTGATAAATAGTCGATGATTGATATTGGATGAACGGATGTTGTATTTATATTGTTATAAACTTCTAGTTGTTATGCATTTTTATTTCATTCGGGATTGCAGTTTGAAATGATATATTACCGTATTTTTATTTTTAAATTATGGATTGAAATGATAAATATCTGTATCACTTGACCATAGGGTAGAAAATTATATACAAACACCGTGGTCTATATATAAAACATTTAGAAAATGATTTCTATGGTTTTGGAAAGAAATATATGGTTTAATGAAGATTGATTTTTTTTTGATATTATATAAATATTAATTTATATATAGTTAAATTCTTGAATTTAAGCTATATATAAATTTGTTTAATAAAAATAAGTTTAATAATGGAGTTTGATTTTATTAAAAATAAAATAGGGTTAAGTATTTAAATCATACTTTAATATAGAGTGTATAATGATTTGAATAAATTAAGGATGGGAGATAAATTGGAGATTTATTTGAAATTAAATTTATTTAAGAATTAAACTCTAAAAGGTTGATGTGAAATTTATTAAATTGGAAATTTTAAAAGGTATAATTATTATAATTTGATTTTGGGGTCAAGGTGATGTAAATTAGTATTTCAAGTATAACTAAATTGAAGGAAATATTTAGTTATTTGTAATTTGAGTTTTTTATGATAATGGATGTATTATGCATACATTTCAAAACTAAATAATAGAACATTGAATTGTTGAATCGTAATTATCAACCTTAGATTTTAAATTGTTTAATACTCAAAGTTTGAAATATATTGAAATTGAAATGGTTTATTGAAACTGAAAGTGAGTTGAAAATTATGAATTGATATTTAATTTAAAGTGAATAAAATTGTGAAGTCAAGGAAATTATTTTACTTTATAAAGTGATTTTAAATTCAAACTATTTAATTTTATATATTGTTCGAATATCCAAACCATTTAAGTTTTAGAAGTTATGGTTTAAGAGCTATGAAATTCGAAGTATTACGTTTTGAAAGGTTATATTTCAAGCGTTTGGTTTCAAAATATTATTATTTTGAAAGTGTTTATGATTTTAGAAGGGATATATTCGAAATAAAATGATATTATATTGATTTGGATTTTAATAAAATGATATCATATTGATGGGATTTTGAAACGGAAATGATATCGTGTTTATATGGTTTTGAAATGGATATTATATTCTGGTTTTAAAAGTATAAACTATTTTGAAAGATCGCGGTGTTGTAATAACGTTTGGTTGTTAAAGAGACCGGGATCGGATGTTTTCATACTCTCTGCCAACTACGAAAACCACTTTAACAAGTGTGTTCGCGGTGGAGATTCCAGAATGAAGTAGGATGGTGGCGGTGTTTCCTTTGAGATATGTACGTTGACCTGACTCCCGCGAGTTGGCATAAGGTGGCTAAAACAGGAGCGATTGATGGGCTAATGAGGTAGCACCTTTGATCGGAAACATCCCTTCGATTTTATACTCTGACTTTTGGATTGATTCAGTGACCACTTTTGATTTTTTATTTGGGGGTATGGCTTGAGGTGGGCGGTAGCTGCGGCTATGCGTTACCACCGGCACGGAAGCGTAATTGGTATATCTACCCTGGCATTGCCTAGTTGTGCCGTGTCACCTACCATAGTGCGCCTTGTATGTGTTTGGTTTTCTCCCGTAGCCCGTGGAGTATTTAGGGTAGTCTCCCTATCTAGAGATGCGCTGATACTGGATGGACTACTGGGACTATTATTGTGTTGAGGAGGAGATTGGTTAACTCCTTAACGCTATTTAAAAGTAAGTTTATTTTACTGTAGACGTTATTATAATAGCGAAATATTACTACATAGTAAATAGTTTAACGGATCCTTAGGAGATGTGAATCCCGAGCATCTCTTAAGTTACTGCACTCACGTTAAACACTGGATAGGAGATGTCAAATCCCGTAAACATCTCCGACGTCGTTCCACTCATATTTATTTACGGTTGATTTAACTTACATAAGATATTTTAGTTCTGACTCGAGTGTTTTCTCTTTTCAATTCGCTCGGGTCAGATAGAGCATTTCAGGATTTGAAGGCCTTAATTCTAGAGGACTAAGACGAAGAATTATTATTACTATTTGTTATATATTCCACTACACCATTGTATTCCTCTGCATTATTAATATTCTCTGGTATGTGTAACTTTGATATGCATTATATAAGTATAATCAAATGTTTTCTAAAACAGCTTTATGAACTATTTATTTGATTATTATATTTTATCCCTCCGCTGCAAGATTCTATTTTATTTTTCTTCTCTGCTTTTCTTATTTACCCATACATTCCGCCCTCCATATGGTTTAATTCTAACGTGTGTGATTTATCGTCGATTTTGAAGCGCACAAAAAGGTGGGATGTTACATCTAGTATCAGAGCTTTGGTTCAGCGATAAACCTTAGCTTTGTGGGGTCTGACTCTTTATTAATAGGGTAGCAATACCCTGTGATGAGTCGCTGAGTGTATATGTATATGAGAGAGTGTATTTGTTAGTGTTATAATATTTGTAAATTCTAGCTGGTGCATAGGATGCTATGACATCAATAGGGATTTCTGTACACTTAATAGGACAAACCGACACAATATTTGTTTTAATATAGGTGAATGAAATAATTTTTCCTACTATATTTTCTATATATAAAATAAAGTTTCTATAAATAATATATATTTGGTTGTAATATATTGGTTGTTAGGTAATGAAATTTATAAATAATAATTGAAATGAGATTGAAAATAAAATAAATGAAAATTAGGAATTTAGAACTTAAGTCCCGGGGTTTTGAAAATTTCTTTCAAATGATTTTGAAATATAATAATAATAATATTTAGAAGTATTTTCTAATATAAACATTTTAATATAATTTGAAAGAATTGTTTTAAAGCAATTTTGAAAAGAAATAAGTTCTATACTCCCCTCTCTATTGCTGGAAAATAATTTCAGAGATGAGTGCATGCATCATCGACATTCATTTCCGAGTTTCGAAGTGGGAAGGCAACTATAGTAGTTACTGCAGATTTATTTTGATAAACAAATATAGACTTAAATTTTTTTTAAATATAATTGGATATATAAACTGTAAGTACATACATTTATCTATTATTCTAAAATAATTTGAAATAAAACCCGGTATTTAAATTCTTAAGTTTCCGTTAATTAATACAATTAGTGTAGTGAAATGGAAGTTAACTAATTAATGGGAACTTTTAATTAAAATAAGTGATTAAATTCTAGGCTATGAATGAAATTTAAAGAAATTTGGAATTCGTAAACCTATAAAACAAAGGATATGACAATTGAACATAAAATTAGTTAAAGGAAATGAGAAAACTTGTATAACTTTCAATTACATCCTTAAAGGCATATATATATATAACTTACTAGAAGATGTAAAAGTTGAAATGTTAATAAGAAAATGTAATGGATAATATACAAGTAAACTTGAAGTAATGAAAGTATTCAATGAAATCCTTTAATAAATAAAATTTGATGTTGTAGTTATTATGAACCAAAGTATAATTGAAAATGTTACTATAATTAAATATGATAGAAAGATAAGTATTGTAAATAAATGATATAAACCTAAGTAAATGAAATTGAAATGCTAAGTGATTGAATTGAACATGAACACTATTAATAACTGAATGTAAATAAATGGAACTATGCAATAATGAATGAATATAATGCAATAAAAAGAAACTGACATGACCTGAATAAATGAAATGAAAATGAATAATTTCAAGTAATAAATGAAAGTAAATGAAACAAACACTGAGTGAGTGGATGGAAATGAAAGTTTGTAAGAAATAAGTGTAAATTAAAAAGATAAATCATTATATGAATGAAAAGGAAATCAAACAACAAATGTATGAAATGGAATCAATAAGAATGAACCTAATCTATTGTTTGAAATTGTTGGTTGTTTGGTTTATGATTGTTTAGGCAACGATACTTTAAAATTGTTTGGACGAATGAATAATCTATTTAGTTTCATCTGAGACTGTTGAGAAAATGGTGCATTTAGTAGTTATTTTTCGTTCTGTACAATTTAAAGTTTTTAAACTCGAACAACTATTTGTTTTGCTTGATATGAATGGATAATTGAATTTAGTAGATTCTGTGTGATGATTGTATGCTTTGGTTGCAATGATTGTTGTTTATATTGAGTTGTGTGAAACAACTTTAAATATTTCATTTTATATAATTGTTAACTCTTTTTGGATTATATAAGTGAAATACAGGTTATGGAAGCAATTGCTACTACTTTTGGTTTCATAAGTAAGCGTAATTGGCCGACAAACAGGTACGTTTTTGGATTATGGTTTTGTAGTGTTATTATATTGTTTTTCCCGTGTTGGGATATATTATTTTGAAAAATATATGTTGTATATTGGTATATTTGATATTATATTTTCTCCCGAGCCTCTCCGTACAAAGGAGACTGTGTCGAAATTTTCCGTAAATTTTGGACTTAGAAAAAATTTTGAAAAATGTTTTCCAAACTTTATTAATATGAGTATAAAAAGATTTAATGGTTATAAACTGGTATATTTTATACAAATTAATTAATTTTGCAAATTTATTCATTTATAAAGCTAATATTTTGAATAAGATGTATTGTTTACTTAATTCTTCTTTTCCCTTCTTCTTCCTTTTGGGGACGAAAAGTTTTGAGTGGGGGAGAGTGTAACGACCCGTGAAACTCGATAACTAAATTGATTAAATTAATAGGATTTTTGTAATTAAATTTAGAAAGAAATAAAAAAAACTTATAATTTATATTGAAGTAAATGTTAAGAATGAATTGTAGCAATGGTTGTTAAAAACTAATTATCGACAACTGAAATGAAATCACAATAAAAATGAAATGGTATAAATTGTTGCATTTGGGTATAAAATTGAAAATAAGTAAATAAGCGTAAGTGTTGTATAAATAAAAGAAATTTGTAATAATAAATAGTAATTTAATAAAATCAATGTTCTGTAAGTAATTATAATATTGTTTGGAAATAATAAACTTATAAGTGTGCGATTAAGAGTTAATGACAGCAATTATTATGAGTTACATATATATTCAGTACATTCAATTAAATTGGAAATCAATTGCAAATAAATCTCAATTAAATGTCACGTCAATGTAAATTAAGGTAATAATTGGGGATATTGTTAATTTTATTCATAATATGATAATTAGTTGAACTAAAAGAATGGAAATAAAGATTTATCAATTTATTGCGATTCGAACTATAATAATTGGATTAATTGCAATTAAATGAAATTAAATATTTAAATATTACGTAAATATTAATTTAGATGAAATTGAAGACATTTATGTAATAAAGTATGAATCCAATGTTAATTTCATATATTTGATAATAATAGATTGAATAATAGAATGAAAAGTCAATTAAATGGAATTATTGAAAATAAATTTTGTAATTTCTGAATTATTGAAATTGAAAGAAAAGATAGTAATTATTGAAATAATTAACATTGAATCACCATGAATTTTTTTTTTAAATTGTTATAAAGGGCTAAATAAATCAAGTGATAAAAATTATAAACTATAGAATTGAAATGGAAAATTTGAATTGATTAATTAATTATTAATTTATTTAATTAACTGTAAAAAATAGCTATTTTGGCCACTGAGTCGGATTTCGACGAAACTCATTTCATCGGATCTGTAACGGTGAATTATTGTAGGATTTCAAGTTTCGTAGCGATCGGACTTGTCGTTTGATCGTATGGGCTCAAAATGCCTAGAAATCAATTGAAATCAATTTGAAATAATTTGATTTTAGCATAACTTCTTTATGTGATGGGTTGACCCAATTTATTTTAAAAATGCCTAAAAATGCCTAAAAATGCCTAGAAACCTGTTCCTTTGATTTTAAATTATTTTAAAACATCTATTTTGATATGTGGGTTGACCCAATTTCGTTCCGGAGCCGAAAGGGGCTTTTCGGGCCATTTTGTCGTTCAACGCGTATATCCATCGGGTCCATCCATTCTAATTTCAACTTTGCTATATATATCCTGTTATAAACTCTAATTGTTCCTCATTGTCATTGACTGTACGTACAATTCATTCTGTTCCTCCTCTTCCTCAATGGAAGACGGAACGGTAAACCCCAAAATGCAATTTCAAATAAAATTCAAAGCCAAAAATTAAATCTCTTCAAACTATATCTAATTATATATGGATTTGAAGCTCACGACGAGCGCAAGTGAAATATATGATTCATTTTTCAATCTGGGTTTGGTGTGACCGAAAATCGATGAACTATCCACGGCCGATCATCATGCCGCGACCAAAATCGTCCGATCTTCGAATCTATTTCTGGGTATTGCAGAGTGGACCGAGGGGACTTCATCTATGCAGTTTATTTGGCAAATCGACGGTTGGATTTTCATGCAAAATTCGATTAGGGTTTTATGATAAATGGCGGCTGCTGTTATTTTGGGTCATGATCGTCGTCGTGGAGGCCTAGTAGGTGAGGGGCGGAGGCATGAGTGGTCGGCAGCAAGTCTGGCGAGGGTCGCGACGCGATAGGCGTTTGCGAGGTGGCGTGCACGATTCATGGTTCGGCCGATAGGGTTTGGGTTCGAGCCCTAAACTGTAGCATCCTAGGGTTACTCGCGTGTGGACTGCTAGGAGAAATGGGTGACGTGGCTTGAGAGAGAGTAGGTTGTGTTTGTTTATTTTAGTTTAATTTAATTTTAAAGTGCAATGTTCTAATCTCAATAACTTTTGCATACGAGGTCCGTTTCACGCGTGGTTTTCTCCGCTAGGATCGTATTGAATTCCAAACATTTTGGCCCTGGTTTGGACGAATTCTGAGACTGTTCAATTTTTGGATTTAAATTGGATTTAAATTCAAAAGGTGGGTGTTTTAACCCACTCACAACTTCTAAAATTTCTTATGTGTGTTAAATTAAATTCTGATGTGATTAGAAGTTTATTTATGACTGTTTGGTACATTTTATCATCATTCCAGCTAAATTGAAATTTATTGAATTAAATTGTTATTTAATTTATTATTGCATATAAACCGTCAGTTAAATTGTTATTCAATTTATTATTGAATATAAACTGCCAGTAAATACCTATTATTTATTATCTATTCTATATTGATGTTATTATTTGAATTGGATGATGATTGTGATAAATGGTTGATGATTGATATTGGATGAATGGATGTTGTATTTATATTATTATAAACTACAAGTTGTTATGCATTTTTATTTCAGTTGGGATTGCGGTTTGAAAATATATATAACCGTATTTTCATTTTTAAATTACAGATTGAAATGATAAATATCTGTATCACTTGACCATAGGATATAAAATTATATACAGATACCGTGGTCTATATGCAATATATTTAGAAAATGATTTCTATGGTTTTGGAAAGAAATATATGGTTTAATGAATATTGATTTTTTTGATATTATACAAAGATTAATTTATATATAATTAATTCTTGAATTTAAGCTATGTATAAATTTGTTTAATAAAAATAGGTTTAATAATGGAGTTTGATTTTATTAAAAATAAAATAGGGTTAAGTATTTAAATCATACTTTAATATAGAGTGTATAATGATTTAAATAAATTAAGGATGGGAGATAAATTGGAGATTTATTTGAAATTAAATTTATTTAGGAATTAAACTCTAAAAGGTTGATGTGAAATTTATTAAATTGGAAATTTTAAAAGGTATAATTGTTATAATTTGATTTTGGGGTCAAGGTGAATTAAATGAGTATTTCAAGTATAACTAAATTGAAGGAAATATTTAGTTATTTGTAATTTGATTTTTTTTATGATAATGGATGTATTATGCATATATTTCAAAACTAAATAATAGATCATTGAATTGTTGAATCGTAATTATCAACCTTAATTTAGAAATTGTTTAATACTCAAAGTTTCAAATATATTGAAATTGAAATGTGTGACGATTAGGCTTTTCGACGCTCGAAAACCCACATCAATACTTCCACTGTATCAACGGCCGAGAAATCAAAGGCCGGAAAACCGTACCGTTAGGGTTAAAGAAGAAGAAATGATAGAAGAAGAGAGAAGATAGAAGAACAGAACAGAAAGAAACAACAGAACAATATCAGAATCTCACAATCGCAGTAGAACAACATATAGTAGATAAATGAATAATCTTTAAACAAAGAACTATATCAATTATTACATTACATCATATTAGGTAAAATTACATCATCAGAGTGTACAACAACAAAAAACAACAAACAGCGGAAAAGAAATACTATATACTAGTGAATATGCCATGCCATCCAGCTTGCCTCCTGCAACTCCTGAATTCTAGAATATCCTGATAAACCTAACTCTAGACTACCCGTGTGGAAATTGGTGGGCACCCAGAGTTTAGGAAGGAAAACAATAAACTCCGAGTCAGTCATGTGACTAGTGTGAGAACTAAAACAGTTTATTTTTTTAAAACAAAGTACATGATAATTTTAAAATAGATTCGCAATGCTTTTTAGAAAATGAGACTACCATAAGGCCTCCCGCACACACACAATGCAAAGGCAGAATCGAAGGAGATTTCTCCTTATGATAGTCAAAGATGCTTGATACGCATTAAAAAGAAACATTTGATATTATTACTAGTGCATGGTGTAGACAAAATCATTTCGAAAGTAAAGATATAAATCTTAGCCAACATACGACCATTATCGTATGCCTATTATAGCTACCATGTTCAATAGCAGGTTACCACCACATTCCATAGCAGGTTATACAATTAAAACCGTACAGGGTTCGTATTGTTTCTTTGGATTTCCAACAAATGGTCAGGCCAAGGAACTTCCTATTGCCACATGGAAACGCCTCTGGAAAGACGCCCGGAGAACCTAACCGGATCTCTGCCAACACAAGGCCGGGTTACCTTTCAAACTAGGTAACTACTGACACGAATATGTCATTCCCCGATTGTAACCGATCTATATCCGAGGATCCTCGATTCCAACAACCACAAAGCAATAAATTTGCAGCAACAACATAGGTTAAGTATCTGGGCTCCATACCATGATACCACCTCTATCCAGAAGGAATGACATACACTAAAGGGGCGCTACCTCCTAATAACCTTGCTGCATCCTTCCTGTTTTGACCATTTTCGGGGTGTGAGCTCCGACGAAGTCTCGTCCATAAAGCCACGCTTTATACAAAATCTATGCTTTGATCATCAAATGCTCAACAGCACTTCGTATGCCACATTACCAATTTGGGAATGTATCACTGGTAACCATCAACTACATAACATCTAGGGGTGTTAAGCTAAAAGAATAAATTCTCCGCCACCAACGGAAATATATTTGATAGAAACCAGCTTTACATATCAAATTGTAACGTCAGACACACATCCATACAAGTTCGTTCCGGGATCGAACGGAACCGAAGGCACTTAGAAAGAAGTCCTTACAATCCGGATATTCACTAATCACGACCGGAATTCCCATCACAAAGGGTAATAAATTTCTATATCGGGGATCAGCCGATGCAGAAACATTCGACGGTAATCCTTCCGTTTTCATAAATATCTGATCTTCAACACCGGTCATCAAATGCAATCTATAACGACATATCACATATTCAGAATGGGTTATACGACCCAAAGGTCCTTTCCCGGCTAACCCGAATAGTGAGCGGTTATTCAAAAATAAGTGTAGCATTCAAATTCAAGCAATCACAACAAATACCTATTTAAAGGTAAATATTGATAGTCGGATTATTTAACTATCAATAGGTATGCTCAACATCACCAGATTCCAAATAATTTACCAAATTATTTATTTTCCAAAAATATCTTTACAAGATATATAATTTCCACACTTCAACCATTTGAAAACAATTTTCAAATCACTTTTCACCTTTACCACTTTTGAAAACAAATTTCAAACATTTTTCCTTACACGGAAATACTTTCATTTCAACATGGTTCATTTAAACCAATTAAATAAATCCTAACGATTTACTTTATATTTACGTTCCAAATCCGTAAATTTATTCCCCACTTCTTAAATAAATCAATGTTTATTTTTAAACAAATTTCCCTTTCTTTTATAAATACCATAGTGAATTTACAATTCCTAAATATCTATAAATATACGATTTCCAAATCGATTTCTAATATTCATTTTTAATTTATCTTTAAAAGATAAAATCTCAAAATATTCACTTCATATTGGAACACATTTCCATACTTATTTAATAATAACTAATTTACAAATCCATTTATTTTCAACACTTGGAAAATATTCAATATACTTAAATCGAAATTAAGTATATATTTCTGTAACAACCCGCATATTTATCGAGTTTGTATTTAAATATTTTATTTAAATATTAACTCGTTAATCGGATTTTGGTCAGAAAAGCTACTTTTTGCAAATGGTCAAATTAGGACTCGAGACCACTTCCATTGAGTTCGAAATGTCGTTTACAACTTTTTTAAGTATAAACATCGATAGGTTTGGAGTTAGTGAAATTTCACTAACTTTTCCCGCTTTGGACTTTGGGTTAGTTTAGCCTATTAAGCCCAAGTTCCAACCCTCTTCTCCTCACTCTTCATAAATTTCCTAACTAATCAAGCTTTGGCATTAATGGTGGAGGGAATGGGAAATTAAAATTCCAAAACTCAAATTCAATTGCAATCCATCTTTCTACTCCAAATTCAAGAAGAAGACATTGGATTCAAGCTTCTTGTGCTTAGATAGAAGAAGGATTGATTCTTGCTTGCTTAAAACTTCATTTTCATTGATATTTGGTGCAAAGGTGAGATTTTTATCTCACAATTCTAGCCTATAACTATATTGGACTGTTGGGAATGATTCCCTATCATTTTTGCATGCATGTTAGCATTTGGTTTGGATTGGATTGGCGAAAAACTCCAAATTTTAGCGTTTTGTTGAATTTTCTGCACTTGAGTCATTCTGGCCATTTTTTAGGTCGTTCGGAGTTAAGTCGTTCGTCCATAGGTCGTGAGTCGTTCACGAGTTAACCCTAGGTCGTTCTGGCCATTTTTAGCTCGTTCGGAGTTAAGTTGTTCGTCCATAGGTCGTGAGTCGTTCACGAGTTAACCCTAGGTCGTTCTGGCCATTTTTAGCTCGTTCGGTGTTAAGTCGTTCGTCCATAGGTCGTGAGTCGTTCACGAGTTAACCCTAGGTCGTTCTGGCCATTTTTAGCTCGTTCGGAGTTAAGTCGTTCGTCCATAGGTCGTGAGTCGTTCACGAGTTAACCCTAGGTCGTTCTGGCCATTTTTAGCTCGTTCGGAGTTAAGTCGTTCATCCATAGGTCGTGAGTCGTTTACGAGTTAACCCTTAAGTCGTGCAGCCCTTCAGTCACGCAACCCTTAAGTCGGTTACGAGTTATCCCGATAGGTCGCTGGACCCTTAACTCGTAGGTCGTTGGACCTTATCTCGTTAGGTCGCTCCTGGCCTAATCCCTTAAGACGTGCAACCCTTGGGTCGTTGGACCCTTGAGTCGTTAGGTCGTTAGACCCTTGACTCGTTAGGTCGTATGACCCTTGAGTCGTTAGGTCGTATGACCCTTGAGTCGTTAGGTCGTATGACCCTTGAGTCGTTAGGTCGTATGACCCTTGAGTCGTTAGGTCGTTAGACCCTTGACTCGTTAGGTCGTATGACCCTTGAGTCGTTAGGTCGTATGACCCTTGAGTCGTTAGGTCGTATGACCCTTGAGTCGTTAGGTCGTATGACCCTTGAGTCGTTAGGTCGTTAGACCCTTGAGTCCTTAGGTCGTTAGACCTCATTTTATCTTCACTAGGTCGTACCGTTTTGGTCGGGGCGCTGCCCCGCACCCCGCCGGGGGCGCTGCCCCCTGGACCCCCGCGACCTGACCGGGCAGGTCGAACCCCGTAAGCGGTGGCGTTGCCCCCGCACCCCCACCTTGGGGGGTTGCCACCCCCCCTGGACCCCCCATCTGTAGGGGATCTTATCTGAAAAACATTTAGCTGATTTCCTTGGATTTTATTCGCATCTCCGTATGCGATCTTTGTGACTGATTGTTTCTACACTTGCTTATGTGTTTTGTCACTTTATAATATAAAGGTTTCAATACTAGTAGTAAATATCAAAACTCTTTTAACAAACGATTTCAACTCTATTTTTAATAACAAAGCTCTTTTCTTAAACCGTTTTCCAATCTATTAGTATATACAAGCCTTTACCTCACTCGGATGAGAAATCTAATTAACAGCTTAGTAAAACAAGTGGTATGAAACGCTTGCGTTCACTTCGTCGGTTAATTCTTGGACTTGTTCGATTGAACCTCTTGTGACAATTTTATTAGTGAAGATTTACAATTTGTTCGTAAATATTTAAGTTAAGCAAGTGGTTATGGGACATGAAGCTAAACTTCTACATTTACTAGCTTAGTGTAATTGACACTTCTCGTTGATCTTGATGATCGCTTTATGAATTAGACTAGCAATTGCGCGATGTCTCTTTCATTGCAAGGTTAGACTAGACACCACTTGTGTGATTCCATTCACACATACCTTTCTGCTTTTTGGTTAGTCTTGACCTCAATCTGTGTGATTCCATTCACACATGCGTGGTAGCTCCCCATGGTCTTCGAACCATCATGTGATAGGCCTCTTTCCCTTTTTATGATTTCTGGATTTCTCGTGTTGATTTCTGGAATTTATGTCATTGACTTGTTATGAGTACAAGTTTAGGGTATGATGCCCTCTTCGAATCTTTGAGAAGATTCTTGTGATATTGATTATCTCTTATTGATTGATCTTCTGTTGATCATTATTTACATACTTATAGTGGTATGTCGTTATGGATGTTTATGTTTATGCCATATCTTTTATGTTATATCATGTCATCTGATATTTATAGCTAGACTGATCCGTTTATTATTTTCTTAAATAATACTCGGGTCAGACCGAGATGTTACAGGTGCTTCTGCTTGACTTCTTCCCAGGGATTCACCACTCTGACTTTTGGCTAACTGTTTATATTAGCAGTTTTTGTTGTATACACTTGAGATATAGACTCATAGTTGTATTCTTTTGTATAGCACGTGTTGCTATTCTTTTGTATTATCGTGGATCTTACTGACCACTACTCTGATGTACACTTTCATGTGTTAGTTATATATTCATATCTTCTTCCGCCTTTGTGATATGGATATTTGTGACTGATTTGTGATATGATTATTTCTATGTTTGTTTCCGAAGATTATTTATAGCCACCGTGTGATAAGCAATTACATGGATGGTCGCTCCTCAACAGCCTTATTCTCCGTGCTAGTTGACAGCACTACTCCGGAGTGTTCTTGGCTAGCGTGGGTATAGAGGTGGGGCGTCACAATTTCATTCTTTAAGAAATCATTCTCTTAAACACATTTGTTTGGGCCAAAACGAATGTTGCATAAAACATCGTTACGACAACCCAAAATCACTAGTATAGGGATTCGAAATTAAAATAGATATATAAATCCCAATACTATACAAAACATTTCCTTTCGGAAATCATTTACTCTAACAACAGTGTTATATTCCACCATTTCCTTATTTCTCAAAAACATCTATTTCAACAATGAATGTTGAAATCTATGTATTCAATTCATAATACATTTTAAAACATCTTTTTAAAATAATTAACTTCATTTTATAATATCGCTTTCCCAAAACATAACCATTTTATTTAATAATATATTCACTGTCAAAAATCGTGAATATACTTCACTAACCAAATTTCAATATTTCTACACATTTTATATAAAGAATAGTTCGCTATCCAAAATCGCGAATATACTTCTTTTAATAAATTTCTATATTCAATTTATCAAATTCCATTGATTTCAAATTTATAAACAATGTCTATAAATTCTATTTCTATTTATAAACTTCGATTTATAAATCTCCTTTATTAACAATTTCTATTAATATCCCATTTAAATGCCCAAAATCCAGTTTATAAGTTAATTACTTATAAATCTTTTATTTTACAACGTCTATTCATTTTATAATCTTCACAATTTATAAATCTATAATTTTTAATGAAATCCATTTTATACTTCATTTTAACACTTAATAAACTCGTTTTATAATTCCAATATTTTATATATATATATATATATATATATATTATAAATATAAATGTTAAAAATCTTTTATATACATCATTTATAATAATTCAAAAATCCAAATTTAAACTATTTTATAAATCTATTTATTTTAAAAATCACCTTTTGTTTATATTTCACAAAAATCTTAATTTTTATAACATAAAAATTTATAACGTTTTAATTATTTAAAATGAATCAATTCAAAAATTTAATAAAATGTATACTTTGAAAAATCCTTTTAAAATCAAAATCATTATTTCAAAACTTCAAAAATGGATTTGATGATGCAACAGCAACAAATAGTCAATCACGACATTCAAATATGACAATCAACAAATATCACAATATCTGTAAATAAATCAATATAGTTGAGGAATCCAGTTGGATCCCTCCAACCTGTTTCCCTGCGTCCAAAGATGTTAGCACAATACCAATCCCGTTCCAGTACGGAATTATCGCGGTATATGGGATTTACAAAAATATTATCCTCTTAATAGGCGGCGCAATAGGGTCTCATTCGCTATATAATGCGGGAAAATCAACTCCAAGTACATAAATAATACCAATTTCACTATACAGTGAAATATTCGTGGTATATGTTTTTAATAAATAACCTCCGCTTACTAACGGCGTATAATGTCTATTTTAACAATCTATAGATAACAATCATCATTCAAACATACAATCAAGAAACTTTAAATATAACTATTTAAAATTTAAATCGAAACTATTCGATTGAGTGAGAAGTTCTCACCTTGAGTTTTCGATAACAGTTGTAGCATTTGTTCCGAATAAAATTAAACACGCGTTTAATTTTACCCGAAATTTTCACTAGTTCCAATCAACTCCGATCCAACTCCATAGCATAGTGCTCGACAAAACGATTGCAACGCAATTCGTTTCGTCCAAAACGGACCTCGTATGAAAGAGATACAGCTTTTTAAAGTTTATACAAATTTTTATATAAATAATTATACAATTTCTTTTATATTTTAAAACCTAGCTCATATCTGCCGTTGATTCCCTTGTCCACACATCTGAGCCGCACGCACCTATCTTCTTCCCTCCCTCACGTTCCTTTCCAGAAAATAAAACGCACGCAACCCATATCCAATTCACGAAATTAGGGTTTAAGGCCGTATCCACATCGTTGACTATGAAGACAATCAACAACCTCCACTTTGCCGCCCATCACCACGCCTACCATTGGCCAGAGAGCATCAAGCTTGGCCTCCTCCTCTCTTCGAGAATCATGCTCGAACCACACACGTACGCAGCCACCTAGTTCCCACTCCGTCGCTCCAAATAAAATCACAACCGTTGGATATGCCGTATTCATCGAGCTTTACACTTTTCTAGTTGGAGATTTCTTGTAATTGTTGATAGATTGAGAGATTTGGAGAGAGCAAGATGATAGATTTTCGGCCATTAAAATTTAGGGTTGGCGGCTGAAGAAGATAGCTAGGGTTTTGGTTTTCTTTTGCAAAAAAATGAAATATGGGGGGCTTATATAGAAATTTTGACGAACACTATTCATTCCGGATTTTTCGAACTCCAAACGAAGCGTGCCGGTTGGCGTTTCTAAGATTTACCCCACGTTCTGAACACAATGAAATGTGTTTCGGAGGCTAATTCGATCATCTGTGCGAGTTACGGCAATAAACGATCAATTTTAAATTAAATCGATTTAAACCAATTTCTATGCGTTTTGGCTTGCCCCGGACAAACGTTAAATCCGATTGACACGAAATTTAAAACCATACAATAATCTAACATTACGGATCCGATGAAACTGGTTTCGTAGAAATCTGAGACTGTTTGAAAAATGGCTATTTTAACTCGTTAATTAAATATTAAAATATTCAATTTTCACAAATCAGCTTTAAATTCGATTTTAAAAGTTCACAAACATCTTTCTAACTCCAACATGATTAAATAAAATTTTACAAATCAATTTTAATCATATTTAACCCAATTTTCAATTATTTCTGTAATTTCAACTATTAAATTATCGATTTAATTATTCAATTAAATCCAATTATTCGAAATAAAATTTATTCGACTTACAAATCTTACTTGTTAATATTTAAATTCAATTAAATATACAAATTTAATTAATAGAAATTCTGTGTCGTTACAAACTTCCCCCCTTAAAATAATTTCGTCCTCGAAATTACCAAGTAAGAAAAAGTAACAGAATCCATTAACTTTCCAAAACTAATTGTTAAACTTCTTACAATACTTTACTAAGTTTTCAAATCATATTTAGTTATCCTTTGAAAACCAACTACTATTGTTTAACTTTCGATTCCAAATCAAAATTATAGTTTTCAAAAAAAAAATTCCAATTTTCTCAAAAATTTTCTAACGCCTTAAATTTTCGATAAAATTCGCCATAGTCTCCTTTGCGCGGCTCGATCCGAAAAAAATGACAGTATATATATCACAAATATACATCTCATCAAGTGATGAGGCATCCCGAGAATCCGAGATATGTAACTTATTTATTATTAGCGAGCATATACGGCTAATATAGCGCGAAAGCGAGCTCCAAATGCGAAGCAAGCGCAATCCGCACCTACTAAACACTCAACAAACAAATGAGAAACATGTATATATGAAAATAATATCAACATACAACATATATCAATATACAACATATATCACTACAACAACTACATGTGCCAACATAGCAAATGCAACAAAAGCAACAAATGCAACTACCAAACAACTATCATCCAACAAATCCATATCAAATCAATATACATTCACTTCTCATTAATATTCAATGAGTTGGTTTTCCAATTTATTCACATTTGATTCATTAACATTGGATGTTTTTACTAACATTCATTTATTCATATTCAAGTTGGTTCATTTCCAAATCAAATTCAATTCTATTCAAATTTGTTTACTTCACTTTCAATTAGAATTCAATCTCATAGCTTTTAATTCTGCTAATTCAATTTCATTCACACTTAATGAATTATACACAATCAATTAATAACCATATAACAACCAATGTACATTCAACATAACCAAGTTATTTAATTTACATTCTATTTGGTCCAACACTTTTAATTCCAATTGGTTCATATCAATTTATTCAACTTCTCAACTTCATTAGATTCTAATGAATTTACACTTACATTCATTATTTCATATCAATTATTTACATTCAATTGATTAACATTCAATCCATTGGTTCAATCCAATTGCTAATTCATTTAACAATGTAAGGTTGAATTTCATTTATATAACTCAAGTTCATATTCATCACTTCTCTTGATTAATTTACTTCGACACCAAAATCAACTTTATTCAACATCACTTAAGTTATATTCATTTCAAACATCATTTGTTTAACTTAACTTAAAATTCCACTTATAAATCCAACTCAGATTTCAATTCTAAAGTAAATTCTATTTAACTTTTACCAAAGCTAAATTTATTAACTCATATTATAAGTTCAAAACTTATTTCACTTATATTTGTCAATTTCAATTGCTTATCTAATCCAGATCAATTTATTTAACTTTTAATTTTGAAAAATAACTTCCAGAATAAACAGGATTCAAAATTCTCAAATTCATAGTCCAAATTCATTTTTATATCTACAACTAATATTAGTAAATATATCCATATAGTTTCACCTTTATATACAAGATTATTTTAAAGTTGTAAATCATATTAATTATAATTCCATACCTTATAATTCAATTGCTTATACAGTTATTCTTTTAATTAACTTATATTCATTCTTACATCTTTAACGACCAAACAATCAATTCATATATACTTTAATAATTCTGAAAAATTATTCCTTTGTATATAAAATATAATCAAGGTAAAATTATTTCATTTACCCAATTTTAAAACGATATCATGTCAAATTGTTCTGTACAAGTGTTTAGAGATCCCTATCAACAACGTTAATTACTCGTGTTGACCAGAATCCATATACCACTCAACAAACCAATCATCACAATATAAAACAATTTATATTCACTAACAAATACGCGCTCGTATCTATTATTACACTCAAACTCATTCTAGAGTATTACTGACTCTATCTCTAATGAGTAATTCCGAACAGAGCCATGGTTGTCGCTTAACCATAAGCTCTGATACCAAATGTGACGATTAGGCTTTACGACTCTCGAAAACCCACATCAATACTTCCACTGTATCAACGGCCGAGAAATCGAAGGCTGGAAAACCGTACCGTTAGGGTTAAAGAAGAAGAAGAAAAGATAGAAGAAGAGAGAAGATAGAAGAACATAACAGAAAGAAACAACAGAACAATATCAGAATCTCACAATCGCAGCGGAACAACATATAATAGATAAATAAATAATCTTTAAACAAAGAACTATATCAGTTATTACATTACATCATATTACATTACATTACATCATCAGAGTGTACAACAACAAGCAACAACAAACAGCGGAAAAGAAATACTATATACTAGTGAATACGCCATGCCATCCAGCTTGCCTCCAGCAACTCCTGAATTCCAGAATATCCTGATAAACCTGACTCTAGACTGCCCGTGTGGAAATTGGTGGGCACCTAGAGTTTAGGAAGGAAAACAATAAACTCCGAGTCAGTCATGTGACTGGTGTGAGAACTAAAACAGTTTATTATTTTAAAACAAAGTACAAGATAATTTTAAAATAGATCTGCAATGCTTTTTAGAAAATGAGACTACCATAAGGCCTCCCGCACACACACATAATGCAAACGCAGAATCGGAGGAGATTTCTCCTTATGATAGTCAAAGATGCTTGATACGCATTAAAAAGAAACATTTGATATTATTACTAGTGCATAGTGTAGACAAAATCATTTCGAAAGTAAAGATATAAATCTTAGCCAACATACGACCATTGTCATATGCCTACTATAGCTACCAAGTTCAATAGCAGGTTACCGCCACATTCCATGGCAGGTTATACAACTAAAACCGTACATGGTTCGTATTGTTTCTTTGGATTTCCAACAAATGGTCAGGCCAAGAAACTTCCCATTGTCACATCGAAACGCCTCTGGAAAGGCGCCCCGAGAACCTAACCGGATCTCTGCCAACACAAGGCCGGGTTACCTTTCAAACTAGGCAGCTACTAACACAAATATGTCATTCCCCGATCGTAACTGATCAATATCTGAGGATCCTCGATTCCAACAACCACGAAGCAATAAATTTGCAGCAACAACATAGGTTAAGTATCTAGGCCCCATACCATGATACCACCTCTATCCAGAAGGAATGACATACACTAAAGGGGCGCTACCCCCTAATAAGCTTGCTGCATCCTTCCTGTTTTGACCATTTCCGGGGTGTGAGGTCCGATGAAGTCTCATCCACAAAGCCACGCTTTATACAAAAGCTGTGCTTTGATCATCAAATGCTCAACGGCACTTCGTATGCCACATTACCAATTTGGGAATGTATCACTAGTAACCATCAACTACATAACCTCTAGGGGTGTTAAGCTAAAAGAATAAATTCTCCGCCACCAACGGAAATATATTTGATAGAAACGAGCTTTACATCTCAAATTTTAATGTCAGACACACATCCATACAAGTCCGTTCCGAGATCGAACGGAACCGAAGGCACTTACAAAGAAGTCCTTGCAATCCGGATATTCACTAATCACGACCGGACTTCCCATCACAAAGGGTAATAAATTTCTATATCGGGGATCAGCCAATGCAGAAACATTCGATGGTAATCCTTCCGTTTTCATAAATATTCGGTCTTCAACACCGGTCATCAAATGCAATCTATAACGACGTATCACATATTCAGAATGGGTTATACGACCCCAAGGTCCTTTCCCGGCTAACCCGAACAGTGAGCGCTTATTCAAAAATAAGTGTAGCATTCAAATTCAAACAATCACAACAAATACCTATTTAAAGGTAAATATTGATAGTCGGATTATTTAACTATCAATAGGTATGCTCAACATCACCAGATTCCAAATAATTTACCAAATTATTTATTTTCCAAAAATATCTTTACAAGATATATAATTTCCACACTTCAACCATTTGAAAACAATTTTCAAATCACTTTTCACCTTTACCACTTTTGAAAACAAATTTCAAACATTTTTCCTTACACGGAAATACTTTCATTTCAACATGGTTTATTTAAACCAATTAAATAAATCCTTAACGATTTACTTTATATTTACGTTCCAAATCCGTAAATTTATTCCCCACTTCAAAAATAAATCAATGTCTATTTTTAAATTTCCCTTTCCTTTATAAATTCCATAGTGAATTTACAATTCATAAATATCTATGAATATACGATTTCCAAATCGATTTCTAATATTCATTTTTAATTTATCTTTAAAAGATAAAATCTCAAAATATTCACTTCATATTGGAAAACATTTCCATACTTATTTAATAATAACTAATTTACAAATCCATTTATTTTCAACACTTGGAAAATATTCAATATACTTAAATCGAAATTAAGTATATATTTCATTCTTTAAGAAATCATTCTCTTAAACACATTTGTTTGGGCCAAAACGAATGTTGCGTAAACATCGTTACGACAACCCAAAATCACTAGTATAGGGATTCGAAATTAAAATAGATATATAAATCCCAATACTATACAAAACATTTCCTTTCGGAAATCATTTACTATAACAACAGTGTTATAGTCCACCATTTCCTTATTTCTCAAAAACATCTATTGCAACAATGAATGTTGAAATCTATGTATTCAATTTATAATACATTTTAAAATATATTTTTAAAATAATTAACTTCATTTTATAATATCGCTTTCCCAAAACATAACCATTTTATTTAATAATATATTCACTGTACAAAATCGTGAATATACATCACTAACCAAATTTCAATATTTCTACACATTTTATATAAAGAATAGTTCGCTATCCAAAATCGCGAATATACTTCTTTTAATAAATTTCTATATTCAATTTATCAAATTCCATTGATTTCGAATTTATAAACAATGTCTGTAAATTCTATTTCTATTGATAAACTTCGATTTATAAATCTCCTTTGACAACAATTTTTATTAATATCCCATTTAAATGCCCAAAATCCAGTTTATAAGTTAATTACTTATAAATCGTTTGTTTTACAACATCTATTCATTTTATAATCTTCACAATTTATAAATCTACAATTTTAATGAAATCCATTTTATACTTCATTTTAACACTTAATAAACTCGTTTTATAATTCCAATATTTTATATATATATTTTTTATTATAAATATCAATGTTAAAAATCTTTTATATACATCCTTTATAATAATTCAAAAATCCTAATTTAAACTATTTTATAAATCTATTTATTTTAAAAATCACCTTTTGGTTATATTTTACAAAAATTTTAATTTTTATAACATAAAAATTTATAACGTTTTAATTATTTAAAATGAATCAATTCAAAAATTTAATAAAACGTATACTTTGAAAAATCATTTTAAAAATCCTTTTAAAATCAAAATCATTATTTTAAAACTTCAAAAATGGATCCGATGATGCAACAGCACCAAATTGTCAATCACGACATCCAAATATCATATATCGATATGATAATCAACAAATATCATAATATCTGTAAATAAATCAATATAGTTGAGGAATCTAGTTGGATCTCTCCAACCTGTTTCCCTGCATCCAAAAATGTTAGCACAATACCAATTCCGTTCCAGTACGGAATTATCGCGGTATATGGGATTTATAAAAATATTATCCTCTTAATAGGCGGCGCAATAGGGTCTCATCCGCTATATAATGTGGGAAAATCAACTCCAAGTACATAAATAATACCAATTTCACTATACAGTGAAATATTCGCGGTATATGTTTTTAATAAATAATCTCCGCTTACTAACGGCGTATAATGTCTATTTTAACAATCAATAGATAAAAATCATCATTCAAACGTACAATCAGAAATTTTAAATATAACTATTTAAAATTTAAATCGAAACTATTCGATTGAGTGAGAAGTTCTCACCTTGAGTTTCCGATAACAGTTGTAGCGTTTGTTTCGAATAAAATTAAACACACGTTTAATTTTACCTGAAATTTTCACTAGCTCCAATCAACTCCAATCCAACTCCATAGCGTAGTGCTCGATAAAACGATTACAACGCAATTCGTTTCGTCCAAAACGGACCTCGTATGAAAAAGATACAGCTTTTTAAAGTTTATACAAATTTTTATATAAATAATTATACAATTTCTTTTATATTTTAAAACCTAGCTCACATCTGTCATTGATTCCCTTGCCCACACATCTGAGCCGCACGCACCTATCTTCTTCCCTCCCTCACGTTCCTTTCCAGATAATAAAACGCACGCAACCCATACCCAATTCACGAAACTAGGGTTTAAGGCCGCACCCACATCGTTGACTTTGAAGACAATCAACAACCTCCACTTCGCCGCCCATCACCACGCCTACCATCGGCCAGAGGAGCATCAAGCTCGGCCTCCTCCTCTCCCCGAGAATCGTGCTCGAACCGCGCACGTATGCGGCCACCTAGCTCCCACTCCGTCGCTCCAAATCAAATCACAACCATTGGATATGCCGTATTCATCGAGCTCTACACTTTTCTGGTTGGATTTTTCTTGTAATTGTTAATAGACTGAGAGATTTGGAGGGAGAAAGATGATAGATTTTTGGCCATTAAAATTTAGGGCTGGCGGCTGAAGAAGACGGCTAGGGTTTTGGTTTTCTTTTGCAAAAAAATGAAATATAGGGTGCTTATATAGAAATTCTAACGAACACTATTCATTCCGGATTTTCCGAACTTCAAATGAAGCGTGCCGGTTGGCGTTTCTAAGGTTTACCCTGCGTTCCGAACACAATGGAACGTGTTTCGGAGGCTAATTCGATCATCTGTGCAAGTTACGGCAATAAATGATCAATTTTAAATTAGATCGATTTAAACCAATTTCTATGCGTTTTGGCTTGCCCCGGACAAACGGTAAATCCGATTGACACAAAATTTAAAACCATACAATAATTTAACATTACGGATCCGATGAAATAGGTTTCGTCGAAATCCAAGACTATTTGAAAAATGGCTATTTTAACCCGTCAATTAAATATTAAAATATTCAATTTTCATAAATCAACTTTAAATTCGATTTTAAAAGTTCACAAACATCTTTCTAACTCCAACTGATTAAATAAAATTTTACAAATCAATTTTAATCATATTTAACCCAATTTTCAATTATTTCTGTAATTTCAACTATTAAATTATCGATTTAATTATTCAATTAAATCCAATTATTCGAAATAAAATTTATTCGACTTACAAATCTTACTTGTTAATATTTAATTTCAATTAAATATACAAATTTTAATTAATAGAAATTCTGGGTCGTTACAAAATGGTTTGTTGAAACTGAAAGTGAGACGAAAGTTATGAATTGAGATTTAATTTAAAGTGAATAAAATTGTGAAGTCGAGGAAATTATTTTACTTTATAAAGTGATTTTAAATTCAAACTATTCTATTTTATATATTGTTTGAATATCCAAACCATTTAAGTTTTGGAAGTTATGGTTTAGGAGCTATGAAATTCGAAGTATTACGTTTTGAAAAGTTATATTTCAAGCGTTTGGTTTCGAAACATTATTATTTTGAAAGTGCTATGATTTTGGAAGGGATATATTCGAAATAAAATGATATTCTACTGATTTGGGTTTTAATAAAATGTTATCATATGATGGGTTTTTGAAACGAAAATGATATCGTATTTATATGGTTTCGAAATGGATATTATATTCTGGTTTTAAACGTATAAACTATTTTGAAAAGACTGCGGTGTTATAATAACGTTTGGTTGTTAAAGAGACCGGGATCGAAAGTTGTCATACTCTTGGCCAACTCAGAAAACCACTTTAGCAACTGTATTCATGGTGGAGATTCCAGAATGAAGTAGGATGGTGGCGGCGTTTCCTTTGAGTTATGTACATGGACCCGACTCCCGTGAGTTGGCATAAGGTGGCTAAAACAGGAGCGATTGACGGGCTAATGAGGTAGCACCTTTGATCAGACACATCCCTTCGATATTATACTCTGACTTTTGGATTGATTCGGTGGCCACTTTTGATTTTTGATTTGGGGATCTGGCTCGAGGTGGGCGGTAGCTACGGCTATGCGTTACCACCGACCCAAAAGCGTAATTGGTATATCTACCCTGGCATTGCCTAGTTGTGCCGTGTCACCTACCATAGTGCGCCTTGTACGAGTTTTGTTTTCCCCCGTAGCCCGTGGATTATTTAGGGTAGTCTTCCGATCTGGAGATGTGTTGATACTGGATAGACTACTAGGACTATTATTGTGTTAAGGGGGAGATTGGGTAACTCCTTAACGCTATTTAAAAGTAAGTTTATTTTACTGTAGACATTATTATAATAGCGAAATATTACTACATAGTAAATAGTTTAAGGGATCCTTAGGAGATGTGAATCCCGAGCATCTCTTAAGTTACTGCACTCACGTTAAACAGTGGATAGGAGATGTCAAATCCCGTAAACATCTCTGACGTCGTTCCACTCATATTTATTTACAGTTGATTTAACTTACATAAGATCTTTTAGTTCTAAGTCGAGTGTTTTGTCTTTTCAATTCGCTCGTTTTAGCTTGAGCATTTCAGGATTCGAAGGCCTTAATTCTGGAGGATAAAGACGAAGAATTATTACTGCTATTTGTTATATATTCCACTACACCATTGTATTCCGCTGCATTATTAATATTCTGTGGTATGTGTAACTCTGATATGCATTGTATAAGTATAATCAAATGTTTTGTAAAACAACTTCATGAACTGTTTATTTTATTATTATATTTTATCGTTCCGCCGCAAGATTCTATTTTGTTTTTCTTCTCTACTTTTCTTATTTACCCATAACAATCCGCCTTCTGTATGGTTTAAGTCTGACGTGTGTGGTTTATCGTCGATTTAAAGCGTATAAAAAGGTGTATGTTACAAGCACTAGTAAGAACGAATCCCATGTTAAACATTGCACAATAATACTAAGTTGTAGACTTAAGAGAATGTACATAAATAATCAAACATAGGGAAGAGCATAAGGCAGTTCTCAATGCAATTAAGGAAACAATTCAAATATTTGAATTAACAACAACAGAATTGTGACGACCCGTCTTTCATTCCACAGAAAGACGTATCATCAATAAGAAAAGAAAGAGATAGAAATAGAAAGATAGAAAGAAAAGAAACAACAATCATCTGAATCTCACAGCGGAAACGAACAAAATATAATATTACATATATCCCTTACATAGTTTACATATCAGAGTACACAAAATAATACTACTCCATTATATCTGACATTCATAAGAGTTTTCCCAACCCATACAACTCAAAACATAACACCAAAATTCTACTACAACGAATATAGATAGATAGTACGTCTGGACTCCAGCTCCAGCTTCCAAAACATATGCTAATCCAAACCTAATCACTTAGTTACTCATAAAAATTTGAGTACCCAAGAGTTTATGAAAAACAAAATAAACTTCGGGTCAGACATGGGTCTGGTGTGAGTAAATCAGTTAAAGTTGTTTAACTTTAAAAATCATTTGAAACAAAAGGTATCACGTAAGACTTCCCACAAATAAATACGGGTAAGTTTTTACCTTACGCTAACCAAAACATTTGATAGGAAATTCAGTGATATTATAATAGTGTCTAGGGTTTTCAAATAAAATAGAAAATAGCCGAAATTGTTACATCTATTAAATTCCAGCTACTAGCCACAAAAGTGGGTAATACAATCAAAACCGTAGGGTCTCGTAGGGAAAATGGGTTTCCATCAATGGCAGGGCTACTGGGGTACCGCCCGTCATAGTACAGGGCCTAGATCACCGTACCGAGGATCACTCCTGATCCCCTGCAACACAAGGCCGGACCCATCCCTTACTGGACAGTTTCGAACAAGACAACCCCGCAGTTGTGGCCAACAACTGCCCACACAGCCGAATAAATAAGGGACTTCTAGACAGGGGTAAATCTCACTCTCAAATGGGGGCTACCCACGAAACCTTGCTGCACCTCCCCTGTTTTAGCCATTCCCGGTTGATGAGGCTATGATTATCTTTATAAAGAACACATCTCTTAGAATGCTCATCGTCCACCTGACGATGATCTGAAAGCATTCAATCCATATAAGTTCGTTCCGGGTTCGAACGAAACCGAAGGCATTATTTCGTTACACTAATTTTGGAATCACCCTTAGAGTTAACGACAATAATCCTTGCACTTCAAAAACTCCATCTCGATCCTCACTTGAGATGTCACGACCTAACGTTTAACTTGGATCGATGTGGTTTTCGAAAAATCAAATTTTATTCCCGATCCCGGTCTCATCGAAATCCAAACGTGTCTTAAAGGCCAAGTTGTTTAAAGATTTAAACAATTCAATTCAGATTTAAACATAGCATCATACAACATTATCAACAGATAATAACCAATATTTATCACATATACAATATCTCATCACAGAGTACAACTCAACTATCATTCAACAGATATCAACCATATCCAGATATCAATTCAAACTATCATCCACAAGCAATCACTACTTAATTTATATTATAATTAATTTAAAATTAAATTAATTACTTAATAATTTATCACTTAATCTTGCTTAAACAAATGTTAATTAATTAATCACTATTAATTAATCACCTCTTAATTGTCTCCTTATTAATTAATTAATGCTTAATTAATTAATGATCTTTATTTAATTATCAATTAATTACTATAATTATTTATTAATTAAAATTTTATTAAAAATTAATCATTCCTTAACTGACTATTAATTAACCCTTAATTTATAATTAATTAACCTTAATTAGTTCTTAATTAATCACAAATTAGTTTATCTTAATTACATAATTAGTTATTCATTAATTAATCTTAATTATTTAATTAATTAAATCTCAACCCTTAATTAATTTACTATTAATTATAAATTAATTAATGTTTAATTACTTAATTAATTAACTCTTAATCAATTGCTTAATTAACTACTTAATCACTAATTTATTAATCATTAATCAATTAATTAATCAATTATTAATCACTAATGAATTAATACAAAATTAATTAATAAATTAATTAATAATCTATTAATTGTTATTTAATTTAATCCTTAATTACAAATTAAATCTTAACAAATTAATTAACCAAAATTAATTAATTAATTCCAACACTAATTACTAATTAATTTAAGTAAACTTAAATTTCAAATTTAATTAACTTACAAAAAAAAACAATTTTCATTCATCTTTAAAACTCTTACATATTTAAATATTCCAATTTATTAAAACTAATTACCTTTTTAAAAATAAATTAGATTTAAAAGATATAAAATCATTTCAAAACTTCAACAAATAAAATGTAAAATACTTTTGAAATAAAATATTTGACATTTTAAAAAAAATGTAGTGAAAAAAAAAATGTAAAGTGTCAAGTTTTAAAACTTAAATCAAATTTGAAATTTAAAACAAGTATGAAACTTGACTTCATTAATTTTGCTTAACTCGACCAAAACCCAAACTAACCTAACTCATACTCCATCTCTTCCCTACCTCCTTCATCTACCTGAACCCAACAACACACTCACGTAACAGCGACACAACCTCGAGCACACACGCGAGACTCACGCCCATAAACACGAGCGCGACTTCGAGAAAAAGAAACACACGCACGTGACAACACCACTGACACATGCCGCAACCTCGTGCACATGCACGGTGCTCCGGCGCCTACGCCGCCGCCGCCGACCCATTGCGCAAACCCCAAATCCATCCTCGACCCATAATCCAACTCCAGAATTCGACAATTCGAATTCGAACAAAATTTGAGTGCTCGAGCCAAAATCCAAACTGCAGACGCCGGAAAGGAAACCCCATCACCACGGCACCGACCATCTTGCGCCTCCAAACTCCGGCCATACGTGTGCAACACCCAAACACAACTCCACCTCAAACCCCGTGAAGCTCGATCAACCAAATGCTTCATGCGATCGAATACCTCAAGCTCAAAAAAAACACAGTACTCAAACCCTTCAAATCCAAATTCTCAATTCTATGTGGCACAATAAATTCAATTGGTATTTTTCTAGTGTTATACATCATTAAAAAAAGCTTCAGTTTAAATTTCAAAACCTAAAATCAATCCAGTCACGAGAATTTGAAGAAAGCCCCAAATTCAGTTAATTTCAAAGTTCAAATTCAATTGTAAATTAAAAATTCTGATTTCTGTTTTAAAATTCATATCATGCATTATGGATTCAGGATATACATTTGATTCATTAAAATTTAACAAAATTTACATGCTATAATTTTTTTTTACTGCGTATCCACTTTCTGCAGTTTTTCCTAAACTGTTTCATATGCATATTTATTTATTTTTTTAACACTTTAAATCATATTGAATCAAACTCTTATATTAAATATTTCAACCTAACAATGTTTTGCTTCATAAAAATTTATGGTTTAAATTTTCTTTGGAATCCTGAAGACAAAGTTCTACTGATACAATTTTAAACATACACAGTTAAATCAAAAACTGTAAACTAATATCTCAAAAAATAAATAACATGCAAGCATTTCCATAACTAACTTTCACATGCAACAGATCTTATACTTAAAGTTTGATTTAAGAATTTACTCACCTATTAGTTGTTAAGATTCAAACTGCTGGAAAAGAAAAATATGAACTGCAGGTCTTTTTCTTCCCACTTCTTGAAATTGTTTGCTTAACTTTGATGATACTTTAAATCTTGAATCAGTTAGTGATAAAACTTTGAGATTGTTACAGAATTTGGTTGAAGATGTAAAGATTGATGAAGTTCAGATTTTTGTAAATGAAGAATGTAAATTTCTTTCAATAAAATGAGAAAGTATGTAAGAATGCCTTTTAAAAATTTGTTTTATAAAATTTAAAGAAAATAAAACCTAAATTATGACGCTTGTCACAAAAATGCTTAGTTTTCTAACACATGTTTATTAATATGGTTTAAATGTTAACAAGTGTTTATTCATGCAAAAAGAAATTAAAATGTTTTTCTTAAATTGATATTCCTAATATAAATCCATTTTTAAATTTCTAAAAATCAATTCTCTTTAAAGAATGAATATAAAACAAATGTTAGAACTTAAATAAAATCATGAGCATATTACTTAATACTCAAAGTAAAATTTTGAATAAAATTAACATATTTTAAATCTTTTAATTTATCAATTCAAACACAAATTAAATTTTAAAATCCAATTCAAAAATCAAATTTGATATGAATAGAATTTTAACACATTCATTTCCTTATATATGTATTGGTTTTTAATTAAAATAAATGTATATTTACAATTCATTTATTTGCTGTTGAATAAAATAACAAATTTAACAATTAAAACTAATTTATTACATAGATTATCATATTTAAATTCGTTGTGAAATTCCGGGATATCACAAGAATAGAGAACTTTTTCCAACAAATGACTAGGAGGGTGCACTTCCTTATCGAAAATATACCTCTATAAATATACTTGAGAACTGTGATGGCTCTCATGCACATCCAAGCCGAACCCCACCAACAGTTATAGAGAATCCGAGTATTTCACATCTCAGTGCGCAAAAACCGATTCTAATCTAGAGTGGATGCGAAAATATCCTTGTGTAAGTAATCCTACATAGCTTGGCTTACACTCGCTCTTTGGATTTAGTCATTTCGAACGAAGGATAACAAAGCTCAAATGAGCAACAAATCATGATAGAGTGACAAAATAAAAAGAAGGAAGCAGAGTCAAAATCGATAGTCGATAAATCCACTATTGAGAATGATAGGATGGTTGTTTCACTTACGCTTGATTTTGAAATCATAACACTTTTGAAGACACTTCAAAAAAAATTGTTATTTAAAATATTCCTTTTAGAATGGAAAATTGTATTTTCTAAGTGTAATAAAACCTGGGTCAAAATATTATTTATACAAAATCCAAACTATTTACACCTAGCTTTATTTGAAAAAAGTATTTTTAAAAGATCCTGTTTATTAACTATTATCTATAAAATTTAAAACAACCTTTATTTTCCCAAAAGAATAACCAATTAAATTACTTTTATAAATTTTAAATCAAAGGTTATCATCCCAAAGGAGAATTTAAATAACCTTTTTATAACTTATTAAACCACATTAATTTTTCCAAACAAAATAAATCAAATTAAAATCCCTTTTAGAAATTTAAACCAGCATCAATTATCCTGAAAGATAATTAATCACATTATACTCTTAAAAATTTTAAAATGATATTAATTATCTTAAAAATAATTAACCAAAATTATAATCTCTTCAATAAATGAATCATTGTCTTTATTTAAACAGTTAACTATCTCAAAAATACCTTGATTTTAATCAGTAATTTAACTTTTAAAACATATTAAATCAGTTCATTAACTTTAATATACTAAATCAGTTAATTAGCTTTAAAACACTTTTATTAAATCAATTAATTTACCTTAGCCTCCTTTATTAAGTCAATTAATTAATTTTTAAAGCCCCACTAATTGAAAACATTAACCAAATTCAAATATCATTAACTAGAATGATAAATTATAATTAAACATCATTAATTAAAACGATTAACTAAATTTAAAAAATCTTTAGTTAAAATAATTAATTAAACTCAAATATCATTATTTAAGATGACTGATTACTTTTAAACATCATTAGTTAAAATGATATATTAAACTCAAATATCATTAATTAAAACGATTAATTATAATCAACCTGAAACAAATATACACTTATTTTTTGAGTGCAATTATACAGATGAAATCTGGTGCAAGCTTCTAGCTAATGGAAATTTTCACAACCTACAAAAAGCTCAAGAATTGAATGGCATAATATGTACAAGGCAACAAGGTGGAAGACACCGAATACAATAATTCTTATGATTATATTGAAGACTTTTGCTTATGAGATATGGAATGAAAGAAATAAAAGAATCTTTGATTTGAAGAAGGAAAGTGCAGCTGCAATATATAGTAGAATAAACAAGAAGATTTTAACAAGATTAAGACGGCTGAAGCGATTTAAGAGATGAATTGATTTTGTAGAATTTGGTCACTCAGTAGAAATGCTTTTATATTGTGCAATTTAGCATTTGTAATAAGGATGTAATGTTGAACGTAAACATATCTGAATTTTTGAATGAAAATGGGCAGGGCTCCCTTAGCCCATTGCTTTTCAAAATTAAAATGATTAATTCCTTTAAATATAATTAATCAAAATGATTAATTAAATTTAGACATCTTTAATTAAATAATTTATTAATTTTAAATAATTATTAATTAGAATGATTAATTGAATCCAAATATCATTAACCAAATGGATTAACTATATTCAAACATCATTAGTTAAAATGATTTATCAAATTTTAAACATTATTAATTAAAATAATTAATTAATTTAAAAATCATTAATAGAATTGATTAATGAATTTAAATACCTATTTTGAGAAAATCCAAGCCCAAACAACACACATGAAGGGTTGTAGGAGATGATATTCAATAATTGATAATATAGCGAAAATTGCTATAACGACATTTAAATAGTTTAAATTGAACATCATGATTAATTACAATATAAGCAGCATACGGAATAATTAACAAATTATTGGCGAGAAACCCCTTAGTGTCTCTCTATAAATATTCCCGAAAAAACAATGGTTATGCATAATATATATAATCAAAGGGTACATAACAATCTAATTAATATGTCATCCATTTTCCAAACAGAAAGTCAACTAAATAATTTAACTAGCATCCAAGCAATTAATAAAGGTTTATAACATCATAGATGTGATATAATAAAATTTAATATGAGTAAAACTCACATTGATTTTCATTTTTGGTGAAACGATTCGGTTTAGACTAAAATTGAATGGCCGTTCAATTTTAGCCTAAATTCCAACAAGTTCCTATCCCCTTGATCCAACTCCATGGCGTAGCCTTCGTCGATACGATCGCAGCGCAACTCATCGCGTTCGATTTGGACCACGTACGAGTTAACTGTAAGTTAATTAATGTTTTGATTAATTAAAATTAACTTAAAAATAAATAAATTAACTTAATTAAATAAATTTTAAACTTATCCCCAAATCTCGTTTCCAGGTCGCGAACTAAAACCCATCTTGACCGCAAAAACTTGTCGCCATTACCATCTCCACGTCGTCAATTGCTAATCCAACACCGCCATCACTTTCGCTGTTATGAGCCGCACCTATGCCCACCTCCTATCTGAGCTCGACTGCCTTAATTGCTCCCTACGGCATGCCCTAGGTTGCACGAACGTACCCTCCTCATGCGTCTATTCGTCGACGGTTCGACGATCTAGCCGTTGATCTTGTAAAGCTCATCAAGCTCTCCATATTTCTAGTAGAAGTCGGAGGCTAAAAGTGTATGGATGGAGAGTGTATGGATGGAGATAAATTAAGGAGGAAGATGGCTATTTTCGACTATCAAAAATGTTAAAGGAGGCGGCTGTAGTTAAGGTAGAGTTTTGTTGAAAAGGTAAAATTTTCAAGTCCTTGTATAGAAAGTTTTGCGGCACTATTCATCCGTGAAAGTTGCAGACTCTAAACGAAGTGTGCCGCCTAGCGTTTTGTATTTTATACCCCTATTCACAACACAATGGAATATATATCGGGAGCCAATTCCTTCTTATACAGAAGTTACCTTTTCAAATCAAATTATATTAAATTTTAAATTCCTTTAATTAATTCCTACATGTTTCGAACTCACATGACCAAATGATTCGTCTGATCGCCATGGAATTCAATGACGTAATATAATTCGCTATTACGGTTCCAATGAAACTAGTTCTGTCAAAATCCGAAATAGTGCCCTAGAATGATAATTTCACAGATTTAAATATCGTTTTATATTAAGTTGTCGATATTTATCCGGTCTATTTACATTGTAAATAAATTTTCAAACTGAATTCACTAGTATTATTCATTAATTAAAAGGAGTTAAGTAAAAACATCAAATCCATTTGATGAAGATTTAATTCACAATTCAAATATTTAAACATCTCTATATTTGAATTATAAGCTATTAAATTCCAAAATCCAATTATTTTAATATTTTGAAATTATTAAAATATTTAAAATCAAATATCCAAAAAATTTGGATGTTACATCTTCTCCTAGGGTTATGGCCGACCTTGTTTCTCCATTATTTATGTTTTCGGTTTTAGAAAATGTGAATGAGAATGAGGTAAGAGGTTTATGGGTTATGGTATACGGCTATTCCCTTTTTACCCTTGCCTTATTCTCTTAAATCTCTAATTTACAAATCACACATATATTCATTCAGTTAAGGCACGACCCTAATTAGTTCTCAAATCTCAATTGCCTTTTCACTCTAGTCCCACTATTATTCTATTTAGTTTATCTAATTAAATCTCCTGAATAATGCTATTTAAAAGTAGGGGTGTTACAGACTCCCCTCCTTAAAGAATTTCGTCCTCGAAATTCCGCAAGGACTATACATTAAGCATAGTAAACAACTGTGACATCTCCTAACTATCATGCTAGCCAACCTGACTAGCAAACTGTCTATATATATGTATATAACAGATATAGAACATACACTTATAGTAGATCAAGATAAAGTTATCTAATCTCGTCTTCTGTCTCCCAAGTACAGTCCTTCTTGGTTTCGATCCACTGAATTGTCACCAACTTGATTGTCTTATTTCTTAACCTCTTCTCATCTTTCGCTACAACCCAAACTAATTTCCTAACAAAGGTTGGATCTAATTCTACTATTAAGTATTCCATTGTAGTTGGAGGAATAGTAGTCTCTGGATCACGCACACATGTACGAAAATGAGAGACGTGAAACACATTATGGACACCTGCCAAACTACTCGACAACTCTGCTATGTATGCGAGCGTTCCAATCCTATCTATTACTAGGAATGGTCCAATATATCTCGATGCCAGTTTCTCCGACTTCCCAAATAGTACCACACCTCTTCATTAGTGATACTTTAATAAAAATCCTATCTCTAACTGAGAACTCTAGATCCTTCCACGTCTTATCTGCGTAACTCTTTTATCTAAACTGAGCTTCCTTCATCCTATCCCAGATCAACTCAATCTTCTCTGTTGCCTCTCTTACCAGATCTGGACCTAAGATTAATCCATCTTCATTTTCCAACCAACATGCTCGTGACTTGCATGGCCTTCCATACGAAGCTTCGAAAGGTTCCATTCATATACTAATTTGATAACTGTTATTATTGGAAAACTCAACTAAGTGTAGGTGATCTTCCATGGTCCACTAAAATCTAGCAAACGAGCTCTTAACAAATCCTCGAGTATGTTTTTGACTCTCTCTGTTTGCCATCTGTCTGAGGGTGATAAGCATCACTCATTTTGAGCTTGGTACCTAATATATCATGTAGACTCTTGTATAACTCACTAGTAAACAAAGTATCTCTATCACTTACTATACTACTAGGAATTCCATGTAGTCTAACTATGTTCTTCATATATAACTCAGCTAAAACAGATGCCGTCCTAGGTTACTTAAGTAGTATGAAATGGGCACTCTTGGTCAACCTATCCACTATGACCCATATAATTTCATTTTCTTGATTTGACCTTGGCAACCCGTCTATAAAATCCATGGATATTGAATCCCATTTTCAAACTGGTATATCCAAAGGTTGAAGTAACGCACTCGACTTTTGATGTTCGACTTTCACTTATTGACAGCTCACACATTGCTTTACCCATAACCCAACATCCTTTTTCATACCTTCCCAGTAGAAACTCATTTTCATGTCTTGATACATCTTTGTTCCTCTAGGATGAATCATAAATTTGGATCGATGACATTCCTTAAGAACTTATCTCCTTAAGTCCCCAACATTCGAAACACACAACCATTCCTTCTTTCTCAACCATCACCTTTGGTCAAGATTAAAATCTTCAGGTCATCCGTCTCGGTTCCAGCCTCTAGCTTTCTAAAATTCTCAATTTACACTAGGTCGTCTTTCTACTTAGAAACAATCCTTCCAATCAATCTCGGTTGAACTTCCACATAGGATAATATGGCATTGCTTTGACTAGATCTAGCAGTCGATCTTATATGCACACTACAAGTAGTCAAAGCCTACAGGTCCTTACACTCTGCTAACATAGCTAACACCACATTCTGATGTTTTCTCCTAAGAGCATCCACTAATTTATTTCCTTCTCTATGCATATATTATATACTAAAATCATAAGCTGCTAAAACTCCAACCACCTCTACTGTCTCATATTCAACTCTTTCAGAGAGAATAAATACATTAAGGACTTATAATCTATGTATAACTCAAAGATTTCCCCTAAGAGATAATGTCCCCATACTTTCAATGCAAATATCACTGTAACCAACTCTAGATCATGAGTAGGATATCTCACTTCATGCAGTCTAAGCTGTCGTGAAGCATAGGCAATCACTTTACCTTTTTGCATCAACACAGCCCCTAATCTGGTTCCACATGCATCAGTATACACTACTAATCCTTGATTCCCGTCTAAAACTACTAACACGGGCACATTGGTCAACAAATACTTTAACTTAAGGAATGCTTCCTCACATTTGTTAGACCAAATAAAATTTACATCCTTTCTAGTTAGCTTAGTTGAAGGTGCTGTTATCCACGAGAAATCCTTAATGAATCTTCAGTAATAGCCAGCGAATCCAAGAAAACTTCTAGTCTCAGTCATCATCTCTGGTCTCTTCTAGTTATTAATAGCATCGATCATGTCCAGATCAACTGACATACCCCTCTCTGAAACAAGTGACCAAGAAAATTAACTTATTTTTTTAGAAATGACACTTTAAAAACTTCGCTCTCAGTTGATGCTACCTCAATGTCTCAAGCCTTACTCTGAGATAAAATTCATGCTCTCTTTCATCCTTAGAGTATATTAAAATGCCATCTATGAATACCAATAGAAACTTATCCAAGTGCTTTCAGAAAATTCGGTTCATCAAATCCACGAAGAAAGCTAGCGCATTTGTTAACCTAATGTCACTACAACCACTCGTACAAACCATACCTAGTCCGAGACGTCGTCAACGGAATACTGTCCTCTTGGAAAAATACTCTGGCTCCAATTAATTGATCAAATAAATCAACATTCTCGACAATGGGCACTTATTATTTATCATCTTCTCGTTCAACTTACGATAGTCGATACATATCCTTAACGACACATCTGATTTCTTCATGAACACCACGATGGCTCCCCAAAGCGAACTACTTGGTCTAATGAAATTCTTTCTTTCTAAATCCACTAGCTGCATCTTTAATTCCTTCATCTCGATAGGCATCATCCTACTAGGTGGTCTACTTACGGGATCCGCTCCTTGCACAAGATATATCATAAACTCAGTGGCTCGCTTCGGTGGTAGTCCTGTAACTGGCTCAAAACATCTGCAAACTCTCTTGCTACAAAACCCTGATTTAACTCTTCTTCTACTTCCATAAGCACATGAGTCTAACATCTCTACTGATTATATAATTCGGTTATGACTATTGGGGTGTCTTAACGATATTTTCCTATCTCGAAACAATATTCCAGCATCATATTTATCTAACCAATCCATACCCCAAATGATCTCAAAGCCTACGAAATCAAAAACATACAAACTGCATGCAAACTTATGACCTAACAATTCAAGTTCTAACTGGTCACATCTCATCCCTAGAGTTACATACCCTCTTATCGGATTCGCAACCTGCAACAACCTGGATTTTGGAAGTTACCATTAATATTAAATTATAATGCAAATAATAATTTAATATTGTGATTATAATTGAATTAGAGGAATGAAATGTGAGTTTTTGTTTTCTTTATATAAACAATGGTTTAATGAATAAAACTTGGGTTTTTAATTTATGTGAGTTAATTTATCTTATAAGATGTTATTTCAACATATTGATGGTTGGAATAAATATAAATGAGTGAAAATAAGCTTAGAATATTTTATTTGTGAAATTGGGTTGAAAATAAATGATGTTAGTTATTTATTGAGTCAAAATGGGAAGTATTGGAATTTTATTCCAATAATAGCCTTTTATAGCTAATAAAAAGGGCAAATGAGAAGAAAATAAATTTTTTGAAGTGTATTAATGATTGAAAATAGTGTTGTAATATTTAAAAAAGTGTTAAAACATTTAATACACTTATCTGAGTTAAGAAATAAATTTTATTTGACTCGGATTATTTAAAATTGTGATTTTTGTCTAAAAATAACAATATTATCAAATATTGTGTAAATTAATAGTTTATTGGGAAAATAATATTTTTAAGTGTGAAAAAAAATTATTGTGTTAACCATGTTCACCTTGTTAAAATACGAAGAATGCATTTTGTCTCATGTAAAAGGAGATTAATATGAGAAAGTTATGTTAAAAATGGTTTAAAACCTATGTATATTAGCCTAAATAATTTTCTAAGTATGAGAATGGACTAATTGGGTATAGTAAACATCCAATTATCCAAATTCTAGAGTTTTCTGATGAAATACATTTCTTTTCCCCCAAAACTCATCACAGTAAAACCTAAATCAGAAAAGAAAAAGCTTCAAAGTACAAAACAATGGCTACCCTCTTCAAAATTTAATCTTCCAAGCTCAATCTTTACAAATTTAAAAGCCTAATTCATGTTAGAATCATAAAAGAAGATAATCTCCAACCTATTCTATCTTAGAATCCACCTAAAGCCTTAGAATTATTTGTTGTAGATTTTGTTTTGATTAATTTCTTCTTTGCATGTATTGTTTTTTTTCCTATTTTCAGGCGTTTAGGGCTCCAATCTTATGCTAAAGGCTCAACCTTGCTTGCAAATCCTTACTTATTCACTGAAAATCAATACGTAAGTGTAAAAGCTTACAAGTGCTAGCCAAAAACAAGGTTTTGAGTTGAATTTTCGTATTAATAAGGTTACGTTTCGTCTTTTTTATTTTCTGTTTTCTGTTGCCACATTGTTTTGGCCATTACTTTTTCCTTTTTTATCTAAATTTCATAATGTTGAATGTCCTGGAAAGAACAGACAAAAGTCTACAAGTTTCGTGTTTTGAGTTTTTTAAAATTTTAAAGTTTGCTTGATCAAAATCGTGCTTGTTTGTTGCTGTCCCGAGAACAAATGACGGCAATAACAATCACAAGTTTGAGAAATTATTTTGGCCATTACTCATTCGTTTCTTAACCGATTTTGAAAGTTTTGGATGTTCCAGAAAGCTTAAACATGTGCTGCAACTTTCATGTATTGATTTTTCTGTAATTTTGTGGTCAGCTAGGTTAAAATCGAATGTTTATACTGTTATCATGAGAGCAAAACCAATATTTGCTCTGTCCTTGAAGCTAAAATGAAATTGACATAATTTTTTTGTTTCTTAACCGATTTTAATAATTTTAGATGTTTCGAAAAGAATAAATCATGTGTTATAACTTGCATGTTTTGAGTTTTCTGTAATTTTCAGGTTAGCTATGTCAAAATCTAATTTTTCTACTGCTAACCTGAGAGCAAAATCAATATTTGCTCTGTGTTTGAAACCGAAATGAATTTGACCATAAATTCTTCGTTTCTTAACCAAATTTGATAATTTTGGATGTTTCAGAAAGCTTAGGTCATGTGCTACATGTTTTATTCATTGTATTTTCTATAATTTTGAAGTTTGCTTGGTCATAATTATGGTTGTATGTTGCTGTCATGAGAGAAATATGACGGCAACAACATTCATTGACCTTAAATTGTATTAGCTCGTTTTTGCTCCCATTCTCTTCGGTTTTGATGATGTTTTTGAGATATTTTGAGAGCTATGATGCCTACCAGTAGGATAGCTATATTTGGAGAATCTGAAATTCAAATGTAAATGGAATTTGAATTGATTTTGGGTTAAATTTGAATTGAATTCATATTGAATTCAAGTTATCGATTTTGAGATATCCCTCTTAGTTTTCATTGCTTTCGAGAATGGTTTTCACTAAACCATTTTTGAAATACATGGGCATTTCAAATTATTATTACATAGTATTTTTTTAATTATTTTTCTAAATAAAGATTGATTTATTTCCTATAATAAAGGAATTTCAAATATTGGTTTTAACAATCGTTTTTGGAAAATCGTTTTAAATTTCTATTTCTCTAATAAAATTATTTTATAAATAAAATTACTTATTTTTATGAATTTCGGATGTATAAGAAGGACAATAAAACAGTAAAGTATAACATGTCGTACGGGACACATGGATTTGCTTTATCGCTTAATATCGGACTTACACGATCGAAACCCTTTCGATGAGCTATTTGAGATAATTTAAGATGTTATTAAATTCTGGGCAGCTTATATGGTCCGAGAACTCCAATTTAGGAGTATATTCGATGAAGGACCATTTTAAGATGTGTTTCTTAATCGCCGATGAAATGAGATGAATGAAGAGTTAGAAATTCCTATGTGGAATTATGGTTATAAATAACCATCTACGTGTTATTTTTACTTGCCGAGGAGATGATGTAAGCTTCTTTATGATGATTTTACGATGTTGAGATGTATTATGAAAATTTTTACTTGTCGATGAGATGAGACAAGTCACGATGCTACTAGTACTCGTTAATGAGATAAGACGAGTATTGTATTGTACTTACTCGCCAATGAGATAAGGCTGAGTATATTTTCTTGATGTTTATGATGTTTTACTAGAGCGGTACCAACTAACGGCCAGTAAACCATTAGGGGCGAACGTATGGTATGGGACATACGTTAACACCTATTAGGTTCCAATCCGAGAAGTTGAGACACATTCACGATGTTTACTAGTATTACAGACCACGAGTACTCGATTGGAGTCATCACGATGTAGTTGCTACTCCGATCATCACGATGTTATTAACTCGGGTCTTTGTGACAGGGAGTCATTATGATGTTATAGACTATAGTCATTCACGATGTTCACGATGTTAAGATGTCATTTGAATCCAGTCATCATGGTGTTTATGGTACCAAATAGTAGTACTAGTCACGATGAAACGCGCGTAGCATTGCTTCGGCATGCAATCAAGGATCTGGCCTATCCGGGGTTTCTTTGAGTTTTGATGTTTTAGACTTCACCGTCTTTAGATGATTATTACATTGATAGCCTAATGCCAGATGAGATGTGTACATATATGGTGAAATCATTTATGATGTTACTCTTTGATTGAGTTATTTGCATTATGGATTGATGATTTGATGATTTTATAGGCTACTTGATGTTAAGATGGAGTAGAGATGTATTTATATATTTATACCGATGAGATAAGCTATAAATGATTATGAAGAATCTTTTATGATGAGTTTTAGTGATGAATTTGAGATGTATCTATATTCAAACCGATGAGACGAGGTATGAATAAGTATAATGCTTCTTTTATGATTGGGTTTTATATTTCCTTGAATGATCCTTGGGATGTGCCAATGAGATGAGGCACATCCATATGCGTTTTATTCTATGTATGAAGGATATGTACCTTTGATGTGTTGTTATATTGACAACCACTTCTAAGAAGATAGTTGAATCATTTGAAGTCATTATCCATATTCCTTTATATCGTCGATGATACGAGGCGAAAGCGATGTTTATTGAGTCTTATCTTAAAAACTTTGCTCGCCGATGTTCCATTTGCTTAAGTGTCAGTAATGCCACTTAAGTATGACTTTATCATCATTATCTCTTCTACTTGCCAAGAAGAGATGTTGTCCTTTCTTATGATGTTGAAATCCTGTTTAGGGCATGGCATCCTTTAAGAAAAAGGATACCATAGCTTTCATCTACTTATCCTTATCGATTATTCTGTTTAAATGATGATTTCAGCTAGCCTGACTCGTGTGTTTTCACTCGGGTCAGACCGAGTTGTTTCAGGTATCATATATTGGGCTTAGCTTGAAGTTGATGTTGGATAACAGCTCTTCTTTCTCTTGAGTAGTTTATTTCATCCTCATACTCTGATGTTTTTACATGTGATTCGATGTATATGGTGTGGTCGTGTACCACCGTTATTGTATTCATATTGTATTGTACTGAACGTGCCCGTGCGACGCACACGGGTAGTTTTCCGACTCATTGTTATGAACATTATTTCATGCAATGTTAAATGTTTTTCTCTATTTTTCCTCTCGTGCCTAAAATATAATTGTATTTTATTACATTGTCATATTATAGACAAATTTAATAGGTAGACTTTATTTGTTTTATAGTTATTTTCGAATAAAGAATGTATAAGTTTAGATTGTTTGTTCATATAAAACAAATGGTTAAAAGTTATGGCTGTGATTTTGTTTCTCATGATTTGTGCAATATACATTAGGAATTCAAAAACGTTGTACTTTGGAGTAGATGAAGATGTTAGAATTGAAATTAAGTAGATCCATAAAGCATATACGACAAAAAATTTGAAAGTATATTATACGACACAATGTTAAAGTTGATATTTAAGGTTGAATAATTGTTAATTTGAAATGAATTTTCTAATTTAGTTGAAATGGCAGTAAGCATGTTGCTTCTGTGAATATAACTGCGTTAGCGTTTGCATTGCCAGACTAAATGGTAGTACCAAACTCAGTAGATGTAATATTTAATATTAATGCGAGTGAAAGGTACATGCATGTGATGCGGGTAAACGATCCAATAAGGACACAATCAACGTTATTTTCATTGATTGAAGCTAAGATAAATCTTTTATTTCCATGTGGTATCATCTTGCTTTTTAGTTTTATATCTTTACCCAAAGCTGCATCTACCACAGTAGCTTAAGGAAACTGGAGGACACAAATCACATAAAAACAACTGTCAATGCATTTAATTTCACTACAGTAGTCCTTATTAAGTGTACTTGCACTAAAGCAAAACAACGTAAATAGTAAAATAAAACATTCAAACCTAAACCAGTATAGAAATAAATTGATTTTAGAAAATGTAAAAGAATTATTTTGTGTTATCATGCCTCTATCAGTAGGATATCCATGGAAAGCATAACTGTTGCATGCACGGCCACCCATTGGAACTAAGTTTGCCTTCCATTTAGCACATTTTCCAACTAAGGATCTCTCATTATTTCATACACTCAGCTTCTATAACAACATTTACATAGTCTTTTTAGCAATTGATGGTTTTCCTACAAAATCTGCAACATAATTAATGAGTAACCCAACAGTGATATTTACACAACAGTATACGGTTTTACCAGTTGTACACTTCTGCTTGAGATCAGTAAAAAAAAGATGGATTAATACCAATACAGTCACAAAAACTGTTGAATGCAACGACAGTAGAAAATGAATTCATAAACACCTATGATGTTCTTCTATTCGATAACAAAACTGCAGAGCAAACCATTCTAAAATAGCAGTTTGGTATCAACATCGACCTATTTTTTCCAGGATAACATGTAAAATTAATAGCTTCCGTGCTAATCACAGCTGCGTAGTTCTTAGGATTCGCATGCAAGATAAATAAAGTTTGATTTTGTTTATTTACAATCAGAATTTCATATATTTGAAATGTTCTTACAATAAACATTAAGAAGAATCAACCTGAAGGATATCAATAGCCAAATCAGGAGAAATGATCCCAGCACTGAACCCCATGCCACCAAGATTATAACTCAAAATATTTCCTCTCATTTTGTAATGGTTCACAATCATAGCGGAGAGTGAAGGAGTCAGGTTATACAAACTACTGTTCACTGCCGATATGCCTACGCCTTTAGGGCGAATACGGCATTTCTCGAAAAGCTCGTCTAGTGCTGCAAACATGGCAGTAGAAGCTTCTGCTATGCCTTCATTCATAGTGGCAGAAGGACCAGGGGCAAAGATTGATCTCGATAGATAAGTTTCATCTTCGAGTCCAGATGAAGACAGTATACGTTGGTGAAATGAGAGACTGTCTTCGTCGAAATTGCCTGGTTGGCGTGCAAGTTCATTCAATTCTGATCTTGTTACATGTAAAAAGTAGCAAGATCTTTATTTTCTGCCTTGGCACAAAAATGAGTGCAAAATTTGTATAAACGGTGCTCTTTGCACATAATAAACTTTGCTAAAATACATTAGTGTTCCGAACCATAGATGTTTGATTCAATGTTCCAGAACGATGAGTGAATCCCACTTTAGTATTGCATCATAATCTTTGTCCCCATAAACCACACTTGTAAAAGTAGCATAATCTTAGTATCACTGTAAGAAAATGTAAACCCAATGAATTGAATTATTATCTCATAAAGATTACCTTAACTGTCTAAGAAACCAAATACAATATATGGAACGACTATCAAAAAAGTTTTATTTTAAAAATACTTATGTACTTTATTATTCGATAAAGAATGGAAGGTACAAAAGTTAGCAGAGTAATTAACTTCCATGGGTAATAAACTTAAAGATAATGGATAGTTTGATTGAACAATACACAACCAACACATAAAGAGTATTGTTTTGCACAAATGTATCAACGGTATACGAATCATCAAAACTTTTTGGATCATCGTTTGCTGCGTTATCCCAATTTATAAATAATTGATGTCCAAATTTGGACAACCACAAAATTAGTATATTCTATTCTATATTTCGTAGTTATATTTAAAAAATGCATATGTGATTTACTATACCGATCAAGATCCAACTTTCCAAATTTTAAATTAATCAAATCTCCAGCTTAATATTCTATTCAAAAGTTTGGATTTTATTATTTATTTAGATATGAACTTCTAACTTAACAAACTAATAAATAAATATCTTTTATTGTATTATCATACATATAATTTAAATTTTAAAAAAACACAACAAACAATTTTCGAATGCGGATGTCTTCATATCCGCATCCCTATTCGTTTTTTGGATATCGAATATTTATCCATTATTCGGATACGGACGCAAATAGATTTCGGATTTTTTTAGGTATCCATTGACAGCCCTATGTGCGCTTGTTCTACGATTGACCAATCGCTTGGAAGGAGTTTTACAGAGCATGCTGAAATATATCCTTACTTTAAAAATTCAGTCATTTCAATTAGAGTTTGATTGGCCCAGCTATATACAATTTAGGTCTTTGATAATATATAAAATTTATATATGACTTTAAAGGGCATAAAATATATACTTATCAAGCTAATTTTACGTTACTTCAGTTAGAATTTTATAGTTCCAACTACATACGATTCATGTTTTTGATAATATGTCAAATGTTCAATTAATCTAAAAAATTAAAATCAAATCAATAGTAGTAAATGTCCATGTTAGAGTGGAACATAAACAACATGGGTATGTGATTTGTTCTTGAAAAAATACCATGCAATACAAATGTAAGGTGAGTAATTCAACCGTTGTAGAAAAATTAACAATATATTGCTTGCATGCTCTTATGCTCTCCAAAACTTTCGTAGCGCCTTACTTTATATATGAGTCTAGACCAATTATCTTTCTTCCTTGCCTAACACAATATTGCAATTCATTTGGGCACAAACAAATTTCTTAGACCCTATCTACAATGCAATATAATTGTAATAATAAAAATGATATTAAAATATGCAATACAAAGTTTAGAAAATGTGACCTGATATTAGTTTCATTTTGAAATTCCATTATGTATTGACATGTGATTTTCACTACCTTCAGCTTGTGCAATTTTAGAATGACCACTTGCACCAAGTATATGATCTGCTATGTCCTAAGATGGAGTAAATGAGATTAAAATATAATAACATACAACTAAGAAAGGCCGCTAAAATTTTATCCATAAAAACCATGACTTCCTCCTAGTAAGATATCTACTTATATATTATGTGACGACTATTGAAACTCGACCCATCTTCTCTACAATTTGAGGGAAAAAATCATGCAGTAGACCTAATTTTCAGTGGTAAGGGTGAAAATATCATATAATTCATGTGTTCAAATTTAACACATTAATATGCAATGATGTGTCGTAGAGTAAAATTTATAGCCAACCTGTTCAAAAACAGTAGAAAAATTAAGATATTTATATATAGTTATATAGTAGTTCAGCCAAATCTACTTTATACTAAAAACAAAATCATGTGCAGTATAAGTTATTCCAACGTTTCACAAACTATAGTTTCACTTCATGGTAAAGATTGAATGATGTAAATTTATGGATTTTCAAGGAACAATATGGTTTTGGAGAGAGAAACCTAACTTTGAGTCACTTTCCTAAAACTTTGCACTAATAAATGAGTTGAGTTATGGATTCAACCAATGAAACTAAGATTCGTTAGTGTAAATGTGTGGAGACGATTTTGGAATCAATCATAACTTTACAAACATACAAAGGAAAGTATCAACACTAATGATATTTTTAAGTGTTGTCACATGGTACATTATATTGAATTTATACCTTCATTTCAACTTAATGTACGCTCAAATGCATCTTAGTTGAGGATTCTTATGTTACCTCTGTAAATGATCATTTTGAAGATGGCTTAATGGATAAATATGAACTAAAATAACATAAATATTAATCAAATATTTTACTTACATTAACATAAATAATTATTAATTAAGTAGTATAATGCTGGTGGGAAAGTAAGGCAAACATCAATGTATTGGGTACAAATTAGTATGGGTACGTATTGCAAAATTTAAATAAATTAGTAACATACAATATTAAAGTAACCACCAAGTCATGGCATATGCATATTTGAATTATCAAGGTCTAGTGTACCTTTATATACATCAACAAACAATCATTAATTGAGCCACAGACAATAATACTTAATGTCAATGGAGAATAAATTGGAATTTTATATTATAAGTTGGTTTCTGAATTTAAAAGAGACACGATATTAGCAACATGTAATAAAATTGAATATTATATACATAATATTGAACTTAGTTACATTAAATCTAAATTCATAGTCCCAAAACTTTAATTCAAACATACACTGGGTAACCTTGTCCTATGAAACCTAATAATCACAAATTCCATTTTTTTTGATTAGTTCCTAAAATAATTGCACAGTTCAATGCTTGAATAACCAAAAAATAAAGGACCAGGGCTGAAATTGTAAGTCAAAGAAAAAAAACATGAAAGCCAATCCAGAGGCAAAAACATAGCCATAGAATAACCTACCAACAACATATATTTTGAGTAAATAGGAATAATACTAACTGCCCACAAAAAAGAGTATTTGGACGTATTAATAACATACAATATTAAAGTAACCACCAAGTCATGGTATATGAATATTTGAATTATCAAGGTCTGGTGTACCTTTATATACATCAACAAACAATCATTAATTGAGCCACGGATAATAAACATACTTAACGTCAACGGAGAATAAATCGGAGTTTTATATTATAAGTAGGTTTCTGAATTTAAAAGAGACAGGATATTAGCAACATGTAATAAAATTGAATATTATATACATAACATTGGACTTAGTTAGATTAAATCTAAATTCATAGTCCCAAAACTTTAATTCAAACATACATTGGGTAACCTTGTCCTATGAAACCTAATAATCACAAATTCCATTTTTTGTTGATTAGTTCCTAAAATAATTACACACTTCAATTCTTGAATAACAAAAAAAATGAAGGACCAGGGCTGAAATTGTAAGTCAAAGAAAAAAACATAAAAGCCAATCCAAAGGCAAAAACATGGCCATAGAATAACCTACCTACAACATATATTTGGAGTAAATAGGAATAATACTAAATGCCCACAAAAAAAGAGTATTTGGACGTAATTGAGATAACATATGCATAAATTTAAAATAAGTTAGAGGCTATGTAAAGATGATAATAGCAGCCGAGCAAAAAATGTATGGGTAAACGTATAGTTTGAGATGGTGTAGATTTGGTTGTTGGAGAGAGAAGGAATATGCTAAAATGTCAGACTGATTAAGTCATAAAGCATTGCATGTCTGTAAATATTTTTCTTTGATGTATAATGCAGAATGCCAAGTACGTTGGACATTCAAGCTTGGGGAAATATTTCATTCTACAGTAATAGCATAAATGATTCAAATAAATTTTCAAAATAACTGTTTTAAAAATGAATCATTTTGAATGAACAGAAATGTTAGTGCATAATCTGGTTATAGGTGAACACAGTGTTAACTTTAACAAAAGCAAAATTTGAGTAGGATGCAAAGTGTTATTAAACCTTGATGAAAAAACATATGGTTGTAAAAGAATATACATGTCTGTAATTTTCGACTGGTAAAGAAACTTCTAAATAATCGTAAAGTAATAGTTGCAAACAAAATCCAAATTATAAAGAGGAAAAGCATGGACAGTCTATAATCGGATTTGGGAAAAAAAGTAGATAGGCTGAGGTTATGGTCTGATTATCTGCATAAAATTTCAACCTTTACAGATTGAGTAATATGGACATTCTCCATATAGTTTAAAATTAGAAGAAAAAAATCGAATTGCATGTTACTTATGAAAAATTAAATCATGAAAATAACAATAATTAAACTTACCATGTTTTCTTGTAGTCCATGTATCCACTGCTTGCATTTGCTGTTTGCATGAAAAACCCTCTGTTTTGCAGTGGGTTCCTACAATTCGAGAATATGTCATCAACATCCAAATGTCAAAATCAGTTATTTTTGCATAAAAGATAGAGTAAAAATAGAAGTTTTCTACTAAATATTAGAGATATCTTCAAATAAAAGAAAGGACATCAAATTCATACATCAATTTAGCGAATGAACCAAAGCGAAGATCCATCTTGAAATCCATAGATCTGACGACTATTTGAAGACAGTTGTGGCTTTGTAGTAGGGATCCGAAGAATGACGATGGATGAATTGCTGTTTTCATGAAAACCCCTCTATTTTGGAGTGGGTTCTTATAGTTCGAGAATCTGTAATGAACAAACAAATGTCGAAATCAGTTTTTTTTCTTCATAAAAGACAGAATAAAAACAAAAGTTTAGAAAGGACGTCAAATTCATACATCAAGTCGTCCGATGAACCAAAGCGAAGATCCACCTTCTAGTCCGTAGATCTGCTGGCTATTTGATGAAAGTTTAGGCTGTGTGGTAGGGATTCGAAGAACGATGATGGATGAAGAGGGAAATTAAAAGACTGAGAGGGACGAAAATGAATGTAGGGAAGAGTAAAGGCGCAGGGTGGAGAGAATGAAGCAGCGGTTGGAGTAACGGACGAAAGAAAAGAGAGGGGTGAAACTATCCAGGAAATGAACCAGTTATGATGCAAAATTTTGTATATGGGACCGTGTCGTGATGATAATTGTTTGGTTTCTCTTTTCCTATTTAAGTAATAGATATGATGTTGGTTACTGTTCTGTGATGTGATTTACATTCAGTTGTTGTATTTTGTTCCGATAGTGTGATTTACATTCAGTTGTTGTATTTTGTTCCGATAGATCCGTTAGCCACCTATAGTTTTGGATTAAGCATTTACTGGGTATGTCGATCCACTTGAGTTGAAAAATTATAATGCATTTATCGACGTATTTAATAGATGTTTAAGACAACATTATAGATGGTCGCCCTTAACCAGCCCTATTCTCTGCTTTAGTAGATAGAATTACTTGTTAATTCTCTTTGCTAAGGTGGGTCTCGGGGTGGGGCGTTACAGCTTGGTATCAGAGCTATGGTCAGAACAAAGTAGAATAAATATAGAACAGTATGTATATCATTATTTATCGAAGTACAATACGGGTGAATCATTGTCCTTTATTCGAGCTTGCTTTCGAATCGAGCTTTGATTCTTTTTTGAGTTTTGGGATTGTTGAGATGGAATATGTCTAGGAATATATATATATATTGTATTCCGTAGTATTCCATAATTGAGTTTAATGTCATATTATCTTATATAAAATCTTATTTGGGATTATTCTATTCTTTTTTTTTGTTGATACTAGTAAGTTCGTATCGATGAAGCTAATTGATTTCTTTGAGCATTCTTGTTGCATTCCTTTGAGAGTTGTGAATCCTATTGAAGGGATCCACAACGATTGGCTCGTTATGGGCATTCTGAGATTTTTTTTATTTGATGTTGCTATAGTGAGTATTTGATTATTACTCACTATCTTGTGATGTATTTGATTTGAGATAGATTGACTTATTTGATGTAAAGTCTGATCCTTTTGTTGTTATAGGATCCTATATTTATTTAGGCATCCTAATTTGATTGGTTTATTATTTCTATCACTTTGGAATGTTAATGATGATTCTGAAGTTTCTGTATTCACTCTTGAGTATCGATATGTTGATGATATATCTCAAATTCCAGTCATGGTGACTTTGTTGAGTTTTTGGAGTCCATTTGGATTTGACATCCAATCAGGAAATCGAGTGTTGAGGTAACCTAATTCCTGGCTTTTAGCCTTCGGGTATCCTTCCACGAGGAAATCCACTAAGGAATGAGGTGAGTTTCTAGATTGTTCGAGTTTGATTGAGTTTATCATTCAGTTTCTTTGAGTTATCCTTTTCGGATACTCAATCAGTGTTATCCTTTGTAGCATTACTTGTTTGAAGTAATGATTTGTTGTTTGTGTGCTTCTTCTTCTTCGAGAAGAATATCTTGCTTATCTTCTGTCTTGATGATTTCCGAGAGTGGCTCATCATCTTGTAGGAGTTGAGAACACTCCATCTCCTTCTGTTGATTTTGTGAATCACGTATTCTTGGAATATCTCGATGCATTCTGTTATTGTTCTTTGATTTGAGTTTTTGAAGCTACATATATGAGTTTTAAACAGAGAAATGGGAGTTTTGAGATATATAAAAAAAATCAAAGAATATATTCTCAATATATTTGCATGAGTAGTATTACTTTTATAAAAATAATTTGAGAGTGTTGGGTTGTCCATCGAGTAGTTAAGAGTTCTTGTCGGTACGCCTGATCAACGTTATCGATAGGAATCTCCTAAATGCTATGATGAGGCAATCAGACACGATGGTTTGTGTTTTAAAAATTGAGATTTTGAAAATAATATTTGAGATTAAATATTAAATTTATTTTTGAATGGTAATTGCAGCCATTGATTTTAGAGACGAGTAAAAGAGTGGCGAGGCAGTTTTGATTGTTCGGTCAACTCTGCAGCCAACGGATATATTTATTTATTAGAGACTCAATGGCGAAGCAATGCCATTTATTTATTTTTAAACTATAAAGATGAGAATATAAATGAGATTATTTTTGAGCCATGCTTTATTGGAAGTATATTTTGAGATTTTAGAATTTATATTGTATACATCGGATGTTTTAAGAGAAGAGTTATAAGTGAATTTGAAGATTATTTTTAAATTATTTAAGTGGTTTAATAAAAAGAGTAAAGATAATATAAACCCATAATTTATTTTGAGGAATATTATTATGGATTTAAAAATTTCTTTGGAAATTAATTTTGAAGTGAGAGAAGAAATTTGGACTTTTAAATTGAGTTTTAAATAACTTACTAAGTAATATTGTAAAAAGTTTGAAAATTTTCAAATGTTTAAAATTGAGATTTAAGATTTAAAAGATGTTGAGATTCAAAAATTCTGAATATCTTTGATTAAAAGATAATTCGAGCTTATATCCTTATTCTTGAGTATATTCTGTCGACATGCATTTTTTGAGGTCGTTCGAGTTAGTGGCCTTGTGAGAAGCCATATTGTGATTTATCAATCTTGTATATTGTGTCTACCATGTTGTGAGGATGTTCTTTCCGTATATTTATGCAAAAAATCTTATCGATGATCTTCTTTATTGCTTAGAGTTTGGGTTTAAGTGAGTTTGATCCCGACTCTATTCGTAGAGTTTTGTGAAATCAATCATTTTCAATTGATTATTTATTGAGCATCTTATTGAGTTTTGATTCGAAGATGTGATATCTTCGAAATTCTTTCGAGTTACTTGGAAAATTCGATGGTTTGCTAATCACTATACTAGTATATGATAGGCCATTGAATTAACCAAGTGAGTTTTTCCTTGTTTCTTTCTACCATTCTATATTGAGAGTATGAATGGTTTGGAATTCGAGCTTGTCTTTATCCTTCGATAATTGTATCTTTAGTGTTGTTTACAGCCTTTTCCTCTAAAATTGCGAACATGCAATTTTGTTAAGGAGGGGAGTCTGCAACAACCTGGATTTTGGAGGTTACCGTTAATATTAAATTATAATGCAAATAATAATTTAATATTGTGATTATAAATGAATTAGAGGAATGATTATTGTTTATTTTATATAAACAATGTTTTGATGAATAAAACTTGGGTTTTTAATTTATGTGAGTTAATTTGTCTCATAAGATGTTATTTCAACATATTAATGGTTGAAATAAATATAAATGAGTGAAAATAAGCTTAGAATATTTTATTTGTGAAATTGGGTTGAAAATAAGTGATGTTAGTTATTTAGTGAATCAAAATGGGAAGTATTGGAATTTTATTCCAATAATAGCATTTTACAGTGAATAAAAAGTGCAAATGAGAAGAAAATAAATTTTTCGAAGTGTATTAATGATTGAAAATAGTGTTGTGATATTTTAAAAAGTGTTAAAATATTTAACACACTTATTTGAGTTAAGAAATAATTTTTATTTGACTCGGATTGTTTAAAATCGTGATTTTTGTCTAAAAATAACAATATTGTCAAATATTGTGTAAATTAATAGTGTATTGGGAAAATAATATTTTAAGTGTGAAAAAAAATTATTGTGTTAATCATGTGCACCTGGTTAAAATATGAATAATGCATTTTACCTCATGTAAAAATAGATTAACATGAGAAAGTTATGTTAAAAATGGTTTAAAACCTATGTATATTAGCCTAAATAATTTTCTAAGTATGAGAATGCACTAATTGGGTATAGTAAACATCCAATAACCCAAATTCTAGCGTTTTCTAATGAAATATGTTTCTTTTCTCCTAAAACTCATTACAGTAAAACCTAAATCAGAAAAGAAAAAGCTTCAAAGTACAAAACAATGGTTGTCCTCTTCAAAATTTAATCTTTCAAGCTCAATCTTTGCAAATTTAAAAGCCTAATTCATGTTAGAATCATAAAAGAAGGTAATCTCCAAGCTATTCTATCTTAGAATCCATCTAAAACCCTAGAATTTCTTACTGTAGGTTTTGTTTTGATCAATTTCTTCTTTGCATGTATTATTTTTATCTATTTTCATACTTTAGGTCTCCAATCTTATGCTAAAGGCTCAGCCTTGCTTGCAATTCTTTACTTATTCACTGAAAATCAATAGGTAAGTGTAAAAACTTACAAATGCTAGCCAAAAACAAGGTTTTGAGTTGAATTTTCGTATTAATAAGGTTACGTTTCGTCTTTGTTATTTTCTGTTGCCACATTGTTTTGGCCATAACTTTTTCATTTTTAATCCAAATTTCATAATTTTGGATGTTCTGGAAAGCATAGACAAAGGGTTACAAGCTTTATGTTTTGAGTTTTTTAGAATTTTAAAGTTTGATTGATCAAAATCGTGCTTGTTTGTTGCTGTCTCGAGAGTAAATTACAGCAACAACGACAGTAGCAACAATCACAAGTCTAAGAAATTATTTTGGCCATAAATCATTCGTTTCTTAACCGATTTTCATAATTTTAGATGTTCCGAAAAGCTTTAATCATGCACTGCAACTTTCATGTATTGATTTTTCTCTAATTTTGTGGTTAGCTATGCCAAAATCAAAGTTTTATACTGTTATCCAGAGAGCAAAACCAATATTTGCTCTGTCCTTGAAGCTGAAACGAAATTGGCCATAACTTTTTCGTTTCTTAACCCATTTTGATAATTTTAGATGTTTCAAAAAGAATAAATCATGTGTTATAGGTTGCATGTTTGAGTTTTCTGTAATTTTCAGGTTAGCTATGTCAAAATCTAATTTTTCTACTGCTAACCCGAGAGCAAAATTAATATTTGCTCTGTGTTTGAAACCGAAACAAATTTGACCGTAACTTCTTCGTTTCTTAATCAAATTTGATAATTTTGGATGTTTCGTAAAACTTAGGTCATGTACTACATGTTGTATTCATTGTATTTTCTAGAATTTTGAAATTTTCTTGGTCATAATTATGGTTGTATGTTGCTGTCCTGAGAGCAAAATGACAGCAACAACAATCGTTGACCTTAGATTGCATTAGCTCGTTTTTGCTCCCATTCTCTTCGGTTTTGATGATGTTTTTGAGATATTTTGAGAGCTATGATGCCTACCAGTAGGCTAGCTATTTTTGGAGAATTTGAAATTAAAATTTAAATGGAATTTAAATTGATTTTGGGTTAAATTTGAATTGAATTCACATTGAATTCAAGTTATCGGTTTTGAGATATCCCTCTTAGTTTCATTGCTTTCGAGAACGGTTTTCACTAAACCATTTTTGAAATACATGGACATTTCAAATTATTATTACATGGTATTTTTTTTAACTATTTTTTCTAAATAAAGATTGATTTATTTCCTATAATAAAGGAATTTCAAATATTGGTTGTAATAATAGTTTTCGAAAAATCGTTTTAAATTTCTGTTCCTCTAATAAAATTATTTTATAAATAAAATTATTTTATAAATAAAATTACTTATTTTTATGAATTTCGGATGTATAAAAAGGACAATTAAACAGTAAAGTATAACATGTCGTATGGGACACATGGATTTGCTTTATCGCTTAATATCGGACCTACACGATCGAAACCCTTTCGATGAACTATTTGAGAAGATTTAAGATGTTATTAAATTTTGGGTAGATTATATGGTCCGAGAACTCCAATTTAGGAGTATATTCGATAAAGGACCATTTTAAGATGTGTTTCTTAATCGCCGATGAAATGAGATGAATTAAGAGCTAGAAATTCCTATTTGGAATTATGGTTATAAATAACCATCTACGTGTTATTTTTACTTGCCGATGAGATGATGTAAGCTTCTTTATGATGATTTTACGATGTTGAGATGTATTATGAAAATTTTTACTTGTCGATGAGATGAGACAAGTCACAATGCTACTAGTACTCGTCAATGAGATAAGATGAGCATGGTATTGTACTTACTCGCCAATGAGATGAGGCTGGGTATATTTTCTTGATGTTTATGATGTTTTACTAGTGCGGTACCAACTAACGGCGAGTAAACCATTAGGGGCGAACGTATGGTATGGAACATACGTTAACACCTATTAGGTTCCTATCCGAGAAGTTGAGACACATTCACAATGTTTACTAGTACTACAGACCACGAATACTCGATTGGAGTCATCACGATGTAGTTGCTACTCCGATCATCACGATGTTATTAACTCAGGTCTTTTTGACTGGGAGTCATCATGATGTTATAGACATAGTCATTCATGATGTTCATGATGTTAAGATGTTATTTGACTCCATTCATCATGATGTTTATGGTACCAAATAGTAGTACTAGTCACGATGAAGTGCGCGTAGCATTGCTTCAGCATGCAATCAAGGATCTGGTCAATCCGGGATTTTTTTGAGTTTTGATGTTTTAGACTTCACCGTCTTTAGATGATTATTACATTGATAGCCTAATGCCAGATGAGATGTGTACATATATGGTGAAATCATTTATGATGTTACTCTTTGATTGAGTTATTTGCATTATGGATTGATGATTTGATGATTTTATAAAATACTTGATGTTAAGATGGAGTTGAGATGTATTTATATATTTATACCGATGAGATGAGCTATAAATGATTATGAAGAATCTTTTATGATGAGTTTTAGTGATGAATTTGAGATGTATCTATATTCATACCGATGAGATTAGGTATGAATAAGTATAATGCTTCTTTTATGATTGGTTTTAATATTTCCTTGAATGATCCTTGGGATGTGCCAATGAGATGAGGCACATCCATATGCGTTTTATTCTATGTATGAAGGATATGTACCTTCGATGTATTGTTATATTGACAACCACTTCTAAGAAGATAGTTGAATCATTTGAAGTCATTATCCATATTCCTTTATATCGTCGATGATAGAGGCGAAAGCGATGTTTATTGAGTCTTATCTTTAAACTTTGCTCGTCGATGTTCCATTTGCTTAAGTGTCAGTTATGCCACTTAAGTATGACTTTATCATCATTATCTCTTCTACTTGCCAAGAAGAGATGTTGTCCTTTCTTATATTGTTGAAACCCTGTTTAGGGCATGGCATCCTTTAAGAAAAAGGATACCACGGCTTTCACCTACTTATGCTTATCGATTATTCTGTTTAATTGATGATTTTAGATAGCCTGACCCGTGTGTTTTCACTCGGGTCAGATCGAGTTGTTTCAGGTATCAGATATTGGGTTTAGCTTGAAGTTGATGTTGGATAACAGCTCTTCTTATCTTGAGTAGTTTCTTTCTTCCGCATACTTTGATGTTTTTACATGTGATTCGATGTATATAGTGTGGTCGTGTACCACCGTTATTGTATTCATATTGTATTATACTGAATGTGTATCAGTGTATATGTATATATATGATGTTAGTTACTGTTTTGTGATGTGATTTACATTTGGTTATTGTATTTTGTTCTGATAGATCCGTTAGCCACCTATAGTTTTGGATTAAGCATTTACTGGGTATGTCGATCCACTTGAGTTGAAAAATTATAACGCATTTATCAACATATTCAATAGATGTTTAAGACAAAATTATAGATGGTCGCCCTTAACCAGCCCTATTCTCTGCTTTAGTAGATAGAATTACTTGTTAATTCTCTTTGCTAAGGTGGGTCTCGGGATCGGGCGTTACACAACCCTTAAGAAAGTAATAAGGTATGAGGGTTTTAAACATAACTTATCTACCAAAGACTGAGATATAAATGAACGCAATGCACCGGTATCAAATAGTACCATAATTGGTATACTATGAATCAAAAGCCTTCCTTCCATCATAATCTTTCCCTTATTAGCAGTGGTTGGTCTAAAAGACGATGGTTTTAAAGCAAAAACCTTTTCCTTATCCGCTCTGACTAGTTCTGGACACCGATTCTTGTAATGTCCAATTTGGTCAAAGTTAAAGCATTTAACTCCTTTTTTATCTGCAATCTTTTTTCCTTTTCCAATTCGACATTCATGAGCATAATGTCCTTTTTTATCGCACTTGTAGCAAACTACATTGGCCTTCCCTTTCTTAGCAACTCCTCTTTTCTAAGCTCCTTTCTTCTTAAAGAATTTTCTCTTTTTTCCCTGAGAATCCTGGGTTCCAACCTACTTCTCCTTCCCATAAGTAGAAAGTATCTCTTCATTACAAATTTCCATCTCCACTACAATTGTACTTGGATCACGGAGATCCGGCACAGTCGCCATAGCAATCTCGAGTCCTAACCCTAGAATAGACTTCTCATTCCTTTTAATGATGGTGTCAATGGTAGAATATCTGTATTTGGACAACTCATCAAAGTTCGTAGCATACTCAATAATCGACATCTCACCTTGCACTAAGTCTATGAACTTTCTCAACAATACCGACTTAGCAATTTGAGACAAAAACCTCTCTTCGAATCTCCTATGAAACACTTCCCAAGTGAACTCTTCCTCGAGAACTCCCATGGTAACACCATTTCACCAATAAAGTGTCGCTCCCTGCAACTGTTTAGAAGTAAGTCTTCTCTTTCGCTCATCATTTAATCCCAAATCAGCAAAAATTCTTTCACAACAGAATAACTAGTTTTCTACTTCAACAGCATCCTCTTTTTCCAAAAACGGCTTCCCATCAAGACTGGTATAGTCCCTGCTTAGCTTGGCATAGTTATTGCCAACTGGAGCCACGGATTAGCTCCTCCAACATTCATAGCATTTCCCCCAGATACTACTACAGCTGCTCCAGCTTGTATCAGATTGAAATAGAACTGATACATCATTCCCATATCTGTTGGCGGGGTTCTAGCACCTACGTGGTCATTTGCATTTGGATTAGCACTTGCTTGTCGACCTGAATTCCTTTTGGTGTTGGGTCCAGCATTTCCATTAGTTGTGTTGTTTCCTCCACCAAGATTTCTTCTTTTGTTTTCTACTTCCATGCCTTCTTTCTTGTAAATATGCATAGGAACCTTAGTGAGATACAGAAGAATGGTCTAACAGAGAGGGGAATATGTACTTATATATATACACATATATACATATATACATATATATAACAAATGCAAGTATGTTACTATAGCGTTTACTCAAACCCGATCTCATTTTCTGATTCTTTGGATTATGTTTTGAGAAGCTTTTAGGTTCAAATTTGTTTTAAATTTACATAATATGTTTTGATAAGAACTCAACATTCCCTATTTGGAGGCCCAAAACTAACCGCTATGGATGCTGCAGTCATCCATAGTGATGAATTCTCCGTAACTAAATGCGGTAATGTTAGATACATCGATATGCAAGAAACACATAAATATGAAAAAAAAATAAACTCGATTTAAAATAAATTTCTCATTTCATTACAGATAGTATTTCAGATTCATTACATAATCCCATACGTAAGCCACGTTAAGATAAATTACAACTTATTACAAAATACGCCAAGAGCAACATATGAAGATGCCCCTTGGTTGATTAGAGTCTAAATATAGGCACTAAACAACTTTGCCATTGCACCCAAATCATATCAAAATCAAACAAAAAGCACTCCTAATAGCTAGCTTGCTTCCTGCACGTCTCCAGAAGCTTATATGTCTAAAGGAGAACCTGAAAACCTTAACTCTCAAACTACTCAAAATTAATTGAGCGCCCTAGAGTTTAAGGGAAATATATAAACTTCAAGTCAGACAAAAGTCTGGTGTGAATAATAACCTACCATACTGAACCATATAGATATCTAGTGAGACCATGCCAAAATGTAGTTATGGATTAATTATGAAGTGAATATGTTTACAAAAGCATGCATGATAAAAGGTCAAAATAGAATAATATAAACATCTATGATTTAGTTCCCTATCATCATATTTTTTTCTAAGGAAACATGGTCAATACCCTTGACCCATTATCTTCAATAAGGAAAGCTTCTCCAAAAATTCCAAAGTTAAATACCATTTCAAAGCTCTTTCATGTTGTTATGGGTTTTACCTTTAAAATGAGATTGGGTTTCTTATTTGAAAACTAAGGCTTTCGACTAGATCCTTCAGATCATTATGGCATCATGAGTTACCCTCCGTCACTCTCCCTTTCAAAAGCATTACTTAAAATCTTAGACTTTTCTTTCGAAACCATTAAAAACATACCTTTTGAAAGCATTTAAACCATCCTTTCGAAACACTTAAAGATATACCTTCGAAACACTTAAAACTTACCTCTCGAAGGCGTTTAGTTCAAGTAGAATTTGTGGAAGCATAGCATCGAAATCATTTGAAAGCATCTCTTCCGAAATCATTGGGTTTGACATTAAATATAACTACTGGGTTATAGAGAACAAAAGCAAAAGTATCCCTTTCAAAAGCATTGATTTCAAGTAAAATAGTTAATGAAAAGGATAGCTTCAAAACCAACCTTTTGAAACCATTACCTTTGAAACCGATGATAAAAGCAGCTAGAAGGACCCTTTCGAAGGCATTGAGAAGGCAGCTTCAATATTAATAAAACAAAAGTCTTCCTTTCGAACCCATTGTTATAAAGTTATAAAGAAAAGTGGCCATTAACCAATTTGAAAAGTATGAATGCTGTAGCTAGGTATCGAATGAGATCAAAGTGCAGCAACTATTTCGAAAGCTTCTTTAAAAATAAAGGCGAGTTGGATTGATCCGAAAGCTTATAAAACTAGTTTTGACCCCTTTGAAAGCATGCCTTCGACACCATCCCTTCTGCCTTTTTTCCAATACGCTACATTTCAATAGCTTGATACCATGTGATTGGCTACAAAAAGGGTGCAAAAGGTCATTGGCGGAAGTATGGTGGCAGAAGCAAGCAAATGGAAGTGGCAAAGTTATAATTCGAAACAAAACTAATTTTTGTATATTTCATAGAAATTCTTTTTTCCTAACTTGCCTAATTTGCCAAAATATGATTGGTTGCCAATTTTATATCAAAATTCTTTTCTAAAAGGCCGTCAAATTCAACAATTAACAAATGAAATCATTTTAACAAATAAGTCCTTCCCCTTAACAATACATTTAAAACATTCAAGTCCTTTAACTTAAACAATTTAATAGCTGTAACACAACTCTTAGAAAAATCCCCAAAAATCATAATTATTCACTTTTAATATGTTTCTTAACATATATAAATTTCTAACCCAAAAACATTACTTAATTGCCTTAAATAATCTAAACCCAAAATTATCTATATCTTCAATTAAAAATTCATAATAAATTATCCATAGCTTGGAATAATATGAGAATTTAAACCCATCTCCAAATAATGTTCTTCATAAATATTAAAACATCATGGCATTTGAAAATCAATTTGCACAGATTTAACTTTAAAATTGAATTATTTTATCCTACAAAAATCCTTGTTTAAATTATAACATGGTATACAATCAAAGCATCTCATCGTTCATCCATCCAAACGGTTTTAAATATTAAAATCGAATTTAAATGTTTAAGAAGACATATATAAGATGGTTTAGATTATTATTCACCTTATTTGGATAAGGAACTTTAAATTTGTTCTTGATTTAATCTTCATAGCTTGAATCTTAGCCTCTAATTGATTATTGAGCTCCTCTTCTCTTAGGTTTATGGCCAGCCTTGTTTCTCCTTTGTTTATGTTTTAGGTTCATGAAAATGTGAATGAGGTAAGAGGTTCAGGGGTTATGGTATATGGCTATTCCCTTTTTACCCTTGCCTTTTCTATTAAATCTCTAATTTACAAATCACACATATATTCATTTAATGAAGGCACGACCCTAGTTACCTCCCAAATATCAATTCCCTTGTCACTCTAGTCTCTCCATTCTATTTAATTTATCTAATTAATTATCCTAAATAATGCTGTTTAAAATTAGGGGTGTTACATTTTGAGACCAAAAACATTATTTAACTATTTTTAATAATTAAAACCTAAATTAAATTATTTTTCTCACTTAGGAAATTGATAAAATATTCATACTTGCTTGAAAAAATTAAGGAATTAAAAACCTACTTTTAAAATAATATTTCTAACATCATATCTAAATTTCAAGTTATTTGGGGGTCATATGATAGGTTTTTCACACTCAAACCTATTAAATAATTTCATAAATAAATCCAATAAATCATTAATAAACATATAATCATCAATCATTCACATAATGATATAATAACAGTCACAAGATTCAAGTTTAATCATAAATCAAAAATAAACAATCATACTTGAGATTGGTAATCATTATTCACCTTGATTTGATGATGAGATTGGAGATTTGAGTTTAAATTTGATTTCCCCTAAGCTTAATCTTAATTTCCTAGCATTTTTTTCTCTTAAACTCTTTAGTAATGGTCGACCTTGAGTTTGATGGTTTTCGAGTGAAAGTTAGTGAATGAGAAAATGATAATGGAAGGGTTAGCTTTAGGAAATTAAGCCTTTTCCTATTTTACCCCTCACATTATTCCTCCTTAATTAAGTTATATTTGATTCTATTGACTTATTAATTAAGGCACAACCATTTTAATTATCAACTCTCATTCTTCTTACCACCATACATTATTTTATTTTATTTATCTAGTTAAATATCCTATATAATGTTAATCAAAATTAGGATTGCTACACGCGCCCATGCAAAAAAAAATTGCTAATCTCTTGAGGAAGTCTACCAAATCCGTTCTGGCTTCTATGCTAAGGTTTTTCCTGTCTTGAGAACCTTTGTTGTATTTTTGGGATCTATTTATACATCTTCTAGATCGTCCAACGGCATCAACTCTCTCCTTGTTTCCCCTAGTCTTGGATCTATTTCACTTTCTTCCTCCTTTTCGGGTTGAAAAGCGGTGGAGAGTGCTTGTTTCTAAACTTCTTTCAAAAAATACTATTGATAAACTGAGTTATATGCATTAGTGCTGATCACGTGCATATACCTCATCTTCTCTTTCCTTATCGATGTTGTGGTCGTAGAGTGACCTATTTTCATAATAGCCTTGGTACTTTGTACCAATGCAGTGCCTGGAACTGGCTTGATTTCTTTTTCACTACTATCATTACAATTATTAAGAGAGACAAAAGAATAGTTTTGAACACTTTTATTGCTATAATTGTGGTTTACATTGTATAATTCTCTAGGCAATAATTGTTCTCCTCCAATCGATTCTATTCCAACTAGAGTGTGAAACTTCATAAGCAGGTCCTTTTGGGAATATCATGCCCCCATGTCAATCAGTGTAGGTCTTCCCAAAAAAACGTTGTAAGGCAAATGTTGATCAATGATTAGGAATCTCGTATCGAATAATTTGTGAAGAGGAGCGGTCCCAGTGGTAACGAGAAGACGTGTTGATCCAATTGGGACCGTCGCAATATTATTGAAGATGTAAATTGGTTCAGGGATTGGCTTCAGTATCTCTACCGGAAGCTTCATTTTTTCGAACATAGATTCGAAGATGAGTTGAAAGAACTCCTAGAATCTACAAAGATTTTCTTCATGGTGCAGTTTAAGATCTGCAGCATAATTATTAATGGGCCTTGATGTGGGAAACCCACCCCGGCGGGATTAATAACAGTGAAGATTATATCCTAGGTAGGTATCCACTTACGTGGAACATGGTTCTTTGTTCTACTCTAGCCTCTTGTACATACCACTCCTTCCCTTTTTTTCTTTGTCCAGCAAAGTGTGGTCCTCCGTAGAGCCAGGCTATGCGATTGAAGGGGTTTCCTGCTAGGCCTTCATTTGAATTTGGAGAGAGATTCCCAATTCTCTCTCTATTGTTATCCTTCTAGTACCTGCCTAAGTATTCCTTCTGGATTAGCCTCTCTGTTTCATTCTTCAAGGGTCTGCAACTGTTGGTATGATGACCATTGGCTCAGTGGAAGTGGCAATAGGCTCCTTCCCTATTTTGTTCTATTTTTTCCCTTTTTTTGGGATGTTGTAGGCCAGCTCGGTTCCAGCCAACTCGTATATCTTACAAGGTGTATGGGTGAGGGAAGTATTTGCTATGGACTTAAACCCTCTCCACCGCTTTGTAGGTGGATGATGTCCTTCTACCCCCCCCCCCCCTCTTCTTTTCATTGTGTGGAGTAGAAGCTCTCTTAGATGAAAGTGATTTTGTGGCTCTGGCTTCTTCCATTCTAATGTAGCCACTAGCCCTTTCATAGAAGCCTTCATGCTATGACATGTATTCCTGCTATTCTTGTCCCATATAGCTGCATTTCTTCCCAACATGTTCCACAATCAGCAGCCCCTCCATACAAGTCATCCCAATCTGAAATGCCACGGACTTGAAGCGTTTTATAAATTTTCCAGGCTTTCATCTTTGGTCTGCTTCACATAGGACATGGTATGCACATCTGGGGAAGTCTCTCTCCCTGAGTTGAACTGACTTAAGAAATCTGTTGTTAACTACGACCAAGAACGAACCTCTTCTGCCATACCTCATGAACCATATGTGTGATATCCCGGAAATTTGGCAATATAAATATAATAATCTGTGTTAAAAATTAACTTGATTTGATAAATTTTGATAATAAATTTTGAATTGATTTAATAGTCTTCTATTAATAAATATTTTAATCGGAAGATTTTATCTTTTTAAAAGCTAATAAATTGTTTTCTATTTATAATATATATATAATTGTATATATTGTAAATTGATAAACTTTGATTTGGAACTTAATAAATGAATCAATTTTCTAATTTTAGTTTATATTTGGTAAATTGGAAATTTGATTTAAATTTAACATTTAAAAACAATTCAATAAATAATTATATGGTTTATACTTATGATAAATCTTATTTGTTTTGAACTTATATTTAATTAACTTAAATATGAATTTAAAATTTGATTAACATTAAAGCTTTGTTTTATTTTTATTTTTAAAATACTGTTTGAATTTATATATAAGAATTTAAAATACAAATTACATATGATCTTATTTTATTGAGGAATAGGAGTAATTTATAATCTCTTTTATAAATTATTTAATATTGTTTAATTTGTTGTTATTTTTTAAATTTAATAAGAGTTAGATATGCATCTATATATAACTTGATTTTTAAAATTGGATTTGGTAAATTAATTTAAATTTGAATTTGGGTTTAAATTTTTTGAAATTTAAAAGAATAAATAATTAAAATATTTGAATAAGCTTATATTATTAATTTGTTTGTTTCATTTCTTTTTAATTAAAAAGAGAGAAATTTATTTATTTATACATAAGAATAATAAATTAAGGTTTAAAAGTTTTTGTAAACAATTTAAAATTAAAATTTAAATACTCTTAATACATGTGTAAATATATTAACACTTAAAAGACATGTGTTAAGTTATAAAGCTATCAAAGTGACAAATGTTAAAATTTGAACAAGTGTAATATTTAAATTTTATTTTTCTTTTATTTTAGTTAAATCAAAAAAAAAATTCTTATATAAAAACATTGCTCCTCATTCTATCTTCTTTTCTATTCTTTTTCAAATCAAAAGCCAAGATCAAAACTAAAATCTGCACATCTTCAAAACAAACTGTTCAAACAGAGATTCCTGTAAATAATCTCCTCAAAAACCAAATCAAAATTTGTTTGAATCTTCTTCAAAACCAAAACCATTTTCAAAATCTGAAATGCAAGCATTAACCTGAAAATCACTCTGAAATTCATAAACCTGAAATGCAAATCTATTATAAACCTATAACCTCTGCATATTCATCAACCTGGAAATCATTTACAACATTAAATACCTGAAACCAATTTGCAATTCAAAGTCCTGCAGTCTTCCTTCTTTTCTGTTTGGAAATTTCATCCAAACCTGCATGCAAATTGAAGATCTCTATATCTCTGTTTGAAAACTTCATCGTGCCTCCATCATTTTCTGGAAGCATGCAAATTGTAGAATCAGGGAAAGCATTTGCTGTGAATCAAGCTTAAAGTTTAAAAAAAACAAACTGCAGTTTAATTTCAAAAGCAAACTTCAGTAACTCAATCAGTTCAGGTTTTCAAAAACTAGGTGCTCTGTTCATAATTTTTGGGTGAGTAACCTCACTCTTTAATAAAATTAAAGTATGAAATCAATTGCTTGTTTTATTCTGGAAATATGCATGTTTGTATGCTCTTTATAAATTCATTACTGATATATATGTGAATGTATGTTGTAATGCATGCTGGAGTTTAATTATTTTCTCTACTTAAGTTCCAGGTTTTAGATATTGCTTAAACTCCATTTCAGTTGATCTAATCTTTGTTAAGGATTTATGATTCAATCAAAATATGGTTGAGTAATATAAGTTTAAGGTTTTAATTTTATTTAATATATAAATCGAAATTTGTTTAAAAAAAATAATAAAAGAAAACCTGTAATGTCTCTGGAAAATGTAAAGTACAACAGAACAAATTCTTATGTAAGTAGAATTAAATCATCTAGATTCTTTAATTTAAGAATATAAACAATTTACATGATCAAAGACATGAATTTTAAAACTAAAATTAGAATTTTTAGTTTGAATTTGATTAGGTATTTCTGTTTTAACCAGAAATCCTATTTTGTGTTTGAACTGTTGATTTGAGTGATCGGGGTGGCCAGCGTTGTTTCTGGTGATGGAATGGTGATGGTTGAATCATGGAAAATTATTGGGAGATGGATTAAAGCAGTGTGGCGTTGGTGATTTTGAATCAAAGTATTTAACCCTAGTTTCTGTTCATCAGTAAAATTGGGTCGATGCTAACTCTAGAAACGACCGAGCTTTTCCAGATTTGGGGGAAAGATAGATGGACTATGGATGAGGTCGTGGCCGGAGATGAAGCTACTCTAGTGATCGGTGGCGAGTGATCTTTGGTGATTTCTAGTTCGACCTTGTTCCAGTTTTTGAGCTTGAAAGCTCACTTTTGAAATTAGGGTTCTGCAAGTGATTCGAAGGTCGGAATGGTATTGGGGGATGGTCAGCGACTTGCGAGTGGGGTCGCGAGAGGTCGGAGTTGGCGGCGGTGTTGGTGCAGATGCACGGTGATTATGGGGTGTCAGCGGTTGTTTGGGGAAGTATGGTTCTCGTGTTTTTGTTCGGATTAACTCATGTTGGCTCAAAGCATGTGGATAGTGAACTCGAAGTCTTGGTTGTGAGGGCTCGGGTATTTTGATGATGCAGATTTTTGTAAAACCTGACGGTATATAAGTTTTAATGCTTTCAAGATGAAAATGTTACTCTAGTTTATTTAGCGAGTTACTCGAGTTATTTTAATGATTTGTTCGAGCTAGATTAGGATAGGCTCGAATAATTAAATTGTTGCTCGAGTTAGAATTTGTTACAGGTTAGAAAACATGTTATGTTTTCGAATTTTAAACTAAAAGTTAAATTATTAAGCAAAGATTTAAATTAAGTTTTAAATCTAATTTTAAATTATGAATTCAAGTTTTAATTTGAATCATAGTTGGAAATGAATGAGTTTTTAAATTTAAATTTGTTTAAAATACTTTAAGGGGTTTATTGTTTAAAAATGTTTTTAAAGAAATTTGAATTTAAATTGGAAATTTAAAATTAAAAGAAATGTTTCAAACAAAGTTTAAACTGATTCAAATCTGAATTTGAATCTTTGGTTTAAAATAGATTTAAAATTTATAAATTTAAATGTTTAATAATTTTGAATGATAAAGTAAAATTTAAATGTTTGAATTTAAAAACAAATTTGTTTTAAACTCCTGTAAAATTTCTTTTATAAGAAAAGTATTATTTATTATGAAAATTTAAAGGTTTTTAATTAATTTTAAAACTTGTTAAAGTTAAATTAGAATTTAATGATTTGTTATGTATTTAATAATAGAGTAATTAAATGAATAATTAATTTATTTAATAAATTAATGAAATGAATAAGTACTTAAAATAATTAAGGGTTTAAACTTAAGGTTTAAGATTAATTATTCTTAGAATAATTAACTTCTAATTTAAGAATCATTAATTAATAAGATTAGATTTTAATTTAATGATTAGTAATTAATTAATCAAGTAATAAAGGATTAATTAAGTTACAGTTAGCACTTAATTAATTAAATAATTAAGGGTTAATTAAATGGTTATTAATGATTAACTAATTAATAATGATTAAAATAAGTTAATTATTTTAGAAAAATAATTAGTGAATTGTTGATAGTTAATGAAGATCATTAACTAAGGATTATTTAATAATTAATTAATGTGATTAATTTTTAATAGTTAATTAGATTAATTAATTTAAAGATAATCAATTGTGTAAATTGTTAAGTATAATTACTTATGGAAGTAATTAAGGAATTAATTACTTATTGTAATTAATTGAGTTTAATTTGATTAAATTAAGTTCATTAATTCAGTTTAATTAATTTAAAATAATCATTTGATGATTTATGAAGTATAATTACATAATGTAATTTAATGAAGAGAAATTACTTAGGGAAGTAATTTATGGGTAATTACTGTATGTAATTAATTGAAGGTGATTTGTTGATGAAATTAATTTGAGTATAATTGCATTATGAATTAATCAAGGGATTAATTTGAGATAATTAATTAATGAGTAATTAATTTATTTGGTGAAGTACTTAAGGGTAGTTAATTACTGAATAGGGTTAATCAAGGGTGATTAACAATTATTGTTTAAATAAAGATTAATTACTTAATGTAATTAATTTAAATAGAAAATGTAATTAGAAATCATTAATTATTATAATTAATGATGTAATTAAGAATAGATTTATTTGAAATTAATTAATTAATGAAGGGGTTAATTAATGTAGTTAATTAAGACGTAATGTAATTAATTATAGTTAATTAATTAAGGAAGCAATCAAAGATTAATTACTGTATTAGGTTAAGTATAACTAATTTGAGAAATTAATTAGTGAATAATTACTTAAATGTAATTAAAGGTTAATTAATCAGGGAAGATTAATTAAAATAAATAATTGGTGGATGATTAATTAATTTATTGATAATTAATTAATAGTGATGTAAGCAAGATTTATATTGATGAAGTAATTAATTTAATTCACTTTAAATTAATTAGAATGATGTAATTAATTTAATTCATTTTAATTTAATTTTATTAGGTGTGATTATTAATCATTGCTTATATAGATGGATGATATTGTTTGCCTTGAATGGTTTGAATCTCAGTTATGAGATAGGTAATGTTGAGTGATATGGATGCATTGGTTGCATTTTGATGATGATTTGGGTTACCTTTTGATAATGATAATATGGATTATCTGTTGTGATGATAATGTTGATTATCTGTTGTGAATCTGTGATTTATCTATTTGGGTATATAGATAATTGAATTGTTTTAAGCCTTTAAAACAACTTGGCCTTAAAAGACACGCTTTGGATTTCAATGAGACCGAATCGGGTTTCCATATTTGGATATTCCAAAACCACATCGATCCAAATTAACGATAGGTCGTGAATCTTATGTGAAGAGTGAAGACTCGAGGTGTAAGAACTATATTCGTCAGTATAACTCTGAGGGTGATTCCGAGATGAGTTTGACGGGTAGTACTTTCAGATTCGTGATGAAGATTCAGAGTGCAAGGATTATCATCGTTAACTCTGAGGGTGATTCCAAAATGAGTGTAACGAGATAATGCCTTCGATTTCGTACGAACCTGGAACGAACTTGTATGGATTGAATGCTTTCAGAACATCGTCAGGTGGACGATGAGCATTCTAAGAGGTGTGTTCTCTAAAGGTAATCGTAGCCTCAAGCCTCAAGCCTCATCAACCGGGAATGGCTAAAACATGGGAGGTGCAGCAAGGCTAAGTGGGTCATGCCTAAGTAGGACGAGATTTTCCCCTGTCTAGAGGTCCCTTTTTATTCGGCTTAGTGGGCGGTTGGAGCGTAAGCCAACTGCAGGGTTGTCTTGTTCGGGATTGTCCAATAAGGGATGGTTCTGATCTTGTGTTGCAGGGGAGCGGGCGTACTCCTCGGTACGTTGATCAAGGCCACGTACCGTGACGGGCGGTACCCCGGTAGCCCTGCCATTGATGGAATCCAAAATCCAATAAGTGCCAACGGTTTTGATTGTATTACCCACTTTTGTGGCTAGTAGCTGGAATTTAATAATGTAACAATTTCGGCTATTTCATATTTACTTGAAAACCCTAGACCTATTATAATATTACTGGATTTCCTATCAAATATTTTGGTTAGCGTAAGGTAAAAAAATTTCCATGTTTATGTGTGGGAAGTCTTACGTGACACCTTTCTTTTCAAAGGTTTTTCAAAGTTAAGCAACTTTAACCTGTTACTCACACCAGACCCTTGTCTGACCCAGAGTTTATCTTCTGTTTTCTTATACTCTTGGGTACTCAAATTTTTACGAGTAGCCAAGGGAATTCAGGTTAGCTTTTGATGAATTATGGAGGAGCAATGGAGCAGGAGGCTTCTACGCGTAGATATATAGTTCCGCTGTGTGTTCTCTGTGTTGGTATCTTTTGTTGAGTTGTATTGAGTTGTATAACTAGACAGGTGTTTATAACTGTCTAGTATGAGATGTATATTCTGTATAACTTTGATTAGTGTTGTATACTATGTAATATTTATGTTATTAATATAATTTATTCGTTCCGCTGTTGAGATTCTGTTGTTGTTTTCTTCTTTCTTCTCTTCTTTTCTCTTTTGTATCCCTTTCTTTCTTCATGATGATGCGACTTTCTGTGGAGAAAAAGTCGAGTCGTCATAGTTGGTATCATAGAGCTAGGTTGAGTGAATACCTAGGCTTTGAAGTGATTTCTTTCTTGAGAGAGCGTATTATTAATTTTAAATATATATACATATGTATATGTATATATATTTACTTCTACCTATTTGTTGGGTTACCCGTACAGGTTTTCCAATATAAGTTATAAAGGTAGATAAGGTAGTGGGGTGTGTTACACGACTACTACCGATGGTTGGAGTTTGAGTGTTGAGGTTGGAAGTGTATCTGTCGAGACTGTAGACCGAATACTGTCTCGAGTGAGTTGTGTAGAGTGTAGAGATTTTATTAATCTCTGAAGGATACCTTTTAAAGGTTTGGAGTCCATCTTGGTAGTGCAAGTTGGATGAGTAGAGTTTGGATCTGTCGATTGGGTAGAAGAGAATAATGATATCTTGATACCTTAGGATTTAGTAGCTGTGTGATGAGACGCAGTGACTATGGATGTCTCCGAAGATTTTTATTTGGAACAAGTTTAAGAAGTATGTATGCTTCGATGTTGTGGCTGGGTTTAGCAGGATGTTTCTGTCTGGTTTGAGGCCTGAGTTTCTCGAAGAGCTTTGGATTAGCAAGACTTTGGCGTCAGTGTCAGCAGTGCATCTCGGAGTGTTCTGTGCCACCAAGATGGGATTCTGGTTAGCAATTTTTCTGGAGATGGAGTTCAGAAGAAGCAGAGTGGATCCGTTTCTTCGATGGATTGGCTACATAAGCGTAAGCTGTTCTGATTGACAAAGAGAGAAAAGTTTTCTTTGAATATTGGAATGGTTGATCGCAAAAGTGACTTGCGATAGTTAAGTGTTCTCTTGAGTTATCAAAGGTTTGTCTGTATCTGGAGGTTGAGTTTTCTTATCAACTGGATTCCAGGATTGCTATCAGTGGTTCAGTTTAGTAGAAGGATAGGGTGGGGCATCTGAGTTTTCTTTTATGGATTTGTTGAACCATATTTCTAAGATGGGTTGTCCAGTTTGTGCTCGAGTTTATCTTCTACTCCAGATCAGAGTTGTGCAACGGAAGCAGTTTGGGAGTGGTTTTGTTTTATATTTTCCGAATAAGGAGAAGTAAGTTGGTCTTCTGATGTTTGTGGAGTAGAGTTGGTGTTCTTGGTTTTGGATTGATCTTGAGGAGATCATTCTGTTGGGTTGTTTTGGCCCAGTTTGTTTCTAAAGACATCAGCAAAGGTTGAGCTGATCGGGAGGATGAAGGCAGCCTAGGATCGTCAGAAGTGTTTTGTGGATAAGAGATGAAGGAATTTGGATTCCGGAATCGAAGATTTGATTTTGGGTAAGTTTTCTCCAATCTAAAGAGTTTTAAGATTGAGTAAGACTGGGTAAGTCAGCTCCGAGATGTTTTGGATCTTTTCTGTGCTCTTGTGAGGATTGGTGTTTGATTTTCAAGGTTGAATTGCCAGTTTGGATAACTGGGATTCGATTTGTTTCACGTATCTCTGAGGGAGTAAGTGTATGGTCTATCTCTGGTTGTGGAACCAACAGTTCAGTAGGATGTGATTGTTAAGTCAAACTTGTCTGCAGTCTGATATCCTATTTAGTTTTGTAGATCTAGTTGGATAGGAGCTCTGTAGCTTAGTAGTATTGATTGTTTGAATTTTATAGAGCAAGTATCACGATATTTACCGGGGAAACTCATGGAAATTTTATCTAGAATTTTTCTGGATAATTAGATTTGTTTGTTCGATTTAATTGGTTGCTATGGTTGTTAGCATATGGTTGATATATGCTTGTGTTTTTAAAAAAAATCTTAAGATAGATTATTAAATTACCTTTGCTTTTAAATTTCGGGGACGAAATTCTTTTAAGGAGGGAGGAATGTGATACCCCGAAAATTTGGCAATATAAATTTAATAATCTGTGTTAAAAATTAGTTTGATTTGATAAATTTTGATGATAAATTTTAATTGATTTAATAATCTTCTGTTAATAAATATTTTAATCGGAAGATTTTGTCTTTTTAAAAGCTAATAAATTTTTTTCTATTTATAATATATATATATAATTGTATATATTGTAAATTGATAAACTTTGATTTGGAACTTAATAAATGAATCAATTTTTTAATTTTAGTTTATATTTGGTAAATTGGAAATTCGATTTAAATTTAACATTTAAAAACAATTCAATAAATAATTATATGGATATACTTATGATAAATCTTATTTGTTTTGAAATTATATTTAATTAACTTAAATATGAATTTAAAATTTGATTAACATTAAAGCTTTGTTTTATTTTTATTTTTAAAATATTTTTGAATTTATATATAAGAATTTAAAATACAAATTACATATGACCTTATTTTATTGAGGAATAGGAGTAATTTATAATCTCTTTTATAAATTATTTAATATTGTTTAATTTGTTTTTTTAAAAAATTTAATAAGAGTTAGATATGCATCTATATATAACTTGATTTTTAAAATTGGATTTGGTAAATTAATTTAAATTTGAATTTGGGTTTAAATGTTTTGAAATTTAAAAGAATAAATATTTAAAATATTTGAATAAGCTTATATTATTAATTTCTTTGTTTCATTTCTTTTTAATTAAAAAGAGAGAAATTTATTTATTTATACATAAGAATAATAAATTAAGGTTTAAAAGTTTTTGTAAACAATTTAAAATTAAAATTTAAATACTCTTAATACATGTGTAAATATATTAACACTTAAAAGACATGTGTTAAGTTATAAAGCTATCAAAGTGACAAATGTTAAAATTTGAACAAGTGCAATATTTAAAATTTCTTTTTCTTTTATTTTAATTAAATCAAAAAAAATTCTTATATAAAAACATTGCTCCTCATTCTATCTTCTTTTCTATTCTTTTTCAAATCAAAAGCCAAGATCAAGACTAAAATCTGCACATCTTCAAAACAAACTTTTCAAACAGAGATTCCTGTAAATAATCTCCTCAAAAACCAAATCAAAATCTGTTTGAATCTTCTTCAAAACTAAAACCATTTTCAAAATCTAAAATGCAAGCATTAACCTGAAAATCACTCTGAAATTCATAAACCTGAAATGCAAATCTATTATAAACCTATAACCTTTGCATATTCATCAACCTGGAAATCATTTACAACATTAAATACCTGAAACCAATTTGCAATTCAAAGTCCTGCAGTCTTCCTTCTTTTCTGTTTGGAAATTTCATCCAAACCTGCATGCAAATTGAAGATCTCTATATCTCTGTTTGAAAACTTCATCATGCCTCCATCATTTTCTGGAAACATGCAAATTGTAGAATCAGGGAAAGCATTTGCTGTGAATCAAGCTTAAAGTTTTTTTAAAAAAAAGCTGCAGTTTAATTTCAAAAGCAAACTTCAGCAACTCAATCAGTTCAGGCTTTCAAAAACTAGGTGCTCTGCTCATAATTTTTCAGGTGAGTAACCTCACTCTTTAATAAAATTAAAGTATGAAATCAGGTGCTTGTTTTATTCTGGAAATATGCATGTTTGTATGCTCTTTACAAATTCATTACTGATATATATGTGAATGTATGTTGTAATGCATGCTAGAGTTTAATTATTTTTTTAGTATTTAAGTTTCAGATTCTAGAACTTGCTTAAACTCCATTTCAGTTGATCTAATCTGTGTTAAGGATTTATGATTCAATCAAAATATGGTTGAGTAATATAAGTTTAAGGTTTGAATTTTATTTAATATATAAATTCAAATTTGTTTAAAAAAATAATAAAAGAAAACCTGTAATGTCTCTGGAAAATGTAAAGTACAACAGAACAAATTCTTATATAAGTAGAATTAAATCATCTAGATTCTTTAATTTAAGAATATAAACAAGTTACATGATCAAAGACATGAATTTTAAAACTAAAATTAGAAATTTTAGTTTGAATTTGATTGGGTATTTCTGGTTTAACCAGAAATCCTATTTTGGGTTTGAACTGTTGATTTGAGTGATCGGGGTGGCCAACGTTGTTTTTGGTGATGGAATGGTGATGGTTGAATCATGGAAAAAATATTGGGAGATGGATTAAAGCAGTGTGGCGTTGGTGATTTTGAATCAAAGTATTTAACCCTAGTTTGTGTTCATCAGTAAAATTGGGTCGACGCTACTCTAGATATGACCGAGCTTTTCCATATTTGGGGGAAAGATAGATGGAGTTTGGATGAGGTAGTCGCCGTAGATGAAGCTACTCTGGTGATCGGTGGCGAGTGATTTTTGGTGATTTCCAGTTCGACCTTGTTCCAGTTTTTGAGCTTGAAAGCTCGTTTTTGAAATTGGGGTTCTGCAAGTGATTCGAAGGTCGGAATGGTATTGGGGGATGGTCGGCGACTTGCGAGTGGGGTCGCGAGAGGTCGGAGTTCGCGGCGGGGTTGGTGCAGGTGCACGGCGATTATGGGGTGTCAGCGGTTGTTTGGGGAAGTATGGTTCTCGTGTTTTTGTTCGGGTTAACTCGTGTTTGGCTCGAAGCATGTGGATAGTGAACTCGAAATCTTGGTTGTGAGGGCTCGGGTATTTTGACGATGCAGGTTTTTGTAAAACCTGACAGTATATAAGTTTTAATGTTTTCAAGATGAAAATGTTACTCGAGTTTATTTAGCGAGTTACTCGAGTTATTTTAATGATTTGTTCGAGCTAGATTAGGATAGGCTCGAATAATTAAATTGTTGCTCGAGTTAGAATTTGTTACAGGTTAGAAAACATGTTATGTTTTCGAATTTTAAACTGAAAGTTAAATTATTAAGCAAAGATTTAAATTATGTTTTAAATCTAATTTTAAATTATGAATTCAAGTTTTAATTTGAATCATAGTAGGAAATAAATGAGTTTTTAAATTTAAATCTGTTCAAAATACTTTAAGGGGTTTATTGTTTAAAAATGTTTTTAAAGAATTTTGAACTTAAATTAGAAATTTAAGTTTAAAGAAATGTTTCAAACAAAGTTTAAACTGATTCAAATCTGAATTTGAATCTTTGGTTTAAAATAGATTTAAATTTTATAAATTTAAATGTTTAATAATTTTGAATGATAAAGTAAAATTTAAATGTTTGAATTTAAATAGAAATTTGTTTTAAACTCTTATAAAATTTCTTTTATAAGAAAAGTATTATTTATTATGAAATTTTAAAGGTTTTAAATCAATTTTAAAACTTGTTAAAGTTAAATTAGAATTTAATGATTTGTTATGCATTTAATTATTAGGGTAATTAAATGAATAATTAATTTATTTAATAAATTAATGAAATGAATAAGTACTTAAAATAATTAAGGGTTTAAACTTAAGGTTTACAATTAATTATTCTTAGAATAATCAACTTGTAATTTAAGAATCATTAAGTAATAAGATTAGATTTTAATTAATGATTAGTAATTAATTAATCAAGTAATAAATGATTAATTAAGTTACAGTTAGCACTTAATTAATTAAATAATTAGGGGTTAATTAAATGGTTATTAATGATTAATTAATTAATAATGATTAAAATAAGTTAATTATTTTTGAAAAATAATTAGTGAATTGTTAATAGTTAATTAAGATCATTAACTAAGGATTATTTAATAATTAATTAATGTGATTAATTTTTAATAGTTAATTAGATTAATTAATTTAAAGATAATCATTTGTGTAAATTGCTAAGTATAATTACTTATGGAAGTAATTAAGAAATTAATTACTTATTGTAATTAATTGAGTTTAATTTGATTAGATTAAGTTAATTAATTCAGTTTAATTAATTTAAAATAATCATTTGATGATTTATGAAGTATAATTACTTAATATAATTTAATGAAGAGAAATTACTTAGGGAAGTAATTTATGGGTAATTAGTGTATGTAATTAATTGAAGGTGATTTGTTGATGAAAGTAATTTGAGTATAATTGCTTTATGAATTAATCAAGGGATTAATTTGAGATAATTAATTAATGAGTAATTAATTTATTTGGTGAAGTAATTAAGGGTAGTTAATTACTGAATGGGTTTAATCAAAGGTGATTAACAATTATTGTTTAAATAAAGATTAATTACTTAGTGTAATTAATTTAAATAGAAAATGTAATTAGAAATCATTAATTACTATAATTAATGATGTAATTAAGAATAGATTTATTTGAAAATAATCAATTAATGAAGGGATTAATTAATGTAATTAATTAAAAGGTAATGTAATTAATTATAGTTAATTAATTAAGGAAGTAATCAAAGATTAATTACTGTATTAGGTTAATTATAATTAATTTGAGAAATTAATTAGTGAATAATTACTTGAATGTAATTAAAGGTTAATTAATCAGGGATGATTAATTAAAATAAATAATTGATTGATGATTAATTAATTGATTTATAATTAATTAACAGTGATGTAAGCAAGATTTATATTGATGAAGTAATTAATTTAATTTACTTTAAATTAATTAGAATGATGTAATTAATTTAATTCATTTTAAATTAATTTTATTTGGTGTGATTATTAATCATTCCTTATACAGATGGATGATATTGTTTGCCTTGAATGGTTTGAATCTCAGTTATGGGATAGGTAATGTTGAGTGATATGGATGCATTGGTTGCATTTTGATGATGATTTGGGTTACCTTTTGATAATGATAATATGGATTACCTGTTGTGATGATAATGTTGATTATCTGTTGTGAATCTGTGATTTATCTATTTGGGTATATAGATAATTGAATTGTTTTAAACCTTTAAAACAACTTGGCCTTAAAAGACACGCTTTGGATTTCGATGAGACCGGGATCGGGTTTCCATATTTGGATATCTGAAAACCACATCGACCCAAATTAACGATAGGTTGTGAATCTTATGTGAAGAGTGAAGACTCGAGGTGTAAGAACTATATTCGTCAGTATAACTCTGAGGATGATTCCAAGATGAGTTTGACGGGTAGTACTTTTAAATTCGAGATTAAGATTCAGAGTGCAAGGGTTATCGTCATTAACTCTGAGGGTGATTCCAAAATGAGTGTAACGAGATAATGCCTTCGGTTTCATTCGAACCCGGAATGAACTTGTATGGATTGAATGCTTTCAGAACATCATCAGGTGGACGATGAGCATTCTAAGAGATGTGTTCTCTAAAGGTAATCGTAGCCTCAAGCCTCATCAAACAGGAATGGCAAAACAGGGGAGGTGCAGCAAGGCTAAGTGGATCATGCCCAAGTAGGACGAGATTTTCCCCTGTTTAGAGGTCCCTTTCTATTCGGCTTAGTGGGCGGTTGGAACGTAAGCCAACTGCGGGGTTGTCTTGTTCGGGACTGTACAGTAAGGGATGGTTCTGGTCTTGTGTTGCAAGGGAGCGGGCGTACTCCTCGGTATGTTGATCTAGGCCACATACTGTGACGGGCGGTACCCTGGTAGCCTTGCCATTGATGGAATCCAAAATCCAATAAGTGCCAACGGTTTTGATTGTATTACCCACTTTTGTGGCTAGTAGCTGGAATTTAATGAATGTAACAATTTTGGCTATTTTCTATTTACTTGAAAACCCTAGACCTATTATAATATCACTGGATTTCTTATCAAATGTTTTGGTTAGCGTAAGGTAAAAACTTTTCCATGTTTATATGTGGGAAGTCTTACGTGATACCTTTCTTTTCAAAGGTTTTTCAAAGTTAAGCAACTTTAACCTGTTACTCACACCAGACCCATGTCTGACCTAGAGTTTACCTTCTGTTTTCTTAAACTCTTGCATACTCAATTTTTATGAGTAGCCAAGGTAATTCAGGTTTAGCTTTTGACGAATTATGGAGGAGCAATGAAGCAGGAGGCTTCTGCATGTAGATATATAGTTCTGCTATGTGTTATCTGTGTTGGTATCTTTTGTTGAGATGTATTGAGTTATATAACTAGACAGGTGTTTATAACTGTCTAGTATGAGATGTATATTCTGTGTAACTCTGATTAGTGTTGTATATTATGTAATATTTATGTTATTAACATAATTTATTCGTTCCGCTGTTGAGATTCTGTTGTTGTTTTCTTCTTTCTTCTCTTCTTTTCTCTTTTCTATCCCTTTCTTTCTTCATGATGATGCGACTTTCTGTGGGGAAAAAGTCGGGTCGTCACAATATGAAAGCTATACCGGACAGGTATACTGGAAAGAGTTTGCATCTAGCCATCATGCCCACCTTTAGAATTTCCATGTAATACTCAAGGACGAAAATATGATCATTTGGGTTGGTAGTCCCATCGAATTAACCAATTGACGAGGCTTTGAAATTACTGGGGAAGTCTGCATCTAAAATAGTTCCATTAATGGGAAGAGCCCTCTTCCCTTACTTCCTCTTTGTTGTTTTGTTGGTAAAATCTCACCGGCTGCTCTAAGCGTGCTTTCAATTGACGGATTTCATGCTCCTTGGCATCTTTTTAGGATGATCCATCTTTATAAAGTGAAGTAATGCCATCTTCATCAGGCGTAGTCCGTGCTTGTTTCTTCAGTAGTAAGGGGTTAATCTTCATAGGCTTTGATTTGATCTGGGGATTGATTTGGATTTTTTACTTTGAGCTTAGTATCAGTTTTTGGATTAGCGTCACCACTCTCACTTCTGAGATTGCCGTTGTCACTCACACGCGGCATAGTCGGTAAAGTTGGTGAATGATGGTGGTAAGCTATGTAAAGTTGAAAGGATATTGGATTAGGGGCAGGATATTGAGTCAGAGTTCTCTCTATTCCATCCATGCATTGGTTCAAATTGATTGTGAAGGTTTGAAGAGCTACTAGGATAGGATCTAAGGTAGGATTTATAGAGGCATCTGCCTCAGTTTAGGTTATGGAGGTGAGGAGTTGCTTTTGTGGCATTTTTGAGGTAAGATGGAGTTGTTCTTGGTTAGGAGGAATCTTGAAATCAATGGGGTTCATGGTGTTGTATTAGTACCTAAAGAAGATGTAAGTAAATTTTGCTAGAGAGGGAAAGTAACCCTCTTTCTAGTGTAGAAAATATTGATGAGAATTTTCATCTCAGAAACACCGAAATATTTTTTTACTAAAGTAACCATGACGCCAAACACTTTCATGATTATGAATCAAAAAAATTAAGTAATATTAAATTTTCCTTAAGAGAAGTAATTATTTCGTTTTTATGCTTACACAATTATGAGAGAGAGAGTATTCAAAATATTAGGAATCAATTCGTCAAATCAATATATCTCAATTCAAATACTAAAAACTAAAACAGCAAAGTAAAGTATTGAAAGAAATAAAGGACAGAGAATTTTTGTGGTTAGGATGTCAATGAGTCCTGCATTCATGAGTAAAATGTCAATTTCTTCTCTTTTGATTCTTAGTAAAAACAAAAACGAAAGAGAGTAGAATTTTCGATTTGTGTGTCCAAAAAAAGAGTGAAGTAAAATTTTCCCTCTAAGTGACCTATCCATTTACAGTACATAGATATTCACATGGATTGCCAATGTATTCTAATGCCCTTTTGATTCCTGCGTTTGGATTGTGCCATGTGTCGACCATCCATCTTGTTTATTTGATATACATGGATTATTAACGTAGAGTTCGACATGAAACTGTAATTTGAGCTAGTGAATTTTAAATTTGGGCGAGAAGCTTGAAACTAAAGCGGGAAAATCAATTTTGAGTAGACCATGACCGGATGGCTTTATATAGCAATTCGAACCAATAGGCTGCACACATGTATATGCGAAACTGCAATGAGAAATTGCCTCCATTTTTGGAGGACTGTACTATTGTAAACACTCCAAAACTCTGCTATTATGAATGGGCTATCGAGAACTATGCCATGTTGTTATGCAAAATGACAATATTTTATAACATTCAAACTATATTGACTCTCCTTAAGCCATTCTTAGCTTATGATTGTAGGGGAGTTCAGCTCCCGTTGGGTTATCCTTTGAGTCGTATTTGTGGGTAGTGACTTATTTGAAACTGTGGCGCAACTCTACCACTTAAATGTCAAATCAGGATGGCGGCGCATCCTTATTGCTTTTCTATGTTGATATAAGATTACGATGCAGTCCAATCTCTAGATGATATTTTAAAATTGCTACGCACCTCCATCGTGTATAATTGCTTTAAGAGTTAGGTTATAGCTCTACATTGTTAGTGTTGATTATACGGCTACAACACAATCTCTTTTTTATGTTTTTACTTAAAGATCATGCTTGTTGAAGTAAGTGTTAGGATTGTAGATCAGTCCCTACACTTGGTGGCTATCTCAAGGTTTCTAATGCGGTACCATGGTGCCAAAGATATATTCAATAGAAAAGTGTAGTCCTTATGTTTTGCAATCATAAAAAATCTTTGGTGTAGTACTGTCTGGATTTTGCTCTCGTTTCCTTTCCATAATTCGACCCCCATTGTGGGAACAGTTCTTTTGGCTTAGTGTTTGCATTCATTTCTCTTTGAAAATGTTTGGAAAATATGGATGCAACAAATTCGGTAGCTTTAAAACTTACAAGGAGTTTCTAGAGGCAATCCAAAGATGACGAATTAACAATGAGAGTCGTGATGGTGGTCCACAAGAATCAGTTCAACGATTGGGGCTAGTGATTAGAATTTGCGATTGTGCTCTACTATGGAAATTACCGGGATGGAATAAAGATTGAGTTCCATTATGGTGACACATGCAAAGGGATCGTTGATAACTCGAAGGTTTCAAGTGTGCTCATAAATAAAGGGTATGTGGATAGCTCCCATCTAGATTTGCGATCATCTAGATCTTGTGATAGTAGATTACCCTGGGATTTTGCAATTGTGAACCCGGTTCCTTGCCTTAGAAGTGGCATGGATTCAAGTACAAATAAAGCTGGGATTTCGATTGGGTCTCTGGTTTGTGATTGTTTCGTATGAGTTATCGTATATCCAATGCGCATGAGTGATGGTGAGGGTTGTTTAATGAATGCTATATTTATCATGGTTGTTTATCACTCTAGGATATCATGCGATGTAGGTATTTTTGACTGTATACCTAGACATTGGACATCGTACTTCAATTGTAGTACATCTGCATTGAAATACAAGTAGATTAGCATATATCGATTGTTATGTGCTAATTTTTTGGATGTAGGGATATGTCATTTTCTTTATATCCTATGTTCCTATTTACTATATGCGATTTTTATAGTATTTTGGAGATGATGTATCGTTCACACCAGACTATTGTCTGATCCTAATTTTTATGCTTTATTTCTTATTATCTTACGTACTCTTAAATGAGTTAATTAAGGATGAAAAGTCTGGATAGCGCATAGAGCGGTAGGGAGTATGAGAAGGAGGCTATCATTCATATATCTATACTTGGAGTTTACTATCATTTATATTCCGCTGTGTAGTACTGTGGAGCTATACCAGTACTTGTATTACCTTAAAAACAGTTATAGAGTTAATCTGAAGAATGGGTATGTATAAACTCTACTATTTTCATTTTTATATAATCTATGAATCCGTTGCACTCTGATTTTTATTTACGGTTCTTTTAATTATATCACCATCTCGTCAGTTTTACATCTATCACCTAATTTCAAATAGAATCATTCGGGAGATTAAATTAGATAAATTAAATAGAATAATGTAGAGACTAGAAGGATAAGGGAATAGAGCTTTGAAAACTAATAAAGGTCGTGCCTTAACTAAATGAATATATAAGCATGGTTTATAAGTTAAATACTTAAGAGAATAAGGTAAGGACAATATGGGAATGGCCGAACCTCATAACCCTTAAAACTCCTTACAACATTCTCATTCTCATTAACATTCTTACAAAAAAAAACATAAACAAAAGGAAAAACAAGGACAATCATTACCTTAGGTGAAGATGAGCTCAAAAATCAATTAGAGGCTAAGATTCAAACTAGGAAGATTAAAGTGAGGAATAAACCTCAAATTCCTTATCTAAACAAGGTGAATTATGATCTAAACCATCTCAAATAAGTCATTTTGAATGTTTTAATTCGGATTTGAGGTTTAAAACCATATGATTGGATGAAGAATGACATGTTTTGATTTAAATGCCATGTTATTGTTTAAGCTAGGATTTTGTGGAATAATATAATACGGTTTTAAGGCTAAAATCGTGCAAAATGATTTCTAAATGCTATGATTTTTGAATATTTTATGTAAAACATTATTTTAGAGATGGGTTTAAATTTTCATAATTCCATGCTATGGATAATTTATTACGAATTTTTAAGAGAAAGAAATGGATATTTCGGGTTTTTATTCAATTTAAAGAATTAATTATTTATTTTCAGACAGAAAATTTTATATGTGAGGGTATTGTCATTTATGTGAATTCCTGAAGTTTTTTTCAAGAGGTTTGGGTGGTTGTTGGATTTAATTACAAAGACTGGTATTTAATGATTAATCAAATACAAGGGGTTAGTTAATAAATTTTAACCAAACATTGGAGCATTAGGAATTACATGCGGTAGTAAATTCTGAAAGGAATTTTATAAAGGTTTTGTTATCCAATAGTAAATTGACAAAATAAAGTGGTTAGGTAAAAAGAAATTACTTCAAAACACATAAGAATCGGTTTTGTAGTGAATTACAACTTCACCACTCAACATGCTTGCTTTCGCCACCATACTCCTATTTATAACCTTTCGCACCCATTCAAAACCAATGCACATGGTATCAAGCATTTGGTATGCAGTGTATTAAAGAAAGGTGGAAGGAAAGAATGGTGTCAAAGGCATGCTTGCGGCAACCTGTCTTTACTTGCTTTCGAATCCATTGGTCCGTCCTTGTTCTAAAAGTAAACTTTTGAAAGGGTTGCCACTTTTGAACCCCTTCGATACCTATGGTGTCACATCTATACTTCTACCTTAGTTAAAAGCTGTTTTTACAACCTTTAGGCCAATGAGTGCGGAAGATGGGTTTCGAACCGATACCCCTCCGCTACCATTAAAGCCGCCTTCCCCAATGTTTTCGAAAGGTATGTTTTGGAGTGTTTCGAAAGATATGTTTTAGAGTGTTTCGAAAGGTATGTTTTTGAGTGGTTTGAAAGGTATAATTTTGAGTTTTCGAAAGATATGTTGGATGGTTTCGAAAGAGAATGTCTAAAGTTTTAAGTAATGATACAAAGGATATAGTAGAAAGCCTTAGTTTTCGAAGTAAAGAAGCCTAACTCATCTTTAAAAGTAAAGACGTGGCAATATAAAAGAGTTTTGAAACGACATTTAACCTTGAAATTTTAGAGGGAGCTTTCCATGATAATAATAATGGATTAAGGGTATTAACCATATTTCATTTGAAAATGATTACAAGGAATCGAACCATGGATGTTTATTGTCTTGTGGTATTTGATCAGTTATCATGTATGCTTATGTAATCATATTCACTTCATTATAAACCCATAACTGCATTTTTGGGATGTTAAGGGAAGAATAAGAGGTTAGGTTGACCCAGTAGTGAATATATGATGAATTAACTCCTGTGTGAGTAGAATTGCATACAAGAGGTCAGATAGACCAGAATATAGGGTGCCCGAGACTGATCAAAGGATTATTGGTTTAGACGGGTTCTTTGTAAGCCGATAAAAACTATGTTATGGAAATTGCTATTGGCAGGGGCCAATATGTTATTAGAGATCCCATGAAAACTATGTCCGGATTATGTTGTTGATAGAGATCAATAGGTTCATAGTCAGCCAATGCAAAAACTATGACATGAAAGATGTTATTGAAGAATTCAATAGGTTCATAGTGACCCCATGAAAACTATGATTGGATGATGTCATTTGTAGACACCAATAGGTTCTTAGTAATCCCATGAAATTATGAAATCGGACAGATAGTCCGTAAGCTGTGAGCATGTTATTAGTTAGCTCATGAAAACTAATAGGTTAATAGTGATTCCAAGAAACTATAATAAGATATAGATAGTCAAGTGAATGGGGATGGGAAATCCAGAACATATTGCACGTTTACATATCATCATGATACATTTTATTATGTTATTCTTAACCATTGTGGATGCAGGTGCATAGTATATGGTTATTATAAATTGAGTTAAGATATTAGTAATGGGAAAACTCTTTCCCTAAGCGGCATGGTCTCCTTAGATATCTATGTGGTTCGAGATTGTAGGTTATTATTCACATCAGACTTTTTGTCTGATTCAAAGTTTATATTTTTTTTCCGCTTAAACTCTTGGGTGTTCAATTGATTTTAAGTAGTTCAAGAGTTAAGGTTTTCAGGTTCTCCTTTAGAAGAATAAGCTTCCGGAGATGTGCAGAAGCAAGCTAGCAATTTAGGAGATTATATCTATTGGCCACTATGTTATTTGGATGTAAGGGCAAATTTATTTAATTGCCTATATTTAGACTCTGATCTACCAAGGGTATCTTCATATATCGCTCTTGGCGTATTTTGTAATAAATTGTAATTTCTGTGAACGTAGTTTACGTATGAGATTATGTAATGAATCTAAAATACTATTTATATGAAATGAGAATTTTTTTTTTAATTTTTTTTATATTCGTGTGTTTCTGGTATATCAATGTATCTAACATTACAGCAGTCACCGAGAATTAATAATTATAGATGATTGGAGCATCCGTAGCAGTTAGTTTTGCGCTTCCAAATGAGGTATGTTACATCTATGTTATCATATTATATTTTGTGTGTGTGCTATGAGATGTTCTATTGGTTCCATGTTTGGATTTTTATTTCTATTCACCCTTGGCTATCGTCTTACATCGGCCAAGTACTTTCACAACGAATTATACATGTATATTGGGAGGTGTAGTACGGTCGTCACACTTTATCTTTTTAATTATTGCATCATTTTTTATACATTAATTTTTATTTAAATTAGTGACACGAAGTTCCCTTTAATCTTATTAATCATAAGAAATATATAATTTATTTTCATTTTGTTAATTGGACTCCCACCGATCTCTTAGTGGTTTATTTTTTATTCACTATTTTTGATTTTGATACATTTCCTCCTTTTGATTGCATCTTCAAACAAAATTAGTTTAGAGAAAACTAATATCCATACCTAACGGGTTCAATGTAAACTTCAATGAAAAAAATCTATATTTGTAGCAAAACTAAAAAAAATAACACTTTCTTATCCTTTATTTATATCCAGTTAAGTTTTTTTATATTTGAATTGTTCTAACTGCTTTATATTTCTTTAAGGATACTCAATAATGATAGATGGAAGAAATGAAGAATAAATGAATATTTCTATATGGGTGACTTATAACATTGCTAATAATATTAGTGAATATAATTTGGAACATTTTTTGTAGGTATAAAATTTATTCTTATCATCGACTTTAGCCCATATATTCTTAAGGAAAATATACCCAGTCCATGCATGTGTAAATATATTTATAAGTTATTATCAATCAATTTTCATCGGTTTATTATGCTTGATTACAGGTTAAAATTTTATATAATATGCATCAGGAATGCTCTACAATAGTTTAAATGACTTGAATATTTTTGAATAATTTACTATAATCGACATTTTTAAAACAGAACTAAATTGTGTAGAGAATTTGCAAAAAGATGTATTATTATAAAATGAATCACATTGACTTCAAAAATGTTCAGAAACATAGATTTCATGCACTCAACTGTGGTAGAAGCATTAAAGTTGCCTCTTTTCTTTTAGAAGAAGACAAATACATCGGGATGACATTTGATCTATAGATGCTAAAAAACTTAAACTCCTGTATTTTGCAATAAGAGTTGAATAGTTGAACAATGGGTATGATTTTTATTATAAAACACATAATTGAAAATACTTTGTAATATTTAGTTTAATAGTTCTGTGAAAATTTAGTATACTCCACGATGTGCTTAAAAGACATTTATCTTTCATTTTTGTTCTTTTATTTTCTTAAACTCTTTAATCTCATTCCTACAATGACGATGCAACTACGGATTTTCTTGCAAAAGTAAATGTATACAAAAAAAGTATGTCACTAGTAATCTTATCGCATCTCAATATACTAATTCTCAAGTTCATTTCATGCTACATGTTTAGTGAGACGCCCATTTTATACTGCACTTTTAACATTTTTTATTGCTTTGTATTCACCATTGTATCCATCATAATGATGTTTTTATTTCTTTAATGTACATTACGCTAATATGTCGTCTGTGTAACATGTGTTCACACTCGCTATTATTAATAACACATAAAAATGCAAAACGATAATTAAAAGAGGAGTATCATGATAATTAACTTTCAACAATGTGTATACCTGAGCAGTTAAAGCCTCGTAAAATCCTTTTTATAGCGTGTAGCGCTCTTTGGTCGCTATGCCTTTTCAATATAGGGTTATTAAATAGTAGGTCGTCTTTAAGCTCGTTATTTTCCGCTAAACCTAGTAAATCAAGACTTTTTAGCTCCCGCTTTAGTAACATTAATATAAAAAGGTTGACTTGACTAGTTTTATTTTGAACCAATTCAACATTTAGGGTAAAAACCAAATTTTAAGGCATAATTACTGAATATAAATTAGAAATATAGCCACCAAATCTAAACTGCATAAATCACGATATTCTTCGATTTTGTTATATAAGATTAAACAATATTCCTTTTTCAGTAAAAATGATGTGAGAATAAAAATAAATTAATTTTAAATATTTGATGTTATATATACAGTAGTTTTTTACACCTTCGCTATTTTCCTCTACATTCTCGATATATCCTCGCTGTAACTTTTTGCACATCCACCGCTATAAAATCATCAAGCGTTTTATCTGCATAGGTGTATAGGACTTAAATATCAATCATAAAATTACTTGAAATCACTTTAGAAAAACAATATGTAAATAAAAGTTGAATGAATTAATCTTGCACGCAAATATCATATCTTAAACATTTTTTTTCATTTCTCAGATATTAATTTTATATTTTTTTTCCATGGTAGCGGACAAGGCAAACTTTAATAGATGTCTCGTGTAGATAATCAAGCATACTGTTAAGGATGTTTGTTATATATAGTGTAAATAATCATACCTACCATGACAGATGTTTGTTTATGGAGAACCAAACTGTGTGATGACAAAGAAACAAAAAAAAAAGATTTTTAACATGCCTCCATAAATCTTTTCAATATTCTTGAATTTGTTTTCTCCACAAATATCTTCTTAAATCTCTTTCGACTTTAAATTTTTTTCAACATATCATCGTACATGTTATCATTTGACGTATAACTAATGAAAAACTACACTAAATATTTTAAAAAAAAAATTATGTGACTGAAACGATCTGTTCCCCGCAGTTATGCGGTTGCACGCCGCTGGTCTTCGCAAAATGCAATACAACTTGTAGAACAAAATTCAGGGTTATATGTTTTACCGATACAAAGGGTATCATTGCAAATTGTGCTTCTAGGAGCAATCCTTGTTTTTCTTTAAAATACACAATAAATAGTTATCTTCACCCAATGCTATTTGAACTACAATCTATTTTACATCTCAAAAGTAGAATGTATCATGTATGTTTTATCCGGAAAAACCTTTTTTTTTTTTTTTTTTTTTGAAATGCCCGGAAAAACATTTATTTTCTAACCATTTCACATTGTCTCGAGCAAAATCCACGTGCTATCTCAAACAACCTTCTTCATTGGATCTCCCTTTACGACTCCAAGATATTTAACATCCTTATAACACATATAGATTTTTCATTTAGAAAAAAGATGCATTATTTGCTTGTATCAATGGACAATTGAGTTCACAAGAAAAGTCGCCATCAAAATGTCCCAACCTTTTGCTGTGTGCACATGCCTTTGAAAATACGCACACAACGCATGTGATAACACATGTAATACCCAACTAATTAATTGTATGCCATCTATTCCAGTTTACAAAAACCTATCCAAATGACACTAAACCAAACCAATATCAATGTATACATAAATAAACCTAAAACAATAAATCCATCAATATCATACCTACCAAAAACACAACGAACACCAGCCTCGAACCCATACCCGACCCGGAAGATGCATCCGGATCTATCTGAACCATAAACAAACAATTACCATTCGAATAATTCTTCGTACTAACCACCCCAAGCCCATCGAACCCGCACGCCTCCTCCTTCTGATCCTGCGCCTGATAATACATGTTAAAAGCATATGAAGCATTCCCATTCGCATCCAACCTGTTGCAGCTCGACCCGTACCCGAGAGCAGTGCAATCCGAAAACGTGCACGCATAGTCAATGTTACCCGAAAGCTTGCTCACATCACCTCCGCTGTCCGGGTCGAACACGCACCACTTACTTTCCAAATACTTTACGTTCTTCGCACCCACAAGCTCGGAAACCGACCCGAGACCCGATAAGTCCATCTGGAACTTCGGCTGCCCGTCGTACCTGAATATCCCCCAGTGCCTTTCGAATGCTCCCGGCGCTATGCTTTTCGCGTCCTCGTCCAGTAATCCGAATAGATACACTTCTATGTCTGTGTTGGGCCGGAGTGGCGTGCCTTGTTTGGATGAAAGCCTTTTTAGAAGGCCTGTGTAGAATCTTTGGGTCATGGGTATGTTTGCGTTTTTGTCACCGTCTGTGGGCCAGCCCACCTCGCCTACTATGATGGGGAGGTCGCGTAGCCCGACTGCGTTCAACGCGGAGACGAGAGTGTCGAAGTTGGCGTCGAAGACGTTGGTGTACTTGAGGCCGTTGTCGATGATGGGCTGGGCGGAGCCGTCGAAGAAGGCGTATTCGATCGGGAAGTTGTCGTTGCCGTACAGGCTGAGGAAGGGGTAGATGTTGACAGTGAAAGGCGCATTGTTCTTCTTCAAAAACTGGACGATTTCGGTCATCAGATCGGCGATGTCGGGCCGGAATCGACCGGAGGAAGGGACGTTGCTATTGGAGGGAGATTCGTAAACGTCGGCGTTGAGAGGGACGGTGGCTTTGATCGCGTCGCCGACGTCGGCTTCGTTGAGGGCGTTTTGGATGTTTTGGAGGGCGGGGAATGTGGTTTTTAAGAATGAGTTGTTGTAGGATTTCAGGAAGGGTTCGTTTCCCACCGCCACATATCTGTAAATTGGGGCAAATAATTTCAGTTTGGGGGAAATATTAGAAACTTGAGGAAGAAGAAGGAGATAACTTACCTGATTTTAACACCACCGTCAAAATTGTATCTGGTGACGTTCCGATCAACCCAGTCTTTAGCGGCGGAATAATCATTCATGAGAAAGAGCTGATCGTTAGGGATTGCGATCATGACTTCGATATCGGTACCGGCTAAAGCTTTCATTGTATCTTCTGCAGCATCAAAGAGTTTAACTTTTTGGATTCGATTGTCTAGCAACATTTGAACGACTGTTTTAGGGGGTAGTTTGTGAGACGCCATTGTTCCCCAGTTCACTCCGAGTCCATTACAGATTGAGAAACTCAGTAGAATGATTAGGCAAACCCATTCGATTTTTTCTATTTTTGTCATGATTTACAAATCACTCAATATCCAGTTTCAAGGTTATTGACAACGAAGAGCGTGAAGAATTTCGAAAAAGAAGCAAACCTTTTCAAGAATGAAAAGTTTGAATTGCTTTGAATGAACGGAACTGGAGAAAGAATATAATAAAGAATAAGATGGAGTTTTAGTAACTTTGGAGGGTAATATGGTCATTTTGTATAGGATACTGGTGCCTCGTGCAACGTGACGAACGTGTAGGAAATCTAACCGTCCGCCAAGCAAAATTTAGCGCCTGGGTCCTGCCAAAACTGAGGGCGGTAAGGGAAGTGCGTAAGATAAGGACAGTTGCTGGCATTGTGTCTTCCTGTTTCTAGTCGTCAAAGTAGCCGTTGGGTTTGGAAAGTAACAAAATCTCCAGATGCTCTACGTCTTTCATTTGTGGGAGTTAATACTCTTTAAAATTAGTTAACACAAGTAAATTAATAAACAAACTAAAATGGTAAAATTTAATTAACTATTTATATTTAGTTAATTACAGTTTACTATCTCTCAATTAACATGTAAACGAAATATTGAATGTTACATGAATCATATCTAATTTCAATTAGGTGAATATTATGCTGTTAAACAAATTATGGAATGACATCTCTCAAAATCCACCTCAAAATCCAAAGATTCAAGGGTTTATCAACATTCACAACCCTTAAATAAAAGGAAAATACCTTAAACGGTTTATAGCATTTTTGAAATACTAAACTTTATCTTCCACATTTTAATTACTAAACACAATCACATTCTGATCGCGATCGCGACCGTAAAATAATTATGAATCATCTATTGGTTGATTTTCGGCTATTTATTTTGAATGATAATAATATTATGCATCCCTTTAAAACGTGTTATGGTGCATGCATTATGGGACAAATATGTTAAGTTTAGTATTATAAGTGCATTTATAAAAAAAATTGAACTTAGTAGTAGCGAATTATTTAACTTTTGTTGTATGTTTAAATAACTTGGTGGGATAGTTGTGCACTAACGGTCAAATGGTTGATATTTTGATTTATTTCTGCTCTTCATTCTTAATACTTTAAAATAAAAAAATCGAAATTATTTCTTACCCGCATAACTTTTTTTTTCCTCAATTTTTATCCTTATACACTTTCCTCCTACTTTCATGCAACCCTTAACCTCAAAATCATTATTCGGTACTCTTTGTTGTTATCCTTACTCTCATTATCCTTTTCAAACAATCGGTGCCCCATTCTTCAATCAAGCAGGTTCAAGTGGATGAAGTTAGCGTATATGCAGCACGGTAAAGATTTAGAGGTACTGAGAGGTATATCAAATAGTAACTACACAACTTTCGGAGTACAGCAAACAAAGGTCAATGATTTCTAACTAAATTGCACGACCAAAAGATTGCACAGTGTAGTTCAAGCTCTAGGATGTGCCACCATGATTAGTCCATCAACGAGACATGACTTTCCTCGACCATACATGCCCAAAAGCTACACAAAAGGCTCAACCCAGCGCATCATCATGCTTGTAAACAGCAAACCCTAGCTTCTCATGCATGTGGCATCACTCGTAGCTCATAATTTCAAATTAAAATATTCCCACCTAAACCAAAGTTATTCCTCTAAAAATATAATTTACCTCACCTTCCAATAGGGTTGGTTTAGTTAATTTGTAGTTGTAGACTACGAGATTAAAAATCACGAATTCGATCCTCGAGATTGACACTTGTCGGCATTAATGAATCATGCTAAAAAAAATTACCCCGCTTAAAATACATTATCCTGACTAATCCAAGTCAGCAATCCGTGCACATCAAATCAATTGCCCAGATGATGGACATACAGCAAGAACAAACGACAGTTATAAAGCATGGGTCATATGATATATTTTTTGCTATAAAGGAAAGGATTAAAGCAATAAAAAGAATCCAACTTTTATCATTTAGAGAACTAATACTGTAAAATGGTACTAATATTTCTATTGATTTCAAAGCTTATACTAAGAAAGAAAATAGAAAAAGTTATTGATTTTGACCCGTGTGTTAGAACCGACCAAGTTGGTAGCGAGTGAAATGGATAAATTTCAAAAAAAATTCTCTCTAAATGGATCTTAATGGACCTTGAGATATACTATTTGACATTAGATCCAATCTAGTTAATTAATATAATCATATTTTATTTTGATTGTAATTAATAATCAAATATAATTGGTTTATAATTACGAAAATACAAAAAAATAGGCACAATGACAAACTTATAAAAAATTTAGGCTGAAGGACAACGAATTTATTTTTTTAGCTAAAAGACAATGCTAGTTATAACTAACATTTTTTACAGTGTAAAAGTTGAATATAATGTTAAATATAAGTAGCATTTGTCATTCAGTCTAAACATAAAACTTGATGTCCTTCAGCCTAATTTTTTTTTCAAAACTTGTCATTTTCCATAATTCCCCCATTATGAATACATCTAATATATTCAAACAAAGGTGCAATGACAGATATACGTGATACACATGCATAACATGATAATATAACAGATAAAAGCATGGTTTGATATGTATAAATATGTAGATATTGAGATTTATATCTACCATGTATATATTGAGCGTGCACGCGTGTGTATATAAGTTGCCTTATTTAACAGGGAAAAAAATTTAAAGGACAAATTAAAGTAAATAATTAGTCACAAGGACACGCGCATAATTTTTTACCGTAAGGACAAAACCCAAAGCCCAGATACAATTTCAAACAAAACAAAGTATTTCATTCGTCATCCTCCTCTTTCCTTTCACTCGGAATTTGATGAAAGTTTTGCCCGAAAGAAAAAACGGCACTACAAACCAGAAACAAATCTACATCTCCAACAGAACCTCAAAAATCGACAATTGATGAACAACGAGCACAACAATCGACAGTCGATGAAAACCTAACTACGTCGGAAGTGAAGAAACAAAGTGAAAATCGAAATGTCGAATCACTTCCAACAGCAGATATTCAAGAAGAAAACGCAATGATAGAAGAGGAAAACCTACCTCTACTGCAAATAATATCGATGACAATAAAGGGAAAAAACAAGTTAAAACTTAAAAAACCTACATCAGTAGAAGAGAAAAAACAAAATAGAGAAAAAAGAACAAGGAGAAGACATGAAAAAAATACATCAATTGAAAGCAGACCAGAAATAAGTGAAAGTATACCAGAAAAGGTAACTGATACTATAAAATCAAATATAACAAAGTTAGTATAGTTTTGTTATAGTAACATTGAATTTTTTTGCATAGAACAAAGAAGAGAACACGACGCAACAAATACCTGCAGAGAAAGCAGTTGAAGACAATATGCAAAAAAGAGAACAAAGAACAAAAAGAAGAAATGAAAAAATGATTTAGAACAAAATACAAACAAAAACTTAGGTAACTGAAATTGCAAAATTATGAAACTAATACTAACAATTTCATACTGTTAAATGTATTCTAATATTATCAAAAATGTTAAACAGGAAAAATCTCAAAAAAAAAGAAGGGAAAAAAGCTGCAGATGAAGAATCAGAAGAAGAAGAACTCAATTCAGTAAAATAAGAAACATAATAACTTTATAGCATGATAAATATTGCAAAAATAATACCTGTAAATCATTTGGTAAAAGAACAGGCTAATAATTACAACAAACTGATACCTAATTACAAGAAATAATAGTCGTTATCATTTAGCATAAATTGTTTGATAAAATAATAACCGGTATCATTTAGTTGGAATCTGCTATGTACAAAAAACCGATACATATTTACAAAAAAACTGATACCTACTTATAAAAAACTGATACCTACTTGAAAAAAATGATAGCTGGTTACAGAAAACCGATACCTACGTAGTATAAACTGATACCTATTTACTGCAAACTGATACCTAGTTACTGCAAACTTGAAATCATTACATATTTGACTGAAGATATTTCACTGCAGCTAATACGCAACCTATTATTACATTTCAACATAATTTGTTTCACAAATTACTTATTGTCTTTATTTTGAAATAATATGATGATGATTTTGTTAATCCACATCTAATTTAAAAGAAACTATAAAATAGGTATGAGATTTTCCTTTCTTTTAAAAAAAAATTACTTATTACAAATAAAAAAGGTGAATATGACCCAACCTTTTAACATTTTGTCTTTATTAGAGACAAAAAATAGAAGAAATGCTCAAAGAAATCTGGAAAAGCAATAACATAGCAGGCATGGAGGTGAAACCAGATGATATGCATCAAATAAAGTGTGCATAACAAGCAGAAGACACGTAAGTTTTTTTTGGTTAAAATGATATCTACTGATAACAAAATGAACAATACAATTGAAACTACTAGTCATAATCAATTGAAAGTTGCTCATTATTTAAACTATCTGTGTTTTTGCATTATAACATTTCATACATAATTCTATACATCATTGTATGCCTTTTATATTTAATTGAATTTGATTCATAACAAAATATTGAAAAATATCATCTCTCAATTTCAAAAACATTTAGTTCAAAAACAAACAGTTACTATAGGAAAAAAATTGATACCTACATAAAAGAAGCTGATACCTACAGAAAAAAAATTGATACCTGCATAAAAGAATCAGATACCTACAGAAACAAAACTGACACCTACAAAAACAAAAAAAGATAACTACATAATAAAAAATAAAACAAAATATTTAGCAAATATATCTTAAAGTAATAACTAGAAATGCAAAAATTCATACACAAATCGATACTGAGTGTGCTCGTAAAATTGTTAAATATTTTAATTCAAAGCATACTATATGCTTGTACCATTATCCTGAAATTCAGTGTTTTGTATTAATTGTAAACCTGATAATACAACTTATGCAAACTGATACTAACATTACATTTTGGTTTCGACAGGCTTGACTGTGGAATATCTGTAATGATATCCATCGTTTCACTGAACAAAAGCAGAATACTAAAAAAACTTGAAAGGAAGGAAATATTATCCACAATAGCAAAGATTGTACATGCAATATTGACATATGATGAACATTGATGGAGTCTATCTAAATACATATCAAGCTTAGAAGAAGAAAGAAAAGGAAAGAACCGAATTCACATTATGATGTTTCACAACTAAATTTGATACTTGTAAAGTAATGTAATTCTGTTGAAATTTGTACTTGTGAAGTGATGATGTTCTGTTGCAATTTGATACTTATGAAGTAGTGATGTTCTGTTCTTAAAACAAAGCTGCTCTGACTTGTAAAAACAAACACCAGAACTGATACTGTAAAAACATTTAACTGATACTAAAACTGATACTATCACTTATACTAAATACTTGAAATTAAAATCAATTTGATAATATGCTATACTGAATACAAATTAATAACAAAAGGTTCAATTACAATAAACCACCAAAACAAGTCACACATCCACTATCTGAACAAATTCAAAATGAAAAACCAAATCATATCCTCTTCGGCTTGATAATTCCATTTATTATGACCAAGCTGCTTTGCACTCGCCACATCTGTTTTGCTTGTTCTGAAAATATGAAAATCCTCATTTAGGCTTAACTGATGGTCTATCTGCGCCACATTATCACCACTGCCAAAAAAAAACATTAGTAAAAACATATTCAATTTAAACAATAGTTTTTCCATTTCAGAAAACTGATACCTAAGATATAAAAAACTGATACCTAGTTACTGATAATCAAAAAAATTGATACTAAGAAAAAATAAAAATGATACCAGAAAACTGAACCTAAGATACGATATTTTTCCACTCTATCACAAGCTTTACTTTTTCAATCATCACAAGCTTATATCTCATTCTTCAAATCATACAAAGAGAAATCAATAGACAATCGAATGCTAAAAGTGTTATTATTCAACACAAACAGACAAAGAAAACTGTTATCCCTGTTGCCAAAAAAAATAAAAAATAAACATTTGTAAAAATATGTTCAATTTAGAACATTAATTATTTAATTTCACAAAACTGATACCTACCGTATACAAAACTGATACCTAGTTACTGATAATAATAAAAATGGCACTAAGAAAAAATAAAAATGATACCCAAAAACTGAATCTAAAATATGATACTTTTCCACTCTATCATAACTTTATATACAACCAAAGCAATAACACTTTTCCAACCATCCCAACATTAATGCAAGAAAATGCAAGATAAATTAAATGAAAAGCAAATTAAAATACAATACCGCATAAAGAAACGAATAATAATAAAAAACTTGCTGCTACTTCCATAATTTGCCATAGACCAACGAACAAACAATGAGAATAACAACATTGCATATCATTTGTAAAAATGAACACAATTAGAAATCACGTCCAATTTTTTTAACTCGAATAGAAAAACAACAAAAAAGTAGAGTAATATAAGCGTACCTAATTTATACAAGTTGAAGTAAAACGAGATCACGGTACAAATATGAAAAGAACGAGATCAACAAAACGCGCGTAAGAAAAAAATGATCGATGAACTACACATTTTCAAAAGGACGAAATTGAAATAACCGAACAAAGTAGATCGATATTTTTATTGCGAGAGAGATATTTGATCGCTACTAAAAAATTTGATCGAAAGGAAGAAGAAGAAGAAGAAGCGCGTAAAAGTGGGCTGGAAAAAATAGACGATAATTTGTCCTTTAGAGAAAATGATTAGCGGGCTTTCCTACATCCAAAAAAAGCCCTAAAAACTTCCTTGAGGAAAATTTCCTGTATTTAATATTAAATATATACGTATAATGTTTCAAAATTTTATATTTAATGGCACAATAAATTTGGTTTTGTAAAATATCTTACATAAGACTATGTCCCTATGTATGGCTTTCCTCTAAGATTTAAGAAATCTTTGCATAAATTAGCAAAGTCTGTAGCGGTAGGTGGGCAGGTAGGAGCCACACCTATCATTCATTCCATGGGTTCTCTAGTGGGATTAAGCTTGGTTGTCCCCTCACTGGGAGATAACGCGGAACCAAATCAGAATGTTCGTGCTCAGAATCTCGGCTGCATCGCCTGAGCTTGAACTTGTGGGATCACACATCTTCTATATGTGAATTTTAAGAGTTATATTAAGGGATGAACAAGAGAGATAACATAAGCACGAATCGAAGATAGCATAGGCATGAGAAAGAGAGACTATGGTTTGTAAAAATTCTTTTGGAAAAGCCCTTTGAATAAAAATCTTTACTTTTATATATACACACTTTAAAAGTCCACTTTGAAAAACTTTGGTAACCATTTTTGGAAAACCTTTTGAAAATCCATTTTTTTCAAAAAGTTTTCAAGTACGTTCTCTTAATACGGCCCTAATTCCTAAGGGACCTTAAATCTATGTTGTTGACAACCACACTTCCCGACATGTCGATCCAAAGCCTAGTATGACTTTTGGGCTCGCGTCATGCGAAGAAATATGGATCGTCGGGTTTATAACATTTCACAACATGGAGACTAACACAAATGGATAAAATCTAAAATATACTACACTTTTAGAACTCACGGCGGAAGGAATAAAACATGTAACATAGAAAAATATCCAAATCACTGTCTTAGAAAACCAGTACATGATCCAATACAGAGTATGTAGAAAATATCACTCCAAGTCTGAAAAAAGAGATAAACTATACTGATAAGATGGATAAATACATGGAGAGAAAATATGGTAAAAAAACAATCTCCAAGGATAAGCTCGACTCTCTAAGTATCAAGAAGGGTTGAGCGCCTACTGCCTTGTCCACCTATGGTGGGGAAAAAGAAGGAAAGAGAATGGGTCAGAAGAAAATCTGGTGAATAGGTACAAGTTTAAATGTGATGATCATAAGTAGTTACTTTAATACTATTCTAAATGATATAAAGTGTAATACCAGTGTCCATGAATTCCCAAGGTCTGTTATCTAAGGGTTCTTTTTTAGTACATTCCTACACTACATGTTGTGTAGGCTAATTCAATGGATCGAACAAGGACCGAATTTCATATCTAATGATTGGCCACCACTATTAGAGCTACTCAATCTGTAAGACACTGCCCTCTTAGCTACTAATCGTGGAAGATGCTGCCACTAATCTACTATGGAAAAAATCCCACTACTATCACCGCTACTAGGCTACTGGGAACATTCCCCCTTACCACACCTGGAGAGGAAGAATCCGAAATGCCGACCGGTTGGAGTATCTCATCTTCTGCATTCTATTCCACCTCTCAATCGTAATATTGGCCTCTTATTTTACGATCCAAGTTCTCCTTTCTAATTGTACCATGTGCGTTAGGAATCATGCATACTAGAACATCCCATTGTCATAAACCTACTCCATCAAGCATCCACACTAGTTTGCACTCCCATCATTGGAACCTCCTATGAGTGCCATTTGTGAAAATACATGGCCTCGAATCAATTACTAGATCTTAAATAAGATAAACAATATTTACCCCACACTGCCATGCCTTAGCGTTTGCTCCTAGGGAACTAGCTTCCTGTAAGTCCTAATATACATCCAGTTGCCCTTAAATAGGCCTACAACAATTCATGTCTTATACATTTATATTTATATTTTTGGTCCTCGGGCCGAGGTCAATTCTGCGGTTTTTGTTATAACAGTTTACTGCTTGTACCCTTCAATCGACCACTAAGGTTTCCAGGTTGACTGCTCATGAAGTAAAATTAGGTTTTTGTGATTTTTCTTATATCAATTCTTTATATAGTTGATTCATTCCATTTGCAGTATTTAATTAACCCTAGTTTGCTAAGTGACCAGTTTACTTATCAAATTGAAATTTAAGTTAAGGTTCATAAAATTTAGGGTTTGCAAATTTGATGATAGAATAAGTGTCTGGACAAGTAATTACATTAGCAACTTACTATAATTCAAATTCTAGAGTACTAGTTTCAAATCTAAGATTTAATATATTGAATTTGGGTTTAGCGTTTTCAATTGAGGATTTTTATTTTTTTTTAACAGAAGGAAGATTTTTATTAAAAAACACCAAAAGCTGTCAACAAGCCTGACAGGTAACCAACAGAAGAGGAGACAACAAAACTTGACGAAGAAAGCCATAACAAACAAAAACAGAAGAAACAAAAAACGGAAATAGCTGCCTAAGACGCCCTCCATAGAAAGACGCAGTACAAACAGGACGGAACCCAGAAAAGACATACGATAATGAGATCGGCGATAATGAAATCCGGAATATCCTCTGCCCAAAATCCTACAATAGAGAAGGAAAAACATTCCCCGTACCAAACCTATATATCCAGAGCCTGAAAAACAAAAGCCACTAAATCAGATGAAAAAAGGGGGGAGTAACGGAGTCGGAGTGCCAGAACCACCTGGCTCGAGATTGGTCATCATCCAATTCCCGCTCTAGTGGAAGCCTGAGAACATGAAATAGACAGCAGGACCACCAGGGATTTCTGACATCCTAATCAACTAAAATAGTTTAAACAAACTACAATAATCATCTTATCAAATTTATGCCCACTTACTTCAAGCCTAAGCTCTTACTAATACTTGCGCTTGAGAATCGTCCCCACAAATTGATAACTCCACCTTCACTCTCCTTGATCAACCTTGATTTAGTTGCTTCTAGTCTTCTAAGTTGAATTGATTTGGTTTTTAGAAATTTTTAGGGTTTAGGTTTAGGGAAAATTTTAATAGAGTTTAGTTACTATAAACTTTAGTTGAGAATTAGTGTTTCATTAGTATGGTATTTGTAGAGGTAGGTCTTTAGTTCGGGCCATTAGATTGTCTTAGGAAATATTTTCATGGCATTTGGTTCGCACATCATAGCCTTCAGTTCTAAGCTAACAATCCTGTTCCTTCATCTCATCACTGAAAATCGATAACACCAGATTTTACATGCATTTGGGTCGACCTTGAACCCTAATGGGTCAACCAACGGCCTTATAAATTTTTAAATTTAAGTTTATAATTTTTTTTAATTCAATCTAACGTCCGTAGCTTCTCCATACTAACTCGAATTATGACATGTTATATATGAAAATCATCCATAAAATCATTACGAATGCAATGGTGCAAGTTTCATAGATAAATTCAAACTGTTAAAATTTTCTTTAAAGTCCTTGTTTTATTTTAATTTTATTTTATTCTAAATTCCATTAAACTTTTAGGGTATTACATATGTAATCAATTTAAAACAAAGCTATGCATATTTTTGGTCAAAACCTAAAACAGTTATTATTTCATAAATTATATTTGGTATACACTAAAGTAATTTTTCAAAACTCGACGTATCCATTAGGAATTGTTATATAATATGCTCCTACCTTTTCCGCTATTACAAAACAACATTTGAAATACGAAACTCCATTTATTCACTTACCATGAGCTATTTATTTCTTTAGCTGTAACTAATTTACAGTTTAGAGATTCAGATCAAATATCTGTAACTCAAGAAATAGATCTTATAAAGAACAATTTTCTATAAGAAAAGCATGCTTGGAACAAAAATCTTATATCTTGTTCCTTATTAAGAGTTTAAGAATATTTTATTCCATCTTTTCAATATATCTTCATGAAGTAAAGGTAAGCATTCATCATCTCTTCATCTCAACTGTGCCTATGTCACATCCTTTCCCAAACTTTTGATTTCTCTTGTAAATGGCCAAAACATTCAAAAGTGAGACCCTTTACTATGGGACTACACTGAATTTCTTTACAAAAAAGCATTCAGTCATTCTTAACATGTTATAGAGATCTAATAAGTTGCACTTAAACAAGCAGATCAAAATTGAAGTTTTAGTGATCAGATTCCTGGGTTTATTCATTGTCCTTGGTTTATTATTGTTTGCAACAAGGCATGATCCTTGTTATATTTAATTGTATTGAACATATGATCCTGGAATATGGTTTAATTAATCATTTTGAATAAAAAAAATCATTAAAATTTCGTATATTATGGAACAAGATTGTTCACCATAAAACTGTTGTATCTGATTATATATGGAACGAATATCCAAACTCTTGTATTTCTTTAGCGGTGTAGGAAAATTCACATTTAAGTTACTAAGACATGCAGTATCGATTGTTTGTATAATTCGGCTCTTGCATGAGTATTAAAGCAACATCATGCCAAAAAATTGATTTATTAGTTAGTAAATCATTAAATTTCATTGTTAATTTTTTATAATTTGGTTCTTTAGTATAATTTAATCGATAAACAATTTCATCAGTATTAGATGGGAAAGTTATTAAAGTAGATTATTATAATATTACATATGTTCTTATACTTATTAGAATGATTTATTTTATCTTTTAATAAGGCTTCTATAAATTTTACATCTCTTAAAACCCTAAATAAAATCTTAAATTTTGTAAATTCATCTACTGAGCGTTAGGATCCATTTGTGTTACTACAACCAGGAGGATGCCCAACAAATTGTAGTTCCCATAAGTGGTAATAATACGTTATTATATATCTCATACATAACTACTAACCATACATTCTTTGCTCCCAACTATCTTTATGATCTTAACCGTGCTTCGAAAATCATAAAGTACATTAGATACTCATAACCCATCATTCTCGATTGCCTAAGGAAATTTTTATAACCTTTAAGGGTGTTCAACAAATTATAAAATGTTCTTGCCAATCCAGGGTCAATATAAATATCACCATAAATATTTTATGGCTTAAGGTGCCCAACAACTATAAGTTCATATATCCCTCTATTTTATGTTGTAAATGATAGAGAGAAACATTATTTCAGATTTGTAATATCATAATAATAATAATAATAATAATAATAATAATAATAATAATGAGCATTATCTTATTTATGGAATTATAATTAAGTATTTGTAATTGATGTGCACGTAAATGTGCATATTTTTACCACCATATTTAATCCATTTAAATTAAATAGATGATCATATTGGTATTTTAACTTGTTTAAACCAAAACTCAAATTATTTGAAATTGTCACATATTCATCTTCATCCAAGGGCAAAATGGTCATATTTGTGCATATATTAATTTGAGAAAATTTAATTGGAAATTTCTATATTATTTAGTAGGAATTTAAACACAATTACAAGTGGTTTCATGAAGGAATATGCATGTACAAAGAAGATACAAAGAAATGGAGAAGGAAATAATTCAAAGTGATGAACATGGAGGACTCCACCACTTACATTGATTTTCAATTAGGAGCTAATGCACATGATAAAAGGCCATTAAAGTTTTATATGCATTTAAGTGGGTGATTATTGGAGCTAATGATTACTTGGTGGCCACATTACCTCAAGGGCATTTTGGTCATTCCCCAAAAATATGAATTAGGGTTTAAATATGTATATATACCCCTTATGTTTCATGTAACGCTCATCTTGCTTAGTCTCTCTTTAGTTTAGTTTAGGCTCAAAATTAAAAAGAAAGCTCTCTTTCTCTTTTTATGACTACTTAGCTATTTTTACTTCATGTATTTTTTCCTTTTTTTAGGCAATGTTAATTAGCGTTTCCTTTTAATTACATTCTCATTTCCTTTCATGCTAATAGTGTAGATTTTATTTTATGCAATTAGATTAGTTCTCTTTTCCATCAGCTTTCGTTTTCCTCTTCTTGTTGTTTTGTTTATTTCATGTTGCTTTCTATTTGTGCTGATAAGATAACACAAATGAGAGACTAATCCCTACAATTTAGGGGGTAATGAAGCTCTCTTGAATCATGTAGATACAATTTAGGCCTAATTGTCATATGAATCACAATTACATCTTCATCTATATATGATTATGGTAATGGAAGTGGATTTAGAATCAAAATTTGATGGCTTATGTTTCTAATTCAATAGTTAATAAGTCATGCTTAAAATAGATTCTACTTTTAATTTCATATCATTTTCATTGAAGTTAGTAAGTGGGTTAGAGGATGCATTAAAGTTTGATGGTTTAAGTGTGTTAATTAATAACACAATTAGGCCATGCTTATGATAAATGCATCAACTAAACTCACAAAGACCAAAAAGAGATCATAATTTCATTACGTTGATTTATGTGATCATGAGAGGGGATTTGCCTCTAAATTGCTTTTCTAATCTCATTTTTTTTTTCACTTTATTTTTGTCATTTTTCTTACATTTGCTAGCTAATCATTTTCAACTTTGGTTTAATTTGATTGAATAGAATTTAAAAATCTAAAAATTCTCTGTGGATCGACCCATACTCGCATACGTGCTACTTTCGTACACCGTGCGCGTGCGGTTAAATTTTAATTTGAAATTTTTCGACGGTTTTCTAATTCGATAGAAAATTAGCCGATTAAAAAAAAATTGGCGCCGTTGCCGGAGAATTGTTTTGAATTTATTTTCTATTTTTCGAATTATTTTTCGTTTGATTTTTATTGTATGTTTGTCTTGTGTGTTGCATTTTATTTTAAAAAAAAAATTGTGTGTTGTGTGAATTTTGCTTGTTTGTATGCTTGTTTTCTTTTAGTTTGCATTGCATTTTTATATTAAAAAAAATTTCACACACACAATATCATTGAAAAGGAAATTTTTTTATTGCATATACATTTTCATTTACAATTTCATTTTCTAATTCTATATTGCAATTACTTTACAAACTATAATCACCTCTGTGCACATACATTTTCGCTCTTTACTAAAACTGTCATCACCACAGTCATCCCACCAGAAACAACACTTCATCCCCTTTTCAACTTCATCATCTAACTGCCTTCATACCATAACTCAACCATCTACTTGCCACAAAGCAGCAAACGACTGTCCATTCACCTATACAACACCATTCACAAGTCAGTCCACCTGACATTACCACAGACCACCCCTCCACCATAATCTTGCTTCACCAAAACGATTAGTGCTGTGCACATTGCAAAACCACAGCCATCTACACTACATCCAACAGTTTCACAAACATCCCCACACAATAGTTCCCTGTGCCACAACCCACATTTACACATATCAAACATCAACTTCAACCACTTCTTAGCCCACATTCACTTCCTGTCAGTAAACCGACTCAAAACCTCATCCAATTCGAAACTGCTGAACTTCATACAACAACTTCGGCCCATACTTCCAGAACCATATCCCCGAGTTGCCATCCCATCCTCCCGCTTCTCTACAACCTACCAAAAACACCATCACTGCCTTCGGAACCCCACTTTACCACTGATATCACCTCTACTACGTAGCCACAAACTGCATCGCATTCCCACTAGTGCGCAAACCACCTAATCCCTGTCAACAACACTTCCACAAGAAACAACTTCCTCAAATCTGACCATATCACAACTGCCTTCTACCATATCAATCTACCTCTGACCATCTTTCATCACTTCATACCCATACGTACTATAGCTCCACTACCCAGAATAGCCTATACTACAACCTGTTGCTTACAGACTTCGACAAACAAACAACCGCTACTTCAACAACCTCCATCAATCATACTGCTGCACTTCAACCCTAAATTGACGCACAGCCCATCGGCATAGCCGCCCCCACCATACAATACAACTGCTGCCAAGCCCACATTCAATCAACCAGAACAAGTTTCCTCGACCATCCACTTGCCTCGACCACCCACTTCCATCAACCCACGCAGCTTCACCTCGTCGAAGTTCAATTCACTACCCAGCAACCCATCGACAGCAGTCGCCATCTCCACTTCGCCGAAACCCAATCGAACATCACCCCTTCGTCCTCCATCTGCTGCAACCTCGAGATCATCCAATATCCTATCGCCTTCCTCTGCTTGGCCAATCGCGCCTCGAAAACACAAATCTCCTAGAACCCAATCACGAAACCCGAAGGCACTTATTCGAAACCCAAATCGAAACAATCGAGCACCTCATTTCACTTGTACAAATCGAGTTTTGTTATGTTGTGGTGAAGTTTGATTCAAGTGAATTTTTTTTTTACGAGGAATCGATTCTCTTTTATTGTTGATGAGAAAAACTGAAAACTTTGGTGCCGAGAAAGTTAGAAAAATAAAAATTCGCGTCTATTTTGGGCCGGGCATATCTTGTTTGGGCTGGGTTTAAATTTTTTTTATTTGTGTGTTTTATCTAGTTTCTTCTTTGCTCAAGTCCATGCTTATAGTAAAAAAAAATGTGTTACAGTTAGCTTGTATTAAATTATTTTGAGTTCCTTCTTTAATTTGTTTTAAAGAAAAAAAAACTAAAAAAAAAAACCCTTTGAATTTGCTTGCCTTTTATTTTGTTCATTTTCTTTTTGATTTCGGTTTTGTTTCTTCATATATATAAAAAAAACAAAAACTTTATAAATCGTGTTTTATTTCAGGTTGCCAAAGCAGAATTGCAAAAGGAGCAGAAGTGCTTGCGAAAATAAATTGCTTGCTTTGTTGAGCTTGCCAAAAAAATAACTGCTTGCTTATTTATAATTTTCTTTTTATTTGTCTTGCATTGTATATATCTATTATTTTTATTTGAATTGCATTGTTGACTGCTTGCATTTGAAAAAAAAAATCAAATAAAAAAACATTCGTAGTTGCATTGTTAATACGTGTTTAATTTCTGTTTTGCATTTCATCTTAGAATTTGATTAATAATAACACACTTAATTGTATATTAACAAGTTGTCTTCTTTGAACAATTTAATTTCTTAGTGTTTAGGCTACGGCAGAGCAATAATCAGTTATAAATATTACGGTGATTCATAAATATTGTACTGAATTGTTTCTCTGAAGGTACTTAAACCTTCGGTTGCATTGCTACGGTGATTCGTGGTGCACGGATAAATATTGTATGTTACCTGGCCGAGAACTATCTTGTTGATTTAAGACAAAGTGTTATTGTAAAATTATGGTTAAACATAGGAAAAATCAGTTGTATGTAACCCTTGCATTCATTTAGTTGCATTAGGTCATGCATATTTAAAAAAAACAAAAAACTTCAAAAATCTAAAACTAAAAAAATTGTAAATATCCTTTTCTTTTTCTTTGAAAATTTTAATCCTTTCCCTTTGGAATTTCAAAAATAAAAAAAAAATAGAAAAAGAAATCCAGAAAAAATATAAAATCTTTTCAAAAACAAAAAAGATTTAAAAATAAAAAACAAAACAAAATCAATTTTCCATTTTGAAAAATAAATTCTTTTTAAAAATATTTTTCCTTTATAAAAAAGAAAAACCAAAAACATTCCTGAAAATGTCCGAATTTCCATATTCACTTGAATTTTACAATAGTTGTGGAAACCAATATAATCCATATGATTTCACTCCAAATTTGTGTGGATATTTTAACGATAACTATTCTATAAACAATTCGAATTTTAAACAACAAAATTTTCAAAACAATGACCAACCTTTGACTCTTGAAAATAGCATTTCATCTTTACTTGAATTATCTACACAATAAAATCAAAGTATAAATGAGTTGTGTAATTCATATTTGTAAAATAACTCGAGTCAAGGATTTCAAAATTAGAATTCAATTCAAAATTCGAACAATTTCGATTATATCCCATGCCAATTCAATTGCGCACTCCAAAATGAATTTCAAACACAAAATGAAAATGAAAATAACTTTTTAAACGAATTTAGCAATGGAAATAATCTTAAACACGTTACGATTGAAAATCTTTGTTCTCAACAATTTCAAAGTGAAAATCCTTATGCTAATAACTATAATTGGATTTTGTGGAGCAAATGAACAAAATTTACGATGATCATGTGGATTCGCTGTTTGAAATATATATGAAACAACGTGAAAAACAAAACCAAATTCCAACATGTCACAAGTCAAACAATAATCCATCTTTTACCTAAGTCAAAGATTTTCAAATAACAACTTTTGAAATAAAAAATAATAATCTTAATGAAGTTGTTGAAAACATGGCAACTGAGTTGGATTTTAATTCTTTTGAGTGTGTGGGACCGAAATTAAAATTCGACCTTCTTTTTCTCGATTTCAAAAATTTAAACACAACAACTTTGGATTTTGAACTTGACACATGTAAAAAAGTTGTTGATAATTCAATAAAGGAAGACGAACTCAATGAACACGATTTCTTTGGACTTTTCGAAAATGGGTTGTTAAATTCTGAGGGGGGGAATTTAAATCACCATTTCAATTTCGAAATCAATAATTTTGAAAAATTTGTTGATGATGAGCTTAACTTTCAATTTGGTGAAAATAATCTTGGATTTCAATCAACCATTTTATCTACCTCCAAAATTATCGAAAATAAAACCATTCATTCGATTTTTAAAACGAAATTCGTTTTTCCGAATCAATATTCAACTTTGAAACCTTCTATAGTTTGTTTTTTCAAGCTTAAGTTGTGTCTCGTATACTTAACGAGACAAATGAATCGGTCTTTGGAAGACCATTTCATTTACTTTTCGGCGATATAATTTTTGATCTCGTGTAAATACCGCTGATTTTCTTGTAAATATAGGTTATTTTTTGTTTTATTTTTCTCCTTCCACTTGGGTTGAATGTGGGGACACGGTCAAAATCAAGTGTTGGGGCGAGACTCGTCTTCGTTTTCAATTTTTCATGATTTATTTTTACGCTTTGTTTTTAAAAAACAAAAACAAAAACAAAAGAAGAATTTTTTTTAAAGCATTTTGATTTATTTTTAAAGAAACACTATAGGATAAATATATGGTTTTGATTTATCAAATTGAAATTTTTGAAAATTTATTCATCTTAACAAAAAAAAATGAAGTTGATTACAAACAACAATGGTTTAAATAGTATATAGGAAGATTCATATGTCTTAATTATGAAATACATCCTAATTGAAAATCTTTGTTTTAAAAAGTGGTGAATTTAAAGTAAAGGATATAACGTTTTTTTGTCTTCTAAGTTAAACAGTGCTAAGATGATTTTTCAAAACTCTCTTTTTCGAAAAATAAAAATAAAAAAACAATAAATAAAATATAAAAAAACAAAACATTTATATATATGTAAATATTTTCTATTAACACCTACGGTTTGACAGGTGTACACACTTGTGTGTACACTCGCCATGCTCTGTACCTTTCTCGTGTAAGCCCGAGAGGCAGTGCATGATCGGTATATTTGGCATCAGTTTATCTGAGCTTGGTGTATATATAAAAATTCTTTTTAATACCGCCTATAGTCAATAGGTGTTCACTCGCCACGCTCTATATCCCCCTCACATAAGTCCGTAAGGCAGTTCATGGGTAATATATCTGGCCTCGGTTTATCTTCGCTAGGCATATATAAATATTGAAAATGTAAATAAAATTTTCGAAAAAATAGAGAGAGTAAGCAAAAGAAATCCAAACACTATTTTAACTTATTTGATTTACTTGTTATTGAACTGAAATGAAAATACCACTTTGATCAACTTTGATAATCAACTAAGAATCTATTTCATAATTACACTTTGTTATCAACCGAAATAACGAGTTAAACTATAGTCTATTTGTTATGATAACTTGATTTTTAATGGAAATTTTGACGAGTAAATGACTTAAATTTTCAAGTAATGACCAAACTTATATTTAACTTATTTGTGTCGAATTAAAAGTAAATCATTCACTGTAAATATTTTCAAAAATTTGCATTCATCTCTTTGTAAATAAATCTTGCATTTTGAAAATACTTTTTCATTCTACAATCGGATTATGTGGATAGTATCCGCTGAAAATCCTCACGAGACAACACTCGTCCTACTGGGCACCCAGAGGTTTAACGGCTTGTTGGATACGCTCAATGCAATCGTGCTCCCTACGAAAACAGATTTATCTTAGTTTTTCTTTAATCGAGGACGAATAAAAAGATAAGTGTGGGGGTATTTGATGTGCACGTAAATATGTATATTTTTACCACCATATTTAATCTATTTAAATTAAATAAATGATCATATTGTGTATTTTAACTTGTTTAAACCAAATTCAAATTATTTGAAATTGTCACATATTCATCTTCATCCAAGGGCAGAACGGTCATTTTTGTGCATATATTAATCTGAGAAAATTTAATTGGAAATTTTTATATTATTTTGTAGGAATTGAAACTCAATTACAAGTGGTTTCATGAAGTAATATGCATGCACAAAGAAGATACAAAGAAATGAAGAAGGAAATAATTCAAAGTGATGAACATGGAGGACCCCCACCTACTTACATTGATTTTCAAGTTGGAGCTAATGCACATGTTAAAAGGCCATTAAAGTTTCATGTGCATTTAAGTGGGTGATTATTGGAGCTAATGATTACTTGGTGGTCACACTGTCTCAAGGGCATTTTGGAAATTTCCTAAAAATATGAATTAGGGTTTAAATATGTATATATACCCCTTATGTTTCATGTAACCCTCCTCTTGCTTAGTCTCTCTTTAGTTTAGTTTAGGCTTAAAATAAAAAAGAAAGCTCTCTTTCTCTTTTCATGACTACTTAGCCATTTTACTTCATGTGTTTTTTCCTTTTTTATGCAATGTTAATTAGTTTTTCCTTTTAATTACATGTTCATTTCCTGTCATGCTAATAGTGTAGATTTTATTTTATGCAATTAGATTAATTCTCTTCTTTATCAGCTTTCATTTTCCTCTTCTTGTTGTTTTTTTATTTCATGTTGCTTTCTACTTGTGTTGATATGATAACACAAATGAGAGGTTAATCAATACAATTTAGGGGTAATGAAGCTCACTTGAATCATGTAGATGCAACATTTTGATGTTATGTCTTTCATGCTTAATGGAAAGTTGGATGTTTGGGTGATTTTGTGTTTAATATTGAGTTTGATAGCTTATGTTATTCAAAACAAATAGGCTATGCTTAGTCATATGAATCACTAATTACCTCTTTATCTACATATGATCATGGTAATGGAAATGGATTTAGAATCAAAATTTGATGGTTTATGTTTCTAATTCAATAGTTAATAAGCCATGCTTAAAATAGATTCTACATTTAATTTCATATCATTTTCATTGAAGTTAGTAAGTGGATTAGAGGGTGCATTAAAGTTTGATGATTTAAATGTGTTAATTAATAACACAATTAGGCCATGCTTATGTTAAATGCATCAACTAAACTCACAAAGACCAAAAAGAGAACATAATTTCATTATGTTGATTTATGTGATCATGAGAGGGGATTTGCCTCTAAATTGCTCTTTAATCTCTTATTTTTATTCTCTTTAGCTTTAGTTTGTTTTTACTTTTTTTAGTTAGTTAACAATCCCTCGACTTTGGTTTAATTCGATTGAACAGAATTTAAAATTTTAACAATTCCCTGTGGATCGACGCGTACTCGCATATGTGCTACTTTCATACACCGCGCGCTTGCGGTTAAATTTTAATTTTAAATTTTTCGACGGTTTTCTAGTTCGATAGAAAATTAGTCGATTAACAGTAATACTCGGTGGCATTATTCATCTTTATACACACATACATATTTATTCCTTATAATAAACATGGATTTTATTTCAATTTTTACTTTTAAAATTGTTTTTTTATCTTATTTTACATACATTATACACGATTTCATTATTTAATTATAATAACTATATTATAATATTAACACTATTACTAATGTATATATTATTATTAATTAATAATCAATTAATATCACAACTTTATTCCAACCTTTTATGAACTGTAACATTTATAAATCATATTATAGTTTAAAATTTAAATTCAAACTAATATCAAATTTGTTTATTTATGACTTTTATAAATTGAAATTAAAACGATATTAACATTTTCTATTCATAACCTTTATACATTCAAATTCAAATAATTTTAAATTTTTTTATTTATAACCTTTATGAATATAATTCTAAAATAATTTTAAACTTTATCCATAACCCGTATAAATTTTAATTTTAATTTAGAATGAAGTAAATCTAAAAAAACAAACAATTTCAAATTTTTCATAACCTCTATAAATTAAAATTAAAATTTAAACCAATTTTAAATTCAAATATTGTATTATTTATAATAACATAGTAGAGGCTTTGGTACCATTCTATGACCACGTGCATCGGGCAGTGGGGTAAAATGAATAAATTTCAAAAAAAATCATGTTTAATTCAGTATGTACTAGATCTTTTATAGTGTTATCATGAAAAATATTAGTAATATTAAATCGTATTTAATGTTTTTTGGGATGGTTTTGATTTCAATTTTAAGTTTTATTATCTTATTGTTATATTATTATAAATGTGATTTATTACGTTTTAGTTTGTTCAAAATGTCAAACAAGATAATTCTTTGTCAAATCTAACAAAATCCATTCAAAGGTTAATTTAATAATGGAATAAGTTTATATATAATGATATATGTATGTGTGTGTATAATTTGCATTTGAATGATAGCAGTTAATTAAATAATTGTAATATTTTCAAACAATAGTTATAAATTTAATATTTATGAACTGATGTTATAAATTTAAGTTATTATAGTTCGTCTTGATTTAAATATAAAATTTGCAAATCAAACAAATGGTATCTTAATATATTTATTTTGACTAATGATGTTAATTTATATACAAACTAATATATACATATTTATAAACATTGAGATAAAAATGTCACATCCAAGTGTAAGAACTACATTTAACTAGCATTAATCTGCCTAGAATTTTAATATGAACCCATCATCATAAGTTGTATGCAAAATGGAGTTCGTAGGTGTATTCATGTTTGAAGTTTTTTAGAGGCCAAAAGATTCTATAAACTATTAATGCAAGGTGTTAAAAATAGTTTTACCTTTCTTCAGCAAGAAACCCTAGCTGCCATCGCTTTAGACTTTGCTCAAATTCCTCATGTGCACAGCATCTCCGGCGTGATTCAAACACCGTCGTGGCCACCTACTTGATGATTTTATTGCTTTATGTGGTTAATGTTGTACTCGATGCTGCCACCTGAAACTCCAGTATGAATTCTTCCTTTCGCTCGTTCGCCCAGAGGTCATAATCGAAGAGGCGTTCGCCAATGGCTCTATCGACGAAATCCAACTACTCTAGACAACCCGACCTCCGTACAATGACGTAAACAAGATTTTGATTTGTAGTGGTCGTAATTATATAGATGAAAAATATTGTATGAAAAAATATGATTCAGCTAATTTGCTTTAGAGTTTGACAAATTTACACAAAATAATAACCAAAAATAATAATATTGAGTTTATATAATTTGCACTAATATGAATAATTTTGACAAACTTACGTATGAGTAAACATTAATAACTAAATGATAAATACTCCATTTTTAAGTCATGCTTTATGACTTTCTTGGAAACCAAATTCATAGCTTCAAGCTTTATTATTTTAGGAATTTTTCATTCTATATCATCTTGGAATTTTTGAACAAACCATCATGCATCCTATTAAGGGATGATGTTTATTGTTGTTCCAGAGATAGTTTCGTAGAATTATGAAAATAATTAACACTAACTTATAATTAGATGGTTATGTTATGGTTAAAGTAAAGAAAAAATTAGTACAAAACTGTATGATCTCTTTATATGCCAGCTACGTTGACATACATAAATCTCCAATTAACACCATATTTGAGTAGCATTAATATAGCACTAAACAATATGTTATTACTAAGTTATGAAACCACTAATAAACGAGCTAACCCTTGCGCCAAATGTACATTGCAATTGGTTGAGGAAGTCGGCAATGTCGAGAGCTAACTCTTACTATTCAGTTATTTAAATTACCCGTCTTCAGCTATTAATGGTTTCAATAATTATTAGTACAAACGTCTCATAACAGGAAATAATCAGCTGATGTACCACAAATTGCAAAAATAAAATTGAAATAACTACATAGCTAAATCCATCACAAAAGGTCGTCTCTTTAGAAAATCTAGCATAGAGAAGAGCAATACCGTAGGAGCAATCTAGTATTAAAGTGAAATCACTTACTACCATGTTCTATACTTTTGTTTCTACCTCTGCTAGGGGTTTGGGTTGAAATGAAGCTTTTTGTTTATTCTTTTAAATTTTTTTAGGATGGGCAGCTGCTCATTGACCGGTAGTGTAACGACCCGAAATTTTCGAAGCCGAAAATTCCAGATAGTTATGAAAAGAAGAAAGGGATAGAAGAGGAAGAAGAACAGAAACACCAAACATCTCCCATGCGCAGCGGATAAAATATAATAATAAATAATAACAGTTTACAAAAGAATACTATATCTGTCGATTATATTTAATATACATTAGAGTTTCACATATATACAGTCACTGAACATATACAATTATCATGACTCAGATTTACAATAATATAAACACAGCGGAAATACTCTATACGCTCTTGCCATTCAGCTCGTCTCCTGAGCTCCATAACGTACCTACCTGGAAATCTGTAATACTCGGGGGGTCGTTACATTTGGTATCAGAGCTGAAAGGTTAAGCGAGAACCATGGCTCTGGTGGAGATTACTCATTGATAGAGTCCGTAGTACTCTAGAATGAGTAAGTATATATATATGAGCGCGTACTTGTTATTTCTTATATAAAGGTTTTAAATGATTTTATATAAAAGTATATTTTGATATATAAAGAAATATTTCATTCTAATAAATATTAAGGCGATTGGTTGTTAAATTATTGAAATTAAATTAAGAAGTAGGATAATACAATCAAATTTAAATCTTGAATTGGAATTAAATTAAGTGGTAATAGAAATACAATCAAATTAAAATTTAATTGATTAGAAATGAAATTCTAAATCTGGTCCCAGAATTTGAAAATTTTGTTTCAAAGTAATGAAAAATAATAAATAAGTATTATTTGAATAACTGGGATTTGTTGCAAACAATGGGTTGTTTGAAAATTTGATTTGAATTAAAAACCAAAAGTGGTTTAAAAATTTAAGGATGACCTCGTGTGTAAAGGAAATAATTTGTATGAATAAGGAATATACATAAATCAAAAATAGTTTGAATAAACTCTAAATGTTGAGTTTGAAATTTGGAATGGGATGTGATACCCAAAGTGATAAGTTTTTTTAGTGGGAAGATTATTATTGTGAAGTCTAAGAATTGAATGAGGTTGATTGGATTAAGTAAATCGAATTTAACTTGGGAGAAGTTAAATAAGTTTGAATGAACAACTTGAATTGGAATTTAACTTGGAAAATTCAATGGTTAATTTGACTTGGTAGTTTGTGTGATCTCAAAATGGGTTTGAGATTTGGAAATTGGAAATGGATGGACGTTTTAAAATAAATTGGACAATATCATCCTATTGTTATTCAAAATCCTTAAATTGCAAATTGGATTTGTTTAAACGAATGAGAAATGAAGTGTGGTAATATATCCATTACTGAGATAAAAGAGGAAATCTAAGTTTAATTTGAAATTAAGGATATGGAATCACTCTAAACTGAAAATTTGAATAATTGAGTTTGTAAATTAAAATTGTTTAAGAACGGGCTTCAATTTGGAAGATAAAATTTAATAATAAATTAAAATTTTAAAATAAAATTGTATTGAACTCTTATTTGAACCTTGAAATACATAAGTAAAGATAATTTAAAATGGAATTATGAGAATTGGATTCGGTAATTAAATTGATTAAAAAAAACTTTGAATAAAAGTTAATTTGGTTTAAAAAGTTAAACCAACCTTTGAGAATTTAACTCGAATTTATATAATTCGAGGTAGTTTAAATTCAAGATTGAAATTGAATTAGTTCAAAATTGAATTTGGTTTGAATTGATTGGATTGGTGATTGAAGATGTATAAGTTTAAGAATTTAAATGGAAGTGTAAATTTACATTGAATTGTTGGGGAAGTGAACAGTTTGACTCTTGACTATTTTCAATATGAATTGTTTTGATATAAACTTATTTTTCTAAGCTATTAAATATATACAATCTTTCTTTCTTAAAGCCAAATTATTTTATACTTGTTTTACAATTATTTTGGAGCTATTTAACCATTTTTCAACTGTTTTCTGAACTAATTACTATTTTTCAACTATTTTACAAATAAATTACTATTTTCCAACTATTTTGCAATTACTTAAAATTTCTGAAACTATTTAACTATCTTCCAACTATTTTACGATTAGTTAACTATTTTATAGCTATTTTGTAAACTAATAATTATTTTTTCAACTACTTACCTATTTTTCAATTTTCAAGCTATTTTCTAAACTGGTCGGAGTTTAAACTGCTATTGATTTAAATACCCAACTGAGATAAGAATTGAAGTGATAATCCAAATGGGGATTAAGGCAATTGTTAATAAGTGAAAGGGAATTAAAGGAAATGTGAATAGAAAGGGAATTGATTTGGCTGATAATCAATGAAAATAAACACGTAGGATGTACGTATATTATTCTATTCGCATAGTGACTTGATCCAGATTCGAGCATAGAATTTCGAGATAGTTATATCGATTCGAGTTGGGATTTTTTACTCGATTTTCGACGGCGAACCTGGATATGGATTGTTGATTGGTTCTGGATATTCTCTATCATAGTTATGGCTATGCAAGGAGAATGACGGTTTCCAATTAAGAAACCAAATCTATGTCCGCACTAGGAAGTCGGGTGGACGATGCTAGTTCGAAAGTGAAATTGTGTGATCGAGTGAGCGATCAGATTGGTATAGCATACGGATGATAAGTGTACATCGTACAGATTTGAATGAAATTGACATTGGAAGGAGTAATCAAATTTTAATATTTGATTTTGAATAAACAAAATTATATATCTTTGTTATATGTAAGATGAAACCCCCTTGTTAAATCTATTGTCGGAAGAAAAGGATTTTTGAAGGTATTTGAAGTATAAAGGAATTTTATATAAGTTTGAACGATCCAAAGTTTGAAAAAATTATATATATCTGAATATATATATATATATATATATATATATATATAAAGGATCCATGAGGATTTTGGAAAAAGGTTTTGGGAACCTTTGGATTTGGAAAGGCTTTTGATTTTTGAGTAAAATCAATATTAAAATTTGGAAAGCTTAGTTTGTGAATTATCGATATTGGGATAATCGATTTTGTGTAAAGGAGCTTTGTATGAGATCATACTAGGTGTATGATTTGAAGATACTATATGTGTATAGTATAAAATGTTTTGATGATGGCTCTGGGGCAAAACGCGCTCCCTTGAAATGAATTTCTCAGGAGTGCCACCGGGTGGTGCTGCCTTGAGCCCCAATGGGGGGTTTTAAAGTTGATCCTGTGAGGAGTCCGGACAAAACTAGTTCCTGGGGTTTATGAGTAGTGTAACGACCCATAAAATTTTAGCAATTTTTAATTGGTATTTAACGTATTGAATTGGATTTTGAGAAATTATTAATAATAAAATTTTGAAAAAAAAAAGAAAATATGTTATGTATATTAATGATTTGTAGTACGAGCTGTGTACATATATTTTAAAGTTTGGTTGTGGTTATACCTATAAGATCTAGTACAAAAACTTTATAAACTATTATTTATACTATAATATAAGTTAAGTTTGATGTAAATTTGGTAGCATAGTTCATTTCTATTGGGTATAAATATCAATAGCGTGGGTAATAAATTTACGGTCTCCTTTTGCTTTTCAGCAAGGTGTGTAAATTTTAAGTATGTTGAGTACGTTCCATATATAGTTATTTTGGAAAACCACTGTATATGTATGATGGTCTATTTGAAGTGTATATATAGTAAAGCGTATTTATACCAAGTTTTATTTAATTTATATGTGTTATAATAGCTATATATATATATGTTAGTCTTGATACTAGTATATAGTTTTACTGAAGTTTGATTTCTAGTCATGTTAAATATATATATATATTTGATTTTGGGTTTTTGTGTCACCATTTCCAGTTTATTTTAGTGCATATTTAGTATATCTATACATATGTCGTCAGCTATAAATACGATAGTTAAGGGTTTCATATATCATATGAACCAAAGAAGAAGAGAAGTATATACTATATTTAACTACATATATGAAGTATATGTTTTAAGGGTTGATTTAAGGTCTGCATTAAAAAAAGTAGTTGTGATTACCATTATTTCATATTGTACCTTCTATATTCCTGACTGACTTTCAGCGTTCATTCATTCATTTTTAATTGTGGGTTTTTCTTTTCTCTCTCTTTTCTTATAAATAATTGTACGCATTCATCTCTTTCCCTTTCTTATATTTTGTCCCTTCATCATCTTTTAGCCGTTAATTTTGTTTCGAAAATCAAGAAAATTTGTATACGTTTTATTCTTTTTGAACGTTTAATAATAAAGATAAATCTGCATAGTATAATCAGATATGAATTGAGATCTAGGAAATAAATAAATATAAAAACGTATAACATGCCACTAATAATAAATTGCTTTAATAGCTTCTCAATTAGCGTACAGCTGTTTCCATCCCATGCCATGTCAAAAGTTTGAAACGTAATAAATGCTATATGATTATTTCGCATTTATTTTTTTTCCTTTATTATTTCCTGTACGTTTTCATTCCAATCTAAATTATAACTTTTTGATTTCCATGCCTTTTCGGATCTCAAACGCGCAGCCCAAGGAATATTTCTTTAATAATTTTCCTAAAAATCAGCTTTTGGCCGTTTTATTGCATTGATTTCAAATTGTGCCCGTTTGTTTTTCTCATTCCTCTCATACGTTACCACCTTTATTTATGCTCGGGACACAGCTCATTTTTTTTCCTTCGTTCCCTTTCTTTTATTTGCTTCCTTCGTTTCCATCGGTTCAATTATATAGATTTTTATATTCGTTGCACGGTTACATTCATTTATTTTGACCAGTCCTTTCCTTTGTTATTCCCCTAATTTTGTGCGTTACTTTACCATAACCAATGCTCCGTATTTATTCGCTTTAATCTTTTCAGCTGAATTTGACCATTACTATTCAAATCAATTCATATTTATTGTATACGTTTCGTATGCAACGGTTCTTTTCTTTATTTATTTTGCCTTTATAACCTTGTTTGACTTCGTTTCTTTCATATTGCAAACTGCTGTCACTTCCAATCTCATTCCTCATTTTAAGTTTTCTTCCTCCTCCTTCTTCCATTTTTCTTTCTACAGATCCACCTATTTTCTCCCTTCTTTTACCGTGCTTCCACCTCCCATCGCTTCGTCACCCACCACATCCAACTCATCCCTCTCCCTCCGCGTTTTTCTCTCCTCCTCTCATGCACATATCTCTCTACACGTGTTGTCATCGCCTGCATGCTCAGCCATCCTCAGAGCCTTCACCATCAACAATCATGCCACACGTTATCTTTGAGTAATAGGTTAGCATATATTTATAATATATATGTGTTATTGTATATTTTCTATAAGTCTGTATTTGGAATATGTGATCTGTCCTACATGATTTTAAATTCATGTTAGTTATGCATCATATGGTATTATATATATGAGTTCATAACAGTATTCTTTTTTTTTCTTTTTCTTTTTTTTTTCGTTCATAGTGTGTATGATATTATACTATGTATAGAGATTTGATAACTTGATTGTTTTATACTTTATGTGTCACGTTGGTATTCAATTTTAAAAGTTTGAAGGTTATATATTAGTTAATATATAGTTTAATATATGTCAGTAATGTATATCTATGCAGTAATATTGTATGTATTATAGCAAAGTAAGTTTTTTTTTGATTTAAGATATCATATATACATCTTATAAATATAGTATGGTTCCAAGTATGAAATGTTTGCAGTTTTCAGATTCTATATAATATAAAATTTTGTTCGCATGTTATAAAATTTGATAAGTGTATATATAAATATTATATAAAAAGTTAGCACATATATAAAACGTAAAGCATACTCATCTTATCAGTCAATTGTATATGTATTTAAATATATGATATGTTTAAAGCTATGTATTTTGTGAATAACTGGTTATAAGTATATATATACACATTTGATTTAAAGTTATAAAGGTATGCATATTGTGAATTAGACTATATTAATGGTTAGCTTACAAATATTTATATAGTTTTATAGGGAAGTACGAGCTATGTGGGTTATATTTTTAGCAAGCGTATTGTTACCACTTTAAAATGGGTGAAGTTTTACAGTTTACGGTCTATTTGTGTAAGTGTGTAATGTATGTTTAATTTAATAAAGTTATGATAGTTTTGTATAAAATGTTTAACTATTTATATATCTGATATAATGATAGTTTCATATCTGATATAGCTTATATATTATAAAGTTACAGGATACGTTAGTTTTATACGCTAGTTAATATATATATTTAATAATTGACTAAAATGTTTTTCAGTGTGAGTTTACTTTTTTTAGTGTTGGATTTTATACGGCATAGTATGTATACTTGTTCACAGTCTATATAAGTATATGAGTGCATGTGTCATTATAAGTATTTTGTTGTTTATAAATCTCGAGACATATATATGCGTTTAGGTGTTTGTTTCAGACTTACGTAATATATATATATATATATAACCGAATATAGGCTATGCATTTGGAATTTCTATATATACATTTTTATTATGAACATATATAGGTTGCTTTCATGGGTTTTTTTTTAAGTAATATATATTACAATAAGTGGTTATATTGTTTTTATAATAATTATTGACTATAAAATATAATACAATGGTTTTTTTTTGGACGAATTATGTTTAAATTACATATAGGTATATATAGATTTTAAATATACATTTTTAATTTGAAAATTGGTTTTGGGAGAATTAATATCATAATAATTTATATTTTTTTCTGTAATATCAAAATTGATTCGATTCATTCTCATCGATTTCCCATTATCAGCCTTGTCCGTCGTGCCTATTTTCTGCATCAAATCTTGTCCATCCAGCGTTGCTTTGGATTTCGTAGCTTATTTCATCATCATATATCTCTAGCCTCGAAAGGTGAGCAATCACTCACGATTAACGTTCTTTTATTTATTAAATTTAATTTCAATTGAAATGACAATTGAAATATGCTGCTGTTAGATTTAAATTGTTATATATGCTTTTATCGGTAACTGTTCACTTATGGGATATGATACCATATCTTATTGTTTATATTTATTTTGATGATATATGCTTGTTGTTATTATTATTTTCATATCTGTTATCACTCTGCAAGTTCCCTATTAGTATAGAAATCACTATGGGTTGAAAAGATACATACCCGAACGGACTTTAGAATAGGATAATTTCGTTACGGGTTGAAATGATAGACCCAAGCGATTTTTGATTTAATTTAAAATTTTGGATTTCGGGTTGAAATGATATCCACCCGAATATATTTAGTGTACGGATTGAAATGATAAATATCCGTAGCACTTGACTATATGGTAGGAAATATATATACAGACACCGTTGGTCCATATAAATATTTTGAAATTATTTCTATAATTTTGGAAAGAAATATACGGTTTAATAAATTTTGATTCTTAAGATATTATATAAATGGAAATTTTATATATAGATTTAGTCGTAATATTTGATTTAAATTAGATTGATTTAATACATATAATATAGTTGAGTATCTATGGAAATCTATATTTCAAATAGATCTTTCTCGTAATAAATTGAAAAAATAGGATTGGGAGGTACATTTGGGTTTATTAAAAATGGTATTTAAATAAGGATTTATTTAATTAAATCGACTTGAATTGAACTTGTAAATATTAAAGCTTTGAGCTATATTGGAATTTAAATGGCGATTTCGAGATTTAGATCTGTATTTGAAATAAATATAGTTGAATTTGTTATTTAGAAACTAAACTGAATTAAAATATAAATTTAGGTTGAACTAAATTTGAATTTATTATTTAGAAGCTAAATTGAATAAAAATTAGTTTGAAACGTTGAATACTTAAAGTTTGAAATATATTGGAATATAAAGGGGGTATTTTGTGATTTCAAATTTGAATTTGAGATTGATAAATTGGGATTTGAATTTAATTTGAATGGGAAGGTTGGGTTAACGTTGAAACGATTTGTTAAGTTGAGGGAATTGAAAATACTTTACTGTATAAATTATTTAATATATATAAACACTATTTGGGAAATATAGAGATATTTGGAGTGAAAATGATGTTTTGGTTTTGAAGTATAAATTAAGATGAAAGAACCACGGTGTTATAGTGTATATTTCTACCCTGTAGATAGTTCCATGGACCCTTAGAGGATGGTTATTCCAAACATTCTTTGAGTTAATTATATTTCAGTTGATATTTCACTTGAGTTAGATTTATAGATATAAGAATGTTAATCCTGACTCGAGTGTTTTGTGTTTTGCTTTACGCTCGGGTCAGACTGAGTGATACAGCATTTGAGACTCACCTTCGAAGTTGGAGCCTTGCTTGAAGATCCAGCTATCTATCCTTTCAGTCATCCTGTTGATTTGTTCAGAGAAGTCATCTGCGCATACTGGAGACTTCACTATATCTAAGATATTCAATTGTATTTATTTCTATCTCCAATGTATATAGTAGCTTCATAAACTACTATTCTTTATCTATTCCGCTGCATTGTATTACTCTGTGTAAGTGATCTATGATTGATTTATTTACTGTATATTTTAAGTTTTGCCAAATTTTTATTAACAATTCGGTATTTTGAATTATTCAAGTCGGACATGTACGGTTTTATTGTCGATTTGAATGGTCCAAAATAGCGGGCTGTTACAGTTGGTATCAGAGCTTTGGCTCTAGGCAAAACTTAGCATATATGGTAAATTTATTTACAGAATCACTTTCGTTCGAGTTGAATCTCTTCCTTTTTGACTCAATTTCCTTTGAGTTTTGGAATGTCCCTCGGTTTCGAAATTCATTCTGTCTCTCCCTATTTATATTCCTTTGATTCTGGAGTATCCCATAACTCCATTGAATGATTTGTAAAGGGGGTGAAAACTCCTTTTCAATTGGCATTGACTCACCGAAGATTCCTGTATCCTCGGTTTACGATGCTGATATATCTTGTTATGCCGAATTCTATATCTCCGACGATCGAATGTCGAATTGCCTCAGAATTCTACACCGATCTAATTTTGGAATCACGGTTGACAGGTAAAGGTCGCCCGCGATTTATAGAAGTATATCCATCTTCTATTTTGTAACTTAATTATCCCATCTTCGATCGAGTCTATCTTCGAATCAGGATTCTATTGATTAGAGTTCCTTTAAATTAAATCTCTATCTTTGTTTTGAAATCCATCCTTAAATCATCCTTTGAAAATCGGGTTTTGTTTGTATTTTAGAAATTGTTTATACCGAAATTATTATTTTGATAACTATGATTTTATTCTATATATATAAAGAAAATGTTTTCGGTAGAGATTATATACCTATATATAAAGCAAATAAGAATTGTTATTCTATATAAAAAGGGTTTTGAAAGGATTTGAAATTTTGAAAAAATTATAAGAAATTGATTTATATAAAAATGATTTATAATTGAAGTGTTAAATTTGAAATTCGAGAATTGAATTCCGGTATTTTGAAATTGGTTTTAAGATTTTGGAAATTATATATAAATAATACGATTTAAAAGTATTTTTCCGAATAAGAAATATTTCAAATGAATTCAAATGAATTCCAATAATTTTGAAGAAATTTCAAAGAAGTTTTCAAGAAAATAGAAGTCCAGAACTCACTTATGTCGCTGGAGAATAATTTCGGTGATGAGTGCACGCATCATCGACATTGATTTTCGAGTTTCAGAGTGGGGGAGAGGCCACTTTAATAGCTTCGCTATGCGAGTGATTTTGTAAAACCGTTTTTGATTTCAAATTCCGAAGTATAATTTGATATTTTCGAAAGATATATGTATATATTTGAAACAATTTGAAGTAAGACCTGTAACGATTGCGGATTTTCGTTGCCGAAAAACCGAATAGTTATGGGTTTTAAAAAGAAAAGAAAAGAAAGAAGAGAGAAAAAGAAGAAAGAAAAAGAAAAATAGAGGGAAAAGAAGATAGACAATTTTTTTTTTTTTTAGAAAACAGAGAATTAGAAAAACAGAAGATAGAAGAATTTTAAAAATAGAACGGGACAGAAGAAAACAACAGAACAACAACAGAATCTCACAATTCGCAGCGGAACAACATATAATAATAAATGAATAATCTTTAAACAAAGAACTATATCAGTTATTACATTTCATTTCATTCCATTACATCATATCATATCATCAGAGTGTACAACATCATACAACAACAAACAATACAGCGGAAAAAGAAATACTATATAAGTAATACGCCATGTCATCCAGCTTGCCTCCAGCAACTCCAGAATATCCAGAATATCCTGATAAACCTAACTCTTAACTGCCCGTGTGGAAATTGGTGGGCACCCAGAGTTTAGGAAGGAAAACAATAAACTCCAAGTCAGTCATGTGACTGGTGTGAGAACTCAAAACCAGTTTATTTAACTTTAAAATCAAAATAGGAATATATTTATTTCAATTCGCAATGCTTTTAAAAATGAGACTACCATAAGGCCTCCCGCACACACACACAATGCAAACGCAGAATCGGAGGAGATTTCTCCTTATGATAGTCAAAGATGCTTGATACGCATTTAAAAGAACATTTTATATTATTACTAGTGCATAGTGTATAACAAATTCATTTCGAAAGTAGAATATAAATCTTAGCCAACATACGACCATTATCGTATGCCTACTATAGCTACTATCCAAACAGTGGTGACCACCATAAGTGAATAGCAGGTTCTACAACTAATACCGTACAAGTTTCGTATTTGGAATTGGATTTCCAACGAATGGTCAGGCTAAGGAACTTCCTACTGTCACATGGGATCGCCTCTGGCTGGACGTCCCGAGAACTTAACCAGCTCTCTGCCAACACAAGGCCGGGTTACCTTTATCACTAGGTAACTACTACACGAATATGGCATCCCCCGGTCCCATCGGACCTTTAACCGAGCGCTCGTCACCAACAACACCACACAGAAAAAGATATAGTGTATCAACATGAGTAAGTATCTGGGCTCCATACCATGATACCACCCTTTCCAGAAGGAAATGCACATACCCTAAAGGGAGCTACCCCTCATAACCTTGCCGCATCATTCCTGTTTTGACCATTACCGGGATGTGAGGCTCGATGAATTCACGTCCACAAAAACACACTTTGTACAAAAAGCCGTGCTTTGGGTCAACAAATGATCAACACAATGATCACTAAGATAGACGATCAAATAAATGATCCTATCACAAATAATCAACACAATGATCATTTCAGCATCACTCAGCATGTCACATTACCAAAATGGGATATATCGCTGATAACTTCAACTATATAACCTTTGAGCTCGTACGTCTCAAAGAAGGGTGTTAAGCAAAGAATAAATTCTCCGCCACCAACAGAAATATATTTGAAAGAAATCGGCTTTATATCTCAAATTGTAATGTCAGGCATACAATCCATACAAGTCTGTTCCGGGCTCGAACAAAACCGAAGGCACTTCTTACGAAGCCCTTGCAATACGGGTATTCACAATCCCGATCGAATTTCCCATCACTTAAGGAATCTCTATACCAGGAGCTACCCAGTGCAGAGACAATCGATAGGTCATCCTATCGCTTTCGCAAATACTCGGTCTTCAACACCGATCTTCAAATGCAATTCATAACGACGTATCACATATTCGGAATGGGTTATACGACCCCATGGTCCTTTCCCGGTTAACCCGAATAGTGAGCGCTTATTCAAAAATAAGTGTGCATTCAAATTCAAACAATTCACATCAAATACCCATTCAAAGGGAAATATTGATAGTCGGTTATTGAACTATCAATTGATATGCATACATCACCAGATTCCAAATAATTTTCCAAATTATTTATTTTCCGAAATATCTTTATAAGATATATAATTTCAACACTTCAAAAATAAATCAATATTTATTTTCAAACAAATTCCACTTTTCACATATAAATTCCATAATGAATTTATATTTCAAAATATCCATGCATATTCGATTTCAATAATTCATTTCAATTTATCTTCAAAAAGATAAATTCTAATATTCACTTCTTATTGGAAAACATTTCCATACTTATCAAAAATAAGTAATCAACAAATCTTTTTATTTTCAACCTTTGAAAATATTCAATATACTTAAATCGAATTAAGTACATTATTCATTCTTTAAGGGAAATCATTCTCTTAAACATTTTTATTTGGGCCAAAACGAATGTTGCGTAAAACATCGTTACGACAACCCAAAATCACTAGTATAGGGATTCGAAATTAAAATAGATATATATACATCCCAATACTATTCAAAACATTTCCTTTCGGAAATCATTTACTATAACAACAGTGTTATAGTCCACCATTTCCTTTTATTTCTCGAAAACGTCTATTTCAACAATAAATGTTGAAATCTATGGTTTCGAATCTCAACATGTTTTAAACCATCGTTAGATCGTTTTAATTCTATTTAAAACATCACATTCAAAAACATTTTATTTAACGTGTTATTCACTATTCAAAAACGTGAATAAACCATGTTCACAAATTCCATTATTTCTATTCTTTTTAACTTAAAGGATTATTCACTGTTTATAACGTGAATATAACTCCATTAATAGGTTATAACAATTAACTTATCAAAATAAGTCGTTTGCGAATTTATAAAACAACGTTTATAAATTCCATATTTATTTATTTATAAAAACTTCCTTTTTATAAATTCCTTTATTAACCTATTCCAGTTTATAACTAAATTATAAACTAAACGTTCACATTATAAGTTAATTACTTATAAAACGATTATTTTACAAAATCGTTCATTTAACTTCCCAAATTATTAATCTTAACTTATAAGATTGTTTATTTATCCAAAATTTATTCTTTCGATAACTTTATAAATTTTATAAACCTATTGCTTATAAAATTTCATTTATAACTTCACAGTTTATAATTTCATAAATTTCATTCATTTAGGAAATTCATTTTCACTACATTCAAACACTTATAAAAACTCGTTTTATAATGTCCATAATTCAATTTATAAATATCCATTTATAAATCTCTTAATATAAATAAATTTATATTATTCTTTTAAACGTCTTTAAATTCCTTTAAAATTTCACCGTTCTCTTGATTTATAAAATAATCAAATTTTATAAATCTTATATTCAAACTTTTAATAATAAACTCAAAAATCCAGTTTAAACTATTTTATAAAATCATTGGTTCATATTTCTCAAAAACCAGCTTTTAACTATATTTCACAAAAACCATAATTTTATAACTTTAAAAATTATAACGTTTATTTATTTAAAATGGATCAATTCTAAAAATATAGTATACTTTTAAAAATCACTTTAAAAATCATTTTAAAATCCCAAATTCTGGGTCCAATGATGCTACACTCCAAATAGTCAATCACGACCACAACGATATCATATATCGATATGATAATCCATCAAATATCAAAATATCTGAAATAAAATAAATACTGTTGAGGAATCCAGTTGGATCCCTCCAACCTGTTTCCTGCATCCACAAACCTTAGCACAATACCAATTTCGCTCCAGTACGAAATTATCGCGGTATATGTTCTTAATAAATATTATCCGCTTAATAACGGCGTAATAGGGTCTCATCCGCTAAACAAAAAATGCGGGAAATCAATCAACTGCAATATATACATATGCCAATATATATATATTGATATTATATATAATACCAATTTCACTGTTTATGAAATATTCGCGGTATATGTTTTTATAAATAACATCCGCTTACTAACGGCGCATAATGTCTATTTTAACCATCAATAATTTACAATCATCATTCAAACATGCATTCAAATATTTTAAATCTAACTATTTAAAATAAAATCGAAACTAATTCGATTGAGTGAGAAATTCTCACCTTGGTTTTAATTTCCGTTTTAGCTTTTATTTCGAATAAAATTAAACGCGCGTTTAATTCTACCTGAAATTCTCACTAACTCCAAACGACTCCAAACCAATTCCATCGCGTAGTGCTCGTCCATACGATCCCAACGCAACTGAGTTTGCATTTTTTCGACCTCGTATGAAAAAGTTATTGATTTTACAAGATTGCTCGAATTTAAATAAACTATTAACAACATAACTTTAACTATTTATACCCAAAGCAAATCTGGGCCTTAGGATCTTGCTCCAACCTCATCACCACCGCACCCTTGCTTCTTCCCAAATCACGCACGGCTACAGGCTTCTCAAATTGAGGCCGAACCCATCCTAGTTAGCTAGGGTTTCAATTTGCACTCCAATCACTCAACTAGAATTCGATCGGGATATACCAACGCGAAGCTCCACCTCTCCACTACACTCGGCCCCAAGGACCTGTAGCTCGGCCTGCCCTCTGGCCTTGGAAGTCGTGCCAAACCTGTAGAGAACGGCCACACATCACTCCCCCTCCGTTGCACCAAAATCCATCATCACCGTATGGAATTAAAGCTCTCTCCATGCTCTTCAATCTTCGTGTTGAACACTTCGCGTGAATGTGAATGGATTTGGAGAGATTGATGAATGAAAGTTGCGAATTTCTGGCCCTCCATTCAAAAGTGGCGGCTAGGCAAATGAAATTAGGGTTTTGTATATTTTTATCTAAAATTATGAAAGGTAAGGGGCTATTTATAAGGAACGAGCGACACTATTCATCCCGGAAATTCCGAACTCCGATTTAGACGCCGTAACCAGCGTACCTAGGGTTTATCCCGCGTTCCGGACACAATGGAACAGGTTTCGGAAGCTAATTCGGAAGTATGTGCGAGTTATGGCAGAAAACGTTCAATTTGAATTAAACCGATTTAAGTCGATTTCTAGGCGTTTTAATTTGTACCGGACAAACGGTAAATCCAAATGACTTGAAATTTGAAACCTTACAATAATATCACATTACGGATCCGATGAAACTGGTTTCGTCGAAATCCGAGACTTTTTGAAAAATGGCTATTTTGACTCGCCAAATTTAAATTAAAAATAATTCGATGCGTTTCGAGCTGCCACGATCAAACGATAGCTCCGATTGACACGAAATTTGAAATCCGGTAATAACTAACTATTACGGATCCAATGAAACTGGTTTCGTTCAATTCTGAGACTGTTCAAAAATTGGCTATTTTACAGTCGATTATTTAATATTAAAATATTCAATTTTCACAGATTAACTTTTAATTCGATTTTAAAAGTTCTAAAATATTTCTATAACTCCAGTATGATTAAATAAAATTTTCCAAATTATTTACAATCATTTTTAACTCAATTTTTAATTATTTCCATAATTTAACACATTAAATTATCGATTTAATTATTCAATTAAATCCAAAAATTCAAATAAAAATTTATTTGACTTATAAATTCACTTATTAATATTTAAAATTAATTAAATATCCAAATTTTAAATTTCTAAAAATTCTGGGTCGTTACAATCTTTCCCCCTTAAAAGAATTTCGTCCTCGAAATTACAAGTAAGAAAAGTTAGAGAATCTATTAATTTTCCAAAATTCATAGTTGAACTTCTTACAAATCTTTACTAAGTTTTCAAATCATACTTAGTTATCTTTTCAAAAACAACTACTATTGTTTAACTTTCAATTTCAAATCAAAGTTTAAGTTTTCCAAAATTTTCCCAAATTTTCTCAAATTTTTCTAACGCCTTAAATTTTCGGAAAAATTTGCCATAGTCTCCTTTGCGCGGCTCGATCCGAAAAAAAAAATGACAGTATATATATCACAAATATACATCTCATCAAGTAATGAGGCATCCCGAAGGGAAAAAAGTGTAAAAGTGCGATATTTAATCCGAGATATGTACCTTATATTTTATTAGCGAGCATATACGGCTAATATAGCGCTAAAGCGAACTCCAAATGCGAAGCAACGCGATCCGCACCTACTAAACACTTAACAAACAACATGAGAACATGCATATAGATAATAATCTCAATATACAGCATATAGCAACATATCAACTATATATGTCACATAGCAAATGCAACAATAGAAATATATATTCAACCATCAACCAACTACATTCATAACCAATATATATTCATTCATATTCTCATTCATATTTAATGGATTGGTTTTCACTCTAAATCATATTTGATTTATTAACATTGGATTTTATCACATTCATTCTCAATTCAATTAGTTAACATTTACTAATTAAATCCAATTCACGTTCAATTCTATTCAAATTTATTTACTTTAATTTGAATTTCAATTACATAGCTTCCAATTTCATTAATTCACTTTCATTAACACTTAATGAATTATATATAATCAATCAACAATCATATAACAACAAATGTATATTAGTTACAACCAAATTCCTTTGCTTATATTAATTTTCATTCAATTTTATTCAACTTCTAACGACATTAGATTTAAATGAATTAACACTTATATTCATTATTCCTTATCAACTTAAATTACATTCAATTGATTAAACATTCAAGCCATTCATTCAATTCAATTACAAAGTTGAATTCTATTACATAACTCAAGTTCATATTCATTTAATCCACTTGATTATTTACTTCGATACCAAAATCAACTTAATTCAATATCTCTTAAGTTATATTCCATTTAACTTTAAATCACTTCTTATATATATAAGTTTATTTCACAATTGTAAACTCTTTAATTATAATTCAATGCTTATAATTCTTTTACTTATACAATTACTCTTTATTTAGATTATTCAAACAACCTAACAATCAACTTATATACACTTTAATAATTTTGAAAAATTATTCCTTTACATATTAAAATATAATCAAGGCAAAATTATTCCATTTACCCAACTTAAAATCAATATTGTGCCGAATTGTTCTATTCAAGTGTTTAGAAACCCCTTCGGCTCAGTTTCGAGGCTGTGCTGACGAAAGTTCATATGCCACTCAATAAACCAATCATCACAATATAAAACAATTTTTATATTCACTAACAAATACGCTCTCATAGCTATTATTACACTCAACTCATTCTAGAGTACTGCTGACTCTATCTCTAATGAATTATACCCAACAGAACCATGGTTGTCGCTTAACCATATGCTCTGATACCAACTGTAACGATTGCGGATTTTCGTTGCCGAAAAACCGAATAGTTATGGGTTTTAAAAAGAAAAGAAAAGAAAGAAGAGAGAAAAAGAAGAAAGAAAAAGAAAAATAGAGGGAAAAGAAGATAGACAATTTTTTTTTTTTTTAGAAAACAGAGAATTAGAAAAACAGAAGATAGAAGAATTTTAAAAATAGAACGGGACAGAAGAAAACAACAGAACAACAACAGAATCTCACAATTCGCAGCGGAACAACATATAATAATAAATGAATAATCTTTAAACAAAGAACTATATCAGTTATTACATTTCATTTCATTCCATTACATCATATCATATCATCAGAGTGTACAACATCATACAACAACAAACAATACAGCGGAAAAAGAAATACTATATAAGTAATACGCCATGTCATCCAGCTTGCCTCCAGCAACTCCAGAATATCCAGAATATCCTGATAAACCTAACTCTTAACTGCCCGTGTGGAAATTGGTGGGCACCCAGAGTTTAGGAAGGAAAACAATAAACTCCAAGTCAGTCATGTGACTGGTGTGAGAACTCAAAACCAGTTTATTTAACTTTAAAATCAAAATAGGAATATATTTATTTCAATTCGCAATGCTTTTAAAAATGAGACTACCATAAGGCCTCCCGCACACACACACAATGCAAACGCAGAATCGGAGGAGATTTCTCCTTATGATAGTCAAAGATGCTTGATACGCATTTAAAAGAACATTTTATATTATTACTAGTGCATAGTGTATAACAAATTCATTTCGAAAGTAGAATATAAATCTTAGCCAACATACGACCATTATCGTATGCCTACTATAGCTACTATCCAAACAGTGGTGACCACCATAAGTGAATAGCAGGTTCTACAACTAATACCGTACAAGTTTCGTATTTGGAATTGGATTTCCAACGAATGGTCAGGCTAAGGAACTTCCTACTGTCACATGGGATCGCCTCTGGCTGGACGTCCCGAGAACTTAACCAGCTCTCTGCCAACACAAGGCCGGGTTACCTTTATCACTAGGTAACTACTACACGAATATGGCATCCCCCGGTCCCATCGGACCTTTAACCGAGCGCTCGTCACCAACAACACCACACAGAAAAAGATATAGTGTATCAACATGAGTAAGTATCTGGGCTCCATACCATGATACCACCCTTTCCAGAAGGAAATGCACATACCCTAAAGGGAGCTACCCCTCATAACCTTGCCGCATCATTCCTGTTTTGACCATTACCGGGATGTGAGGCTCGATGAATTCACGTCCACAAAAACACACTTTGTACAAAAAGCCGTGCTTTGGGTCAACAAATGATCAACACAATGATCACTAAGATAGACGATCAAATAAATGATCCTATCACAAATAATCAACACAATGATCATTTCAGCATCACTCAGCATGTCACATTACCAAAATGGGATATATCGCTGATAACTTCAACTATATAACCTTTGAGCTCGTACGTCTCAAAGAAGGGTGTTAAGCAAAGAATAAATTCTCCGCCACCAACAGAAATATATTTGAAAGAAATCGGCTTTATATCTCAAATTGTAATGTCAGGCATACAATCCATACAAGTCTGTTCCGGGCTCGAACAAAACCGAAGGCACTTCTTACGAAGCCCTTGCAATACGGGTATTCACAATCCCGATCGAATTTCCCATCACTTAAGGAATCTCTATACCAGGAGCTACCCAGTGCAGAGACAATCGATAGGTCATCCTATCGCTTTCGCAAATACTCGGTCTTCAACACCGATCTTCAAATGCAATTCATAACGACGTATCACATATTCGGAATGGGTTATACGACCCCATGGTCCTTTCCCGGTTAACCCGAATAGTGAGCGCTTATTCAAAAATAAGTGTGCATTCAAATTCAAACAATTCACATCAAATACCCATTCAAAGGGAAATATTGATAGTCGGTTATTGAACTATCAATTGATATGCATACATCACCAGATTCCAAATAATTTTCCAAATTATTTATTTTCCGAAATATCTTTATAAGATATATAATTTCAACACTTCAAAAATAAATCAATATTTATTTTCAAACAAATTCCACTTTTCACATATAAATTCCATAATGAATTTATATTTCAAAATATCCATGCATATTCGATTTCAATAATTCATTTCAATTTATCTTCAAAAAGATAAATTCTAATATTCACTTCTTATTGGAAAACATTTCCATACTTATCAAAAATAAGTAATCAACAAATCTTTTTATTTTCAACCTTTGAAAATATTCAATATACTTAAATCGAATTAAGTACATTATTCATTCTTTAAGGGAAATCATTCTCTTAAACATTTTTATTTGGGCCAAAACGAATGTTGCGTAAAACATCGTTACGACAACCCAAAATCACTAGTATAGGGATTCGAAATTAAAATAGATATATATACATCCCAATACTATTCAAAACATTTCCTTTCGGAAATCATTTACTATAACAACAGTGTTATAGTCCACCATTTCCTTTTATTTCTCGAAAACGTCTATTTCAACAATAAATGTTGAAATCTATGGTTTCGAATCTCAACATGTTTTAAACCATCGTTAGATCGTTTTAATTCTATTTAAAACATCACATTCAAAAACATTTTATTTAACGTGTTATTCACTATTCAAAAACGTGAATAAACCATGTTCACAAATTCCATTATTTCTATTCTTTTTAACTTAAAGGATTATTCACTGTTTATAACGTGAATATAACTCCATTAATAGGTTATAACAATTAACTTATCAAAATAAGTCGTTTGCGAATTTATAAAACAACGTTTATAAATTCCATATTTATTTATTTATAAAAACTTCCTTTTTATAAATTCCTTTATTAACCTATTCCAGTTTATAACTAAATTATAAACTAAACGTTCACATTATAAGTTAATTACTTATAAAACGATTATTTTACAAAATCGTTCATTTAACTTCCCAAATTATTAATCTTAACTTATAAGATTGTTTATTTATCCAAAATTTATTCTTTCGATAACTTTATAAATTTTATAAACCTATTGCTTATAAAATTTCATTTATAACTTCACAGTTTATAATTTCATAAATTTCATTCATTTAGGAAATTCATTTTCACTACATTCAAACACTTATAAAAACTCGTTTTATAATGTCCATAATTCAATTTATAAATATCCATTTATAAATCTCTTAATATAAATAAATTTATATTATTCTTTTAAACGTCTTTAAATTCCTTTAAAATTTCACCGTTCTCTTGATTTATAAAATAATCAAATTTTATAAATCTTATATTCAAACTTTTAATAATAAACTCAAAAATCCAGTTTAAACTATTTTATAAAATCATTGGTTCATATTTCTCAAAAACCAGCTTTTAACTATATTTCACAAAAACCATAATTTTATAACTTTAAAAATTATAACGTTTATTTATTTAAAATGGATCAATTCTAAAAATATAGTATACTTTTAAAAATCACTTTAAAAATCATTTTAAAATCCCAAATTCTGGGTCCAATGATGCTACACTCCAAATAGTCAATCACGACCACAACGATATCATATATCGATATGATAATCCATCAAATATCAAAATATCTGAAATAAAATAAATACTGTTGAGGAATCCAGTTGGATCCCTCCAACCTGTTTCCTGCATCCACAAACCTTAGCACAATACCAATTTCGCTCCAGTACGAAATTATCGCGGTATATGTTCTTAATAAATATTATCCGCTTAATAACGGCGTAATAGGGTCTCATCCGCTAAACAAAAAATGCGGGAAATCAATCAACTGCAATATATACATATGCCAATATATATATATATTGATATTATATATAATACCAATTTCACTGTTTATGAAATATTCGCGGTATATGTTTTTATAAATAACATCCGCTTACTAACGGCGCATAATGTCTATTTTAACCATCAATAATTTACAATCATCATTCAAACATGCATTCAAATATTTTAAATCTAACTATTTAAAATAAAATCGAAACTAATTCGATTGAGTGAGAAATTCTCACCTTGGTTTTAATTTCCGTTTTAGCTTTTATTTCGAATAAAATTAAACGCGCGTTTAATTCTACCTGAAATTCTCACTAACTCCAAACGACTCCAAACCAATTCCATCGCGTAGTGCTCGTCCATACGATCCCAACGCAACTGAGTTTGCATTTTTTCGACCTCGTATGAAAAAGTTATTGATTTTACAAGATTGCTCGAATTTAAATAAACTATTAACAACATAACTTTAACTATTTATACCCAAAGCAAATCTGGGCCTTAGGATCTTGCTCCAACCTCATCACCACCGCACCCTTGCTTCTTCCCAAATCACGCACGGCTACAGGCTTCTCAAATTGAGGCCGAACCCATCCTAGTTAGCTAGGGTTTCAATTTGCACTCCAATCACTCAACTAGAATTCGATCGGGATATACCAACGCGAAGCTCCACCTCTCCACTACACTCGGCCCCAAGGACCTGTAGCTCGGCCTGCCCTCTGGCCTTGGAAGTCGTGCCAAACCTGTAGAGAACGGCCACACATCACTCCCCCTCCGTTGCACCAAAATCCATCATCACCGTATGGAATTAAAGCTCTCTCCATGCTCTTCAATCTTCGTGTTGAACACTTCGCGTGAATGTGAATGGATTTGGAGAGATTGATGAATGAAAGTTGCGAATTTCTGGCCCTCCATTCAAAAGTGGCGGCTAGGCAAATGAAATTAGGGTTTTGTATATTTTTATCTAAAATTATGAAAGGTAAGGGGCTATTTATAAGGAACGAGCGACACTATTCATCCCGGAAATTCCGAACTCCGATTTAGACGCCGTAACCAGCGTACCTAGGGTTTATCCCGCGTTCCGGACACAATGGAACAGGTTTCGGAAGCTAATTCGGAAGTATGTGCGAGTTATGGCAGAAAACGTTCAATTTGAATTAAACCGATTTAAGTCGATTTCTAGGCGTTTTAATTTGTACCGGACAAACGGTAAATCCAAATGACTTGAAATTTGAAACCTTACAATAATATCACATTACGGATCCGATGAAACTGGTTTCGTCGAAATCCGAGACTTTTTGAAAAATGGCTATTTTGACTCGCCAAATTTAAATTAAAAATAATTCGATGCGTTTCGAGCTGCCACGATCAAACGATAGCTCCGATTGACACGAAATTTGAAATCCGGTAATAACTAACTATTACGGATCCAATGAAACTGGTTTCGTTCAATTCTGAGACTGTTCAAAAATTGGCTATTTTACAGTCGATTATTTAATATTAAAATATTCAATTTTCACAGATTAACTTTTAATTCGATTTTAAAAGTTCTAAAATATTTCTATAACTCCAGTATGATTAAATAAAATTTTCCAAATTATTTACAATCATTTTTAACTCAATTTTTAATTATTTCCATAATTTAACACATTAAATTATCGATTTAATTATTCAATTAAATCCAAAAATTCAAATAAAAATTTATTTGACTTATAAATTCACTTATTAATATTTAAAATTAATTAAATATCCAAATTTTAAATTTCTAAAAATTCTGGGTCGTTACAAGACCGGTGTTCAGTCCTCGAGTTTTTGATTTGACTTAGAATAACTCTATTTATAAAAATTGATTTCCATCTCTTGGATTTGAAATTGATTTTCACCGACTATTTTGAAGGTTCGAGCACTTCCAAATCAAGGTTTAAAGGTTTAAAAACCAAGATATTTCGAAAGGTATAAAATATTTGATAAAGTATGCAAGTTTTGTTGTATGAGGTTAAACCTTTTATTAAGTAAGAGAATATGGCTATTTTAATTATACTAATATGGAATTTAGTTTTTAAATGTTTTGAAAGAATTTTAGTTTTAAATAATGGTTTTCAAAAAGGTAAATTGGATATTTCAAATCGAAGTAAATAGTTTAAAGGTTTTAAAGGGATAATTATAAATTTGGAAACCATTTTGAATATAATTGATTTTGAGAAAAATATTTGGTTTTGAAAATTAAATTGAAAAAAAAAACCCAGTACTTATATGGTGATTTTGGAAATGAATTTGTTTGACTTGAATTATTTTAATTTGGAAACTGGGATAATTTTCTACACCTATTATTTTGGGAACTTTGAAATTCAGACATTTAATTTGGAAGAAAATTTGGTGAAATCATATATGATTTTGAAACTGAATTGGTATTGAAATAATTTGAAATTGAGAACCTTAGATTACTAAGCACTTGATTTGGGAGTGGTCGAACTTATATAAAATGGATTGTATAAGTATGAGGTTGATTTGAAATCTATTGATTTGAAAGGTACTCAATTTGGAAAGAGATTTTATTTAATCGAAATCTATATAAGTATGATTTGATCTACTATTGATTTGGAAAGTATTCGATTTGAGAAAGGAATCCTATATATATGGACTTTATATAAGTACAATATTTGAAAGTGATTTGAAAAGGTACTATATGATATATATTTTCGAAGTAAAGATATGGAAAGTGCCTTCTGCTTGATATCCGCTTTGTGGCCACATCGTGGATTCATTCTATCGATATTATTCTCTCTGATTTTCGGTTTTCCGGATGTAATACTCGAGTGTTTCCCACCGTGGCGTAACCCATGGTTTTTTTTCTCTCGTGAATGCACAGCGCAAGTGCCTGGCTGAGTCTTGCCTAGGGGTACGGATTGTTTCCTGGGGGATCCAGGCGTAACCATTGTGTATCCTGCACTCTACTAGTCATCATGGCGTAACTCGCAGGGCTGAGAAAGCTTACGGATATGGATTGTTTCCTGGGGGACCCAGGCGTAACCATTGTGTATCTGCGAACCATGATCGGACAAAGGTTTTGGTTTGGTTGTTTTGTTTGGATTGTACTTTCCATATCTGTTTTTAAAGTTTTTTTCAAGTATTTTCACTGGTTGTTGAAACAGGTCTACTAAGTACTTGAAGAATTCTAGCTTTGCGCCTGATCAACGCATGGCCAGAGTCTGCAAGAACGAGGATAAACTTGTTGAAACATCGAGTTATAAAAATATTTTTGAAAGAAAAGATTTATTTCGATATAAAAGGTATTTATTATAAAAGTATTTCCAACAAAGAAATTTTGTGTTAATATTTGAAATTGAAACTCTCATGGTTTGAAATGTACGATTCTTGCCCGATTCTATTCTTTTGAATCTACCTTATCTGCCCTGCTTTATTTATTCAACTATATTCTCTTTTCCGAATCTATCTTCTTTCCTTCTTTCCTTCTTTTGAATATATCCTTTAAAACATTGTTTATTTATATTCTACCTGGTTTAATAAGAGAGAAAAATTAGTGTTTTATAAATAATTGATCTCATAATTAATTGAATGGATTTGATAAAATGAGTAATCTATTAAATATTAATCAATTTAAATAATAACAAAAGAAAAAGTATATGGTTTTAAATAAAAATTTTTAATTTGTTTTTCAAAGTCTAAATTTTTCATCTGGTTGTTTCTATTCTCCTACTTTATTCCTTTTCGGGGACGAAAAGTTTTGAGTGGGGGAGAGTGTAACGACCCATAAAATTTTAGCAATTTTTAATTGGTATTTAACGTATTGAATTGGATTTTGAGAAATTATTAATAATAAAATTTTGAAAAAAAAAAGAAAATATGTTATGTATATTAATGATTTGTAGTACGAGCTGTGTACATATATTTTAAAGTTTGGTTGTGGTTATACCTATAAGATCTAGTACAAAAACTTTATAAACTATTATTTATACTATAATATAAGTTAAGTTTGATGTAAATTTGGTAGCATAGTTCATTTCTATTGGGTATAAATATCAATAGCGTGGGTAATAAATTTACGGTCTCCTTTTGCTTTTCAGCAAGGTGTGTAAATTTTAAGTATGTTGAGTACGTTCCATATATAGTTATTTTGGAAAACCACTGTATATGTATGATGGTCTATTTGAAGTGTATATATAGTAAAGCGTATTTATACCAAGTTTTATTTAATTTATATGTGTTATAATAGCTATATATATATATGTTAGTCTTGATACTAGTATATAGTTTTACTGAAGTTTGATTTCTAGTCATGTTAAATATATATATATATATATATTTGATTTTGGGTTTTTGTGTCACCATTTCCAGTTTATTTTAGTGCATATTTAGTATATCTATACATATGTCGTCAGCTATAAATACGATAGTTAAGGGTTTCATATATCATATGAACCAAAGAAGAAGAGAAGTATATACTATATTTAACTACATATATGAAGTATATGTTTTAAGGGTTGATTTAAGGTCTGCATTAAAAAAAGTAGTTGTGATTACCATTATTTCATATTGTACCTTCTATATTCCTGACTGACTTTCAGCGTTCATTCATTCATTTTTAATTGTGGGTTTTTCTTTTCTCTCTCTTTTCTTATAAATAATTGTACGCATTCATCTCTTTCCCTTTCTTATATTTTGTCCCTTCATCATCTTTTAGCCGTTAATTTTGTTTCGAAAATCAAGAAAATTTGTATACGTTTTATTCTTTTTGAACGTTTAATAATAAAGATAAATCTGCATAGTATAATCAGATATGAATTGAGATCTAGGAAATAAATAAATATAAAAACGTATAACATGCCACTAATAATAAATTGCTTTAATAGCTTCTCAATTAGCGTACAGCTGTTTCCATCCCATGCCATGTCAAAAGTTTGAAACGTAATAAATGCTATATGATTATTTCGCATTTATTTTTTTTTCCTTTATTATTTCCTGTACGTTTTCATTCCAATCTAAATTATAACTTTTTGATTTCCATGCCTTTTCGGATCTCAAACGCGCAGCCCAAGGAATATTTCTTTAATAATTTTCCTAAAAATCAGCTTTTGGCCGTTTTATTGCATTGATTTCAAATTGTGCCCGTTTGTTTTTCTCATTCCTCTCATACGTTACCACCTTTATTTATGCTCGGGACACAGCTCATTTTTTTTCCTTCGTTCCCTTTCTTTTATTTGCTTCCTTCGTTTCCATCGGTTCAATTATATAGATTTTTATATTCGTTGCACGGTTACATTCATTTATTTTGACCAGTCCTTTCCTTTGTTATTCCCCTAATTTTGTGCGTTACTTTACCATAACCAATGCTCCGTATTTATTCGCTTTAATCTTTTCAGCTGAATTTGACCATTACTATTCAAATCAATTCATATTTATTGTATACGTTTCGTATGCAACGGTTCTTTTCTTTATTTATTTTGCCTTTATAACCTTGTTTGACTTCGTTTCTTTCATATTGCAAACTGCTGTCACTTCCAATCTCATTCCTCATTTTAAGTTTTCTTCCTCCTCCTTCTTCCATTTTTCTTTCTACAGATCCACCTATTTTCTCCCTTCTTTTACCGTGCTTCCACCTCCCATCGCTTCGTCACCCACCACATCCAACTCATCCCTCTCCCTCCGCGTTTTTCTCTCCTCCTCTCATGCACATATCTCTCTACACGTGTTGTCATCGCCTGCATGCTCAGCCATCCTCAGAGCCTTCACCATCAACAATCATGCCACACGTTATCTTTGAGTAATAGGTTAGCATATATTCATAATATATATGTGTTATTGTATATTTTCTATAAGTCTGTATTTGGAATATGTGATCTGTCCTACATGATTTTAAATTCATGTTAGTTATGCATCATATGGTATTATATATATGAGTTCATAACAGTATTCTTTTTTTTTCTTTTTCTTTTTTTTTTCGTTCATAGTGTGTATGATATTATACTATGTATAGAGATTTGATAACTTGATTGTTTTATACTTTATGTGTCACGTTGGTATTCAATTTTAAAAGTTTGAAGGTTATATATTAGTTAATATATAGTTTAATATATGTCAGTAATGTATATCTATGCAGTAATATTGTATGTATTATAGCAAAGTAAGTTTTTTTTTTGATTTAAGATATCATATATACATCTTATAAATATAGTATGGTTCCAAGTATGAAATGTTTGCAGTTTTCAGATTCTATATAATATAAAATTTTGTTCGCATGTTATAAAATTTGATAAGTGTATATATAAATATTATATAAAAAGTTAGTACATATATAAAACGTAAAGCATACTCATCTTATCAGTCAATTGTATATGTATTTAAATATATGATATGTTTAAAGCTATGTATTTTGTGAATAACTGGTTATAAGTATATATATACACATTTGATTTAAAGTTATAAAGGTATGCATATTGTGAATTAGACTATATTAATGGTTAGCTTACAAATATTTATATAGTTTTATAGGGAAGTACGAGCTATGTGGGTTATATTTTTAGCAAGCGTATTGTTACCACTTTAAAATGGATGAAGTTTTACAGTTTACGGTCTATTTGTGTAAGTGTGTAATGTATGTTTAATTTAATAAAGTTATGATAGTTTTGTATAAAATGTTTAACTATTTATATATCTGATATAATGATAGTTTCATATCTGATATAGCTTATATATTATAAAGTTACAGGATATGTTAGTTTTATACGCTAGTTAATATATATATTTAATAATTGACTAAAATGTTTTTCAGTGTGAGTTTACTTTTTTTAGTGTTGGATTTTATACGGCATAGTATGTATACTTGTTCACAGTCTATATAAGTATATGAGTGCATGTGTCATTATAAGTATTTTGTTGTTTATAAATCTCGAGACATATATATGCGTTTAGGTGTTTGTTTCAGACTTACGTAATATATATATATATAACCGAATATAGGCTATGCATTTGGAATTTCTATATATACATTTTTATTATGAACATATATAGGTTGCTTTCATGGGTTTTTTTAAGTAATATATATTACAATAAGTGGTTATATTGTTTTTATAATAATTATTGACTATAAAATATAATACAATGGTTTTTTTTTGGACGAATTATGTTTAAATTACATATAGGTATATATAGATTTTAAATATACATTTTTAATTTGAAAATTGGTTTTGGGAGAATTAATATCATAATAATTTATATTTTTTTTTCTGTAATATCAAAATTGATTCGATTCATTCTCATCGATTTCCCATTATCAGCCTTGTCCGTCGTGCCTATTTTCTGCATCAAATCTTGTCCATCCAGCGTTGCTTTGGATTTCGTAGCTTATTTCATCATCATATATCTCTAGCCTCGAAAGGTGAACAATCACTCACGATTAACGTTCTTTTATTTATTAAATTTAATTTCAATTGAAATGACAATTGAAATATGCTGCTGTTAGATTTAAATTGTTATATATGCTTTTATCGGTAACTGTTCACTTATGGGATATGATACCATATCTTATTGTTTATATTTATTTTGATGATATATGCTTGTTGTTATTATTATTTTCATATCTGTTATCACTCTGCAAGTTCCCTATTAGTATAGAAATCACTATGGGTTGAAAAGATACATACCCGAACGGACTTTAGAATAGGATAATTTCGTTACGGGTTGAAATGATAGACCCAAGCGATTTTTGATTTAATTTAAAATTTTGGATTTCGGGTTGAAATGATATCCACCCGAATATATTTAGTGTACGGATTGAAATGATAAATATCCGTAGCACTTGACTATATGGTAGGAAATATATATACAGACACCGTTGGTCCATATAAATATTTTGAAATTATTTCTATAATTTTGGAAAGAAATATACGGTTTAATAAATTTTGATTCTTAAGATATTATATAAATGGAAATTTTATATATAGATTTAGTCGTAATATTTGATTTAAATTAGATTGATTTAATACATATAATATAGTTGAGTATCTATGGAAATCTATATTTCAAATAGATCTTTCTCGTAATAAATTGAAAAAATAGGATTGGGAGGTACATTTGGGTTTATTAAAAATGGTATTTAAATAAGGATTTATTTAATTAAATCGACTTGAATTGAACTTGTAAATATTAAAGCTTTGAGCTATATTGGAATTTAAATGGCGATTTCGAGATTTAGATCTGTATTTGAAATAAATATAGTTGAATTTGTTATTTAGAAACTAAACTGAATTAAAATATAAATTTAGGTTGAACTAAATTTGAATTTATTATTTAGAAGCTAAATTGAATAAAAATTAGTTTGAAACGTTGAATACTTAAAGTTTGAAATATATTGGAATATAAAGGGGGTATTTTGTGATTTCAAATTTGAATTTGAGATTGATAAATTGGGATTTGAATTTAATTTGAATGGGAAGGTTGGGTTAACGTTGAAACGATTTGTTAAGTTGAGGGAATTGAAAATACTTTACTGTATAAATTATTTAATATATATAAACACTATTTGGGAAATATAGAGATATTTGGAGTGAAAATGATGTTTTGGTTTTGAAGTATAAATTAAGATGAAAGAACCACGGTGTTATAGTGTATATTTCTACCCTGTAGATAGTTCCATGGACCCTTAGAGGATGGTTATTCCAAACATTCTTTGAGTTAATTATATTTCAGTTGATATTTCACTTGAGTTAGATTTATAGATATAAGAATGTTAATCCTGACTCGAGTGTTTTGTGTTTTGCTTTACGCTCGGGTCAGACTGAGTGATACAGCATTTGAGACTCACCTTCGAAGTTGGAGCCTTGCTTGAAGATCCAGCTATCTATCCTTTCAGTCATCCTGTTGATTTGTTCAGAGAAGTCATCTGCGCATACTGGAGACTTCACTATATCTAAGATATTCAATTGTATTTATTTCTATCTCCAATGTATATAGTAGCTTCATAAACTACTATTCTTTATCTATTCCGCTGCATTGTATTACTCTGTGTAAGTGATCTATGATTGATTTATTTACTGTATATTTTAAGTTTTGCCAAATTTTTATTAACAATTCGGTATTTTGAATTATTCAAGTCGGACATGTACGGTTTTATTGTCGATTTGAATGGTCCAAAATAGCGGGCTGTTACAAGTAGAGTATAACATAGCGAAAGTCGTGTGTGCCGCTGAGAGCCAACAGTCTGCGTTTGATTTTATATCGGTAGACTGCGACCTATAGTATAACATAGCGAAAGTCGTGTGTGCCGCTGAGAGCCAACAGTCTGCGTTTGATTTTATATCAGTAGACTGCGACCTATGTAGGAGTGGAGAAGTTTCATTTCGACAGCGAAAATCAGAGGCCGCAGAGAGCCTGCAGTTACATGGACTTTTGCTGTGATGGCAACGTAACCCTGGAATGTAACTGTGGTCTGACGTGGGTTCCATGGCGTAATCGAGAGGCCGCGGAGAGCCTGCAGTTACATGGACTTTTGCTGCGATGGCAACGTAACCCTGGATGTAACTGCGACCATGGATGGGGGTGATGATTTCCAGAGCATTCTCACCAAGATATTTCCTCTATTTTCAAAAAAAAAAACTATTTTCTATATTTTCAATAAAATTAATTTCCAAGTATTTTCACTGGATGTTGAAAACGGGTTTACAAGTACTTATAGATTTTCAGTCCTACGCCTGATCAACGTATGACTGAATTTCTGTTAGAACAAGGATGGACTGGTTGAGACATCGAGTTATAAGAAGTATTTTATAAAGAGCTATTTTAATAGTATTATGTGAATTTTAAAGCATTTCTAAAATTTTAAAATAAAAGTGATGGAATTTTGAAAAATGAAAGGAATCCAAAACTGGAATTATAAAATAAAATTTAACTCAAGAAAAATTAATAAAGTGATTTTGTAATAAAATCGAATATTGATTTAAAAATTGGAAGTAAGCTAATTAGCTAAATAATTATTTGGTAGAATATATTAATAAAAGTTAACTCAGGTAAATAAATGGATTGTAAGTTAATAATGGGGTTGGGAAGATGAATTCGATTTATAAATAGAATTCGACTTGGGTTTGATAATGGATTAAATAAGGAGAGATGTTGTAAAAATAAAATAGAGTTGGATCGAAATAGTGATGGTTTTAAATTAGGAATAAAATTCAAGTGAGTTATAAATAATATTTAACGAAATTTGCAAGTAAATTAGACATGGGAAGGGTTGTCGAATGAAATGAAATGAATTATAATAGAAATGGTTTGAGTTGCAATTAAAACCCAGATGAGTAGAAATAGATTGAGAATGGTTTTGTATTAATAAAATAAATTCGATAATGAGTTAAGTAAGTAAATTTAAAATTTAAAATGGGTTAATTGAATTAAATAATAAATGGATGAAGTATGATTGAATAAAAACTAAATCAAAGTTGTAATTGGAATTGGATTATCAGACTGAACTTAAGTTCGGTGGCATATGTGCTAGGATATTATTTTGATAAATGGAGAACGTGAAGTAAAATTAAAATGGATGGGCTAACTGAATTTAATAGGATTTGATTAAATGAGAATCAAATAGAAGCAAACTTAAGTTTGATGTTGGAATAAATCAAAATAAATTAACTTAAGTTTAAAATTTATGGAAGCTTGGCTTCGAATAAGGGTGAAAGCCCATTAAATAAAAGCCTGGATTGAATTAATTTGGGAATGGCTAGCAGTATACAAGAATGGAATGTGTCGAGCTAAATGAATGGTGGGTGAATGAATTAGAAATGAAATGGAATTAAATATAAAATGAGTTGAAAATTAATTTAAAGTAGTTATAAACTAAAATAAATACTCTATTAAGCGAATATTGTCAAATTTGCATAAAATGAATTGTCGTTTGACGTAAATGAAAGAAATTAAAATTCTTTGTGTTGAGAGAAGTTAAATAACTTGATTTTGAAATTAATTGGATGGAATATGAGCTTGTTTGGGTTAAAATAAATTGGATGTAAGCAATTGAGTTGTAAACCATTTGAATTGAATGGAGATGTTTGCGAATTGGTTGTAAACAATTAAATTTTAAGTTGGAACCCCATATGTGGCTTATAAGGATTGTTTAACCTGCATTGCTTATAGAAACTTGTATGTTTGCTAGTTGAATATGTTAAATATTGTTAAATTACATGATTTTAGTGCTTACATATTTAAATTGAGATAGTACAGGTACCTGATGGTCGTTTGGCTGATTTGGATTGCGCTAATTGCTTAAATTAATAAGCTGCTTGCTTAAAATGCTAATAAGGTACGCCTACGCAATAAAAATAGGAAATATGAACTGTTTTTGCTTTTTCCGACCGTGTGGGTCGATGTATATATATTTATATCTCTTGTCAAAAGCTCCTCCATACAAAGGAGACTCCGCCAAAAAATTTCGAAAATTTTGGAAGTTAGAAAATTTTTGAAATTTTTTGGGAAAATTTTTGTTAACGACAAAACAATTTCAAATTGAAAATTAAAGTAAATTAGTAGATGAACTAATATGAATCAATTATACTTGAAAGATAAAATTTAATATTCAAAATTTAATGTATACTGAATTCGTATGAAAGTGGGGAAAACTAGTTTGAATAGAAATGGGTATGAAAACTTCTGCAAGGAAAAGTATGTAAAGATGTGAAAGGGCTATGATTGGATATTATTGCTAAGTAGGTTTTGCAGGTATTATAAAGAGAAAAGAGATTGGATTTGATATTAGAAGATAAATTTGAATTGCCCGACAAAAAGGTATGTATATAAATTTCTGTATGAAATTGGATTGGGTTTTGGATCTAGCCACTTGGCTTTTGTTTTCTTTTGGAATTTGGGAGCTCGTAGAGGCATTTTGTAGTAGTACCGAGCTAGCCGCGCAAAGGAGACGCTGGCAAAAAATTTCGGAAATTTAGAGAGTTAGAAAAATTTTGAGAAAATTTTGATAATTCAAAATTTGGTTTTAAATTGAAATTTAGATGATTGAGCAAAAGGGTATTGTTTGAAACTATAGAAGGTTTTGGGAAGTTTGTTAATGTGATAATGGGTCTTTAATAAAAGATAGTTGGTAGGAGGTTGAGTTGTGGGTTTGGGAAAAAGTAAACGGTTATCGGTTCATTCTTCCTAATTAGTAATTTCGAGGACGAAATTCTTTTAAGGGGGAGGAATGTGACGACCCGAAATTTTTAACAATTTAAATTTGAATAGTTAATTGATTTAAAATATTTAAAGGTTAATTTTAACTTAAATTTCAGGTATCAATGTTTACTTGATAATTAAATTATTGAATTATATAATTTAAATATTGAATCATATAATTTGAAATTGGGTAAAACGCTGAATCTGAAGTTTTGAGCCTGTTAAAAATAATTTGAAGGCTTATAAAATTTATATTGATAGCACTGAAGGTAGTGAAAGTGTTGAAATTGAGTTTGGAAGTGTTTTGTTCCGTTTTAAAAATATATCGTTTAAATTAAATCTAAAAATAGCCTTCCGAGGCACAGTCTTGGAATTCGACGAAACCAGTTCCATTGGATCCGTAATAGTTAGTTATTATCGGATTTCAATTTTCGTTGCAATCGGAGTTGTCGTTTGACCGTGGCAGCTCAAAACGCTTAGAAACTATTTTAATCGATTTAATTTAAAATCGATCGTTTACTTCCGTAACTCGCGCATACGATCAAATTAGCCCCCGAAACACGTTCCGTTGTGTTCGGAACGCGGGTAAAACCTTATAATCGCCTAACGGCATTCCTTAAGAGGAGTTCAAAATTTAAATGGCGGTTAATGAGACGTTTTGAAAATAAAATAAAATTTAAAGTCAAAGGGTCAAAGATATTTTCATTAACTCGTACTCAAGAAGCCTCTCATCCACCTATATCTAATTTCCCGTCTTCCTTCTCTAATCTTCAAACAGAATTGAAATAAAACAATATGGAATCTGAAGATCAATTCAAACCGAAAAAAAAAAAATGGTTTCCTCCTCTTTCTAAATCGCGCTCTCGTTCCTCTCCACCTTTCAACCGAATCGAGCATGAATATAAAAATAAAATAAGGGCGTACGAATTCGCGAGCTCGGAGGCCATCGACGTCGTGGGTTGAGGCTCGGCTGTTGTCGTGGGATAGCCAGAGCAAGTAGAGCAGCACGATAGGGTGTGGGAGGTATGGGGTTGCGACAGGCTTCGAGGCGGTTAGGCTAGGGTTCGAGTAGGGCGATTAGGGTTTTGGTCGAGATAGAGGCGGCTCGGTTCAGGGAAGTTCGTCGTAATAAATTGTTGGGCTTGGATTTGCGAGGTGTAGCCAAGTTAGTGAGGTAATCTCGTTTTTTATGTTTCCTATTTAAATTTAATTCATTTCCAGTAAAAAAAAAGAAGAAAGAAAAGTAAATAAAATAAGTATACATTTTACAGAAAGAAGTATAATTATATACATGCAGTAGGATATTTATTTAGCTTTTGGATTGATAAATATGTGTGTATATATTTTTTAAAAAAGGGGAAATTTATCAGTTAAGTTAAATAGTTAGTTTTTAAACAATAAAATTTTAGTGGTTAAATTATTTGGTAAACTTGTTTAATTTGTTTTAGTTACTAAAGGATATTTTTAAGGAAAGAAAATTTTGGGTTAAAACTAAATTTATTAGTTGACTAAATTTATTTAAAAGAAATTTTAGTTTTAAAATTGTAGTTAAACAAATTTATTAAAGGAAATTGGTTTGAGAAAAAGATCATTTGTTAAGCCAATTAATTAAATGAAAATAAATTGTTCGATCATTTCGAATATTAATAAATCGTACAACTGTTTATGCAAGGTTTAAATCTGAAGGAAACAAATCGAGACCAGATTTGAAATGGATTGCAAACTGCAAAATAAAAGGTGAGTAAATCTCACTCGTCTGGTATTATTTAAATTTAAATGGTTAAATTTAAATAATTGTTTGATTGATTGAATGTGTGCTGATGATCTGTGACTTTGGTTTTGTTTGATTCTCGAGTTAATAAGGGTTTAATGATTGGTGATTCATTAAATAGGTAGAATAATTTGAATGGATAATGAATTAATTCAATTAATTAATGATTATGCTAATTAATTTAGTAATTAAGGGTTTGAATTAATTAAGGATTAAGTTAAATTAATTTAGAACAATCAATTGATGGTTGATATGTAATTACTTAATGAAATTAATAAAATATAATTACTTTGTGAAATTTATCAAGAGATTAATTAAAATAGTTAATTGAGGAGTAATTTATTTATTTAATGAAGTAAATAAAAAGATAGATAATTACAAATTGAGATTGATCGAGAATGATTAATATTGTGGTTGAATTAAAGTAATTGATTTGGATTAGAACAAATTAAAATATAATTGGAAATTATTAATTTATATAATAATTATTGTAATTAAAAATTGATTAATTAAGACTAAATCAATTCAATAAATAATGACTATGAGAAATTAATTACTATAAGTAATTAAGAATTAATGTAATTAATATAGATAATTAATTTATGAAATAATTGATTAATTTATAAAGTAATTAAGATTTCTTATTCATTTTTGGTTAAGAATAATTAATATCGAGAAATTAATTAAAGATAATTACTTAAATTTAATTGAAAAATAGTTAATCCGGGGTGATTAATTAAGATGAATAATGATGGGTTGACTAATTAATTGATTTGGAATTAATTAATGTTAATAAAGGAATCTAAGTGATTGAGGTTTGAAATTCAATTAGAATTAATTGAATTGATTTGTATGTGATTTAGCTTTGCTTATGGATGATTGAATGGTATTGAATTCTTTGAATGAATTGATATCTCCGATATGACATGTTGTGTATTTCATTTTGGATAATTTGGGTTAGGATGACAAGACTCGAAGAGACCGGGATCGGGTATTAGGAAATACCCGAAACCACTTCGAATAGATTGATATGTAAATCTATATACTAGAGTGAAGGGATTAGGAGGTATTGGGTTGTTTTAAAAACTAAATCTTTGGTATTTTGAAACTTATATGTGGGCTAAGTGTTGTCCATAATAATTTGAGCTTGTGAATTGATATAAGTTACCCGGATTTATTTAAGTTATTTTCTTGGTATTCCTTGTTAGTTGGGTTTACTCACGCTGGTTTCCAGCCTGACCCGGGTGTTGACCGAGCATTACACAAAAGTAACACCCGGGTCAACACCCGGGTCAGGCTGGAAACCAGCGTGAGTAAACCCAACTAACAAGGAATACCAAGCAAGCAACTTAAATAAACCCGGGTAACTTATATCAATTCACAAGCTCAAATTATTATAGACAACACTTAGCCCACATATAAGTTTCTAAATACCAAAGATTTAGTTTTTAAAACAGCCCAATACCTCCAAATCACTTCACTCCAGTATATAGATTTACATATCAATCTATAAAAATCCAAAGTGGTTTCAGGTATTTCCTAATACCCGATCCCGGTCTCTTCGAGTCTTGTCATCCTAACCCAAATTATCCAAAATGAAATACACAACATGTCATATCGGAGATATCAACTCATTCAAAGAATTCAATACCATTCAATCATCCGTAAGCAAAGCGTAATCACATACAAATCAATTCAACTAATTCTAATTGAATTTCAAACCTCAATCACTTAGATTCCTTTATTAACATTAATTAATTCCAAATCAATTACTTAGTCAACCTATCATTATTCATCTTAATTAATCACCCCGAATTAATTATTTTTCATTTAAATTTAAGTAATTATATTTAATTAATTTCTCGATATTAATTATTCTTAACCAAAAATGAATAAGAAATCTTAATTACTTTATAAATTAATCAATTATTTCATAAATTAATTATCTATATTAATTACATTAATTCTTAATTACTTATAGTAATTAATTTCTCATAAGTCATTATTTATTGAATTGATTTAGTCTTAATTAATCAATTTTTAATTACAACAATTATTATATAAAATAATAATTTCCAATTATATTTTAATTTGTTCTAATCCAAATCAATTACTTTAATTTAACCACAATATTAATCATTCTCGATCAATCTCAATCTGTAATTATCTACCTTTTTATTTACTTCATTAAATAAATAAATTACTCCTCAATTAACTATTTTAATTAATCTCTTGATAAATTTCACAAAGTAATTATATTTTATTAATTTCATTAAGTAATTACATATCAACCATCAATTGATTGTTCTAAATTAATTTAACTTAATCCTTAATTAATTCAAACCCTTAATTACTAAATCAATTAGCACAATCATTAGTTAATTGAATTAATTCATTATCCATTCAAATTATCCTACCTATTTAATGAATCACCAATCATTAAACCCTTATTAACTCGAGAATCAAACAAAACCAAAGTCACAGATCATCATCACACATTCAATCAATCAACCAATTATTTAAATTTAACCATTTAAATTTGAATAATCCCAGACGAGTGAGATTTACTCACCTTTTATTTTGCAGTTTGCAATCCATTTCAAATCCGGTCTCGATTTGTTTCCTTCAGATTTAAACCTTGCATAAACAGTTATACGATTTATTAATATTCGAAATGATCGAACAATTATTTTCATTTAATTAGTTAGCTTAACAAATGATCTTTATCTCAAACCAATTTCTTTTAATAAATTTGTTTAACTACAATTTTAAAACTAAAATTTCTTTTAAATAAATTTAGTCAACTAATAAATTTAGTTTTAACCCAAAATTTTCTTTCCTTGAAAATATCCTTTAGTAACCAAAATAAATTAAATAGGTTAACCAAATAATTTAACCACTAAAATTTTATTGTTTAAAAACTAACTATTTAACTTAACTGATAAATTTCCCCTTTTTTTAAAAAAATATATACACATATTTATCAATCCAAAAGCTAAATAAATATCCTACTGCATGTATATAATTATACTTCTTTCTGTTAAATGTATACTTATTTTATTTACTTTTCTTTCTTCTTTTTTTTACTAGAAATAAATTAAATTTAAATAGAAAACAAAAAAAACGAGATTACCTCACTATCTTGGCTACACCTCGCAAATCCAAGCCCAACAATTTATTACGACGAACATCCCTGAACCGAGCCGCCTCTATCTCGACCAAAACCCTAATCGCCCTACTCGAACCCTAGCCCAACCGCCTCGAAGCCTGTCGCAACCCCATACCTCCCACACCCTATCGTGCTGCCCAACTTGCTCTGGCTATCCCACGACAACAGTCGATCCTCATCCCACGATGTCGATGGCCTCCGAGCTCGCGAATTCGTATGCCCTTATTTTTTTATATTCACGCTCGATTCGGTTGAAAGGTTGAGAGGAACGAGAGCGCGATTTAAAAAGAGGAGGAAGCCATTATTTTTTTTCGGTTTGAATTGATCTTCAGATTCCATATTGTTTTATTTCGATTCTGCTTGAAGATTAGAGAAGGAAGACGGGAAATTAGATATAGGTGGGTGAGAGGCTTCTTGAGTACGAGTTAATGAAAATATCTTTGACCCTTTGACTTTATATTTTATTTTATTTTCAAAACGTCTCATTAACCGCTATTTAAATTTTGAACTCTTCTTAAGGAATGTCGTTAGGTTATTATAGGGTTTTACCCACGTTCCGAACACAACGAAACGTGTTTCGGGGGCTAATTTGATCGTATGCGCGAGTTACGGAAGTAAACGATCAATTTTAAATTAAATCGATTAAAATAGTTTCTAAGCATTTTGAGCTGCCACGGTCAAACGACAACTCCGATTGCAACGAAAATTGAAATCCGATAATAACTAACTATTACTGTTCCAATGGAACTGGTTTAGTCTGAGACTGTGCCTCAGAAGACTATTTTTAGATTTTAATTTAAACGATATGTTTTTAAAACGGAACAAAACACTTCCAAACTCAATTTCAACACTTTCACTACCTTCAGTGCTATCAATATAAATTCTATAAGCCTTCAAATTATTTTTAACAGGCTTAAAACTCCAAATTCAGCGTTTTACCCAATTTCAAATTATATGATTCAATATTTAAACTATATAATTCAATAATTTAATCATCAAGTAAACATTGATACCTGGAATTTAAGTTTAAATTAACCTTTAAATATTTTAAATCAACTACCTATTCAAATTTAAATTGTTAAAAATTTCGGGTCGTCACAGGTAGCCTAGTTACATACCTATCTCCATAGATGTTAAGTCACATCGACTTCGACATGCACTTGTCTCTGTGTTGTATAGGAACCGTAAAAGGAAAAATTCCCCTTTTTATAAAAATCAAGCGGATTTTAAAATAATTTATATTCGATTTTGGGAAAAAAATTGACAATTTTATTCCATTGTCCTACCCACTTGAACAAATTGAACTGCCTACTTCACTTAGACAGAACCATTCTCTAACTCAATCGTGGAGTTGTAAAGTCCACTATTAATATATAATTTATTTAAACAAAGAATGAATGAATTCCGTGTCTAAGAATGAGGCATCTAGTTATGTTTATAGCAACACCGATGAGCTGTGTAAAATATTTAACCTAGATCCACCATTCAAGATATGGTCCAAGTGAAATCTCACTCAATCAATTAAACCCATTTAATTAACTCATACTCATATATATTTTAGCCCATCATATTTTATAACCATTTTGAAAATTTTGGCTGCTAATAATAGATTTATTATATTTAAATTATTATATTAGCTCAAAATGTGACTAAATACATACATAACAATCATATATTTTAAATTTTAGGCCCTCTAATGATAAATAAAAATAAAAATAAATTAATTAATATAACTATTGTACTAATTTCTCAATAATAACAATGTATATGTTTTATAAATTACTTGAACAAATTACTTGAATAAATTATTTTCAATTGAAAACTAAGACTTGCAGTTGTGTGCTCTTAGGCATGAACTCACCATCAATAATATCTAAATAATGTAGATATTAAACCTATATGGATTTTGCTGAAGCACGATAGTTTGACATGAGTTTGATTGCTTACAAATTGTCTAGATGAAATCCAATTTCTCATCTATTGATATGACACCATAAGCAACAATATATTGTGGATGTTTTCTCTTCATCACCACTATATTACCTAAACATCTAAAGCTCGGTCAATGAGAAAAACTATATTAATATTTGTAGTTAATTATGAAGCCCAATAGTAAATCCATAGTTCAATCCGATGACAATTCCTAATTAACTACTTCTCACTGGCTAAAGACTTTGAATTTACATTGACTACCAATCACGATGATGCTGACCTTTTTTTCGGAGGAGACGAATTCTTTCTTAAATAGTGTCACTTCAAATGGTTCAACTTATACCCAGTTATGGCGTTAACATAATCAACATTGTAGTGTGATTAATTATAATTAAAATATAGTTTAAATACTAAAAGTTCACTGTATTCTCAAATCAAAAGACCACTATGCATCATCATGTAAGATCTTCTATTTGAATTTTAATTTATGGAAGACTATCGGTGAGCAGTTATGTAATTACTCCAAATAACTACATGTACATAATGCCTTGGTGTCCCCGATGGTTGTGAACAATTCATCATACGTCATATGGAGAGCGTTATGTACACTAGTCTCAACAGATATATTGATATCTTATACTTGATACATCTTGACTAGTAATATTTAAGGAAAAATATTTATTTTATTCGATTCAGTATTCATGGTTACAAATACATTCGCACCTGCAATCAATTGAATACTTTTTCTAAGGATTTTCTATTTATATATAATTAATATACTTAGTAAAGGACCACCAGCTCAAGTGTTAAGAACTAGATTGTGATGCCAGAAGTTGTTTGATTCACCAAGACACCAAAATGAGTGCTCTACTTAAATTACGTATCACTATTGTCATTTGAAAAAAAAATGGTATTTATAACATTATTCATATCCTAATATCACAATATATACAATATAAATAAAACTAAAAACTTACTTTATTTCGAACAAGAATCGCCATAAGAGTTAAGTTATATAATTAAATTACATAATTGTCATTAGAGTAGACCCCTAAATATATCATGGTGGCGGTAAACGAAAGATGCCACACAAGGATAGATGACCTTCTATTTCTATCAAAGCAAGAGACCTAATATGGTGACATTGCCCCTCACAGAAGTAAGGTCTTTGGATTTCCCACCGAGATCGGGAATAAATTAGGAACTCCTCAGGCTCAATGTCCCTTGCTTGCCCTTCACTTCTTAAGAGGTTGAAAGAAATCATGTTGCCCATTGTTGTCCAAAGTCGTTTAAATTTAGATAGTCTTTTAGGAGGAAGAGAGCCACGAGAAGCATAAGCCCTTGGTAATAGGACTAGCTCAGGCCTAGGAGCATTACGGGTAAAGTCTTAGGCGAGCATGTCATAGATGTCCCTATTTATGGCAGAAACAAACCCGTTAGGGATATCGATTATGACCCTCTCCTTGGGGTCATGTATGATATAAGAAGTGTTTGAAACTATAGTGGAAGAGTTGTCATGTCCGTGGCAGTTATGAATCTCTAATCATATTTGATGGTCTCATGGAGTTCCACTTGAGCATGGAATTCATTTAAATCATAGGCCATTTGCCCAATATTCATGTTCCCATTAACTAAGCCAAGCCACAAGTCATTACTCATGCCTAGATGGGGCTAGTAACACTGGTTCCGATACCACCATTAGTGTTGTGGCCATTTGAGTTGTCATCCTTAAATTCTCCATTACTTGGATGAATGACGAACCCTTATAGAGGAGAATAGATTTTCTTTAAGAGTAGAAAGTGATGAAAGCGAAGAGTTTTAAGACAAATGCTCTTATTTTAGGATTAAAATGTTGATTATATTTCTAGCCAACTAGAGATTGTGATTAATGAGTGTTTATAGTGAAGTTTACTAATTGAAATTGTTGTTAGAAATGTGAAATGATGAGTAAATGAAAGTAAACTATGGTGCAAGTAAAGTAAATGAGAAAAAATATATTGTTGTTCGATCTGAAAAAGATCTAAGACAATTATGGCTTCTTCTCTAGTTGCTCTTGAGTTTTTGGTTACAAGAGAGATTTTAATGACTATTACATCAGCATAAAACCAACAAGAATAGATTCCTTGAATGAAGAAAATTTAATCCTTATAAAAGTACGTGAGATCCCATATTTATACAAGTAAAGATCACATCTTCAAGGTCCAGGATTGATGCTTTGGATGTAGATTTTCTTAGAACCATGGATTCCAATTTGGCAGTCTAGATGTGGCTAGCTCGAATACCACATGGACGGAGTAGTCCAAATTCATGTTAGTTGTCAAGCTATGCAGTTAATATCGATAACATATCGTCGATTTATCATATAGCTTTTAAGCCGATATATTTTCAAATTATCGCTTAAAATATCATTATCGATGTATCATTTGACATTTTCATATATCACTTTGATATTTAGTGTAAAATACCCGATATTTTTTAAGAATATTTTTTCATTGTTGTATGTGTTGGGGAAAATGTATCTACAAATAAATACCTTCACATTCTCAATATATGTTTTATTATATATATGGTGAATGATAATATCTAGACCATATTAGAAATCCCAATGCACTAATTTTTTAGTTTTAACCATACAGTTTTAGTCTTCTTCATCAGTCTTTCAATAAAGAAAACTCTACTTATTCCATTATTTTATATGTTTTATTTTCCGTGAAGACTAAACCACTAAAAAGAAGATCATGAAAGAGCTACTTCTCTTTCTAGTATTCTTTTCTTATCAGTTTCTATTTGGTAGGTTAACTTATGAGAATTCATTTTATTAGAGTTGAAGAGCAATAAAGTTATATATTTGACATATTGATAAGGAACAAGCAAATTTAGTAATTTGTATCAAATCAACATGGATAATCTGATAAATTAAGTGAAAATAAAAATGACGAAACTATAAATATAATTTTTTTGGAAAAGCAATGTAGATGATTAGATCACTGAATAAATAATGAATATAGTATAAAAATAAAGAAATAATAAAGATGTATAATAAATGAATTTCTTAGTTTGGATGAGCGTGTATTATGATTTCTATTTTATATAATATCTCAATAAATGGATTGTATTCTGCAAACTATATGCAATTAGTCTATGTTGTGGGCATTTTCACCCACTACATGGTGAATATGAGGAGTCACGGGTAAAATCTTCATTATTCTGGAACAGACTCAAACTAGGTTGGAGGTATTCTCGAGATCAAGATATGGACATAGGTCGAAATCATGTCTCAATCCGAGTTACGGATTGAGAGATATGATCATCTTAATATTTGTCCACCACCATCTTGTGGGGCCAGTACTAAGACGCTCTACTGCCATTCAAGGTCGACATCCAATAGCAAGCCAGGATGACGGTCCGATGACCGAACCAAAACTTTGGTTCGTTCCTAACTTGGAGTCGGAGCTTGAAAATCTCGAGTCTGCTTGGAGTCGGCGCGATGACCAAACCAAAACTTTGCTACGGCACTTGCTTAGAGTCGGGCCTTGAAATCTGGAATCTGCTTAGTCGGTTGTATTATCTAACCAAATCTTTGTTTTGGCGCTTGCTTGGAGTCGGGTCTTGAAAATCTAGGGTCTGCTTATAGTCGGTTGGACTACCGAACCAAAACTTTGGTCCGACACTTGCTTGGAGTCGAGGCTTGAAAATCACGAATCTGCTTGGAGTCGGCACGATGACCGAACCAAAACTTTGGTACGACACTTGCTTGGAGTGGGGCCTTGAAAATCTAGAGTTTGCTTGGAGTCGGTTGGATTACCGAACCAAAACTTTGGTTCGACACTCGTTTGGAGTCGGGCTTGAGATTCTTGAGTATGCTTGAGTCGGGGCGATGACCGAACCAAAACATTGGTTCGGCACTTGCTTGGAGTCGGGCCTTGAAAATCTGGAGTCTGCTTGTAGTCGGTTGGTTACCGAACCAAGACTTTAGTTTGGCGCTTGCTTGGAGTCGGGGCTTGAAAATCTCGAATCTGTTTGGAGTCGGCATGATGACCGAACCGAAACTTGGTATGGCGCTTGCTTGGAGTCGGGGCTTGAAAATCTCGAGTCTGCTTGGAGTCGGTTGGATTACTGAACCAAAACTTTGGCTTGGCGCTCGCTTGGAGTCGGGGCTTGAAAATCTCGAATCTACTTGGAGTCGGGGCAACGACCGAACCAAAACATTGGTTCGACGCTTGCTTGGAGTCGGGCCTTAAAAATCTGCCATCTGCTTGGAGTCGGTCCGTTGACCAAACAAAACTTTTGTTCGGTGGTTGTTGGAGTTGGACTTTGAAAATATGGATTTTGCTTAGAGTCTGTCCGGTGACCAAACCAAATCTTTGGTATGGTGGTTGCTTGGAGTCAGGCATGAGAAATTTAAGGGTTTACTTGGAGTCAGCTGGGAGTAATGTTGCTTAGATTCGGGTGAAGGTTTGCATGGGGCTCAACCCGCGATCTAAAAAAAGTTGGAAATTTTCATCATGGCACAATGATACTTTGGGGATTTCTTTATGATGCGTTCTGGAGTTCTTGGAGGTGTATGGCGGTCGTCACAAGTGGAATAGCTTGACAATCATGTAATGAAGGTTGAACCAAATCTTGGAGGAAAGAAGGTTAAACCAAATTTCAAATACTATATACTCAGCTGCCACTCCTCATATCTTTATTCTATAAATACCAAGCACATGGCATCATAAAAATGAAGGATGATGAAGAGCGAAGCTTTCGGCAGCAATGACAGATAACTTCGAGAGAGAAAAATCTTAGTTCTAATAGAATGTTTACTCGTATTCAAAGATTGTACTTGTAATCAGAAATGAAAGGGGTAATAAAAAAAGGAACAGTGAACGTAGGCATATTCAGGTCGAACTGCTATAAGTTCTATGTCTTTTTACATTTAAGTCCTTTGCATATTCTTTATTGCAAATTGCTGATTTTCTACCTTAAACATCTGCAACTAATTTTCATCAAACAATAGCTATATACTACAAAGAATATTTACAGTTCTACAATAACGATTTGAGTGTTTGCCAATTTTTTGTGCAAACATTTTGGTGCTTTTAATGAGAATTGAACTTTCCGTTTTCAAAAGGATATTCTCTCTTTCTTACTTTTCTTTTTATTTTGAAACCTACTATTTCTAATCATCTGACTAAAGATTCTCATTTCTTCTCTTAAGAAACTCTCTCCCTTTTTCTAAGATCTGAAATCTATGTTTCTTTTCAAATCTACCATGAGTATTTTACATAAAACAAAAAAATCATCCTTTTCTCTTCAGATCTGAACATCCATTTTACTACATAGAGAAATTCTCTTGTCCACTTTTTAGATCTTACTTTTAGTATCCACGGACACTCTTTATTAGCGAAAAAAGTTATCTCTTAGATCTGAAATCCTTAGATATTCCTTTAACTATTTCGGATCCACAAACACATGCCCCTTAACCAAAAATAAATATATACTCATTCTTTAGATCTGAAACCAAGCTACCTTTCTTTTCTTGTTTAGAATCCAAAAACATGGTTTCTTGGCATAAGAAACCCCTTTTTCCCTCTGTTTAGATCTGGATCATTATTTTCTTTCACAAAAGAAAACCTGTTTCTAGTCTTAAGATCTGAAATTTCATTTTTAATAGAATCTATAACTTTTTCTTTTCATATCTAAAGTCACTGCCTCCTTGGAATGAGAGATTCTCCTTTTCTCACTTTCCTAGTTTGAGATCACTGTTTCTTGGATTAAAATACTCTATATCTCCCAGATCTAAATCCGTTACTTTAGGAAAATCTATTTCTCTTTTAGAATCTGTAATCACTATTCCATGGAGATAAAAAATATTTTGACTTTCCGTTCTCTTATTTTAGATCTACAAATGCTTTCCTAAATCAACAAGAAACATATATTCACTTCTTAGGTTTGAAATCTCCATATCTCCTTCCAGATCCGTAAACACTATTTCTTAAGCAAAAATAAACATGTATTTATTTCTTAGATCTGAATCATTATATCTTCTTTTTCTCATTTCAGATCAAAAAACATTGTTTTTGACCAAAAGAAACATTTAATCATTTTTTAGAGCTAAAATCATTATAGATCTTATTCTCTTTCCATCCTGAAGCATTGTTTCTTTAACATAAGAAAACTATCTTCCTATTTTGTATAAGAGGAATCTATTCCCCTAGTAAAATATAAAATTATGGTTCTAAGAAAATCCTTTTCTCCCTCCAATCTCGAAATCTTTTCTCCCGATCTAAAGTCGTTATCTTTTTGAAATTAGAGTTTTTCTCTTTTTCTTTTTTCAAGTTTGTAATCACCATTCCTTAGACTGAGTAGCGATACTTCCTATCCAAGAGAACATCTTAAACCAGGCATACTACACAACCTAGTACTTTGCGCTTCTTCCGAAGCGGCAGGTTTGGTCTAAACTACTATTTTCCTCTGACCGAGACAAGAGACTAATGCATTCACTTAACACATATGTAGTTATATTCACTTAACATCTATGCTATTATAACCACTACTTCTTATGTGATTAGCAACCCAGATCACAAGCTTGTGTTGGTAGTAAGGAAAATAAGATTGCCATGACTAAAGGCGCTAGCCTGGGCAGTTCACTGCTGACGACCTCCCCTTTCCCTGGCAATGACATATCAGTTGGGCATCTAGGCACAAATCTAGCTTGAGTAACTCAAAGAATAAATGCGTTCGAAGCCTAGCATGGATTAACTCATGACAGGAGTTGCCCTAGGTCAATGGGTAGGGTGAAGCTGTCAACAAAGTCTTGCAAACACTAATTAAGGAAAAATTAGATAAATCCAAAGGAGTGTGAGTTGACGAACTACCCACGGCACTATGGGCATGCCAAGCCTCCTATAAAACAGCAACATGACATATTCTATTTACTTTAAGCATGTAGGGCTGAGGCCATGCTTTCGGTTGAAATAGTTGTCCCTTCACATCGTAGGACACGTTATAATCTAGAAGAAAACAAGGAGCTTCTCAACTTTCCCTTAGAACTGATTGAAGAAAGAAGGAATAACATCGCTCTCTAGACCACCGCACATAGACGGAAAGTGGAAAAACAATACAAATCTAAGGTGAAGCCCCAAGAGTTACAAGAGGGGGATATTGTTCTCAAGCAAGTCTTTCCCCATCCCGACGCACTAGTTACAGTTTGGGAAGGACCATTTGTTGGTCATAAGGATCTCCACAACGGAGCTTACATTCCGTCGACAGTTGACGAAAAAGGTGTTTGAGAAAGGAAGGAATCTCCAACATCTCTGCTATTATATCTCTTAGCTTGTAAAAAGCATGTATCACTTGAAGCAATAAAAGAAAGATAGGGACATAGGCATATTCTGGCCAAACCACTGTAAAAATTGATGATTTTTCGATTGTTTGTCTGATATTTTTCCTATTGCGACCAATCGCAAGCTCTTGCCGGCAGTAGTGAAAGCAAGATAACTATGACTAAGGGCACTAAATTAGTCTGGGTAGTTCACTGCTGACAGTCGGCCCCCCAGCCAGCAATGACAAACCGACTATAAGCCACAGATTAGGCACTATTATAGCCTAGGCAGTTTACCATTGGCGTTCAGCTCATTGGAAATTGCAAACTGATAATAAATCCCACGGTTAAGGCATGGCAGTAGCTAGGGATAGTTTGTAGTTGACGGTCGGCACCCGTGCTAGCCGGGCCATAGTAAATCAAATAATACTCACGATACGGGCCATAATGGCTCGAGTAGTTACCGTGCACGAATCCCGGTTCTAAATCTTAAGTATGGCAGTCGCAAAAGTTACACTCCCTTGGAACATAGGTTGGGCTAACAAAACGCATGTCACCAAAATCCACAACCAGGGCAAGTAATTTACATGCCATGAATCTTAAGTTTAGAAAGACCGCCGTGATGGAGAATATAGTTTGTTGTCTTAAACTAGAAGCTTCTGACAATTTCTTTTAGTCTTATGGCATTATATACAAATAGTAGAAATATGAATTCCATTCTGCCAACAAGAGCAAGATATTCATTCGCTTCCACTCCACCAGAGGAAACAGAGCATTGACTCAACTCCATCAGAGATAGCGGAACATGAATCCAACATTGCCAAAAGAATTAGAATATCCCTTCCAGCCAACTTCACTAAGAAACTATAAGGATTCTCCCAAAGCTTAGCACACTTATGGAACCTGAGAAAAACTCAGTGCAAAGGTATGACAAACATTTGTAAGATAAGCTAAATTCGATAAAAAAAAAAACTTGGGGGCATAGCACTACCTCACCCCTTGATTATACACATGCACTACCACTCAGCTTGGTAATAGCACATTGGAATCATGACCTTAAGTTCACAAGTTTAAAACCTATTTATGATACAAGGCAGCATGTTGTGAGAAGCAACCAAGTGCACTATACTTGGGGCAAACCTAGACAAAAAATGAGCGCTCTCGACCGATTTTTTACAACTTCGCTAGAGGATGCTTTGGAGCATGTGATGAGATTTGAGGACTGACATGTCCCTAAAATTACTCGCTAAACCTTAGTGATAGGAAATCACTTCGAATGATAGGGACATCTCTAAACAGAAGTGATTCGATCTCTAACCTTTCGAATGTAATTAATTCATATCAAAGTCTATTTAAACATAAATCGCGTCATACCTTTACCTAATAAATCAATCCCAAGGACACGCGGGGTGACTCTAACACATATCTATGGTAAAATTCCAAATAAAAATGTATTAATAGTCTGTAACTAGTTCTAAGGAAAGGATGAAAGTCCTTCACCACACTAGGCCTGAAAGGACTCTAAATTTGTAGGTAAAGTCTATAGAATATGACGATCCTCTATTGCCAAAGCCAACGGGACATTTGAATTAAAATATTGATTCTACCTGAATAATAGGAAATAATAAACCAATACTAATCAAGGTTTCCAATGTCCAAAGACTATTCCATCTAAACATCACACACTGGGGGCATCCAACATCGGCACTTGGCATAACTCAAACCAGCAATAATGAATCACTCTTACCCATAATCAGAGTATTCTTTCCATTCAAGCCATCCATAACTCAAATTTTTCCACGAAAATGACTTCGCACGAGAATAATGAAGTACTTTTAGTATGGACAATTCCTCGTACCCTATATAGAAAAGCCAATGTCGCTCTCTCAAAGATTGGTTTAGTTAGAGTCTTGTGTTAGTGCCAAACTAGAATTTTGAGTAAGTCACAATCGCTAGACACCGAACACAAGCTTATGATTGGCATAGGTAGTGCACCAGATCATTTTTACGAACTTGGACCATGCAACCTACAAACACTTTCGTTCGACGCCGTTTTGCACCTCGGCCCGACCACTATTCATGTACGAGACCAAGTGGTTTGGCTATCACCTTCCACTCTCGAACCAAATTATTTCGGTCTAATAAACTCCACCAACCCAATTTCGTGGTCTGACTATCCTTGCTCCTTAACCAAGCTTCTCAATAATCCAACACTTATCCATCAAAATGTAGCAGCAATCTAGTCTGTACAAGTACACTAAGGATTATCAAACTAAGCTATTGAAGAAGTCAGTAAAACTGATTATCACTTTACTAGACCATATGCCGATAAACCAATTTCACCTTATTAGGTATGACGATTCCAACAAAAATTTATATAAAATATACATATCTTTGTACAAACGTCCAGGTAGAAGATACAAAACATGGGCTAGGGAAGTCATAACAACATTCATTCGATAATACTCTACATCATAACCTACATACAAAGTCCTTTAACAGAGATTCTTACTTTATCAGATTCATCAATTATTGATCTTGTCAAAGCATGCACAAGAGTGGAGAAAGTATTAGTAGAGAAATACACAAAACTGGTGATCACATGAGATGGTCAGGATAGCTTGACTCAACCACACAATGAACATAACCGGAGTACCACATCATAGATCCAACGTCAATAATGCAAAGTATACATCAATTGGTCTACATACTGTATGTAGCCTCAATGTAGGAAACCTAAAGTCCAAGAAAAGTGGCATCATGTCGAATGAAGACTAATCAAAGACGACTTTAAAAACTTAGCAAGTCCTCCTCAGAACGAATAAAGTCCCACATAAAACTAGCAAAAGGAGGCTCATCGAAAAATCAGAGGGGAAGATGAGATATAGATATTTAGACAATATAACCATTGCAAGGCTAAGAAGACAATCTTGGATTAAACAAGCACACTTTGTATTTACGAAAGTACGCTTTAGGGGAAAATGTTGTGGGCATTTTCGCCCACTACATGGTGAATATGAGGAGTCAGGGGAAAAATCATCATTGTTCTGGAATAGACTCAAACTACTTTGGAGGTATATTCGAGATCAAGATATGGACATAGGTCAAAATCGCATCTCAATCCGAGCTACGGATTAAGAGATATGATCATCTTAAGATTTGTCCACCACCATTTGGTGGGGCTGATACCGAGATGCTCCACCGCCATTCAAGGTCGATAGTCCAATAGCAAGCCAAGATGCCTGGTCCGATAACCGAACCAAAACTTTGGTTCGACGCTTGATTGGAATCGAGGCTTGAAAATCTCGAGTCTGCTTGGAGTCGGCGCGATGACCGAACTAAAACTTTACTTCGGCACTTGCTTGGCGTCGGGCCTTGAAAATCTGGAGTATGCTTGGAGTCGGTTGGATTATCCAACCAAATATTTGTTTTGGCACTTGCTTGGAGTCGGGCCTTGAAATCTGGAGTCTGCTTGTAGTCGGTTGGATTATCGAACCAAGACTTTAGTTCGGCGCTTGCTTGGAGTCGGGGCTTGAAAATCTTGAATCTGCTTGGAGTCGGCACGATGACCGAACCGAAACTTTCGTATGGAACTTGCTTGGAGTTAGGCCTTGAAAATTTGGAGTTCGCTTGGATTCGATTGGATTACCGAACTAAAACTTTGATTCGATGCTCGTTTGGAGTCGGGGATTAAAAATCTCGAGTTTGCTTCGAGTCGGAGAAATGACCGAACCAAAACATTGGTTCGGCGCTTGCTTGGAGTCGGACCTTAAAAATTTAGAGTCTTCTTGGAGTCGGTCCGTTGACCGAACCAAAACTTTTGTTCGGCGGTTGTTGGAGTTGGACTTTGAAAATATGGATTGTGCTTGGAGTCAATCCGATGACCAAACCAAATCTTTGGTTCGGTGGTTGCTTGGGGTTAGGCATGAGAAAT